>CM042836.1:163731726-166131726 GCA_023653725.1 Bungarus multicinctus
ACCTCCCCGCCTAGACTATGCCAAGGCTCTACTCATGGGAATCCTTTGGAAGACATCCAGAGGCTACCCCCTGGTTAGAATGCGGGCCCCGCGGGTGTGTTGGGCCGCCTCGTGGCTCCCATGTTACGCCCATTCTGCGAAGCTGCATTGGCTCTGGGGCCCGCCGGGTGCGCTTTCAAGGTCTTAGTATATCTTTAAAGGCTCAATGGCTCGGGACCAGGAATTTGTGAGAGCCGCTCTGCATTCTCGCCTCCAGAAATACGTCCAAGGTTGGCCTCTCAATCGTGCTGCGGTGGGGACGGCTCGCGACCCCAAGGATGCGGGCTTCTCATTGGGGGACACCTCCCGCTGGAACGAGTCCCCCGGAGATGAGACCATCTGCTCTCCTGACCTTCTGCCGTTGCGTTTGAAACCCATTATTTAACAAGCGTTGGGCCTAGGGTTTTTAGAGTTTTAATTTGGTTAACTTTTTAATCCCTATTTTAATCTGTTATATGGCCAACTTATTTACATTCTTTAACTTTTAAATAGGGTATAGGCATTCTGTATTATGTGATTTATCTGGTGGTCCCCCCGAGTCCCATCCGGGAGAGGGAGCGAACGGTATTACACATTAACTAAATCACTAAACATCTAGCTGGCCACACCCCAACTCGGCTCGCCCAGTTCGCTCACTCGCCCTGCCCCGCCCACCGCGGCTCATGCCCAGTTTAAAGGAGTTACTGGGGGCCTCCCCGCCTAGCATGCATTTTCAAGCAGCCACTTGAAACATATGACTTGGGCGGTAAAGCAGCAATCGTTAACCTGCAAAAACGTTCCAGGTTGGATTCTTCATGGAAACTAGAAGTATCGCCTTCCCCTGTGAGTAAAGTGCCTGGAATGAGAGGGATAAGGCGGGGGGACGCGGGAGGGAAACCAGCATGGGGAAGTTTGCAGGAGCTGCAAATGCAGTCGTTTACCTGCAGAATTCTCAAATGCTGGATTCACTTTTTTGTGAGTAAGGTGCCTGGTATTTAGGGGAATGGAATGCCTGACAGGTGTATTTTGAGTGGCAGAGCACGAGTAAAGACACGACAGAAGAAAGAAAGAAAGACGGAAAGGAAGAATAGAGGAGGATGAAAGAGAGAAAGAGAGGAAAAAAGGAGAGCGGAGAAAGAGAAGAATAAAAAAGAAGAAGAGACAAAGACAAGGAAAGAGAGACAGAGAAAGAAAGAAAGAAGACAGAAAAGAGGAAAGAGAAACGGAATAGAAAAAGAAGGACAGCAAGAGAAAAGGAAAGTAAAGAACAAGAAGAAAAAACAAGAAAACAAGAAAGAGACAACGATCCGAAAAGAAACTGCCAAGAAGAGAAACAAGAAAGGAAAGAAAACACAATCACATCGAAAAAGGGTGCCAGAAGCGCTGTGTTGAGGGCGCGGTGTGAGACCATCCAGCAGGACAAAAGAGAGCCCAGCAAAGAAAGAAAGACCGAACGCACTTAGGACGACGGAGATGAGATGAGGAGCGACAGAGAAACTCTGTGTTATTATTTTTTAACTTGTTCCACTATTTATCCTGTGTTAACTATTTATTATCTGTAGACTTCTGGAGACAGGCAGTTCCACTGGTTAATTGTTCCTCACTGTCAGGAAGTTTCTCCTTAGTTTTAGATTGCTTCTCTGTGTTCAGTTTCCATCCATTGCTTCTTGTTTGCATTCTGCTTCTTTGGAAAATACATTGTCCCCCCTTTCTTATGGCAGCCCCTTAAAAGCCTGTTGCCTATCACACTCTTGAGTAAAACATATGAGCCATTTCCTCCATTCAGTGGTCCATGAAAGTACATCTATAGTATGCAGATAATAAGTCAAAAAAGGTGAACAACATTTTTATAGAACTATAGATAGTTGAGGTTGAGTGACAAGGAATGGTTGGGAGGGGAGGGGCCAGGTGAGGCACCCCTTGATGTGAGTGACATTGAGTTGGCCACACCCACCCAGTCACATGACCACCAAGCCATGCCCACCCAGTCACATGACCACCAAGCACGCCCACCTAATCACATGACTATCAAGCCACACCACCAAATAAGCCACACCCACAGAACCGGTAGTAAAAAATTTTGAATTCCACCACTGCTTTTAATCAGGGAATACTTCCTAAAAGCAACTGTTTCATATAGCAATCTCTTAATTGAATTATTTTTTTTATTTTAATATTATAGTGACTTTGCCCTTTGACACTGCAGTGAGCATTTAGCATTACCATATTTTACCATTTGTTGTGATTAAATTCTTCAGGGTCTTTGACTGTGAAGGGTCTGAAAACTTGCATGAATCTACCTTTCTCTCCAGCAGTGTTTTATGAAGAAAGGCAATATAACAATTTTAGCAGACAGCAGCTACTTTTTATGATAACCTGAATCAGGTTGCAGGGCCATTATACAGCCACATTTGATATCTGAAGATCACCTTTTTAAAAATTTGTATGTAGCAAATGCATAGCCCTAACTGACTTTACCCAATCTAAAAATAAGTTTAGATGGAAGATAATCAGAAAATACCAGGTCTGTAGATTGCACTGGTAAGTTGAAAAACATCCAATAAAAAGGCAGTGTGATAAACCATATTTATACTGCTGCCAAGAAAACAGCATGGACATATTGATGAAGTCAGCAATAATCAAGCTAGATAAGTAAGTTTACCTGGGAAATGCCCAATTTTGAGAAATTAATGCTTCATTTTTTTCTACAATCAAAATATATTGACATAATATTGTAATATATGTAATAATCCTTGTGAAAATAGAGATAGCTAGGCTTTTAATAGATTTGGAAGTAACATTTAGGCAAGCAATTGGATGAGACAATATCATACACCATTGTGGAAATATGGGAGCATTCCTCCTGACTTCAATTATTTAGTCTTAATCTAAGATTTTACAAAACTGGTATATAATCCTACAAGAACCTCACATATAATACACAGCTTCTTTATAAAGTGCTTTTAATAAAAGATAAATTTTCTTCCATATTCAGTAGAATAAAAAAGTATAAAAGTTTGGAGGGAGGTCTTTAACAAAATAATAGCAGTATCTAACTAAAGAACTGAATTCCAGGTTTAATACAGGTAGTCCTCAACTTACAACAGTTCATTTAGTGACCATTCAAAGTTACAGCACTGAAAAAAGTGTTGACCATTTTTCACACTTATGACCTTTGCAGCATCCTCATAGTCATGTAATCAAAATTCAGATGCTTGGCAATGGCTTCATACTTAGGACAATCACAGTGTCCCAGGGTCATTTGATCAGTTTTTG
The DNA here is from genome assembly GCA_023653725.1 of Bungarus multicinctus. NCBI lineage: Eukaryota > Metazoa > Chordata > Lepidosauria > Squamata > Elapidae > Bungarus > Bungarus multicinctus. The sequence continues at coordinate 163,735,021 of CM042836.1, forward strand.
ACCTTTTGACAAGCAAAGTCAATGGAGAAGCCAGATTCACTTAACAACCAGGTTACTAACTTTAATAAGTGCAATAATTTACTTAATAACTGCAGCAAGAACAGTCATAAAATGGGGCAAAACTCATTTAACAAATGTCTCATTTAGCAACATAAATTTTGGGCTCAATTGTGGTAAGTTGAGCACTAGCTGCATATAGTTTAGTACATATAAAAGAAAGGAATAAATATGTACAAAACAGGAAACTTACTGTTCATATGTTTTAGCAACAAAATCAAAATAATTCCTCATCAGTAAAAATACTGTATCAAGATAAATTTCTCTTCTGCTTAAAATATTTCTAGATAGGAATAGCAACAATGGTAACTCAGAGCATTCTCTCAGAAGCAGAGCAGTCATGCAATCAAATCTGGATTGTAAAATTCCAGATGGCCACTAGATTGTAGGAAAAAACTAAGAGATTTCTCTATCTTTTTGCTGTCATCTGAGGATATCTGTCAGCCTGACCCCCACCATAACACTCTATGCAAAAACCTACGTAGATGGGGCCAGCCCTGCAGGTGACAACCAATGTTCATTTTTAAAAAAACTATGCTTGAATCTTGGCTGTAGTTATGTATCACTAAACAGACATCATTCTGTGATTTATTCTCCAGATGTCTGATACCCAGAGCTGGATCTGACTTGGTGTGACTTGCCTGTCAACTGAATCTCTAATGTTTACTCATTTATGTCCTTAGAAACAATGTGTTTTCAACAGCAGATAATATCTGATTGAATCCTGCTTTGATGGAGCAAAATTTCAACTCAATTGCTGATGCCACCTTTGCTTTTTCCAATTTTTTTTAATTTTCTCTTTTGATCTATTCTGTATGTTCCAACCAGCCTCTCTAAATATCAGACTGCCTACATATAGTGCTTGACTTACGATCATGATACCCATTACAGTCTAAGTCATGACTTATAATATGGGCCATCCTCAGGATAGAATCAATTTTATTACCTTTTTTTGAGATGGTAGTTAAGCAAATACCACATTAAGTGAATGTTTAAGTGTTTGCAGGGGCTGGTTTTGCTCAAAACTGGAAATAAATGCTGCTTTTCAGCAAAATCATCATAAAATGCAGTAATCTAACCGTGGAACTTTGCAAACAGCTATAAAGGCAGGCTAGTCACTAAGTGCCCAAAATGCAGTCATATGACTATGGGGGGGCTGGGGGGGGCTGGCCATCAGAACCAAGTCTTAAGTACCTTTGTAGAGGTCTAACATAACTTCACACAGTTTCTATGCAAACTATTATAAATCAAGGACTACCTGCATTGCCTCTGTATGGCAATTATTCTTTAGGAAAGAAAAAAGTGCCATATATTTTACCTGTTATTGGTTTCTCTTAGCCTGGAAAATTTAGATCATGTATCTCGGTCATACTTACTCCATTTCTATATTGTAGCTGAGTAATAAGAAAGATTTCATGTTGTATACATGCAAAATATGAATTTTTGAATTTTGTTCAGAACATTCAAGCTACAGTATTAACAACTATCTGGATCCACAAAACAAGATAAGGTAAAATATATCAAAGTATCATTAGTTTTGATAACAGTGGGACTGCCTCTGAAAGCCATCTGCTGAAAAACTGGTGGGCTTCGTTGTAGAGATGGTTAGCTGTGAGAATAGACTGCTGGATTAGATAGGACTGATCCAGAAAATCACATTTAGGTTCTTATGAACATGATATCTAATCTCTATCAGAGTTGGCAAGAAATGACCCCACATTGAATGATTTATCTTAAAATCTTTTAAGATTATTACTTTAGGACTTTTGAACTAATCAGCCAATGATTGGACAGAGCAGGTAGATAACTTGGAAAGATTAAAGATGCGGGTGATACTGGAATGGGAGGTGCCGTGCACTTGGAAGAAGTTACAGAGTTTCCTGGGCTTTCCAAATGTTTATAGACAATTCATTCCTGCTTTCATACAAATTGCTCTGCCATTAACTAGCTTACTAAAAGCCAAAAGGGAGGGCAAGCCTAAGCTCAGAACCCCCCTCAAATAGTCCATGGAATGCCAGGCGGCTTTTGAGAAACTCAAAAGGCTATTTGCCGCTGAACCAATATTTAAACACCCAGGTCCAAAGAAGCCTTTCATTATAGAGCAGATGCAAGTGACACAGCGATTGGGGTGGTCCTTCTCCAGAAGGATCCACGGGGGCACTTGCGAACCATATACTTACACTTCCGAAACACTGTCCAAGGTGGAGCATAGATGGATAGTTTGGGATAAAGAGGCTTATGAGGCAAAATGGATGCTATTCATATGGTGGCACTTCCTAGGAGGCAAGAAACCTTTCGAGATTTAGGCTGAAAGCACTGAAAAAAAAACCAAAAGCTATCCCCTAAACAAGTGAGGTGGGCCCAATACTTTAATTGGTTTAAGTATTTGCCTGGAGGAAAAAAAATTCTTAGCAGATGCCTTGTCCAGAATGTTCCAGTATCATAGTGCCAAGGAGGAAGTAGAAGACACCATCATTCCCTCCAATAAAATGGCGGCACCAGAGACTAGCATCAAGCACAATCCAGCTGAGGACATGACCCCAGGAATAAAAACAGCACTACTCCAAGATAAATGGTTTTTAAAACACAAGTGAAATATGTGTCTGTGTGATGGGCTCGCATGGGTTGGCAGTAAACTCTACATGCCAGCCAGCCACAGGCTCTTAGTTTGTAAAGAAACCAGATTCTAAAACTGCAGGGCATTTTGGTTTTGGTAAAACCCTACATCTCACTAGACATTAATTTTGGTAGCCAAGAATGAAAAAAAGATGTGGAAGGTAGTTGCCCTATTGTGCACCTATAAAGGGGATTGTGGACAAATCACAGGGACAATTGCAGCAAGTTGCTAATTCCTCAGCACCCTGGAAATAAATTTCTATGGATTTTATTTTTGAATTGCCTGAGAGCCCTGGGAACACTAGTTTGGGTTACCACTGATCTCTCTTCAACACAAGAGCATTTTGTGGCATGGCCAAAGATTTCCCCCTACACAAACCCTGGCAAAATTGTTTGTACAACACATTTATCATCTACATGGGATTCCTGAGAGGATTATTTCTGATCGAGAGATACAATTTACTTTCCAATTCTGGAAAGAGTCTTTGAAATTACTAGAGACCATCCAAGGATGTAGCTCTCACATCATCCTCAGACTAATGGTGCCTGTGAACGTACCAATGGAATATTGCAGAAAAGTCAAACTCAAGGCCCCTGGGCTGCATCCAGCCTGCAGTGTGCTTAGATCTGGCCCATGGGGCCGCCTTGGAAACAACAAAGGACCAGCCCATGGTGCTTCTCCCAAGTTGGCGGGTGGTTGGCCAGGGCTCAGAACCCTAGAGGGTTGCTCTTTTCTTTCCAGAGCAAAATTTAAGATAATTGGTTTAATGTCAAGGTTCTGACTAATGAGCCCAAGCAAATCAGAACTCCAAGACTCGATCTCTCTCAAAGAACTTTTTTATTGGACGCATCATATTGGCACAATTAAATGTAAAACCAACCCTGAATATTTCCTGCAGTTTCAGTATAGTTAAAATAGTAAATGATCCCCTCCCCAAGTGTCACAGGTCACATTGTCCAATTAGGTTCATTGGTGGGCTCCCTAAGCACTCCACTCTGTTCTCATCCAACACCTGTGGAGATGACCTTGATTCCCACAAGATAGAGCAGTGTTGTGTCTGGCAGTGCATTCCAGCCTCCTTCTCCCCTCCCATACTGTGTGGCAACTAAGAACCAGAAAAATGGTCTCTGCCAGGTTCAGTTTGACATTGACACCATGTATGAAAAGCTAAGTACACTCTTAGTACTTCCATAGATATGAAGAAGCTAAGCAGCAGCCAGATTATGCTAATCAGGTGCCTTTGATGAATTGATCCTCGGCAAATGTGATTACTTTTATAAAAGCCAACATTTTAGGAATTTAATTGTCTCCAGCACTGAGGTGTGTGTTAACACAATATCAAAGAGGAAAGACATCAGCAAGGATCTTTTAAAAGCAATTGCTATTACCCATCAATCTGGGTAAGCTTATAAGGCGATTTCCAAATGATTTGAAGGAAGATTATTCATAACTAGAAAACATTCAAGACAGTTGCCAATCATCCCAGGAGTGGATGTCCTAGCAAATTCACCCCAATGTCAGACTGTGCAATGCTCAGAGAAATTGCAAAAAATTCAAGTTATATCTCAGTCTCCACAGACTTCAGTTAGCATGTTAAATGTTAAAGGTCATAAAGGACAGTACAATTAGGAAAAAACTAAACAAGTATGGTTTGTTTGGAAAGACTGCCAGGAAAAAGCCTTTTCTCTGTAAAAAGAACATTGCAGCATGGGTCAGGTTTGCAGAGTTGCAGCTGAATAAATCAAGACTTCTGGAACACTGTCATTTGGACAGATGAGACCAAACTGGAGATGTTTGGCCATAATGCACAGTGCTACATTTGGCAAAACCAAACACAGCATATCAGCAGAAATATCTCACATCAACCATCGAGCATAATGATGGAGAGGGTGATGATTTGGGCTTGTTTTGCAGTCACAGGACCTGGACACCTTGCAGTCATTGAGTCAATCATGAACTCCTCTATATACCAAAGTATTCTAGAGACACACGTGAGGCCACCTGAATGAGAGCTAAAGCTTAGACAATATTGGATCATGCATTGCAACAGGACAATGATTCCATGCACACTAGCAAATATAAAGCAGAATGGATGAAAAAGAAAAGAATCAAGGAGTTGCAAAATCAAAGTCCAGACATCATCCGATTGAATGCTGTGCTGTGACGGGACTTCAAGAGAACTGCATAAATGCCCACAAATCTCAATGAACTGAAGCAATCTTGTAAAGAAGAGTGGGCCAGAATTCTCCACAAAATTCCAGAATTCTGATGAAGTCATACAGAAAATGATTACTTCATGTTACTGCTGCTAAACTGATTCTACCAGCAATTTAATCATAAAGTATACTTTAGTTTTTTACATATGGCTTTATCCAGGAGTGGGATTCAAATTTTTTAACCAGTTCTGTGGGCATGGCTTGGTGGTCATGTGACTGGGTGGCCATGGCTTGGTCACCCAGATAACATGACCCAATAATATGTTATTGGTCACCCAATAACATGACCATGTTATTGGCTGGCTGTGGCCAACTCAATATCACTCACATCGAGGTATGCATCTCCTCGCCTGGCCTCTCAAGACCGCAGGGATGCTGCAACAGTCATAAGTGTGAAAAATGGTCATAAGTCACTTTTTTCAGTGCCATTGTAACTTTGAATGGTCACTCCACACAAGCAAAGTACCAGCAAAGGAGGGAAAAAAACTCCAGAGAAGTTCCAGAGACAGGAAGTCTAGTCCTACCAAGAATGTAATAAGGGCTAATGGAGAGGCACTTTCTGTAAGCAATACCAGAATGTTTCCTTCCTGCCTTCCTTACAGGATTAGGCCAGTAATTTCTTCTAACAACCGGTTCTCCAAACTGCTTAGAATGTTAACAACCGGTTCTAGAGAATAGGTGCAAACTAGTAGAATCCCACCCCTGGCTTTATCTTAGTTTTTCACATATGGCTTTATCTTTTTTACATGAGTTTTTATTTCTTGATTTGGGTAATTTTGATTTTCTTGATTAGAAGATTATGATTTTATGAATGTTTGCTTACTTTTTCTGCCAACATAGGATCTGTTTTAGGCTCCAAAATATTCTGAAATCTAATGCTAAACTCCAGAAAGGCATTTATACTATGAAATATTTCCACTTGAAAATAGTATCTGTCCTAAATACACAAAACTATAAAGAAAAATGGGAGACTGTAATAACTTTGGCATCTATTGAGACATAACTCCACCAAGCTCTGTCCTTCCAGGAAGTTTTGAGGAAAACTTTCTCCTTCTGAGGGCAAAGGAAGGCTCGTAAGGAGCAGTTATTCTTAACCTGACAGTTTGTTTTTCAGTTGAATTTTACAACTGATATGTTATATTAACGATGAAAAAAATTCTGAAGTAATTTATCTTGGTTTGATCTCAAAAATCTGACATTTTAACAGAGATGTGTATTATTTTTATCCACTGTAACTTTTTTCAAGTCTATTATAACTCTGAATAATTGTTAAATGGTTGTCATACAGTAAGTTGAAGATTACTGTAGTTAGTTAAGGCACGGCTCCCCAACCTCTGGGCAACCTCACTAGTGGGCTGTGAGGTGTTTATAAACAAGCCACAGAAATAGGTGAGCACACACATATGCACCCCCGCTTGTGCAAGCAGGGGTCAAACGCATGCAGGTGTACTCCATTTGCAAGCGGGGGTGCATATGTGTGGCAGGTACGCATGCACACCACTCATGCAAATGGAGCTGCGCATGCCAATGCACACTTGTTGGCTACTTGTGCAGAACCTTCCCCTCCCCTCCCCTCCCCGCTAGTCCACAAAGGCAGAAAGTTTGGGGAACTCTGGCTTAAGGCATCAGGGTAGCAATCAGGAGATTGTGAATTCAAGTCCTGTCTTAGGCACAAAAGCCAGCTGGTGACTAGGGCCAGTCATTCTAATTCTCTCTCAACCCTAAGAAGCAGGAAAGGGCAAATTACTTCCAAAATCTTGCCAGAAAAACTGCAGGAAGTCCAGGCAAGTCACCAGGAGTCAAGCATTGATTTGAAGGCAACCCCAAACATGGAGACAGCAAACTTGTTCTTATCCTCAAAAAAAAAAAAAAGGGGGGGGGGGAGTGAAGGATTTAAGAAATTACAACTTCAGTTTAACATTGCCATTTGGGAAGAGTTGTGCCATTGTAGTGGGATATTCCCTGCAAAGAGAAACAGCCTTCCTTATGGCTCAGGTCAGTTATCCATTTGCTCATTTTGCTTATGTAGCCCTAAACTTAGCTAATCAGAAGAGATAGGAAGTTGATAAAGGGTGTGGGGGGGAGGAGGAGAGCCAGAGTGTGCACAAAACAAGCAAAGGGCACAATCAGCTGTTTCTGTCAGCAGAGAGACCATGACCGCACTTTCCATGGGGAGAGAAAGAACATTGTTTATTAAACTTGCATACCTCCCATCTTAATAATAATAGAACAACAGAGTTGGAAGGGATCTTGTAGTTCATCTAGTCCACCCCCCTTCCCTACACCATTTCTGAGAAACAGCAATATAGTCTCTTCTTCAAAACTTCCAGTGGTGAAGCTCCCGCAACTTTCATGGGCAAGATGTTCCATTGGTTGATTGTTCTCACTGTCAGAAAATGTCTCCTTATTTCCAGGTTAAATCTCTCCTAGTTCAGTTTGCATCCATTATTCCTTGTCTGGCTTTCTGGTGCCTTGGAAAACAGCTTGACCTCTTCCTTTCTGTGGCAGCCCCTCAGATATTGGAACACTGCTATCATGTCTCCCCTGGTCCTTCTCTTCAGTAGACTAGCCAGGCACAGTTCCTATAACTGTTCTTCAAATGTTTTGGCCTCCAGTCCCCTAATTAGGTTTGTTGCTCTTCTCTGCACTCTTTCTAGAGCATGGGTGTCAAACTCACTGTATCATGTTGCCATCACTTGATGTATCGCAATGGCTTTCCCCTTCGCGGACTTGGGATGGGCGTGCGCATGACGCATCTGGCCTGCGGGCCGCCAGTTCGACACCCCTGTTCTGGTGCCTCAACATCTTTTTTATAGTGTGATGACCCAAACTGGATGCAATATTCTAGGTGTGGTCTTACTAAGGCTTTATAGAATGGTATTAGTACCTCACATGATCTTGCCATTTCTTTCTTTGAAATTCAATCTTATAGCTGGATCATATCTATTTCCATCCTACCCTGATTTAGAATACGACAGATCTTAATTCTACCAACTTGGAGGCTAAGATAGTGAATGCCCTGCATGGTGTTTTCCAAATGGTTAGCAAAGATGACAAGATGTGAAATGCAACACATCTGTAGAATGAAGGTAGAATTAAATTCTCATTGACCTCAAAGCATCTCATAAACTGACTGGCAAAACATACGTTGATGAAACAGAAGCAGAATACAAACTCAAAAGTAATTTGTATTTGTAAATGCAGAAGGCATTGTACAATTCCATTGCAGCTGACAATTCTTATTATTAGAAAATTAAGTTTGTCTGATGATTCAAACCAAAAGTTATTTTGTGTGAATCCTGGTAAATTGTTTTGTATTGCCATTAATCATCACCACCTGTTACCATCCTATCATCATCAAAAGGCAGATTGACAACAATACAGCAATACACGGAGAGCAAAATAATTATACACCCAGAGAATATAGGTGTAGATGTGTGTCTCAACACGCACAAAATATATGTATGTACACACACACATCTACTAAATTTCCCCATTCAGATTTTAGCCCATATCATCTCAACGTGTGGATGACCTCGGTCGTGTCTGGCCTGCCCACCTCTGTTCTCGCCTCTAAATAGCCATATTCTGAACTGGCACGAAACAGTACTCACCGAGGCCAAGCCACAAGCAACGTTTCAGTAGTGGGACGGTTCCCAAAGCCATGGCTCCAAGTAGAGGAATGAACCTGTCGACGCCAAGGGACTTTATTTTAAGCAACAGGAATCTTTGACGAACAAATCATTCCAAAAAAAGATGCCGCTGCAGACGTCAAGGGGAGGATCAAATGGAACCAATTCCACCTCGTGAAAAGCCTCCACTAAGGGAGGTTGGCAAATACGAGCTGTAGCAAAGGAACCCACGGGAAGTCCCTTCGCCCTTCTTCGTTAGCTGCCACAAAGGGCACGTGGAAAGGGACGGAGTTCTGATTGGATCGTTTCGGGGAGGGCAGAGGAAGAGCGAAGGGATGATTTTCGTTTTCCTTCTTCCTCCAAGGACTTGCTGGACGGTGGAGGGCTGTGCTGTTACTAGTCCAAGCAGCATGCGTAGCAGAAGTATTTAAAATAAGCTCAGTTGTGCTGGCGGAACCGTGGGTTTTTTGTCCTGTGGGTTCTACCTCTGAGGCTCCCTGAAGATGTAACCAAGGCTCACGACTTCCGTGTTTTATTATTCCTCCAAAAGACCACAGTTGAAAGAGGACAGCGCGGAGAGTCGCCAAGAATGCAAAGCAAAAGTCAATAAACTCTCATGTTATTCAGCCGCCAGTGTCGTATGACCTCCTTCGGGAATAGTTATGACGGGCCATTTCTCGACAAGGAGCGGGAAAGCCACCTTGAGGGTAGTTTTGTGTCTTTTATCTCTGGTATAGTACTCCGCCCCCCGGGCGATGGAGAAAAGAACAGACACACACACCCCCCAAGGCAAATATGGTTTTAAAACTATTTTTGATAATGCCCTTTCATAAAATACGCATTGTGCAGTTAAAAAAAATCCTATCCATTCAGACAAAATTGTATAGTTTAGAACATACTCTGTCCAACAAGATTTCTAAGTGTCCTGATTAATGCTGGAAGCGTATCAACTTGAGCATCTGATAGATGGCTTTCAGCCTGTCTCAAGCACTACTGCAAAAAATTCACCAAATTGTGTAGCAGTCTCTTCCACTGATTAATAACTTAGTCAAGAGCTAGTGACAAACCTTCCAGTATTGGAAGAGTGTTACACAATGTCCTAACAACTATAATTTCTGTAATGCAAAATATAAACAGATCTTTTAATATTTTTATAGGCTTTGGTTTCTAGAGCCTTCATCCATCTTGAGAGCCCCAATATCTGCTGCAGTTTTTTCACTATCGTGTTTGAGTAATGGTGCCCAAAACTAAATCTGAGCACCATGCTCTTGTTCTTCTATTGCAGAATAGTGTTTTACCTTTTTAGAAGCTGCATCATACTGTTGGCTCATTGTCAGATTTAGGTGATCCCAAATTCTTAACAAATTTTCAGGACGAGACAAAGTCAACAAACAAGAATTTTATTATACTTTTGCAAAAGTAGGCAATTCTGAATCCCTCTCTGGTGAGTTGGAGTCAGAAGAGCAAGGCACTTCCTTTTTCAATACAATTTATAGTGAATGTCCTTTTGAACTTGTGGTTCAAGTATTCTATCGAAACGGGAAACCTTACATTAAGCAGCCAGGTAGGAAATATTTGTGATTACATGTTTTTTCTCAGCTTAAACAAGTGTTTAAACATAACTGTTATGAGCAAGCATTTTAGCAAAGAGGGAACTCTCCTGGTCATCCAATTCAACCCCCCTTGTTATACATAAATTTAAAAGAATTAAAAATAATGTGTCTTTGATCCATATCCTTCACTCATGCTTCACTTGGGTTTAGCTAGAGCAGGGTTGTCAAATTCAAGGCCTGTGGGCCAGATCCAACCCACGGGGTGTTTAGATCTGGCCCATGGGGCTGCCCTGGAAACAGTGAAGGACTGGCCTGCTGTGCCTCCGCTAGCAAAAATAGAGCTCAGGAGGACCACTCCCAGGCTCCATTTTCAGCAGGATGGCCTCTTGCAGCCCTGTGCCAGTGAAAATGGAGCTTGGGGAGGCTGGCAGAGGGCTGCAGGCCATCGTAGCCGAAAACTGAGCCTCTATGAATGATGTCGAACTGGCCAGGCCCACCCTGGCCCCCTGAGGTCATACACAATCCTAATGGGCCCTCAAGGAAATTGAGTTTGACACCCCTGGGCTAGAGTATCTAGATTATTTTTATGTTTACTGCCAAGCCAAATACCCATCTTAGCCAGATGCAGAACTTTAAATTTCTCCTTGAACAAATTCCATTTATTCATTTCAGCCTACTGCTCAACTATCTATATATTTTTAAATCTTCTCTTATTTATTTACTTATAATAGCACCACCCGTTTTGTGCCCATTGCAAGCTTTTATGAGTACTCACCACCCCTTTTACAGATCATTGATAAAAAGAACATTAAAACAACACGACTCTGGAACTAAGCTTTCCGGCACTCCAGTCCACTTCCCTCCAAGCTGAAGTAAATCCATCAATTAGCACTAATTTCACCCACTGTGAGTCTAACTAGAAGTATATTATTAAACAGACAATCTTTTACTAAGAAAAAATAATCTCTCAAAAGTTTTTATTTTACTGGAATCCAGACACACATATCTCATATTCCTGATTTACTTAATAACAAGATCAAGGAAAAAACAAGGCTAGTCTGGAATTATTTCTGATGAATCCATTCTGACTCCTATTAGCATGTCCACAAGTGCTCACAAAACTACTACTTGAAAATCTGTTCGAAAACCTTGTCCATTATAGTCAAAAGGTCTCCTTCTTGTCTTGCCTTCTGATGCTTTGGAAAATAGGTTGTTATCCTCTTCTTTGTGGCAGCTCCTCAAATATGAAGGAACACTGCTATCATGTGTTTTAGCCTTCAACATCCTAATCATCTTTGGTGCTCTTTTCAGCACTCTTTCCAAAGTCTCAACATCTTTTTTTATTGTGATGACCAAAACTGGATGCGGTATTCCAAGTGTGGCCTTACCAAGGCATTATAAAGTGGTATTAATACTTTACATGATCTTGATTCTATTCCTCTCTTAATGCAGTCTAGGATCACATTGGTTTTTTTGACTGCTGCAGCACACTTCTGGCTCATATTTTAAGTGATTATCTACTAGGACTCCAAGATCCTTCTCACAGTTACTATTGAGCCAGGTTTCACCTAATGTGTTGCTGTACATTTAGTTTTTTTTACTCAAGTGTATAACCTTACCCTTTTCACCACTGAATTTCATTTTGTTAGAGAGGCTCCAGTGTTCAAGTCTGTCAAGATCCTTCTGGATCTTGAGCCTGGTGTGTTGGCTATTCCTGCCAGCTTGGTGTTGCCTGCAAATTTGATGAATTCCCCTTCTATTCCCTAATCATTCTAAATCATTTATGAATAAATTGAAGAGTCCTGGGGTTCAAACAACCTTGGGGTATTCCACTGCTTACTTCCCTCCATGTCAGGGGTGTCAAACTCAATTTCATTGAGAGCCACATCAGCATTATGGTTGCCCTCGGGGGAGGACGGAGTATGTGTGGTGGGGACATGACCAGGTGGTCGCAGTCCAATGGATAGGCGTGGCCAGCTCAATGTAGTTTGTGTTGGGGTGCTTGTGGGGGAATCAGAAAGGGCAGGGGGGATAGTGAGGTCACTGGCAGAAGGTGATAGGACCAGGGTGGGTGCCGGGGCCTGATCCACTGAGGAACAAAGATGGGTTGCTGTGAGGCAGCCCAGCAAGTTGCCATCATTGCATGTTGCGGCCTCATGACAATGACACTGGCAGCAGGCAAAGGAAGAAGTGCGGGGGGGGGGAGGCACATGATATAGACTAAGCAGCTGCCTGGCCACCTGCCCCATCCCAACCATGGGGGCAGTGGGTAAACAAAGACAGACAGTGGGATGGAGCATGTGGGTGGTGGGCAACTGACTAGATCATGTGCCTCTTCCCCTGGGCCTCTGCCTGGTATTTAGAGGGCCAGCCTGGCAGCCACAGTGCCCCAAACCCACCTGTGCTGCATGTGCTGCAAAGCCCCTTGGTGGATTGCTGCTGGACACTGTCAGCCCACACACGCTCACTGCCTGTGCATGCGCCGGGAAGGGTCCAGCTGGGGTGGGCCATGGCATCAGCAGCCAGTCCCTCACTGTCTCTAGGGTAGCCCTGAAGGCCAAATCTGGGCCTTGTATTTAACATGTCTGGTTGAAGTCTTCTTTCCTGCCCTCAAACACATGCAAGTGATCAGCAAACCCAGGCCATTGGACAGCATTGGTTCCTACACCTGGCCCTAGATCTGACCCACAAGGCTGCCTTGCCACGTCAGCCTCACCCCAGGCTGGACTCTGGATGATCCGCAATAGACTATAAGCTCTCCTCAGCTCCATTTTTACTCCAAGCTGGAGCAATAACAATCCAAACTGCTCCATAAAGCCCAACTTAATGAACAAGGTCATATATCCAGTGACCACATCTGAAATCCATAAGGGATTCCTAGATGGCAATTGCTACACCATCATCCTGCCCTAAGATCTCTAGTAATGCATATCTAGAAACCAGCTGGGCTTATCTTTGAAATGACCATGCACACCCACCTTTTGGACCCACCCAGATTTCAATAATACATGCTATCTTGGCTCGCGCATTGACAGAGTTTCCAGTTGAACAAAGGCCTATTACAGATCTACCTTAAAAACAGCAGCTGGAAGTGATCTTGTCAAAATGAATTTTTAAACTTGTGATCTGAAAATCTAAAATACATTGAATACTAGTTTTATGAAACACATGTTTAAATATGCTATTTTGACTGATTTTGTCTGATGAGTTAGGAAAAAAAATCATGTAGTTGAAAATAACCATATTTATTTCATATGAATACATTTTTAACAAAATAGGATTCATCACTTCAGTAAGAAATGCTTTAATTCAATTAATAAACCATATATAATAGAACTGTTTAAATTGCAATTAAACATTTTAACCACACAAGATTCATTTATTTATGAATATTTATAATAGTTAACAACATATAATAAAAAAGAATGAGAATATTTTGAGTTTGAAGCAAGGATTAAACATTAGGTCATTTTTTACAGTTCCTAGTTCTTATAAACTACAATATAAACAGTGAAAACTGAAGTATTTTTATCAACTCATGGTCTTCCTAAATTAATGTTTTATTGTTAATTAAATTCAAATACTGTAGAAAGTTCATGGTTTTCAATATTCTTCAAGTGACTGTTTCAATTCTGCAAATGTGGCTTCTTTAGAGATAAAGTAACATGACTGTAAACTGAAGATGTATCAGGAAATCCACGAATGTCTGCAAGAAATTGAATGATCGTTTACTGGGAAATAATATTTTAAATATCATAGTTTGCTTCTAATACAATTTTATATCCATTTTACTAAATGTAAATATTTTAGCAAATGTAGAACCACTAATACAGAAAGATTAGGAGTTAACCTAAAGCCTAGTTGGTCATTGAACTTACAGAGTACAACATTCTGTCATGTGAATACCCATAAAAAAATAGACCAGTAAATCCAATCTCCATGTTTACAATGCAAGAGAATTCTCTGCTTCATGCGAATGCAGCCAAGTGTCAAGAGTAACTGTAAGGGCTTGCCTCTTCTGCTCAAGAAAGCAGAAGTCTTGAAACAGGCATTACAGTGGTACCTCTACTTACGAAATTAATTCGTTCCGGAAGCCGTTTCGTTACGCAAAAATTCCGTAAGTAGAGACTGAGAATGCGGTGCGGTGCGTTACTCTCATCCCATACACAAAGATCCCTCCTAGCCAATGGGATGCCAGGAAGATGCTGGGAGATAACCAATGGCAGAGCAGCTCGGACGCGCCATTTTCAAACCAAGATCAAACTGCGCAAATTAGCGCGAATTTTGAAATTTTTGACCTTTTGTATCTTGAAACATATTTCGTAACTAGAGACGATATTTTCTCAACGACGCGCTTCGTAACCTGAAACTTTCATAACTAGAGCCTTTCGTAAGTAGAGGTACCACTGTATTTCAAAAGGAAACTTTTACTGAGAGAAAGTGATAGCAAGGAAAGCAAGGCAGGATCTGAAGTTCCAGCTGAAAAACCTGTTAGATTAAACATTGCAGGAAACCTGTCCCATATGTCCAGTCCAAGCTGAGCCAGTTTAAATAGTCAAGACCTTGTTGATGATCCAAACTCTGTCAAGGATCTTGGAGTACTCATCTCAAATGATCTAAGTGCTAGAGTCCACTGTAACTACATAGCCAAAAAGGCATTAAGAGTTGTTAACCTAATCCTACGTAGCTTCTTCTCTGGTAATATCACACTACTAACTACAGCATACAAAACATTTGCTAGACCTATACTTGAATACAGCTCATCAGTCTGGAACCCACATTATTATCTGATATTAACACAATTGAAAAAGTCCAGAAATATTTCACAAGAAGAGTTCTCCACTCCTCTACTCATTGCAGAATACCTTATGCCACCAAACTTGAAATTCTAGACCTAGAAACTACACCGCCTCCAGTCTGATCTAAATATAGTATATAAAATCATACATTGCAATGTCCTATCTGTAAATGAATACTTCAGCTTCAATCATAACAATATAAGAGCACACAATAGATACAAACTCAAAGTTAATCGCACCAAACTTGACTGCAGAAAATACGACTTCAGCAACAGAGTGGTGGTCAATGTTTGGAATACTCTACCTGACTGTGGTTTCTTTCCCAAACTGCAAAAACTTTAACCTCAGATTGTCTACTATTGACCTCACCCCTTTCCTAAGAGGCCTGTAGGGGGCGTGCATAAGCGCACCAATTGTGCCTACTGTCCCTGTCCTATTGTTTCTTTTTATTTTTCTTATAAGTATCTATCTCATGTATTCAAAACTATATTTATTCTTATACCTGTATCTTGTAAGCGATTTACAAATCAAATAAATACTAAAAAAAAAATACCAGTCCACAAGGGTAAAGTTGTTATGAGAACTTGAGACGAGAAAGGTGATAAGAAGTTGTTCTCAGGTGTCACTTTGCCCGTTCCTTCGGAGCTAAGTCAAAACAGATGGCCCCAAGTAATTCCCTCCCCCTTCCCTTTCCCAAGCAGGCACATCAAAGTGACAGGAAAGCCAGAAGCAGGAAAGGGGTTGTAAAAGAGTATCCAGGGCCCCCTCCCCACCAGAATGGCAGTGTCCCAATAGGGTTCTATAGGACCTGACAGTAACACTAATTTACTTTCCTAAGTCACTTAAGTGACTGTCTTTATTATCAGTAATAGCAAATAAATTGCTGATACCTTTCATCATCTTTCAAAGGAGAACATTGTCAGCACTACAAATGAAACATCTCTTAGGAAGACCATGCTTGATTGGGTACCTCTCTTGAATGTTGTGACTAATTAAAGTTTCCCATTAATCCTAGTAGACACTAATAACAATATTTTATTAGTTGTCTTCATTTATTTCAACTAAAAAATACATATTCCAGAACTAGATGTAATTGTCTAGGTGACATCTCTTGATCCTGATGCAGACTAGGATTGATTTTTTCCCCACAGCTATACCATCCAATTGGGTCATGTTCAGTTTTTGATCCACCAAGAAACTCACATTTTTTCATATTTACTATTGTCTGAAATAATTTCCTCGCTTGATTTTTCCTGTCTTCCCATTTTCCCATAGTATGGTGGCTACTTAGTATGAATTTCACACCTTTGAATTTCAAAATCTTTGGCTTTTAATTAAAAATTTCACAAAACAGCAGCATATAGAAAAACTGTAGTTTTATGTCCTGATAATAAGATAATTATTTACAGTAGTAAAAACACTTGAATTACTTAGGCGTTTACTTTCAAAATGTTTACTATTAAAATAGAAATGTAAAATGCAGCAGGGGTAGAATTTCATTACAACTCAGATTTTTAAAACGTACATTTCAATACATTGTCAAGGTACTCACTTGTTTATTTCTCAGATTCCTTTTTTTTCTGATTGTGATGCACATTTTTTATTCAGGAGAGATGATGTCATTTGAATAATTGTGCTTAAGGGCAAACCACTAAGTTGACTCTTGTTTTCCTTTATCTCTACCAAAGCAGCCAAAATGTTGTCTCTAAAATAAAATAATGAGAACCTTCAAGATCAGTTTGATGAACTTCCGGTTTGAGCTTCTTCGGCGATGGACTGAAATCCGCGATTGTGCATGGTTTTGATCCGTGCTCGCCGCCGGAGCACCCCGAGCCGTCTGGATTCAGAACTAAGCCACCCCGTAGAGGTGGTGAAGAGGGGGGAGACTGCCAGCAGGGTTGAGGAAAGCCGCATCTTTCCTCCCCAGTTGGCCATTACTCCCTTTCCTGAAGGCGGTTGCAGCGGTGGTCAGAAATGGCCACCTCAAAGAAGAACTCGACTGGAAAAGAATGTGCAGGAGGAAGATAAGAAGAGAAAGTTTTAGTTGACTGGGTTGAACTGAAAAAGCAATAACATAAGGTACCCTGGAATTTGAACTATTAAGAATAACATTGTTCCCAAAGAAGATTTTGAAGCAGTGAAGAAGAGAGGGAAGGGAAAGGATTTGGCTTTTTTTTCTTTCCTTCCTCATATTAACAGCTAAGAGATTTAAGTAAGAAACTGACAGAAATCCACTTTGACATCAATAGGCATTCAAGCTGAAAATAAAATGTCAAAGGGATAACAAAGACTTTTGGATATTCAAAAACATTTAAAAGAAGGAAAAGAGAAAAGGAAAAAATAAAAGGGCGGGATCTGGAAAAATGGAGGAGACTGCCTGGAAGTAAAAGGAATTTACAGTGAAACTTCAACAAGATTCCTAAAAGATATATTCTAACTGAAACTTTGTAACAAGATAATAGAACCCCAGGAAGAAAAAGAGGAAAAAAGAAGCAAGAAGAAACAGCTTTGGATTATTTGGATTACTTGGTGATTTTTGGTTATTGGATTTAAATAACTAAAATCAATTGGGTGGTTGTTTAAAAGTGTTTAAAATGGTATCACTCTTGGAAGAACTGAAAATGGAACTTAAAAAACGGAAAGAAGATGCACAAGAAGGAAGAGGCTTTTTTTGGCTTCGTATTTCAATTTTTAGAAATGGAGATCTGGAACTATGAGAAACAACAAGAAATGCTTGTAGAACAAGAAGGGCGGGACAAAGAAGAAGCCATATTTAATGACCAAGTAATTTTAAGTGGGGGAAAAAAGGAAAGGGGGGAAAGAGAGTGAAAAGTTTAAGATTTGAAAAAACAACCCCCCAAAAAAAGAATAGTTTGAAAAGTAATTACAATTCTAGGAAGAAACAGAAGAGTGGATTACAAAAGAGAGAATTAGAATAAGAGAGACAAGGGGTCAAAAAGGGGAGGAAGAAGAGGGGGAAGAAGGAAAGGAAGTTTTAAAGGACAGAAACAAGATATAGAGAAACAGGGAAAACGTACAAGGATTAAAGGTATAAGCCTATTTAGAAGACATAGAGATAATGGGTGAAATTTAATTGAAAGAGGGATTCTTCAAGGGCACATAAGATAGTATTGTTATATTAGAAATAGAAATAAACTTAGAAAATACAAAACAAGTGTGATTAAAATGATAGATAAAATACTTTAATGTAATGTTTGTTAATAAATAAGAAAGAGAATGAAATTGAAAGGATGGAAACATTTTAATTATTATTAATGATTTATAAAAACTTAAGAGAAATATGAAAGAAATATGGAAAAAAATTATGGAAGTATTGTAAGTGTTCCTAAGAAAATATGATATTCAATTGAAAAGAAATGTTAAAGATGTTCAAGATTGTAACTAACATTAATGATAAAGCTGAATTGGAATAGGATAAATGTTCTACTATTGTTATATATATATATTTTCTCTTTAAGAACATAGTGTGTATTTTAAGAATGTACCAAGCAGAATTCAATTGGAAGTTATGTGTTATATTGAATATTATAAATTGTAAAGGCATTAAATTTAAGTTTAAATAAGAGTTGAATGGACACAATTAAAAGATACAAAGGTATCATATTCCAATTAGTAATTACGGGGAAAACTTGTTTAATGAGAAAATAAAATATGAAATTGAAATAGGACAGACAAAAGTATAAATATAATGATTAGAAAGACATTGAAATTTAGAAAAAGATATATAATTGAATTTAGATAGGTATGAGATAATTAAAAATAAAGTTGAGAAAACTAAGGGAGGGGAAAAAATTATGGAGAAAATGTTAAAATAAGATATGGAATAGAACACAAAGACGAATATGAAATTGAGTTTGTGTCTGTATGGAGAAGTGATAACCCGGGATCATGCTATTCTCAAAAAAAGATGTTTTATTTGTATTATATTTTGTGAAAACCCAAATATAATTTATTTTTTAAAAAAGATCAGCTTGATAAATATATTCCTACAAATATCACCTCTGAATTACACACTTACCTACTAATCTGTGGATATAATTCTTCCAGTTTCTTTACTACTTTGCGGAAACTTCTTAAGTTTAATGTATTTGGAGTTATAAAAGTAGAAGATGGATTTGGAGTAAACTGTATTGAGCCAAATGGCAAGAGGCTGTCTGCAATATCCTAAATACAAAATAAACAAAAACTGTAGTTGCATTCAAGATTAAAATAATGCTCTTGTTATGGAAACTATCATTTAAATAATGCTGTAACATTAGAAAGAATATAATTGAAGTTTTCAGAAATAAGACCTTCTCTTATATACAACCGAACTGATTAATGTTTTTCACGTGCTTTATAGACATGGCAGTTTTAAAAGTTTAATTGGATTACCTAAAATGTTCCCTTTCAATTCCATTCAATCTAGAAATTTCTTCAATAGTATACAGTAAGTATAGCAATTGTTACAATAGATTCAGCCAATAAGAATAGAGCTGGAAAGGATCTTGGAAGTCTTCTAATCCAACTCCCTCCTCAAACAGGAGACCTTATACCATTTCAGACAAGTAACTATCCAGTCTCTTCTTAAAAACCTCCAATGATGAAGCACCTACAGTTTCTAAAGGCAAACTGTTCGACCAGATCATTGTCCTCAATGTTAAGAAGTTTCTCATTAGTTCCAGTTTGTTTCTCTGCTTGACTAGTTTCCATCCATTATTTCTAGTCCTGCCTATAGGTGCTTTGGTAAATAAGTTGACCCCCTCCATTTTCAGGCAAACTCAAATACTGGAATATTATCATGTCACCCCTGGTCCTTTTTTCTAGACTAGCCAAACTCAAATCCTGCAGCCGTTCATGTTTTAGTTTCCAAGTCTTTAATATCATTTGTTCTTTTTTGCACTTTTTCCCAAAGTCTCAACATTTTTTGCAGTTTTTGACCAAAAGTAGATTCCAGGTATGGCCTTATTAAGGCTTTATAAAGCAGTACTTAATACTTCACGTGATTTTGATTCTATGCCTGTTTGTACAATCAAGGATTGTATTACCCTTTTTGCCTGCTGAAGCACACTGCTGATTCATATTTAAGTGATTGTCCATTAGGACTCCAAGGTCTCTCTCACAATTACTGTTTTTGAGCCAGGATTCACCTAATCTCTACTTGTACCTTTTGTTTTCCCTGCCTAAGTATAAAACCTTGCTTTTCTCCACATTAAATTTCATGTTGTATAGGGCCCATTGTTCAAGGTTGTCAAGATCTTTTTGGATCCTTAGTTTGTTTCTGGCGTGTTGACTATTCCTACCCGCTTTGAGTCATCTGCAAATTTGATGAGTTCCCCTTCTATTCCTTCATCCAAGTCATTTAGGAAGATATTGAAGAATACTGGGCCTAAGATGGAACCCTGTGACACCCCACTGCTTACTTCCCTCCATGTAGATGTAGTACCATTAAGGACTATTTGTTGAGTATGGTTTGTCAGCAAGTTACAAATCCATCTGGTGGTGATGCTGTCTATCCCAGGGGTCACCAACCTTTTGGACCTCAGGGACCACCAAATTCATAATTTTAAATCCCAGGGACCACTAACCGGTTCTGTGGGTGTGGCCTAATTTGTGGGTGTGGCTGGGTGGTCATGTGACTGGCTGGGCATGGCTTGTATATAAATATTATAAATATTTATATAAATATTGAATTTTTTAATAAAAAAGAGCAACTTTTACCCAAAGATCAGGCAAAGCAGACAGGCAGATTGAGGTGCTCACAAAATCACATTCATTCAGAGATCTATCTACCTGCCACTGGCTAGCTCAGCCTGTCACATAAAATTTGCTTGCAAGCAAACTCATAAAATTTGCTAGCAAGCAAACTCACAAAATTAATTTACAACACACCATGTATGTAAAAATCTCTTTGTGTTACAACACTCCATGTATGTAAATATTGCTCTTTTTTTATAAAAAAGAGCAATTTTTATCCAAAATAATGCAAAGCAGGAAGGTAGATTGAGGTGCTCACAGAATCACATTCATTCAGAGATCTATCTGCCATCAGCTAGCTCAGTCTGTCACATAAAATTTGCTAGCAAGCAAACTCACAAAATTAACTTACAACATGCCATGTATGTAAATATCTCTGTGTTATAACACTCCATGTATGTAAATATTGCTCTTTTTTTTATAAAAAAGAGCAATTTTTACCCAAAATCAGGCAAAGCAGGAAGGCAGATTGAGTTGCTCACAGAATCATTCAGTCATCTATCTATCTGCCATCGGCTAGCTCAGTCTGTCACATAAAATTTGCTTGCCGTGAGTCTGCACTGAATAATAGAACCTTCAGTCCTAAGGGAGGTTTGGCTGTGCTTAAAAGCAGAACCAAAGATCTAAAGACTAGCTAGAAAGCAAGAAATCCAACCATTTCCTGCTTCCTAGCTAATCTAAATCTCCCAGCACAGCACAGAGAAGGCCCTATTCCTCGGGGTCACCAGCCGGCACATAGATGCCAACGGGACCCGCAAGAGACCCTCCCTGTGGGAGCGCACCGGACAGTGAGAGGAAACTGGCAGAATGCGGTCTTGTAAATATCCTGGTTCGATGCCATAGAGCGCTTTAAAAGTTAACACTAAAATCTTAAAGCGCACCCGAGAGGCCACCGACAACCAATGCAGCTCGCGCAGGAGGGGCATCACATGAGAGAACCTTGACGCCCCCATAACCACACATGCGGCCACATTCTGTACCAGTTGAAGCCTCCGGATGCTCCCACTTGGGAGCCCCATGTAGAGGGCGTTGCAATAGTCCAGTCGGGAGGTGACCAGGGCATGAGTGACCGTATGTAAGGCATCCCAATCTAGAAAGGACCGCAACTGGCAGATCAGGCGAACCTGATAAAACGCCCCCCTGGAGACGGTCGTAATGTGATCTTCCAGAGACAGCCATACATCCAGGAGGACACCCAGATTGCAAGGCCTCTCTGTAGGGGGCAAAATCTCACCCCCAACAGCCAGCAAAGGAACTATCTGGCTATATTGGGATGCCAGAAACCACAGCCACTCAGTTTTGGAAGGGTTGAGTCGGAGCCTGTTCCCGCCCATCCAGTTCCTCATGGCCTCCAGACAACGGGACATGACCTCCATGGCATCGTTAGGGTGGCTTGGGGTGGAGATATACAGCTGAGTATCATCAGCGTACAGATGACACTTCATCCCAAAACCACGGATGATCTCCCCCAGCAGCTTCACATAAATGTTGAACAAGAGAATTAATTTCTTTGTGCTCTGGGGGTGAGATTTCTCTGTGGCCCACCAGTTGGCAACCGCTGGTCTATCCCACATTTTTCTAGCTTACCAAAAAATAGGTTTGTTGAATACCTTGCTGAAGACTAAGTATACCATATCCACAACATTTCATACTTTGTCAAAGAATGAAATAAGGTTGGTTTGGCATGATCTATTTTTAACAAACCCATGGTGGCTTTTAGTTATAATTTTGTTTCTAGATGTTGGCAGATCTGCTTTTTGATTATTTTTTCCAGTATCTTCCCAAGTATTGATGTTAGGCTGATTGGTCTGTAGTTTCCTGGGTCTATTTCCCCGCCCCTTTTATGAAGATGGGAACTATACCAGCTCTTTTCCAATCAGGTAATTCCCTGGTGTTCCAGGAGTTTTGAAAGATATGGTACAATGGTTCTGAGATACCATGTGCCAACTTCTTCAGAACTCTGGGATGTAAACCATCAGATCCTAGTGGTTTATATTCATCAAGGTCAGACAGCTATTATCTTACCATTTTCTTCCTTATTTTAATTTTATTTCTAGTCTGTCTTTTACATTTAGGTTTTTGGTAGGTTGGGCTAGTTTCTTTTTGCGTGAAGACTAGAGATGGAAAGGCCTGGAAAAAAACCTGAAAAATTGGGAAAAAAAACTGTTTTTTCCGGAAAAAATGAGATTGCCGCTTGGGAGGGCCAAAAAGTCCCAGTAATAAGCAGGCATATACAATGGAATGAAGGCTATTGCCGAGCACTTAGCATGGTGCTCTAAAGACTGTAAGCCGCCCTGAGTCTCTGGAGAAGGGCGGTAAGTAAGTAAGTAAGTAAGTAAATAAATAAATAAATTTTTGTTTTTGGTAAAATCTTAAATTATTGCAAGTTCTCTCAGCTGAAGACAAGCAAATGCTGGAATACAATTCAAGTAACTGTACTTCTCAATACAGTTCTCAAACAAGTAAAACATGCATTTATGCCACTAGGGGGGCACTACAGGAAACAGGCTCCTGTTTAGTTTGCTTGTGTATCTCGGACCTCCTGCAGTTGAGTAATTGTTGGTATACAATAATGATAGTTTCTGTCCTCCTCTCAGGCCTTAACTGACAAATAAGAGGGTAAATTTATCTGACAAATTAGTTTCTCTTTTGTAATCCTTAAATGATTCCTATTAATGATCTCCACCATCACAGTACAGTAGAACCTCTGGTCACAACCATGATTTGTTCCATAACTTTGGTCATAATCTGATTTGGTCATGATCTGAACCTAATTTTGAAAATTTGGCACTTACAAAAAATTGGCATGGAATAGGAAATTGACCGCAAAAAAAAATTGTGAATTTTTTGGTTGGAACCCTGTTTGGTTGTGGTCAAAAGTGTTCGTGACCAGAGGTTCTACTGTATAATGTTTGCCTATAGCAGAGGTCTCTACACTTGGCAACTTTAAGACTTGTGGACTTCAACTCCCAGATGGCTGAGGAATTCTGGGAGTTGAAGTCCACAAGCCTTAAAGTTGCCAAGTTTGGGGACCCTGACCTATAGCCTGGTCAGTAAATTGGTTTTTCTTTTCCTCCTCTCAGTAAAATGGTGAGATCAACATCTAGAGTTTGGAAACATTTTCACAGTGCAATTTCTGCTGAAAGCAAGGCTGCAATTTGCAAATATTGTGAGAATTCTTTTCCAAGGCTACAAGGATGACAAAACACATCGTTGCATGCCAGAAGTGCCCTGAAGATATTAAAAATACTTTATGGAATTAAATTATGAGGAGCAGAATGAAAGTGCAAATAGCTTTCTATTTGATCTCATTCAAAAACCTTTTTTTTGCTGGTTCTGGATCATCACAAAGTGTTTCTTAACCAGCAGCACCTTCAAGTAAGGAAGTGTTGCAAACCACTCCTTCACAAAAATGCACAATACTTTCATTTATAGATAAAATGACACCTGAAAATCAGGAGAAAATTGATCACGCTCTTGCAAGAGTAATATATGCTTCTGAATCAGCACTGTCAATAACTGAAAATGTATATTGGCAGGAAACTTAAATTATTACTACCATCATGCCATTTGCCAAGCAGACATTCCTTACCAAGTCTCTCTTGAAGTCAGAATATGAGCATGAGATGAAATCAGTACATGGAAAAATCAGTTGAAGCACGATGTCTTACAGTTCTTATATTTATTTATTTATTTATTTATAAAATTTCTATACCGCCCTTCTCCCTAGGGACTCAGGGCGGTGTACAGCCAATCTAGGCCCCAACAGTAATACAAAAGTTAAAAGGAATTAAATTAAATATTGGCCGAATAAGAAAAAACCCACTCCACACCCTTAAAACCCCAATTTAAAATTACAGGTGGACAAATGTTCGGGGAGAAGGAATCATCAACTTTGTGATAACACCTCAAACAATCTTTTATAGAAGTATTGAAACTGGAGAGAACAGACAAACTGCAAGTATATCAGCAGTGAAATATGTTCAGTTTTAAAGAAAATTGGGAGTGGTTTAAGTGCTTTGCTGACTGACAATGCAACTACTATGAAAGCTGCATGGGAAATCATAATGGACAAGTATCTGCATATTACTGCAATAGGATGTGCATCTCATGAACTAAACTTAGTGACTTTATGAAACTGGACACCTTTCGAAGATATCTACAATAAATTAATACAAATAAAAAAGGATCTGGAGAACTGGGGAAAATTGCAATTATCATTAATTGGGAGAATAGTGACGGTTTAAATGAATACATTACCAAAAATTCTATTCCTGTTTCAAACCATACTGATAAAATTAGAAAAAAACTTTTTTGAGGAACTGAATAAAATGATAGTGAATAAACTAGTGAACTGAATAAAATGATAGTGAAGCTTGTTTGGCTAAGGAAAAAAATGAGAATAAAATTGAAAGCGCTATAGGATAAAGACTTAGAGGAGGATTTGGACTCCCAGACTGGGAGCTTTATTACCAAGCAGCAGTTGCGACCTGGATAAGAGACTGGATAGAATTTTTTAAAAAAGAGTATTAACAATTGAGAGACATGATTTACAACTGGGATGGCACGCCTTTATTTGTGAAGATAAAAATAAATCACACATGTATTCCAAAGACATCTAATTAGAAATACGCTTCTGTATATCTGGAGGAAAATTTAGAGACTTCATTATATGAAAATACCAAATTGGCTATCTACAATGGAGACGATAATATATCCCAACTTAACAGACCTAAATAAAATGGTGACCTATAAAGATTTATTAGATGAACAAGGGAAACTAAAGATAAAACAGGAATTAAAATCCCAAGAAATAGAGATAAATTGGTGGCCTTATCTCCAAATTCAGGGGAGATACAAAAAAGATTTGGAACAATATAGGTTTTATACAGAACAAGAATTTGATAAAATATTACAGGGACCAAGATAGAAAATGATAAATAAATTATACAATTATTTTTTGAGAATTAAGTTGGAAGAAGAAATCATCAAAGAAAATATGATAATTTGGGCAAATTTTTTTGGCTACAACATTGAATTAGAATATTGGAAAAAATTTAGGGGAAAAAATTATAAATTAACAATGGCAGCATCATATAAGGAGAACCTATATAAAATGTTCTATCACTGGCATTTACCCCCAGCAAGATTAGCAAAAATGTACCCTAATAGAACATTTTTTCACATGTGTGGACGTGTCAAGAAGCAAAGAAGTATTGGATGAGGATAAAGAAATGGCTCAAGATCATTAAGCAAAAAATTGAGTGAAAATTGGACTTATTTTTATTAGGTATAATAAAGGACAATCTAAGTAAAAAAATCAGTATATCATACTTCATATAATGATGGTGGCCAGAATTGTTTTCGCACAACATTGGAAATAGAGCAATAGCCCTACAGAAGATATGGTGATAAAAAAAGTGCTTGAATGTGCAGAGATGGATAAATTAACGATGGAGTTAAAAGACAAGGAGGAAACAGAATATTATAAGATTTGGGACATACAGTATGAGTGTCTAGAGGAAAAAGGTAAAGAATATGTACAAAAATTACTTAAGAGTAGCAGGAAATGTATATATAAGTAATTATAAAAAGATAAATATAAATATAAGAATATTAGAGAATATATCAGGAATTGAAAATGAAAATGAAAGTATTACTATGTAAATAGGAAAGAAGTCGATTCTGAAGCACTGTCAAACATGGAAATGTGGTGTAAATGTTTGAAAAATGTGTAATAAAGATTAAAAATAAAAATAAAAGATTAAAAAATAAAAAGACATTTATCACCTCTTTAAAAAGAAAAGAAACTGGACATCTTTCAAAGGATTTAAGGAGCTAAAGAATTTATCAAATATGTAAATGCTACTTATGTTGTCACTGCAGTCTTCAAGAAGAAGCAAGAAAAAAAATGCACGCAATAAAATAGTGACATTGAAGTTCTGTCGTAAAACACATTAGGGTGGAGTGATGATCTCCTTTGAAAGTTTACTAAAAAACAAAAAGCTTTTCAAGAAACAGTAATAATTGAGGATTTTAAAATTACCAGAAATATAAGGAACACTGTACTAGATGAGTACGTGTTTTGGGTTCAGATTTTAAAACCATTTTTTTTCATGAATGCGTGAATCTGAATCAGCAGCCCTGGACTTCTAGAAAACTGAGCAAAGATGATCAACATGGGAGAAAGAAGCTTACATGGTGTGCTGGGCACTTCTAACCTGCAGGCATTTCCTTGAAGGGAGCAAAGTGCCGTTTGAAGTGTGGACTGACCACAAGAACCTAAAGACATTAAAATCCCCATAGAGGCTATCTCCTAAGCAGGTACAATGGGTACAATATTTTAGCTGCTTTAACTTCATGTTGTGCTACCTCTCAGTGGGTAAGAACTTCTTGGTCTTGATGCTTTATCCTGAATGGCTCAATACAATTGTCCTAAGGCAGAAGTAGTCAAACTTCTGCTCCCATCCAGTTCACTGGTTGCCCAAGTCATTAGCTGAACTCAAGCGAAAGAGAAATGACAAATTAACAAGGTGACAGCCGTACTTAAAAGACGCTCTGAAAGCCGACAAATGGTTTCAAAATCATGGGAACATTTGCTCACTCCAGGATGGATTAGCCTGGGTAGGGGATAAAATATATGTGTCAGAGAGCCAGAGGGTGATGGTCTTGGGGAAGATTCCAAGTCTGCTGGATATTTTGGTTTTGCATTTAATCAAAAGGCAGTTCTGGTTGCCATCTTTGAAAAAAGACATTGAAAGCTATGTGGCAAATTGCCCTCTCTGCGCCTCTACCAAGTGACAGCAAGGAAAGCCTCTCAGGACTCCTCCAGTCAGAAAGAAACTATAGTCCTACCTATAAAAAACAACTGTAAAAGGCAGACTAGAAATAAAAGTTAAAATAAGAAAAAATAAATAAATAGTAAGAGAACACCTATCTGATCTTGATGAACATAAATCACCAGGACCTGATGGATTACATCCCAGAGTTCTAAAGGAGCTGGCAGATGTCATCTCAGAATCATTGTGCCACATCTTGCAAAAATCCTGGAGCACCGTGGAACTACCAGAGGGAAAAAACAGACCCAGGAAACTACAGACCAATCAGCCTAACATCAATACCCAGGAACATACTGGAAAAGATAATAAAAAAAATCTGCCAACATCTAGAAATGAGTAAAATAATAACTAGAAGTCAGCATGGGTTTGTTAAAAACAGATTATGTCAAACCAATCTTAGTCTTCAGCATAGTGATTAAATTACTAGACCAGCGAAATAGTGTCAACATAATATACTTAAGACTTCAGCAAGGACTTCCGGTTTGACAGCATGGTGTGATTGACATAGGGGAGCAGGATTCTGCAGCCCCACGCCAAATCCTCTTCATTGGAGGGCCCTCCAGGGGCTAAAGTCACCCTGTAGGGGTGACAGATAAAGAGGGGCACCCTGCTGGTTGTGGAGAGCCTTGGTTCTCCTGCTGGACCCAAGGTTTTTCCCTCAGTCCCAATCAAGTTAAGACTTCCTGCCGGAGTCCCCACTGACTTATGGAAAGCTGCCAGGGAATGTTGAAAATGATGATTATGTGAGCAAGACTGAACATTGCATCACTGAAGTAGCCACAACTTTACAAAATTTCAATCCCATGGGATTAATGGATTTTGAGACATTCTGTAAATTAACCCATTTGAGATACTTTGGTTAAAAAACTGTTGCCCTATGATGCACCATTTTGTCCAATTGAAAGTTACCAGCAGACAGACACAAGAGTTTAGTCATATATAGATGCTTATTAACTTAAGTGTTAATAAAAATTAGTATTGAAGGCACTTAATCATTGCTTAATGCATTAAGATAAATTATGACCTCAGAAGACCTGCACTTATCAGTTAACCAAGCTTATCTATACTAAACCTTGCAACAGATACAGATATGTCTTTATGTTCTGATATGCAATCTCATAAAAGTTACCTTTTGATCTACTTCAAAGGATGCTTTTTTTGGTGAAGAAAATACAATGTCAGAATTGGGCACTTTGGAAGAGCCTGAAGCACAAAGAAGCACCTCTGAAGAACCTGAGGCAGGTCTGAAAACATTTGCTAATGGCAAAGCAGGCAATGACGACTTGAAATCATCTTTGGAGACATCAGACATTTTTAAAGTGAAAGGATCATGTGGAGGCAGTATGAGTGTAGCTGACATTACAGTAGGAGCTTCCAAAATCAGATCAGAGTTTTCCTGATATTTGGTTCCCTTTTTAGATAGGGGCTCTTGATTTTCACACTTTTGTTTCATACACTTTTGATTCTCTTGGATTCCTTTTTCCCCAATTGTCCTTTCAAGCTGAACTTTTATTGCTTTTCCTTTTATTTCTCTCCCATTCATTTCTTTCACAGCCAGCTTTGCACCGCAGGCTGTTTTAAAAGTAAGAAATGCATACCTAAAATATAAAATATATGCAAAATTAAAAGAATACTTTCATTTCATTAAGCAAATATAGGAAACTAGCTCAATACCCATGCTTTGCTACAAAATGGTGTGGTCAGGCTAGTTTTGGGGGAGGAAAATAAGGGGGGAGGGAATTCTGCCTCTGCCTACCAGCATCCATCAGTATTTATCTGGCTAGCATCTTGTCAGTGTGTGAGAGTTGAGAGCTGTTTGGAAACTGAAACAGTATTTGCTGTGTTAGACAGCAAGGAGCCTGGGCATGGCTTAGCTCAACTGTTCTGTACTAAAGCTGCTTGGTGCTGTGAAACTAAAACTAAAACTGAGACACCTCTCCTCTCTTGTTTTGCATTTGGAACAGATTTCTTTTCAGGTGGGAAGGAGGAGTAGAACTCCTTAGCATCAGAGTGTATTAATAATAATATAGGAAATACTAATGCTCTGATGGTCATTTCGAAAAATCCTTTCTTAGTGAGCACTTAGAAGCTAAGAGAAGCATACATGCCAAATTTCAAGTTTGTAGGCTTTATGGTTCTGGAGATTTTGTGATGATACGTGAGTGGTATTTCACTTTTATATATATATATATATATATATATCGATGATGACTAATACATCCAGTTAAATTCATTACTTTTATTTTGCCTTTTAGAAAGTTTCTTTTAACCAGTGAGGATAGATACTGCAAGTAAAGATTAATTCTTTCTTCCTTGGAAGGTGAACAAAAACTTTAAAAAAAACCTTAGAATCATAGGGATGCAGGGGGACTTTGGAGATATTCTAATCCAATCCCCTGCCCAAGGCAGGAGATCCATGCCATCCTGGAACAAATGGATGCCCAATCTTTTTTTGAAAACCTCCAGCAATGAAGGACCCACAATTCCAGGAGACAAGCTGTTCTATTCTATCAGGAAGCTTCTCCTTAGTTCCAGGTTGGATGTCTCTTTAATGAGATTCCACCCACCGGTTCTTGTCCTGCTCTCAGATGCTTTGGAGAATAAACAACCCCCTCTTTTCTGTGATGCCCCTCAAGTACTAGAAAACAGCTATTGTGTCACCCCTAATCTCTTTGTTAGCTAGATCAGGGATCGCCAACCTTTTGGACCTCAGGGACCAGCAAACTCATAATTTTAAATTCTGCGGACCATTAATATGAATTTTGACTGACAGTGGCTTGCTGACGTTGGTGGGAGAGAGAGAGATCTGATCTAACCTCGGAGGGCTGGCTCTCTCTCTCTCTCTCTCTCTCTCTCACACACACACACACACACACACACCACCCCCTCCAAGGCAGCCATATTCCTAACTTGCTTTTCAGCTCCGTTCTCAGGGGGAGGGAGAGAGAGAGAGACAGAGAGAGAGAGACACAGAGAAAGATGCTATTCTGCAATCTCAAATCGATCAGTAGGAAAACGGAGTGTGGGATTTTCCTGCAGACTTTTTTTCTGCAGAGACCCTGGGAAAATCTCAAAAAACGTCTGCAGGAAAATCTTCCACCCCATTTTCCTACTGATTGATCATTCTTTATCGTCTCCAGCTCCGTTCTCAGGAAGAGGGAGAAAGAGATAAATTTTTGGCTTCATGCAAGGAAAGCAGCAGAAGTCTTTCTTTCTCTCCCCCAAACTCTGCAAGAAATGAGTCTTTGGTGCAGCCTCTTGGAGCAGGATGCCTTGCAGGGTCCTGAAGACTCATTTCTGGCAGAGATTGGGGGAGAGAAAGAAAGATTTTTGCTACTTTCTTTGTGTGCAGCAAAAAGGAGAAGGAGCAGAAAGAAGCAGGCCGGGGCCAGGCCAGGCACGTGGGGAAGTTCCCCCCTTCATCCTTCCCCTCACTATTTCATGTTATTCACAATGCAATCAATGTAAGCCTTGTGTTCCTGTGGGCCATGTGGGCGGTGCAGCCTTGTGTTCCCACACAGCCTGGATTAATTGCTTTGGGGGTGACATTTCTCTGTGGACCACCAAAAAATTTTCGCAGACCACCAGTGAGCCATGGCCCAATGGTTGACAACCACTGAGCTAGATATACCTAGTTCCCTTAAACTGTTCATCATATAGTTTAGCCTCCAGATCACTTGTTACCTTGCTTGCTGTTCTCTGCACTCTTACTACTCAGCATCTTTTATGTATTATAGTGACCAGAACTGTATGCAGTACTACAAGTTGGCCTTACTAGTGCAATATAGAGCAGTACTATCATTTCTCATCAGCTTGATGTTATCTCTCTGTTAATGCAGCCTAGGATTACATTGGCTTTTTGGTAGCTGCAGCACATTGCTGATTCATACTTTAAACAATGGTCCACCAGGACATCTAGATCCCTCTCAGTTATAACTGTTGATCCACGTGCTGGCTATTCTATATCTGTGCATTTGATTGTTCCTCCCTAAGTGTAGGACCATACTTTTCCCACCACTGTATACATCTTAATGGATAAGGCCAATTCCTTTATCAGTGAAGATCCTTCTGAATTTTAAACTTCTCTTCCAAAGTGTTAACAATTCCCTCTAGCATGGTGTTGTCTACAAATTTGATGAGCTCCCTTTCTTTTTCCCCAATTTCCCCCCACATCTAGATCATTTATGAAGATGTTAAAGAGCACTGGGATCAAGACAGAACCTTGAGGTACTCCACTGCATGATTCTCTCCTTATAGATGTAATTCCACTGAGGGCTGTATGCTGAATGAGGTTGGTCACACAACTGCGAATCTATCTGGTGATGGTATGGTGTATCCCACATTGTTCTGTTATTAAGAAGTAGATTGGTCTACTCCGTCAAATGCCTCACAATCTAAGTATGCTATATCCGCAGGATTTTCTTGATCCACTAATTTAGTCACTTTATCAAATAAGAGAGTAAAGTCTGTTTTTAACAAGCTCATGCTGGCTTCTTAATTTCTAGATGCTCACAAATCAGACGTGGTATTCATCAGGTTCTGACCAGTTCTGGAGAACCGGTAGCAGAAATTTTGACTAGTTCAGAGAAACAGCAAATACCACCTCTGATTGGGCCACCCCAATCTATTCTCTGCTTCCCGAGTCTTCTTTGGGTCTTCTTTTGTTTCCCTGCACAGGAGAATGGAGCTGGAAAGCAGGTTAGTAGGGTGGGGAGGGAATAGGGATTTTGCAGTATCCTTCCCCTGGAGTGAGGTGGGAATGGAGATATTATAGTATCCTTCCCCTGCCTGCTTTTCTTTTTGTTTTTGTGTGAGGTTTTTAACTATTATTTCAGTTTTTTCTCTATTTATTTTCAGTCCTGTTACCCCTCCAAACTCCTCTATCTCTTTTAATAATTTAGGAATTGTCTCTAACAGATCTTCTATGATAAATGCCAAATCATCTACAAACATTTGTAGTTTATATCTTTCGTCCTTCTTTCCGTTCCTTTAATTTCTGCATTTTGTTTAATATTTCTGTTTAAGACTTCTAAAGCAGGAGTTGTCAATCTTTGGACCTCAGGGACCACTAAACTCATAATTTTAAATCCCAGGGACCACTAACTGGTTCTGTGGGCATGGCCTAATTTGTAGGTGTGGCTTGGTGGTCATGTGACTGGCTGGGCATGGCTTGTATGTAAATGCTATAAATTATAAATAAGAGATATTTATATAAATATTGAATTTTTTATTTAAAAAGAGCAATTTTTACCCAAAATCAGGCAAAGTAGGAAGGCAGATTGAGTTGCTCACAGAATCATTCAGTCATCTATCTGCCATTAGCTAGCTCAATCTGTCACATAAAATTTGCTTGCCATGAATCTGCACTGAATAATAGAACCTTCAGTCCTAAGGGAGGTTCGGCTGTGCTTAAAAGCAGAGCCAAAGATCTAAAGTCTAGCTAGAAAGCAAGAAATCCAACCATTTTCTGCTTCCTTGCTAATCTAAATCTCCCGGCACAGCAGAACAACAGATGGCCAGGGGAAAAAAAGGGAAAGTAGCAATTTAGCAGGCAAATTTGCCGAATAAGGAATGAGTGGGCAGGAAGAGTTCCCATAGGCCATATGGGCGGTGCAGCCTTGTGTTCCTGCGCATCCTGGATTGTTTTGGGTGGGGTGCTCTGGGGGTGGCATTTCTCTGCGGCCCACCAAAATTTTCTCACGGCCCACCAGTTGGCAACCGCTGCTCTAATTGATCTTAAACAGCGAGCCATTGACTTAGAGCTGCAAGCTGACTTCTCAGCTCTAGTCAGAAACACTTCTTGAGCCACTCTGCACTATTTCTCCAATCATCCTGATATCTTAGTTGCATAACGATCTCAAAATTCAGAAGGGTCCTTTAGCTATCCTCCAAATAAGCCAAGTTATGGAAGGAAAATACAAAAATCCCCTTTGAACAAAGACTGTGCCCATTTGGCGGTTGAATAAATGAATTTATGTAATATATTATGCTCTATTGTTTCATCTTTGCAGGTGCACATTAGGAGTTACTATTTCCATTTTTTATTAAATGGCCTGGCCATTCTAATTTGCTTTATCTCAAAATAGTATTATCAGATCAATCCAATTCCATCTCTCTGTCTACAGCCGACTTCAATCCTCAGCAGCAAGAAATGTTTCTTTATTAGAAATAGAGAAAATATATATATTATTTTGTATTTCATTTTAATTAACTCTATTTCTGAATTTTATTTGTTGGTCAATAATAAAATAAAGTTTTATTGATGATGATGCTATAAGGCAGTGATGGCGAACCTTTTTGTCATGTGCTGAAAGCATGTGCACGACACCCAGAATGCAATACACCACCCCTGCGCATGCAACACCCCTGTCCTGCCTCATCTCCTTACCTGCACTGCACGTGTCTCCCAGCTGAATTTTGGCCCGTTTGAAGCCTTTTTCGCCCTCCCAGAGGCTCGAGGGCAGCCTCTGTCACCTCGGGAGGCTGAAAACAGGCCCATTTTGGCACTTCCGGTATTTCCGAAAGGCCTGTTTTTGGGCCTCCTGAGGCTGCAGAGGCTTCCCTCGAGCCTCCGGGAAGGCAAAAACAGACTCAAACGGGCCAAAAATCAGTTGGGAGGCACACACATGCGTAGTGCAGGTAAGTTTGGCTGGGGCTCACGTGCCTGCACAAATGGCTCTGCATGCCACCTATGGCATGCGTGCCATGGGTTTGCCATCATGGCTATAAGGTAACAGAACCTTGCAAGTCAGAATGCACCTCCATCCTTCCTCCTTTTACTTTCGAGAGAACTAAGAAGGGTCAAGTTTGACTGCTTTGTGAAATGATATTTTTGCTTTGGAGTAAAACTACTTTTATCTAACTATTGTTTTGTCTTTTCCTTTTGTTCAAGCTTGTTTTCCTTTTGTTGCACAGGGTGAAGAGGGTGTATGAGGAGAACAGCTTGTCATTAGCAGTGCAGAAAGCAGACAACTATTTAAATTCTAAGGAAGAGAGGCTTCAGGTCTTCTTGATTGTTTATTACTGTATATTAAATACTATTTCTCTACTCATGTCTACCGAGCAATAATCAAGATCAGAAAAATGATATACATCTAATATTTAGATAATGCTAGCATTCTTTTTGCTGAAGTCATGTGCACATACACGTTTGAAGTATAGCTGTATATTCAGTGTTAATCAGTTTAAGTTCACATTTGACTCTACTGACATGAAAACATAAACTGTATACACAATTATTAGGCAAGTATTTTGATCACGTCATCATTTTCATGCATATTTCCACCTCCAAAATGTATAAACTTGAGTGTTTAGTGGATATAAACACATCAGATGATGTGTATTTGTGTAATGAGGGAGGGTGTGGCCTAAGGTCAACACTGTATCAGTGGTTCCCAAATGTTTTCAGTCCACCGCCCCCTTGATGCTACAAACTCATCCTCAGTGCTCCCCACCCAGGGTAGGCATTCAAATTTCTGTGGCCATGGCCTAATTTGAGGGTGTGGCTTGCTGGTCATGTGACTGGGTGGTTGTGGCTTGCTGGTCACATTACCGGGTAGGTGTGGTTTGGTGGTCATGTGACTGGGTGGGCGTGGCCAGGTGACTGGCAAACCAAATACAAGTGGTCCTCACTTAATGGCTGGTTGTTTAGCCAGTGTTCTAATTTATGACTGGCCTCCCCAGAGCTACTTTACCTGTTTTTGGAATTTTGACAGCCACGCACATACATACACACACACTCCCTTCCAACCTTGCTGGAGCAGATCATTGGACTAGAATCGGCAAAGCATCTCTGATTAGATTCTAGTAGTGAATAGAATCTAATCAGAGATGCTTTGCCGATTCTTGTTGATTTTTATTTCTTTTTCTTTATTTTATGTTGCTGAATTGCATTGACATGTGTCCCTTCTTGTGCACAACCCAGAAGCTTTTGTGATTTTTTGCAGCAAAAATTACTGACCTCTAGCTTTGAGCCTGAGAAAGAGAGACAGAGAAAAGAAAGACAGAGAGAAAGAGAGAAAGAAGAAAAGAAAGAGAAAAGGGAAAGAAAAAAAGGGACAAAGAAAGGGGGAGATGGAAGGAAGGGACAGAAAGAAAAAGAAATAAAGGAGAGAGGGAGTGAGGGAGGAAAAAAATAATGAGATAGCTATTCTAGTCCAATCACCAGGGTTAGAAGGGAGTGTGTGTATGTGTGTGTGTGTGTGTGTTCTCCTTGAAATTTACCACTACATTTTGGTTTTGCCTTCTTCAGAATTGGCACTGTAATATATTGGGGAAAAGTAAGTTTTTAGTGTGGAGATCTGTTCCAATGGATCCTGTTTAAAGCCTCAAGAAAATGTGAGAGCTTCCTGATAGTTTTGACCATGTTTCGTCCATGTTTCGAAGGCAGGCAGACAGCCAGACAGACTTTTTGGATGGATGATGGATGGACGGACGAACAGACAGACAGAATGCGACAGCAGCAGCACTTTGGGAAAGTGGTGGTGGCAGCTTTTCCCAACGTGCTGCCGCATTCAAGGCGCTGGCTCCGGTGCGGTAGAACAGTCAATGAGCCTACAGGGCCGGCACCTCAAACGCCCCCCTGCCGCCTCTTAGCGCCTCTCTGCCGGGCCCTTTGGGGACGCTAAGAGGCAGCAGGGGGGCATTCGAGGCACTGGCTCTGGAGCAGTGCAACAGTCAATAGGTAAGCCTGCGGGGCTAGCACCTTGAACGCCCCCCTGCCACCTCTTAGCGTCCCCCTGCCATCCCTCTTGCCTCTTAACGCCCCCCCAAGGCATCCTATCACCCCCCAGGGGGCGGTACTGCTCACTTTGGAAACCACTGCTCTATATCAAAGTGTGTATAATCATTAGGCAGCTTCTGTCCCTCAGTCAAAATGGACCAAAAAAGAGATTTAACTGACTGTGAAAAATCAAAAATTGTAAAAATTCTTTCAGAGGATGCAGCACTTTTGAAATTGCTAAGATATTGGGACCCGACAAGAGAAGCATAAAAACTTTTGTTTCAAATAAAAAAAAACAATGGCTGCAGAAAGATCTCTCTGATAACCTGAAAGACAAAAAGGATAAGTACAAAAAATGGAAAAAGGAACACATAACTAATGTCAATAGCCCAAATCTGCAAAGATGAAGTCAGGGAAGCAAAGGCTCAGAATGAACAAAGACTTGCAACAAAAGTCAAAGACAATAATAATGTTTCTTTCAACATATAAACATATATGTTTATATGTTCTTTAGTCGGTCCACTAAAGAACAAGGAAGTAACAGGCAGCAGAGAGAAAGCAGAGCTGTTTAAGTCATTCTTTGCATCAGTCTTCACACAAAGAGAAATTATAGCTCAACCTACCAAAAACATAACTGTAAAAGACAGACTAGAAATAAAAATTAAAATAAGCAAGAAAATGGTAAGAAAACACCTGTCTGACCTTGATGAATATAAATCACCGGGACCTGATGAATTACATCCCAGAGTTATGAAGGAGCTGCCAATGTTATCTCAGAACCATTGTGTCGTATTTTTAAAAAATCTTGGAGCACTAGGAAACTATCAGAGGATTAGAAAAATGCTAATGTGGTTCACATCTTCAAAAAAGGAAAAAACAGACTGAGGAAATTATAGACCGATCAGTCTAACATCAATATCTGGGAATATACTGGAAAAATATTCAAAAAAGAGATTTGTGAATATCTAGAAACAAATAATGTTATAAATAGTAGCCAACATGGTTTGTTAAAAACAGATCATGCCAAACCAACCTTATTTCATTCTTTGACAAAGTAACTAAATTAGTAGACCAGTGAAATGCTGTGGACATAGTATACTTCAGTAAGGCATT
Organism: Bungarus multicinctus; assembly: GCA_023653725.1. Taxonomy (NCBI): domain Eukaryota; kingdom Metazoa; phylum Chordata; class Lepidosauria; order Squamata; family Elapidae; genus Bungarus; species Bungarus multicinctus. The sequence goes on from CM042836.1 coordinate 163,772,326, forward strand.
TGATAAAATAGACTACAACCTACTTCTTGGTAAGCTAGAAAAATGTGGGATACACAGCATCACCACCAGCTGGATTTGTAACTGCTCAACAAGTAGTTCTTAATGGTACTACATCTACATGGAGGGGAAGTTAGCAGTGGGATACCATAAGGTTCCATCTTGGGTCCAGCACTCTTCATAAATGACTTAAATGAGGGAATAGAAAGGGAACTCATCAAATTTGCTGTTGTCACCAAGCTGGCCAACACTCCAGAAAACAAGCTTGGATCCAAAAAGATCTTGACAGACTTAAACAATGGGCCCTATCCAACAAAGTGAAATTTAATGTGGAGAAAAGCAAGGTTTTACACCTGGGCAAGAAAAGTCAAAAGTACAAGTACAGATTAGGTGAACCCTGGCTCAAAAACAGCAACTGTGAGAGGGAACTTGGAGTCCTAGTATACGATCACTTAAACATCAGTCAGCAGTGTGCCAAAACAGCTAATATAATCTTTAGTTGTATAAACAGAGGCAATAGAATCAAAATCATGTGAAGTATTAGTACCACTTTATAAAGCCTTTTTCAACTTCAAAAGGTGCTCATGCTGTCGCAGCCATCTTTTCATTTCTCAGCTTGCCACAGACTATTGGGGGAGGGAAAGGTTTGGAATGCTAGCCCCAGACGACCAAAAGAAATCGTCCTGTGGGAACCAAGGTCATCTCAACAGAAGTTTGGCAATGGCTTGAAGTAGTTGCCATAGAGACACCTGAGTATCTAACTGGACAATGTGACCTGGGTGAAGGAGGGGAGGAAATAATTCATTCTTTAATTAGGCGAATATTGTGGGAACTAGCTAGAGTTGCTTTTGTGTGCCGAAATGATGTGCTCAATAAAGTTATGTTTAAAGAGACCTGTTTGTCTTAACTTGCTGGTTTGGTTGGATTCATCAGCCTTAATAAGACCTGGAATACTGCATACAGCTGGAATACTGCATCCAGTTTTAGTCACATTAAAAAAAAGATGTTGAGAGTTTGGAAAAAGTACAAAGAAGAGCAACTAAGATGATTAAAGGCCTGGAGACAAATATATGAAGAATGGTTGCGGGATTTGGTATGGCTAATCTAGTGAAAAGAAGCACGGGGGGGGGGGATGATACACCAGTGGAATCCTACCTGTTCCACTACTGGTTCGGTGATCGTGTGCCTGCATGCGTGCACCTAACGTGCATGCACAGCTTTCCACACAACAGCTGAGGCCTGCAGCACCAATCAGCTGAGAGGATAAAGAAAAGTGCAGGGCTGAGTAGGAGAGCCAATCCTAGCTTTTCTCTTCTTTCTCCTCTCAGCTGATTGTTGGAGGCTTTTTTCCCTCCTCTCAGCTGATTGTGGGAGGCTTTTTTTACTACTCCAGTATTTGATAAGCTGCCACAAAGAGGGGTCAACTTATTTACCAAAGCACCTATAGGCAGGACAAGAGGGGAAGGGGAACGGTAATTTACAACTCTCAGATTGCAGTTAATTAAAAAAACCATTTGTCACTAATTAGCTTAAGCCTCTCCAGGCAGATACCCAGAGAGAGATGGGGGAGGGATTTACAGAATAGCTTGTAACAGTAACAGAGATGGAAGGGACCTTGAGGTCATCTAGTCTAACCCACTGTTCTCACAAGAAAGTATTTCTGATAAATGTCTAACCAGTCTCTTCTTAAAAGCTTCCAGTGATGGGGCACCCACAACTTCTGGAGGGAATTTAAATTTAAAACCTACAAACCACAGCAATGTACACTAATCTCCAAAATAAAAGCAAGGGAACACAATAATAAAGAATGCTTTGTGTAGATGCTGGCTAGCTTTTCTACAAGCAGTTTCAAGGCAAATGAAAACAAACTTTATTTTTGCGAAGTACTGTACTTACAAATATAATTCACAAACTAAAGCAGAGCAGTTCCCAAAGTGCTTACAAACAAACAGTATAGTTACTATAGAATAACTAAAAAGAATGTTTTAAAATACTTTCAGAAACAATTCTAGAACTCAGTTCTAGCACCAAGCAGCACCAAAACAAACAAACTTGGTGCCTGTTATTGGTCGCAGTTTTGAATTTCTAATGTAAGTATCCTTTGTAAATAAATTTGTTCTTGTGAAAAATGCACTAAATTCAACTTTCGTACCTGGAGGATTACCTATACCCCACTCTGAACAATGTCTGGGAGGCTGTGGTTGTTGCTGCACAAAAAGTTGATCATCAACAGATCAAGAAACTAACAGACTCCATGAATGGAAAGCTTATAACGGTTATTGAAAAATAGGGTGGCTATATTGGTTACATTTTGAAATGTCAGAAATATTTAAGTTGTTTAATTATTCTCACTTTAACAAATGCAAATAAATGAGATGGGCAAATTTTCATTTTTCATATAGTTGCCTAATAATTCTGTACACTAATAAGTTTTCCAATAATTGTGCACAGATAGATATTCTCCTAAGAAAGCCAAAACCTCATTTTTACTTTCTTAAATATTCAAGGTTTATTAACATTTTGGATTGACCAAGCACACTGTAGTAATAATAAAATTAATCGTCCAAAATACAACTTGCCTAATAATTGTGCAGTATATACATTTCTAATGAATTGATTAAAGGATATACTTCCTGCCATAAACTACCAACAAATATAATACTATTGGTAGGATTAAAGACTATTTACTATTTACTATAATTTACCATTTTAATAAGTTACTAACTCACTTCTAAAACATGGGAATTCATAATGTATATAATGTATATCCCTAAATGTTTAGTTCAGACATCCCAACAATAGCAGCCACAGACGTGACAGTACAACATACATACCTGTAATTTTCAGAATACTCACAAACCAAAACCTCAGAAACATTATACTTCTGGAAATGAATCCAAAGATCAACCTGAAATAATCAAGAAGATAGATGTACTTCACTGTAGCATCAAGTGAAACAAACATTACATTCTAATCTTAACTTACTTCTGATACTGTAGAATTCAGACCATCAACATAGACAAAATAATTGTTTTTCAACTCTTTTTTCCTCCCTTCTATTGTCTGTGTTTCTAAAAATATACAAAGCATATAATTCAGGTATTTATTTACTCTTAAATTAAAAGAAATGTTACATAGATTCTGCAACCCAACAGGACAGACACAGACTTCAGAGGATAATTAGGACTGCAGAAAAAACAATTACCACCCACCTGCCTTCAATCGAGGACTGTATACTGCACGAGTCAAAAAGAGGGCTGTGAAAATATTTACAGACCCCTCACATCCTGGACATAAACTGTTTCAACTCTTTCCCTCAAAACGACGCTATAGAGCACTGCACACCAGAACAACTAGACACAAGAACAGTTTTTTCCCGAAAACCATCACTCTGCTAAACAAATAATTCCCTCAACACTGTTCAACTCTTTACAAAGTGTACACTACTATTACTGTTAATCTTCTCATCACTCCTTATCACCCATCCCCTCCCACTTGTGACTATAACTTTGTTGCTTGTATGTTTCCTAGTATGATTTGATGTTGATTGTACCCTATGACTATCATTAAATGTTGTACATTATGATTCTTGATTCTTAACGAATGTTCCTTCTTTATGTATACTGAGAGTATTTACACCAAGACAAATTCCTTGTGTGCCCAATCACATTTAGCGAATAAAGTGTTCTGTTCTATTCTATTCTATTCTATTCTAGATAAAGAGTATTATTAATGCAGGGAAAAGTATTCAGTATTTATATGGATTTTTTTTCTTGATAGTTCTTACTGATTCAAGGGGTACATTCCTGGATTGCAAAGAGCAGGGGTGTCAAACTGAAGGCCAGAAGTGCGGGGTGCTTCAAACTGGCCTGTGGAGGCACCCTGGAAACGACAAAGCACCAGCCCACGGTACCTCCTCCAGCAAAAGCGGAGCTTGGGAGGGCTATGTGCCCTTCCAAGATCCATTTTCAGCTGTGACAGCCTCCTGCAAATCTCTGCCAGTAAAACAGAGCTTAGGAGAGCTGCACATGGCCCTCCCAAGCTGTTTTCACTGGCAGAATGTTCGGGCCACCACAGGCACCCCCAACATGAGTGATGTTGAGCTGGCCACGCCCACCCTGGCCACTACCAACCCGGGCCAAGGTCAAACACAACCCTGAAGCGGCCCTCAATAAAATTGAGTTTGGCATCCCTGGAGTAGAATGGTTTATTTATTTGACCTTGTTTTTCCTCTTCTAGCATTCTATAGTCTTTTTTGGGAAGAGGGAAGAGCACCTCTATCATAAGCTGCAGATTTTCTTCTATCTGTATAGACTTTTTTTCTGCACTATTCTAGTTCCCTGTTTGTAAAAGCAGAACATTTTTACTTTTAAAAATAAACTGAAATGCAAATGAAAGCTGAAGCCACTAAATTAGTAGAACATAGAATAATAGAGTTGCAAGGGACCTTGGAGGTCTTCTAATCCAATCCCTTGCCCAAGCAAGAAATTCTATACCATTTCAAATAAATAGTTGTCCAGTCTCTTTTTAAAAGCCTCTGGTAATGGAGCACTCACAATTTCTAAAGGCAAGCTGTTCCATTGGTTGATTACTTTCAAGAAGAAGTAAAAGAAATGATGATAATTTAGGCTACGAATTTTGGCTATACAATAGATCTAGATAGGTAGGAGAAATTATGTAATAGAAATCATAAACTTACAATGTCAACAGGATACAAAGAAAACCTCTATAAAATGTTTTACAGATGGCATTACTCACCTGCAAGATTAGCGAACATGTGTAAAAACAAATTGGTTAAATGTTGGAAATGTAATCAGACACCAGCTTCATGCTACCATGTGGTAGACATGCCCCAAAGCTAAAAAAATACTGGAAGAAAATACACACATGGCTGGAAAATATGATAAGACAACAAATAAACCTGAAACCTGAGACATTTTTGTTGGACAATAAGAATAACATATATTTGGTTCTACACATCCTAACAGCAGCTAGGATTGCATATGCACAATGCTGGAAAAACCCAGAGACCCCTGCAGATGATATTATAATCAAAAAAATTCTGGAATGTGCAGAGATGGATAGGTTAACCCTAAAAATTAAAGAAAAAGAAGATTCGGACTATTTCACAACATGGGAACTATTCTATAAATGGTTAAATGACATATTGACAGATATTGAGGTTAGAGGTATGGAATTAGGTGAAATATGGTTTATAGGAGAAAGAAAGATGAATAAATATTTCTGACAGTTATATAATCGATACTATAATGGAAGATAATGTTATAATAGGATTGATGATATCGATATATATATGATCATAATGATGATGTTTGTATGTTAACATCTTGGATACCTACAGAGCACACTGCTCAACATAGAAAGGAAATGTATAAAACAATAAAAAAAATTTTTTAAAGTAACACATATTAAGAAACAAGATGATAAATATAATAAATAAATAATTAGCAGAGGAATTTATATCCACTGGGTTAAAAAAGGACAGAGTTGTTTTATATATAAAACCCCATCTTAAGCCCAGCTACTTTTAGTAGATGAATATGGTAGATTTGCAAATAGCAGAAATTGAGCGTAATCAAACAAAATTAATAGTAGTTGGTTTTTATGTGCCAAATGATGACAAAAATAAATTCTTGAATGTTTTATGGACCAATTACTATCCCTTTTGTATGAAAATTGGCTTATGCTGGAGAATTAGAATGGAGTGACTTTCCCAGCTTGGGACAGAACATCTATCAAAGGGATTAAACACTCCCAGGACAAACTACCAAAGACTTTCTTTGAAATGATGGATAATTTAGCACTAAAAGACTCTTGCAAAGAAATAATTCTGCAATAAAATATATATTTTTTTCAAAAAGACACAAATCCTTTTCAAGGATTGATATGATATAGACTTCTAAAAACTTTGCAAATAAATTATAAAAGTTGATATTCTACCAAAATCTTTTTCTGACTATAATCCAGTTCTTTTGATACTTAGAAAAAAAAAGTTTGAGCTATAGATGGAGATTAAATGAATCTATTTTGCAAGAGACAATAATAAAGGACTGTAAAAAAAAGCTAAATGAATATTTTGACAACAATCTAGGTAAAGGGAAGGCAATTTGTGAAGGCAATGAAGCATATTAAAAAATCTTTTTATAATTTTTATTCCAACTTGTATAAAAAGCAGGAGTTAGATATGGCTTACCAAACAGATAAATATTTGCTAAGACAACAATCTAAACTTTCACAAACTCAGAGACAAGTTATGAATGACCCAATAACAACTTTTGAAATATCAGAAGCTATTAAAATAAAATCAGGTAAAGCTCCAGGCCCAGATGGCCTTACAAGCCAATACTATAAATGTTTTGAAGATGAACTTCTTCAGCCAGTAAAGGAAATAATGAATCATATATTACAGGTGGGAAAGTTACCCCCAACTTGAAAAGAAGCCAATATCATGATATTACCAAACTAAGGTCAAGATGTTAAGATAATAAAAAATTATAGGCAAATCTCATTATTAAAATCTCACTATTACAAACTTTTTGCTGCAGAAAGACAAAAGGTTTTACAAGTATATATTAATGGAGACCAATCTGGTTTTCTATCAAAAAGACAATTAAGGGACAACATGAGGAACACTTTGAATATCATTGAGTATTTACAATACCATAATGAAAAACAGGCAAATTAATATTAGATACAGGGAGGGAAAGCCTTTGACAACTTAAATTGGGTTTTTATGCTTAAAGTCCTGGAAGAAATAGACTTTGAAAAGAATTTTATTCAAGGGGTCAAACTTATACTTCACAGCAAGCCAAAATGGTTATTAATGGTTATTTAACTAACACATGCAAAATTTAAAAAGGTACGAGACAAGGATGTCCTTTGTCTCCTTTGTTTTTTATTTTGGTGTTGGAAATCTTGAACAAAGATATTAGATGAGAAAATATTATAAGTATGTATAAGTATCAAGAAGGAAGTTTATAAATTGAGGGCATTTGCTGATGACTTGGTTATATTCTTGCAAGATCCAAAAGATAGTATAGAATATTTGATGAGGAAATTAAATGAGTTTGGAGCTTTAGTGGGTTTTAAAATAAACAGAAAACAACAATGCTGATTAAAAATATGATCTAACAGGATGGCAATACACTGACCAAAAAACTGGTTTTAGGGTTGAGAAAAGATGAAATGTTTGGGGGTCGTGCTGATGAACACACATACAAAACTGTACCTCTCTGGATTGATATCAAAAAGGATTTATTAAGATGGGACAAATTGTATTTATCACTTTTGGATAGAATTTCTGTAATCAAGATGAATGTTTTACCAAAGATGCTTTCTGTTTCAGTCATTATCGATAATCACAACTGATACTCCATTTAAACAATGGCAGGTAGATATTTATAAATTTATATGGAAAGGGAAAAAGGGCAAGAATTAGATACAAACTACTGCAAGTTGCTAAGGAAAAAGGGGATTTGGGTTTACCAGATTTGAAACTGTATTTTGATGCTTGTTGTTTAGTCTGGCTAAGAGTGGGTGAATCTCCAGAATAAAAGGCTACCTGACTTAGAGGATCATGAATTAAGATTTGGATGGCATGGCTACTTATGGTATGATAAGATTAAAATAAATGTTGATTTCAACAACCACTTTGTTAGATGTGCCATTCTAAGAGTTTGAAATAAATATAAAACAAGGTTTTTCATGAAGATGCCTCTTTGGTTTTCCCCACAGGAAGCTTACTTAGAAAAGAAATGGTGATTAAGAAGGACTGGTAAAATAATATCTTTTGATTTTGGTGATCCTAACCTCAAGTCTAAGAAGGAGCTAAAATCAGGACATCTTTGCCACATATCCACAATTGAAAGAAAGATTTAAATTAGACAAAAAGAGTTATGGGTTAGACTTTGTTAAAAATAAATTGAAATTCTTATTGTGCGGTAGTGATGAATATATTGTCACTAAGATCTATAAAATGTTATTGAACTTAAATTTGGAAAGTGAACATGTAAAGCATTGTATGAGTCAATGGGCAAGGAACTTTGGATGTACAGTGGAACCTCGGGTCGTGAATGCTCCTGTTTGCGACCAAATAGGGTTCCAACCCAAAAATCTACCTGATTTTTGAATCAGGTTACGATTCAAAAATCAGGTGGTGAACAAACCCGGCTGTGGCGATTTCTCCTTCGGTGCATGTGCAGTCCATCCGCGCATGCACAGTCAGTCATGCTTCTGGTCATGAAAATCAGGTTGCAACCGTAGTCCTGGAACAGATTACAATCGCAACCTGAGGTTCCACTATAATGTAATTCTGGAACAATGAGAGAACATGTGGAAGAAAGATTTAACATTTACTTTAAACTACACTTTAAAAGAAAATTTCTATACAATGATGTGTCATTGGTATTTAACTCCAGACAAGTTATCAAGAATATAGAAAGGTATTTCAAATGAATGTTGGAAATGTAAATGTAAAGAGAAGTTGGCAAAGCCTAGAAAATCTACAGCTGCTTCCTGGTGCAGGTTGTTTCTCATTCAAGTACAGCCCACACTTTTTTGAGGTCCTTGTGGGAATAGTTTCATTGATTGAATGAACACTGCAGGTACCCCTTGCAGACCAAACGGACCCAGAATTAAAAATGATCTTCCACTCATCCCCTTTTATCATCCATACCCAATAAGAAGCTTCCCTCAAGTCCAGCTTTCTAAAAAAAAAATTCTTTTAGTCAGGTGGCTTAGCATATCTTTCATCAAGGGCAGGAGATATACATGCTCCATGTAGATAGCACAGTCTTCAGTAATTTACTCATAACCTTAGGTAGCCATCTTCCTTTCACAAAATAAAACGGGATACACAATTTTGTTGGCTGGCCAGGTTTTTATTAATAAAGCCTCAGCTCTTCTAGTTCTCTCGGCATTATCAAGTAGTTTGAGTTTTGACAGCTTGGCCCCAGGTAGAATTTCAATGGCATCGTCTGTGGGGCGATGAGGGTGTGAAGTACATCTGATTCCCTCTCACTAGATACTTCTTCCAGCTCCCAGAATTCCTTTGGAATGAGGCCAACCGCATCGCCTTGCTTGCGGGCTGGCAGCACAACAATTTATTTCATTTTCTTAATGAGGGTGCGAGTTTGCATTGTCATTGTAGCTTTAACATTGGAATTTTTCCAAGATTTTTAAGACTTTTTTTCTTCCAATGCACTGAGAAATTACACTTCTCTAGCCAAGCAAGATCCAGTATGATAGAATGGTTCATGCCAGGGGTTCACAATAAAGCTAATTGTTTCAATATGGGGTCCAATTCTCATTTCCACAGATTGTTACGAAGACTGCAGGGCCTCCCCCCAGCTAATGAGGTATCTAATTTGGTAAACGCTATTGAGGGTTTGAACTCCCAAAGGTACCTCTCAACTACTTTGGGGCTAGACACCTGATGCACCCAGAACCTACAATGCCTTTCTGCCCCAAGGAAGTCATCAGAAGATATACTGTCACTGTCATCAGGTTTATGATTTTACTTAACTATCTGATCATTCTCCCATTACAGGGTTCCAGGCCGGCTTTGGGTCCTTAATCAGAGTACCCACACTACCATTAGAGGATGGGATAAACTCTATCATCTCGACTCCCCTTCATGTTTTTTCTTTGGACTTGGACGTTGCTTTCCCCTTCCTTAGGGGTCATGTTGTGTGGCCAGTGGTGATAGTGGGAAAGTGCTGTCAATAGCTCAGTGGCCTTCCTTGCCACTTCAGTCGCATCCTGTCAAGTGCAGTCTGGGCTGAGGCCCCTCTTGTCCAATTTTGGGGCTTCTTTTCTCTCCAAGGTCCCGAATTATCATGGCTTCCTTCCTGGGAACTTTTGGAACGAGGCCAGGTCAATCTCCATTTCTCCAATCAGGATCGATCAATCAGAACAAAGCTGAAAGGAAATTGGAGATCTTCTAGTCCAAACCCTTCCTCAGCAAAAACCCTATACAATTTGAGACAAGTGGCAAAATTTTGGGAATATATTATGCCTTCTTTTGACAGCAAGTGGCGCTCTTATTAACTTTATCTTATCTTTGTTTCTAGTTCAATTTTACTCATATTCTCCAAAATATAAAAATATTCACTTTTCATATAGGTAGTTCCAACATTTTACAATGCCTATCCACAGCCAATGTTTGTCCAATTAAAAAGTTCAGTTTTCTGTATTTTTAGCAAACTTTCTTTTTTCCTCCTTTTCCTTCCGTTTTAAAATCTTGAAATTTTATTCACTGTGTTAAGATGCCGCCACTTTAAAAATGGTTCTGAATCACTCTTTTTCTGGGTCTTTTTTCTTGGGGTTGTACATTAGATATAAAATATTTTTCTCACCCAGTTCCAGGCACTGTTTACTAGCTCCGCTCTTGCATTCTTCTTAGTTGTGAAGCTCTCTCCAGCTGTGTGGCAGCCATCTTGGCTGCCTCTTCTTCTTGCTATGGCACAGAAAGCCCTGGGGCTCTACAAGGGAGTTGCTTTCTCCTCTGGAACCACGCAGGACGCCCCTTTTGGCTTCACCACCCCTCCAAGGCAGCTTTGGCTCCTTTTGGAGTCCACAGACAAGGAGAAGCCAGCGCAGGGATGGAGAGCTCCGTTCCCTTGTGACTGGTATTGCCGTGACATCACTTCCAGTTCCTCAGATCATCTGCAAATTTAATGAGTTCCCCTTCTATTCCCTTGTCTAAATCATTTATAAAGATATTAAAGAATACTGGACTTAAGACGGAACTTTGTGATACCCCACTACTTCCTTCCTTCCATGTAGATATATTACCAGTTACAAATCCATCTGGTGGTGATCCTGTCTATCCCACATTTTTCTAATAGGTTTTGATCTACTTTGTCAAATGCCTTGCTAAGTACAGCAGTAGCCAAAATTGTGGAAACCTTTTGGGAAAAGTATATTTTTTAGGTTTGATGACTAATAACTTTTTTGTGGTAGTAGTAATACCATAGTCCTTGCACTTCACATTGCATTGCGCCATTTCATCTTTCATACACCCAGATGACTTTCTTCTGTCATGTAGGCACAATCTCTTTATTCTTCTATCATCGCTTGCTGTTGTGCACCTTTTTCCTGCCTTTACCAGTGTGGTTTTGTAGTGACTGAGTCTCCTTATACCTTTTCAAAAACTTAGAAATGCCACCTTTGGTTAAGTTTCTACCAACTTTTCATCTAATTTCTTTATAACTGTAGCCTTGTTTACTTTACATAGCTTTCTAGATGACCAGTAACTTTAATTTTATTACGTTTTACAAGCTCACTAAAGAACACAAAAAATGCAACCAACTTGATAGCGATCACATAACACACTTTTCCCAAAAGGTTTCCAAAATTTTGGCTACTACTGTATACTATGTCCACAGCATTGTGCTGATCTACTAATTTAGTCATTTTGTCAAAAAATGAAATATGATCGGTTTATCTGTTTTTAAGAACCCCCTGCTGGCTTTTAGTTATTTTATTTGCTTCTAGATGTACGCAGATCTGTTTTTTTATTATCTTTTCCAATATCTTCCCAGGTATTAATGTTAGGCTGATTGGTCTGTAGTTTCCTGGGTCTGTTTTTTTCCACATTTTTTAAAGATGGGAACTACATCAGCTCTTTTCCAATCCTCAGGTAGTTGCTCCAGGATTTTTGAAAGATATGGTATAATGGTCCTAAGATAACATCTGTCAACTCCTTCAGAACTCTGGGATGTAATCTGTCAGGTCCCAGGGATTTTTATTCATCAAGATCAGACAGGTGTTCTCTTACAATTTTCTATTTCTAATCTGTCTTTACGGTTATCTTTTTGGTAGGTTGGGCTATAGTTTCTTTTTGTAAAGAATGAGATAAATTGCTCTGCTTTCTCTCTACCGCCTGTTATATCTTTGTCATCTTCTCTCTTTAGTGGGCCAACTGTTTCTGTGACTTTTTTCTTGTTATTTGTATGTTGAAAGAAACTTTATTATCTTTGACTTTTGTTACAAATCTTTGTTCAGAGTCTTTGCTTTCCTGACTTCATCTTTGCAGATTTGGGCTATCTGCTGATATTCTGCCTTAGTTATGTGTCCCTTTCCATTTTTTGTACTTGTCCTTTTTTGTCTTTCAGTTTATCAGAGAGATCTTTGTGCAACCATGCTGGTTTCTTTTTGGTTTTCATATTTTTCTTTTTTCAAGGGTATTGGGCTGGACTGGGTTTTTATAATTGTATTTTTCAGTTTCCTATACTTTTTTTCCCCTCTAGGATTTTCACCCATGGAATCTTTCCAAGCCCGAGTTTATTACAATGATCTCTTTTAAAGTTTAAGACATTGGCTGTATTATGCTCTATTGCTTATGTTTCTGTTATATTGAATTCCAGTATAAGTCACCCTCACCCAAAGTTTCAGCAATTTCAATTCCCTCTATTAAGAATTAGGTCCAGTATAGCTTTACCTCTTCTATCTTTTAGATGACAAAGTTGTCAGCTAGGTTGGTCAAGAGCCTGTTCAATCTCCCTCTTGATGCGGTTTGTCTCCCAGTTGTTGTTATGGTAGTTAAAATCCCCTATTACTACTGTAATGCTTCCTATATACATTTGTTAACTGGTTAGCAGAAAGTTCGCCTATTTCTTCTGCTTCGTTGGGTAGCCTGTAGAATGGCAATGTCATTCTTTTTTCCTTTTACATGGACCCATATGCATTCTAGGCTTTCATTCTTGGTTTTGTGCATTTCTGTAGAGATATAGTGATCTCTTACATATAATGTAACTCTAACTCCTCTTTTATTAGGTCTGTTTTTTTCTTTTTTTTGCATAGTTTTTTATTTTATAAGATATAAAAATTGATTAATTATTGATTAAGTCTGGGTGCAAATAGTGTTAGTAAATAATCATCAAAGTGTTTACAACAATATTCATTACATTGATATTCATTCTATCATAGTGATCATAATAATATTGATATTTGCTTATTCTTTTTAACGAGCTTCCCTTTTTTCATTGTTCCTTTCTTATAGTTCCATGTTTCTAACTTCTGCTTTTGTCAGCTAACCATTGATAAAATAAGTCCCAAGTCAAAAAGTATTGTTTCTTCCTTTTCCTTAATTGTGTTAATCTTTCAATTTCTACACATTCTAACGTTTTTCTGTTTCTTTTGAATAGTTTGTATCCTTCCACCAGTAGATTCTAATCATGAGTTTCATCCCACCAAGTTTCAGTAATGGCAACTATATCATACTTGCCCTCGTGTACTAGTACATTGACATCGCCTTATTTCCCAAACTTTTGAGTGTTTTGTATTATGGCTGACCCTAGGTAGGGTTCCTATATCTCTTATTTTATATCTGAGTTTTTCTTCCTTCCCTAGTTGTCTTGAGATCCTAAAGGATTGGCCACTCTCCCTCACACGTGCCTTCAATTTTAGCTTAAAGCCCTTCTGACAAGCTGAGAAAGTCATTTTCTGAATACACTCTTCCCAATTGTTGTGAGGTGCAGCCCATCCCTTGCCAGGAGTCCATCATGTAGGTAATGCTCACCATGGTTCATTTCTAAAATCCTTTACTCCTTCACTGAATGTTGGCCTTTTGTTGAAAGTACAATTGAAAACACTTCTTGTGCTCCTATTTCTTTAACTTTCTTCCCTAGCTTTTCGTAATCTTGTTATTGTTTTCCAATTCATTTTTGTGTCATTGGTCCCTACTTGTAGAAGAGAATAGTAATCCATGGATTTGATTATTTTAGTAAGATTCTCAGTTACATCTTTGATTTTTGCTCCAGAGAGATAACATGCTTGCCTTTAGAGTGATTATCTGGTCTGCAGACTAGTTTCTGTTCCCCTAAGAATTGAATCTCCTATCACCAATACTCATCTTTTTTCCCCTACGAAAGTCTAGAATACTTTTCTTCCTGTCTCAGGAATACTGGGTTTTGCCCCTTTTTTAGAAAGTATTGATGCCTGCTTTTATAGATGTCTACTTATTTTCTTCCACAGGGATGCTCTGAAAGCGATTGTTCAGTTTCAGAAGGGCTTCATTGGAGTGGGCTAGGATAAATAGAAGGGATTTGCTTTTGTTTTCTTCTAAAAATGACATGTTTCCATCAGTCTTCCTTTTTAGGTTCATAGATAGGGTCATTTTTATGGTAGATGGTTGTTCCCTATTTGTCCAATTTGGGTGTATTTGTTTTCTTCCTTAAGCTTGCTTTTCTTAGATGTTTGTATAGCAAAGCCAGAATTAAAGATTCACATGCCAAATTTTCCCAGTTGACTTTCCTTGTCCAGTTCCTCACCAGTTCATGCCTGATAGTCCCTTATTGTCCAATTATATTTTGTTTTGGTAACTGTTTCTTCAACAATGGGCTGGCTGATTAGCCACTGCATTTCATCCCCATAGCTTTGACCTTGAGATGTTGTTTTTGTTTTTGGAAGACCCCCACCCCCTTATCCAGTTTCTCCTCCCATGTCCATGGCTGACAGGCAGCTAGCAAATGCAAAACTTAGCGTATGATGGCAGTTCTGACATCTAAAGAAATATAAACTGAGAATGGTGCAGTTAGCTAACAAATTAAAAAAAAAAATGAATGGATAGATTATTTTGTACTTACATTTACTTTCCTTTATAGTTCATCTTGTAGGAGAAAACAAAATTTCTCAATGTATGAATTAATATACACTTTTTCCCTTGAGGGAAGAGATAAGCATTAACTCTCTAATAAAATCTCTAAAAATACTTTCTACAGGGACAAGTCTATGCACAGGATTGCCCAAAATAAAACAAAAAAGGGCTTTCCTATACTTCCAGGAAAAAAAGCAATCAAAATTTGCAGCACTATCTGCATTATTCCAAACCAATGCAAATTCAATACTGACCTGTTGGAGATCTCTCTAAAGGGTTGGCACACAAAACTGATGACTCAAGTGTTGTTAGGTTCTCTGTAGCATCTAACCATTCTTCACTGATTTCCTGTGTATTTAAAAAACCTTACAATAATAATTAAAAATGAACAAATGAGTATACTCTCAGAAGTTGCAAAGCACACCAGCATAGGTTGCAAAAAAGTCTCTGTCATAATTCTTATTGCTCCCATGCAACCTCTTTCTAGGTGTTGATTCTAATAGGTGAGGAATTCGTAAGAGAACACCTAGCTTATCTGAATGAGTTAAAGTATCCTGGATTGGATGGTTTATACCCCAAGGTACTGAAGGAATGGCAGATCTTGGAACTACTGAATGAAATCTTTCAGATCTCCTGTAACACAGGGAAACTGCCAGAGAACTGGAAAAGAGTTGATGTGCTTCAAATCTTAGAAAAAAAAGGGGGTGAGTTGGAGGGGAGGATGGATCCAGAAACTACAGACCAGTCAGCTTGACATTGATACATGTAAAAATTCTGTAAAATGTAATCAAGCAGATTTGTGAGCATCTACAAATGATGAAGGTGATTAACAGAAGCAAGCGTGGGTTTGTTGAAGAACAGGCCATGCAAAACAAACATTATTGCCCTCGATAAAATGACTAGGACCATGGAAATGCTGTGGATGTAGATTTTAGTAAAGCTTTTGATAAAGTAGACCACAGTGTACTTCTTAGTGAGATAAAACAATGTGAGATAATATCATTACCATATAGCTCTGCAATTAGGTGGAAAATCACACTCAGAGTGTAGCTCTCAATGGAACTACAACTATGTGGAGGGAAGCGTGCAGGTGGGTACCTTAAGGTTCTCCTTGGGTCCAGTGCTCTTCAACATCTTCATAAATAACTTAGATGAAGAGCTTGAAAGAATGCTCATCAAATTGCAGATGATGCAAAGTTGGGGAGGCAATATTAACACTGGAGGTTTTTAAAAAACAGATTGAATAGCCGTTTGTCTGAAATAGTACAGGATTTCCTGCTTGAGCAAGGGGTTGAAGATCTCCTGGGTCCCTTCATTGTCCTGTTATTGCCTCCTATAACAAAGTGACTAAATTAGTCTATCAGGGATGTGTTATGGATATAGAATAATAACGTTTATCTGGCATGGTCTGTTTTTAACAAACCTGTGTTGCTTTCTGTTAATCTCTTTGTTCATTTCTAGATGCTTACAAACCTGTTTATCTTTTCCAGGATTTCTGTAAATATTAATGTCAATCTAATTTGTCTGTAGACTCCCAGAGCCCCTTTTTTATACACTAGAACGACATCATCTCTTTTTCAGTCAGCAGTTCCCCTGGGCTCCAGGAGCAGTGAAAGATTTTGCTCAGTATTCCGAGATCACATCTGCCAGGTCCTTCAGAACCCTGGGATGTAAACCATCTGGTCTTGGCAATTTGAACTTGTATGGTTTTTTTTTACCATTTTCCTGTCTATTTTGACCTACATTCCTATTCGATTTTCCACTGTGCTTTTGGTAGGTCAAACTATTTTTTCTCTTTGCATGTACACAGAGGCAAAGAAGAAATTAAGTAGTTCACCTTTCTCACTGGCTACTGCACTGAATGAAGGACTGAACACATGAATCTGTGACAATATATTTATTTGCTTTGCTTATTTATTTACTAAATTCATATGCCTCCCATTTCACTATCGAAACAATTCTAGGCAGTTATCCCAACATTGGGATATGCTGATGACACACAGCTATATATTGTTATCCTTGGTTGTGAAGGGAATGCTGTTGATATGTTGGTGGTAAGATGGCTCAAATTGCACCCAAGCAACACAGGTTGGTACAATGAGTGTCTCCTTCAGCACCACTATAATTCTGGACAGAGAGAAATTATCTATTCAAGATCAGGTTTATGATTTCAGGATTTGGACTCATGACTCCTGCTTTAGCAACAGGAGAAGGCAGTGGCCAGAGTTCATCCTGGCTGTTTCCTAATCTGCAGAGACGACCTGGTGACAATAGCATGACATCTACCACCACCTACATAGATTACTGTAATATTATAAAATACTTTGTACAGGAATACATGTAAAGAGTATTCTGAAATTACAATTACTCCAGAAGGCAGAAACCTATGTTTTAACTAATTCTTGATGTTTGAACATATATCTACATTATAGGACATGCATTGAGTTTAGCTCCAAGTACAATTTAAAGAAAGAAATTGAACTTACTTTTCTCTTCAAGACTGTTTTCTTTCTCCTCTGTCTTGGAAAGGCACTGATGAGAAACACTGTTTTCATTCTTTTGAGATGTAATCTATTAAAAAGTCTATGCTGAATTTTGTTTTCAGTGATACTTTCATTGATACTTTGGCTTACATAAAATTTTCCTGAGAATTTTCCTCAGAATTATCACAATAGAAACTTGAATTGCTTTTGCTAATTAAATTTCATCCCTTGAATATTACTTTAGAAATTGAACAGTTTGAAACAAAAAAATGAATTAGTATATATTAGTCAAGTTTATTATGTTCAAAATATAACAATATATATTACATAATACATTCAGGTATGGATACTAAAAGTGTGTTCTATTTTAGAATTTGCATTCAAATACTTAACTTCAAATGACCACAAACTCAAAAGTAATGAAATAACTATGCAAAAAAACGAAGTCCCAACTCACTAAGTGCAGTAAAGGTACTTCATTATCTTGTGACAACATTTCTGACACCAATTTTCTGGTTCCAAGTGGTGAACTAAAAATTAAGACAAAATATTAAATAAATGCAGTATTTCCATAGGTAGACAAAATATTTTCCAACCAGTTTTCTTACTAATCTTGCCTTAAATTACATTTTTATTAAAACCTTTTCTTTCAGGCATAAATTGCATCCATTCTTTCAAGTATAAAACATATTTCAAAATTTATGTGAAATGTATTTAAGTATGTAAATACATTTAGTTGTTCTTACAAAATAATATATACCTGAAATATCAAGGAAGATCAGTAACTTTTTACAGAAAGAGTGTTTATCCTCATTATTCCATATTTCCTGATTGAATTCTAATTTCCAGAACTAGATGAATAGCATTCATTTATTTTATTATTTATTAATTTGATTTCCAAGACTATTTTGAATTCCTAGCTTGACTATACTATTTGTGAAAAAGATCTTGGAATAATAACTGATTAAAACATGAATGTGAGGCAATATAAAGTGAAGTTTGGTCTAGTGCAGGGTTTTCAAACTCTATTTCATTGAGGGCCGCATCAGGATTGTGTTTGACCCGGGCCCCGTTTTCTGCCACAATGGCCTCCTACAGCCTTCTGCCAGTTAAAACAGAGCTTGGGGGGTCCTGTTTTCAGTCACAACAGCATCCTGCAGCCCTTTGCCAGCGAAAATGGAGCTCAAGTGCGGTCTCCCGAGCTCTGTTTCTGCTGGCAGACCACAGGTCCTTTGCTGTTTCCAGGGTGGCCCTGCAGACCAGATCTAAGCATCCCATGGGCCTTGAATTTAATAGCCCAGGTCTAGCGGTTAAGGTACCAGGCTAAAAATTCAGAGATCACGAATTCAAGTTCTGCCTTAGGCATAAAAGTCAGCTAGGTGATTTTGGGTTAGTCACTCTCTCTCAGCCCAATCCACCTCACAGGGTTGTTGTTGTGGAGAAAATAGGAGAAGAAATATGTTCAGCCTGAGTTATTTGTAAAAACAATAAAGGCAGGATATAAATAGATAAATGAAATAAAATAATTTTCAAATAACAGAAAGTTAGTCCACTTTAAACTGCTTTGGTCAGTCTACCTGAAGAATTGCATCTAGTTTTGAGCAGTGACTTTTAAGAAGTGCTTGAAAGTCTTATGGTTCAGTCTCCAGACCCTTGTCATGTTTATTGCTCTTCTCTGCACTCTTTCTAAAATCACAGCATCTTTTTGTATTGTCGTGACCACAATTGGATACAATATTCCAAATGTAGCCTCACTACTGTATACAACAGAACTATCACTTCTTGTGATCTTGATGCTATCTCTCTGTTGATGCAGACAGGACTACATTGGCTCCATTTGCATACTGAATACTCAAAGAACTGGAAAGTATGTTCTATGCTGAGAAATAGCTATTTTTAATCTTGGAACCGAAGAGCGTAAGGGATTCTGAAAGTATCCTTCAAGAATCATACAATCCTTTAGATAACTGCCTTAGCTTCCTGAAAAGCACATTTGAATGGAATGCTAGGAAAAAAATGAGGGATGACTGAAATAACCTCATATAAAACTCTGGTTTCTGACCATGACCATTTTCATTTTCTTAAATTATTTCTAGAACCAGACATAAATTTAAAGGAATAATACCAACAATGGGAGATGGCAAGCTTAAGATATAAAACTTGCAAATATGGAGAAGAAAACAAAAATGGGGAAAGCTTTGTGGCAATGGGACATTTAAATATTAAGCATACCTACAAGCTGAGAAAATTATAAAACTAATGGTGTAATCCTATACTGCACCTCCTTTCTGGAATAATGTAATGAATATTATTTTTATACCTGAAGTTGTATCTTCTATATATAACCTATTTATTTTAAACATAATTTCTTACAAACCTGCTTATATTTTCCTTTTCTTTCATAAAAAGTCTACAAGTCTGCCAGCAGTGCTGATAAAACATCTGATAGCGAAGGTTTAAAAGCTGAATTTCAGCTTTGAGGGCTCTCTGTAGTGTTTCTTTACAACAGTTTGGCAAACAACTTATTTCTTTTGATAGTTGCATCATCCTTTCAATAGAAATGTTAGTTAATATTAATACCAAGAAATATGGACTAAATTATTTTTAAACTTTTAAGAAAATGTATTTTCTTTTTCTTCATTTCTGTCAACTATTCCTTCAATGATAGGAACCAGTTTGGTGCAGTGGTTTCAGGCACCAGGCTAGAAAACTTGAAAGATAATGAGTTCTAGTCCTGGACGTATACAAACCCAGCTGGGTGATCCTGGACCAGTAATTCTCCCTCAGCTCTAGAAACAGGTAAGGTCAAACTACTTCCAAAAAACCTTACCAAGAAAACTGCAAGTTTAGTCCAGGTGATCACCAAGTGTCAACACTAATTTGAAGGGACAAAGAAAAAAAATCCCTTAATCAGTGTAGTAATATTTTAATGCATTGAGAATAGCTTTAAGAAATTACTTTTGTGTACTCAGTTTGGTTTCTAATTTAACTATTCACTAATTCAGATCTTATCTTGTTAATTTTGAAGAGGTTAGGTTCACAGGACTTCTATGAATGGAATAGGTGATGTTGAAGGTTGCAAGCTGCTGCCAAAAGACCTCCCTCTAGTTTTGGGGGACTGGCTGAAAAAGGTCCATCCCAAAATCCAAGAAAGATTTGCAGCCAGTACCCAGAAACAAGAAGGAATCTTTTCCCTGGGGATTGGCTGCAAATACCCCATCCTGTAAACACTCCATGCCAAAATCCTACTTGGATTTGGGGATGGCTTTTTTATCCTTCTTTGAGAGAAAAGGGGCTGCCTTTCAGAGGAATTCAGTCCCACGAGTGGAATCTTTCTGGCAAGCAGCTTTTATTCCATCTGCATGACAACTTGCAAGTTCACTTAACAACAATCAGAACTGGAAATGTCAGCATTAGGGTTCTTTAGCGAAACAGACATGTGATTTCTTGATTAACAACTGCTGCGACCAAACAATGTAGTCTTAGTTATGATCATAGGTTGAGGACTATTTGATCATAGGTTGAGGACAATTTGTTATTTTAATGAAAAACATTTTTTAGACCATACCTGTAAGGAATTTCATTCAAATATTTGCTAGTGATATTACTCCATTCCAAATTATCCTGGAAAAATCAATATATAAAAAATTATGTATCTGCAAGTAACTCCTAACATTAAAGTATACTCACCAGTTATTAATTTTCAATCAATCCTATATTAAGTATTTGACCATTATGTTCTAAGATAGTCCTACAATAGTTGCCATGAAAATTTTCACTGGACTTCTTCAGAAAGTTCTGAGGAAGATAGTTAAAATCTACGAAATGAAACCAGGACATGTTTTTAATACTGTTTACAAAAATTCAAATTACTAGAGAAACAGATTCCTTACCACACTTTTATTTGGGAGGCATACATGAATTGGAGAAAAGAAAGACTGTTGAAATGTATTTTAATGTATAATTACTATATATACAATAGGTAATAATTTATATTACCTATAGTACTTTACAGATATTTAAAATAAATATAATTAGCATTTATAAAATGAATATGACTAAGGTCTTCCTCTTAAAAATCAATCAGACCCCTAACAATTCTCCATCACAATGGAGGAGAGGGAGAAAGGGATTACAGCATTATTCCAAAGCTGTCCTGAAAAAGTTTCTTTATACAAGCACACCAGCTTATACAATATTTTACCCAGAATTATTAGAAATGCAAGGAAATAATTTGGTAATTAAATAAAACTCCCCAGCATTTTTCAATTACCTCAGAGTTCGATTTCCATCCATGTTTTGTAGCATCACTAGTAATGCAATCTTCCAACATATCAGATATTGCAACTTGTGAATCAATCATATTCACATTGCCAGAGATATCATATGACCAATCTGTATTGCAGGCAACACTTCTATAGTCAGCTATTATAGGCAGTATTTCTGAATCTTGTGCCAACCATTCCCTGGGCCTACATTTACTCATCATTGTTATCACAGTGTTTTGTGCCTTAGATGCCACTGGACTTTTAACATTAATGGCACGACTTGTTGTAAAACTAGCTCTAAAGTCAGCAGTTGCATCAATAGCTTGGTTAATTGTACTTTGGTTTTTACGAGATTCATGGTATGTATTTGCGATGCATTTCAATTCTGAAGTAGAAAAATTCTCAATGCAATTTCCACAATGTTCACAGGAATTGTAGATATTATTATTAACTATAACTGATGGTTTGTAGGTACATGTATTTGAATCTTCTGTATTATGAGAAATCTGAGGAAAAGGTAGTAACTTTCTCTCCTGGCATAATATATTTGGATTTCCAGTTTTATTTAGATAATCATTTGTTTTAAGTATTTCTTTAGTAGTAGCAGTAATAGATTTCAGTGTGGTATCACTAAGAAATTTTACTTTAATCTTTTCTTCTATCTCAGCTTTGCTGGTTAAAAACAATTTTGAATTATTATTATTTTTATTAACCTTAGATGAATCTTTAATAGTACTACAAAGCATGCTAAGACTTTCATTTCTTTTTTCACTTAAATTTATATGCTGGTTCTGTGTACAACTGACATCTTGAAACATCTGAGAGAATGTTGATATTTCATTGCCATTGTAATGATCCTTAACAACATAATTTGATGTAGAAAATGTATCTTCAGGTTTGTCCAATGGCTGCTGATCTGTAACATCATTTTCATTTACCATTTCCTTTTCTTGAAAACTTTCTGAATTTTCTGTTTTCTGCCTATATGAACAGACACAATCAATATAATCTTGTTCTTCAGCACTGTGATATTCTAACTGAGAGTCATCATCAAAATAATTGCATTTATATGCGCTATCATTCTTAAAGTATGAGAATTCTGTATTAATATTTATTTCATTTGTAGTTTCCACTGAGCTTGAAGTACTGTGTTGCTGTTTATGAACATAAGTAAATTCTTCTTTAATTGATGAAATTAGGTTTTCTTTTGATAAGTTTAAAAATGAGGCATCTAAGTAACATGACTGGCTTGAAATGGAATACTCAGCTCCCATTTGAAGATCATTACAGGTATTATCAACCTCATATTTTTGGAAACAAGTTGCTTCTTGTGATACATTCTGGATGGATGATGGATCTGCATCATTTTCCACTCTGCATTTTCTACATTCCATGATCCCAGTCTCAGGGTAATTATTTGAAACAATTACCCAAATGGCAACTTTATTAAATATATTTTTCTTAAGAATGCTTCAGAGATGATGAGATTTAACTATTGCTTTTTCACCTGTTTAAAAGTAAGATACAGAAATTATAAAGATTAGTATTTTGTTAATTACTGGATTTTGTTAATTAAACTCATACCCAGAAACAATTAGACTAGCCAGGAGATCATATATTCGGCAAGACTAATCAGAGGTTTTTCTTTTTTAAGTTTCTAAGCATAATTACTTTACATTTAGAATTTTAATATATAGTTCCTTAGGCCTATAACGAACTAAATATAACTAAGGTTAATTTTATAACATTCCAACTAAATTTATACCTGAAAAATTGTAACAAAAGATCATAAATCCTCTGAAGGTAAAGATTTAATTCATCTGAAGGAATTAAAAAAATAAGCTTGTCTTCTGCTTTGCAATCTGTTATCATACATTTCAGAATCAGCATCACCATAGTAACTGCTTTCCAAAAAGAAGGCAGTGGATTTGATGTATCTACAGTCATGGTACTATAGATTTCAGATAAGCAGTCTTTGTTGAGAATACAAAAGTAGTTTAAAATAAATAAATCTTTCATAAAATTGAAATTTTTTATTGTGATCATTGACCAATAGTAGAGTAACCCTTCATTTCAAAAGTTATAAAATGAAATAAAAGGATTAAGATGAACAGAAAAAGCAGATCCAATGCAAAATAAGGTAAAGAATAGCAAAAGTAATAGCGTAGACTTACCATGTTTTCCCCAAAAAATAAGACCTAGCCTGATTTTTAAGTGTGAGCCTAGTATAAGCCCTACCCCAAAAATAAACCCTACTGAAGGAGTGAGTGTGTTCCTGCCTGGTGCACCTCCAGGGCCATCTGTCCCACTGCAGGGCCAAAAGAGTTCCTGACCATCAAAGCTGCACAGAGCAGGGGAGATGTGCAGCCCAAAGGCAATGGCAGTGAGGTGGCGTGGCTCCACCAGTAACCACTGGTGAATGAGCCCCGGCAGGCCATTAAGAGCAGCACAGCCAAGAGCAGCGCAAGGCTAGCAGCAAGTACAGGACAGGAGTTGGTCAGTGGAGGCTATGGAAGCTTCCAGTCTTTCAACCAGCACAGGGAAGGCGGGGGTTTGCTTGAGAGCTGCAGCAGCGGGAGGCCTCTGCCTTGGGGGTCCCACGTGCACCACTAGTCTGGGATCGTCCTGGAGCCAAGAAGGTTGGGACTGGTTGTTTTGCATGGCTTGCATTGCAAAGCATACTGGTAGCATTGAGTTGCGCATCTTGCTCGCCTTTCTAACACAGGGTGCAGGCTGGGGGCTCAGTGGCCAGGGAAGACAGGTTTTGGGGGTGCAAAGTATGGGTGATCTCTCCCTCCCTTCTCCATCCCATTGCAGGGCCACCATAGAGTTTCTGCCCACCAAAGCTGCAGGGCAGCCGAGAGCAGCACAGTCAGGAGGGCGAAGAGCCACCACAAGAGCAGCAGCAGGTGCAGCAGGCCCAGCAGTAGGCCAGAGGTATAGGGGGCAAAGGAAAAAGGGACCTCAACAGGCTGCACAGCCGTCTATCTCATCATGCAGCAGCCTGAGCAAGCCCAACCTTCCAGTGTCCCAACAGCACCACAGTCAGCAGGCAGGGTGGGCGGAGGCTGGGGCACGCCGAGAGTTTGGCCTGTTGTGGCTGCTGGCAAGCAGATGATGGGACACAGAGGGCAGGGATGGCAGTAGCAACGCTCCCACTCCTGTGGGACTTTACTGAGTCAGCAATTGTCCCCAGCAATCTGGGTCCTCATTTTATCGACCTTGGAAGGATGGAAGGCTGAGTCAATCTTGAGCCAATCAGGATCAAACACCTGGCAGTGAGCAGTCAGCCTGCAATACTGCATTCTAACATTTGCACCATCATGGCTCATGTCAGTGTGGTCAATAGGAAACTAAGCAAAATAAAGTCTCTCATAAAGTGAAAAATCTCCCATAAATGGGACAAATGGACATGCATTAAAAAAAAGTATAAAAAGTGTCAAACTCAATTTCATTGGAGATTGCGTCAGGGTTGTGTTTGACCTCGGGGGGTCAGGGTGGGCATGGCCAACTCAACGTCATTCGTGTTGGGGGCTCCTTTGGTGACCTGAGCACTCTGCCAGCTAAAACAGGCTCCTGAGCTCCTTTTCTTCTGCAACGGCCTCCTGCAACCCTCTGCCAGCGAAAACAGAGTCCAGGAGGGCCACACACTGTCCTCCCGAGCTCCATTTTCACCTGCAATGGTCTCCTGAAACCCTCTGCCAGGGAAAACAGATCTCAGAAGGGTTGCACGCAGCCCTCCCAAGCTCCATTTTCATGGGCAGAGGCACCACAGGCCAGTCCTTCACGGTTTCCAGGGCCAGATCTAAACACCCATAGACTGCATCGAGGATTCTTACATACACACTTTAAAAGGAACATGGTCCACTATATCATACTTTATATATATCCCAGAGTTGTGTTTAAAAATAATCAAGGCAGCAAACATACCTAATACTACTTTTTCCTATTTCTACAACAACCTTGTGAGCTGTCTTTAAATGTCTAAAGAGGAAACTAATGGCCTACTGCACGGGTATCAAACTCGCAGCGTCACATTGCTATCACATGACGTTTCACAATGGTTTTTCCCTTTGCAGAGCTGGAATGGGTGTAGCCTGCGTGTGACACATCCAGCCCGTAGGCTGTCAGTTTCACACCCCTGGTCTACTGGTTTCTAAACTGATTCCTTAATTGCTAGCCCAAACTGTCAGTACTTTAAAGATTTCATATTCAATGTCATACTATACTCCACATGGAAGTTTAGCTTTATTATATATTATATATCATTTCCCATATAACATGTGTAATCCAATGGTGTTATGGGTTTAGATTACATTTTCTTAGAATTAAGGAGAAATTTCCTGACAGTGAGAACAATTAATCAGTGACCTGCCTTGCCTCACTGGAGGCTTTCAAGAAGATTGGATGGCCATTTGTCCAGAATGATATAGAGGTTCTTGCTGGAGGGAGAGGGTTGGAATAGAAGACCACCCAAGGGTCCATTCAACTCTTGTATTCCAGCAATTTTCAGCATTTTTCCTGTTAGTGCAAAATAGTCTGAACAGATAAGGATCATGGTTTTAAAATATATTTTACTTACTTTAAATTATTTCTTGGTCATAAATATTGTGATGCATCAGTAAAGGTGTTTGAGATGACCCCAATATACACTATTCAAGTTGTAAAAACAGTTATACCCAACAATTTAAACTTTTACTCCACTGAAACACAACTCAGACTATAACTTAATTTTCCAAGGTTTAGAAAAGTACCGTAATAGCAAGCAATTTTTATTAGTATCAATTTGTCTTTGCGCTACAATCAAGGCCTACATAGCAACTTAAGGTCCTTCTCAAAAGCTTCCAAAAAATAAAAATTTCTCCTAAGCCTTAGAAAAGCCTTTTCTAAATCAAGCAAATGGTTGAAAATATTGGTAAAGCCTTTAGAATACCTTAAGGCTTGAACATAAAAGGCAGTATACAGGCTTGGTAAAAAGCCCATCAATACTAAATGACAATCTGGGCCACAGATAGATTAAGTTTTTTTCAAACATGGTGAAACACGAAATATCAAAGCGAAGCAATTTAACCAAGTTACCTTCTGGAAAATGCTTACTAAAATTCGTGATGTGTTGTTTTGTTTTTTTTCTCATTCACGTCATTTACAAACTACTTTCTACTTCCGATAACTTTCTATAAGTGTCCCCTCATGCAGCAGCACACTCCAAGAGCAAAAGGGAAAGTTTAAAAATCTGGCAAGGGGTAGACCCAGCAAAAATAATCTTAACTGAAACGTTCTAATTCCGAACAAAAACAGCCCAACGGCTGAAGCCTCCCACGTGCCTTATCTGTTAGTTTTATAACGGACGTTCGTCTTCAGTCAAAATGTCATTGTCTGATTCCTTCTCCCCCGTGGATTGGTGCAGAAGGAGCTGGTGCTCGATTGGAATTAAAATATTCATCAAGGGTGACGGGTTTGAGATCCGGCTTGTGGGCGGGTCCTCGCTTGTTCTTTTACTGTATTTCCTGCTAATCTGGGCAATGTTGGTTATTAGTAATCCATCCGGATGCTAACTGGATTCCCCTTTTTAAATTTATTAACCTCGGGCTTTTTAAAAATAAAATGTCCACTTTTACTGTTGGTCATATACTCTTTTTGTTTCGTTTTAAATTTATGCAGAGGGACAGCATTGTCTTACATAGACGCAAAAAAGGATCGTTAAGCTTCTTAAGCATGCTCACTTCAGAAAGAAAATATGAAAAACCCAGAATATTGCAGCCAGTTTTGGTTGCCATGATATAAAAAACTTGTAAAGAAAGACTGCAGAGAAGAGCAACGAAGATGACTAGGGGACTGGAAACTAAAACATGAAGAACGGTTGCAAGTATTGGGTATGTCTAGTTTAATGAAAAGAAGGACTAGGGGTGTGACATGATAGCAGTGTTCCATTATCTAAGGGGCTGCCACAAAGAATAGGACCGGCCTATTCTCCAAAGTATCTGAAGGCAGAATTAGAAGCAATGAATGGAAACTAATCAAGGAGAGAACCAACCTAGAAATGAGAAATTTTCTGACAGAACTATGAAATTGTGGAACGGCTTGCCCTCAGAAGCTGATGAGTGCTCATCAGTGGAAGATTTTAAGAACAATTTGGACAACCATTTGTCTGAAATAGTATAGGTTCTCTACTTGAGCAAGGGGTTGGACTAAACTACTTTCAAAATCTCTTCCAATTCGGTTATTCTATTAAGAGAAAAATCAGGAATCTTTCCTGATGGTGCAATAAAGAATTATAATTATGGGAATGGAAGTGAATAGGAACCCCTTTCATCACACTTATATCCTCAGGAAAGTGGCAGTTGCCACAAATATTATTCAATTGTCTGAAGCAGAGACCTTTTAGACAATTCCCAACTAAGAATTATGGACAAACAGTGTATAACTTTTTAACGGAAAAAATATCCTTTGCTTCAAACAATTACCACACTCATAGAGACAAGTAAAATGAATACGACTATAGAGAGAGGAAACGTTTGGCTTTTAAAATCTTTAGTTTTATGTTTTCTGGCAATTGACACAATACTGTCTTCAAAACACTTTATTATTCTAAGCAGTATTTGCTTACAGCTTTTTATGTTCCTGTTGTTAAAGATTTGTCTTGTAACTTTAAAAAAATGGGAAAGGAATGGTAAAACAAACAGAAGCACTGATGGATAAGTAAGAAAAGAAAACAGAAAGATGTGAAAAGCAAGAGAAAACAGACTGAAGAAAAAAAAAGAATGCTTTATAGACATTATAGATATTATAGAATTTATTATAGAAAATAATTTATTAAATGCACCATCAATCAATTCATCTGAAATCACAATATATCCACTGAAAAGTAAATGATACAGTCATATTTCTGATTAATTTTGGAATTGTGAAACAAAAAATATGGATCTGAATACAGGTCCTTGCAGAATCTCAATTTTATATAACTAAACCCCTCCAAAACATCTAAATAAACCCCAAAACTCAGCAGATCTAGAAGAAAAAAGCAGTCCTTACAATATATAGGCAGAAACCACTATGTAGGACAAATGACAAAAGACTAGCAGATCACTTTCATGAGCACCAATTACCAGTAGCAGTCCGTTTTAAGGGAAAGTTGTTTGTATTCACAACTTGCATAGAGAGAAACTACGTATTTGTTGTATAGCCTTTCCCTTTTAAATTGTACCCGCCCCCTTTTAAAATATCGCTGGAGCTTATTCTTGTGAAATAACAGAATAATTCAAAGATAGTTTGCTATTTATCGATAGATAAGTTATTCTACAAATATGTTTTATAAATGGAGGAAAATGAGTAACATGATTAAATTATATATCATATAAGTTACAGACCACTTTACCTATACTCCAATGCAGTGGTTCCCAAACTGTTTCAGTCCACTGGCCCCTTGGTGCTACTAACTCATCCTCCGTGCCCCCCACCCAGGGTTGGCATTCAAATTTCTGTGGCCTAATTTGAGGGTGTGGCTTGCTGATCATGTGACTGGGTGGGCGTGGCCTGCTGGTCACGTTACCAGGTAGGTATGGTTTGGTGGTCATGTGGGTGTGGCCAGGTGACCGGCAAACCAAATACAAGTGGTCCTCACTTAGTGGCCGGTTGTTTAGCAAGTGTTCTAATTTATGTCTGGCCTCCCCAGAGCTACTTTACCTGTTTTTGGAGTTTTGACAGCCACGCACACACATACACACACACTCCCTTCCAACCCTGCTGGAGCAGGTCATTGGACTAGAATTGACAAAGCATCTCTGATTAGATTCTAGTAGTGAATAAAATCTAATCAGAGATGCTTTGCTGATTCTTGTTGATTTTTATTTGTATTTCTTTATTTTATGTTGCTGAATTGCATTGATATGTGCGTCCCTTCTTGTGCACAACCCAGAAGCTTTTGTGATTCTTTGCAGCAAAAATTACCGACCTCTGTCTTTGCTCTATTTTTCAAATGTGCTGCCACTGCTGCGTTCTAGGTGCCAGCCCCACAGATTCACTCCATTGAGCCTGCTGTATCGGAGGGACCTGCCCAAGCAAGTTCGAGCGGAGCAGTGCTCCAAGTCAATGGGGTGAGCCTGAGAAAGGGAAAGAGAGACAGAGAAAAGAAAGAGAGAAAGAGAGAAGGAAGAAAAGAAAGAGAAAAGGAAAAGAAAAAAAAGGGACAGACAAAGAAAGGGGGAGATGGAAGGAAGGGACAGAAAGAAAAAGAAATAAAGGAGAGAGGGAGGGAGGAGAAAGATAATAAGATATCTATTCTAGTCCAATCACCTGCTCCTGCAGGTTTAGAAGGGAGTGTGTGTGTGTGTGTGTGTGTGTGTGTGTGTGTGTTCTTGTAATTTACTAGTACATTTTGGTTTTGCCTTCTTCAGAATTGGCACTGTAATACATTGGGAAAAGTATTTTTTTAGGATGGAGGTGTGGTCCAATGGATCCTGTTTAAAGCCTCAATAAAATGTCTTGACCATGTTTAGTCCACAAAACCTTTAATAGAAGCCAAAGAGGTTTCAATGTGCTGGCAAAGATGTTTCAGTGTGGAAAAGGGCCTCAGTCTAAACTAGGCCTCATTTCAATCTGATGCATCAGATCTCTTTCTCTCTCCCCCCCCCCCCCCCCCCCAACTGGCTTTGCTCTACTTTCTCGATGTGCTTGCGGGGCCGGCACTTCAAACATGGATGGATGGGTGGATAGATGGATAGATAGAGAGACAGGTAGATAGATTTTTTAGGTAGGTAGGTAAATAAATAGGTATGTAGGTAGGTAGGCAGGCAGGCAGAAGGCAAGTAGGCAGGAAGACAGACAGACCTTTTGGACGGATGTATGAATAGGTAGGTATATAGATAGATCTATATTGGTAGGTAGCTAGATAGGTAGACAGGCAGGCAAGCAGGCAGGTAGGTAGGCAGGAAGGCAGGCAGGCAGACCTTTTGGATGGATGGATGGATGGACGGACGGACGAATGGACAAAATGCGACAGCGGCAGCACTTTGGGAAAGTGGTGGTGGCAGCTTTTCCCAATGTGCTGCCAAATCCGAGGCGCTGGATCCGTTGCGGTACAACAGTCAATAGGCCTCCAGGGCCGGTGCCTCAAACGCCCCGCTGCCACTTCTTAGTGCTCCTCTGTTGGGCCCCTTGGGGATACTAAGAGGTGCCAGGAGGGCGTTCGAGGCGCCAGCCCTGCAGGCTCACCCATTGACTGTTGTACTGCTCCGGAGCCGGCGCCTCAAACACCACCCTGCCACCTCTTAACGCCCCTCTGCCAGCCCCCTTGGAGATGCTAAGAGGCGGCAGAGGGGTGTTTGAGGCGCCGGCTCTGGAGCAGTGCAACAGTCAATGGGTGATCCTGCGGGGCCGGTGCCTTGAACGCCCTCCCTGCTGCCTCTTAGCGCCCCCCTGCCAGCCCCCTTGCCTCTTAGCACCTCCCTAAGGTATCCCATCTCCCCCCAGGGGGCAGTATCGCCCACTTTGGGAACCACTGTTCTAATGCCTATACATTCTATAATTCTTTAAATATAAAGATGCAAAAGAAATAACTTTATGCCCTCTATATAAAGTTTACTAAATAAACACAAGTGGTACATCTAAGATTTGTTGGAAAGTTTGTGACCACCCTAGAATATACTAGAATTTCTGGGTAGACTTACCTAAATGTCCAACAATTGGGAAATTGGTTTTTAAGCAAATAAATAAGATTTGAACTGCATCAGTTTTAGCAAGAACAGAATTATGTCTTTTATAAAGAGAAAATACAAATATAAAAAGCAAAAGCAAGATTAGTACTTCAAATTTTGACATTTGATATACAATTTATTAGAAATATTTTAATAGAAAGCTTATAAATATCTTTTAATTCAACTTGTAAGATTTTATTTTGCTTTTTATAATTATTTTGCTAAATACATTAATGAAACTACCATATGAAGAAGGGTTACATTTAAGTTTCTTACAAAACAATTGAAAAAGTTGGGAATTATTATTAAATGAGGATTTCCATTTAGTCAATCAATCATTTTGTTTGAATCACTAATTAGCAAATCAAAACAAATCACATTTAACATCAATGCATCCTACACAGCAGAGAAATTTACTAGAATAAAATATGCTATAAAAAAATAATTGTGCAAGTAAATTTAGGCCTTTGGCATAAAAATAAATATAGTATTATATCATTTATCTAGGGCAATTAAATGATTATTTAAAATAATAGAATAGTAAATTATCAATCTAAAGTATAGAACATTATCATACTAAAAGCCATGGAGAAGTTGTAATTAATATTAATATTATATCTAGAGAAAATCTAATGATGTAATGTGCAAGGAAGAATAATGTATAATAATTTATTATTTTTTCAAAACTAAAAGTAAGAGTCCAATTATAGTGACTGTTGTTAAAATTGCTTTGGTAGCTAATAATAACATTAAAACAGAAATAAGAATCAATATACAGTGAGACATAATACCATGTTTTCCTGAAAATAAGTCCCAGTCTTATTTTCTTTTGGACCCCAAAATAAGCACTAGGCCTTATTTTGGGGGGATGTCTTATTTTTTTCCATGCAGGCGGCTGCATAGCACATCTGGCAGGCCGGTGCCAGACCCAAAACAACAACATAGAATATTTGATGAGAAATTAACGAAGTTTAGGTCTTTAGCAGATTTCAAAACATCAATGCTGATTAAGAATATGACTACATAGGATAGAGCTGTATTGATTAAAAAGTCTGGTTTTAGGGTTGAGAAAAAGGTGAAATATAGGGGGGTTATGTTAACAAATACAAAACTTCCAAAACTATTATGTACCTCTCTGGAATGACATTAAAAAAGACCTATTAAGATGGGATAAATTGCAGTTATCACTATTGGACAGAATCTCTGTAATTATGATGAATGTCTTACCAAAGATGCTTTTTTTGTTTCAGACACTACCAACACTTGCAACTGATATTCTATTTAAACAATGGCAGAGGGATATCTCAAAGTTTATATGGCAATCAGTGGTGGGATTCCAAATTGCGCACTACTGGTTCTACACGCTTCTAAGGAAGCTAAGGAAAGAGGAATTCTTGGTCCACCAGATATAAAATTTTATTTTGATGCCTGCTGTTTGGTCTGGTTAAAATAATGGGTGAAGCTTTAGAATAAGAGGCTACTGGACTTAGAAGGCCATGAATTAAGATTTGGTTGGCACAGTTACTTATGGCATGACAAAGTTAAAATAAATGTTGACTTCAACAATCATTTTGTCAGACATGCTATTTTGAGAGTTTGGAATAAATATAAAACATGGTTTTCCATGTAGATGCCTCTTTGAGTTTCCCCACAGGAAGCTTTTTTTTAGAAAAGAAATGCCCCACAGGAAGCTTTTTTTTATAAAAGAAAGGCCAAACTGGTGGACTTATGATAAAATAATAGATTTTAACTTAGGGGACCCTACCCTCAAATCTAAGGAGGAGCTAAAATCAGAATGTCATGTTTGTCATTGGTTTACATATTTACAACTGAAAGAAATATTTAAATTAGATAAAAACAATCATGAGTTTAATTTCGTGACCAACATATTATTGCTAAAGTCTATAAAGTGTTATCTAATTTAAATCTGGAAAACGAACATTGTATGATTCAGTGGACAAGGAATTGGATATGATGTAATGCTTGAACAGTGGGAGAATATGTGGAATAAACAGTGGTGAGATTCAACCAGTATAATAACTGGTTCGGTGAGTGTGCGCTTCGTATATTATAAATTAATAAAAACTATATTATATTTTTTTTAAAAGAAGATAAGAATAAAATAAAGTTTAATTACAAAGAAAGTTAAGGAACTTTTTATTGTTCTTACAGTTAACAATGTGGTTCAGAAAAGTCTAGAAAGAAAAGATTGTGGTGCTTTGTGAGTAGCAGCTAGGGAGATTTTGCTGGACAGCTAAGAAATTTTTGTTAACAAGCGCTCCGGATAGATTGTAAGCTTGTTAGTATCTGGCCAGTGGGAAACCAGAACAATGTTAAGCATGGGGAAAAGGGATATAAAAAACTGTTGCATGCTTTGATCTGAGTCCACCTCATGCATTCATATTTGTAAATATGTAATAAATTTTTACTAATTTTTGTACCTGATTGCCATTGTTGCTTTATTGCTTACCTGTGTCTAACAAGCCCAACTACACTCCAAAGAAAAGTGTAGCTCAGATCTTGGCTGAAAAGATTTTGGGCACAGCAGGTTTGGAGCAGCAAAAGAATTGTAGAGGTGACACTGTTTTCTGAAAGACAAGCGATTTGGTCATAAAGTGTGATCGCATAGCTTAGCAATGACAATCCTGGGAGTACCAGAGAGTCTTATCATAACCCAGAGACTATGTGGATTGCTAAGAGATGTGATCAGATTCTTAAACAAATACACTAAAAGATGAGAGCGAATCACTGCAGTTATTATCCCTTCAAATTACTATCCCTTCAAATAAAGAGATAATTACTATCCCTTTATAAATGAAGGGATAATTACTATCCCTTCAAATAATTCCACAAATAATATCTCCTTACTCATCAGAGACACCATGGAACGTGAACAGAAACGTCCAAATGCCATCTTATTTGGTCTCGAAGACACCAATGAATCAGATGACATTACCAAAGTTTGTGATATCATAACCAACTCAAATACAACAAACATCTCTCCTGAAGATATCATTGAAATAACCAGAGATGATCCTGAGTTCAAATACCATGATGGCTCTGTGGCCCCAAGATTTTGTAGAGTTGTATGCAAAAATGAGTCCAGCAAACGCATTTTCATTCATACAATAAATACCATTGCAAAAACCAATCCCAACTACAAAAAACTTCGCTCAAGACCAGACTTATCCATACTGCAAAGAATCAGCTCCTGTGAACTCTGCGCTGAACTAAAAAACCGTCTAGACAATGGAGAAAAGGACCTATACATTGACTACAGAGCTGATTGTATCAAAAGAAAGTCACACAACCCACAACTCCGCATCCAACCCCACCCCATCCAATCCAACATCACTCAAAACTAGGCATGCACGCTCCTAACTACCTCTATTCCAACTACAACTGGCCTTAAATGCAAGCTACTCAATGCAAGAAGCCTTGTAAATAAAATACCTGAATTTCTCCTCTTACTAAATACGGCTAAATTCAACATCATATTTGTCTGTGAAACATGGCTCAACGCATCTCTCCCTGACTCCATCACCACAGTAAGAGACTACCATGTTTACCGATCAGATTGTGAAATCCGTAGAGGAGATGGTGTTGCTATCTTCTATAAAAAATCCCTACATCTAAAAAGCATCCAAGTTACCCAGGAGCTTGCTATTCCTGAGAGCATCATCTGTGAACTGTCCTTAAATATCACATTTTGGTTCTTACTATGTTACAGATTATGACATCAAACATGCAAACAAGCTAAATACACTACTAACATGGGCAGCATCCTGCCCACATGCTTTTATCTTTCTTAGTGACTTCAATCTACCTCATATTAACTGGACCCTTAACGAATGTACAACTGAACCCACACATGCAATCTTCTACAATGCAGTAACAAATCTGGGACTAGAACAACTAGTAACCAACAATACTAGACTTAACAACTGCCTCGATCTCATCTTCTGCAATAGTTTGAATTCAATTTACGGAATACAAATTAAAGAACCCTTTCCCAACAGTGACCACAACATGATTGACTTTTGTCTCAACATACGTCCACACAAAAATCATCACAATGACGGAATCCCCAATTATAACTTCAAAAAAGGCAACTATGATCTTATAAACAATGATCTCTCATCCCTTGATTGGCAATTTCTATTCTCTTGATGCAATACTGTAGAAGACCATTACAACATATTTTTACTTGAAGTCAAAAGAATCATCAAACTACATATACCATTAACAACTCCCAAAACCAGAAAAAACAAATTACCCAAAACAATAAGGAAGCTTCAATCCAAAAAGAAATCACTTTGGCGGAAAAACAAATCTGGTCATGTTGCCAACTTCAAAAGCCGATACAAAAATTTATGCCACCAGATAAAAACTGAATGCACCAATTATCACATTAAACAAGAAGAAAACCTACGCGCAAATTCCACCCATGCTTTCTACAATTTTATAAACAACAAACTAAAAGACTCAAGGTCCATCCCACCCCTGAAAGGACCTAATGGTAAAGACTGCAATGACGACACTATTAAAGCCAACTTCTTTAACACATTCTTTGGCTCAGTATTTATAAACAGCAATGGATCATGTCCAGTATTTCCTAGTCGAACCACAGACAACTACAATGATCTAATACATATTGATTTTACAGAAGACAATGTTGAAAAAGCACTAAGCAGTCTAAAACCATCTCTATCTATTGGACCGGATGGAATATGTGCCTACTTCTTAAAAAAGCTATCCACTGCTATAGCAGAACCTCTAAGCATAAACTTTGAAAAATCTTTCAGGACCAGCTCCTTGCCAAAACTATGGTCACAAGCCACAGTCATCCCCATCTTCAAAAAGGGAGACCCCAGCCTATTTGAAAATTACAGACCAATCTCTTTATGCTGCGTCACCTATAAAGTCATGGAATCAATTATTAACCAATCCATCATCCTCCACTTAGAAACAAACAACCTACTCAATTTGGTTTTAGGAAAAAAACTATCATGTAATCTGCAACTCTTACATTGCAAAAACATATGGACTACACAACTCGATCAGGGCAAAGCAATAGACGCAATCTACATAGACTTCGGTAAAGCCTTTGATTCAGTGGTACATGACAAACTACTCCTACAACTAAAATCTTATGGTATCTCTGGACACCTGCATAACTGGATAGAAGCATTCCTGTCAAACAGACAACAAAAGGTCAAAACTGGGAGCATCCTATCAAATTCTATACTTGTCAACAGTGGTGTCCCCCAAGGCAGTGTTCTAGGACTAACTCTTTTCATACTCTACATATATTACCTCTGTGATCATATCAAGAGCAGCTGCGTTCTCTTCGCTGATGATGTAAAGCTATTCAACACCACAGACAATACTGCTACCCTTCAAAAAGACCTTGACTATGTATCAGAATGGTCAAACAAATGGCAACTTCAAATCTCAACAAATAAATGCTCTGTCCTACATATTGGCAAAAAAAAACAGAAAATAAAATACAGACTGAATAGTCAAGACCTTGTTGATGACCCAAACTCTGTCAAGGATCTTGGAGTACTCATCTCAAATGACCTAAGTGCTAGAGCCCACTGTAACTACATAGCCAAAAAGGCACTAAGAGTTGTTAACCTAATCTTACGTAGCTTTTTCTCTGGTAATATTACACTAATAACTAGAGCATACAAAACATTTGCTAGACCAATACTCGAATACAGCTCATCAGTCTAGAACCCACATTGCATATCTGATATTAACACACTTGAGAAAGTCCAGAAATATTTTACAAGAAGAGTTCTTCACTCCTCTACTCGTTGCAGAATACCTTATGCTACCAGACTCGAAATTCTAGACCTTGAAAACCTAGGACTACGCCGCTTTCAGTCCGATCTAAGTATAGTATATAAAATCATACATTGCATTGTCCTACCTGTCAGGTAGCTTCAACTATAACAACACAAGAGCAAACAATAGATACAAACTCAAGATTAATCGCACCAAACTTGATTGTAGGAAATATGACTTCAGCAACAGAGTGGTCAATGTCTGGAATACTCTACCTGACTCTGTGGTTTCTTCCCCAAGCCCCCAAAACTTTAATCTTAGACTGTCTACTATTGACCTTACCCCTTTCCTAAGAGGTTTGTAGGGGGCGTGCATAAGTGCACCAACGTGCTTACTGTCCCTGTCCTATTGTTTCCTTTATATTTTATTTTTCTTATATGTATCCATGTATTCATAACTATGTTTTACTTATGCCTATTATCTTGTAAGCAATTGACAAATAAATAAATAAAATAAATAAATTAAGTTAATAATATGGTTGTTAAATGATTCTGGCTTCCCCATTAACTCTGGTTGTAAGCTTGGGACCAGAGGTTCACAATGTTTGTAAGTATAAAAAACAGTCATAAGTCACTTTTTTCAGTGCTATTGTAACTTTGAACAGTCACTAAATGAACTGTTGTACGTGGAGGACTATCTGTATTTTTTTTCCTGTATCATTTCTCAGGGTGAAAAACTATTAATTTTATTTTTTCGGTATCTAACACCGTTCACATTGCATAAAGAAACAGGTCTGTAAAATTTCAGTCTAATTAGGAGATGTCACTTGAACACTACTTATATATAAAACATAGATGAAATAGAAGCATCTGCTGCCTGGTGTCATTTGATACCTATTTTCTGTATTTTGTTTTTAAAATACAGCTCTGTCTCTGATCTTTGCATAGTAATATCTGGATTATTTGACCATTTGTTTTTTCCAAAGTCAAAACCAAAGCATAACCTTTCCTAATAGTAGAATGTAGAATTGAATTTACTACCTCAAATTGTATAAAGAGGTTTCCTAAGGTTTTACATTAGCCAAATATTCTTCAACATTTTCATAAGCAATTTAATTAAGGGGATAGAAGCGGAACTCATCGCATTTGCAAGCAACACTAAGCTGGGAGAATAGCCAACATCTTAGAAGATAGGCTCAAGATTCAGAAGGATCTTGAGAGACTTGGACACTGGTCCCAATCCAACAAAATGCAATTCAGTAGTGAGAAAAGGTCTTAGGCAAGAAAAACAAATGCACAAATATAGAATAGATGGTACTTGGTTAAATAGCAGTAACTGTGAGTGGAACCTAGGTGTCCTAGTGAACAACCAATTAAGTATGATCTAGTACCGTGAAGGCGAACCTATGGCATGCATGCCAGAAGTGGCATGGAGAGCCATCTCTCCGAGCAAGCCAGCCATTGCCCGTTTTCTTGGTACCGGCACGTGCATGTACTCTGGCCAGCTGGTCTTCACACACATGGGAATGCTGCTCTTCTGGTTTCCAGCGCTCCTGTGCAAGTGCGCAAGGGAGATGCTCTTCCGGTTTCCGGCACTCCTGCATGCATGTGCTGGGGAGTTATTCTTCCGGTTTCCGGCACTCCCGTTTCGGCACTCTGTGCCAAAAAGGTTTGCCAACACTGATCTAATAATATGCTGCAACTGCAAAAAAAAAAAAAAAAGGCAACGCAGTGCACCAAAGAAGAGTTCTATATGAATTCAAATCTCCAGGACCAGGTGGATTACACCCCAAGTTATTAAAGGAATTGGCAGACAAGATCTCTGAACCACTGAAGCATATCTTTCAAAGATTCTGTTATTCTGTTGACAGAGAGATAGTATCAAGATTGCATGAAGTGATAATACCACTTTATACTGCACTGGTAAGACGCTTGGAATACTGCATCTAATTTTGGTCACTAAAACATTGAGGCTCTTTTACAAAGAGTAGAGAGAAGAACAACAAAGATGTTTAGGGGACTGGGGGCTAAAGCATATAATGAACAGTTGCAGGAACTGGGTATGTCTAGTCTAACGATCAAAAGAAATAGGGGGTGACATGATAGCAATTTTCCAATATTTGGAGTGGGTTAGAGAAGAAGTGGTCGATCTATTCTCCTAGTGTTTGAGAGCAGAAGTAATGGATGGACGTTTATTAAAGAGAGAACCAACCTAGAATTAAGAAGAAATTTCCTGTCAGTGAAAACAATCAGTGAAACAGCTTGCCTTCAGAAGTTGTGGGTGCTTCATTACTGGAGGTTTATAAGAGCAAATTGAACAGCTATTTGTCCGGAATGGTATAGGTACTTGTTGACTTACAACAGTTTGTTTAGGGCCCATTCAAAGTTTTAACAGCACTGGAAAAAATGACTTAATGATCAATTTTCACACTCATGACTATTGCAGCATCCCCATGGTCACCTGATCAAAATTCAGATACTTGGCAACTAATTCATATTTATGACAGTTGTAGTGCTCTGAAGTGATCACATTTTGCGACTTCTGACAACAAAGTCAATGGGGAAGCCAAATTAACAATTGTGTTACTAATTTAACAACTGCACTAATTCACTTAACAACTGCAGGAAGGAAGGTCATAAAATTGGGCAAAACTCACTTAGAAATGTCTCACTTAGCAATGGAAAGTTTGGGCTCAATTGTGGTTGAAAGTCGAGGACTAATTGTATAGCGTCTCCTGCTTGAACAGGGGATTTGAATACTGCATAAAAGACCTCCATGGTCCCTTGCAACTTTGTTATTGTTAATTCTATAACATATGAAAAGTTATCACTTTTCTAGAGGTGTGTTTGATGATTATGTCCAACAAAAAAATAGCTAGCACTGATGATGTTATTAATTTGGGTAATGAAACATCTGCAAAAAATTATAACTAATATACAGTACTATAGTGGTACCTCAGTACTTAATGTTAATTAGTTCAGGGAGATGTAATGAGTACCAAAATGGATAAGAACCAAATTTTTCCCATAAGAAAAAATATAGTGAATTACAAGGCAACTGACACTGACAAGTTCTAGCTTGTGCACTGAATATCAAACAAATGATGAGTACCAGGACAAAATGTTTGGGTCAAAATGCTTTGAGTACTAAACTTGATGAATTTCAAAGCACCTGAGTACAAGGTACTTTAATTTGCCAAAGGCAGGAACTGTTTTAGTTAGGTTCTGAACAGCTGTGGTGGTGCAGTGGTTAGAATGCAAGTATTTCAGGCAAATTCTGCTGACTGCCAGCAGTTTGATTCTCACTTGCTCAAGGTTGACTCAGCCTTCCATCCTTCCAAGGTTGGTTAAATGAAGATCCAGTTTTTTGTAGGTAATATGCTGATTCTGTAAATTGCTTAGAGAGGGCTGTGAAGCACTGTGAAGCAGTATATAAATCTTTATTGCTATTGCTAAGTAAATTGCTCAACAATGGGAAGGAAATTTTCTGAAGTTTCATAAGGCCAAATGAACAGGGATTCTTATAACATCTATCCTGTATAGATTCTGCCCACTTGGTTGAAGGATGCAGAGAATTACAGCTGAAGGTCCCTCTATATTTCAGAGAGGTGCGATGGTGGGGGGATATTCTTTATCAGAGCTCCATTACTTGAGAAAGGGTAGCTCTCATTCTCCTTTTGAGCTGTGAGTATTTGTAGAGTTCCTGGTGCCCAAATTATTATTATTTGACCCTGGATGGCTCAGAAATAAAAACATTTTCAAAAACTACAATAGACAAAATAAAAAATAATAAAATATGGCAAAGATTGTAAGAACTAGACAGGATTTTTTGTATTATTGTATTTATTATTGTAGTAGCAACAACTGTTGCTTTTTATATTGCTTAATGTGGACTTGGCTGAAAAATTTATAAATTAAAAATAAATTATTACTGCCCTTTAAACCAAATACTCAGTCAACTGAGTAGGTGATTTAAAATAATAGTGGCACAGGAGTTAAGATACCAAATTTGGCTCTGGGAACAAAGTACAACACACATACTGTATGGAAATATACTGGTACTTTGTTTGCCCTACATATAATGTATATATGTGCTTTGAACATATTATTTATTAACATATATTTATTAACAATGCTTTGAATTCAGTTCCCAAGAAGTACTTCAAAACATGAAAGAATATGAATATAGATCAGTCTGCATTTTCTTAACATGACTATGCCTTTATTGAGAATCACATAGGCCTTGCCTGGCCTGAGAAAAGAAGTGTGCTTTAAATAGTCACATAGGCACTATGCTTACACTCAGACATACAGTAAAGAATCTTTCTGGAACAGAATCTGAATGGCTCCACAGATTTATTATGCATGCCATATACATAAGAAAAGCTTCCATTATTTTATCTACACAAGGACAATAAAAGGAATATAATATTCCTAAATAAAATGTCACATTAGCCAGGTATCACATGTCAAAGAAAAACAATCTGAAAATGAAACTCTATAATTGTTTATATAATACTATCCATGGAGAAGATATGTGTGGAAAAATGTCAAAGAATCTAAAATACTTCTTTAATAGTATTACTTATCAGATTCATATTCAGCTTTACTTATGTTTCTAAAAATGGCTATTTATTTATTTGTGTATTTATTTTCTGCTTTATGTATTTATTTACACCGTCGTTATTATATTTTTATAAATAATTCAAGGCCTACCTAATACTCCTCCCTCCAATTTTCCCCACAATAGCAACCCTGTAAGATGGGTTAGGTTGAGAGAGAGTAAACTAGCCTGAGCTAATACTTTCTACACATGGTAATACTTTAAAAAGGTATTATCATCTAGCTCTATGATATTTTGCAAGTCTTTCACTCTATTTTTTCTCTAAGTATATATATATATATATATATGTATGTATGTATATATATATATATATATATATATATATATATATTCTTGAGTGAACACATACTGCCTTATTCATTTTGCATTTCAATAGGGTTTTGGATAAAAGACTAGAGAAAGGCTATATTTATATAAATTTAAAGTCCAAATCTGTAACTCTATTTCAGGTCAAAACCATGAAAATATATAAGGTAACCTTATCCAGGCTGCAAAAAGTTGGCTAGATGACGTGCAAGAAAGGTATCACTTCTGTGCCTTGACCAAATTCCTCTTGGTACAATTAAGTCCCAAAGGTGCTTTTCAAAAGGCAACTAGAATTTCTTTGTCCAGAGTGGATATTGATGTGAAGGTGGGGTGAAAGAGACCATCTATGTTAAAATTGAACAGCCCCCTTTCAATAGGAGAAGGATATGACACCATCTTTTTCCTGCGTATAACACAGTCCTTTCAGTAGTTCTAAAAGGCTCCATACCTATTTGCACTATGATTCAGGTTACCCTGAAGATACAAATAAACCACCAAGTTTATTTAGGCCTCAACCTTTCTGAGAGAGTTAACCACCGACCTTCAGTGCTAAAGACCACATAACTGCAAAGAATGTAAACCATTTCCCACCATTCAGTTAGAATTGAAAATGCTTCATGGAAAAAAACAAGACTGGTTGCCTTTTGGAAAGCATCTTTGGGACAACCATGACCTCATCCAAGGAAAATCTTCATAGATACCTAACCGGAGCCTAAATTATGGGTGCGAAATTCTTAGTATTCACGTTGGTCTTAATTTGGAAAGAGTTAAAAAAACAACCCTAAAAGGATGACACTGCTAACCTAGGATTCTTTCACATCAGTACTCTACCTCTCTTCCTGCCTAGAAGGCGAACCTTTCACTTTGGTTTGCACCGCCTTTTGCGGAGGTTCGTCGGCTGTGCCACGCCCCCTGCCACTTATACCATTTGCGCGCGTGCGCGGCGGCGTGTCTGATCCCTTACGCCCGAGGACTAAATCAGCTGCGATGGAGAACGCGGGGACAACGCCGCAAGGAATTGCGGGGCGTAAGAGGATCCCAAACCGAGAAAGGCCCACGGCCGAGGATGAAGCCCTCAACCTGATCGCTCGCGAGGTATGGCAGCACCAGGGCTGGGCGGTTTCGTCCTTTCTCTTCCTCTTTTGGTCATGGGAGCTTCCCCGCTTTGGCCGCCTCTCCTTGGTTCGCTGGAGGGCCTTCCCTCCGCCTAGGGCGCCTGGGGCAGGCGGGACTAGACGGTGTCTTCCCTCTCCAGAGGGTTCGGTCGCCGCTTCCCCCGTCACGCCCCTTATTCTCGTAGATTTCTGCGTCGTCTCTTTATGGGGTGGACGGGGCAGGCGGCCAATTCGCCTTCTGTTAGTTTTATCAGCAGAGACTTGTGCGCGTGTTTAGCTCTCTCCTTGAAATTAACAGGAAGTAGTGTTAGTTAACACGACCAAGTTGGTGCGAGTGAAAGAATGTGTGTGTTTTTCTACCCATATGTCCGAGTTGCCTTTGGTTTCCTCCATTGTGAGTTGTCCTTGTATATACTTTTTGCAGTTCAAGCTTTTTTTCCCCATTTGTAATTTATATTTTGTATAGGGTACAAGCTGGTATGTTTATTTGATTTTTTAAAATCCTGCCTTTATAAGAAACACAAGGTGTCAAGCATATATTATATATTATATATATATTCCTTCCTATTTCCATTTTCCCCACAACAAAAAAACTGTGTTGTGCTGGTTAGAGAGAGAGAGACTGATCCAAGATCACTCAGACTTTCGTACATCTATGGCAGGACTAGAACCCACCATATCCTGGTCTGTAGACCAGCACATTCACCATTACCAGCAAAGTGGCTGATAAACATGTTGTCTTTAAATTTCACAACTTTTATATGCGTACTAAGTTTCTATGTTATCTAGTAGTATATGAAATTAAAAAATTAGGGTGAAATTGTGGGTTTGAACTAATTCATTTAACATGAAAAGATAACTGGAATAATACCATCAAAATAATTGGTAATATATAATTTA
Organism: Bungarus multicinctus; assembly: GCA_023653725.1. Lineage (NCBI taxonomy): Eukaryota > Metazoa > Chordata > Lepidosauria > Squamata > Elapidae > Bungarus > Bungarus multicinctus. Next base: position 163,816,123 of record CM042836.1, read on the forward strand.
TATATTCTGAATTAAGTAGCATAAATATATAGAGTCTATATTTGTTATACAGGTAGTCCTTGACTTATAACTGTTTGGTGACCGTTCAAAGTTACAGTGGTGCTGAAAAAAAGGGACATGACTATTTTTTATGCTTACAACTGTGCATCATTCCCATGGTTACATAATTTACATTGGATGCTTGACAACTGATTTAGATTTATGATTATTGCAGTGCCCCAGGTTCTGACAAGTCAATGGGGAAACCAGATTCACTTAATATCTGGGTTACTAATTTAACAACTGTAGTGATTCATTTAACTTTGGCAAGAAAGGTAAAATGGGGCAAACCTCACTTAACAAATATCTCACTTAGCAACAGAAATTTTGGGCTCAATTATGGTTGTAAGTTGAAGACTACCTGAATAATTTGTCTGAAAAGGAGATGGGAAAACATTTATTCATATGTCGTGATCAACACACAGTTTTATCACTGATTCTAACAGCTAAAAATAGATTTGGAAGTGGTCACATGGTATCAGTAAATCCAACTTTCTGCTTAGTTCAGGAATGAAAGTAAATACATTTTTGATATCTTGCACTTTATTTATTTATTTATTTATTTACAAGATTTATATACCGCCCCCTCTCCCTGCGGGACTCGGGGTGGTGTACAGTCATTAAAAATACAATAATAATACAATAATTAAAAACAATTAAAAGATTAAGTTAGGTGGTTGAATAATAAAAACGAGACAAGGGTTTAAAAATAAGGACTAAAACCAATTAAAACCGAATTTAAAACCCCATAAAACTCTAGGTCAGACCGGCTTGATGAAATAAATAAGTTTTCAACGCGTGCCGGAAGGTCAGGGATGATCCTTATCTCCGGGGGGTAATTCGTTCCAGAGGGAGGGTGCCCCCAAAGAGAAGGCCCGCACCCTCGGGGTTGCCAGCTGTCCAGCCGGTGGCACCCCGAGGAGACCCACTCTATGGGAGCGTACCGGCCGACGGGAGATTGATGGTGGCAGTAGGCGGTCCTGTAAATACCCAAGTCCCAAGCGATGGAGCGCTTTAAAGATGGTAACTAACACCTTGAAACGCACCCAAAAGACCACCGGGTACCAATGCAGCTCGCGCAAGAGTGGTGTAACATGAGAGCTCCGAGAAGCCCCCCCAAACCACCCGTGCGGCCTCATTCTGCACCAGTTGGAGCCCTCGGGTGCTCTTCAAGAGGAGCCCCATGTAGAGAACATTGGCATAGTCTAGGCGGGAGATAACGAGGGCGGATGTGACTGTGCGAAGCTTTACCCATTTTTCCAAATTTCTCAAAGACATATATTCGTTGAGATGTATAGACTCAATAGGGACATAAAGCTTTGGTATACCATTAGCATGTTCCTTTAATTCCTATAGCAGCTGTGTCAAATTCAAGGCCCATGACCCAATGTGGCCTGCAATATGGTTAGATCTGACCTGAAAACAAGGACCGGCCTGCAGTGCCTTGACCCTGCCCAGGCCAACTGGGTGCTGATCTACAACCTGGTGGCAGCCATCTGGGCCAGAATATGATCAGCCTTAGATCTACGAGGCCGGCTTGGAGCCAATGAGAGGCCACTCCTCCTCTGCCCTGGCCTTCACCCTAGGGACATGCATAGGAGGCTGTGCGCACTTGCAGGGCCTGGCGTCCCTGGGGATCGTTAAAGATGGAAACCATTCTAAAAGTGGTCTTGGTCTAATTTTTTGTACATCTCAGAAATGCATTTTCACAGGGGTGTGTAGACTTTCTGTATCAGCTTTATTTTGACTTTTCTATCTTCATGTTTGTCTGGGAAAACATTGTTGCTTAGGGTTTGAGTCAAAGTTGGATTTAACAGCTCTATTTGTTCTTTATTACTGGTTTTATTTATATTCTACGCTTATTTTTATCATATGTACTCATTTTTACCTTTGCAATTATAATTTGTAACATTACTAACATTACTAATAAATGGCCATTTTAAACAACATCATTGTAGAATATCACAGATATCAGAAATTTAAATTCCAAGAACCACTGGAATGACTTTATTTAGAGAAAGCTGTTGACTTTGGCAAGTACAATAGTGTTGATCCAAATCCAATGTGGAAGAAGAAATGCTGAATGCTTAACAATTTGAAGTAAGCATTTTTTATGTCATAGAGTAAAATTTAACCTTGTATTTAATTATCTTATTTAAGTATTACACATTCATAGATTTGTTAAGTGTTTTGTGACAGGAAATTTCAGATGATTTAATTGTTTTTGGTTCTTGACATCTACAGGATATATTTTTTTAAAGGGAAATGGCTATGAACCAATAAAAGGAAACTGTACAAACAAGTCAAATTGCACAAAGTCTCCTGCATCAAGTTCCAATGTATGTTGCTCACATTTTTATTTGGGAGAGTGGAATGTGAAGTGATTTATCGTTTCCATTCTTTCTGTAACTATGTAAACTGTTAGGTAAATATAATTGAATTGACGCATGGATGGACTTTTATAGAGAATTAGATGTAATTGTAATAATTCTCTCATATAATATTTCTAATACTTGCAATTATGATTTTAAAAAATCAAATATTTGTGTTTGTATTTTTGCACCATTGCAATTTTAACTTCTTTCAGTTCCTTAATTAAACAGTGCTTCTGTTTATTATGAGAATTAGTGGGTAAGACACTCAACTAAGAGATGGGGGTCCTGGATTTTAGTCTTTAGGGACAAAGCTAGCTGAATGTTTGTGGACCAGTCACCTTTTTTTAGTCCTAGGACAGGGGTAGGGAACCTTGGCTCTTTTATCACTTATGGACTTCAACTCCCAGAATTCCTGAGTGAGCCATAAAAGGTTCCCCATCCCTGGCCTACTGGTTTTTCAGTTGTGGGGGAAATCAATTTTTGACTGGAATGGGATTGTTTGATATACAAATGTAGGACATATAAAGAATATATAAAGAATATGTCCTACATCTGTATATTAAACAGTCCCATTCCAGTCAAAAATTGATTTCCCCCACAACTGAAAAACCAGTAGGCCAGGGATGGGGAACCTTTTATGGCTCACTCAGGAATTCTGGGAATTGAAGTCCATAAGTGATAAAAGAGCCAAGGTTCCCTACCCCTGTCCTAGAACAATGGCACATCACTTTGCCTAGAAAATTTGTCTAGAAAATTACCTTGTTTTGACCGTGTGGTTGCTGAAGACTGACTTAAAGGTACACAAATTCATGCACACAAAAAGTCCTAATTATATAGCTGAAATAAAACACAATGTTTAACTTTTTGATATATTTTATTCATTTTTAAAATGTATCTCCCATCTGACATTAATCAACCAAATTGGAAGTGTCTTACAGAACTTTTTATTATGTAAAAATTAATTAAAATAGATTCAGTTCAATCCTTAGTTCAATTACTTACAATGTTAACATTGTAGAAAATTGTGTTGTTTGGTACAGTTAATTCTCAAGGCCCACTAGAAGAACTGTGGTTTCATCTGCTTTGAAAAGGTCATGAAGGTGTGAAGAAAGTTGTATGGGTTAAGGGAGTAGGCAATTTCAGAAGATAGTGGCAATACAATGAAATACTTCCTCTGGTACAGTGTTACTGAATGTTTAATGCTAAAAAGAGTAATTTCAGCTTAATTTGACCATAAATTCCTCTATGTCCTTCAATAGCAGTATAATAAGTTTTTAAGATTCCTAATTATCTACAACTCCATGTCTATGAATATTTTTTATTCTATAGTTCTTCAAATGTGCACATCATATATTTGTGTGTATTTGTATTAATAATTTCACTGTTCACATGAGGATTATGCCTTAGTCACTTCCTGTCTTGATTATTGTAATGCTCTACATGGGGTTGCCTTTGAAGAGCATCTGGAGGCTCCAGTTGGTGCAAAATGCAGCTGCCCACATGATTTCGTGCAGACCCCGGTGTGTGCATATATTACTTCTCTTGCGGGAGCTGCATTGGCTGCCGATTTGCTTCCGGGTGCAATTCAAGGTGCTGGTTGTCACCTTCATGGCCCAGGCTATCTGAGGGACTGCCTTTTGCCAGTCACATCTATCTGACCCATCAGAATGGGAAGGCAGGGAATGTTGTGGGTCCCATCCTTGAGAGAGATACACCTGGTGGGACCTAGAAGAAGTACCTTCTCTGTGATGGCTCCCTCCCTCTGGAACATCTTTCCCCCAGGGATTAGACTGGCCCCCACTTTGATTCTCTTCTGGAAGGCGTTGAAGATCTGGTTCTGCCAGCGGGCCTGACATGCCCATTAAATGGCTGGAGCCCATTAAATGGCTCATGTAATCTGCTATCGTGGGGGGGAGGTGGGGGGTGATTTTACCCTATTAATTTATTTGATTTTATAAGTTTTATTGTTTTTAAATTGTGATTTATATGTTGTAAGCCGCCTTGAGTTGCCATGGCGAATAGGCGACAATAGAAATCTAATAAATAAATTATATTGAGTTCCATTAAAGAAATGACTAGCACGTATGTACAAGGGAAACCTTTACCTTAGCCACTGTGTGCATAATTATTAGGCAAGTTGTATTGTGATGGATTAACGTAGTTATTGAATAACTACAGTGTTCAGTCAATCCAAAATGTTAATAAATCTCAAATTTGAATATTTAAGAAAATAAAAGTGAGGTTTTGGTTGTCTTAGGAGAATATCTATGTGTGCACAATTATTGGGCAACCATTAGTGTGCAGAATGACTATGCAACTAAATGAAAAAAGTTCCCATCTCATTTATTTGCATCTGAGTAATAACTCAAAATGTACAAATAAACATTTCTGACATTTCAGAAAAAAAAATCAGTGAACAATATAGCCACCCTTCTTTTTAATAACAGATGTTTTCCATTCATGGACTCTCAGTTTCTTGATCTGTTGACAATCAACTTTTTGTGCAACAGCAACCACAGTCTCCCAGACATTGTTCAGAGAGATGTACTGTTTTCCTTCACGGCAAGTCTCCCATTTAAGAAGGGCCTACAAGTTCTCAATAGGGTTTTTAGGTCAGGTGAGGAAGGGGGCCCTGTCTGTATTCTTTCATCTTTAAGGCCTTTACTGGCTAGCCACACATTGGGGTATTTCTATGCATGTGATGGAGCATTGTCCTGCATAAACAACATGGTCTTCTTGAAAGAGGCAGACTTTTTCCTGTACTGCTGCTTGAAGAAAGTGTCTTCTAAAAACCAGCAGTAGGTTTGGGAGTTGATTTTGAGTCCATCTTCAACCCGAAAAGGTCCAACTAGCTAATTTTTAATAATACCAGCCCATACCAGTACCCTAACTTGCTGGCATCTGATTCGAAGTGGAGTCACTGGCCCATCATCTGGTCTCTCAAGAGTCACTCTGATCTCATTAGTCCATAAAACCTTTATAAAATCAGTTCAGATATTTCTTGACCTAGTCTTGTGCTAAATCAGCTGCTCAGGCTGTGCTGAACCTGACCAGGCTGTTCGCTGCAAGGATACAAATTGCTGGGAGGCAGATTTTTTTCTTATTTTCCTCCCCAAAAGCTAGGTGCATCTTAAATTCCAGACCATCTTATAGTGCAAAAAATATGATATGTGCCTTGTTCAATGGTGGTTGGGTTTCAGCCTTCCTTACCGTGGCCATGTCTCTGAGCACTGAACCCTTGTACTTCTCGACAGGAAGTTTGTAGTTCTGGAATATGACAGAATTGGAGGATAATAGGTTCCTGGTAGCTTCATGTTTGATTCTTCTCAAATCTTTGCCAGTTAATGTGTATCTTCTTTTCTTGCAACCCTGTTGATTATTTACAACAAAATGTTTGATAGTTCTGTGATCAGCTCTAATATCTTAGCAATTTCAAGAGTGCTGCATTCCTCTGAAAGACTTTTTATGATTTCTGACTTTTCAGAGCCAGTTAAATCTCTTTTGGCCCATTTTGCCTGAGGAAAGGAAGTTGCCAAATGATTATGCACACCTTAATATAGGGTGTGGATCTTCTTAAGCCACACCCTCCCTCATTGCACAAATACATATAATCTGATATGCTTATATCCACTAAGGGTTCAAGTTTATACAGCTTGGGAGTGGGAAGTATAAAAATGAATGATATGCTCAAACTACTCGTCTAATAATTGGGCACACAATGTAGATCAGGGGTCACCAACCTTTTGGACCTCAGGGACCACTAAATTCATAATTTTAAATCCCGCTGACTACTAATATGATCTGCCTAATGACCGGCTGGATGGGCGTGGCTAGGTGGTCATGTGACTGGGTGGACATGGCCAACTCAGTGTCGCTCACGTCGAGGGGTGCCTCACCAGCTCTACTCACCCTCTTCCCTCCTAGTCACTCCTCACTTGCCTGCCCGGGCTCCTTAGGACCCCAAGAGGAAGCAGTTGTTGGAGCTAAGCAGCCACCACAAGAAAGAGTTGGCAAAACAGCTGGCTCAGTTCATATTGGATCTGACTGAGAAGGAGACCCAGTAGAAACACCTCACTGAGGACTACAAGCATAGGCTTTCCAAGCAGAAGAAAGACCTGAGGGAGTGCAAGGCGAGGTACTGCCACTTGGTGCTCAGCAGGTTGAGATGGTCAGCCAGTTCTAGGCCATTATCTAGTCCCATTGGAACAAGGCCCTCTGGCTCTTCGCCACCAGCAGCACTTTCCTCAAGCCTTCACCCAAAGCCCCATACCAGGAGGCTGAAGCAGAACCCAAATTGGAATTTTTGCTCCCCTCTGACCCACATAAAAAGACCCTGAAGCGGGAGACTCTCTGCAGCAACACAAACATTCATTGCACATATCCGACCCAGGAGCCGTAGTTTGAGGACCCCTGATTTAGTGCAGTATAAAAAATGCAAATAATTTTTCTGTGGACCACCAAAAATTTTCACGGACCACTAGTGGTTGACAGACCACCAGTTAGTGACCACTGGTGTAGATAATTTCAAACCAGCTGTCAGTAGGAGTAGCTCTCATTTTCTTTCAATCGGGCACCAAATTTAAATGTTGATTTTGATCCTAATCTCTACATGAAAGAGAAATTTCATTTAGAGAACAATGTTGCTCATTCCCCTTTTCCATAGAGTTCTGAAAATATTCCACTGATGGAACATTGAATAGCTTTTAATGTGGTAGACAATAGGTTGAGAGATGTTAGCTGCAATGATGGCCACCGATGTATGGGACTGTAGTTTCTTATTCATGGTAATCATGTTAGCTATACAATTAGCTAACTATAGTTCATGCATTGGAAACCTTTGCTTTTTTCAACTTTCTTCGAAATATGTGGGTGTTCATGGGAAAGGGACCTCAGTATAAATTAGAATAATTGTGCACTTTTTACACAATAACAGTTGGTCCTAGAATAGACTATAAACCAGGGGTCTTCAAACTTGACAGCTAGACTTGTGGACTTCAACTCCCAGAATTCTTCCTCCAGTCATGTTACTTCAGGAATTCTGGGAGTTGAAGTCCACAAGTCTTAAATTTGCCAAGTTTGAAGACCCTTGCTGTAAACAGTATATTTGGTAGGGATGTGTAATGCTTTGGATTCTGTTTTGAAAAGATGCTTCAAACCATAGGAAAGAAGGCAGTGCAGAATTCCAGAAAAAAATTCATCTTTAAAGAGTTGGCAGAGAAATGTTATGTTCATATCCTTATGTAATATGTAAAATCTTTTTTAAATCAAATCTGACTCCTTCATAACTCTGCTCCATTTTGCCAGTGTACCTCACTTATGCACCTACCCCTGAAGCACTTCTGTTTGCCTGAAGTAATGCAACAGACTGTCTGACATATATAATCTGTGCTAAATTGGATGTGAAAACAGAACTTAAAATAGCTCAGCTGAAATAACATCTGCTATCAAATTTCTCAAAGTATTTTTGAGAGAACAGTGGTTAGTTGCAAGAGGATGTTAAAGAGAATGTATTTGGACAGCACTAAACTTTTGGTTTCTTTTCCTCACATTACCAGATTTCTAAAACATTCTATAATATTTAGGATGATAAAAATGATAAAAAGTATTAACTGCGGTAAGACTTTGTGGTAAAAGTTTATATTTCAAACATTTAAAATGGTGTCATATGGTAGTGACTAAGTTAAAGACTATGTTCATTATTGTAATAAGTTGAATTATTCAATAAAATGGAAAAACTAGTTGAATACAGGTAGCCCTTGACTTAGGGCAATTCGTTTAACAACCATTCAAATTTGAAATGACACTGAAAATTACTTGTGACCATCACAACGAACTCACAATCAGGTGATTAAAATATGGGTCCTTGATGATCAGCAGGTATTTGACTATCCCAGGGTCATGTGATCACAATTTGCAACCTTTCTAGGGTGCTTCTGACAATTTTTAAATTAGTGCATTTAGTTGGGATTACCTTTATATTAGCCAGATCAAGCATACGTCCTTAAATTGTTTTTGCAAAGGTTATTTTTTTGAGTAGTACTGTTCTAAAAACACTATCATAATGTTGCTCTAATTTGTTGCAAACATATTAAACATTCAATTTTACTTCGCCTTTGAATGAGAAGACATTTCAAATGGGATTCTTTACATGAAGTCCAATGATTAGAAAGAGATAGCATCAATCTGCCTGTGTTTCCCCCCAAAATAAGACCCAGTCCTATTTTCTTTTGGGCCCCAAAATAAGCACCAGGTCTTATTTGGAGCGGACGTCTTACCTGCTTACCTTACGGCCATCGCAGTCAGGCCTCCCATGCCCTCCCATCTGTTCGCAGCTGCCTGATTTTTTTCTGCAGCCACTTGTGGCTGCTCACAGCCAGATACCATATCATGCATCATGTTGTTGCCTCCACTCACAACAGGATACTGCATGGCTTGTCATGGCGGTGCTACCACTTGCAACAGGAGGCCATGTGGTGTATTGTGCTATTGAACGCGTAAACGTCAGCACCGACATGATTTGCCACGGGGTCCTCAGTGAGCGGCAGCACAACTCCATGCAGCCTGTGCAAGTGGCAGCACAGTATGATGAGCCACATGGCATCCTGCCATGAACGGTGTCACCAGCGCGATGCATCACATGGCATCCAGCCACAAGTGGCCGCAAGCAGCCACAAAAAAAGTCGGGCAGCGGCATGACAGGTGATGGGGCGGTGGGAGGTCCTAGTCCTAGGTTCCTCGCAGCCTTTATTCTGGGTGGGATTTCGCCTCCCCCTCTTCCCGGCTGTGTGGATTGGATTTGTAAAAGCCCCTTCTTCCAATTCACATGAGGGTTCCATTTTCTGAATTAGGGTAATCCAAACAAGAGGGGTTGCTCCATTCCAGGGGTACAGTGATCCTCAGTGTCTCTCCCAGTGATCCTTTCTGGTCACTCCCATGGTTGACGTGTGCTCAGCCCCCTCGGTAGACTAGATTTCCGGGTTGGCTGATAAAGCAGATCTTGCTTAATGTCAGGCCTGTCTCCGTTCAAAACCCAAGAAAGTAAACTCCCAACTCCATTGAAGTAGAGAAGAGGTACTTTTATTGAGTTTGAAATGATAGAAGTGAGAAAAAAGCAAGATCTGATTCAAAAGGTGCGAAAATTATATGCTGAAAGTTTCCCCAAATCCCGCTGCTCAGGAACCCAGGCTGAATGTCCAATCCACATTCCACATAGTGTCCTGTGGAGCACATCTTCAGGTGTTTTCATCCATCTGGAGTTCTGGGATGATTGGCTTTGATTGGGTGTAAACAATTCCATTCAGCAGCACAATAATACTTGAGAGCAAACCTCCCTTTTAGTTCACATAGGCCTTCATCACAACAGCTCACTTTCCAAACCTAAATACCATCTCTTCCCCCCCCCCCCCCCCCGTTACTATGGCAAGCATCAAAGGGAAAACCCATGCTGGAGATCCGGCTAACATTCAGACATAAAAATCAAGCTAGGGCTTATTTTTGGGATAGCTTGTATTTTCGGGGAAACACAGTAATTATCACAATGTTTTAGTAGCTTTTTGCAATTTACTATCTAGAGATCCTACAACTGTAGAAGTTTGTTTTAAAAAAATTAATAAAATGTTTTCTAGAATAGAGAACAGTCTTTTGATAAGTCTTTCATTAATAACATTTAATTTCCATAGTTAAACAAATCCTATTTAAATATGTTAGTCCTTTGAAATTCTTATCCTGTTTGGATGCTATAATCCTTGTTGACACAAGCTCTCATTTTTTGTTTGGCAATCTGATTGGCTGAGTTACTCTTTTTTTTTTTATAGAGAATGTTGGAAGTCTCATGGGTCCAAACTCTGGACCTGGGCAAAACAGAAACTCAATTGCTCTGGGACTGTTAAACAGAAACATGATTTATTTAGGCCGGAGCCTTGACACTCAATGAGTTCTTTGTGTTGAAATTCATTGCAAAGTCAGCGCTGGGAGCTTCTGCCTCCCAATGTCTTTTGTAGGTGGGGCCCACACCCTCTTTCCGCCTGGACACACCTGTGTCTCAACCACCATCTGGTACGCAAGCCATCGGTTTCAATCAGCAGTCCCCGAAGAAGAGAGAAATGCTGCGAAGATTGCTGATTGCTCCTGTCTCATTTAGACAAAATTATCTCATGTAGCAATGCCAGCATTACTCTGGTGTGCATTGTCAGATGTGTGATATTTGATGCATATTGGTTAAAAAAATATTTTTTTACTACCATTTATTTTTGCTGCATTTGCAAATTTGCTAACTGAGGTAACTGCTAACATCTGTCAGATGTGAGGGTGCCCTCACACTTCTGGAAGAGCATTAAAACTGGGTTATGCCAGCTCGTCTGGGGCCTTGATAGAGGCATGCTAAATTGGGATATCTGATGGGGTAAAGAGAAGATCCCCTATCCCATGTCCCCCATCTTCTTAGTTTTTAGCCAATCCTCTTAATTTTAATTATTTTGTATTATCTATTTTATCTTTTAATATTATTGTAAGTCACCCAGAGTGGCAGCATTTAAGTACCTGACATCAAGTACTAGTCTATGCTTTGTAGTAAAAAAAATAGTCCATATTTATTTTATTTTTAAACATGAAATATACATATCTTTTCCCATGCTGATTCATAGGTGCTATCAAGGTATTATGTTATAAATACATTATAAATGTGGTGTTGTTAGTTGCGAAGTTGTGTCCAACCCATCGCGACCCCCTGGACAATGTTCCTCCACACCTTCCTGTCCTCTACCATGTGTTACATAACATAAATGTGTTACAATTATGCAAAATAGATAAAAATATACTGCATATGCTTAGATATATTTAGACATGCTTAGAGATACTTGTCTCATTATTTTGTTATTAAATGAGTGAATCATGCAATTGAAAAGTCTTTGGAATAATCCATCAATCACAATAAACATATAGTTTGACTTCTTGTTTAGTACTTACCTCAGTTAGCAAATTTGTAAATACGGCAAAAATAAATGATAGTAAAAAAATATTTTTTTAACCAATGTGCACCAAATTTCACACCATCTGATAATGGACACCAGAGTAAGAGTAATGCTGGCATTGCTACATGAGATAACTTTGCCTAAATGAGACAGGAGCAATCAGCAATCTTTGCAGCATTTCTCTCTCCCTCTCTCTCTCTCTCTCTCTCCGTCATGCGATTTGCTTTACTACCAATTTGCTTAGTGAGCGTTTTGCTGGAACAGATTCCGGTCACTAAACAAGGAGAAATTACTGGAGAATTAAAAATGATCGTTGAATTGAAGAGGATGATTAATTATTGGGAAAATATTACCGAAATGGTTAACTGATACAAAGAATGATAAACATGTTCAAACACCCATCTTACATTATTGCACTTCTGCAATTTTTCATGTTTTCTTTATTCTCTCCATTTTTCATTGCAGTCCTACATATGTATTGTGTAATGCTGTTTTATGAAAATTAACTTAGAGCTTTGATATCTATACTCCAAATATTTATGATCTAAATATATTTCCTTTAAGTCTCTTAGAATGTATTTCTATGTCATCAGAGCTGCAGACAAATGATATGTTTGTATCCCTGCATGCTCTGACGCACTAACTATATTTGGAAATGAATCTGAAGCATAGTATAGCCTTAATGAAAAGAATAAAGCAAAAATATTAAAGCAGTTAGGGCAACAAGTAATGCATTAAGTATATAGCCTATGCTTGGGTTAAAAAAATGACAGAGCCTAATTTTCATGTATCCAATTAATAATGAGTAGAGCTTGGACAAATATCATGGTAGATGCATCTCATAAATGGAATTGAAGCACAGCAATTGCCTGCCAGTGTGTGGGGTCTTAAACTAACAGATCTTTGATTTTAAAACTTAAAACAATAGAGGAATATGTCTTAACAATTTAATGTGTGGGAAATTGAAACTTCCTGTGTACAAATGAGCAAAGGTCTATAATGGTGCTGAGAATTGTTATCTTATGGTGTTTCTAAAAAACTTACTGACTCCCAAGGGGTGCAGTGGCTCAGCTGCTAAAGACTCCGAGCTTGTCAGCCAGAAAGCTGACAGCCTGGGTTCAAGACTCAAGCACCACACAAAAGGGAAGCTTTCATTCCTTGCTCCAGCTCCTGCCCACCTAGCAGTTTGAAAGCATGCAAGATAAATAGGTACCACTTGGGTGGAAAGGTAGCAGTGTGCACCTTTGGCATGTCCTTGTGAGCCACCTGAATATGGAAAATGTCTTTGGACAATGCTGATTCCCTTGGCAAAGAAATGGAGATAAACACTACACCCTAGAGTCAGACACAACTGGACAGAGAAATGTCCTTCACCTGTTCCTGATTCCCTTATGAAATTTGTCTAGGGGCGTCAACGGAGCATTTTTTCCCCTTCCTGTTGGGCTAGTAGAAATTCTGACATGTTGCAATTATATTTTTAATTTGTATCTCTGAAAGGAAGAAAATCAGGTTGTGCTTGTTTCTGCATTGCTCTTTAGCCTAATAGTTGTTTGCTGCATCAGGATTTGCAGCTCCTAAGTGGGGTGGAGTAGTGTTCTAAATGATTGCTTCCCTCTCTTCCCAGTATTCATTCTGGGAAATGGAAGCATATATTTCCAGTATACATTCTGGGGAGCCTAGTATACTTCATACTGAAGAATTTGAAGGTAAGAGTGGGAGAAATATTTTTTCATAAACATGAGAACTGAACATTTTGGATAATTCTCCATCTTCAGAAGATATGGAGAAGAAAAAGAGAGAGAAACCTCTAGAAGCAGCACAATTTCTTCTTATTTGGCTGCTCCCACAATAGAAGTAGAATGATTTTTAGGTAGGGAAACTTTAAAACTCAAATAAACAGATGAAAAAAATAAAAATTAAATGATAGTTTTAAAAATCTTTATATAGAATTATAAAGCTTCTATTTCCTGGTTTTGTTTTGTTTAGAAGATTAAAACTTTTTGCGATTCATTTTTGAATTCTTGAGACTGAAGATCTCAAATACTGGTAAGATGCTGTTTATCTTCTCTTATTTGAACAATGTAACAGGAAAACTAATATTAAAACTGAACAAATTTTTTGATTCTCCAGTTTCCTGATTAATTACTTACTTGTCTAAGAGATCAATTCAAGTTATGATTAGCTACTTCTTTTCATATAACGACAAATGATAAATAATGTATTTTGTACAAATAATGTAGTATAATGTCATTTCATTAAACTATTTAGAAGGGAAAGTTATAAGTAACCTGTCAATACTAACTTTAGGAAGGTGAAGAAGTACAATTTTCCAAACAAATGTTACTAAAATGTCCATTCCAAGCAGCTGATGAATACTCAGTCTACAAGGGCTTGAGTACAAATATGTAACATGTTTGTAATGCTTTTAATACTTTAATATTAATGAAATAGAATAAGTACCTTTATAGATATGGCACTGATGGAAAATTGATCTTTATATTGGTATTTTATTGTTATGTACACATTTTATAAATGAGTTTTAGTTAACAAATATATCACTTTTGTTCTGAAGAAACAACTTCGTCTATTATCTCCTATATGAAATTGCAATGCCATTAAAGTCAGTTAAAAGAAATCCAGCAGAATAAAAATAGTGAGCAAGCATTTTCTGTTCTCTAGAATTGTTTTCATAAAGTTATTGAAAGGAGATAAAAAATATTTTACGACAGGGAGAATGATACTAAAATTTGACTTAGCTTTTTCTAGGTGAAAAATCTTGTAAACTGCTTCAACGTAGAATATATAGTTGTTTTGAATACTTAAATGCTAGCAAACTGGGTAGTTTAAATAAGCAGATAATGTGTACTAATAAGTCCTATTTTATAAAAGTTTTCAAAACTGCTGAGAATTAGCCTCTTTAAGAACCACTCACAATCAAGTTTGTGCACATACAACAAACAATTATCTATTAGTAAAAGAGTTTCCTATTATACTGTAAATAGGGAGAACTGCTTTCTCATCCCAAGATAGGTGGTGATGGTTTATCTAAAAAAACCAAACCAAACCAAACCAAACCAAACCACCATGCTATCTCAATGAGATACTTCTTGAATGCCTGAGTAAACATCAGGCCTGGAAAGGGACTAGGGTTCCAGGAATCTAGAGAAAAGTGACTTGAGCCAGGATCTCAAGGGTTTTTCCACATTTTGAATTTCCCAATTTCTTCCCCTGCCGTTGAATTAATGGGGATAAATGCTCTTCTCCTATTGTATTAACATTTTCAGACGAAAGCACCATCACAGCAATATTCAGGAATTGCAAATTTATGTCTAAAATGGTTTGTGTATGTTTGTGTGCCGTCAAGTCAGCGTTGGCTCCAGTTTGGTTGGCAAGATTTTCAGAAATGCTTTACCCTTGTTGCTTCCTAGAGCTGAGAAAGAGTGACTGGTCCAAGATCATATAGATGGCTTTCTGTCTGTGGGACTAGAACTTATAGTCTTCAGGATTCTAGCTTGATATCTTAGTCATTAAACCACACTGGCTATCATATAAACATAGTATAGTAAAGGTAAAGGTTCCCCTCACACATATATGCTAGTCGTTTCTGGCTGTAGGGGGCAGTGCTCATCTCTGTTTCAAAGCCCAAGAGCCAGCGCTGTCTGAAGACGTCTCCATGGTCATGTGGCCAGCATGACTAAACGCCGAAGGCTCATGGAACGCTGTTACCTTCCCACCTAAGTGGTCCCTATTTTTCTACTTGCAGTTTTACATGCTTTCGAACTGCTAGGTTGGCAGAAACTGGGACAAGTAATGGGAGCTCACTCCGTTACACGGTGCTAGGGATTCGAACCACCGAACTGCTGACCTTTCTGATCAATAAGCTCAGCGTCTTAGCCACTGAACCACCGCATCCCTTAGACATACTATACATAACATACTATACAATATATATACTATATATTACTACACACACATATATACTATATATATTATATTATATATTATATTATTACTATATATTATATTTAACATACTATACAGGCTTACAATATGATAATAAGAGCCTGGACCTTCAAACCAGTTTAAATATTGCTGCAATCTTGTAACACTTTTTTCCTTTGGTAGGGTGAAGCAAGACTTGCGGCAAAGCGTGCAGCACGAGCTGAAGCACGGGAAATTAGGATGAAAGAACTTGAGAAGCAACAAAAGGAGGTATGTGACAGCTTCTTATTGTCTCCATTATCTTGACTTCTGAAGTACAAGGGTTTTTTGATATTTGGGATAAAATAGACAAATAATTTTTGAAAGAGTAATACTTGTTGCCTATTACAAGAATGTTATGAAATTGTATCTTCATTGTTGTCTATATAGACATATGTTCACACTCATTTGTAAAATACATGTGATTGCTTTTTTTGGAAAAAATAACAGCATGCATATTTAAAAGTAAAATGCATCTAGTTCTTCCTACTTGAGGACTTTACATAACAGCCTATTAAGGAATGCAACTTAGATGAAAAATTGTTGATTACATGCACAAAATTGGTGCAGGGATCTAGGTCAATAAAGAAAATGTCTATAAGGTAAGATACCTTTTTTTTTTCAGTGAACACACTGGCATACATTAGAAATGAAATTCTGATGCTCTCTCAAAAGAAAATATATATCCATACACAAATATGCACACACATAAACATAAAAGTTCTCCTTGACTTTCCCCCTCATATTTGGTTCATTCATATGTTAATATTTGAATCTGTAAGCAGTATTTCCTTCCTTCTCTATTGCAATTTTCTGCCAAAACCAAAAGTCTTCCAACTGCTCGCCTGTTTGCCCCTTCAGCTCCTGGTTTGATGTCATGGCTGTCAGGGTTCCAAGTAGTACCCCCAACAGAATCAAAATTCCAAGGCAGGTTTCTCCCTCAAGGCATAGATTTATTGTAAATGTCATATTGGCACATCTGGGGAAAACCCAAATCTAACATCCCACGTTTTTCCCATCCAAAGTAAAACCCAAAGTTCCTTCCCCTGCATCACATGGTCCAATCAAATCAGCGCCACAACTTCACCCAACTTCTATCACTCCTTCCCAGGTGCAGGCTGGAGGTCCTTGGCTCCCAAGGGAAAGAATGTTATGATTATACCTCCTGTCTTCACCTCCTCCCTTATGTTCCCACAGCTTCTCAATCCCCATTGTGGCAGCCCTGTAGACTAGCATAAGATGTCTATGGGGCTGACAATGGCATCCTCAAAATATTTGGTCCTAGGCTTTTGTCACCTTCACTGCAAGAAAAGTTATAGTTCAGTGTGCTGCTGCTACTGCTACTGAGATTAGTAAGGTGTGTGCCAAATGCATCCTTACTAATCTTGGTGCAAGGTAATCTCTTGTCAAGACACATTCATATGAATATAGTTCATAGAACTCAAATTCTTCTTGATAGCATTATCTGTTTAGGTACTTACTTGCTTATGGGATCCTGTCTTTCTATGTTGTATCCTGTGCAAGTCCTTCTCAAATAAGGCAGGTAATTAAAGGGCTGAAAGGCTTTTTTTGGCTTTGTAAATTTCCTGATAGGGAGCCATTTTAATGTAGTAGTTAAAGCATCAGACTAGAAACCAAGAGACCAAGCGACTGTGAGTTTAAGTTCAGCCTTGAACACAAAGCCAGCTGGCTTTGGGCCAGTGACTTTCCATCAGTTGTAGAAGGGAGGCAATGGCAAACTGTTTGTGAAAAACCTTGCCCAAAACCTACAGGGACTTGTCCAGGCAGTCTCCCAAGAATCAGATATAATTGAACAGAAGGAAAAAAAGCCTTATAATAGCTGAAAATCAGCAGAAGAATTAGCCAGCGAGAATGTAGAATCCTTGGTGCTCTTTGGGCTTGATTGTTTTCTTGCAGACATTTTATTACCCAAAGCAGATAACAGCATCAGTGAAAATGTGTCTTGCAAGTTGTGCGAGCAGAATGAGCAAATTCCAAGCTTCAGAAGTTATTGTAACAATCCATGGTTCAAGCAGTAGAGAATTTCATGAACCAGCCCAAATATCAATCTAAGAGTCCAAATGCCAAGCATAGAGAGTTCTTTCCATTGAAAGGGCAAAGATTTGGGGTTTATATAGTCCCAAATGCTGGTAGGATTTGTTTAGAGGTGTTGCTCCTTTCTCCATGAGCAGAATCAAGCTTATTATCTATCCCCTTTCCTCAGCATTTTGTAACCGCCAACATGCTTTTGACTTGAGCCCTCTAGTGAAATCTACTTCCTTATTATCTGAATTGGATTTCATGTGCTCAGACTCCTGTGTCTCCCAGGGTGACCGCAGGTGTGTTTGAGACTCTTCAGGCAGCTGGTTTGTCAAACTACCTCTTCATCTTTTGATTGTGAAGATTCAGATAAGTCTGAAACTGGAAGGACTTATGAAAATATTATTTGCACCCTATTTACATCAGACTTAGGGCCTTAGGTCTCAGGAGATCCATTCAGTGTCTCTTCTGGCAGAATCATTCACCACTTTGTGAAACATTAGATATACCAAACATCAACTGATGCTTCATTTTAACCCACAAATTATAAAACAATTTTGCTTGGATTGATCCCAAGCTTGTTGTTTCCCATCCTGACTCTAACAACTTTAGACATTGGGAAAGAATAGCAATTACTTTACATAACAGTATAGAACTTCATTACATTAATTTTACCGTGTTTCCCCAAAAATCGATCTACTCAAAGTAAATGCTAGTTTGGTTTTTACATGTGCGCCCAATTTAAGCCCTATCCCCAAAATAAGCCCCAATTAAGATCCCACCCACTCCAGGGTGCACAGGTAAAAATTAAGCTACGGTGGGGATGGGGTGGTGGTGGAGTTGCCCTATTATTTACCTTCGGATAATTATCTGAAAATGCCTGTAATTTATATTGTTCCTTTTTTATTTCCATACCTTTAATTTCTATGTCTTGTCTAATATTTCTATTTAGCACTTCCAATGTCGATATAAATAGTAAAGGAGATAGTGGACATCCTTGTCTTGTGCTTTTTTAATATTAAAAATGTCATATTTGATTAAGTTAGATCAATGGCAGAAATTATGGGATAAAAATTATAAATTAACAATGTCTACTGCATACAAAAAAAATCTTTATAAATTTTTTTATAGATGGCATTTTCTGTCCTCAAGGTTAGCAAAATGTTTAAGGATAAATCTGCAAAATGTTGGAAATGTCACCAGAT
Source organism: Bungarus multicinctus (assembly GCA_023653725.1). NCBI lineage: Eukaryota > Metazoa > Chordata > Lepidosauria > Squamata > Elapidae > Bungarus > Bungarus multicinctus. The sequence continues at coordinate 163,834,732 of CM042836.1, forward strand.
ACCTGGTTCATACTATCATATGTGGTGGATACACACGTGGCTTGAATAACTGATAAAGCAAAATATATAGATTTGAGACATTTTTATTGGGCATTTTACCAGAAAGGAATAACAAAGGGGAATGTATATCTGATTTTACATGTATTGATTGCAGCGAGAATAGTATTTGCACAACAATGGAAAAGTGAAAAGATCCCAACAGATGAAGATATGATTAGAAAAATATTAGAATGTGTAGAAATGGATAAGCTAATACAATTAAGGAAAAGGAAGAAACTGAATATTTTTTGACTTGGGACTTATTTTATAAATGGTTAGCTGACAAAAACAGGAGCTAAAAACAGGGAAATATATGAAAGGATTAGTGACATAAGGAAGATATGTTAACTTGGTTAAACAAATAGTATGATTATTATTGATATTAATATAATTGATATTAATGCAGTGAATACTTGTAAATACTGTAATTATTATTTCCTAAAATGATTTGTAACCAGACAACGCACTGTTCAATTGAAATTGGAATTTTTGTATGCTATAAAATAAAAACATTACAAAAAAAACCCTCTCAATCTCAAATATCTAGGAAAAAGAGTTGAGAATTCCTGCTGACATATTAGGAAGCTCTTTAAGGCAGCATTTTTAATGAATTGTTCCTCCGTAGATTTTCTTTTAGGTGTTCAGGTGTTCAGACGTCTATTTGGATTATATCAGCTTTGTAAAGCTTTAGAGTACAAATTTCATGATTTTATTTACTACTGAATTTTAAGTTAGAATTTAATAAGAATGTGATGTGAGTTTCCTGAACTTTGTTACTTGGAACATGAGTATATGGATACTAGGTGGGAATTGGTAATTTTGTATTACTTACGTAGGGTACAGACTTAAGTAATACTTATTGTTATGCTCAGGGGTGGGTTTCTACTGGTTCTGTCCATCTCTGTAGAACTGGTAGCTCTGAAGAGCAGCAGACATAGAACCGATTCTATGTCTGCTGATGTTTTTGCCCACCGGCCTGCCCGGGCTCTTACCTGATCATTATTCTGACCTTTATTTCCTGTTTTTTCAACTTCAGCTGCCCTGCGAAACACAGCTGCAGGTAAAAAAGCAGGAAAAAAGTGCTTTTTCAAAGGCTGCTTCTCTGCACGCAGCGTGCTGATGACGATTTACAGACTTGCGCGAGCGCAGCGTGCAGGGAAGCACATCATAAATCACTGAACCTCGTAAATCACCAAACCAGTAGTTAACCCTGTCGGATCCCACCCCTGGTTATGCTGTAGATGCCCTCTCCAGAGAGAAGAGTATTCATTTTAGCGTCTGACCACATCATATCATACCCAAAAACCATTTTAAGTGCATTACAAATTCTATCTCTTATTTCACTTTTGCATTTTAGAAGTGTATTTCATCCCTGTTTCCACATTTACTAGCATCTAGAAAAATGCATTATATAATATCTGTCTTGAAAAATCTTTCCTTGATGTTTCTTCTTTTCCTCCTCTACAATTATAGATCTATCAAGTTCAAAAGGTAGGGCTGTCATAGTGCACTATAAGATTGCATGTTTTTGCTTTCTCACACCAAGGCTTTGATAGTTGATTCTTTAGAAGCAATTAAATACATCATGTATTTAGCACATTTTATTTGAAAATTTATACTTAAAATATTTTCACTTATTTCTAAGCCACATGAAATTCTTTTTAACATAAGCTGAGGAGACTCATTGCAATATATTTATTGCATATTCAAATAGCAGAAGCTATTGCTATACGATTAAAGAAGAAACACAGATAAGGAACACCCAAAGAATAAACAGAACACCAGAATTTGTTCAAATTCTCTGAGCAAGTAGTAATACGAATTCTATTCGTTTCTGATATGTTATCGTATTTTCCGGCATATAAGATGACTTTTGAAACGAAAAAAAGTCAACCGAAAATCGGGGGTCGTCTTATACGCCGAGTATATTCCGAAAAACGTTTCGATATGCCGCTAAATGAAAATCGTCTGGATATTGCCACGAAACGAATTTTCCAACTTGATCCTGCACCAATCACTGCAAGGCTGCTCGGATTGCCTCTCTAACTCAGCCAATCCAAGCAGGCTTTTTATGCATGCAAATTATACAATAGGCCTAAACCTATGTTTTAACTATAAAATTAGGGGGTCGGCTTATACGCCCGGTCATCTTATACGCCGGAAATACGGTAGCTGAATTTGAAAGTATCAAAACTGAAAAAGTGTCTGTATGAATGAATCTCTAAGAACTGTGTTCTTTGTCAAATATTTAGTTGACAGACTGGGAGATAGTTTGATATACAGTAGTGGAGATTATGCTGGCCTAGAAATCAGGAGAGTATGAGTTCTAGGTTTCACTTAAGCAAGAAAGTCACTTGTTTGACTTTGGATCAGTCACTGTGTCTCAGCCCAGCTCGCTTTATAGGATTTTTATTGTTGTGGAGAAAATAGGAGATAGGAATATTAGATACAGTGCATTCAAAAAGTGTTCAGACCCCCCTCACTTTTGTCAATTTTGTTATGTTGCAGGCTGATTCTTTAGTTGTTAAAATTCATTTTTCCCATCAATCTACAGGCAGTACCCAATAATAATAAAGTCAAACCAGAATTTTAGAAATGTCTTAAATTTATTAAAAAGGAAAAACTGAAATATCACATTGGCAGAAGTACAAGTAGTCCTCAACTTATGACCACAATTGAGCCCAGAATTTATGTTGTTAAGTGAGAAATTTGTTAAGTGAATTTTGCCTCATTTTACGACTTGCCATATTTGTTAAGTGAATCACTGTAGTTGTTAAATTAGTAACACAGTTGTTAAGTGAATCTGGTTTTCTCATTGACTTTGTTGTCAGAAGGTGGCAAAAGGGAATCACATGACTCTGGGACACTGCAACCAACATACATGTGAATCAGTTGCCAAGCATCTGAATGTAAATCACATGACCATGGGGATGCTGCAACGGTCATAAGTGTAAAAATGGTCATAAGTCACCTTTTTTTAGTGCTGTTGTAACTTCAAATGGTCACTAAACAAACCGTTCCAGGTAGAGGATTACCTGTATTCAGACCCTTTGCAACAATACTTGAAATTTAGCTCAGGTACCTCCCTTTCTCTTAATCGTTGTTGACATGTTGATTGGAGTTGATCTGTGGTAAATTAGATTGAATGAATATCATTTGCAAAGGCATACACCTCTATAGAAGGCCTCACAGCTGACAATGCATATTGTAGCAGAGCAAAAGCCATGAGGTCAAAAGAACTGCCTGCAGAGCTCAGAGACAGGATTATTGTAATGCACAGATCTGGGGAAGGCTACAATAAATTTTCTGCTGCACCGAAGGTTCCTAAGAGCACAGTGGCCTCCACAATTCTCAAATGGAAGAAGTTTGGCATAACCAGGACTCTTCCAAGAGCTAGTCACCTGGTCAAACTGAGTAATTGGAAGAGTAAGAGTATCTACTTAGTAAGAGAAGTGACCAAGAACCTGATGGTCACTCTGACTGAACTCCAGAGAGCCCATCCAGAGATGGGACAGAGTTCCTGAAGGACAACCATTACTGCAGTCCTCCACTGATCTGGATTTTATGGCAGAGTAGCTAGATAGAAGCTTTTCCTCAGTGTAAAACACATGAAAAATGCACCTGAAGGACTCTCAGACTGTAAGGAACAAGATACTCTGACATGATGAAACTAAGATTGAACTGTTTGGCCTCAATTCTAAACATTATGTCTGGAGGAAGCCAGGCACCGCTCCTCATCTGCCCAATGTCATCGCAACAGGGAAGCATGGTGGAGGCAGCATCATGCTGTGGGATTGTTTTTCAGCAGTTGTTCTGATCCAACCGGGTTCCCAAAGAGCAAACACAGACAAAGGCAACAGCCCCCGCCTTTCAAGGTTTAATAATGAATTCTGTTCTGAAGGCTGCTTTCCACTAATTAGCTCCAACAAGAAAGAGCCTTGCCAAGTTGTTTGTCAAGGCTGCCAAAAACCCAGAGATAAGAACTAATGTACAAAATTCTCCAAACACGAACTAAGATGTCCACCAGTTGAGTTTAAGAGCTTCTTTGCTATCTGCAAAGAATGCTTTTCCAAACCTAGCTTTTATCCTCTTGAGGGAGGGGCCGTTACCTTGCAGCCTTACTCCTGAGTCCCCTGTGCTGCTGTATTTGTTCTTTCGTCTGAGTAATCCTTCATGCATGTGCACTTGGCACAGGCTCCTCGGGAACTTCCTCGTCACTGCTGCCAGCCCCCACAATCTCTGAAGGCAGCAGTCCACTCCCTGATGGTCCTGGCCCCTCATCAGAGCCATCGCTGTCCTCAGCCATCTGCACTTGCTGCCAGCTAACCACAACAGCAGTAGGAATTGGGAGACTGGTCAGGGTTGAGGAAAAGTTGAATGGAACAAAGCATAGGCATATCCTCAATGAAAACCTGTTCCACAGCTGCCAAAGGTATTTCAAAGAAGTACTGAGTGAAGGGTTTGAATACTTATGCCAATGTGATATTTTAGTTTTTTCTTTTTAATACATTTACAGACATTTCTAAAATTCTGTTTTCATTATGGGGTACTGAGTGTAGATCAGGGGTGGCAAACTGGATTTCTTCGAGGGCCGGATCAACATTGTACTTCTCCTCTGCGGGCTGGTGAGGAGCAGCGGGGAGGTGGGATGGACGTCTCCTGCAGCACTGTGCTGTCCAAAACAGGATGTGCATGACCTCTTCTTCCCCATTTTAGTACTGAACAGTCTCCTGCAGTACTTTTCCAGGCAAAACAGGACCCTGGGGACCGCATGAGGCTCTCCTGCATCTCGTTTCCAATCTCCATGGCCTCCAGCAGCACTCTGCCAGCCAAAAATGTTTTCGGCTTCCATGGCCTCCTTCAGCACTCTACTGGCCAAAAATGGACTGTGTGGAGGCTTCATGAGGCCCATTTTTGGCCTCCCTGACCTCCAGCAGCACTCTGATGGCCAAAAAAGGGCCAAGCCTAGCGCAGCCCTAGCTGGTGGAGCACAACTGGTTGTCCAAGCTGGGGAGGGAGTCCTTCTGGCAGTGGCCAGGCCGAAGGTCTGGGTGGAGAGGACTGAAAGGCAAGTGGTGTGGGAAGAAGTCGTAACCATTCCGTCCCCCGAGCTCTGTTTTTGCTGGCAGAGGACTGCAGGAGGCTGTCATAGCCAATAACAGAACCTGGGAGGACTGCATATGGCCCTCCCAAGCTCTCTTTTGGCCGGCAGAGGCACCATGGGCTGGTCCTTTGATATTTCCAGGCCAGCTGCGTAGGCCAGATTTAAGCATCCTACATTCCGGATCCGGCCTATGGATCTTGAATTTGACACCCCTGGTATAGATTAATGAGAGAAAAATGAATTTCAATAACTATAGAATCAGGCTGCAACAAAATTGACAAAAATGAAGGATGTGTGAATCCTTCTTGAACATATTGTGTAGTCATTGCCTTGAGTTAACCACATAGGTATATAGATAATAGATAAGTTGGGATAAAAATCTAATAATGATAAGTGCCAATGTAATGCTATTTGATATTAGGTTCATACCATAGCATTGTTTCATAACTGATCTACATATGTTTTCAGAAAAAAAAGCATGAGAAAAGGCTTTTAGGGACAAGGTAGCAGATATATTTAATTTTAAAAAACTAACTAGGTTTTTTTAAGCGTTTCTAAAGTTACATTTTTTTGCATAGAATAAGTGAAAATTCTGATCTTTCTAATATTTGAAAACTGCATATAAAAAGTCTATAACTGGGCATCCTTTGTCTTACTGATATATGAAGATCTCTATGAAATATATTCAATAGTAATTCATGTTATTTGTCTCATCTCAAAAATAAAAAAATCGTGACAGACTAATTTTTTGAATGGATTCTTCTGCATGTTTTCACTGAGTGATTTAGTACTAATGCTTCTTTAAAATAACAATTTGGTATGCAAATTAAGCTATTTCTGAAATATTTGTCTTCCTTTTCTTGTTGGACTGCTTCAGTCTTGTTCTACATTTTAGAGATCCCTTTTTGAATTTTGAAAGTATTCAAACTGCAGTGTATATTGACATTCTTCTGTCTCTAATTAGATCAGTTTTATAGTTTTTTGTAGGTTTTAATTAGAACCTGGGGGCTGGAGGGGAAACCATAAAATCTATTGCTAGCTGCTAGGCTACTGCTAGGTGAGTATGTTTAAAATTATCAGAGTATGTTTAATAGAATTTAAGCCATTTCTAGTGATGAAATTTTCTCATCTACCTTGATTCTGTTTTTTATTGCGATCACAAATACCTTCCTTTAAAAACACTTAAATGGTTTAAAAGAGTACTGATATGGAAGAAAATTTCAAATATTTCTTTCTTTCTAATTATTCTAATTATTTCAAAACAATATGCTTCTTAGAACAATATGCTTGCTTGCCACCTCATTCATGAGCAATTTATGGTTATTTATCTTCTAGGGGCCAGTTAATTTTGCTCAGGAAACTGTTCCTGATAAATTAATGGAAAAAAGACATATTTTGCAGTTGTTGTTTTTCTCATCCTTTTGCTCATTATACACTTGAGCACATTTTAAACATATTCAGTAATTTTATTATGAGATAATGATTAAAACATTAAACTAGGATGGGGAGACTCAGATCCAAAACAATCCTCAATCATGGAAACTCATTTGATTGCTTGGGACCAGTTACTCTCAAGCTGCCTCACAAGTTGCCTCAAGTATAAAATGTAACTCAAATGTAACGCCTTATTGCAATGTCTTAATATTTCATTACTATTTTACCTTCTTTTTAAGCAGATTGCATCTTTGCTAAGAGAAATTTGAGGGGGAAAATGAAATATATTAAGATGGGATTTTAAAAAATCTTTACAAAACAGCATTTATTATGACTTAGCATATGCAACAACTACATTAGTATTACAAAAGTTGGTAACATACTTAGGTTTTAGAAATGCTTTGTGGGCAGTAGGTGGAATAGACTCCCCCCTCCCCCTGCTGCTGCCCAGTCCGGTTCCTGTAGATAGGCAGAACAAGAAGGGAACATGGTTTTCATGTTTATTCTTTTTAAAAACATTGCTAAGTTTCTCTTACTTCCTGTAAACACATAGGCGTACACATAACACATTATTCAGAATACGTTTTCCATTCTAATCTTTCAGATATCTGCATTCTCTCATTGTTATTTTGTTCAAATTTACATATTTAGATATTTATTTATTTTATTTTATTTCAACATTTATATGCCTCCCTTCTCCGGAGACTCAGGGCGGCTTACAGTCTATGGAACACCATGCTAAGTGCTTGGCAACAGCCTTCATTCCATTGTATATGCCTGCTTATTTGTATGGCTTTTGGCCCCGCCAAGTGGCATTTTTACAAAGTCAGCTTATTGCCCGCAACAATCTTGGGTCCTCAATTTACCTACCCCGAGAGGATGGAAGGCTGAGTCAACCTTGAGCCTGGTGGGATTCGACCTGGCACTAATTGCAGGCAGCTTGCACTAAGTGCTAGATGATTAACAGCCTGCACCACCAAGGCTCTATGCTAAGATAGTTGATTAAACTAAATTCCATTTTAAATTTTACTTTTTGTAGGGCATGATTAATAACATTTTTTTCTCTATTTGTACCTCTCTTTATATCCTTAAACCTATTCAGAATAACTCCATATCCTTTGAACTTGAAGGATCACCTGTGATTAATTTTCTCTTATTCTTTCTTTTATTCTTATTTCTTATTTTTCAGATTGTGACCATATTGATATAGCTTTCCTTTGTTAGTTTGTTAGACTCTTTAATCTTGCAGTACCATGTTTCCCTGAAAATAAGACCTGGTCTTATTTTCTTTTGACCTCTGAAATAAGCGGCAGGGTTTATTTTCAGGGGTGTCTTATTTTTTTGGCCCTACATTTCAGGGAAACTCAGCAATCCAGAGAAGCTGAAAATGGCGCTTCAGTTCCACCTCTGCTGCTGCAAAAGTCATTGCTGGCACTCTCTGAGCATTCCTGGGGCCACCGAGCAGGCATGATTGGAGCCATAGCTGCAGCTTCTTCCTGCTTTAGCTTTGCCCTCAGTCAGGAGTGAGTTGGTTCATAGTGAAATGGTAAGTGAATTTGTTTGCGAGATATTCCTTAAAGCCTCAGCAGGAGGGAGGGATTGCTTGGTTAGTAGGCTGTGAAAGTGGGGTTAATACATGAGATGTGGGTACAGGTCGAGCTTGGCATTTTACCTTCCTGCCTTTTGCGAACTTTTGGCTGCAAACAAGGAAAGCAGAAGCAACAGAGATCCTGGCTTGTTTCTCTCTCCTAAACTCTGCCAGAAATGAGTTTTTGCAAGGCTCATCAGGCCAGCACAGCCTCTTGTGGCAGGACACTGCAAGGCTTGTTGTGCCATTGCACTTGCAAGCAAGAGCACTGCCATGAGGTTCATCACAGGATGCTGTAAGACTTGCTGTGGCGTTGCTCGTGCAAGCAGCAGCATTGATTGCTTTGAGGTTCATCAACTGGTCCATTTGCTTGCGGCAAAGTGCTGCAAGGTTTATTGTGTTGCGCGCAAGTGGCGGTTCTGCTGTGAGCGGCTCTGCCGGTGTGACAAACCTCACAGCAGTGCTGCTGCGGGTTTGTGCAATGTCACAAACCTTGTGGCATCCTGTCACGAGAGGCTGCACCAATGTGATGAACCTCATAGCAGCGCTACTACCACTTGCACATGCAACAGCACAACAAGCTTTGAAGTGTCCTGCCGCAAGAGGCTGCACTTGGCGCGACAAGCTTTGCAAAGACCCATTTCTGGCAGAGTTTGGGGGAGAGAAACAAGCCAGGGTCTCTGCTGCTTCTGCTTTCCTTGTGTCTAGCCAAAAGTTCACAAAAGGCAGGAAAGTGAAATGTCAAGCTCGACCCATTCCCATACCCACACCTTGCATATTAACCCCACTTTCTCAGCCTAATACCAAGCGACCCTTGCCTCCTGGGTCTTTAGGAATACTTCACAAGCGAATTAATCCACCATTTCACCATGAACCAGCCCATTCCCAGCTGAGGGAAAAGCTAAAGCAGGAAGAAGCAGCCACTTGTGTCCTGCCATGAGTGGCTTCAGAAGTTGGGCAGCGGAGTGACAGGTGTTGGGGTGTGAGAAGCCTAGCTGCACCATTCCTTAGATAAGTGGGTGCAGGGTGCATGAGGCAGCTACTCCCACCCACCCTCACCCTTGTTTAATTTTTAAACCTGCGCCTCACCCCATCTCATACAACCATTCAGGTGGGGCTTAACTAGGACTTATTTTTGGGGTAGGGCTTATTTTAGATGCAGGTGTGAAAATCAGAGTAGGTCTTATTTTGGTGTGTAGGTCATACTTTCGGGGAAACATGGTAGTTTCAGGAGTTGATTTATTACATATTGTTCATGGCATGGTTTTTCTCCCTTTATATTTGAATTAATATCACATTGGGCACAAAAAGAATTTGATTTGTGAAAAGAAACAAGCTCTGATTTCAAGGTCTGCCATTTCCTTTTAAAATTTGGTACATTAACATTATATTAAATCTGATTAAACAAAACAAAATATTTTTTAATCAGTGCAAAATCTCTGGAACTGATATGTCTATATCGTGTGTATGTGTGTGTGTGTGTTTCTGTGTGTATTTTCAGTACTTCTCATCTTTCCTTCCTCTTCTATTCATAGAAATACTACGGTCTATGTACAAAGTTTTCTGACATCGAACAGTGGATGGTAGGCTTTGTTAAAAAATCCAGTATTTTCAAATATTTATATTTCTGAACTTTAATTATTTCTGAGGGCTGGTGGTTTAGAGGATGCTGACATTTAGAAACAATTTAATAAAAAAACAGCTTTTACGTTTTAGTATTGCTGAAAAATGTCTATCTTAACAGTTACTGAGATTATTAGTGAGAGGATTTAATCACAGTATTTATTTATAGCTTTGCCAAATTATTCATCATTTGATTTCTTGTACTGTTGATAAAGAAATAAGAAAATTTTGGTTTTTGTAGACTCTTACTAACTGAACAGTTCAAATGAGAGAAAAATAAATTTGGTGAGACTGAAACGATGTTTTAAATATAGACAACTCAGGACACATTCAGCAACTAGTTTTTAAAAACCTTGAATGTATCTAATAATAACTTAATATGTTCAAAATTTTACTGAGGGATGAGACTATCCTCTGGGGCTCTAGATAGGGACTTTCAAGGAGGAATTGTATAACTTTCTCATTGTCAGAGCAAACATATTTCATAGTTGTCCCACAAAGTACAAAAATGGACTGTCTCATATTATTTGTAACTCTTTACAATAAACAACATTAAACAAAGCAATAAAAAGCAGAAGAAATAGAGGAAAAGTAAGATAATCCACCTTTATAACCAAATCCGTTATATATGGCCCTGGAAGCATGTCTCCATGAGCAAGAGCTGTGATCTTGACTGGGAACATTTTCCTATATGAAAAGCTAAATCATGCTTTTAGCTATAACAATCTTATGTCATAATAAGGTTGTACATGCTTTAGAAGTATTTGATACGAGGTATTTTGGTGATAATTTGAGCATCTGTCCAAACCTCTCACTGATAACATCACATCTTTTTTTCCATGTGAGCTTGAAAAAGATCAAACTAATTCTGCTTTAATGAACAGCAGGAAGGTACTATGCTCATTTGAACTCAAAGCACTTCTCAATCATTTTTGAAACATACACTATCCTACTTCCTTCAAGATTAAAGAATTCAGGCACTTTATAAAAAATCAAATCATGGACCCATTGCTTATTTTCATTTTATGCTAGCTCTTTTCCTTGAAATAAATTAAGACATAATGGGAAAGAAATCCTTAGATCTAAGAAATGTACAATTAAATATGGGTAGGAGAAAATATTCTATTGGTAAAACGATATAATGAAAATTAAGTGAGGATATGTTTAAAGACATATGAATACTTCTGCTCTACGTTTGATCATCTTCAGCAATAGCAGCAGTTACTAATAGCAAATAACAAGTCTTGCCAAGGACTTCTTTCATATTATGATGCAAATATTCCATATAGGAAAACTTCATTTAGATAAAAACTAAAGTAAATTACAATCTGAAGAAACTGTTTAATATGAACACAAGATAAATTTGGCAGATCATTTCTTGTTAAAAATCTACTTTCCTACCCAGTCTTCTATAGCTGACATTCTTCCTAATCTCTCTCAAACAAGGAGGTAGAAAAAAAGATGGAAATTGTCCCAAATGGCCCTATTGAAAGATAGCCTCTTGAAGAGGTCACTATCCCTTATACATCTTGAATGCAGCTTCTTATCTCTTTCCAAATAACTTGAATAAACCAAAGATGCAAAATCACATTTGTCAGAGCTCATTTCGTAGACATCCCTAGTCATCTAATAACAGGTGACCCCAAGATTTCGCTCCCTGGATTCTGATCAACTATAATATGAATAGTTCTGTTGGAAAAGAAATTATCAACTGTAATATGAATAGTTCTGTTGGAAAAGAAGTCACAGTGATACAAATGTGATTAATGTGATTTTTCACTTCCCAACTAAGTCTTGCTGTGTCACTAGATAACATATCTTGTTTGTTGTTTTTGGTGTTTCTCCTCTATTTCTTTTTTTTTTTTACTATTTTAAAATTTTATTTCTCCTGCATTTTTTGGAGTTCCAGGGTACCAACATATATAATAAAGACCAATAAGTGGAAGTCTGTATTAAAGGATATCATCAAAATACATTTCAACTGATAAAAATAAAAGCTAGATCAGGTATATGGCCTGAGATGACCTGGGACAACCCAGGTTTTTATGACCAACAAATCCTGACCCAAACAATCCTTATCCCCAGGGCATGGAGATTTTACATCACTTACACCACAATTGAGACCAAAATTTCTGTTGCTAAGTGAAACATTAGTTGAATTAATTTTGCTCCATTTTACAACTTTTCTTGCCACAGTTGTTAAGTTAGTAACATGATTGTTAAGTGAATCTGGCTTCCCCATTGACTTTCCTTATAAGAAGTTTGCAAAAGGTGATTTATTTATAGCTTTGCCAAGTTATTCCTCATTTGATTTCTGACAGTGTAGATTTTAAAAAAATATATCTTTTTGAAGACATTTTCATTAACTGGACAGTTCAGATGTCCAGTTACTGAAAGCATCTGAATTTTGATCACATGACCATGGGGAATGCTGCAGTGTTCATAAGTGTGAAAACAGTCATTAAGTTCCATTTTTCAGTGTCGTTAACTTTGAATGGTCACTAAATTAAATGTTGTAAATCACAGATTATCTATACTGATCTTTCATTTCAACAGCTTATTGCTACTTAAATTCAAACCAAAGTAATTTCCAAACCTCCAAAATAGTTTTGAGTTGTTTGGAGGGATATCCTAGTAAACATAAATATGAAATATTTACAGAAAGTAATTGTTATATTTTCGGCTATTATGCTTTTATTTTTATCCTCTGGGAAATTTCTGACTTTTGCATATGGAGTTGGCTGTTAAAGCTACCTAAGCTACAGCAGTCTTTGTTACTTGTGTGGACAGATAGCAGAGAGATTAATATATACTTCATATGTAGACTGCAGGACCAGGAGATTCAAAACAAATATATCAGTGTCTGAAACTGGAGCAGTTTGAATGTATACTTACAGAATTTTTTACCAGCATATGTGCTTACTGAATCTAGGACAGTAGTGATTGTTGAATATGGGTAAAAGGTTTTTAATCCCAAACCTTCTTTTTTTGATTATATCAATCAAGTGACTTCATAGAACAGAACTGTCAATGATTTCAGACTGTAAATCTGGGGAAGCACTATCTTTCCAAAATCAGTGAAATTGTTATAGTTGTTCTCAGATGTTCAGTAAATCCATAATTATTTATATTGTGATAAATTTAATGTTTATATATATTTCAAAAGTACTTTTACATCTTTAATTTATATTCTGAAAATATCTTTTGTTAAATTAGTATCATTTTAAGATCAAAGATGAATATTCTTTTAATTTACTTGATCTATTAATATGGGATATTCCAACACTTCATTAGAGAGATATTGTAAATAATTTTGATTAAGATTATTTGAATAAATTGCAGTTTTAGGCAATTTAAATGCCACTTGCAAAGCTCAAAAGATTTAACAACATAATTGATCAGAAAGATGAGCTAGCATTAATATTCCCATTAATATCCCATAAGATCCTCAACCAAAAGAGATTTACCTGCAATTTTCAACCTGGAATTATCAAAGAGGATAAATTTGCCATGTGAATAAAGATCAAAATTATACTTCTACCGCTAAAATTACACTTCTTCATTATCTTCCGAATGGAGTCAAGCTTTTGTCATAGTGCCAAAGAGGTCACATAATAACTCTCTAATTGTACCAACACTAGATTATACTTGATTATCTGTGTTTCATTAAAAAGATTTTTAACTTCTCTTTTCCCATAAACAGTGAAATTATTAATAATCTATGATTAAATTTATCTGGGATAAATTGTTTGGTATATTTAGAGTAATAAGATTTTTTCTTTCCTCTTTCTTAGATATATGAATTAATTTAAGGATCAACTGAAAACTCAGCTATTACACATTTCACGTAGAAACAGCAGAGCTTATATGTATACTACCTTTAATTAAATAACCTAAAAATAGCCTATCATATAATAACATTTAATCTTTGGTATATAAAATAATTAATTATCAATCATTCATAATACAGCATTGCCATATAAAAGCAGCCTGTATTCTACTTCAATCACTGTCATAGTTGAAGTAATCTCTAATTGTTCAATAAAGCAAGCCCATTAATACCAAATTAAAAATAAAATGAGATAAAATGTATCTGATGTATTCAATGACACACTTTTGAAGAGATACTTTTATTTGTAAAAGCTGCAGAAAAGAAAATTGTTATTATTATTATTAATATTAATATCAAAATGAAGGAAATCCATATTTAGGCTTAACTTGTTTCAAACATTTCCCCTGCAGTTACAGTGGATATAGAAAGTATACATCTCCCTGTTAAAAGGTTTTGCCAAGGTTTTGAGATTAAAAAACCCCAAGACTGTACATCAAAGACCTTTACTGCATTCACGTACATAAGATAGTTCAAAATTCATACAGAGTTTTGATAAAAACATTAAAATTTTGTTGAATCTGTTTTATAAAAATATTTTAACCCTGGAAAAATTGAGTTCTCTCTTTTAGTCATTGGTAGTGTTCTTAGAGAATCAGTTTGATGTACGTAGTAGTTAAGGCATCAGACTAGGATCCTGAAGACTCTGAGTTCTGGACTCGCTTTAGCCACAAAACAAGTTGGTGACTTTGGGATAGCCACTTTCTCTCAATCCTAAGAAGCAGGAAAGGGCAAATTACTTCTGAAAAGTTTGCAAAGAAAACTGCAGGCATTGCTGAGAGTCAACATTGACTCAAAGGCAACCTCCATGTTCCTAGAGCATGATCTGATACAGCTATATTACGTTTATTTAAATAATTCAGTTACAAGCTGAACAACAGAAAGTAATTCGTGAAGGAGCAAATCTGATATGGAATTAAAACAAAAATTGTATTCTTGCTATGAAGGATTTAAGTTTCCATAACCTCTAATACAAAAGATTGTAATGTTTTCTATATGTGAGAATTGGATTTAACTGGGATAGAAATTCTATTTCATAAAAGATTCTGTGCTGTCTTGTCATGCTGCTATAACATTCTGTAGTAGAATCTCAAACATCTTCCCTCTTTTCCTTTTTTCGCATTTGGTAGGAAGACAATGAGCATTATTCCCATAAATCCAGAAATGCCTCGGTTAGTATTATTTGTTTTGTATAAGAAATACTTATTTTAAAATGAATAATATTGAACCATATTTGTCATCTTTGAAAAATAATTAAAGCAATTACTTCTTTTGAATTTAAGAAAATGGGGAGCAAGATAGGACCACCTAGGTTCTTGTACAAATTTCCTCTAGTTTTCATGGTTAAATTTGCATCGTGGAACAGCTACAGCCTGCAAATGAATGATACTTTACCATTATGAAAAACGTGCTGTGAATCCAAGCTTAAATTCTATGCAGTGGGCATAGTTGTTGAAAGCACTGCATGTAATGCTAATGATGGTGAAGAGATTGTGCAAAAGAAAATATATACAATTTGGATTTACACTCTCAGATATGACTATAATTGTTGCATATGTTTACTAATACTAATAATTAACAAGAGCTTTGGTAGGTAATATACATTTCCTTTAGCCTTAGTTCGAGGTTTTTTTTAGTTTCTCGTAAAAAACATGGTGAATTAATGGTTGCTTAAATAGTTTTCTAAAGTTTGTTTTACTTCAAATGGAGATAGGATGTTCAGAACTCAAATTATGTAACTATTTGAGGACTTTTTGCATCATACTAACTCAGTGCAGGTAATCCTTGACTTAAAATCATTAATTTAGCAATTGTACAAAGTTATAGCAGTCCTGAAAAAAGTGGCTTATGATGGGTCCTTGCATTTATGACTTGAAGCACCGTCTCTGACAAATGATCAAAATTTGAGTGCTTGGCAACCAGCTTGTATTTATGTTCCATAATCCTGGGGTCATGTGATTGCCATTTTTGATTTACCATATTATATTGCTGTATAAAAGCTAAAGTCAATGGGGGAGGATGGATTTCCTTAATGTCCTATGGCTCAAGAACTGCAGTGATTCGCTTAACAACCATAACAAAAAAGTCGTAAAATCAGGTGCAACTCATTTAACAACAGCCTATAAATTGTGATTGTAAGTTGACGAATAGCTGTATGTGAAAAATGTCTCTTTTATTGGTGACTTTTTTACTTACTTTTTCTTAGGTTTCAGATGAAGATGATCATGTTTCTGTGCATAGCCGTGGAAGCTTAAGGGTTAGTAATTAGACTAAATGAGACATTTTTATCATTGTTAAAGATTTCTGCCTTTTGGAAATTGTTCGCGGTTTGAGCATTGTCTTCAAACATGATGTTTAAGATAACCACTAATTTAATGTAAAAAAAGCTGTGATTTTGTAGATATGATTTATGCATATCTCAGTCAAATGAGCAAAGGGAGGAAGAAGCAGAGTATAAGGACTTGTCTCTGCTCTCTCTTCAAGAAAGCAGAACTCTTGAAACAGGCATTTTTTCAAAAGGAAACTTTTATTGAGAGAAAGTGATAGCAAGTAAAGCAAGGCAGGATCTGAAGTTCCCGCTTAGAACGGTAAGGTTAAACGTTGCTGAAAACCCCTCCCCTATGTCCAATCTGAGGTGAGCCAAGCCACAGGTGCAAAGTTGTTATGAAAACTCAAGCTGAGAAGGTGATAAGAAGCTGTTCTTAGGCACCGGTTTGCCCATTTTTTCGGAGCTGAGACAAAACAGATGGCCCAAGGCCAACCCCTCATTCTCCCTTTCCCAAACAGGTACATCAAAGTGACAGAAAGACCAGAAACCGGAAAGGGGTTGTAAAGGGGAATACAAGCCACCCTCCCTGCTAGAATAGTAATGTTCCGATAGGGATCCAAGAGACCTGACACAGAATTGAATGTGGTTATTCAATTGTAAACAACTCTTGAAAAGGAGAATTGAAAACTGAAAATAAATGCTGCTTTTAAACATTAAAACATTACTGGTTCCAACATTGAATGTGTTGCAATATCAACCTAAAGGCAGTACAGGTAGTCCTCAACTTGCCATAGTTGTTAAGTGAATCAGTGCAGTTAAGGGAATCATAGCAGTCATTAAGTGAATACATTTCTCCCATTGATTTTGCTTGGTGGAAGCCAGCTGGGAAGGTCTCAAATCCTGATCACATAATCCTGGGACATTGCAGCTGTTGTAAATACCTGCCCAAATTATGATCACATGTCCATGGAAATCCTGTAATGGTCATGAGGGCAAGGTGGATCAACAAGTATGGCCTGGAAATAGCAAATGACCAGCCCACAGTGTCTCTGGCAGCAAAAATAGCGTGGGATGGGGCATGTAGCCTCCATGTGGCCCGTTTTGGGCCTGAACGGCTTGCAACACTTTGCCAGCCAAAAGTGGGTGCAGGGGGCGCGTGCAAGGCAGCTATGCAGCCTGTTTTCAGCCTGGATAGCCTTCTACAGCACTTTGCTGGCCAAAATGGGGAGTGGGGCATGTGTGCAACCCCCATGTGGCACATTTTTGGCCTGGACAGCCTTCTGCAGCACTTTGTTAGCCAAAATGGGGCATGGGGGCCCAAGCATGGCTGCTGTGCAACCCGTTTTTGGCCTGGATGGCCTCCTGCAGCACTTTGCACGCTAAAATGGGGTTTGGGGTGGGGTGCTATCTGCAGCCCCCGCATGGCTCGTTTTTGGCCTGGACAGCCTTCTGCAATACTTTGCTGGCCAAAACGGGGCAGAGGGGGGCTGTGTGCAGCTGTTGCGCAGCCCATTTTTGGCTTGGACAACCAGTATTTTGCAGCCCAAAATGGGGTGTGGGGGGAACGTGTAGCTGCTGCACAGCCCATTTTTGACCTGAACGGCCTCTGCAGGACTTTGCCAGCTAAAATAAGGTGTGGGGGGCCGCGCACAGTTCCCCTGCACCATGTTTTAGCTAGCAAAGTAGTATAGGAGGCTGAAAACAGGTCGCAGGGGGGCCACATGTTAATATTCAAGTCTATAGCCACTTATTGGATTGGTTGTGTAGATTTATTTTGTTAGTTATACAGATTAATTTCAAGCTGACAAATAAATGGTGTTATATCATGTTGACTTATGACCACAATTGGGAACTTATTTTTCTAAGCTAGGCAATTGTTAAGTGAGTTACCTGAATTTTTTGCCACAGTTGTTAAGTAAATCACAGCAGTTGTTAAGTTAGGCACATGATTATGAAGAAAATCCAGTTTCTCCATTGACTTTGTTAGTCAGAAGCCGGTAGGGAAGTTTCAAATGGCAATCACATGACACTGGGATGCTGCAACTGTCACAAATACATGCTGGTTGCCAAGCATCTGAATTTTGATCAAGTGAGGGAGGGAATACTTTGACAGTCATAAATGTGAGGACTGGCTACACATCATTTGAATGTCCAATGCATTGGAATTTTAAATGGTTGCGGAATTAACTGAATGGTTGTAAGTTGAGGACTACCTGTACTGAATATACTTTCAAATGAAGCTGTTCATGGACTTGCCACCTTATTATCAAATTAAATTTTCTTTTTTCTTATTCACTCTAGGTTGAAGAAAGGTCTGAAAAAGACTTTGAGAAGGTAAGTAACATGTGGTAAGATTGAGTGTATATTAACATGTACTATTTTATATTACAAACTAGCTTGATACCCATGCTTCGCGATGAAACTTTGTGATCGGGCTATGCAGGAGCCTGGGCTTTCCTTCTTTCCCTTCCTATTCTCCTTTCTTATCCTCCTTTCCTTTCCTTCCCTTTCCTTCCCTTCCCTTCCCTTTCTCTGTTCCATTCCTTTCCATCTCTCCATCATCTGTCTGTCTGTCTGTCTATATCTGTCTGTCTGTTTATATCCATCCATCCATCCATCCATCCATCCATCCATCCATCCATCCATCAAAAGTGTTGTAAAATACAATCCTCCAACTGTTGTTCCAAAGGTGGTTTTTTTTTCAGGAGACAACTGGACTTTCTAGTTTTTCTTTGAAGATGTTTGTTTCTCATCCAAGGAGCTTCTTCAGCTCTGACTGGATGGTGGGTAATAAAATTACTACAACCTTTGATGCCAAAATAGCTTCCTGTTTGGAAGTGTAGTTTGCATCCTTTTAGAGAGTCGTTGAAGCAACTTGGAGGTTGTCCTCGGGTCACCTGAGTGGTGCAAAGGGCTGTGAAGTTACTAAGGTAACGAAATGTGAGGCAACTAGCAGTTGGAACAGAGTTCTTTTCAGGTGGGAAGGGGGAGTAGAACTCCTTAGCATCAGAGTGTGTTAATAATAATATATGAAATACTAATGCTGTGATGGTCATTTCGAAAAATCCTTTCTTAGTGAGCACCTAGAAGCCAAGAGAAACATACGTGCCAAATTTCAAGTTTCAACCCCTGATGGGATTTTGGAGCACAGTATGAAATGCACCTGTTTGGAAAAGAGATTAACGACAACGCAAATCACTGTATTTTCTGAGCTTTCTAGCAGCTCCACTATAAAGATTTCTTTACAAGGTGCTCTGGGGTTAGCCATTGGTTGTAAGAAACCAGGAGTTTTTCCTGGTTGCCTTTCTCCAAGGAGCACTTGGGGCAGCTAGTGACATAGTGTTCAATACCTTTCTTTAGGGAAGGTCACCAGAATTGGTGCTTTACTAGATGGAGTGTTTTTACAATGTTGAAATGCCCATTGTTTTGGAGTCATGGCTCCTTCGTAGGATTAGGGTACATTTGCTTTCAAGCACATAGAGTTTATACCCAACCCAGGCAAGACCATCAGGCATAGTGCAGTTCGTTTGATGGTTTTTAACCATATTTAGTCAAGGATATTTAGCACTATTAGCAAGTTGTCAACCATCTGTTGGAGGTGGGGGAGATTTTTTTCTGTGCTCTGGTGGCTGGTGGGGGCTGCCAGCTGGTTAGAAGGGATAACTAGGCTTATGACTTCCCCTTTTGAGCTATTATATTGGGGTAATTGTGAGAGGGTATCCACCAGAAGGTTTTTCCCCTCCAGGAAGTATCGTAGTGTGAAGTTGAAGTGAATGAACTATTGATCCCACCACACTTGCTTTGGGGACAGCTTATGGGATGTCTTCAAACTCTCTAGATTTTTATAATCTGTCCACACTTTGAAAGGGATTTACTGCCTTCTGGAAAGTATCTCCAAGTAAGACTTGCCCACCTCACTGTGTACGTTTCTTTTTCCTAGACTGCACTCCCACACGCTACCTTTAGTTAGAGGTATAGGCATATGGTTGTAGAGTATCCTGAGCATTTTTCTGGAGCAGGATAGTCCCAACCATCACAACACCAGCATCAGCTTGAATAACAAATGAGGTGTTTGAGTCTGGGTGTTTGAGGACAGGTTCAGCAGCGAATAAATATTTAAGTTTTTTGAAAGCCATTTCCATGTTCCATATAAGTTCCATTTATGGATTTTCCCTCTCCTTTTCATTTTAGGAGATTTATGATGGAGAGCATTATTTGGGCAAAAGATGGGATGAATTGCCAAAAGAAATTGGCAAACCCAAGGAAACTTTGGAGCTATTTTCAGCTGTGCAGGATCCCCGTTCTAGTACTGCTTGTATCTCTTCTGGGTCCATCTCCACTCCCTCATGTGAAATGTGATTCCCTAAATAGTCAATTTTGTCTTTGTGGAATTCACACGTGGAGAGTTTTGCTGTTGAGCGATGCAGAGTTTCTTTAGCACTGCTCTGACCAGATCTCACATGTTCCTCTATAACAGGGGTAGTCAACCTTTTTATACCTACCGCCCATTTTTGTATCTCTGTTAGTAATAAAAAAAATTTCTAACTGCCCACCGGTTCCACAATAATGGTGATTTATAAAATAGGGGACAAAACCCCTACTGCCCACTATGAAAGCTGGAACGCCCACTAGTGGGCAGTAGGGACCAGGTTGACTACCACTGCTTTATAGTTTCAGTGTAAATTAGAATGTCATCTAGGTAAAGTACATAGTGCTTATTCAGGACTTTGTTAATGAATTTCATAAAGACTGCAGGTGGTCCGTGTAACCCAAAGGGCCAAACTTGGAATTGGAAGCACCCCAACAGGCAATTGAAGATTGTTTTCCACTCATTCCTCTCCTTAATACTCACCCGATAATGCACTTCCTTCAGGTATAGTTTGGTAAATATCTTTCCTTTGGCTAGGTGGGCTACCTTGTCTTTCATCAGTAGCAAGAGGTAGACGTTCTCAATGCAGATTGCATTTAATACGTACCATCCCTGGAGAGTTTGCGGTGTGCCTCAGGATAAGCAGGTGTAGAAGACTTCATAGTTTAGACTACCTTGAAAACTCTCAATCAGCATGTTAGAGCAGTCTTTTAGTCTGCAGGCCAGACTTCGGAACTCTTGAATATAGGTGGCAATAGGTCACCTCCCTTGCTTGATGGTTTTGATTTGGCTTCTGGCCTTTTGTCTTGGCGAGTGAATCCTTGAACCGCTTCCTCAGGGCAGCCATGAATCTATCGAAGTTGCATAGCTACACCGCATCATCGTCCTGGAAGGTTAGCATCCACTCCAGCTGCTTCTCCCTCCAGGGCCATGATATAATATTCTTGTATGTAGTTCCACGCTTGGGTGAGGAGGAATGCCAGCTGTTTCGGGTTGCTGTTAAATTTCACTGCCAGAGCTGGTGGTCTCTTCTCTGGAGAGGGTCAGCCAAGAAGGAGGAGGTTGCAGGATCAGTTGGGTCACCCATGGCTGCTGTGCTGGAGCTGGGGGAGTGATGGCCAGAGCTGCGGCTGGTGCAGGTACTGCCGCAGTCAATTGAGCTGTTGGTAGTGCTAGCCACTCTTAGGCATCTTGGGCCTTGAGTTAATCAAAGGCATCCCTCAGGAAGTTGACAACCTATTTGAATATGATCTCATGTGGGTTTGACTTAACCTCCACTGCTCTGCATTTCTCTTCAACACATGGTGTTTTGTGGTGGCTTCCTCGACTCCCCTGGGTGAAAGTTAAGGTTGTCTCTTCCCACTTTTTCATCTTTCTGATCCCTACGGATCACCAGGGCTCTAACCCTTCCCCCAATTTGGAGTAGTTCCCATTGCTTCTAGGTCTTGAAGTGGCTTCTTTCTAAGTTTCCATCTCCTCCTCCTCATTCTCACGAGTTGACATTCTGTACATAGTCCCCATGGTAGATGAAGGTTTCTGGTGGCTCATTATTGCAGATCTGGCTTAATGTCAAGCCTATCCCAGTTTGGGCATTGCATTTAAGAAACAAAGACCCTTAACTCCATTTTTACTAAAACCAAGTGGTTACAACATAAGCAAAGCCAGATCTGAGATTTTCTGGGTAAATCTGGTGATTTTCCCTTCTCTCAGGCCCTCTTCCTTGATCATCTTGGTAGTGTCCAATAAGGTTCAAATTAGGTGTTTTGGTAGCAGTTCTAAAGTTTAGTGCCTCTTTGGTGGGTGTTTGCATTCTGCCTCCAGGGCAATGTCCTTAGATTTTTCAACCATTGTCTCTGGTGGGCATTCTGTTTCCTGTCATCCACTCTCCCTATATCTTCCTATTCCCCCCCCCCCATTCTTTATAGCATGCTGCTATCAAAGCATGCAAGGCACACAAAGAACTGGACACAGAGCCTGGGGTATCTTGGGGTGAGAGAGAGCATGGGAGGCCTAAGACAGATGGGCCTGTGCCTGCACTAGGTTTCCCAGGTTCTCCCCCACCCCTGAACTTTACTTAAGGACTTGTATATTTGTTTAACTAATACACTGGGGAGAGCAGGAATGGCTGGTAGTTACATGAGGCAAATTCATTTAAAATTGTTCCTACTTTCAATGAGAAGGCTTCATTATGTTCATAACTCAAAGAGTATCTGTAAAAATTTATAATAAACTGTCTCGTAAACATCACTTATGTATATACATATATATATTGTGTGTGTGCGTGCATGTAATTGCAGGGAATCCGAACTGCATCAAGCTTGTCAGCAGCTACCGTAGCCTCCCTAGGTGGAACCTCTTCTCGCCGAGGCAGTGGGGATACTTCTCTCTCAATTGATACAGAAGCATCTATTAGAGAAATTAAGGTAAGGTCTTTGTTAATGCTGAAAGGCTTTGTTTGGTTTCCAGTGCAGGATCTGATCACAATTTGGGGTCTGTTCCATATAAAAATGAGGTCTAAACATATAAAGAAGAGTCATACCATATTTTCCCTAGCTTAGAAACAGAACCATAGGGCTGCAAGGGTCTTCTAGTGCAACCCCAGCTCAAGGCAGGAGACCTTATACAATCCTGAATAAATGGTTGTCCAGTCAATGCTTAAAAACCTCCAGTGATGGGGCACTCACAGGTTTAGGATGCAAGCTGTTCCATCGATTAATTGTTCTCCCTCTTAGAAAATATCTCTTTAGTTCTAGGTTGGATCTCTCTTTAATGAGCTTCCACCCATTGCTTCTTATCCTGCCCTCTGGTGTTTTGGAGAATAAGTTGACCCCCCCTTTTCTCTTTGATAGTCAAGTACAGGAAAACATCTATCAGGTCAGCATTAATTGTTTGATAGCTAGACCTATCTAGTTCCCTTAACTGTTCATCATAAGGTTTAGCCTCCAGACCTCTTATTGTATTTGTTGCTGTTCTCTGCACACTTTCTATGGACTCAACTTCTTTGTTGTATTGTGGAGACAGAACTGACTGCAATGTTCAAAGTGTGGCCTCGTTAGTGCAGTATAAAATGGTACTATCATTTCTCATTATTTTGATACTATTCCCTGTTGTTATAACTGCAGCACACTCTTAGTTTATACTTGAATAGTGGTCCAATCCCTCTCTCAGGTACTATCGGTTGAGCCAGATGCTGCCAATTCTATAACTACATATTTGGTTTTTCTCCCTAAGTGCAGGACATTATTTTTCTCATTATTGAATTGCATCTTGTTAGATATGGCTCAGTGCTCAAGTCTGTCAAGATCCTTCTGAATCTTGAGTCTTACCTTCTAGCAATTCTTTCCAGCTTAATGTCATTTGCAAATTTGATGAGTTCCCCTTCTGTCTCCTCATCTAGATCACTTATGAAGATGCTGAAGAGCACTAACCTAGACAGAACCTTGTGGCACGTCACTTCATGCTTCCCTTCATGTAAATGTTCCACTGAGGACTACATGCTGGGTGCAGTGGGTCAACTTTGAATCCATCTAGTGATGTATTTTCTATCCCACATCATTCTATCTAATCTAGAGGTAGACATAGTTGTCTACTTTGTCTAAGTTTTACCGAAGTCCATGTATGCTATGTCCGTAGCATTTCCCTGGTCCATTAATTTAGTCATTATCAAAAAAAGCAGTAAGGTTTGCCTTGCATGATCTGTTTTAACAAACCCATGCTGGCTTCTAATAATTGCTTCATTCATTTCTAGATCCTCATGAATCTATCACTTGATTTTCTTTTTCAGTGTTTTCTCAGATATTGATATCCACCGATTGGCTTATAGTTTCTTGGGGATTGGAAACCACATCAGCTCTCTTTCTGTCTTCTCATAGTTCCCCAGTGCTTGGAAAGAATTACATTCATTAGTTCTGAAATCACATGTGCCAGTTCCTTCAGAACCCTGGGACCATTGGATCCAAGTAATTTGTACTTGTACAGGGTGAATAGGTGTCTTACCAATTCCTTGCCTATTTTTCATTCTTGTTCTATTTCCCTTGGTATTGCTTTTGATAGGTTGGGCTAGTGCTTCCTTTTGCATAAAGATAGATGCAGAGAAGGAATTAAGCAGTTCTGCTATTTCCCTGCTGCCTGTCATCTTCTTGCCACCTGCTCCCATTGGTGAACCTATTGTTTTCTTGACTTCCTTCTTGTTCTTACATATCAAAAGAATTTTTTTTGTTATTTTGGCATTAGTTACCTCATTCTAGGCAGCTTTCCTGACTCCATATTTGTAGATTTGGTCTATTTGCTGATGGTCTTTTTTGTCCCTCAATTTCCCAGAGAGCTCTTTGTGCAACCACACTGGTTTTTATTTCGCTATGATATTATTTCTGTTCGGGCCATTATTATTTCATTTTTCAGAGCATCTTATTTTCCCTCTAAGAATGAATATATTTATTTATTTATTAAATTTGTTTGCCACCCTTCTTGTATCAGAAGAACTTTGGGTGGCTTATAACATTAAAACCTCTTAACATAAATATTTCTAAAATAATACAAATAGAAATCACATTCAAAATAAAATTATAGTTAAAAGATGTGGAAGGAGGGAATGCCTGGGAGAAAAGGTGAGATTGCCTTTTAATTCATCAACCACCTCCAGGATGATGCTTCCGCATTAGAGCCCCAAACATCTCCTAGAGATAGGTTTTGATGGTCTTGCAAAAGATAAGAAGAGTGGGAGCCAATCTCACTCCAGGCAGTGAGATGTTGCAAAGGACCGAAGCCAAATTAGACAAGTCTCTTCTCCTGAACCCCGCCAGCTGAATTCCTTGACTGATGAGCCCCACAGAATGCCTTTTCCTATCTGTGGCTCCAAGAGTCCAGATAGATTGGGTATGTTCAGTTCCTGCTCTGTTGGACTGAGTCTGTGTTAAACTGAAGCTCCGCCCTGCACTGTGGCCACACCTCAGTTTTCAATTCAGTCCAGCCAGGATGGACGTGAGTTGCAGTGTGGATGGGTGGGGCACTCCTGGTGGAATGAGATGGTTCCTCAGATTATCTAGACCCATGCTATACAGGGTTTTAAATCAATACCACGAATTGCACCCGGAAGCAGACCAGTGGCCAGTGTAGCTTGTGGAGCAGAGACATAAATTGCTAATAAAATAATAAAGGCATCGAATCCTCCTTTTTATTACACCAAGTTTTCCATTGTTTTATTTTTCATAACATTTTTCAATTTTCTTCAGAATATCAGTGAATTAAAGGATGAAATTGAGAATGTAGAAGCAAAATACATGCAGGGGTTGAAACAAATGAAGGTACAAGTTTATAAAAGAATAGGCATGCAGATCTAACTGATTTAGCTTCCAGATATGAAAAAGAGATCTGGGTTGAATTTTATCTGCATGTCTTGTTTGAGAATTTTGCACACTTTGTAGTGTTTTGATAAATTCGGATTGTTTGATTTTGGGCAATAAACAGTGTGTGCACAATTATTAGGCAAGTATTTTGACCATATAATTTCAATGCATATTTTCCACCTCTAAGCTGCATAAATTTGAAATGCATATTGGAGATAAGCATATCAGGTAATGTGTATTTGTGTAATGAGTGAGGGTGTGGCCTAAGGAGATTGACACCCTATATCAAGGTATGCATAATTATTAGGCAGCTACTTTTCCTCAGGCAAACAGAGATGTAACTGTTTCTGAAAAGTCAAAAATAGTAAAAATTATTTCAGAAGGATGCAGTACTCTTGAAATTGCTAAGATATTGGGACGTGATCACAGAACCATCAAAGGTTTTGTTGCAAATAGTCAACAGGATCGCTAGAAATGTGTTGAGAAAAAAGGATGCATATTAATTGCCAAAGATTTGAGAACAATCAAATGTGAAGCTACCAGCGACCCATTATCCTCCAGTACTATTCCAGAACTGCAACCTACCTGGAGTGCCCAGAAGTTCAAGGTGTTCTGTGCTCACAGACATGGCTAAGGTAAGGAAGGCTGAAACCCAACCACCACTGAACAAGACAAATACGTTGAAATGGCAAGACTGGGCAAGAAATATTGGAAGATACCTTTTTTTCAAAGGTTTTATGGACTAATGAGATGAGAGTGACTCTTGACGGATCAGATGGATGGACCTGTGGCTGGATCAGTAACAGGCACAGAGCTCCAGCAATGTGGAGGTAGGGTACTGGTATGGGCTGGTATTATTAAAAATGAGCTAGTTGGACCTTTTCAGGTTGAATCAACTCCCAAACTTAGTTTTTAGAAGACACTTTCTTCAAGCAGCGGTACAGGAAAAAGTCTGCATCTTTCAAGACCACCATGATTTTTATGCAGGACAATACTCCCATCGTGTGCATCAAAGTACTCCACTGCTTGGCTAGCCAGCAAAGGCCTTAAAGATGAAAGAATAAGTACATGACCCCCTTCCTTACCTGACCTAAACCCTAGTGAGAACTTGTGGGCCCTTCTTAAATGGGAGATTTACCGTGAAAGAAAACAGTACACCTCTCTGAACAGTATCTGCTGCCCAAAAAGTTCATCATCAACAGATCAAGAAACCGACAGACTCCATGAATGGCTTATGACTGTTATTGAAAAGAAGGGTGACTATATTGGTCAGTGATTTTTTTTGAAATGATAGAAATGCTTATTTGTAGATTTTGAGTTTGTTTATTATTCTCACTTTAACAGATGCAAATAAATAAGATGGACAAATTTTTGTTTTTCATTTAGTTGCATAATAATTATTCACACTAATAGTTGCCCAATAATTGTGCACAGATAGATAGTCTCCTAAGAAAGCCAAAACCTCACTTTGACTTTCTTAAATATTCAGATTTTAGGCTTATTAACATTTTGGATTGATCAAGAGCACTGTAGTTGTTCAATAACAAAATTAATCTTCCAGAATACAGTTTGCCGAATAATTGTGCACACAGTGTACATTTTTGAAGTACCTAACAGTGTCAAAAACATAACAATCATTGTTTCTGCTTTGCATCTTTGCTCCTTTGGAATATATATTTAATATGAATATATTTTGAAAATGAATGTTTAAGCAGTTTCCGTAAGATAGGTCATTTGATATAACATGAAGGTAAATATATATTTAAAATGTTGGTGTTTGTATGCCAGTGTTGAAGTTCAGAGGATTTAGAGTTTTTTCTTAAGAAAAAAAAATAGTGCATTGGTAAACATGTAAGTGAATGTCGAGAATACTTCACTAAGTTCAATCATTCAATTCAATTATGTTGTATTTTAAATGTCTAATATGCTAACATACCCTTGAAATTCAGTTGGCATGATTAATTTGTGACAAATGCTGATTTTAGTTTAGTTTTGTAAATTGTGAAATCATTCAGAAAAGTTTTAAGTACAGTTTTGTCTTAATGCCATGTTCCTTGTGACATACTCTATTTTAATACTTCTGTGGTAAACTCAAACAAATAAGAAAGTTTGTCTGTCTTGCCTGTGATACATCACTTATAAGATTTAGGCCTGATAAATAAATTGAAAATATTCCTTTGAGTTTTTCTTTATCTTTAGGACTCTTCAGCTGAAGTTGAAGAAAAATATAAGAAAGCTATGGTTTCAAATGCTCAATTGGATAACGAGAAAACAAATTTTATGTACCAAGTAGAAACCCTACAGGATGCATTATTGGAACTAGAAGAGCAGCTTGCAGAATCTAAGAGGCAATTTGAAGAGAAAAGCAAAGTAAGTAGTAATATGTCTTATATTGCCTTTATCAGCTGTATGGATGAAGAAAACACTCCATGAAAGATCTAGATTTTAGGCAGCAATTGTTAAAACGCTCCTTTTCTAAATGAATATTATATTTGTGGTAATATTGACGGAACTGTTGACTAAATATAACAGATAACAGATAATCAGAGTTGGAAGGGACCTTGTAGGCAGGGGTGGGATTCAAATTTTTTAACAACCGGTTCTGTGGACATGGTTTAGTTGGTGGGCGTGGCCAACTCAATATCACTCTCCTCTCATCGAGACACGCATCTCCTCGCCTGACCTCTCATGACTGTGGGGATGCTGCAACAGTCATAAATGTGAAAAATGGTCATAAGTCACTTTTTTCAGTGCCATTGTAACTTTGAATGGTCATTCCACACAAGCAAAGTACCAGCAAAGGAGGGGGAAAAAACTCCAGAGAAGTTCCTGAGACAGGAAGTCTAGTCCTGCCAAGAATGTAATAAAGGTTAACGGAGAGGCAGTTTCTGTAAGCAACATCAGAATGTTTCCTTCTTGCCTTCCTTACAGGATTAGACCAGTAATTTCTTCTAACAACCGGTTCTCCAAACTGCTTAGAAAGTTAACAGCCGGTTCTAGTGAATAGGTGTGAACTGGTAGAATCCCACCCCTGCTTGTAGATAATCTAGTCCAACTCCTCCCCCCCCCCTGCCCAAGCGGAGACCCTACACCATTTCTGGCAAATGGCAGTGAATATAAAGGTGATTCATTTCCATTCCTTTACCTGTTTGTTTATCCAAGTAAATCCTGTGAGTATGACCTCACTACATAAAAGATTATGTCTAGGCTATGATACAGACTAGAACGTGGCATAAATTCATGAGTGGCTTAGAATAGAAATCTAGTAAAATACATGACTTAGATTAAATAAAAGTAAAACATGCCTGATTAAAAGCATTTTGAGTACAGATGCAAAACAATATTGTCTAATTATAAAATGCTCATTTTGTAGGACTTTGAGAGGGAAAAACATGCTCACGCTATATTGCAATTCCAATTCATGGAACTCAAAGAGGCTCTGAAACAAAAAGAAGAATTACTTGCTGTAAGTACACAACTGTGTGTAAATAAGACTTTTGTCATCATTTAAGAAGATAAGGACGTTTTGCTCACAACCCATGAGTAACAAGTATATTGAGACTGCATGAGTAAAATTCACTGACAAAAGTGATTTTTCCTTGTGATATTCTTCAACTTTGTTAGTACTTTAAAAATCAAAATGGATGTTCTGAGTCTGTATAAACACATCAGTTTTACTGGCAAAACTCTCTAACTGCACCAATAATTGTGCCACCACAGCTCTTATCACCACAAATGCTTCAAAGGCTTCGCAAAGGCTTGAAGAAATGTTATTATTTAAATAGTAGGCTGATCTTGGCTTTCCCCAATGTGTTCTGTTAACTAGTACATATTCAGAGGAGAACAAGCAAGATGTCAAGAGGTCTGGAAGACAAAAATTAAGCTTTGAGATGTTGGGTACATTTAGCCCAAAAAGAGAAAAGTAATGAGAGATATGTAGCTGTCTTCAAGTTATGTGAAGGACTGTCATATAGGAGAGAGACAGAATTGTTCAGATATGTTCCATGACAAAACAGTGGGTTCCAAATCGAAAGAGCTCTTCAATAGATAATTTAATTATTTTTATCTTTTATATTTGCTTTATTACTAATATATTGTTTTGCCCATCTGTTAGGAATATTGTAGATATTGGGAAATTGGAAAGTCTGTAGACTGTATATTATCTTGAAATATTTTGAGTTTTCAGTGTAAATCCATGCATTGAATATATAGGTAGACATTTCATGCATCCTTTTATTTAATTGTCCTTTGTGA
The DNA here is from genome assembly GCA_023653725.1 of Bungarus multicinctus. Classification (NCBI taxonomy): domain Eukaryota; kingdom Metazoa; phylum Chordata; class Lepidosauria; order Squamata; family Elapidae; genus Bungarus; species Bungarus multicinctus. Next base: position 163,864,646 of record CM042836.1, read on the forward strand.
ATGTTGCAGCCTTGAATGTTCACCTTCTCATTAACTATATTCTCTGCTTTCTATCTTCTTGTTTTTTCTTGCATCTCAGGAAATCCGACAACTGCAACAAAAACAAGAGGGTTTTGTCAGGGAAATAACTGATCTTCAAGAGACAGTAGAATGGAAAGAAAAAAAAATAGGGGTAGGATTTGTGTAGCATTTTTTTAAATTTTTAATGTTCTGTTTTAAGTGGAAAAAGTTATAAATTCTGAAATAAAATGGATCAGGATCAGAAGAATTGATTGAACTTCTACAGAACATCAAGGTTGTAGGATATTTAGGCTACAATTTGTATTTTTTACTCAAAGTAAACTGTCAGGTCCTCTCAAATTTTCGACTAGGTTTGATTCCAAAATCCATTTGGTAAGTTGAGAATGAAACCATTCCTGCAGTTTTATAATAATAAGCAGATAGGTAACAAAGTAAATTTGGTGATGAGAATTCCCATCTAAAAATAGATTTTGGAAGAAAAATATAGTAGTATTTCATATAGGCACAATGTAACTAGGTTGGCCAATTTTATTTGAGAGCCAGTTTGGTGTAATTGGTTAAGGCACCAGACTAAAAACCAGAATATGGTGAATGTTAGCCCCTTCTTAGGCACAAAGTCAGCTGGATGATCTTAAGCCAATCACACTTTCTATACTCTAGAAAGCAGTTAAGGAGAAACCACTTCTAACCAAATTGCACTTTCCAGGAGTCAAAAAATAAATACTAAGTGGCTTCCCACTTTAGGGGGTGGGGCAAGGATTTGGCTGCACTGCTGTTCTATGGCCACACCAGTTCTTTGGTTTGGCTTCCTTGTGGTGCCTTTTGGAAACAGCTGAAAACTGAGCTCTTCCAGAGGATTTTTTTGGCACAATTCCATCTTGGTTTGGCTTTGTTATTTAATTTTCTTCTATATTTTTAAATAATTTATAGATATTTCTCTTTGGATATTTTTATTGTTTATTATTTCTAGTTTGTAAACTGATAAGAATTTGGGACTTTCATGGCCTAAAAATGTAGACTTTTATGGCCTAAAAACATTAGGGAAAATGGTAGAATGATATGAGTTGTGCAATTGTAGTTGCAAAATGCCTTTCAAAAGAAAGGCAGTGATATTTACATCTTTATATAATATAGGAAAAAGCCAATATAAAAACCAGTTTAGTGGTTAAAGAATCAGGCTAGAAACTGAGTTAGGTGTCAGGGTTTGCAGCCAACATCGTGGCTGGTCTATGCCTCTCCAACACCTGGTAGAAAGTCCTTGGCTCTAATGGGAAAGAATGTTGTTTTGGCTACACATCCCCAATTATCTCCATCTCCCCTCCTTTCATTCTTACAGCTCCAACCAGCCTGACTGTGGCAGCTCTGAAGATGCTCCCAAAATGGCTTCAGCATAAAAATGGCTTCAGGGCTGACACTCAGTTCAGAGTTAAGTCTAGAAACAGGCTAAAAACTAGAGAGAGAGACTGTAGATTCTAGTCCTGCCTTGGGCACAGATCTAGCTGGGTGACCTTGGGATAGTTACTTTCCTTCAGCTTTAGGAGGAAGGCAGTGGCAAACCTTCTTGCCAAGAGAAACTTGTTCAGGCAATATCCAAGAATCAGACATGTATTTCTTGCAGATTGATATTAACTTTATTTTTTTAGTCTAGCTAAAAGATACATATTGTCTGAGAATTTCAGAAACTGGCAAAATTAAAAACAAAATAGTGAAAATCATTCTATAATTTCTGAAGTTTTAAATAGAGAGCCTACATATGTTGATTTGGGGAAAAAATAAGATGCTTCATAATACAATATTGTTTTGCAGGACAAAACAGTACTATAAAAATTGAACAGAGCTTTCAATGAGACTATTTATTTATTTCTTAAGTTGTCTTTATTTTTTTTTAAGACTTCTAATAATATTGATGCTTGGTAACTCTTTTTCAAATGTAGGTTTGGAGCTAAAAAGTTAGAAAATTTTGTTATGCCTTTATAAAAAAAACTTCTAAAAACTTGCTTGTTGTGTGGTAAGATGCTGCCCTCTCTCTCTTGAAAAAGCAGACTGTTTTTAGTTTGGTGTAATTTTTGAAGATATTCTTATATTGATGTGAGTGCAGTGTACAGATGTGCTAGAGAGAGAAGAGTCAGACATTAAGGGAGTGGGACAGTATTGTGTCAAGTATGCAGGGCAAGAATAAAGAGTAAGACAGATTTGTGGCTAGACATGTAGGTGAGGGCAGGATTGCACAGTTGTTTCTAGGAAGTGGAATTTGGATTACAGCTGTAAACAATTTATTGTGCTTAATTTTAATAGAGATGAAGGCAAGGCTTAATTATGAGTTATGCTGTTATTGGAATATTTATGATGAAGAAATAGTTTGTGAGTGTCATGGTCAATTTAAGGAAGTCCTAGGTAAGTTGAAAAATTATTGTAGTTGTCTCATGGTTCTGAATCCAGGGGATGGGGTAGTTTTGCTTTAATCTTTGCTATTGTTGACTGTAGAACAGAATCTGGTAGGGGAAACAGAAATGAGTAGCTCTTTTTAATATTTTTGTAGCTGGATGAATTTGGATTATGAGATCTATCACTTATTTGGAAATTGGTTGAAGTCTGGAATAGTTGGGGAGATGGGTAATATCATCTGGATTCATTTCATCAAAGTTTCAGATTTCTGTGTCTGAGACAGAGATAGTATGAGTGATATTGCTACCCTTGTTGGATACTCCATTTCCCTATCTGATTCTAAAATGTGAGAGTCCCAACATTAAGTTGAATAGATCAAATATCTTATTGGTATACTATGCACCACACTGCTGAACAATTTCCCTGTCTGAGTTAATCTTGGATCACTCTGAAGCTTTTGTTTTTGAGGATTTCAATATTCAGACTGAGCTCCAACTTTCAGGAGTAGTTTAGGAATATATAACTTCTATGCCTCATATAGTATCTTCAGGAATATAGGGCAGATTTTGAGTATGAATATGGTAGAATTCTAGAATTCACTTATGCAAAATAAATTCAGTACAGTTCAGCAAAAAATATTCCTCGCTTTGAATATGGTTTCCAAGCTACAGATTGGGATTATCTAGAAAGCATTTTTTGCTAGTACATTTCTCTCTTGCTTTTTAGGCCAAATAATAGCCCCCATGGATTAGTCCTTCTGTCATCACTACAGAGTTGAATGAATAATTCCCATGTTGATTGGAATGTGTCAACCGTCCCAACTTGGTCATCTAGCAATGAAAGATTCCGGGCCCATTGTTCAGCCAAAAGTATACTTTACTAAATCCAAAGTGGTTACAGAAGTAGCAAAGCTGGAGGAGGCGGGGCCAGCTGCCAAGCTGATTGGGTGTGCGAAACTGTTCTCTGTGAGCACAGCTGTTTCCCAGCCACTTGATAGGCTCTTTGGGGTCATGATTTCCTGGAGGGGGATCGGAAAAGAATGGTGATCTGCGGAGCGAGTTTCAAACGGCAGTCGAAACTCAAAGGCAGGAGAAGTCCTGGTAGATCAAATGGGGAAGAAGACATCCTGTAAAGAAGAAAGTCATATGTGAAAGTGGAAAGTTGAAGAAACTTAAAACACCATCTTAGAATATTTACTGCGTTTATGGATTGTTGTTGTTTGGAACTATTTTGGAAGGAGTGACAAGACTTTGTTGTGGTTGTGGTTAAAGAGGAAGAAAAGGAAGGAATATACAGTGATAAAAGACATTTGTGAAATCAAGAAAGAAGAAACTCTTGGAGACCATCAATAAAATAGACCGTATTAATTAGAGGATACTCGTGCAACCTCTGAAGTGAGAGATAAAGGATATCTAAAGCACTTAATTATTGAGAATATGTATTATTAGTATTTTTGGTAATATTATAATGACTATCATTAAAATAGAATTGTCTATGTTGTTTATGTTGTTGTGATCTAGATAACTATCACTTTTAAAGATTAGTATTAATATTTTTCTCTGTGCCTACATTAAGATACTAACATTTAATATTATATAACATCCCTTTGATTGTTATTATTTTCAGCATGTTATCCCCACTGCTATAATAATGTGTCAAGATTAGATAAATTAATATAAAACAACAAAGATAGCTAAACCAAGACAAACGTGATAAACTGGAGATACAACAGATAACTTAATAGTAGTAGGATATAGTAGTGGGAAAAGAAGTGGGAGTGTTGGTTTAAAAGGTTGTTAAATATGACCAGCATATTTTTATATATTATGAATTTATCTAAGATCGGGACAGGGAGAAAACAGGTGGCACAGACTTCTTCAGCTACCTCAAGCCCGTCTATAGTCAAAGATAGATTGAATAATTATTGCAAAGATACAGGTCCAATTCATTTAAAGATTTACAAGAGATGCTGCAATCAATGCAGGAAGCCATGTCAAAAAAATCATGAAGAAATGAAGAAGGAAATAGGGGAGGTAAGAAGTGATATGAGCAAACTTAAAGAAAAGATGCAAACAATGGATGGAAAATTGGAAACCTTCCAAGAACAGATCATGAGAAATAAGCGAAAGTTACAAGAGATGGAAGGGAGTATGGAGAAAGAAGGAAAAAGAGTGGAAGAAATAAATGAGAAATTAACCTGAGCAAATAAAGAATTTGAAATGACTGTTATGGTTTTAGAATCTGAGAAAGCAGTTCACTACGCTTTTAGAACATAAAAGAAAGAGAAGATTTACCAGAGATGATGGTAGAGTTACTAGCGAAGACTCTTGGAATAGGCAAGGAAGAGATGTTGATTGAAATGGACAAAATTTATAGAATCCATACAAATTACGCAAGACGGAACAATTTACTAAAAGAAATCCATGTTAGATTCATTAAAAAGTCAATCCGAGATGAGATTCTCCATAGGATGAGAGATGATCCAATAGAATATAGGGGGAAACAGATGATGTTGCTCAAACAAGTACTGAGAAGAATCAGGGAGTTGAGAAGGCCCTACCAATTCTTGACATCCAAACTGACCAGACACAATATTAATTTTAGATGATTGACCTCAGAAGGGATAATGATTACACAGAAGAAAAGAGAATTAGAGTAGATACTGTAGATAAAGTGGAGGAGTTTTACAATAGCGAAGAATTAGAAGAGAGGGAAGAAATAGAAGAAAGAGTCAAGATTATCAATCATAGAAGAGAAAGAACTACAACACAGAGAAAGAAGAAACGAGAGAAGAGAAGAAACGGAAAAGAGAGAAGACGAAAAGAACTGAGAGTAGAACTGAGAGAAGAACTGAGAGAAGCTAGAGTAACAAGGAGTATAAAAACTAGATATAAGTAGAGGAATGTAAGAAGAAACCAAGATCCTATCTTTGAACATCAATGGCTTGAACTCTCACCAAAAAAGAAAAAAAAAACTTTTAATAAACTGAACAGAATGAACCTGGATGCAATAGCAATTCATGAGGTCCACGTAAAGGAGCAGCATAAACATTTATTGAACTATCCCAAATTGGGGGATATGTTTGCATCGTTATCACAGTATAAGAAAAGAGTATTAGTACTATATACCAAAGAGTCAATTGTGGCTAAGCAAATCTATAAAGTTAATGAAGGTAGGATTTTGATTGTGGAAGCAACATTAAATCAAAAATGGGTGGTATTAGTAGGAATCTATGCTCCGAATGGGGGGCTAGAACAGTTTTATAGGAAATTACACAACATTATACGAGAGATAGAATGTGATAATATTTGCATCATGGGAGACTTTAACACAATAACGGACAAAAAAGAAAAAGTAAAGAAAAAAGTAAAGAAAAAAATCAGAAGAATATTAGCTTTTTTAAAAAAGATGGTAGATGAATTGAATATTCAAGATATCTGGAGAGAAAGAAACCAAGGGAAAAATCAGTACATATATTACTCAAGTAGACACCAATCATGATCCAGAATCAATATGGTCTGGATATCGATGGAACTAAACTAGGAAGTAGAAGAGGAAATAGACACTAACCTTTGAGCCGATCACAATCCAGTGAGAGTTAATGGAAAGGCGGGGAAAGGGGGTAGATGGACTTTAAAAAGAGCAATTCTAAAACACAAAGAATTTAGATTGAAGATGGAAGAACAATTACATTTGTTCTTCCAGGAAAATAAGAAAGAGGATACAAACCTACAAAACCTATGGGACACCATGAAGGCTTACATGAGAGGTGTGGCTACAGCCTATATGGCAAAAGAAAATAAAAAGAAGAAATGGCAGAGAAGTTTAGAAGAGGAATTAAAAAGGTTAGAAGTGGAATTACGAAAGAAGCCCCAAAAAGAATAAATGGATTTAATTAAACTTGAGCTGAATATCCTTGGAAAGAAGATCTAGCACAACAAATCAACGGATCAGTCAAAAAATAAAAATGCAAATAAACCAGGGAGATAGTTATCATATAAACTGAAAAAGCAGAAAGAAAAAAGATGGATCAACAAACTGCAGACCAATGAGGAAAATACATACCACCAAAATGAAGAGAAGAAGAAAATTATCCAGGACTTTTATGAGAAATTATATAACGATAATGAGTGTTATATTGAAGAAAAAATATTACAATGTTTCAAGAAAGCTGACTTGCCAAAAATCTCAGAATAAAATGTATGCTGAATGCGAATATAAAAATGTCAGAATTAACAGAGGCATTGAAAAAACAGATGGATAATAAAACCCCGGGCCCTGATGGACTACCAGTAGAAGTGTACAAAGAACTACAAGACTCGCTAAACAAAACACTACTGGAGATGTTAAATGCAGTGTTAAAAGAAGCGAAATACCATCGTCATGGGTGGAAGCATATATTGTGTTGATTCCAAAGGAAAATACTGACCTAACAATAATTTAAAATTATAGGCCTATATCGCTACTAAATATGGATTATAAAGTATTTATGGCAATAATTACTGAAAGACTTAAAAGATTTTTTGAATGAATTTATACATGTTGACCAAAATGGCTTTTTGTCAAAAAGAAAAATAAGAAATAATATGAGGACAATACTAGACTTACTAGAATATTATGAAGTGAGAAGCAACTGGCACTGTTATTTTTAGATGCACAAAAGGCATTCAATAATGTTAATTGGAATTTTATGTTAAAGCAGTTAAAATACATGGATTTTGGCAAAAAAATTATAAATGTGATCAGGGCTGTTTATTCTAAACAAGAAGCTAGAGTTGTAGTCAATGGGGAAGTGGCACAAAGCTTCCAAATTAAAGGTACAAGACAAGGTTGGCAGTTATCACCATTACTGTGCATATTAACTCTAGAGTTATTAACGAGAATGATTTGAAAGGACAAGCAAATTAAAGGGTTAAAAATTAAGAAGAAAGTTTATAAATTGCAAGCATTCGCAGATTATCTTGTTTTTATTATAGAGGAACCATTACAATTGGGTTCAAGGCTTATGGAAGTATTGGAAGAGTATGTGGAAGTAAATAAATATGTCAGGATTCTGGCAGTTACTCCAATTAAATCATACGCCTTGAGCCACACTCCCCAAACTAAAAAGGATTCATTAGAAGTTAAACATTCCGGCACTAGCCTGGGCGTAGCCAAATCTGAGACACGTAATTCATTGTCACCCTTGATCCTGCTCCCCCCTTCTGGGTGTATCATCCAACAAAACACGTCCATAGCCAAGAGTCATTAATCATGCTCTCCAATTAAATTTTTGCATGGCAGAAGCTTCAGTCATCTAATCAGTCTCTGAAGAAAATATGAATGGAATGTACTTTTAATTCCACACTGCTGCCTGCTCTTTGAAACTCCCCCCCTTCTTTCTGTTGACAACTATAAAACGTGCATGCAAAATGTTTTATGAGTTGACAAAATAAGAACAAAACTAAAATGATAGTTAAAAATATGTCAAACTGAAAGACGATTTGATTGAGAGAATAAACATCCAGATAGCAAAGAAAGTGGAATACTTGGGAATACAGTTAACATCAAGGTGCATAACAATCAAGGAGGATACTTATACTAACTTAAATAGTCAAATAAAGACAGACTTAAAGAGATGGAAAAACCTGCAACTTTATTTTATGGAGGGAATTGCAGCAATAAAAATGAACATTTTACAAAAAAAAATTTTATCTCTTCCAAAATATACCTATAAAATTGGAGATAAAATATTTTGAAAATTTGAATAAAACAATGTTGAAATTTATTTGGCAAGGGAGGAAACAGAATTAAATTAAAATTATTACAAGAAGCTAAAGAAAGAGGAGGTTTGGCATGCCTGACTGGGATGAGCTGATACACTTACTTGGATAAGAGAATGGATAAGTTTAAAAAACAAAAGGCTATTAACATTGGAAGGTCACAATTTACAATTGGGATGGCACACATTTTGTGGGATGAAAGACATAAGGCATACTACTCTCAAAGGCATCATATAAGACAAGCTCTGCTTAGGGTATGGACAACAGAATTATATGGAAACATCGGCAAGGCTCTCTACATTGGAAGCATCCAATTTTTTTTAATCTGGGGAGAATTGTTACATATAAAGATTTACTAAATGAAAAAGGGAAATTAAAATCCAGACAAGAATTAAAAGAAAAAGGGGTACAATTGGAATGGTGGGCATAGTTACAAATCCAATCACACTACAGGAAAGATAGAAACGAATAAGGACGAGACAGAATATTATGAAGTTTGGAATAAAATGTACCAACGGTTGGACTTGAGGGGGAAAAAAAAAGGACAGAAAACTTGGAGGTTTTACAGTATTGAATGTGGAAGTTATATAAAGACAATGAAGTATAGTTGACAAAATGATTGTATAAAAAGAATATAAATGGAGTTTATGTTGTAAATATAAAAATAAATGAATGTGTTAACATCACTAATTTAGTAATGTATTGTAAATAGGAAACTATCTGTCTTATGTAGTTTTACATTATAGTCTGTATGTATGGCAAAGACAAATGCCCGGAAAGTCGCACTGTGTCCAAATTTTAATAACTATTTAATATTTTTTTTCTTTAAAAAAAGGTAACAAAGCTGGATCTGGCAATTTCCTTGACCTTGAAATGTTATTCCCCTTCTATTAAGATGGGATGGAGTGATGACTTTGTGGCAGGATGCAGGGTAAACCCATGGCAGTTTTCAAAAGGTTACAATGGCAAACTGGATAGAAGCACTTGAGGTTTTAGGCAATTTCAGTTCAACTGTCACTGGATTTATGACTCTGGTGATGGGAAATGGCTCCACATATTTGGGACCAAGTTTTCTATAGGGCTGTCTTGCGGACCATAGGCCAGGTGTTCTGCAGGGTTTGGATCCAACGATGCTGGTTGAGGAGTGTGTTGAGGGAGTTGTAAGGTCCTGCCTCTCCTTCTTACTCAAGAAAATAAAGACTCTTGAAACTTTGGCATTTCAAAAGGAACTTTTTATTGAGCAGGAGTGATAGCATGACAAAGTAAAGTAGACTCGTGAGTTCCCCCAGGCAATACAATTAGAATAAAGGCATTAGTAACCCCTCCCTTCAGTCCAATGTGGATTCATCCAATCCGCAGGTGTGGGAATGTTACTGTAATAGCCGTCCTGAGAACCTGATAAGTGCACATTCTCAGGGTCATCTACCGCCTTTCAAAGTGAAACAACAACCCACATGGCTCTCCCCCCTTACATTCCCCAAAAGGTGAGAAAATCCCAAGATGCTTAGGCACCAGGTTATAAAAGGTTATAAAATAGCAGCCGTAGAAAGTAGTACCGTGTTTCTCCAACAATATGGCCTCCATCAATAGGAAGACCCAGCATGTTTTCTAGGCATGAAATGAAATTAAGCCCCTCCCCCCAAATTTAGGTCTAGTTTAAAACATGCTGGGGGGGGAGGGCGGGAGGAGAAACTTGCCTTTAACAGTTCCCTGTGCGACGCTGCTGCTGTTCTCGCGCCAGCAGGAAGTGTAGAAGCGTTTCTGCTGCTTCTCGGGCAGGGGAGCTGCCTCCATGGCTTCCACAGTTCCTGCTGGCACGAGAACAGCAGCAGCGGGAACGTGGAAGCATTTCTGCTGCTGCTGCTCGGGTGTGTGCGGAAGCCTCCTGTGTGTCTGCACACACCCGAGCAGCAGCAGAAACGCTTCCATGTTCCCGCCAGCACTGCTGCTGTTGTCGTGCTGGCGGGAACGTGGAAGCGTTTCTGCTGCTGCTCGGGTATGTGCGGAAGCCTCCTGTGTGACACACAGGCACGGCACGACAACAGCAGCAATGCCGGCAGGAACGTGGAAGCGTTTCTGCTGCTGCTTGGGTGTGTGCGGAAGCACACCTGAGCATCAGCAGAACTGCTTCCACGTTCCCGCCGGCGCTGCTGCTGTTGTCGTGCCGGCGGGAATGTGGAAGAGATACTGCCGCCCACCCGCTGATGTGGGGGAGACAAATTAATTCACCCCCAAAAAGACAGCCTAGCTGTTTTTTCGGGGCTTAAAAAAAAATAAGGCCCTGCCTTTTTTTGTGAGAAACACAGTAATTAACTAATATATTCGGGATCTCCCTTTCCCCAATTGAATGGCAATTCACGCTAGGGATCTGGCGAGTTCTGGCAGAGGGACAAGGTCCAAGCCAGTAGCTACTCAGAACACTGAATCCAGTGTGCTGGATTATTGTAGGCAACCTCGGTAAAGGGTAAGAGCTCAGCCCAATTGTCTAGCTGATAGTTCACATAACAGTGGAGGTATTGCACCAGTATGCCATTTGTATATTCGCAGCCTCCATTCATCTGCGGGTGATGGGAGAAACTTAGGCCCTGGGAGGTGCCTAATAATTTCAACTGCCAAAAGCTTGAAATAAATTGGACACAGCAATCTGAAATTATGTGCTCATGTGTTCTGTGCAATTGATACATGTGTTGCACAAATACGTGCTAGAATTTGCAGATGGAATCTTGGGACAAGTCACAAAGTGGTCCTGTTTGGAGAACAGGTCCGTGATAACCCAAATCACTGTTTCCTGTGCTTTTTCATGCACGGTCATCAGAACTGGCATTTCACAAAATGGAGAGTTTTAATAAGTCCAAAATGCCCCACTGTCTTGGTATAATGGCTGCATTGCAAATCCAGGGTTCGCTACTTCGCAGGCACATACAATTTACTCCCCATCCACACCAAGTCATCCCTTAGGGAAAGTTATTTCTTATGTAGTCAGAATCACTTGTCCTTTGCTAGAGTTTCTTTTAGCACTTGAGCTATGTTGCCAGCTACCTGCTCTTTTGAGTTTTATGTTGCTTTGTGAGGGCTAATGCAACTATTTGTTTGGAAACAATGATGGAATTGACAACCCTCTTTTTGGCACTGTTGTATTGGGGCATCCTGGACAGGGCATTCATCAGGAAATTCTTCCCTCTAGGGAGGTAGCAAAGGGTGAAATTGAACCAGTTGAAGTATTGAGCCCATCTGACTTATTTGGGAGACAGCTTTCTGGGTTTTTTTTTAGCACTTCCAAATTCTTGTGGTCAGTCCAGACTTCAAAAGGGATCTTGCTGCTCTCTGGGAATTGTCTCCAGGCAAGAAGAGCCCAGTTAATTTCATAAACTTCCTTCTCCCGACTGTTCAGTGCCTTTCTGCTTCAGAGAGTTTGCACAAGGTGTAGGCACAGGATTGTAGCCCTTCTTGTAAGTTCTTTTGGAGGAGCACTGTCCCCACTGCCACATTGTTGCCATTTGCCTGAATGACAAATGGTTTGTCCAAATCAGGGTGTTTCAACACTAGCTCAGCTACAAAAAGGTGTTTCAGTTTCTCGAAAGCAGGTTGGCATTCCATTGTCCATTTAAATGGTTGGTTTAGTGATTCCTTTGATTTTTAAGAGATTCATGATTGACAGTTCTCTATGGGCAAAGACTGGGATAAACTGTTGGTAAAAGTGAAGCCAAGGAAGCTCTGCAACTGCTTCCTTGTACGAGGGGCTTCACACTCTAGGATGGCACTCACCTTCCCCAGGTCTATTTCTACATCCTCCTGGGAAATCTGGTACCCCAAATAGTCTAGTCTTGTGAAATTCACACTTGCAGAGTTTCACACACAATTGAGGCCCCCCAAGTTTCTCAATTCATGCCCTTAGTAGTTTCACGTACTCTTTCATCATCTCAGTGTAAATTAAAATACTATACACCAACACCCCTTTGTATAAATGATCATATAGCACCTCATTGATCAACTGCACGGACACTGGGGGGGCTCCCTGTAGCCCAAAGGGGAGCACTCAGTTTTGTGGAAGTAGCCCAAAAGTCAGTTAAATGCTGTTTTCTACTCATCCCACTTCTTAATCTGCACCTGGTAATAAGCGTCCCTTAAGTCCAATTTGGTGAAAATTTTTTGCTTGGCCAGGTGACCTAGCATGTCCTTCATCAATGGAAGGGGGTACACATTTTTCCCACAGATAGCATTAAGCCCACTGTAATCCATGCATAATCTAAGCGAGTCGTGTTTTTTCTCTTGGAAGAGCATGGGTGTAGCCATGTGTGACTTTGCTGACTGAATGAAACCCCAGGCCAAATTCTTGTCAATGAAAGATTGGATTCTTCCAGTTCCCAGGGCATCATCAAGTACAGTTTGGGTTTGGCAGCTTGGCATAGGGACAATCTTGATAGCACAGTCTGTGGGGTGATGGGGAGAAAGCACATCAGACTCTTTTTCTTTGAACACTTCAGCTAGGACCCAATATTCTTTGGGGATTGATAGATTCATCTCCCTCCATCCAAGCTTTCCTTGCGCCTTCTGCTTTCACTTTTCTAATCAACAGCTTGTGACAGCTCCTTATCACTTTTATTATGGCTTCCTGGACAGAAACTTTCCTCCACACCTTCAACTGGTTTCACTCTCAGTCTATGGAGGGATTCCACTTCTTGACCCATTTAAGCCACAGGACCATGGCTTCAGTCATCCCCTGAGCCACAGCGAATTGGATAGTCTCTATGTAGGTTCCACACCACCACTGTTCCATCCCACTGAGAGGAAGCTACGGGGTTTTTTAGTTCCCTCAACCGCATTCCCAACTTTTCCACCACACCTGGGCTAATGAGACATCTGGTATACCAGAGTCTAGTACTGAACCTTCCCTTATTACACAAACATACATCACCTGATATGCTTATATCCACTAAGTCCTCAAATTTATACAGCTTGGAGATAGAAAATAGGCATAAAAATGATGATATGGTCAAAATACTCACTTGCCTAATAATTGGGCACAAAGTGTATACCTGTGGTTTGTGAACTTGTGGACGTTCCCTTCTTAGGAGGTACCTCTCAAGGTTTAAAATATCATCTGGAATCAAGGTGACATCTGGATATATGTTTCTCTGTGTGGTAGGTATGTTGTCTTGGCCTATAGGTCAAGAGATGATGCAGAACTTCCTGTATCTTCTCTTACTCGGTGTGAATGATAGCCATATTATTAGCACTATGTGTCACTGTCTTATTTGCAAAGTTGGATGAATCAGCTGAATCCACTGCTGTAATTTAGAAGATGACCATGCATCAGCTGGTGCAATGTGTATTATGAGAGTTTTTACTGCCCACTTAAGGAAACAAATGCTGCTTTGAAACTTCTCTGTTCTCAGAGGTGGTAGTGCATATTTCATGTTTTCATAGTCCTTTAGATAGTTGTATTAATCAACTTCCTTTTGTTTCTTTCATGCATTATTATATCTCAGCAGTTAATTCTATTATATTTGAAAACAATTTCTCTGACTGAAAGAAGGGCCAACTTTTGTTGCCTTTGCCTTCAGTAAACTGAATAATATCAAAGGAAGTTTTTCCGTTCCATGACTTTCCATTTCCTAACAGCAGGGGTGGGATTCAACTGGTGTTACTACCAGTTTGGTTACTATGTTTTGCTGCGCACGTGTGTAAAAAAAAATAGCTGTGCTGCCCAGACAGCTGAAAAGCACTGCACGCAGGTGCGTAGCATTTGAAAAGCCTCTTTTTTCCTGCTTTTTCAACCTCAGCTGTGCCACACAAAGCAACTGAGGTTGAAAAAGCAGGAAATAAAGGACAGGTAAGAACCTGGTCGGTGGGTGGCCCAAACAGCAGCAAACACAGAACCGGTGTCTGTTGTTCTTCAGAGCTACCGGTTCTATAGAACCAGGCAGAACCAGTAGCATCCCACCCCTTCCTAACAGCATATTTAGAAATCTACCCTTTAGTCAAGAACATTAATCTTGTTTCTCAAGGACATATGAAAACTAGAGTTCAGGAATTCCCTTAATGCATATTATCAATAAGCAAAGCATACTAAAATGAATTGTAGCAAAGTATCTTTTAAAAGTGTCCAAAATTGTTTGGCTATTACATTCTATAGCACTTTTTGTTAAAAAAAGGGCTATCAGACAGGTTTTTAAAAATATGACTTTAGTATTTAACTCCAACAATGTGAATAAAGTAACCCCTTCTTTTAGAGATTTATTAACGAACGGATAGACGAGCAAGTTAGGACTATTAAGTTGCAGACTGGTCTTCTTCAAATTTGTTTTTATCATCCTTTAGAACATTTAATCTCATCAACTAACACTTCAACATCATCTGTCACTGGATCATTTTCTATTATTTAGCCTTCAGAAAAGAGGGTTGAATGGTTTGTTTTTATTATAAAATGGTTAATACTTATCCTTAAAAGTGAATTCTAGATTTAGGATATTTCTTAATATAAACAGCAGAACTGCAAATTTAAAAAATTAAAACCTTTGGTCATAAAGTCTTTAGAGCAGAACTAAATATTATTTTTCATTAATATGCAACACATTACACTTGCATTACACATAATATTTCTCTTACATTGCAGTAATGAGTATGCCAACTGTAACAGTATTGAATTCATTGATTATCAGAATGGAAGGAGGAGCTCCTTGTTGCAATTCTGTGTGGTTTATAAAGCCAAAGCCATAAAAAGACATTGTGAAGAAATTCAAATAGAACTAGGCTTGCCTTGATAAGTTAGTGACAGAGTGTTTAGGGAATCCATTTTCAATGGAAATTAAAACATGAAACCAGCCATTAACAATAGCACTTAAAGTTATATGCTGCTCTGCTTTGCAGCACCCTCTGAACATTTTACAAATGTCAGCATATTGTCCCCCCCCAAAAAAAATCTGGGTCCTCATTTTATTGACCTTGGAAGGATGGATGACTGAATCAACCTTGAGCTGTTCAGGATCGAACTCCAGGTTGTGGGCAGAGTTAGCCTGCAATACTGTATTCTAACCATTGCGCATCAGGGCTCCCTTAATGTTAGTTAAGAAAAAATTCTGTAAGTAAGCATTCTTTCTTCTTTTATGCAAATCTTTTATCTTGTGGATCTAAAATTACTGATTCTTATTGCTGATTTTCTTAATCTGTATGTCCTCTTTTCTGATTTTACTGTCTTTATCTTCTGCTTCTTCGTTAAATACTTAGGCATTAGAAAGGCAGAAAGTTTTCTTTGATTCCGTAAGAAGTGAGCGAGATGATCTTAGAGAGGAGGTGATTTTGCTGAAGGAACAATTGAAGGTATGATGAAGCAAACGAACAAACACAAGCAAAAAATATATAAAGTATAAAAGGTAGTGATATTAAATAATAGCATTTTATTTCAGTGTACCAGAAAGAAGCCTTCCTTGGGTATTCCATTATTTGATAAGCTTAAACTAGCTGTGGCTCATCATTGTTTTCTTAACTAATTGTATTCTCTTACTCTGCTGCTGTTGAAGTGCATTTAGCTACATTTGGAAATTAGGAAGAATTAATATTAGATAACAGCATATACATAAAAATTTCAAGCTACTGGAATGAGACTGCTGATCATGCCAACTTCTGTAGCCCAAAGCTATATCATGAATTGTTTTCACTTAGGATAGTAGCATAATCTGTGAAAATCACCTCTTGCTGCAAAAGTTTTAGTACTGTTACCTAGTTATTTATTATATTCGTAATATTCTCATACTGCATTCATGTGATTTTATTATGCATGATTTCAGTTTTTGCAAACATACTTTACATGGAACTGGTTGTTATAAATATATTTTGTTTTGCATTCACAGCAATATGGAATAATCACCAATTTAGAAGTAGCTACCAATGGAGAAATCTCTGAATGTGTTACTAAGGATGGACTATCAAATTCTTCCAATGTTGTTTCAGAGACAAGTCATGTCTTTAAATCTGAGGATTGTACAGAAGGTAAGCATTTGCATTGTACTAAGATACTATATATGATCGTTTTTGGTTGAAAATGTTTATAATCTAACAATATTCTGCATGGTGTACACATGTTAACTTTTCCTTAATACAACAATCACTTAAGGCCATTAATTTTTTTAAAAAGTGTGAAGTTTTTTGGTGAGAAGATTTTTAATTGGGTGTTGTTTAATTCCCAATTTCAGGAAAACCAAATAATTTAAAGCTAGCTTATATATATATATAAGCTATATATCTATTATAAATTTCATTTCAATATATTAAGCATAATATATATTATGTGTATATATTATTTGCAAACATTAACTTTGCTTTGGTTCCCAGCAGTGTATATGAAAAGCACCTGAAAATATTAAGTTTTAGGTACTAAATACAGATGGTGCTTAACTTATGACCACAATTTGGACCAGAACTTTCCTCACTAAGCGATGTGGTCATTAAATGAGTCATCGCATAACTATCCCTGATTTTACAACCTTTTTTGCCATAGTTAAGCAAATCTGGTTTACCCATTGATTTTGCTTGTCATAAATGTCATAAGCCAGCTGGGAAGATTGCAAATGGTAATCACATGATCCTGAAATGTTGCAGCCATTGTAAATGCTAATTACTTGAATTGCAATCATGGCCCATAGGCACTCTGTGATGGTCATGTGAGAACAGCCATGTCATTTTTTTTAGCACCATCATAACTTTTTAACAGTTGCTAAACAAATGGTCATAAGTTGAGGCCTGCCTGTAAAATTAATTACATTGCTATTCATAATAGTTGTTCATAATTGTAATTTATTAATCACAGTGAGATTTATCCCAGTCATGTATTCCATTAACATAGTTAAGAAAACTTTATGTATTTAAATTATTGGCTCTATTATATTTAAAAAATTAAAAAACAAGGAATTTTAATTTGTACAATCCACTTAAAGTAATACAAATTCAGTAGAGTTGGCAGTGATACACTTTTCTGTTCAGAAATTTTAAGTTACGTTCTTCCTTTGCCGTCATATAATTTGCAAAAGTTGGATGCCTTTTAACATATTACTAATTCTCTTGAGGTTTTAAGTGGAAAGGTAAGTAATAGCATACTTAAATGATGTATCTATATTGTGATCCCTTGAACTTTCTTATAATGATCTTTTAGGCAGAGCAAATGAAGTGGAGATGGAAAATGAGATTTTGGAGAATATGGGGAAAAGAGAAATGTTGCAGAATACTGAGCATGAGGAAAACACAGAGGACACTAAGGATCAGGAAATCAAGTGTTTGGAAATAAAGACATTGCCTGCTGATGAAAACGTAGAGACTAAGAAAGTCTCTGAAGCCAAAATTACATCAACACTGAAATTAAATAGTGGTCTTGAGGATCCTGTAAAAAGTTACTCAGAATGTATCCCAGAAATTGTTGATTCCCTTGAAAAAAGATATTCAGATGAATTAAAGGTTGAAGGGGCTTCACCAAGTCATATTTTAGAAGAGAAATTGTCTGATAGAGATATAAATGTAACTCATAATCAAAATAATATGACAGATCCAAGTATTGAGATTAATCAGGAAATACATGCCAATTTAGAAATAGTTCCACAACAGCAAAATAAAGAAAAACAAACAGATATTGTAGTTGATGAGTCAGAAGGGAATAGTGAAGTATTTTGGGAAGCTTTAGATTTTATAAATAATGGCCACATGGCAATTTCTACTTCACCAGAATTGGTAGATGTTATCCTAATGAAAGCCTCCAGTATTGATCTTAACAGTGAACAATCAAAAAATGGGGTTGTTGAGGGAGATTTAAATAGAGAATGTTTTAAAAATGAACAAAATCCTAACATAAATGTTGTAACAAAAGGGCCAAAGATAGAAATGTGTGAAACAAATGAAGAGAATGAGGCACAAAGTATGATGTTGCAACAGGAGGACCAAGTAGTAGATTCTGCAGAAGAACAAAAAAGAACATCATGTATTATGAAAGTTACTTTGAATGAGTTTGGAGAGGAACAAGATCAACTTAAAGTTGAAGAAATCCAGTCACCACCTTCAAAACATGATGCAGTTGTTGACAAACAAAATGAGCAAGAGTTAGGAGCAAATAAAGAAAATGTTGAAGATATGAAGGCATTAAATGCTGATTTAGATTTTGAGGGAAAGAATAATGAATGTACTGTGGAAGATGTTCATGCAGAACAAGTTGTTGTAGATTATATAAATCAAAGCAAATGCCAGACCCATGAAGAAACAAATGCAAACATAGAGAATGATTCCAGCTGTAATATAAAATCAGCTTGCGTAGATGGAGCTCTGGCTGATATTGATATGATAAATAAAGAAGTTGCTGGCGGTCATAAAGAAGATGTATCTGCAGGAAAACAGAGTGTAGATAAAGAAGATAATACTATTCAGTTTGCTGTAACTACAACTACAATGAAAGAAGGTACTGAAGAAACATGCACTAGGAATAAAGAGGATAAAAATTGCAAACAACTGCATGAAGAAATTCACAGTATTGTGCCAGATATTGAGGAGGTTGTTTGTCTTGAATCACAGAAGACTGAATTCATTGAACAAAATGAGCCTGAGAATGAAGAAATAATTGTAGAAGAATATCATGAAGCCTTAGATGTTGATGCAGTTTCTTTTGGAGAATTTAAAACTTCTGAAAAGAGGGATGATCTGAGTAATAAAGATAATGAAAAGGTCAAAGCCAGTTTATTAGATGAAGTTGGATCTGAAGCTTTTGTGGAAGAAAGTGACAGTATTCAGCAGCTGAAAGAACATAAATCTGAAGAAGCCAAATGTATGCAAATTGATTTTTCTGTTTCTGAAACAACAAAGTCACAATGTGGACAGCTGGAAAAGGAAAATAAATTGTTGGATGAAATCAGTTCAGTACAAATAGCTGATTGTACACCAGAACAGTTGGAAAACCTGGAGGGTGCTATGAATGAAAATCAAGAGGAAACAGAAAGGTATAATAAGAAGGGAAAAGGTAAATCTCGGGAAGACTGCATTATTTCATAAACTCAGGAACTGGATCATTGTTCCACATCATTAACCTGGTATCTGTTAAAGAACAAAAATTCACCTTTAATTTTTAAAAAGTCAAAATTTGAAAGAAGTTCTACTATTGAATTAATGTCATATTCTAAATAATGCAAAGTAGTCAATAATGTATGCATGTGGAGGCTACCTTTTTTGTCAAGTTTCTTGACAAATTTAATTATAGTCTAACCAAAGCTATTATCCTAATTCCCAATGAGCTGCTTTTTAATACTCCATCAAATACAGTATTTGTTCTCTAAGAATTTTAATTAATGCTAGGATTGGAAAATTCTTGGCAATGATTAGGATGCATGCTAGCTTTTTGATAAAATGTCTGATACATTTATATTTGATTTCACGTTATTATATAGAACTTTAGCTTCAATACTGTTACACTTTCTGAACAAAAAAACAAGGTAAAGCTGAAATAACAATAATGACATTATGACAATTGTTAAAGAAGTAGTAAGTTTTTGTTGTGTATGTTTCACTCACTTCAAATTAATACCATTTCTGCTGCAAAGATATACACATAAAGCACTACTACTTATAGTAAGAAATTATTTACTAAGAATCATATAGATTTCAGTCACATCTAATTCAGTCTTTTCTTACAAAATTAAGCTCTTATTGGTTTAAATCAGTGGATTAAACTTAATGTCTCTGCAATTGATACATAAATAACATGCTATTGATCCAATTTAATATTTATAGTTTTGTCTCTCTTCCTCTGTCTCTTTCACTGTAATCTATGTAGGTTTATGTATGATAAAAACTTTCAGTTTGCTTTATATTTAGCCTTTGTATTAAGTAATATTAACTGCAAATTGTAATCTATTTACTTTTGAAAACCTATCATTTGTTATCTGCACTGCCTTGCAAAAAATAAATATTGAGTGTTGAATGCAAACCAATATTTTCTTATATTGGGAAATCTACCCCTTTAATTTTTGCTGGAATAAAAACAGTCTTGATTGTCTCTGTAATAATTATCTCTATTTAAACCACAAAATGAAAGATAATAGCTACTGCAGTTTTATGATAAAACTATTTAACACAGTCTTTTTCTAAAAGAGAGTTAATAATGGCTAAAATAAATCTGAAAGTTTTTCATTTATGAGCATATAAAACTTTTTAAAACATAAAACATTTATGAACATATAAACCTGGAACACTTTTATAAACATAAAGTAATTTTAACTTCTGCTTTACCATATTAAAATTAAGACAATGCAAATTCTAAAATTTGTATAGCTATAATTTGTATTGTATAGTGTAACAATGTATTACATAAATATAGGAAAAAAAATAAACATATAACACAGTATCTAATGTATATAATGGAAATAAAGTTTTATATTTTAAAATTTCTCTTCTCATTTGTTTGTAAAATTGATTTAACTGGTAGTTCTAATATTTTGTGCAACTGCATGTACATATTTAGAAAACATTAATAGTTTTAAAGGAATTGTTTGATAATTATTGCTTATTCCCTATGCTCAGAAATGTATCAGTAAAATAAGCATTCTACCTTTTGGTAGGGAAAAGAGATGAGGGCTGATGAGACAAGACAGGAGAGCAAAAATTGTCATTGAAGCGGCTTATTATTTTATCTGATACGGTTATAATGTTCAGTTGTTTCACTGAATATGTGTATACTGCACAAAGTTGTATTAATATGTGTTAGGCATCAATTCTTGTAATTGTATTGAAATTGGAAGAAAGACTATTAGGTATATTCACTGCCTTGAATTCTTTATAAAAAATAATAAAGATGAGATTGAATAATTCTAATCTCATCTAAATGTTTTATACCTGCAACATCATTTATAAAGAATTCTTATTTATTCCTTAGTTTCATGATGTATAATTTTCTTTTGTATCTTAACCTTAAAATTTTATTTTCAGCTTATTCTTAATGTAGTAGCTATTCATTAGAAAATAATTTTCTTTACGTTAAAGAATTCTGACACAGTGCCCAATGTATCACCAGTGCCCAATCATGTATTCTCATATGATTTCCACCAAATTCAAATATTCTTGCTTTCAGTAAATATATAAATTATTGACTAAATTTAAGTTATTAACTTAATATAAAGAATTATATTATTACAGAAGTGTCCGCAACTTATATTTTTAAAATAATTTTATTATGTTACTAGTTAGAGCCCTCTAAAATATTGAACAGTTTACTATTTGCAGCAAAAAGAATAAATTAGGGGAAAGCTAGTTAATGATCTCCAAAATAAATTGAAAATCACTTGGCCTTCCAAGCTTATAATATAAGCAGGTTGGATGTTCTGTATTCAACTCCATGAAGTGCATAATTTGGTTGCATAATCACTTTGTCAGAATAGAATTGTTCGCTTATATCCCATTGTGTTTATCTGACAGTAAAACAAATTGCTCCAAATTGTTAAGGAGCCACCCAGTACAAATTATTTGAAAGGGAGAAAAGGTTAGATGAAGAGAAGAAAACATTTCCAACTGGTACCAATTAAAAAAAGGATATAATTGCAAATCTGATCTTTAGCCAACTATCATTATTATCTCTTAATGTTTGGCATATGTAGATCTAAAGGCATTGTTGTGCTGTGAATGTAAATAATAGTAGATACTGCTACTTTGTGGCTGCTAATTTCCCATTTATAAAAATAATCTGAAAGGAAAATTAAAAGTTAGGCAGCAGAGAGAGGCATGAATGCAGTATTGCCCTTACCTTAAAAAAGATTTTAAAGAAGCGATTTCTATATGTGTTTGTAAAGTGACTTGTGAGAGACCGTTAATTCTTTTTAACTTATGTGTTTGGAATACTTTGTAATTATTTTATATAAAATGGGTAACATTTCACATTTTGAAGTAAAGTGGATGACTTATTTTTGTGCAATTGAAAACAGTAGCAAATTTTTGGAATGCTACATTTGACAAATATTTTAATGTGAAAAAACCATCATATGCGAGTATTAGATTCCAGTTTATGAAAAATATTGAGTTTTATATTGTGAAAGTCTAAATCTAAAACCATCTAAAAATTTAAAACCATCATATGCAAGTGTTAGATTCCAGTTTATGAAAAACATTGAGTTTTATATTGTGTCTGAATGTATCAGTATGTAGGGCTGAGCAGTGCTTTGAATTTTGTGCCAGAAAGCGCCTCTAAGCATGCAGGAGAATGAATGAATGCAGTTGTCTGTGGCATCTTAAGAAGATGCACCCTTTCCTAGATTAGGTAGTGGCCTCTTCAATATTGAACAATTCCACAAAAATGCTATTGTAGATAGGTGCTAGATTCATATTCCCACATAATCTGAGGTCCCTTTCGTAACATTTGAACTATGCACAGTTTGATACACAGTGTTTTAAAGTTTATGTTGTAAAATTATATACATTTGAACAATAAAAGATTTGTGAGATTTTTGTATTCCAGTGTTTGACCATAGAATACCTGCATGCTAACAGTAGAAGATAGAGCTTTGCATGCTGCTGGGTGCTTCTACTGAAGTGACAAGCATGCTTTGTGAGATTGGCATAACCTCCCTTGGTTGAAAATCCCTTCCCAGCCCTGTCTGTGACATCATTTACCATGGTACGTGCATAATTTCATTTATCGTTTGCCCCACTAACCTTCATCATTACCTTTCTTTAAAAATGTGTAAAATATCAAGTGTTTTGTATCTTTTTCTTTCTCTCTTATAGACATTAGATTAAAAAGACTTCTGGATGAGCGAGAATTTTTACTTCAACAGGTAAATAAAAGCTGAATACTTTGAATTTAGTCTGTTTGAGTATACTCATTATTGGCTCATAAACTACTGATTTAGATGCTATATTTTTTATAGAGTGAAAAGAGTTGCATGAAATGGCTCCACTTAATTTTTTTAAGCTATGAGAGTATATTTCTGTATCCTGCTGAGCTGTAGTACAGGTAGTCCTCAACTTACAACAGTTCATTTAGTGACGGTTCAAAATTACAGTGGCGCTGAAAAAAGTGATTTATGACCGTTTTTTACGGTTATGACTTTTGCGGAATCCTCAAATTCGGATTCTTGACAACTGATTTATATTTATGAACGTTGCTGTGTCCCAAGGTCATATGATCACCTTTTGCAACCTTCTGACCAGCAAAGTCAACGGGGAAGCCAAATTCACTTAACAACCAGGTTACTTACATATCAACTGCAGTGATTTACTTAACTGTGACAAGAAAAGTCATAAAATGGGACAAAACTTGCATAACAAATGTCTCACTTAACAACAGAAATTGTGGGTTCAATTGTGGTTGTAAGACAAGGACTACCTGTATGTTAGCATGCATCAAGTTTATTTTATTTGTTATTTTCTAAATTAAATATAATTAATTATAAATTAAATATATCAATTAAAATAAATTTATAAATTAAATATTTATTATTAAATTTATATGTCACCCATCTCACTGATATAGCAACTCTGGGAGGCTTATAATATAATGAAAAGTGAAAAAGATAATACAAGGCAATTAAAATGCTCTAATTTGGACTGAATATAGTATGTAGGTTTAGCAACTGGAATTTGAATGCTAAAAAAGGGTTCTTTTAAAAAATCAGATGCTTTTGTGTCTTTGTTCTAGCTTCCCCCATCTGTTTTTATCATTACTTTGTGCCACTCCCTACCAAATAACATTCAAATTGTCTTACTGGAAGCTCTCTGTCTATCCATTTATTAAACAGGTATAGAAATGGCTTGTAGCATCAGCCATGATTCTTATCTTTTTCATCATTTGCTTCATGGCTTTTCAATATTCTTCCCAAGGAACACTTTTAAGAAGTTGGGAGATTTTGGAATTACTGCAATTGTTGGTTGACATAATATATATATATATTAGTTCTACATTTAAGAAAAAATAATTTCCAGATGTTGTTTTTTATAGTAAAACATACAATTGATTCATCCGCAGGGAACAAATGGCAGAATATGAAACTATTGGATCAAAACTCAACTTGTAGAGTTTTTTTAATCCAATCTTTATTTTTATAAATAACTCAGGACAGCAAACATATCCAATAGCTCCCTCCTTTTTTTCTCCACCATAACAATCCTATGAGTAGGATGGGCTGAGAGTGCATGACTTGCCCAAAGACACCCAGTTGGCATTCATGCTTAAAGTAGAAATAAAATTCACAACCTCCCAGTTTCTTGCCTGGTGCCTTAAGCACTAGACTAAATTGGCTGTCACAGTTTTTTATTTAAAAAGATATGCAATATATTACTGCTATCTTGATAACTGAATTTGGCATCTCCAAAATCTTTTCTGTATTTTTTGAAGGGGCAGAATTGGTAGCCATCATTCTTCAGTGTTATGTTACAAATGTCTGCTACATAAGCTTAAAAATTATCTTGCCGTTTTCCAAGTTTTCCTCTTTTATAACTAGTCCTTCATAAATCAAAACAGAAGCATCAGGCAATCTTGTGAAAGTGATAATGATTCTATTCATGTGTAACCTTGATCATTTTTCCTTGGATTGATTTTTTTTATGGCTTTCAGATTAAAAAATTAAACGGACAACTGGAAGAAAAACAAAATAGTAAAATTGAGAAGTTACATTTGGAAGATGGAGTCCTAGAAAATGGCCCAGACATGCATGTGATTGATCTTCAAAGTAAGGTTAATCCCCAATTTAAAATTTTTAAATTTAATACTTATTTTTTTCTACTTATAGAATGAATATATCAGATGAAATAGGCCTCTCAGTTATTCATGCAGAGATCAATAGCTTTTTTTCTGAGCTGTCATTCTAAACTGCTAAAGTTAGCTGTATACTAAGTCAAACTTAGTGGAAACACATATTGTAACATGGTGTCGAATGAGTGGCATTTCTCTTTTACATTGGTAAAAAAAGAAGAAAAAAAGCTTTTTCAGAAGGTTAATCAGCTGTATACCCAAAATTGGCCTTTGTAATAGGGAAGAGCAATTGTGTCATGCCCATTTGGGTGGCAAGAGTGGCATAAGGGTCTAGAAAAGTTGCAATGATGCTCAGTACCAAGTTCATCATATTTGGCCTTTCAGAAAATAAATATGATGTATGGTTGCATCCTAACAATTCAGAAGCTGTAGGAGCAGGATTTGGCAGCAACATAAGGATCAAGGCTGATAAGGAGTTGGGGAGCTATAGTGAATGGTGGCAATCATTCTTACTACTTTTACTTGGGATAATTTAGTACTTTCTGACTGTCCACACTGATAGTTGCAGTTATTTGATCAAGAATCAACTGAATACACAATCTCAGAATTCCAGCTATGTCCACTAGTGAGTCAAGAAGTGTTCTTTCTATCCCAAAACAGCTTCTATCCAGCTGATTTTTTTTTTTTCTGGGAGACTGGAGAAAGAGATGATCTTGGTTCATTTCACTTTAGTTCCTTATTTTCTCCCTCACATGAAAGTCTGCTTGAAAGCACTGGAGAATCCTCTCAAAATATGGAGAAGTATTACTGAAATTTGAAGAGGGAGGGAGAACCATCTGCTGGTGGATAACATCCTTAGCTGTGCGATTAATGTTAATGGATGCTAAAGGAGTTACAGTATTTGAGAATTATTTTGATGTCAGACATGACTTTATATTGTTATTTATTCAGGAGATGCAAACAGACAAATCAGTGACCTGAAATTTAAGCTTACAAAATCTGAGCAAGAAATTACAGCACTGGAACAGAATGTAAGTTTACAATAGGCTTGGTAGTATTTTTGAATTACCTGGTTTGGTGCAGTTATTTTTATTTTTTATCTAAAAGTGTTAGAGGAGAAATTAGATTATCTCAGTTCATTTGTTTCAAAACCATTTTCCATGAAATTAGTCAATGTTGTTTAATTTTAATTGTTTAATTTTTAATTCGAAATATATTAACTAAATGCTAATATATGATAATTTGATTCTGTAGTATTTGATTCATATTATGAAGTAATTTATGGTGAGTTGCCATATTCTGGCTTCTGGATCCAAATACTTGCTCATAGAATGGAAGGGTTGAAAGAAACCTATCTAGACCAAACCCTAGCCTGGTACAGAATTCTACTATATCATCCAGTGTTTCTGGTGGGTAACCTTAACAAAATTGACTGAGCACTGGAGTGTTTGGGAAAGGTGAACCCCACTATTACCTGTTTCTTAAAATAGTTCTGTAAGCCTTAGGAGATGGGGATAAAACTCTAGCATGTTTATTTGATGTTGGCCTTCATTCATATTAAGTTCTTCCAAGAATCTAACACATTTATGTGCGGATCCAAGCTGTGTGGCTTTTTGCAATTAACAGATGGAAATTTTATTTTTTCAGTGCCATTGTAACTTCAAACGGTTACTCAAAGAACCGTTGTAAGCTATTAGGAGCAATCTGGAAATCTTCAAACATCCTAGATCATTTTGCTCAATGAATAAATATATAATTTTGTTGGATTGTAGTCTCTTTATCTGGTTTTAGGAGTTGTGTGAAGACAGATCACATTTTAGGTCCAGGTTTGCGTTCAAATATTAAAAATTCAAAAGGATTTACGTTTCCCCCACCACCACCATGCTTTTCTTCCACCTTTGCTCCTTGCAGGGTGCAGTCTGTGAAATTGCACAACCGTGTGTGAATGTGTATTGTCTTTTCCTGTTGAACAAAAAATTCTCCAAGTCTAGGAGGACGCCAGGTGGACAGAAAGGAAGGTGGATCCCCTGGGTGGATCCTTCAGCCCCCATCAGAGAATGGGATGGGGGTGGGGGAGGAAGGATGTGGTGGAGAACCTCCTTGGAGGGTGGAGGTTCCTTGGGGACTTAGCTTCCTTTGCCCGGGATCAGACAGCAGGACGAGGTGTGGGGGTCTCGGGTAGTTTGTGGAGCAGAGTGCCCAGAGTCCAGATCTGCGGGCAATAGGCAAGCAGGAAAGGACAGACAGATGGGCCACCCAACACAATGGCTGGCTGCTTAACATTCAGGAGCTGTTCTCCATTGACTTGCCCCCCCACTATTGAGCTGGCCAAAGACTGCCAGGATGAAAGCCCATCTGCTCAAGTATCCCCCCCAGCCCCCATTCACTTGAGAAGCAAAGAGGGCCTGAAAGAGAGGCTGCTGTCTTCCCGGGTTTCTCTTTCCCTAGGGCAGCAAATGGTGTCCGTGGGGAGAGGGCTTAATGCGGCTCTCAGCACATGAATCAATGCAATGCAATGATTTTCTGTGCTGTCCAAGATATTTTTAATATGGCACGCAGTGTGCTGATAACCACTGGGACCATTGCAACTGGTTTATGCCATAATCTTTCAACTTCAATTTTCAGATTTTGATAGTTTTTTATTTTTTCCAATTTGTCTTCCATTCAGCTATCTTCTGGTATTACCATATCAATTATCCACATTTTCCTCTTTTCAATCAGAATTAAATCTAGTGTGTTATGAGGCAAGACTTCATCAGTTTGCATTCAGAAATCACACAATATTTTAACCTGTCATTTTTTACTAGTTTTCCAACTCTTCCAACACCAATGCAGTTGGTGTTCCCACTATTTTTTCATTATTGGCATAAGATATTTTTTACAAATGAGCCAGTGAATTATTTTGGTAACTGATGTCTTTGTTTATAATGAGTATGTATAATCTTCTTGCATGAGCCGAATATATGATCTACTGTTTCTTTTGCTTTTTTGCACTATCTGTGCTTAGAATCGTTGGATGATTTTTCAGTTCTGGCTTTGATTGCATTAGTTTGAATAGTTTGCTCTTGAGCAGCCAAAATCAAGCCTTCAGTTTCTTTTTTTAATGTTCTGGTTGTAAACCATCATCAGGGTTTACTTTTCACTTTCCCTCAAACTTTTGTAGAAATTGATACTTTTAATACTTTTTCCTTGCCAGTATTTGCATTATTTCAATGTTCCTGTTTTGTTTCCTGTACATTCAATAAGTTCCACTTTTTAAGTTGCTTCAATGCTTGTATAGTCAACCAATGCAAGCTTTTCATCTTCAACAATTCATTTGATTTTAAATAAACCTCTATATCATTTCTATGGGGCAGGTATAATTTATCAATATCAATAGTGGGATGAAATACATAGTAAAAATATTCACTTTTTCATTCTCTCAAGATAACATCTTTTAATCAGTAGGAACCACAGCATTTCTCTCCTGTCAGTCCCACAAATAATTCAGTCATAAGCCATGGAAAGGTTTATAAGTAATAACCAGCATCTTGAATTACATTCAGAAGCCTTCTGAGCAATGGTGGAATATGAATACTGAATGTCACCAATTAGAATGACATGATTCCTTCTTGAATTGGCACCCTGGTTACTTAGTGAGTTATGTTAAAGCTTAGATATGGTAAGCGACCAAGAGAACTTTTCTAGATATATATCTATTGTTGCGGGGAGGGCGGGGGAGGAACACCTGATAACCCTCAATTATGCATTCTGAAAGCCAGGCCTTGCTCTCAGGCTCACCTAGGCAGATCAGGGCTGCTTATCTGGGGTGTGAGGAGAGCGCTGCGTGGGATGCAGCTACGACAGAAGGCAAGCAAGCTGGCTGGGCCACGGGAGGCAGCTAGGCCAGGATTCAGGCCTTGCTCGCAGGCTCACCCAGGCAGATCAGGACTGCTCAGCTGGGCTGCGGGGAGAGTGCCGCATGGGATGCAGTTGTGGTGGAAGGCAGGCAAGCTGGCTGGGCCACATGGGAGGCAGGTAGCTGGGACTTGGGCCTTGCTTACAGTCTCACCCAGACAGATCAGGGCTGCGGAGGGATGCAGCGGCAACTGTAAAGGCAGGCAAGCTGGCTGGCCCGCAAAGACCATGTGGTCAAGGCAAGCGAGGGAGCCAGACAGAGAGCAGTAGCAGCTATGCCGGGCAAGCGGGCGAGATGAGTGGGGGGATGGGCGGCGTGGGCAGCCAGTGGTGGGATTTGCGGATTCACCAAACTGCGAAGAATCTTCACAACTGGTTTGCCTGAAGCCCACCTCTGGCATACATTATATCTCTTTTATTTCTTTATATCTATTTGCAAACCACTTTTCTTTTGCCAGTCAAATTTTTCTTCTAATTGTTTTCTGCTATTCATTGTAATTATTCTGCAAAAATATATTCAAACTCGATTTCACTAAGGGCCGCATCAGGGTTGTGGCTGATCTTGAGGTGGGTGGGTGGGTGGACGTGGCCAGAGTGAGCATGACCAGCTTCCCTGCCTCCCTCTTTCTCATTCCCATCTCCTTCCTTCCCTCCTTTCCTCTCTCCCTCCCCTTCCTCCTTTCCTTATTCCTATCTCTTTCCTTCTTCCTCCCCTCCCTCCTTCTCTCCTTCTCATTCCATCTCCTCCCTCCCTTCCCTTTCCTGGGGAAGGCGACTCCCCCCCACAGCTTTTAAATGTGACCTTTATTAAGAGCCGAGGATGCCCACTCAGATACCTGCTGCTTGTTTTTTCCCAAAAGAAAAAGAGATATCCGTAGTCCAGGGTCATCATCCTAACTTTTTACGGATTTGAAAAGTTTTTCTTTTAATCTTGGGGTCTTGCTTTTTGGGACAACCTCACCCCTCCTCCCCGTACCTCCTTTGTTTCTAAGAAAATAAAATCAGTGGAAGGGAGAAGAAGAGGGGGAGAAAAAAAGACACGCATTCAAACATACAGAGGAGACGAATCCAGAGTCAGAGAAGGGACCCTTACAAGCCCAAGTCACTGCTGCCTCCACTCCCAGTGCCTTTTCTTCCGAAGGAAAAAGCCCCCAGCCCAGAAATGATGCTCTCAGAGCTGGAGAGCCATGCTGTGAAGAAAGGAAGAAAAACCTTGTGACTTAAAAAACCCAGGGAGAAACCCACCACCCAGCCTCCTCCTCCTCCCCCACATGGCTGCTTCTGAACTGAAGGAGGCAATATTTGGAATTAAATGAGGTAAGCAATCGAGCAAGGAAGGAAGAGCAGGAGAGATCAGGTATTCAGCTTTCGGCTCCCCTTTTTCTTCCTTTCCTGCAAGCGGCAGGAACCTCAAGTTTGCAGGATCTGAGATTTACTTTCCCTTGCTGCCTTTGCCCACTTCCCAGCCAAGGAATGCTGCTTCTTTTGCTGCATCCTCACAAAAAAAACTTGCTTTCTTTCTCCTTCCTTCTTTTTCATCTTCCTTCTTTCCCTCCCTCCTTCCTTTCCTCCCTTCTTCTCATTCCCATCTCATTCGTTCCTTCATGCTCAGAAGAGGATGAGGGGAGGGGGAGAGATTCGCAGTGCTGCCAGTGGCTGTGCTTACCGTGGCTGTGGTTTTCCCACTTGGGGCAGGGCGGGAGCAGTCCTAGTGAAAGGGAAGCCGCATGGGCTGCAAGGCCGGGCTGGCGAGCAGGCCATGGAGGCGCTGGTGGTGGGCACAACTGATCTATAACTGAATGGTGGCCATCCAGCCTAGAACATGGGGAGCCTTAGGAACATGGGGTAGCCCTGGTGCCAGATAGAGGCTGTCCCCCCCCCCGCCTTGGCCCTGCCCCCTGGTCATGCACACAGGAGGCGGTAAGTGCCCAGGGAGTGGGGTTGAGGCAACAGGGTGGTTCCTCACCAGCTCCAGGGCGGCCCTGCAGATCTAAGCCTAATTGCATTCCAGCCCGGATGGCAGCCATCAAGTTATAGATTAGCGCCTGGCCGGGGGGAGGTCCTTCGCTGTCTCAAGAGCAGCCCCACATCGTGGCCAGATCTGGCCCATGGACCTTGAGTTTGACACCCCTGTTCTACACGGATTGGCCTTCAACAAATGTGCTAATTACATTTATTCTGTAGATTGTGCTTCTCTTGCTATAGCTTGGAACATAATCATGAAGCCTTCTATAGACAGAACTGTAGGGTCTAAATTATATTCTCAGGAATGTTTTAATAATCTTGAGCAGAGATAGAAAATATGCAATCTCCATGGTTATTTTTTTACTCATACGTTAATACATATTTAAAAAGTTACAATTATAGATGAATGGCTTTTGTTTTAAACCTTTTCAGATGATATCCTAATAAGATGCAGTTGCTCTTATAGGACTAAAATTTGAAAAATTTCAGATGCGTCAATAACCTCACTTAAAAATTTTCTCTATGTTTTATGATGATTATTGAAAATATTCTGTTTGATACTTGGATAAGGAAAATACTGAGATTAATTCAATTATATGTTAAGTTTTAGAATAGTAATGTAAGATTGTACAAGTTTAATGGAACTTACTCTTCAAGTCCAATTCCTTTCTCATTGACAGTTATACTCAGATGAGCTGTTATAGAAGTCAAATAAATAAATTGCCAGAATCCACTAAGTCATCCCTGACAAATAGCCACTGAGTTCTTATTTAATCATCTCCAATAAGAAGAAATAACTGTTCAAGACAGACCATTCAACTATTTAACCGTTCTTACCATCAGGAAATTCCTCCTAATATCCAACTTGAATCACCTTTATTCAATTTCAGTCTTTCAGTCCTTATCCTAGTCTCACTTTCAATAGAGAACAGATTCACTATTTGCCTATAAAAGACTCTTACATAGAGGGAAATTATCATTTTCCCCTATGCTAGTTATACATGCCCAGTTCCTTTAACCATTTGCTATAGGGCTTTATTTGCAAGCTCCTTATCATCCTAGTAACTGTTCTCTGTTCCCTTCATTTACCTGATTTATAACTATTGCCTGGTGCCTCAAACCCCTGGGAAATTCTCACCTCTTGGAAGAATGCAAGGGGAAGAGGGGGCCATGTGCATTGCAATGCCCGAAAATAGTCTGAGAAACTTTTCTTATCTGCTTTCTCAGAGACGCTGATACAATAATAACTTCACACCTGCGGATTGGTGGAATCCACATCGGGAAGGGTTTCTAATTTCCTATATCCTAATTGTATGCCCTGAGGGACCTCAGAGCCTACTTTGAATTTTGACTTACTTTCACCCCTTTTTAATAAAATATTCCTTTTGAAATACAAAGTTTTCAAGAGTCTATACTTGTTTTGAAGAGTGGGGGGGAAGTTGGTCTTCACATCCTGGACATAAATAGTTTCAACTTCTACCCTCAAGACGACGCTATAGGGCATTGCACACTAGAACAACTAGACACAAGGACAGTTTTTCCCCAAATGCCATCACTTTGCTAAACAACTAATTCCCACAACACTGTCAACTTATTTACTAAGATGTATTACTATTATTCCTCTACCACTAGATTATAACACTTCCTAGTACCTATCTCTTCCCACTTATGACTGTAACTGTGTTGCTTGTATCTTTACAATTTATATTGTCTTATCTATTCCTTAGTATGATTTGATTGTTTATTAGTTAACCTATGACTATCACTAAGTGTTGTATCATATGATTCTTGATGAATGTATTTTTTCTTTATGTTCACTTGAGATCATATGCACAAAAGACAAATTCCTTGTGTGTCCACTCACATTTGGCCAATAAAAAATTCTATTCTATTTAAAAGTGTAGGGTCTGTCATCTTTGATCTACATGCAGTGCTTTTGCTAATGCATTTGAAATGGTTATTCAGTTAACTTCAGATGTTGAATAGCATTGGGCTAGATTGCAGTGGAATATAAATCTATTAAATAAATTATCCCATCCAGGAACCCTTTACTTGTAGAAAAATATATATAAGCATGATTTGGGTGCAGTTATTTGGTATGGTGTTTTCTAATCTAGATTAGTATAGAATGTGAGGCTGCTGAAATATTCCTTCTCTTATAAAAAGAGAAAGAAAGAGAAGATCTGTTGATAACCAGTTCTGATTCCTTGCCAAGCATAGAGGTTGCACTAATATATCTCTCCATCTTGTAGCCTAAGCTTCTCCTGTCTGTGCTCCTGCAGGCTTGAGTTACACATTTGCACCCCTGTTCAGATATTGGGCCATTTCCATTTCCTCTTTTTAAATCTCAGCAGATTAAGGGGCTTGTTATTCATTCATTAACCCATTCTTTAAAAGGTTTTTTAATTTTCTCTTCTTGGGGGAAGTGAAGAAACCACTCCACTAAATAATTTTTTCCACTGATTGACAGCTTTTACTGTCAAGTTCTTAATATCTAATCTGCATCTACTTTGAAATTTCATCCCATTCATTTCAGTCACTATAGACTAGAACAATGAAAGTAAGATAATCCCGGCAATTATGTTGTCACTTCTCAACCTTCTTTTCTCCCAGCTAAACATTCCTGCCTTTTAACCATTCCTCTTGGAACATGGTTTCTAGTCCTTTCATTATCTACTCTCAACTTATTCCAGTTTATTAATGTCTTTTTTACACTGGGATGTGCAGAGCTGAATGCAATAGTTCAATTGAGGCTTGACTAAGGAAGTCTAGAGTGGGATAATCATTTCCCATATACTCTACATTCCTCTGGATGCTCCTCAAGATATCATTAACTTTCTTAGCTATTGATGTATATGATGTGACTGTCAGGGTTCCAAGTAATACACCCATAGCAAGCAGAACTCCAAGGCAAGTAGTTTCCTCAAATAACAGGTTTGTTGGATGTATTATATTGACACAGACTGGTGAAAACTGACTCTAAAAGTTCCTGTGGTTTTCACCTTAAAAGTAAAAGCCCCCCCCCCCCCATTTCCCCAACAATCAGTCACATGGTCCAACCAAGATGCTGTCTGGTTGCTTGGAAACTTCACTCCTATCTTCAACCACCTGTGGGCATGTCCTTGGTTCTCAAGGGAAACTACTTTGTTTTGGCTATGAAATTCCAGCTATCTCTATTCCCCCCTCCCTATCCCTCAACACCATTGGGCAATACTGAAGCCTCCAAGATGGCCTCGGTCAGGCTAGCTTCAAAGTAAAAAAGTCACTGTTTTTTCTCCTGGGTGTCTTTGCTTCCTCTCTACTGGTCAGGAATAGAATCAGACCTGACCACCTTGTATCTTACCCTCTGGAAAAAAACAAAACTGTAAATAAAAAAGATTGCCCACTAACTGAATTTGTTACTCAGTGCCAATTCAAACTTTTCATTTTTCATTCCGGAATATGAGGGAATTGGTGTGGAAAAGCATCAACTCTTTTGTTCCTACTCCTTTTTGTCTTTCCCATGCTGGTGATGCAGGTTTTTCTGTTTCTCTGTCTCAGTCAGGGTTAGGAAACTCCTCAATACACTCCATCAGAAACTTCCCCCTTCAGAATTGCCATTTGAATTTGATTTCAGTGGTGAGCATTGGGTCCTATCCAACAAAATGCAGATAAGTGGTGAGAAAATAAGGTCTTAGGAAAGAAAAACCAAAAGATAAAGTACCGAATAGGTGGTACCTGGCTCAACAGTAGTAACTGCAAGAAGTAGCTGATCACTACTTAAGTATAAGTCAGTAATGTGCGGCAGCTGCCAAAAAAGTTAATGTAGTCCTAGCTGCATTAACAGAGAGACAGTATCAAGATCAGAAAAAGTGATAGTTTAGTTTACTTTATTGTCATTGCACCTTGTATTATGAAATCAAGCATCATCTTCAGTGTACATCATGACCATGACCATGAAAATAAACACAAACACACATTCTTCACCCTTCACACATTGAACCAAAAAACCCCAACACCACACCAACACTGCACTATACAGCAGAATTCAAAAGAGCTACTGCCCTGGGATAGAAGCTGTTTTTCAGCCTATTTGTCCTTGTTTTTATTATCCTGTACCGTCTGCCAGATGGTAATAGTTCAAAAAAAGGGTTCCCAGGATGAGATGGATCTTTGAGAATGTTTTGAACTTTCTTAAGGCAGCGGGAGCTATAAAGCTCTTCCAAAGAGGGGAGAGGGCAACCAATGATCTTCTGGGCAATGATGTTTTAACCCTCTGGAGTGCTGTATTGCTCTGTATTGCACAGGTGAAATTCTGCATCCAGTTCTGGTCAACGCCAGACCCTAGAAAGTGTGCAAGAAGAACAACAATGATAGTAAAGAGTCTGGAGGCTAAATTGTATCATGAACAGTTGAGAAAGCTAAGCATGTTTGGGCTATCGAAGAGGCAGATTAGAAGGGGACATGATAACTGTCTTCCAGTACTTGAGATACTGTCACATAGAAGAGGGGATTGACTTATTCTCCAAACTACCAGAGGGCAGGATAAGAAGTAGTGGATGGAAACTTGTTAAAGAGAGATGCAACCTAGAAGCAAGGAAAATATTTCTTGACAGTGAGAACAATTAATGAAATAGCTTATCTGCCAGAGTGGTGAGTGCTCCATCACTGAAGGTTTTCAAAAATAGACTGGACAACCATTTGGTCCAGATAAGAAGCAAGGGGCTTGGATTAGAAGATCTCTAAAGTCCCTTCCAAACTTATCATTCTATGTTCTATATGTGTGCGTTAGGATCAATGTTAGGGTAGGAGTTTGTCCTTTACTCTTATCCTAATTCCCTTCCCCTCCCAAAAGAGAAAATTGCCCTCTAATTGGAGCTGATTGGGGGGGGAGAATTATCTGCAAATCTTTACTATTCTTTTAATTGAAACCCTGAAAAAGTGGGCTGAAATATTTTGAGCCTGCCTCTTCTAGTTACATCCCCACATCATTGGGAGACTTCTTGTTCACTCTCCAATTATCAGCCATACTCCATACCCTATAATACAATTTATAACACAATTTAAAGTATATTTTACTAAAGAAACAATGGCAATATACTTTTATAATATGTTTTCCCGTGTATAGCTTTCTAAAAATGATATTTTTTTGCACAAAATAAGTAATCTGTGAGGATTATCCAGTGTAACTATGGTGCAACATCTTCATGTGTCTGAAATATTTTTGGCATCTTTTCTGTTTAACATCAACTTGTAACCCTAAAAAAATGCTTGTGTAACATGATTTAATTGTCTACCTGTCAACTCAGGAGTCTTCTTGTGCCAGCTTTAAGAAAATATTTCAGATGTTGTTTTTAAATGCTCCCATTTTGAACATAAATCTTCTCAGCCAATTTTTGGCAGAAAACCAGTTCTTAAGGTAGCACACCTGTAATTCTGACAACCTTCCTAAGGTCTTACTTTTTTGCTGTTTTAAACCCAACTGTTTAGATTCGCAGTTGCATTCATTTTGCCAGACTTCCAATAATCTATTTTTAATATTAGCTGATCAACATCTGCATTACCTCTTACCATATTTAGTTGTATCAAATTTCAGTCAGCTTCTGTGTTCAGATTTGGCCTCTTCTGAGGGAAGAAGATAAAAATCAGCTTCATAGATGGATGATATAGCCATCCTTTGGAGGCTGGGTGGCAGAACAAATCATCATGTTACTAAACCATTAAAATGCTCCCTTTTCAGAGTGTCATCCCTGCATGCAAAAACATGCCTGTTTAAATCTTGTTTCTTTTCTCCTGAGTGAGTGAACCCTAGCTTCTTTCCTAAGGGTCCAGAAATATTCTGAGATGCATTGCATCATCCTTGGAGAAGCTGTAGAGATTTTTAATAAAAGTACCCTAGCCCCTTAGTATTGTTGAATTTTAAATATTGTGAGTGTTACATGTTGAGTTCATTACAACCCCATTTGGGACAATTGAAGAACAGAAGGAAATACCTCTAGTTGTTATTTCAACTCTTGAGTATTTCAGAGTGCCACAGTTTGTCTGGGGATCCATAATGACAGAGTGAAGAGGGGTCACCCAATGGCTTTCCTAAGCATCTCAGCCAAATTTAAGCTAGGAGCAGAATGCTTGGTATAGTTGACTGCTCATAGTCAGATTCCAGACTATTCTCATATGCTTATGTGCACATCTTTCTATGCCTATGATGATTCACACCTGGATCAGACCTGATATTGTTAATGATGTTTTATTTATTCATGCAAGAATCAAAGTTACACAGCAGATAATGCTTGACTTAAAAATGTTTTTAAACATTCCTTGAAAATAAAACTTATGAATCCAATCGGAATGGGAATATTTTCAGTAAATTTGATTTCTTTATGATGTTGGATAGGCTGTGGTTTTAGCTTGCTGAATTTTATTAGCAACTGCTAAATCCAGGTTGAAAGTTGTCTTAACTCTTTAGTTGTATTATTAACTCATCACCTAGCAGGTTTTTTAAAAAAATTAAACCTTTGCATTGACAGTCGTTCCTACAGTTCAGGAATCTGATTAAATTCTGTTAATTAGAACCTGTGCATTATCCCAGATGCAATTCTAAAAAGGCATTTCAGAACACTCAGAGTCTCAACTTATTTTAGGAAAAATCAAAGTTACTTTAAGGAGTTTGATGCCATGTCTGTATATCCACATTCTAAAGCAAATTTTGTGGACCAAATCCAAAGCATTGCACAATTCATCTGCTAAATTATATTATTTCTGCAACCAACCAAGTACGTACTGGGCAAGTTTTTGTTTGTTTTTTAAATTATGTACATCTCCCGGTTTGCACTACTTTTCAAATTAGCTGAAATTTTGGTAGCAAGCCGACATGGCTTGCAATCCTATATCCTTGGTCTTAGAGATGTAAAGAGAGCAAAGAATTTGTTTCAAGTTCTTACGTTTATACTTTCAATTGTATTTTTTTTAAAGCTTTGAAGTAAAATACGTTTTACAACCTGTATCATTCCATGTTTGCATCAACATTGTCATTTTTGGGAAGCCAGTTACTTCACAGGTATCTTAAAAAGTAGTATATTTAAAATTTTAGAATTATGTGTTAATCTTTGTTTATTTTGAAGGTATAATTATGTTTAGAATTTTATTAAATTTCACTTCCTGTTTATTTTGGATAGACAATCCTTTGAAATGAAGATGGAGCATATATTTTTATTAAAATAAATAATATTCTCCTATCATATCATGCTAGGTATTACGACTAGAAGGTCAAGTTGTTCGCTATAAAACAGCTGCAGAAAATGCTGAAAGAATAGAGGATGAATTGAAAGCAGAGAAACGTAAGCTCCAAAGAGAGGTAATCTGCATTACTGTGTACTTTTGAATTCAGAAAAAGGGTTGAATTTTTAAAAAAGTAAAAATTTAACATGAGTAGTAGGACTCTAGAATAATCGTTTCTATATTAAATGAAAACTTTTATAGCCTCTAGTTATGAATAATGTCCCTAAAATTATCTTCTGCAGATTGGAGTTTTTTATATCTCCTTCCTGCTTGTGCCAAAGCACTAAAAGAAAGCCCTTTTCAGACACTAACTAAATAAAGCAAGTTGCTGTAGCTTGCTTACTAAAAAAGGGAATGGAATCCATTAGTTCTCACTTGTGGTTCTGGAAAACAAAACAAAATAGAAGAAAAAACAGAGAATGAAAAATAAATATTGCCCAAAGTTTTATAATATGCACCCAATTAATGAATGAAATACTGTAATTACAGCTAATTTAACGCTACACAATTTACTAATAATCTCAGATAATTAATTCCTTTTCTATGTATGGTGATTATTCAGGAAAAGCTATTGGCTTTTAACAACATGATTTTCAAGATGATAAATTAAAATAACAGGCAAAACATTTTAACATCTGCATTCATTAATCATTAACACCAGCATTCATTAATCAGGGCAGTGCCCACTGGTTAAGACACTGGGCTTGTCAGCTGGAAAGCCAGCAGCCCAGGTTTGAGACTCAAACACCACACAACAGGATGAGAGTGTCCTCGCTCCAACTCCTGCCAATCTAGCAATTTGAAAGCATGCAAATGTGAGTAGATAAATAGGTACCACTTTGATGGGAAGGTAACAGTGCTCCTTAATGATCACATGAGGGAAATGTCTATGGACAGCGCTGGCTCAATTACCTTGAAATGGAGATGAGCACTGCCCCTTATAGTTGGCAATCACTAGCAGAGTAAAATCCACAGGGACTCATCTACCTTGTTTTATTCATTAATCAGTTTTGTAATTTGTCTAATATGTATAATTTCAGCTCATTTAAGAATTAAAGAAATGCGATTCATAAAGAAAACCAGTTCTAGATTCAAACACAAACTGAAAAAAATCTTAAAGTTTAGGCATCAGTGTATCTGTGTGCACCTTAATTAATTTTTCTAAGCTTGGCATTTTGCCTTTCCATTTGCTATAAGTAATATTTCTAATTTCTCCATCTTAATTTGTTCAGAAAGTAATTTTTTGTGACTATACCAGCACACAGGTTTTAACAAAGGAAAAATTTAAAAAAGAAAAATAAAGTTTTTTGTAATATTACTGAAACTTTAAATTTCACACACACACATATATATCTCTCTCACACACACATATATTGTAATAAAGTTTTTTGTAATATTACTAAAACTTTAAATTTATCACCTAGTGTGTTGTGTTCATGCTGAACTAAAATAATAGTTTTGTTTAATCAATATGTTCAAACTTTGCCTGGTTCTCCTCTAGATATCTGAAACTGCTGATGTTATATGCTAGTAAGTACTTAGTGGGAAGTAATTTATTCAGAAATTATGAAAATACATGTTTCCAGTTTAACATTTCTTCTTTTAAGACTGTTTTTTTTATTTAAAGCACAGGAAATAATTGGTTCCTTAAGTATATTTTGCATATTTTACGTCTAGTGGTCCAGCGGATACACATTCATATTGAAAGTTCAGACATTCATAAAGTAGTTGGGTATAAAATATTGTGCATATGAAATTATTTATGTTTATAAATTTTCAAAGATAAAGTGAAAATTAGAGTTTCTTGCTATCTATAATTTGAGAAGAGAGTCAGTTTGGTGTAGTATTTAAGACACCAAGATAGAAACTGGGAGACTGTGAGTACAGGTAGTCCTCGACTTACAATAATTCATTTAGTGACTATTCAAAGTTATAACAGCACTGAAAAAGTGACTTATGACCATTTTTCACACTTATGACTATTGCAGTATCCCCATGGTTAATGATCAAAGATTGGATGCTTGGCAACTGGTCCATATTTACGATGATTGTAGTGTCTATGGGTCATATGCTCACTTTTTGCTACCTTTTGACAAAGTCAATGGGGAAACCAGATTCACTTAACAGCTTTATAACTAATTTAACAACTGCAGTGATTCATTTAACAACTGTGACAAGAAAGGTCATATAACGGGACAAAGATCACTTAACAAATGTCTCTCTTTAAAACATAAATTTTTAGACTCAATTGTGGTCGTAAGTCAAGGATTAACTACTAGTCCTGCCTTAGGCACAAAGCCAAATGGGTGACCTTGAGCCAGTCATTCACTTTCAGCCCTAGGAAGTAAGCAAGGGCAAAATACTTCAGGAAACCCTTGCCAAAAAACTTCAGGGTTTCTCCAGGCAGTTGTAGGAATCAACACTGACTCAAAGACATAAATAAAATTACTGGACATGCAGTCTGTCAGATATTTATATTGGATTTGGCATTTTTGTCCATTGTTGAACCCTTCCCTAGACATGGGATAGAAGATGTTGGAGGGTGTTAAGAGTATTGTCACAGATGTAGGCTATTCCAAGTAAACTTGCCTTTTGCAATTGACTGGTGGTGATTCTGCCATTGGGGGTTCAAGTAGCATTCCAAAAGTTTTAAATGTTTTGAAATTGCACTGAAGGAGCCTATTACTATTAGTACTACCTTGCTTCTTATGCTACAGCCATTTTACTACTATTTGCAGTTCTTTTTGTGATTTTCTCAAGTTCTTTCTCTTCTATTCTGGTGTCTCCATGTACTATCATGTGCACTATCCAAACTTGTTTGACTTTCTTATCAGAAGTTATGGGGTGTCATGTTACACGTGTTTGTCTGCTTTAATACTTAAGTCCCAGAGCAATTTAGCTTATTCATTTTCATTTATTGCCTATATTGTGGACCCACCAGTTCTTGTTTGAAGGCAGGTACCATGTTTCCCCAAAAATAAGGCCAACCCTGATTTTAAGCATGTGCCTAATATAAGTCCTACCCGAAATAAGGAGGCAGTGAGCGTGCACGGACCAACAGTGTCTGGCAGCAGCTGTAGCCTGTGCAGCGCAGGTGAGTTGATTCCCTGTACAAGCAACAGATGGAGGTCAAGGCGCCAGGAGGGGAGGTAGGTGATCTGGACACGCTGTGCAAGCCACAGGAAAGCGTCAGTGAGCTGAAGCGGGTGGGTGGCTGTGAGAAGTTGTCTTTGCATCTCTCAGCTTGTCTGCAGCCTGCACAGCAAGCATGATCACTTACCTTCTGCCCCACGCCTCTGCCTCCATCTGCTGCCGGTCTCACCCTGCAAAGACGAGTCTCCTACAGCCGCCTGCTCACTCCAGCCCATTGACACTCAGCTTTCCTGCAGCCTACGCAGCACATCCAGATCACCTTCCTCCCCACCACGCCTCTGCCCCATCTGCTGCTTGGACAGGACATCAACTCACCTGTGCTGTACGGGCTCCGTGAGCCAATCAAAGGAATGGTGGGCTGCAATTGCTGCCGGATACTTGCATTGCGAAAAAACAGCAGGCCTCTCTACTCCTCAGGATCCCACAATGAATTGTGGCTGTTCCAAAAAATTGTGCCCACTTCTGAGATGGGGCCATGTGGCCTGCAGGGACAGTGGCCTGCCCTCCTTTCCAAACACAAAGTCCAGAAATCTACAAAATGTGAGCAATTGGAGGATGAGTAGGAGGGTGTGATAATAGGCCATGTGTCTTCTGTAGATGTCTGGCACCCATATTGGGGAAGGGGAGCAGGCCTCTCCATTCCTTGACCCCTTTAAATTGCATGGCTTCGTCTGGGAAGGGGGTGCCATTTTCAGTCCAGCCATACTTATGCCCACTTTCACATAAGTGAGCAGTCACGGGTGGGGAGGAGGGTGTGGGTGTAGGCCATTTACCATTTGGAGATCTATAGAAGGTAAATGAGCAATGGGTGATAGGAGTTGCCGGTGTGGGATTTGGTGGGGTAGGAACCCTAACTCTAGCCCTAACCCTTTTTTATTTACCCCTAATTTTTTAGAATTTGTCAAATGTACTATGCGGCTGAATATTGGTTATAATACTGAAAAAATATGCTGTAACCTTCAAATCAACAAAGCTTGATTGCTGATGCAGACTTTCCCTGAGATAATCAAAGAAAATCTTGACTATTCTGACATCAAAGATCCCAATTGAACTCTTTGTTCAGAGCTTGTCAGAACAGATGTCTGGTTGGAATTTAAAAAAGAAATTACAATATTTGTTTTCCTATTCCTACAGAAGAAATGAGCTGGCATCTTGGTGTCCTTTTAATCTAAACTGAAGGACTAAGTCTGTAGACCTGTACAATATATAAGTAAAAAGACATCTTAAACTTTTAGAACTGAAAAAGAATGTGTAAAAGTTTTCCAGGTGTTGTTTTGTGTGGGCATAAATCCTATTTGAATGATACCCCAGAAGATAACCTGAAGTACCTGTTAAGCTGAAAAAGATTTCAAGCAAGTTTTCTTTTCCATTTGGCATATTGCAGTCATTGCTGAAGGGTTTGCTACATTCTATACCTTAATTTGAATACAATGTCTTTTTTAAATGTTTTTTTTTCAGCTTCGTTCAGCATTAGACAAAACGGAAGAACTTGAAGTAAGTAACGGCCATCTAGTTAAACGGCTAGAGAAGATGAAAGCCAATAGAAATGCTTTACTGTCTCAGCAATAGATGGCAGCTGTTGCTGGGGCTATTGGACTGATTGACAACCATGCCACCCAGGCTTAGAGCTGTACCTGTTTGAGATGCTTTCATACTTCTGAAGACAACACAGTTTGCACGCATGAATTCATTTGACCATATGCCAATATCTTGAAGTTTTGGTTATGCAGATTCTGAACTGATAACTGTGATTATGAACAGCTGCTCCAAATGTCTGTCTATGTCTCTCAGATTCAATACTGTAGCTGTAAGCAATTCAATAAGCACATTATATGTCCCTTTAAGTCCTCAATTTTATGTGGCATTTTGAAAACAATACTGAAAGCAAAAAAAATGTTTTGTAAAATATTAAACTGGAAATTGGAATTTTATTTCTTTCTGGAAATTAGTTTTTTTCAGACTAATTTTCAGATTTCCTGTAATGGCTGTATTTGAAAGAGCAGCAACCATACTATATCCTTATCAAGTTCTTATGTTAAAAAACAACAACTCTGGAACCACAAGCCATTGCAGAGCAAACGTTCAGTTTTGAAATCATGGATGAAAATGGTCTTGGAAGCAAAAGTGACCTTATAAATGGACTTCATCAAATAAAACTTTATAAGCAATTTTTCTCCTATTCATTTATGACTACTTCATTTCAGGGTCAATAGGCAATAGCTTCACGTTTAAAAAAGGAAAGTTTTTTTTTATTATTTAATCTCTGTATTTGGAATTCAGTTAAATGACTTCTTATAAAGAATGTGATGTTGTAAATAAAAGCAAGCCAATGTTTTATAAGTTGTATACTCTTCCATATTTTAGTGATTATACATGTTTCTCATTACTAAATGCAGTTTGATTATCATGCAGACTTCTTTAGACCAGCAGTCTCCAACCTTTCTGGCTCCATGGACTGAAAGCAGCAGCAGTGGTGGGGAGGAAAGGGTTTTGTGTGTGCAAGGTAACTCCCACACACATGCAGTGAAGCTTGCACGGCCCAATCGTGGTCTGCGGCCTGGGGGTTGGGGACCCCTGCTTTAGACAGCTCCTTTATCTTTTGTGGAAAGATGAAACACCTTTTTAAAAAATGCCTAGGGTAGTGATTCTACTAATAGAATGAGATCCATAATGAAGAATTGGCTATACAGTATTTTCCAGTATATCTCTTAATATCTCAGGGTGTGTCATTTAATGGGGTGACAATTAATGTTTGAAATTTTTTTCAGCGAGCGGTTCTAAAACTGTGTTTTTACACTAAGAATTCAAATCTGCTGTTATTTTTGCAATTGTATAACATTCAGCTTGGTATGGTAAATCCACATCTGATTATATACCCCACAAATACTGTTAACTTTATCTTCTCAAAATTATACCTTGTGCTACAAAAATGAACATTTTTTTTCTGCATGAATCTTATCTAGCTAAGCAAAAAATAATCCATGCAATCATAAACTTAACATCATTACCCATCTCTCTATTGATTAGGCATGACAGGGCCACTGTGGTACTTACATTGGTTTGTCAATGAACTTCTTTATTTCCGCTGTAGTCAGCTTCTACGTCAAAGGTGACTCATATACACCTTCAGACCAATCAATCAGCTCCAGCAGAGTGGATAGCAATAGCAGCAGCACTTAGACTTATATACCCCTTTATAGTGCTTTACAGTCCTCTCTAAGTGGTTTACAGAGTTAGCATATTGCCCCCAACAATTTAGGTCCTCATTTTACCCACTTCAGAAGGAAGAAAGGCTGAGTCTAGTGAGATTGAACCTGCCAAATTGCAGGCAGCTGGCTGCAGCAGAAGTAGCTTGCAGTACTGCACTCTAACCACTGTGCCACCGAGGCTCTGGCTTGACTTCTACCTTGTACCTGGCATCATCTTCACAGTATTAACATTTATAGAATCTCCTCCAATGGCCTTCAAGCTTTTGTAGTGCTGCTTCTTCATGAAATACACCAGATTATCTGCAATCACTTGAACAGGTTTTCCCGTTTCTGAGCCTTTCTCT
This sequence comes from Bungarus multicinctus, assembly GCA_023653725.1. Classification (NCBI taxonomy): domain Eukaryota; kingdom Metazoa; phylum Chordata; class Lepidosauria; order Squamata; family Elapidae; genus Bungarus; species Bungarus multicinctus. Next base: position 163,909,344 of record CM042836.1, read on the forward strand.
GGAGTGAAATAATAAAGATATCTTCCACCCATCTCATCGCACACAGAAAAATGTTCTTTGATGGTACTGGGGCATTGCTGGTCTGAACTGTTTGCTGAGAAATTGCTGGTCTGAAATGTTATGAAATTTACGTAGTCATTTACCAAGCACATCTAAATTATATTAAAGTAACCAAAATATCTTTACAATCCCTAAGGCATGTCACAACTTTTGAGCACTGCCCTAATGTTTGGAAATTGAAAGTTGAAAATTTTGACACACTCTATTAACTATAGAACTTGTCCTTATATTTTTTAATAGCATTTGTTGATATCATTTAGGAAAAGTTAATTAGCTGTTAATTAAAAATGAATAAAGCCGATTTTTAGTGCCGAAGCATCTTTCAGGAATGTAAACTGGGTAGTTTGCTGATTTCTCTCAATCCTGCAGCTCTGTAGGTACATGTACCATCATGCAGTTCTGAAGAGAAGGATTAAAGAGCAAGATTGTATCTAGAGATCTATAGAAACATCATGAACTGATTGAAGAACGATCCAGAAACACTTCTAGGGTCTGAATTTCATTAAAAAAAATATGAAATATGTTGCAATGTTGTGATACAAGCTCCATCCTTATATACTGTACATTTGTGCAATATGGTGCATATACAATAGTAACAAAGCTTATATCATGATGCTCATGTCATTTGTGGACTTTTAGAAATCCCAGAAAGCCTGAAATGCCATTGACTGTAAGGGAGCAATTTTTAAAGGGGTGGGGAAATCCTCAGAAAATTATAAAACAGTCCTCCCATGCGCAACTTAAAAAAAATGTGGTGGTTATAAGTCAGTACAGAATTGTCTAGAATTCGTTTTGCCAAGCTGTATCTAATTGTTTGTGTAACTTTAAAAGAGCAGTGTAGAAAAACTGGAAATGTGCCACACTGTTCCCAGTAGATCTATGGTGGTATTATTATTATTTTGGGATATAAGATGAAGAGTAAGTGTATGAAATGTGCACAAATAGCTACATACCTATTTGGTAACCATAGGTAACAGCAAACTTAAAAAGCGATTGTTCTAGTTTGGAAAAATGAGGTGATTATAAGGGAATGCAACTCAACAGAAATATACGCAACATGTTTTTACGTGGGAAAACATGAAATGCACAGGTATAGGATGAAGACTTGTGAAAAGATTCTTGAAACTGAGCTGAATAGAAACTGAATACAGGTAGTCTTCAACTTACAACAGTTCATTTAATGACTGTCCAAAGTTACAACATCACTGAAACAAGTGACTTGTGACTATTTTCCACACTTATAACCATTGCAGAATCCTCATAGTCACGTGGTCAAGATTCAGATGCTTGGCAACTGACTCGTGTTTATGACAGTTGCAGTGTCCTGAGGTCATATGTTCCTCATTTGCGATCTAATGAGCAAAATCAATGGGAATGCCAGATTCACTATTAAACCATGTTACTAATTTAACAACTGCAGTGATTCCCTTAACAACTGTGGTATGAAAGCTCATAAAATGAGACAAAATTCATTTAACAAATATCTCACTTAGCAATATAAATTTGGGGCTCTGTGAGGTCCAATAGATCTCTTATCGGGATCTTGCCATTCTGGTGGGAGGAGGGAGGATTCGGATTATGCTAGCATGGGATTTTTGTTTGTTCCTTTTCTCTGCTTTGATGCATCTTTGGGATGTTGGAAGGGTGGGAAAGAACGTGCCTTGGGCCATCTGTTTTGTTTCACCACCGGAGGAGCAAGATTGTGGTGCCTGGGAACTGCCTGTTATCACCTCCTCAGCCCAAAGTTCAGCTCAGACCTTACATTAGGCAGAATCTGCAAAGTGGTCAACCCGGAGAGGCTCATGACTCATGAGAGGTGAGGACCATGCAAAGAATGTCCAACCAGGGCAGTGATCACAAGGAAGCCAAATGCAGGGAGGAAGCCCCATTGAGGCTCAACCTGATAAAAGCCTCAGCATGTGGATGAAGGATGGAATCATCCTGGGCGATTCCACAAAGCCGAGGTGGTCCGTTGCCATAGGGAAGGAGGACTGGGATGGGAGGTCCCAAGGAGTCACCTTTATCCAGGGCAACTGACAGTGGGGATGGAAACGCAAGCTGGAAATCCTGCATGACAGCTATGAGATCGGGCCAATCTGACCAGATCGGGCCGATCCGACCAACTTATAAAGCAAGCAATGCACCTCAGTGGAATGGAAGGCATCATCCCCACCATAAAATTCAATGGAGACACACACACCCCCCCGCAGCAACTGGGGTTCTTCCTGGCACATGTGCTTACATACATGCAAGAGTATGGGAGGGATCTCACAACCGAGCCCCACACACCCGAAGACAGCTGCAAAGCTTCCTAGTGTTCACATTTTTCTATAGGCAATTCATTCTGTCATTCACCCAAATCGCCCTCCCTAACTTGCTGAGAACCATGGGAGTAGATAAGCCTAAATCCAGCTGATCACTAAAGTGGAACATGGAATTCCAAGTTGCATTCAAGAAGCTAAAAAAACTCTTCTCAGCCAAGCTGGTGTTGAAGCACCTGGACCCGGAAAAGGATCATCTTTTGTAATTCAGGCTGATACCAGCAATATGCAATGGAGGCTGTGCTGCTTCAGGAAAATGAGGGGGGTCAACTACAGCCTTGTGCATACATATTGGAAAAACTAACCAAAACCAAGCAGCACTGGGCAATATGGGAGAAGGAAGCATTTGCAGTCAGATGGGCTCTCCTCACTTGGTGGAACTTCATAGAAGACCCCTTTCCAGATATGGACTGACCACAAGAATCTGGAAGCCCTAAAGACCCCAAGGAAAATGTCCCTTAAGCAAGCCTGTTGGGGCCAATTCTTTCAGTAATTTACCCTCCACTATTTACTGGGGTGGGGGATTGGCACTTTGCCAGACTGCTCCACTATAACAGTGCAAAGACAGAAGTAGTTAAACCCATGCTAAGTAGTTAAACCCCGCATTGCAATTAGCAGCACAGGTCACCACAAGATTGTAAGTGAAGGAGGACCCTCCCTGTGGTCAGTGCCATTACTATAGCCTTTTAACCAGCTGTAGAGAAGAACGAGTAGTTCCTTGACTACAAAAGCACTTGCTCCATGCAAGATGGACTACCATGGGTGGGAGGAAAACTCTTATGCAGAGGTGGGCTGCTGCTAATTCTCACCGGTTCTGGCAAACCAATAGTTAAGATTAGACGCAGTTCAGCGAACCATCAAATCCCTCCACTGGCTGGCCCTGCCCCAGCCCATTTTTTGGCCTGTTTTTTGGCCATTTTTTTCAGCAATTTTTCCAGCTGTTTCAGGCTGCTTTTTGGGCCAAAAAATGGCCTGAAAAACTGTCTGAAAATGGCCCAAAAACAGGTTGAAAAATGGATGGGGGCGGGGCCAGCCAGTGGTGGGATTAGCCCCAACCGGCTGAATCCTACCTCTGCTTTTGAGGTGAGTGGCCGGGAGGCGGGACTGGGTGTGATGAGTGACACCACTCACCCAGTCACATGACCAACCGGCCACACTTACCCAGCCAGAGAACCAGTTGTTAAAAATTTTGCAGCCCACCACTGCTCTTATGTCCCAGCTAGCAAAAGACTAAAAACCATGAAAGCCTGCCATGACTCCAAATTGGCAGGGCACTTTGGTTTGTAAAAACTCTGCACCTCCTGAAACAACAATTTTGATGGCCATCCATTAAAAAGGACATAGAAAGTTATGTTGCCAGCTGCCCCACCTACATGGCGGTAAAGCGCAGGCAGGGAAAAATCCCTGGCCTTTTACAACTGGTAGTTGATCCTTCAGCACCCTGGAGAGATATTTCTATGGATTTTATCATAGAACTCCCAGAGAGTTCTGGAAACAGTAATTTGGGTAGTGACAGACCTTTTCCCAAGGGTCCATTTTGTCTAGTGTCATAAAATCCCAATGGCCAAAACTCTAGTAAACTGTTCTTACTTTACACATACCACTTACATGACACTCCGTGCTGCATTATAATCCAGTTCACCTCCAAATTCTGGAAAGCTTTTTTGGATGTTTTGGGAATCGACCAGGGCCTCAGTTCTAATCACCATCCTGAAGTGAATGGGGTGATGGAATGCAGTTCTGGAACAATACCCCCAATGCTTTATTAACTGCCAACAGGATGAATGGATCAATCTGTTGGCATTTGAGGAGGTACCATACAACAATTCAGTGCACAAGAGAATGGGTTTTACCCCATTCCAAGAAGCCATGGGCTAAGATTTTAACCTGATATCCGAACTACCCACTACAGAAGCAATAATCCCCTCTCTAAAGGAATGGATCAATCAGCTAAAGACCATCTGGCCTGTAGTTGCAAAGCCCCAGATGAAGCAAAAGCAGCCTACAAGGCTCAGGCAGACAAAGAGAATAGAGCCTAAACAATTTAAAGTTGGGGGTTGAGTCTACCTTTCCACTTGATTCTTACAATCCTTGCAACTATCTAAAAAACTTGGACCAAAATTCATAGAACCATCACCTGTATTATTAACCTAGTCACAGTGGAGCTTCAATTACCCAAGTCATTGCAGCAAGTGCACCTAATCTTCTATTTCAGCCTATCAAAACTCAAAGTGACCTTGGTCTTATAACCCATACACCCCCCTTACTATAGCCCATCATGGTAGAAGGCAAACAACACTTTGAGATTAAATGGATCCTTGATTCAAGTTGACACCATGGGTCTGCCTGGTATTTAGTGGCCTGGAAAGACCACCCCACATCACAAAACGAGGGGGTTCACAAAAAACACATTACAGCTCCTAGATCAGGAGTGTCAAACTCAAGCATCACATGATGTATCTGGACTTTTTTCCTTCCTAAATTGGGTGTAATGTGGCCACCATGTGAAGCATCTGGCCCATGGGTCTGGAATGACAGCCCTGCTCTAGATGAATTCAGCACTTCCACCAACTCTACCTTAACAAAACTAATTGTTCTTATTGTAGTCTTCCACTTTATTATAATTTTGTCTCCAGGTGGATGTCTCCTTTTCTTAGGGGGGACAGCATGTCAGGTCCCATAGATCTCTATCAGGACTTTGCCATTCTGGTGGGAGTGGGAAGGATTTGTGTTACATTTGCATGGGGTTTTTCTTTGTTCCTTTTCTCAGCTTTGATGTACCTTTGGAATATTGGGAGGAGGGGAAGAATCTTGGGACATCTGTTTTGTCTCACCACTGGAGGAGTGAGCTCATGGTACCTGGGAACTGCCTGTTATCACCTTCTCAGCCTGAAGTTCTCATATCTTTGCACCTTGGAATTGGCTCAAAGATGAACTAGACAATTTTTTTTTGATGCACAGAAAGCATTTGATAATGTCAATTGGCAATTTATGTTATTACAATTAAAATATTTATACTGACTTTGGAGCTGCTACATAGAAATATTAGATAGATCAAAGAAATAAAAGGTATGAAAAAAAGAGAGAAATACAAGTTACAAGAGTTCGCAGACAATTTGGTTTTTATCTTAGAAGATCCACAAGAAACTGGACCTAAGTTAACTAAAAAAAATAGAAGAATATGGTGAAGTTGCAGGACTGAAAATGAACAAAGAAAAGACTAAAATACAAGTTACAGATACAGAGAAGAGAGCTAATGAAAAGAACTGATATACAGATAGTGAAGAAAATAAAGTACATAGGGATACAACTAACAGCAAAATGTGCAATGATTAAAGAGGACAATTATACTGAGCTGGTGCAACAAATCAAATCAGATTTGGAGAAATGGAAAAACTTGCAATTGTTGACAGCAAGAATAGCTACTATAAAAATGAATATTTTGCTAAGACTATTATTATACTTATTTCAAACAATTCCAATAAAAATGAGAAAATATTTTGAAGAACTAAACAAAGTAATACTAAGATATATTTGGCTAGGAAAAAAAGCAAGAATAAGCCTGAAAATGTTGCAAGATTCCAAAAAGAGTGGGCTTTGGGTTGCCAGATTGGGAATTGTATTATCAGGCCTCGGTACGTACATGGGTGAAAGAATGGATTAATTTGAGGCATAAAAGAACTGTTCCTTAGAGGAACATGATCTTCAATAAGGTTGGCTTGCTTTTTTACGGTATGGGAAAAATAAGATACATAACTATTTTCAAAGATATATTAGAAATGCACTATCAGTATGGGTAAAAATTAAAGAACAACACTATTTGAAAATATCAGTCTGGCTTTCCACAATGGAAGCACTGATACGTCCTAATGTTATCAGTTTGGAAAAAAAATATAAGATATAAAGATATTTTGAATGAAAAGAGGAAATTAAAAACTAAGCAAGAAGATGTCAAGGGATGGATATAGCATGGTGGTCACAAATGCAGATACAATCTCGATATGAGAAAAATATTAAAATGTATGGTTTTAATAAAGAATTAACAGAATTAGACCAGATATTGATTAGGATGGATGAAAAATTAATAAAGAAAATATATAGCTATGTATTAAGCATCAAATTGGAAAGTGAGCAAGTAAAGGAGACAATGATAATTTGGGCTTAAAACTTTGGATATACAATAGAACTGGATAAATGGCAGAAATTGTGGGATAGGAATGTTATTAACTATGTCAACTGCATATAAAGAAAACTTGTATAAAATATTTTATAGATGGCATTTTTCACCAACAAGATTGGCACAGATGTTTAAAGACATGTCCACTAAATGTTGAAACCAGATACTGGTTTGTATTATCGTATGTGGTGGACATGCCCAAAGGCAAAAAAAATTGGATGGAAATACATACTTGGTTGGAATAAATGATAAAGCAACATATTGATTTGAAACCAGGAATATTTTTGTTGGTCATCCCACTGGAAAAATAGGATAAAGGGAATATATATTTGATTTTACATGTACTAACTGCAGCCAGAATTGTATTTGCATAACAATGGAAAAGCAAAGAGATCCCTACAGATGAGAGTGTAATTAAAAAATATTAGAATGTGCAGAAATGGACAGATTAACGCTTACAACTAAGGAAAAGGAAGGAACTGAATAGTTCTTGACAAGGGACTTATTTTACCAATGGTTTGATAATAAAAACAGAAGTTAGAAACATGGGGATACAAAAATGATTAATGTTATAAAGGAGATTTGTTGAAATAAATAAGTAAAATATTATTGAATTAGCATCAATGTGATGATTATTATAAACATTTTGATTATGATTTCCTAAAAATAATTGCACCCAGACAACACACAGTTTAATTGAAATTGAGTTTTGATATGTTATATAAATAAAACAAATAAAAAATTTGAAAAAATAGAAAAGCATAACTTTGAGGCAGGTAGATTCCTCAAAGAACATGTTTATTGGAGAAGTCATATCGGCACAGCCAGTGAAAACCAACTCTAAAGGTTCCCGTGGTTTTCACCTAATTAAGAGTAAAATTACCCCCCTCCCAGGTGTCACCGGTGTCCAGTGAGTATAGCTGGCAGCTTCTTCTTCACCAGCCACCTGTTACAATGTCCTTGGTTCCCACAGGAAAACTTCGTTTTGACTGCTGACTGAGCTATCTACTTCCTCCCTCCCTTCCCTTTCTCAGGCTTCATGGCAATGCAAGATGCCTTCAGCCAGGTTCACTTCAGAGTTGACACAGAACCACAATCCAAACAATTCTTTCACAGAACTTTGAGTCATTTGGAAATGCCCTTTTAATACCTTTCAATGTCCATCAGTTTCTCTGAGCTGCATTGGCCACCAGTTTCCCAAAGGCCAACTGTGCTCCAGTCAATCCTTCCAGCTTCATGCACATGTTGCATAAAACCAACATTTCCCAGATGTTCCAGTCTCCCAAGGATCTCTACCTTTAGTATTGTGAGCATAAAACAATGGCTTCTAATTCTCTTTTGTGTTAGCTATCCCAATTGTTTTCTGTATCCTGTCATTATCCAGCTATTCTCTCTATACACGGTTTTCTATATAGCAGTTTATTGCTCGATTATTTTTATTTATTTATTGGAAAATGAAAATATGGCTATGCCATATATCATATATATATTTGTGTGTGTGTGTGTTATATGGATTTGATGGGCTATATATATGAAGAATTTTGCATCGTTCATGGAGAAAAACTGTGTTTAATTGTGTGTCAACTTACAATACTCATTTTGTAATTTTGCTATATTTCTTCAAAATGCAAACAATATTTTTGTGAAAATTGTCCTATTGGAAACAAGCTCTATCTGCCCACTATATTATTGTCTCAGAACTTTTGTAAACAATTTCCCAAAGACAGACAAGAGATAATTTTCTCAGAACCTCTGAGTAACTCAAATTTCAAAGAAATATTTTTTATTTTGAAACTTCTATTTGAACAAATTAAGCATTTTCTAAGGACCATTAATTGCAACGAACATTAATCCATGTATTTAATTAATTCTCATTCCAACTGAACCTCACAGTGCTTTTGTTTTGAATATCATTACATCGATGATAGATCCAATCTGGGTCAGTCATTGGGACCAGAGGTTTTGTCTTCTGAGTTTTCGGACTCATGTTCGTGCCCATTATCAGGGAACTTCTCTTTAGCAGAATGTGTGTTCTGTATGTGATATTTATATGGTGCCTGTTGTATGTGGCTTTTTAGATGCTGATTGGGGTGTGTTGATGGCTGGCTTGATGGTTGATAGCCAGCCATCAACATATCCCAATCAACATCTAAAAGCCACATACAACAGCCACCATATAAATACCATACACAGAACATCACACACTCTGTTAGAAGAAGTTCCCTGAAGATAGGCTCCAGCACAAGTCCAAAAGCTCAGAAGACAAAACCTCTGGTCCCAGTGACCGACTCAGATTGGATCCTACAACATTATCCTGGACATGTATATTCTCCTTCATTTGAGATTGATAATATTTATTGATGTGTAATATTAATTGATTATCAAAAGTTTAAAGAATTATGATATAGTAAACATTTGATTTAATAGACTTTCAGACTTCAGATGCAATGATTAAAATCTGGACATGCATAAAATCCCATTCACCATTTCAAACATGCATAAAATCTCATTCCAATTTTACATTTTTTAAAAAAATGCATAAAATATGCATAGGTAAAATTCTATTCAGAATCAGCAGACATCCTGCTTTTATACACACCTCTTTCTCCCAATGAGACCATTAAATTGAAGGTTTGGGAAATTACAGAAGGACCTAATAAGATTCTTCTATATGAAAAAAGTTGAGGCAGAAATATTATGCACACAATGTGTATGAAACTAAACAAACATTTATTTGTCTCTACTTTGGCAATAATTTAATTAATTTTAAATTATTTGAGGGGTATGATTCTCACTGTTTTGAATGATCATTGTGTCAAAAAAGAGTTAAGATAAAATATGAAGTACATATTGTATGTAGCATCTGCTTTTAAATATACCTGCACAGTATACACTTCAACCCAAATGGTTTTGCAGTTCATACATACTTTACATGAGATAGAGCTACCGGAGTTATATTCAAAGTTTTTTATGCCATGTTTATCCTGAAAAATTTGGCTTCTTACAATGTTGCAATTAAGTTACAATCAGCATTAATTTGATATCAAGGATTAGCTTTTTACTAAAGCTTTGGTACCAGAAAATTAAAATTATTTTGTTTTATAATAATCTGAACTATCAATTCTCCACTCCAGAAACTAAAGGTATTTAAAAAGTATTATACCTTTCATTACATTTGCATGTAAAATAGTTATTTTTTAAAAGAAATACACTGTATTTATATGTGTTCAGACTCAGCCTTGGTTTCAATAAGTGCTTTGCACAGTAAATGCAAATTTAACACAGTAGATAAAAAATGAACCAGTATCAGCAATTTCAAATTTAACAGCAACAGTAGACAGAGCTAACATATGCACTCAATATAATGCATGACATGTTATTTCAATTTTGGCCCACATTTATTTATTGCCATACTTAAATATTCCATACTAGCTATTAAGAAAAATTTGAAATGAATAAATGATCTTAATAGGGCTTTCTCTTTACCATCAAGATCTCAACTTCTGAATATATGGTACAATTTCAAAAGGAGATTGTTGAAAATTAAACAATTTTTTGTAGCCAACATAGATCATTTTCTTGCTGTATGGACTATCTTTTCATTTAACAAAGAGGATTGTTTTGTTTATCAAAACAACATGAACATAAGACAAAAAACCCTCTTTTTTGGTGGTGGTGGTTTTAGGAAAACATCAAGGTGCGGTTCATGGCCTTGCTATCCATCTCCCATCATCATCTTGCATAGCGCTTAATGTAATCTTCAACTTTAGTTCGGAAGTCCTCCTGTATGCAGTTGAAAAATAAATATGTTTATACAAACAATAATAGCCCTATACTTATGTGTCTCCATTAAATTCCAATACATAGTTTTCATTCCAGATAGAGTAAATCTTACTGTATGATGATTTTCTCCCTGAATCTTGAGAGAGACCTTATTTTTCCTGAGGAGAAAAGCTGTTGAAAGAAAAGGAATCTGTAGGGCAGGGGTGTCAAACCCGATCGCATCACGGTCTGCATTGTGACATCTGGATGTTTTTTGCCTTTGCGGAGCTGGGCTGGGCATGCCTACATGGGCCATATCCGGCTCGCAGTTTGACAGCTATGGATCTTGCTACCACAAAAAGGAGTGTCTTTGAAATTAGCTGCTACTTGTACTAGATGTTTGCCAATAGAACATAACCTTTTTTTCTCCTGGGCTAAGATCCATCTTCACATTCTACTTACCATCACAGGAAGGTATCTTAATGGTTTAATGATGGCACCTCTGTCTCTACCTCAGCCTTTATGGAGACAGTTGGAAGTTTTTTACTATTAAATTGGTCCTTTCTCTCTTCTCCTTACACAAATTGTGCCATAGAATTTATGAGGCCTCAGTGATGATGCTGGAGAAGAAGCTACCCAGTTAATACAGACTGCTTGAATCTGCTATTGAACATTCTCCATATCAAAAGGACTAAACATGCTACAGGAAAGGCACACTTCTTAGTTCTCATAGAGTGGAATTGTTTAAGAAAAGGCAGTAGGAGCACACCCACCCTATCTCATCTGGTAGGAGGAGTAGATGTACTTTGGGAGAAATGATCCCACAGATAACCTGCTTTTATAAGTAACTCAAGGAAGCAAAAAAGGCCTAATACTCCCTCTTCTCAAGGTGAGCACCTTTTTGTACTGCTGAAACCCAGAAACAGTTAACTCAGAAACAGTTTTCAGGCTCTTGAACTTGGAATGTGCATTCAAAGGAAGAGAGGAGATGTAAAAAGATAGCCAAGATAGTTGTAACTCATTAATATAACAAAATCAACACAAAAGTTTCCATCTAGACCAATCTCCTTGTGAAATGTGCAAACCAGAAACCAGTCAGTCTAATTCTGTCACTAGAGGGATTGATTAAGAGATCATTTAGTCAAAACTTTGAAAACTGTAAAATAATAAAATAGAATTGATTGTGAATTGATTGTGTGGAAATCTTTTCAGACTAATATTACCACATTTTTGCTTGGATAACTTCCTTAACAGTTTGTGGAAAGGGCATAGTGTCTAATTTGCACTTCAGCAAATTCAATAAATATGTGGTGAGGTGCTGATAAATAACTTGGTAAGGTAATGTCTGGAGGATGTGAAAATTGAGTACATACAATGCATTCAGAAAGTATTCAGATCTTCTTCAATTTTGTCAATTTTGATATGCTGCAGCTTAATTTCCCCCCCCCCCAATTAATTTACACTCAGTACCCCATAACAATAAACAGAATTTTAGAAATGTCTTTAAATTTATTAAAAAGAAAAAAAACCTGACATATCATATTGGCATAAGTATTCGGACCTTTCACTCAGTAGTTTGTTGAAGTACCTTTGGCAGCAATTACAGCCTCGAGTCTTTGGGTATGACGCATACCTGGATTGGGGGATTTTCTGCCATACTTCCTTGCAAATCCTCTCAAACTCAGTCAGGTTGGATGGCAATCGTGGTTGGACAGCCATTTTCAAGTCCCTCCAATGATGTTCAATAGGTTTCAAGTCAGGGCTCTGTTTGGGCACTCTAGGACATTCACAGTTGTCCCTAAGCCTGCATTATCTTGGCTGTGTACTTAGGATCATTGTCATGTTGGAAAGTGAACTTTCGTCTGAGGTCCTGAGTGCTGTTGAGCAGGTTTTCATTGAAAATATCCTTGTACTTGGTTTAACTTTTCTTCAACCCTGACCAATCTCCAAGTCCCTGCTACTGAAAAACACCCCACAGCATAATGCAAACACCAAGCAGGCTTTCATATGCTTTGCACTGAGGAGAGGCTTCTATTTAACCACTCTGGCATAAAATCAGATTGGTGAAAGGCTGCAGTGATGGTTGTCCTTCTGGAACTCTGTCCCATTTCCAAACACAATCTCTGAAGCTCAGTCAGAGTGACCATTGGATCCTTGGACACCTCTCTTACTAAGGCCCTTCTCTCCAATTGCTCAGTTTGACTGGGCGATCAGCTCTTGGAAGAGTCCTAGTTGTGCCAAACTTCTTCCATTTCGGAATTATTGGAGGCCAGTATGCTCTTAGGAACCTTCAGTACAAATTTTATTGTAGCCTTCCACAGTTCTGAGCCTTGCAATAATCCTGTCTTTGAGCTTTGCAGGCAGGTCCTTCGACATCGTGGCATTTGGTCTCCTACAGTATGTATTGTGTTGTTGCACAGGGTCTAAAAGGGACCCTGAGTGTCCATGGCCTATAACAGCGACAATGAGGGCAAAGATGACCCAATGGTAAGTGAAGCCATCCAGCCCTTCATCATCCCATCAAAATCGATAGTGCCCAAGACAGGGGCAAAGGGGAAAATGGAAACCATCGTAGACACGGGCTGCACTCATTGCTTGATGAGTTTCCCACGGTCCTAAAGCTACGGATCATGACGAAAATGATGACCCGACTCATACAATTCAAGCAAGTGGATGGATCACTGATAGAAGGAGCCCCTGCGACACTTCTCACCAGACCTGTCAGACTAGGGCTGGCATCTGCTTCATAGTGGAGCAAAAAATGGAAGAAGCGGTGATTTTAGGACTGGCATGACTAGACAAATGGGGACCCACCATCTGATGGGAAGGCGGCAACTGATAACTAAGACTGGAAGTAGGCCCCCTCCCTCTTCCTGGCACTGCTACGAGAGAAACTGCCCAACAGCTAAATGTCAGTAATGAAATGACAAAACAAAGACCACATCTGAGCAGCCCCCAGGGATGCCCCAAATTCCCAAAGAGTACTGTGACCTAGCAGGCATCTTCAGTGAAGAAAAATGCAACACTCTAACCCCCACTCCCACCGCCTGTATCATCAAATTTGTCCCTGAGGTGAAACTATCAAAGCCAAAAATGTATTCCATGACCCCAAAAGAAATGAAAGAACTAAGGAAGTACATCGACATGAACCTAGCTAGGGGGTTCATACAACCAGCAAAATCAAGGATCGCTGCCCTGGTTCTATTCAAAGAGAAAAAGGATGTGTCAATGAGGCTATGCGTAGATTTTAGGGGAATTAATGCCGTCTGCATGGAAAACATATATCCACTCCCCCAGCCCACCTTGCAAAAGGAAAGGTGTTCATTAAGCTAGACCTATGAGAGGCATACTATCGAGTGAGGATTAGGGAAGGAGATGAATGGGAAATGGCATTCAATTGTCCCCTAGGGAGCTTCCAATTTAAAGCAATGCCATTTGGCTCCAAGGAGCCAATATGATGTGTTCTTTGAGGAATTTGCCTGCCTCAGATTTCTGCTTTCTATGGATGCATTACTTGGAATGTTGACAGCTGCAGCATAACAAAATTGACAAAAGGGGGTCCGAAAACTTTCTGAATGCACTGTATATAAGGGTCCTTTTTGTAAACTTTAGCTTGGCATTCAATACATTATGGGGTAACAAGTGTAGATTAATGAGAAAAAAATGAATTTCAACAACTAGGATCAGGCTGCAGCATAACAAAATTGACAAAAGTGAAAGGGGTCTGAATACTTTCTGAATGCACTCTATATAGTGTAGCTATTTCTCATTCATACTCAGAGTGCCCACTTATAGCTTCCCAGCAAACTGGAGACAGTTACCAAGTAGGATGTCACAAATATCAGTCCTGTGTAGTCTAATATTTTTAATAAGGACTTGGGGATGGTGGTTGAAAAACTGGTTGCATGGCAGCTCCATAGTTTTCTGGATGAAATGGATTATCTAGACCCCTGCCAGTCAGAATTCAGGCCTGGATATGGGACAAAAACGGCAATGGTCACATTTTTTTATCTTTGGTAGGAGCAGGATGGGGGAAATGCTTCCATCCTTGCTCTACTTGACCTCTTGGTGGCTTTTGATACCCTTAATCATGGTATCCTTCTGCAGGGGCTTTGGGGGGGCTGTGGTACCCTGCTCCATTTCCTTCCTCTGTGGCCTCTCAATCAGTTAGTAGGAAATGAGAAATCCAGCCCTCACCCACTGCTTTAAGGGATCCCGCAGAGCTCGTGTCATGGCCCTGTCGGAACCTGGATCTGAAGAGGAGGAGATGGAGACGGGGCCAACAGAGGGGGTGGGCATAGCCCCTATGGCCTATGAGATACAATGTGGGGACAAGAATGAGGCAGTCCTGGGTCCCTCAGGCTTTGAAAGAATAGGCAGGAAGGAAGAGAGGGTGTAGGCAGACTGAGGAAGGGGGGAGGAGATGGAAAAGGCAGGTAGTGGAGCAGAGGAGCAGTGGAGCTCTGGAGACAAGCAAATGCTTCCTCTGCCTGATCCCTGCACAGGGAGAATGGAGAGAAGGCAGAATCAGCGCAGGGTGACCCAACTACTCAGTGGAAGAGCGCTCCACTCCTCCTCACAAGGATCAACTGAAGAGTAGCATTTAAGGATAAGCTTTGGGGAGTGGCTCTTGTTGGGAACAATTGTATTTCGCAGTAACACTCTCCACAGTTTTTAGAAGAACTTTGTTCTAGAATCCTTTCTGTTGTTGACTGAGGTTTGATTCTTTGCCTTGACATCGGTGGACTTCCACTGCCAGGAGGCTGCACAAAGGCACATGGGTTTGAGCCTTGTTCTTGGACTACAGGTGTGCCCCCTGTGGGCAGAGACTTTGGGGGATGGATTGGGGATTGCTGGATTGTGGGGATTTTGGTGAATGGTGGTTGAATAAATGCTGACAAGCTTTTTCATAGCATGTGTTGCTTGCGCACCAACCCTGGATCATAACAGCTTGGTACTCTCTCAACTTGTATTCAACGTTTACATGAAGCCATTGGGGGAGATTATTCATCACTATGGACTGAGATATCATCAATATGCTGATGATACTCAGCTGTACGTCTCAGTCTGCAGTGAGTTAAGCAATGCTGTGACCTCTCTTTCAGAGTACTTGGAGACTGTTAGGTGCTGGATGGGGAGCAACAAGTTGAAACTGAACCCTGGAAAGACCAAGAGGTTCTGAGTTTGGGGTTCTTTGGCCATGGAGAATTGCAACCTTTGGTCTTGGATGGGGTGGCACTGTCCCAAACAGACCCTGTGCGTAATTTGGGGGTTCTCCTGGACTTGCAATTCCTGCTCGAAGTCATGGTCAGGAAGGACTTTGTGCAACTGCGAGTTGTGCATCATTCATGGACCAACAATCCCTTCTCATGGTCACTCATGCCCATGTCACCTCCCATCTTGATTACTGCAACTTGCTCTACATGGGGCTGCCCCTGAAGAGCATCTGGAAGCTCCAGTTGTGCAAAATGCAGTGGCCCACATGGTTTTGTGAAGACCTCAGTGTCCACATGTATCATTGCTCCTATGAAAACTGCATTGGTTGCCAATTTGCTCCTGGGTGCAATTCAAAATGCCTGGTTGTCACCTTTATAGTCCTTCATGGCTTGGGATCAGTTTATCTGAGGAACCGTCTCTTGCCGATCATATCTACCCAACCCACTAGAGCAGGAAGGTAAGGAATGTTGTGGGTCCCATCCCTAGCAGGACCCAGAAGAAGGGCCTTCTCTGTGACGGCTCCCTCTCTCTGGAACATCACCCCCCCAGAGATTAGCCTGGCCCCCATTCTAACACTCTTTTGGAAGGCGCTGAACACATGGTTCTGCCAGGGGGCCTGGGAAATCCTGAGCGGCATGGGACCTATTAAATAGCTTGTATGAATGTGTATGCTGGGGATGGGGTGGGTGTTATTATTTTATTATTTTTCTTTTTATTCTTTTTATTTCTTTTATACATTGTTTTTATATCCATGTAAGCTGTCTTGAGTCGCCATGTGTGAATAGGCACCAATATAAATTTAAATAAATAAATAAATAATCTTGTTCCAATTGACAACTTTGAGTTTGACTTTGGGGCTCCCAATCTAGCTTCACACAATTAAAAATATGGCCCTCCTAATTTCAGATAATCAGTTTGCTCTAATTCTCATTTCAGATAATCAGTTTGCTCTAATTCTCATTTCAGATAATCAGCTTGCTCTAGTTCTCCAAAAATATTGGTGTTTTTGTTACACATTGCTATTTCTTAATTGTTGTTTTGACAATTCTGCAGAAAATTAGTCTAAAAGTGCAAAATCTTACAGCCATAACTCCTTCAACACAGCTACTCAAGCCAACTCAAGAAATAGAAATTCCCATTAGGCAATTTTTAAAATTCCTTTAAGCAATAATTTTCTTCATATGCATGTAATATGATGGCTGTCTGTTGGCTTGATATTCTTGGTATATAATAACCTGTCAGATTGCTGTATCTCCTTTATATCTAATCTTAAATCCATTTTAGAATCAGTGATACCTTGAAAATATAAATTTACATATTTTCCTTTTGAAAATTACCAAATTAATATTTAAGAAATGAGCAACAGAATTGTAATTTTCAATATACTGCTACTCACCTTGTCACGTAAATGATGTTCTGCAGCTTCAATATTTAAAGGATCATCAAAATTCAAGAGATCCTAAAAAACACAAAATTAGTGATTTTTAAAAAAGGCTTGTTATAAATTATGATTATTTGGGTCTCTATTTCTTGAATGGCAGTTTCAAACTGTCATGGTATCAAATATCCTTGGAAAATACATTTTGTTGGGTTGTCAAAATTAGCTCATTGATGGGTTTAAATATTCTATGTATGAATAAAATATACTGAATGACACTAAATTCATATTTAATCCCTAAACATATTCAAGGGCTATAGAAAGTTACATAGTAATTTGGGGCTGCTTCATAAATTGTCAGTGTGGAAAAATAGGAAGATGGTGTGCAATGTATGCTGCCTTTTAGCTCCCGGGGGAAAGATGGCATGAATGAACAGATAAATAAGGGCTTGGTTTAACAGTATCACATTCTACAATCAAGTTATCAGACCATAGTTTTTATTTCTCCATGACTCTTAGTGTGCTATTTGAACTGAATATAGGTAGTCCTTACCTCACAATCAAGCCCAATATTTCAATTGCTATACAAGACAGTTATTATGTGAGTCATGTCCCATTTTACAACCTTTTTGCCACAGTTGTTAAGTGAATCACGAGGTCATTAAGGGATTCTGGCTTCTCCAATGGACTTTGTCAGAAGCTCTTTAGGAAGGTTGCAAATGATAATCCCAGGACTCTGGGATCCTTCAACCATTGTTATTTACCAGTTGCCGAGTATCAGAAGTTTGATTACATGACTGTAGGGATGCTGCAATGATTGTAAATGCGACAACTGGTTCTGAGTAACTTTTTCAGGGCCATTTAAATATAAATGGCGATTAAATGAATGGCTACTAAGTCAAGGACAAACTGTAATAATTATTCACCTTCATTTGCCTAGTAAGATGTTAGTATAAAGAAAAAGGACAAAATATGTACCTCTAGAGTTCTTTGTTAGCTAATAAAGCTGAGTGAATGGAAGCAGGGCAACCGAACCAATTTCACTCTCACAAGCTCTACAGTAAGTGGATAAGCAGAAAAATAATGGAGAAATCTGACAAATAAATTCAAATGATTGAGATCTAAAAGTGATTTTAGTTTGGGAGTTTGCAATGTGGTACCTGTGGAATATAATATGCTTGCTAATCTCCTGACATATCTTCCCTTGTAACTTGGCAGGCCCTGACTTTCCCATCACAAGGAATCTCATGGCTATTCTATCCCTTCCAATAATGGAAGTACAGTTAATCCTTGAGTTACAACAGTTCACTTAGCGACCATTCAAACATAACCCCCCCAAATACTTACGACACAGTCCTGAGGTTACGAATGTTGCATCATCACAACAGTCGTTCACCCTTTTGAATGACCATAGAAGCACTGCAATATTCACACTGCCTATTCTCCCCACCCCAAAATGGGTGTCCACGGGCATGGGGCCTGCAGAGACGCACTTACCTTGCAAAGATCTAGCAAACTGTCTCCTCTCTGCCGCAATTTCTTTGCCTGCTTTGTTACTTCAGGCCTTCGGTGCATTCACAGAGAACACAGGCCTAAAGTACCACGAGATCAGTAGTGCGAGATCCCACACTTTAGGTCTCTATTCTCTACTAATTGAGGCCTGGACAAGATCTGCGGCAAAAGGCTTTGCAAACAGAAGGAAGGCTTTGGTGCTTCAGGCCTTCCCTCTGTTTGCTGTTTCCTTGCTGAAGCCTGCAGGAGTGAGAGATTGTGTCCCTGTAGTCATATCAGGTTATGACAGAAATTGGGACTGGAATTGCTGTCGCTAAGTGGTGTCAGAGTTAGGGATCACACAGATCATTGAGGACTTGGTGTGATTATGCCTTCCCCATTGTCTTCACTGTGAGAAGCCAGCAGGGAATGTCAGAAAGTCATTTGACTGTAGCTCACTGCAATCATGTGACCATAGGGACAGTGATGTCCATAACTCCAAGGACCAGTCAGAATTGCCATTTGTTCAGAACCATTTTAAGTTTGAATGATTGTTAAACAAGTGGCTGAGAACTTGCCTATATAAGGAATAAAAGTCTATAGCTTATCTTTGCTAAAAATCAGTATCTTATAAAGGGATCAAAAAGCAAAGAAACAAACTGTGGTTGCAATGAGTAAGAATGCAAACTGAGGAAAGAAAGGAATCTTTTAAAGCCAAATGGCTCAATGCTTGAAATATATGTGTAATATGTGTAATACATATAGATCCAGCATTTCTACTAACTAAAACAAAGCACTTATTTTCTAAAGCATCCAAAATATGCATGCACAGATTTCTTTCAGATAATAATAATCTCCATTTGGCTATTATGAAAATATCAATTAGAGAACAATCAACCAATGGAACAACTTGCCTTCGGAAGTTGTGGGAGCTTTCAAGAAGAGATTGGACTGCCATTTGTCAGAAATGGTGTAGGGTCTCCTGCTTGGGCGGGGGGGGGGGGGGGGGGGGCGGTGTTGGACCAAATAACCTACAAGGTCCCTTCCAACTCTGTTAAAGCTTGATTTCTCACTGATTTAAGTTTGCAGTCTAATTATTGTTTGATATGGACTTCCAGAGCCTTAAAAATACTTCTACAAGGATTTAGTTGAGTTTCAGTAAGCAACATCAGTAGAAACAAATTCTATGCATGTCATTAGTTTACAGTCCATGGATAATAATTTCACCAGTACACAGTATAAGGAAAAGAAAGGATTAAAGCTGGTGAGTCAAATGATATTTGTCTAATAATAACAAATGTTGCATGGTTGGGAAGATTAAAAGGGGTACTAAGATAGGGAATTATATCTATAGCTAAGTTAAGTTTGGATGTAACACAGGAGTAATTCAAAATGAACACAGAAGCAAAAGTAATCATAAAGTTGAAAGTGAGGAATAGCAAAGCATCCATGGGACTCGGTTAAAATTCACTTTCTGCTACTCCTGGATAATGTTCTCTTATTTCTAATTTTCCCCTTTCTGCCAAGCATGGAAAAATGTTTTGTGCAGCTTTTTCTGCTCCAAATATACATTTGTGAGACACAATACACAGTCATTAAACAAGTACACCATCATTAAGCAAATCCAGGGTCATTAAGTGAAACAATGGTTCACTATGGGCATAATTTTGCTGAGAATATGACTGTGGAATGCTATAAATGGCACCATAGCTGCTGAGTATCTGAAGTTCGGTCATGAGACCATGAAAGGGTCATTTGATCTTCAACTCCATGTCCACTTTTTGGGTCTGTCATAACTTTGACTGGTTGTTAGTCAAGGACTACCTGTATTAGATTTAATGGATTGTGGCTTTTATGTGGGTTATGTATTGTATTTTAGGTTTGTGGGTTTTCTTGCAGCCATATGTAAATGCAATGGCATGTGTGTATTATACAAGCATAATGCTATTAAATTTCAGACTATATGTTGTAAATACAAAGACTGCAGGGAGTCCTTGACCTACGACCACAATTGAGCTCAAAATTCCCATTGATAAGCAAACGTTGTTAAGTACGTTTTGCCCCAGCTTACAATCTTTCTTGCCACAATTGTTAAATCACTGCAGTTGTTAAGTTCGTATCATGGTTGCTAAGTGAAGCTGGTTTCCCATTGACTTTACTTGTCAGAAGGTCGCAAAAAGTGATTACATGATCCAACTGTCATAAATACACCAGTTACCAGGTGTACAAATTTTGATCATGTAACCACAAGGTTGCTACAACAGTTGTAAGTGTGAGAAGGGGTCATAAATAACATTTTTCAGTGCCATTGTAATATTGAACGATCACTAAATGAATGGTCCAGGATTACCTGTACTATCCTGTTTGTTTTGTTTGTTGAATTTTGGTATGTGTTTGTGTGTATAGTGTGTGGATTGTATGCACGATACATGTTTAAAGTTTCAGGATAGATTTTAAAATGTGAAGTTCTTATACAGTTTATTTATTTATTTATTGAGGTCTGTTGCATGTGTTTTGTGTTCATTCTGCCTGCTCTTGAATAGCAATGAAATACTACAAAATTCACTACTGCTTTCATTCTGCCATCCATCTGCATGATAACCTTTACTAATTTGTTGCTTTGTCATCTCAAAACAGCAGCGATTTGCCTCCTGTTATCCAACAGACTGGAGAAAAGAAGATGCCCTGAGAGGTGAATCTTTACATTTTCAAATTCCATTCAGCCTCCTTTCTTTCCTCATATTGTTGCTTCAAATAGTCTTGTGATTACAAGGCTACTATAATGGTAGATTTAGGGAGGGGGTCTTTAAAGAAAGATGTCAAGGCCCTTGGCTTATAACCATTCATTTCATGACCATTTAAAGTTACAGTGGCACAAAAATAAGTGACCTATGACTGTTTTTCACACTTCTCACACTTACCACCTTTGTAGCATCACCATGGTCACGTGATCAAAGTTCAGATGCTTGGCAACTGATTGGCAAAATTCACTTAACAATTGTCTCACTTAGCAACAGACATTTTGGACGCTATTGTGGTCATAAATTGAAGATTACCAACACAGTCCCTTTCATTAACTCCGTATTTTCAATATGCTTAGAAATGGCATAACAGATAATTTAACTCAGAAGTCTTTTTAAAGAACTATGTTAGGTGGGTAAGATAAAGGTCACAAAGGTCAATTTCCATAATATCTCCAATGAATGATTATTCAATCCAATCTGGAAATCAAGATCCAAAAGTACATACTGTACTGGAAGCACAATCACTCCTGCATTGCATACTTACAAGTGTAAGAAGATTGATAAGGGGCAAAACATTTTTATATTCTCCTAGCCAGCAGTAACAGTAAGAAATAGACCTATTTGCATGGCTATGAACTGCCTTCTGCTCAAAGTGGGCTGTTGAGCAGCTAGACCACGTTTATGCCTTTTTAGCAATATGAAGCAAAAGTTGGCTTCTGGAACTCTTGGGCTAATTCCTAGAGTAAGTGTGAGGGGTGATCAGCTTACCTAGTATGTGATTTACTGAGCATACTTGCAGAAGGGACCCTTACAGGTCACTAAATCGAAGTGCTTAACAGCAAAGAAGCAGAACAGTCAAATAAACCTAAGTGAACTCAAAACATCAACTGAAAGACTGGAAATAAAATGAACAATTTAAAATAAAATTTAAAGGAAATTTTAGGATTATTGAAATTACAGAGATGTGATTAAAAAAAACAAAACAATGTGGGAGAAATGTAGAAGTTGCCTTTAGATGGTAGGCTATAAGGTCAGGCAGAGCTCTTGCCAAAGCCAAAGGTTTGGAATGCTCCATGAAGGATGCAATTTGGGGCAGAACCATCATCATGAGTCTATGGTGGAGAGTAAGTTACCAGGAAGGAAAGCCAAAGTCAATCTCTTCTGATAAAGCTCCAAGGCTCTTATTGCTATTGCTGCATGCTGCATAACTGACCAGAGCTTAGGTTTCAATTAGATATGGGGGATATGTTTTGCTTTGTATTTGTGCCAACATATAGGTTTACATTTACCTTGGGAGGGGGGGGTTGAAAACAGGGTAAATCATGACTTCATTTTTGTTAGTTTATCAATTTTCTTCATCACTGTAACCCAAGAAGGAACAAAATGGGGCTAATGAAATGTCAATTTTTTTTTACTAGAGCCCATTTTATCAGATATATCTAATAAAGGAGACTCCAGTCCAAAGATATTTACACCATAATAAATGAGTTAGTTTCAGAAAGTTACAAGAAGTGGGTAGATTTTGAATCAATAGACTAATACTGGTTGTGGAAATTGTGAGGACTAATCTGTTCTATTAAGGCTGGCTTATTATATTAACAGATTAATCAAAATACACACTCATCCAGTGAGGTTGTTACTTACAGTAAATAAAGAGTTTAATCCCCAAACAACATCCTGAAAAGGGAAAAAAAAGGATTCAACCAAAATTAAATATCTCAAATGCATTATATATAAAAACAGATAGATAGATAAATAAATAGATAGGCAGACAATCAGAAAGATCATGAAACTACTGAAACATCCTTATGAATTTCAGAATTTTTAAAGAAGCTGATTTGCAAAATTATTAAAAACAAATGCAAATCTTTGAAATTATGCAACCATTCAAATTTAAATTCCCTAGTTCCTGATTATTATCTCCCTGTTATCAGGTATGTTCATCTTAAAGCTATACAGCATGTCCAGCGGAGTGCACAGCCCTTGATCGTAAGTTTTTCACATTATTGTGTGCTATATACATTAACTATATTATATAGTTTATATGCAGCCCAAGACAATTCCTCTTCACTCAATGTAGCACAGGCAACCCAAAAGATTGGACATGCCTGTTCTATTACATTCTGACATATTCTCGGACTTTCCAAGCTAAATGATACCCAAGTTATGAGAATAAAATATGCTGGTTAGCTGGCTGCCTGACTAATTATATCATAATTATAATTACTTATATCTTTATATAATTATATCACTTATTGATTAACAATGGTTTAAAGAAATTATTTTTGGCAATTTCCTCTTGTCAATTCTACTCCCTTTATTACTGTTTCTCAATTTACTCTAGTGTGTTTATAAGCACTGCTAACAATTTCTATCCTACTCCACTGATAGAAACCTTCCAAAGATCAAAGAATATTCTGTTAATGGATTTAACCCAGTGTCAATTAGCCAAGAAATATAATTTATTTTCTGCTATTTGTAGCTTCTTGGTTTTGTTTCCACAAATTGCAAACAATGGAAATAAACAGCAAATATAAACATATTGTATCATTCACCATCTAAAATCTTATTTGACTTTATTTGCTTTAATAATTATATCACTATATACAAAAATCCATTTTAAATATAAGTCTTCCTCTGAAAATGAAAAAAGTATCAGTGGATAATATGGCACATGAAATAAACTATTCTTTGTTCTTGACAGTATACCTGTAGAAATACTTTAACAGACACTGAGTTACTGAATTGATCAGGATATATGGGAGTCAGAATTCCAAGTTTTTTTGGTTGTTTATTGGACATGACATTCCTGGTCTCAGAGTTAAAAATAGAAGTACTAAATTTTCTCACAAAATTACTGAAAGGATGTAATATAGATTGTAAAAAGGACCATAAAATTGATTGATAATGATTCTCTGGCACTTCTATACATAAAATTGTAGATTAAAAAAATAAAATTCATTATCACTTAATAAGATTCAATTTTTCTAAAGAAAAATAGAAAGCCTACCACTAGGAATAACATAATACAGAGTTGGAAGGGACTTTGGTGGTCTTCTAGTCCAGTCCCCATAAGTATAAGTATATTAAAAAACGCATACAAGTAAGTTTTTAAAATCATTTTAAAATCTAGTCTAGTGATTGAAAATGGCTATTTCTCGGTTCCTATTAGATAGTATTACTGAGGCCTTATGATGAACTAAAATTCAGTTGAGAAGTAGGAAAGATAACATTAACATTTGTTGCATATACTTCCTCAAGTCTCAGATTCACAATGATCTCAGATTATTTCACAAGATTTAGCTCCAGTCATCTGCACTGTCACTGTCCACGTACTATCAAGTTTTGCTCAAGTTTAAGCAGTTTTACCTGCTTAATTTATTTAAATTTATATGCTGCCCATTGCCTATTGCAGTGACTCCGACAACTTATAAAATGACTGCAAGTATTCTTTATTCAGATGTTCATGGAGCTTATTCCCTAAAAAGAAATATTATTCCTTAAAATTAGAATTGTTCCCTAAAAGTCACCTTTGAAGGTTCTAGGAAGCAGCACTGAGCAGATTCACTAAGAACACAAATATTTAGTGTTCTACTACTTGTATTGCCAATGTGTAGGCTCAAACCAGCCCCTCTTATTAATGCCCAATCAAACTTGAAATGACTTTTCCTCCAGTGATACTCCAGGCTTCTCTTCTCCCTTCATTTAATTTCAAACAATCATTTTGACAAGGTGAATTAAGCAGAGTTGAATATTGTTACCAGAGTAATTTTAATTAATATTTAGAGATAGTATTTGACTTCCGAGTGGTTGCTTAGCACCATAACAAAGCTATGATGGACTCCAAAAAGGTACTTTAGACCCAGCTTCAAAGTGCCAATGACCGGAAGGAGGAGAGCTGCAGATTTATGGCTGTTTGCAGCATTCTATGGTCACGTGAACACAATTTACAAAGTTTCTTTTGCCAGTACAGGTAGTCCTCTACTTACAACAGTTCGTTTAGTGACCATTCAAAATGAAACAGCACTGCAAGTGACTTACGATCATTTTTCACACTTACAACTGTTGCAGCATCCCCAGGATCACATGATCAAAATAGAGACCATCGGCAACTGAGTCATATTTATCATGGTTGAGATGACCCAGGATCACCTTTTGCGATCTTCTAAGCAAAGTTAATGGGGAAGTTGCATTCACCTAACAACCATATTACTAACGTATATCCAGTGATTCACTTAACAACTATGGTAACAGAGGTCATAAAATGAGGCAAATGTACTTAGCAAATGTCTCATTTAAAAACCTAAATTTTGAGCTCATTTGTGGTCATAAGTTGAGGACTACCTGTACTGGCTTTTACTTCCAATTTCTGGCAAAAAAAATACCTATCATGGACAATCAGTTCACTTAACAATCGTGGCATTTGCTTTATACAATTGCAAAAAATATCATAACATCAGGTCAGTGGGTGCCTCAATTTACAACTGTCATGGCATACAATTCCGGGCTCCATTAGGGAAATAAGTCGAGGATTACCTGGATATAAATTATTTGGTTGTCTATCAAAACAATTCTTGATTCTTATCCTGCAAGTTAGCTGATAGGTCGTTGCTTCTATAAACCAATAATATACCATGTTTTCCCGAAAATAAGACTGGGTCTTAGATTATTTTTTGCCCCCACCATCCAACCTTGTCCTCCAATTTTCCCACATGTGTGGGACAAGCCTCCCACCCACCATCGCACCTGCGATACTCCGGCGAACAGGAAGTGTGGGGAGCCCTCATACCCAAGAGCCAGTTGGGGCTCCTCTATCTTCCTTGTTCCTCCGCTCCCCCCACAGGCGCCCTCTGACACGAGCAACATCGAACTGGCCACACCCATTTTAACTGGGGCTTATTTTGGAGATAGTACACTACGAGCATCCTGAAAAATTATGCTAGGGCTTATTTTCTGGTTGGGTCTTATTTTTGGGAAAACACGGTACTCATCCTGCTTAGATCTTGATGGGTTTAAAATGTGCTCTAATATCACTTGCCACGATTAATCACTGTAATTAGAAATCAAGTATGCAAGGACAAAAGTTTTCATTTTTCCTAAACTTCCTAGAATCCATAGGTGGCAACTAAATGGTCATGAAATAAAAAAAAATACTTTAGGATCTTTTTTAGACCTCTGGCAGAGAAATGCTCATGTGGAGTATGTAGCTTAAAATGCTTAAAATTCAGCTTTGGAACTAATGGGTAAGCTCTTAATTCTTATTGCCCTAAATATGTTATCTGGCAAGATAAGCTCCCAATTCATGTATGGTGTGAAGCAATTACTCAGAATTTGGAAACTGTGGCAGTCTAAATTTCTGCAAAACCTTTTTCAAGCTCCATACTGATTTTCCAGTGTAGTTCTCTACTGTGAGGCTGGTGAAATTAAGATTGAAAACAAGACTGGGCAAACTTTCTTTATCTACTGGTTAATAGATGTAACCATTCTGTGACTAACACTTTTTAATGAAAAATACAAAAAGTTAACAACATAAAGATTAAATAGCCTATAGAGAAAGATGCATTTTTACAGATTTTCTAAATCTGCAGAGACAGAACTCAAATGGAAATCTTACATTGTTTTAAAGTAAGTATATTAAAGATTCAGGTTGTATTCATTTGCTGAGTAATGTGCATTTCCTACTAATTTAAATAAATCTGTATTAATATCATTAACAGTTACACCTTAAATATTAAAGAGTTGCTATGATGATTCAATTAACCTTCTAAAAATACTTCATTCTCTCCAGATACCAACAAACTAAGGAATGAGAGATGTGGAATACAGATAACAGGGGAGGGCAGAGAGGAAAAAACAGAAGGATCAGATATATATCCTGAACGGAACTGAATCTTTTCTGTGTTCACCATCACAACATTGACTGAGGTAGTAAAGTTAATAGATATGGACCCGATCACCAGGAATACAATGAACAAGCAGAATATTTAATGAAGGAGATAACCTACCAACCCCTCCTTTCTCATAGTACTTTCAATAAAGTTTCTTTCAATAAATAAATAACAAGAAAAAGTTGGTCTACTAAAAAGAGAAGATGGCAAGGAAGTAACAGGCAGTAAAGAGAAAGCAGAGCTGCTGAAAATTCATTTTTTGCATGAGTCTTCATGCAAAAAGAAACTATAGCCCAACCTACCAAAAACATAACTGTAAAAGACTAGTAATAAAAATTAAAATAATCAAGAAAATGGTAAGAAAATATCTGTGTCAACTTCAAACCGAACCTGGCAGAAGCCATTTTGTTTATTCTCAGTTGCCACACAGTATGACGGTGGGGGTGACGGTGAGAAGGAGGCTGGAATGAACTGCCAGACACAATATCCCCCACCCTCTCTCTCGTGGGAACAAAGGTCATCTTCACAGGTATCGGATGAGAATGAAGAGGAGTGCCTAGGGAGCCCACCAATGAACCTAATTGGACAATGTGACCTGTGATATTTGGGGAGGGGATCATGTACTATTTTAACTATACTGAAACTGCAGGAAATATTCAGAGTTGGTTTTACATTTAATCGTGCCAATATTATGTGCCCAATCAAGAAGTTCTTTGAGAAAGATCTGAGTCTCAGAGTTCTGATTTGCTTGGGTTCGTTAGTCAGAAATCTTGACAACCTGTCTTATCTTGATGAATATAAACCACTGGGGTCTGACAGATTACATCCCGGAGTTCTGAAGGAGCTGACAGATGTTATTTCAGAACCATTGTACCGCATGTTTCAAAAATCCTGGAGCACTGAGGAACTACCAGAGGATTGGAAAAGAGCTGATGTGATTCCCATCTTCAAAAGGGGAGGAAAAAAACAGACCCAGGAAACTACAGACCAATCAGCCAAACATCAATATCTGGGAAGATACTGGAAAAGAT
Organism: Bungarus multicinctus; assembly: GCA_023653725.1. Lineage (NCBI taxonomy): Eukaryota > Metazoa > Chordata > Lepidosauria > Squamata > Elapidae > Bungarus > Bungarus multicinctus. The sequence continues at coordinate 163,937,413 of CM042836.1, forward strand.
AATCAAAAAACAGATCTCTGAACATGTGGAAATAAATAAAGTTATAACTAGTAGCCAACATGAGTTTCTTAAAAAAGGTCATGCCAAATCAATTTTTTTTCATTCTTTGACAAAGTGACTAAATTAGCAGACCAACAAAATGCTGTGGATATAGTATACTTAGACTTCAGCAAGGTATTCGACAAAGTAGACCACAGACTACTTTTTGGTAAACTAGAAAAATGAGGGATGAACAGCATCACCACCAGATGGATTCATAACTGGCTGACAAACTGAGTACACAACAAGCAGTCCTTAATAGTACTACATCTACACGGAGGGAAGTAAGTAAGTAGCAGGATACCATAAGGCCCAGTACTCCTCAATATTTTCATAAATGACTTAGATGAGGGAATAGAAGGAAAACTCATCAAATTTGCAGATGACACTAAGCTGGCAGGAATAGCCAACACACCAGAAGACAAGCTCAAGATCAAAAAAGATGTTGACAGACTTGAACAATGGGCCCTATCCAACAACATGAATTTAATGTAGAGAAAAGTTATGATTTACACCTATGCAGGAAAAACTAAAGACATATGTAGATATTAGGTGAAACCTGGCTCAAAAACAGTAACTGTGAGAGGGAATCCAAGTGGACGATCATTTGAACACAAACTAGTAGTGTATGGCAGCAGCCAAATAAGCTAATACAATCCTTCGTTGTATAAACAAAGGCATAGAATCAAAATTACGTGAAGTATTAGTACTGCTTTATAAACCTATAGTAAGACCACACTTGGAATATTGCATCCAGTTTTGGTCACCACATTAAAAAAGATGATACTTTGAAAAAAAAAAGTGCAAGGAAGAGCAACTAAGATGATTCAGGGTCTGGAGACAAAAACATATGAAGAATGATTGCTTTCAGTAGGTGCTTCATCACTGGAGGTTTTGAATGAAAAGACTGGATGGCCACCTGTCTGAAATGGTATAGGATCTCCTGCTTGAGCAGAGGGTTGAACTAGAAGATCTCCAAGGTCCCTTCCAGCTCTATCCTGATTGAAGTAGAACTGGAAGTCAGATTTCCCATAATTCCTTGGGTACTCTGAAAATCTTTCATATTTATTGTTAACTGCCTAAAGTTATCTTTTACAAAACAGGCAGCCATGTAAATTTCTAAATAAAAAAATTAAGTCCCATCTATTTTAGAGGACAAGAGCTTAAACTCCCACTGAAATCAATATTACATGGGTTGGTTGTACCATACACATTTGTTTTCTGAAATGTTTCTAATATCCAAGGTAAAACCAAAGAAATATTTATATATAACTCACCTTTAAGGTTCTAGTGGGAGCCCAGCCAGTACCATCAATAGAATGTTCTCTTAATAAACTGAAAGAGGTAAGAAAACATTATTTTACAATTCACATTCTTAAATACACTAGGTTTTAGAAATGCAATCAATGTAACATAACATGCATATTCACTTAATACTGTAGACTAATATTTTACAAGTATTGCCAAAGTATATTTACATTATAAAAAATTCTGAAAGTATCATATTATATTTATATCAAATATAGGTATTCCTCGACTTACAACCATTTGTTTAGTGACCGTTCGAAGTTACAAAAGCATGAAAAAAGGGAATTATGACTGTTTCTCACACTTATGACAGTTGTAGCAACCCCATAGTCACCTGATCAAAATTCAGATACTTGATAACTAGTTCATTTATGATAGTTGCAGTGTCCTAGAGTCAATCATTTTTTGCAATCTTCTGACAAGCAAATCAATGAGGAAGCCAGATACCCTTAACAACTGTTGCTAACAACTGCAATGATTCACTTAACAACTGTGGCAAGAAAGTTCATGAAATGGGGCAAAACTCACTTAACTGTCTTGCTTAGCAACAGAAAATTTGGGCTGAATTGTGGCCGAAAGTCAAGAACTTGACTTACAACAATTATGTATGTAAACATATATAATTATACCTTTAGTTTTAAAACGATGTGGAATTATACCTATTTCTGAAGAAGTTATTTCTTCAGGTAATGGGAACTATTAAAATTATTAATATTGCTAGGGCTTTTCTTCATATCCCACATCTACCTTCTTGCTTGATTATTATTCTGTTAAACATGACTGTTAATCTATTATCATTGGCTTGATAAAGATTCCCTTTTTTATGTCAGCTTCAGTTATTTGAACACTAGCTACCACTAGTCTTCTTAAAACTGAACGTAACTATTTTCCTTAATCTATTTTAATAAGATTTAATCTATCTATCTCCTGATGGCAGCCTCAATAAAATGGTGTCTAGTAGTTCTGATGTTTTCTATTATTTTCTGTGGCTCTGCGAATTTCATACTCAAGAGATGAGATTTTGAATATCAGACAGTGGACTTTAAATAACATGCAGCTTTCTGGGACTATTCATCCCTTTTCAATGCAGAGGAAATTCTGACTGAGGGAATGATGGTCATCTCTTTCAGCATGGCAGTTAGAAAGAAGCAGAAGAGAAACAAGACAAGAAGGGGCAAGCAAGAAGGCATTTTACAAAGACTCATGAAGCATGGGGCAAGAAAATCCCCCTCCCCTTGCTGTATTTAACTAATCTTCCCTTAGTCGAATGATAGTTGCTTGCAAATGGTCAGAATTTCAGATTCAAAGAGCAAATAGAATTGCAGAAACATTTGGTAAAAAGAAGGGAGGTGGTATCTGCTTTTATATTAACAACCGATGGTATAAAAATGTCACTATATTAAAGAAATTTTGTGATGTGGACTTAGAGACACTATTCATTATTTGTATACCCTATTATGCTCCCCAAGAGTTTTCTTCATTCATCCTAGTTGAGATCTATATACCACTCCAAGTTCGCATAAACAAGGCATTGCAAACCTTAACTGACCAAATCCTGTGTGCTGAACAGAGATATCCAGACTCCCTACTCATCATTATGATGCAGTGGTGCATTTCAAAAGTTTACCACTGGTTTGGTGGGTGTGGCTTTGCGCAGGCGCAGAGGCTTTCCAACTCACCTCCTGCAATCCTGCACTCTCCCTGTCACTTCAGCAGCTGGGAGCCCGGGTGGGCAGGTGGGCCCAACAGCAATTCCAGCAGCTGCTCAGAGAACCGGTTTGGTCTCTGCTGCTCTTTGGCACTACTGGTACGCCAGAACCAGGCCAAACCGGTAGAATACCACCACTGGTATCATGGTATTTTAAGCTAAGCCAAGAGCTGCCAAGATACATTCAACATATCAACGGTCTCACAAGAGAAACTCACCAGTGCTACTCTACATTAAAAGATGCCTACAATCTGGAACTGGTAAATGACCTGAATGTGTTCTACTGTAGATTTGAGAGGAAACTTCTGTCAATGATTGTTACCTTTTCCATCTCAGATACACCAACAACAGCCAAGTCTCCTACACTTTGGGCCCACCACCTCTTGTGACCACAGAAAAAGATGTGTGAGATCTGTTTCACAGACAACTGTAGAATCAAGCTGGAAAAGCACCAGGCCCACACAGGGTAACTCCTTTTGATTAAAAGTCTGTGCTGATCAACTGGCCCCAATCTTCACCTGCATCTTTATTAAATCACTGGAGATGTGTTATGTCCCTTCTTGCTTCAAATGCTCTACTATCATTCTGGTGCCCAAGAAACCTTCCATCAAGGGGTTGAATGATTACAGACCAGTTGCTCTGACATCCATAGTTTTGAAAACCTTCGAAAGGTTAGTGCTGGCCCACCTAAAAGCCATCAAAGATTCACTGCTAGAACTCTTGCAATTTACCTACTGTGCAAATAGGTTGGCAGATGATGCTGTCAATATGGCACTGCACTGCATCTTAACATCTTGAATCCCTAAAGACCTACAATGCATTCAGAAAGTATTCAGACCCCTTTCACTTTTGCCAATTTTGTTATGCTGCAGCCTGATTCTAAAGTTGTTGAAATGCATTTTTTTCATTATTCTACATTCAGTACCCCATAATAACAAAGTGAAAAAAAATTAGAAATGCCTTTAAATGTACTAAAAAGAAGAAAAATGACCTATAATATTGACATAAGCACTCAGACCTTTCACTCAATAATTCGTTGAAGCACCTTTGGCAGCAATTACAGCCTCGAGTCTTTTTGGGTACGACACGACTAGCTTTGCACACCTGGATTGGGGGATTTTCTGCCATACTTCCTTGCAATCCTCTCAAGCTCAGTCAGGTTGGATGGCGATCATGATTGGACAGCCATTTTCAGGTCCCTCCAATGATGTTAAATAGGTTTCAAGTCTGTCTGGGCCACTCTAGGACATTCACAGTTGTCCTTAAGCTTGCACTATCTTGGCTTAGGATCGTTGTCATGTTGGAAAGTGAACTTTCGGCCCAGTCTGAGGTCCTGAGTGCTGTTGAGCAGGTTTTCATTGAGAATATCCTTGTACTTGGTTTAACTTTTCTTCAACCCTGACCAATCTCCAAGTCCCTGCTGCTGAAAAACACCCCCACAGCATAATGCAAACACCAAGCAGGCTTTCATATGCTTTGCACTGAGGAGAGGCTTCTATTTAGCCACTCTGCCATAAAACTCAGATTGGTGAAAGGCTGCAGTGATGGTTGTCCTTCTGGAACTCTGTCCCATTTCCAAACACAATCTCTGGAGCTCAGTCAGAATGACCATTGGGCCCTTGGACACCTCTCTTACTAAGGCCCTTCTCTCCAATTGCTCAGTTTGACTGGGCGACCAGCTCTTGGAAGAGTCCTAGTTGTGCCAAACGCCATTTGAGAATTATTGGAGGCCACTATGCTCTTGGGAACTTTCAGTATATCAGAAATTTTATTGTAGCCTTCCCAGATCTGTGCCTTGCAATAATCCTGACTCTAAGCTCTGCAGACAGGTCCTTCATGGCAGCTGTGATGCCTTCTATAGAGAGGTATGTGCCATTCCAAATCATTTCCAATCAATTTCATTTACCATAGGTATCCAATCAAGGTGCAGAAACATGTCAGCAATGATCAAGAGAAATGAGAAGCACCAAGAGTTAAATTTTGCATGTTGCTGCAAAGGGTCTGAATGCCAATGTAATATTTCAGTTTTTCCTTTTTAATAAATTTATAAACATTTCTAAAAATTCTGTTTTTGCTTTGTGTTGCATGCCAAACTAGACACAAGGACAGTCCCCCCACATGCCACCTCTCTGCTGAACACCTAATTCCCATAGGTGTTAGGTAGTAGGTCTTAGGCCTAAGGATATTTACCCATATAGTAGGCTGTATTGCTATTATCATTCTCATTTCTCATTCTTTCTCATCTTCTCTTCTTTCCTACTAACTTCTCCTATTGGTATCATGCTTTATCACTTGTTTATATGTTATGATTAATGATTATGTGATTTGTGATCTATAAACTATCACTTCGTTGTTTGATTGAAACTTATACACCGGAGACGAATTCTTTGTATGTTCACTTGGCCAATGAAGAATTCTATTTCTATTTCTGTTCATTCCTATTCAAATTTCTAATTAATTTTCTTTGTTAGCCACCTCATTTCAATATATCTGAAAGTTTCCTAAACTGTGATGCTCAGATTTGGATACTGTATAATATTTCAGAAAAGTCTGGCCAGTGCATAAATTGTGGAACTATTATGTGATGTCCAGATTTAATTGGGGGAGCAACATCTTTTAATATTTCATTTGCTTGATCTATTTGTCATGGAATAAACCTATAGTCTGTACAGTAATATTTACCCCCTTGCAGATGTTATGAATTTTTACTTATTTCTTCCTCTAATTCTTAATTAAGTTTCATGTGGGGCATCTGAATGAACAAATAAAATCAACATTTGACGCCAGTTTCATTTTTGAATTTAGTTTAATAATATCAAAGTATAAATACAAGTTATGAAAATAGTGAGAAAACGGGGGAGTGAAAGGGGAAAGAAAAAACTGTAGGGTAACAGGGAAAAGAAAACGAAAAGCATTGACTTCTAACTCTTTTTAGTGCAGTAGAATAACATTATTGCTTTAATTTTTTATTTTTACATATGTAATATGTACTAGCCATTTCTATAACAACAAACCTATCTAAAATCAGCAAAACCCAAAGTAAAATTTCATTTTTTCCCATCAGAAGCACAAAATCCACAAACAGTTTCCAAGTAGAAGCAAAATTGAATGTATTCTTTTCTTTGATTACAAAAGTTAATTTAGCCATATCTGCTAGTTCCAGCAGTTTTTCCAGTTATTCATCCATTACTTCAGAAATAAAGTGGTCCAGTGTGAAAAGTAATAATGCTCCTCATTAACTAAAGAGATGTCTCGGACCAATTATTTCAATTTATCAATTTGATTAATGAATTTCCTCAAAACATCTTCCCCTCCATAGTTTCCTGGAACTACTGTCACCTGGTCAAGTACAACTTTGGCCTGTATGGAAATCACTAAATAGACTATGTGCCATGATAAGAAGATCAAAGTACAATCTAAGAAAATGAGGCTTCCCTATAGAAGATACTCTGTGTGAATGTGGAAAAAAATTCATCTCCCTTATGCTATGGTGCATATAATGTTCTTCAACATGTACGGAGGAAGACACATGCTGCCAATATAGCCTGATACTGGGCAAATATCATTTAGTTTTAATCCTACTTATTTTATATACTATTTACATGTGTTATACTTTTATGATCTATTTTGTTTGCTCAATATTGAAGGTTTATGATCTATAATTTGAAGGTGCTTCTGACACAAATAAAGATCAATAATCAGTGTGCCCCATCTCAGACTCTGGAATAATAATATATTGTGCTCAAAGGATATTTCTAAAGTTCTTCAGGAAGAACTCATTTGGGCTTGTCTGTCTGAAAAAAGTTATAACATCTTTTTTAAAACTATTGAGTTCCACCAATGCATTTCTTTTGTCTTCTCCATTTAGGACTAAGTATCTAGAGACCTAGTCCTTAACTAGAGAAGACATAAATGCATTTTCCTAAACGCTGGGAAAGAGAGGGCCAAATTTACCTCCTTAGAGAATGCATTCTGTAGACTGGGAATTATAGAGATGAAGGTATCTCGTATGAACTTCTGCAGGTAGGGCTATTTTTTTCAAAGTTCTTTCCTGCTGATCCAAATAAGTGCACAGGTTTATAGCATGAGAAGTAGTCCCACAATAATCAGACCTAAAGCTATTTATGGCTTTAAAGTTCAACCTCAGCAACAGATAGTCCCTGGCTTACATCCACAATTGGGATCAGAATTTCCGTTACTTAGCAAGACAAGTCATACCCAATTTTATGACTATTTTGCTACAGTTGTTAAGTGACTAATAGAGTAATTAAATGCATCTGATTCCCCCACCCCACATATTGACTTTGCTTATTGGAAGCCATCTAGGAAGCTTGCAAATGGCCAATGTCCGTCATAAATACATGCCAGTTGTCAAGTGCTCGGATTTTGATCATATGACTGTGGGGATGCTGCAACAGTCACATGTGCAAACACTAGTTGTAAGTCATTTTAATTAATCAGTGGAGTAACTTGTGTCCAGAGGTTGTGGGTGCTTCATGCCTAAAAGTTTTCAAGAAGAGACTGGATAACTATTTGTCTGGAAAGGTATAGCATCTTTTGCTTCAATAGGGGGTTGGACTAAAGAGCTCCAAGGTCTCTTCCAAATCTGTTAGTCTATGATTCTATGAATTTCAGTGCCACTGTAACTTTGAGTGATCGGTAAGTAATGATTGCAAGTTGAGGATTACTAGTATTCAGATCAAGTCATTTATCAAGGATAACTCCAAGTAAAGCATGTTGCAGGTGCCAAGATTAGTTGTAATTAATGTGTGGATACCTCTTCCTAAGGCTCCCTGAATCAAGAAGGGTTGCAACTGGTAGAAAAGCTACAGTTGTCCAAACTTACTTCTTGTAACAGTCGCAATCTGCAATTCCAGCACCCCCAAAGAGTGAACTTGCTCTTTCTTGTTCTTTCTTGGGGAAGGCAATTCCATCCATCAGTTCCCTAGTAAGCTGGAATTGGTAAGCTTCTCCTTAACAATTCCACCTTGCCTTAATTTATATTTTTTTCTGTTAATGGACTGGTTTAATCTTACAAAATTCTATGAAAATTAGAGAGAGGTTGAAAAGAGGAGGTGAATGACAGAAAGAAAGTAAAAATAAAAGGAAGAAAATGAGTTATTATACAGTGACTTAGATTACCAAGCTCACTAAAGCAAGTTAAAACAGACAAAATTTTAAAAAATCAAGTTTTCAGGAGACAAAGGAATTTTAGATATGCTTGTCAACAGACAAGAAGATGGAAGCCTAGAAAACACAGTTTATCACCAGGCTACCAATATTCCATGCATTCTGAATTTCAACAGCAGCCATCTACTGCCACACAAAAAGAGATGCATCAGAACACTATATGGCAGGGTGAGAACCCACTGTAGTACCCAGCAAGCTGAACAGCTGGAGAGCAGGTACCTACATGAACAATTCAGGAAGAACCCACAATCATTTGCTACAAGATGTCTGTGGTGGAGAAAGAAAGGAAGAAACAAGGTACAAGACCAACCACATGGCACATCTTGCCATACAACATTTTGGAAGCTGTAAAACACAACTTCCAAGATTTGCAAGTGGGCCTACTACCCAGAGGCTACCATATGAGGACAAATTATGCATTGTAAAAGATTACTTGGAGGTGGGAGATATTTCCAGTGTAATCTACTGGATCCCCTGCATGGATTGCCCATGACTATGTAGGACAGATGGGGAGGAAGTGAACAACCAGACTGCAAGAACACAAGTGAACAATCAGACGAGGAGACCTGAACTTATTGGTAGCCTCACACTGCAATGAACGACGACATATATTCAATTTTGCAGCTACTAAGACTGTTGGATGAGCAGGAACAAAAACAACCAGGGAAATGATTGAAGCCAGGGAAATGGACATGAAATGAACCGGAGTGCTTTTTTATCACCATCTTATCAAGTACTTAAGAGGCGAGGGCTTGGCAACACAAGGAAACAACAGCGAATGACTTAATAGCCAGCCATCAATAGCCCAATCAACATATAAAAAGCCACATACAACAGAGGTACCACATAAATATCACACACACAATAGCCCAAAACATACACCCTGCTAGAGAGATGTTCCCTGAAGATGGGCTCTAGAAACGAGCCTGAAAGTTTGGAAGACTAAACCTCTAGCCCTGGTGGTCAGCCCAGATTAGTTCCTGCAACATTATTATGTTATATTATATAACATTGCCTTCATTCATAGAAAATATTGGTTGTCTATTTTATAAGCTATTATTTTTATTTCAGTTTTTTAAAGCAAAAGATGGTTATAACATTCCTCTCCTAGTCATAGAGGAAGACATAAAAGTATACCATATTACACTTTCATTCTCTCTTTCTTTACTTTCATTTGTTAAATTTATATCTGAGCTTTTATTAAAAAGCTATGTAGTGACTCCTTCCCTTCCCTTTATTTTAACTTTCTTTCTGTCATTCAGCTCTCTTCAACCGCTTTAATTTTCATAAAATCCTGTCCTATTTTCTTTATAAGAAATGTACACAGTTGATGATGTTCTTTCCTTAAAACAATGAAAGTAATTTATCATTTCAGAAGGGCATATTTAATAATTAATAGATTTAAAATCAGATAAAGCCAATGTTTTAGTTTAGAAAAATTACAATTACTAGAGTGTAGAAGCAGGTAGGCGGTTATCTTTATACTTAATATATCTTTTGCATAATTTTTGTCCACTGAATTAGCTGCTAATTAACTGTTCAACTGTTGATCAAACAGACTGAAGCAAAAAAAAAATCCTCTATTTAGACGTATTAAGCATTCCATTTTCTTTTTAAACTTATATATGCTCTTTACTCACTCACCCCTTTTATGTACATATTTGATAAAATAGTAATAAAAGAAAACTGAACTATTTAAATAATGAATTACCTCAAACAGATTTCCCCTGTTTCAGTTATATTTGGATGCCAGATTCTTGTCAAACATTTTACCTTTGGAGGCTGTCAAAGAATAAAACAGAAATTACAAAATTTGTTATATATGAAAGGCAAATTGCTCCTTTTCTACCTCTCTACTTTCTGTGCAGTGTGTATCTCAGCTCCATGAAGACACAGAAAAGACAGAAAATTCCTATCCCCGCCCCTTCTAATGTATTTTTTTTTAACTTTCTACTTAGCTATAAAAAATCAAGTATTGAGCAAACCATGCATTATTAACAAAAGCATGAAAAAGATTTACATATATCAAATTAGAAATATTTTAATGTCTTTCATTTAAGCCAGGGGTATCAAGCTCAAGGCTCGTGTGCTGGATCCAGCCCATGGGATGCTTAGATCTGGCCTGTGGGGCCACAAAAGAGCAGCCCATGGTGCCTCTGTCAGCGAAAATTGAGCTCGCGAGGGCTGTGCGCACCTCCTGAAGCCCTCTGCCAGTGAAAACAGGCTGGGGAGCGCACCTGTTCCCCCGAGCTCTGCTTTTGTTGGCAGAGGGCTAGTAAAACAAACTAAAAACAAAACGAAAGGAGAAATGGTTCCCCTTTTGCATTTGAGCATGCAAGAAAGGAAAGGAGAAAGGGAAAGACAAAGAAAAAGAAAGATGGGAAAAGAGCAAGGAAGGAAAAATAAGGAAAGAGGGGAAGGAAGAAGAATGAATGAAGAGGGAAGGAAAAAGAAGATAAGGAAGGAAGTTAGGAAGGAAGATTATAATGAGAGCTGTGAGGGAGGTTCTTAGCACTTGGCCACCACAGGTGCCCCCTACATGAGTAACTTCGAGGTGGCTATGCCCACCCTGAGGTTAAACACAACCCTCATGCGGCCCACAATGAAATCAAGTTTGACACCCCTAACTTAAGCCAACTCATAATATTAGGAAACTAAATGATATTTGATGGATACAAATCAAGTTAGCATAGGGCTCATTTCTGGTTACGGTGGGATGTGATTTCTGACTTCTTTAAACATAGTATTTATTCCCTAATAAGCTTAGTTAAAACTTATTTTAGAAATTTGGAAAAAATGGAAACATTCTTTGGCTCCTTACTTTTCTTCTGTACCTTTATTCCTCAATCATTCTTTTTTAAAGCAAAGGATAGATCTGTTTAATATAAGGAATGGGAAGATGCAGAAATTTATAGCAGAATTGTTAATTACTAATGTGTTATATATTGTGTTTTAATCCGAAGCACTATTGAGGAATTTTCATAAGATTCATCAGAAACTCTGAACAAAAATGTTGGCCATGCCACTGAATATGGTAATTTGTACCAATTGGAATATGAACTTGATAACAAAATCTATAACAGCTACAATTTATATGGTCTGATTTCAGAAGTGTCTATTGTAAACCTTTGGGTTTTCTTTATAATCAGTTTAGATGACTTCATAAAATAAATTTAACAAGTATTTTGTGCTGCAACGTAATAAGAAACCCAAATTATCTTCCAAAGGGTTTTAAGGTTACAATTAAACAGAAGCCTTGATTTTAATTACAAATAAATGAAGTAGATGAATATAATTTTTCATAAGTTTTAATGGGCTTAAGGAACCAAATGTAGATTGTTGAATGAATTAAAGTACTTGACTCTCTTGATATTAAGATGTAACTTCTGACCAGCTCATTTGCACAAATCCCACTATTGGTTTAATGTCTGTATTTCTTAACATACATAAATTGATACAACAGAAGAAACTGATTCAATTGATTTAAAGCAATTGATTCAATTCCTGCTGTTTTGTTTGAAAAACTAACATAAGAGTTTGGAAAACCCTACAATGAAGGATAAATTTATTGAATTATGATCACAATTAATTCATGATACTTTTTTCATAATAAAGTTTGTACAAATGTCATTCTATACTAAAAATGTGTTTTAAATGTTTGTATTTCTCTTTAAAATCCCAAAAGTATTAATATTGTATTAAAATATAATACAAATAATTTTATGATTTTTCTTCCCATCTTTTTATAATTTTTTCCCATAGAAAAAAAGCCAAAAGAAAAAAGGAAAGTGTGAAAAAATGTTAAATGAGGGGAAAAATGAAATATTTTAAATTGTTTCAAAGCTTCTTTTCAACAGATAATTATAATTTTATTTTCCCTATTCCCCTGGAGATGCAATACATGTCTCTTCAGTTTCTCATTTAATCCACATTTTTCTTAATCTTCAGAACCATAAATCATAGAATCTAGAATAGGGTTGGAAGGAACCTTGAAGATCTTACTTTTTGGTGAAACTCATATTTTTGAAGATCATTTTATTATTTTTTTAGCAAGGTTTCCAGACATTCAGAAAAAAAAACTGTTGATTTTTCTCTGACTAAATCACTTTTTCCATTTCTATAAATTCTGACCTCTTCACTATCCATTCCTCCACCGCTGGAATTATTTTTCTCCTTTTCTCACTTACTTTTCCTTTGGCCTTATTTTATTGCTTTTTAGTTCTACCCTGAAGTTCTGTTTTTTAACAAAAAGTTTAAAGGTAACCCAACAAAGCAATATGATCTGTGTTTTTTTTACAAAGATAAACGACTTTGTATAGGAAAGGCCTATGAAAATGTTTATAGAACGACAATACTTTAAACTCTCAGTTCTAAGATACCACAGCGATCAACATTTATTTCATTTTTATTCAACATCTACATGAAGCCACCAGGTGAAGTCATCCATCAGGGTCAGGTATCATCAGGTAAAGTCAACATAGGGTCAGGTATCACCTGTCCATCCTTGACACCCAACTTTCTACTCTGACCTTGAGTGAATGAAGTGATGGTGTCCAAGTGCTGTCAAGATACCTTAAGGCTGATATACCAGAGGTACATGTTGAGGCTTAATACTTATAAGGCACAGAGGTTCAGAGTTCATAAGCCATCTGACTTAGAACAAATCTCATCTTCAGTTCTAAACAAAAAAAATATTCCCCCATGTAGAATTGTTGTGTAACTTGGGGGTCTTCCTGAGCTACAGCATGTGCTTGATGAACAAATGGTAACTGTGGCTAAGAGGTATCTTATACAAAAATTATAATCCTTCCTGGAATGGGAGGCACTGAACTGTCAGTCATGACTTAGCCACTTCTTACTTTTACTCTACATAGAAGTGTCTCTGAATAGCATGTAGAAGCTATTACTGATCCAGAATGCAGCAACCTAATTAGTTATAGGAATGTTTCAGTATACCTATATAACACTTTTAATTTGAAAACTGCACTGGCTCCTTTTTGACTCCTAAGTGCAATTCAAGGTGGTGGTTTAAAGCCCTTCATGGTTTAGAAAATGAGTATCTTCTCAGATGGTCCCAGCCACCTGAACAGAACTTTGTCCTTGGCTTTTTAGAAAGAGATTTAAAATGTGACTACTTTTTTTAACCATAGGGAGAAATATTATAATTACTCTCTTGTGAAGAATGTTGTTTTAAATTTTAGATCACTGACTGTGATGTTCCCAGTTTTTTTATTTTAAACTAAGGATTTGTTATTGTTATCCTTATTTTAAACTAAGGATTTTACCCCTAAGGATTTGCTTTGTTATTAATGTTTATATTGCTATGCTATTTATTTTGAACCTGAATTATATTTAAAAAATCAAACTAATCCATCCTATATCTTCCCAGTCACTTTCTTTCTCACTAATACAAAATAACAGGGTTGAAAAGATCTTTGGAGATCTTCTAGTCCAACCCCCAGCTCAAGCAAGAAACCCCTTACCATTGTAGATAAATTGTTGTTCAACCTCTTCTGGAGATTTTCAAGTGATGGAGCATCCACAATTTCTGGAGGCAAACCGTTCCACTGATTAATTGTTGTCACTGTCAGGAAATTTCTCCTTAATCCTAGATTGGATATCTTTAGTAAACTTCTGTTACTCTTTTTTCTGTCCTCGGGTCCTTTGAAGAATAGGTAAATCCCCTCTTCTCTGTGACATACCCTCAATTGGAAGACTGCTATCATATCATCTCTAGACTTTCTCTTTGTTAGATTGGACATATCTAGTTCCCACAATCATTCATCACATAGTTTAGCCTCCAGACCACTTATCATATTTGTTGCTCTTCTTTACACTCTAGAGCAGGGTATCAAACTCAAAGCCCATGGGCTGCATCTGGCCTGCAGGGTGCTTAGATCTGGCCCACAGGGCTATCCTGGAAACAGTGACAGACCAGTCTGCGGTGCCTCTGCCACCAAAAACAGAGCTTGGGAGGGCGGCCCTCCTGAAGTCCATTTTCGCTGGCAGAGCATTTGGGCAATTAGAGGCACCCCTGACATGAGTGATGTTGAGCTGGCTATGCCCACTCTGGCCACACCCACCCAGCTCCCCAAGGTCAAGCACACTCCTATTGCGGGCCTCAATGAAATCAAGTTTGATACTCCTGTTCTAGAGCTTCAAAATCTTTTTGATGTTGTGGGGACCAGAACTGGACAGTATTTCAAGGGTGGTCTCGTTTGAGTATGAAAAGATACTATCACTTCATGTGATCTTGAAACTCAATTGATGCAGTTTAGGACTAAATTGGCCTTTTTGGCCACTGTGGCACATTGCAGGCTCATACAGTGGTTGTCCATTAGGACACCTAGATCTTTCTCACAGTCCCGACTATTGAGTCAGATACCTGTGAATTTGAATAATAAATCATTCATTCCGGGATGTGTCAAATGGCATGTGAAAAGGCTCAGATTTCATTGCTTAAGTGATTTGATCCTCCTGTATCTATAGCTTTTTATTGGATTCAAAATATGAATGTCCTTTAAATTCAGAAGGAATTTTCCTATTGGGCACCAGGGACAGGTTCTGTGGAGGGCGCTTTTTCTATGGCTTGGGGTGTGTGGTTTCACTTGCTGCCTGGATCCTGCGTGTGTGCAGATGGGGCTTCACTCACTTGCACTTGTTAATGACTTGCCACGGACTGGTGCCAGCCCATGTCCCAGGGGTCAGGGACCCCTGCTTCAAGTCTTCCAAGTGGACGTATGGCAAACCTATCATGTCTCTGCAAAACAATGGGAGGAAAGGAAAGGCCAACATTAAGGCAATATGAATAAACTGAGCTTTTCTAAACAAGTCCACATGAGCTCCAGGGAAGTGAGGAAGCCTGCAGAATCTAAAGTAGAGCACTAGGAGGCCCAGAAGAAGACACATGTTCAAAGCCCTGAATGAAGCCTGTTGAAAGGACATTGGATCTATGTGATGCCATTTGTAAAGCAACTTAAATGGAGCAAATTTAAAGTGTAAAATGACTTTCAGAGAAGCAGAGCACTTAGGACCATATGAATAACTATATCTTGATCCAGGAAAGAACAAAGTCAAAATGAATGAACCAGGTATAAAGATGTAAAATAATTTCAGCAAGACTACAATATGTTGAAAAGTGGAAAAATTCAATAATACCTACAATGATGGAATTGCAAAATGGCTAAATTAACTTCTTTACTGAAAGACAAAGCAACTGGGAATTCCTTATATACTTTTTTCATGGAAAAATGTGCTTATGATTTGTGGTTTTAATGATTAGAAAAAAATCTGCATAATATAATAGAATAAGCTTTTTTCTAAGAGTAAGAGATAATTTTTGTCAACAATTTTATAATTGTACTTTCAGTATATTTATTGCAAAGAAAATTGGAAGTTTCTTTTCTTCTTTTCTGAACTTTTTTCTTTTCTCTTTTCTGCATTTTTCATTAGTTTAATGTTTAAAGTTTCATTAGTTTTTATGTTCTGGTAAAACTTTTAATGAAATTTATGAAAAGATAAAGAATTAAAAGCAAAACGCTTACCATGATTACCATGAATAAGAAAGTTAAAAAGATGGACTAAAGTGACAGTTAAATTTGGAATACTGTCTTATTTAAAGTATTTTTTTAATTAAATAAATAATGTATCTCTGCATGGGAAAGAAGAACATTTAAATCTGTCAAGAAAGCTGACTGGCTGACTATGGTAAACAAATAAATAAGAAATAAAAAGAAGGGAAACAAGAACTTCTGGAAACTTCATGTGGTTACAGAAATATGGAATATTGGAGTAATTGAAAGGGACTAAAATATTATGGACATTTTAAAAAACATTTTATTTTGTTACTCCTTTTATTATTACAAATTTGAAATAAAGAAAAAGTTATTGTTACAAAAAGAGTGAAAGTTATAGGAGGAAGAAGAGGATTTTTTGGACCACTCCAGAATAATATATTTGACAAATGATTCATTTATGACAAATGAATATGCAAAAGTGGGTATTATTTTCATTAGCCAGCAAGATTATTTTATGTGTATAAAATGAAGAAATATACAGTACCCACACAGACAATGAAATAACAAGTACGTTTGTGGAATACTGAACCTTTAATGATTTAAGAGCTGTGGTAGCACAGTGTGCAGTACTGTAGACTACTTCTGCTGACTGTTGATTTGCCAGCACTTCAGCAGTTCAAGTCCCACCAGCTCAAGGTTGACTCAGCCTTCCATTCTTCCAAGGTCACTAAAATGAGGACCCAGATTGTTAGGGGCAATATGCTGACTCTGTAAACCACTTAGAGAGGGCTGTAAAAGTACTGTGAAGCGGTATATATGTCTAAGTGGTATTGCTAGTACTAATAATGAAAATGGAAAGAGCTAAAATAATAATTTTAGACTGCATGATTAAAAAAGTGTTGAAGACAACAACAAAGGGTTCCTGGTTATGTTTACAAGAAAAAATAACTTTGATTGTAATTGCTGTAATGAAAATTAGAAGTCATAGTCTTTATTTTCCTTTTTTTCCTTTTTCCTTAATTGATTGTTTCCTTTTTACTTTTACTTTTTTTTCTTCTTTTACTCTTCTGTCTTTTATATATTTCTTACTTTTCTTTGAAGTAAACATTTTCATTAAAAATATTAAAAAGATTTTTAGACAACTCTTCTCTTTTAGACTTCACCTGAAAGAAGACAAGAACTCTTGTAGAATCTCAAGATCAAAAAAGATCTTGCTAGACTTGGACATTGGGTCCTATCCTGTAGTGTGATTCGGCCAATTTGTACCGATTTGGCAGAACTGATACCTAATTTTTTATTGACTTTGGTGAACCCATTATGAATTTATTTATTTATTTATCATATTTTTATATCGCTCCCTCTCCCAAAAAGGGACTCGGGGCGGTGTACAGCCTACTAAAAACACATAATAAATACATTATAAATACAATTAAAAATATATTAAACACGATTGGTCCGGCTGTGTCCCATCAAAATTAAATTTAACAATATAAAACCAGGGATCTGAATAAAAGTTAAAAATTAATTATTAAAACCCAATTAAATTTAAAACCGGAACCTAGTTACTGGGCCAGGCCAGGCTGTCTAAAAAATAGGGTTTTAACTGCGCACTGGAAGGTCAGAATATCCGTCATGAATAAATCTGTGTTTTCCAGAACACGTCTGGTTTTCATTCAACTTCCAGGTGAAAAAAAAACCCTCACCAATCCCCTTAAGGCTCTTGTTGGGAAAAATTATGTGGCCTTTAAACTAAAGCCAACCAAGACGGGCGCAAGAATAGATCTAAAATGCTCTCCACCCTTTTCCTGGCAGCTTAGGTGCAAGGACTCTCCAAACTTTCCTGAATCAATAACAGAGGAATTACCTTAAATAGGGGGCTGTTTATCCCTCTCTGTCTCTCTCTCTGTCTGTCTGTCTGTCTCTCTCTCTCTCACACACACACATGTTTGCAGATTGATACTTCTTTTACCTCTTTTCAACTGACTTTATTGCACACCATTTATAGCTCTCCAAATCTGCGCCATGAAAGCTTCTTCTTTCCAGGGTGACATTAGCAGGGAAATTAACAGGCCATCTAGGTAGATAAAGCGCTAATGAGGGCACTGAGCCCCTAAAAGGACTCCAATGACTTTGTCCAAGGTATGGATTTTTTTAAAATTATTTTTTCCATAGAAGACTAACTTCAATGCAGAATTACACCTGTCACTGCATCTTTATATTCTGTCACCTAGAAATCCATATCTGTTTTATATACTTAATTGTCTAAGTACCTTCTCTATTTACCTTGCAGATTAATTTTTAGGATGAGGTTACAAGACTTAAAGTAGATTCAGTAACTTGTTTTTTTCAAGACATAAAACATATGGGGTTAATATATAATCCAACTTGGATTAAAATCAATGACAAAACTTTCATCAGCTGTAATTGGTCAGGATAGCTGTCTTAGTCCAACCCTCCATTTATAAAACTGCAAGAGACTTTGATCCGATCCGTAGTTCTATTCTCTTTGCATGTTGTTAGTCAACAACCCCCTCTCCAATGTTACCACTGTCCTAAATACTTTTATAATAAATACTGGCTAATCGTGGTAAATACAAATCATTCGTTTGAAAAATAAAGGTACGAATTGCAATATTGATGATGAATGTAAATGAAAAGGCAGTTTCCAAAGCCTTCCTTTCCCACTGAGTGAAATCTGAGTCGCCTCCCAGAGTGGGACGTCTTGGGACGCCCAGCTTTTTTTCCCGTTCTTCTATTTTAAGTTTCTTTCTGGAAATCTTACAGGCTTTATCTTAATCTTCTCTTTTTTTGAAGATTATATTTCTGAAAATAGATAAATCTCTGAGGAACATGTAAGAGAAACTTGAAGAATTCCTGCTTGAAATGAGTCTTCTTCATTGGAAATTCTAATTTGGAAATGTAGAAACTATTTTTGGCTTGGCAACTTGTTCTTTTGCTATCTGGGGATATCTCCTCTGTGTTCCTGTCTATTACCTCTGTTTACATTCTGAGGCATATAGTTCCCAGCCCTACGTAAGGAGGGATTAAAACACGGCCTTTGCTCATATTTGTCTTCTGACCTGGTTAAGCTTTTGTATAGACAGTCAGGAATAGCATTTCTTTGTCTACTGGTACAGCATCAATCAGATTACCTATGGATTGAAGCCAGGATATAAAGACCAGCCAATAGGCTTTCCTACGTGATCTTTGGGACCCTTCAGTAACTGTTGCTAAACTAATCAGTTGGAGATCAAAAGAAAGTATTTCTATATTTGAAGTCTATAGTTGCATTCTTGTCCAAGACATAACAGCCTATTATGTTAGGGGGCATTTATGAAAAATTGTGAAAGAATGAAGCCAACAAAAACAGAGCAATTGGAGAGATACAGAAAAGAGTATTATTATTTTAAAAAGACATTAAGTTAATCTGGGAACAATATGGTAAAATAATTCAAAATTGGGCTGTGTCTACATGTTCTAGGATAAGTTCGTATTCCAAGGTAGAAAATATATTTCAAGAGTTATGGATAAAAGGACTGGGTTTTTTAAGTGCCTAGAACATATATGGCTTCAAATGAGTCACACCAGCAGTTTTTCAGTGTCTTATTTGTCATTGTTGGCTTGAGCTATGAATAATCCTAATTAATATTTCATTACATGAATGTTCTTGTTTTTTAGCCATCTTCTTCTATAGTATCAATTATTACAGCCTCTGGTTTTCAATCTAGTTTACATGACAGAAGACCGATGTCTAAATTTGGTTACAATTCACATATTGTGACATTTCAATAGAGGTTTGCAATTTCAAGCACATTTACCCAATCAGTCTCTGCATGTTTCACACAAACCTCTTTAAAGAATTTGCATTAAACGAATTACAACATATAAAAGCAAAATTAAAATATGCAGCAAACTCACTGAAACAGCACTATCTCCCCACCCCCTTTTGAAATTACAACTTAGTGTAAGGATCCAAGTCTCTCAAAATACATCTTAGCTGTTTTAATCACATTCCATTTTAAGGTATTTTTACATATTAATTTTCTGTTCTCTGAATTTGTAATTAAGAACTGATGAAAAAAATTGAAATGCTGTTTTTCTATTTAAAAAATAGCAATGCTTGATAAATATTAAAAATGCTAGATCATAAGGTAGTGGGAATTCTACTTCCATACAATATAGTATTATAAGATGTATAAAATGTACATATATTATGAACATTTAGTAACGTAATTTTCTTTAAAGAATACATGCACATTTAACACCAAATAGTCTTGATAATTAGAAAATTATATTTATATCTTACAAGATTTGATTTAGAATAGTACTCTACGCGCTGAAGTTTGTCTAAGAACATGACTTTTCTTTTATAAATTTTATTTTTTACGGCAGAAAGCAACTAAACAAACTGACATTTAAAAGGATTGGAACATACATCAGAAAAACGTGTATTATGCTAGTATTAAATACCTTTGTCATTCCTATGAACACTCTGAGACACACAGAAACATAGAATTATAGGGCTAGAAGGGACCTTGGAGGTCTCCTAGTTCAACTCCTTGCCCAAGGCAGGAGACCTAATACAATCCAAGGCTGTCCAATCTTTTCTTGAAAACCTCCAGTGATGGAGCATGTACTTTTTAAAAATTAATAACCTTGCACAAATTAAACAATCTTAATTACTTACAACCATATTATAGGCATCAGGAACCTCTATTTCAAACTGAAATGTTCCATTTCGATAATAGCCTTCATCTGTTAAGAGAAACAAACTATATGAGATTCTATAGAAATATTAGTTTACATTTTATAAACAGAAATAATTCTAATTTTGATAACTAGCATGGGTTACGTTTAGTCAACAAAAATTGAAAACACCTGCTTTGTTTTATCAAAGTAGAATATTATAATGGACCATGAAGATTAGGGAAGTTTACAGAATAAAAAAATATATAAATGTATATTATTGTTATACCTATGAAAGTAATACAGGAAACAATAACATTAAAATTGGAAGTGCCTGACTAAAATAACTGCAGTTTTTGTATACAATATAACTTCAATTGAATAATGCAACTAGGATAGCTTGTCTGAATTTAGAAAATCCAGATCCTCCCGGGCCCTCCCCTCCTGGTCATCTGGTCAGCGTCCAATAGCATTCAAATTAGATGTTTTGGTAACAATTTCAACAATTATATCCTTGGATCTCTTGTTGTCATTCCCTTCTCAGTGTTTCCTCCCCATTTCCCCCTCCCACTTTTTATGGCAGGATGACATCAATGCAAAGCAAAGCTGAAGCAGAATGGCAGATCTGACAGTGTGAAATATTGGATTCATATTGGAATATTGGATTCCATATTTGTATCTTGCAGAAATATATTGGTGTATGCTTAAAAAACTATATTAAGAAATATCCTTAAGTACAAAGGGTTAAGTGTTTATTACTAACTTTAAACATATTCATACCTTTTATAATCTTTTTAACATCATGGCCCAACAATTCAGCCTTAATAGATATTTTGATTGTTACACATTTAAATCCCCCTTTTTTAAAGATATTTTGAGCAGCCCTCCTTGGAGATCCCTAGTGTCTTGTTGCTAAAACTAGCAAGAAAGTAGTGGGGAATTGGTTCAAGGCTGAAAATAGGACCCTGCTCATGGTCAGGATAAACTCTTACGAAACCAAATGAGAGAAAGACCACAGATGCTAGGGCAAGCATAAATAATGACAATGCAATGATGGCCAGTCATTTTCAAATAAAGTCCCTATTTTGGGAACTGTACAATCAAAAGCAGACATTTCAGAAAGAAAAGAAATTGAGGTAATCAAGAACTTGGAGTTATACTACCACAATGCTTTACTATGCAACACCAGTACTAAGACACAATTATAACTGAGTTCATTATTTATGAATTACTGTTTCAATAACTAATCACTATACCTTGTTTTATATTTAGAATAGAATGAGCTGGAAGGGACTTTGGAGGTCTTCTAATCCAGCCCCCTGCTCAAGCAGAACCTATACCATTTTAGATAAGACTCGTCTTAAAAACATCCAGTACTGGAGCGCTCACGATTTCTGGAGGCAAGCTGTTCCACTGGTTACTTGTCCTCAGTGTTAGGAAGTCTCTCCTTAATTCTTTGATTAATTTTCAACCACGGTTTCTTGTCCTGCCCTCTGGTAGTGCTTTGGAGAATAATTTGACCCTCTCTTCTTTGTGGCAGCCCCTCAAATACTGGAATACTGCTATCTTGTCTTCCCTAATTCTTCTTTTCTTTAGACTAGCCAAACCCAAATCCTGCAACCATTCTTCGTTTTAGTCTCCAGGCCTTTGAACATCTTAGTTGCTCTTCTCTGAACATTTTCCAAAGTCTCAAAAGTTTCTTTTTATAGTATGGTGACCAAAATTGTTGCAGTATTCCAGGTGTGGTTTTTTATAAAATGGTACTAGTACTTCATGTGACCTTGTTTCTATACCTCTGTTTATACAACCCAGGATTGTATTATCTTTTTTGACTGCTGCTGCAACACTGCTGGCTCATATTCAAATGATCATCCACTAGGATTCCAAGGTCCCTCTCACAGTTACTGGTTTTTTTAAATATAATTTTATTTATATTTTTTTCTTTAACATCCGTAAGTGCTTTGTGAACAGTTTATTTTCTGGGTCAAAATATTTTGCATACACTTCTGATAGTGATATTACCATTTAGATATACATAATCATACTTTTTCAAATTCTAAGATTTGTGTATACACAATAATCATATTATTATTTTCCCAATTTGTACTTTCTACTTCTTTTTTCTAACCATATTAAAAGTATTCTATGTCTATCCATCATATCTTGCTTTTTTAGAATTTCAACTCTTATTAACTTTTTGGTGAATCTGTCCTGCTTCTCTTCTGTTATCTTGTAACTCCTTGTCATTTTTGCTTAATCTAAATATTTCCGCTGCCACAGCATCTGTCTTTTGCCATTTTTTTCCTCAACGCTTCCTGGTTTCTCCTCTATTTTCTGAATTTTTTGTTTGTTTTATTTTATTTGGTGGTATTTTCCTAATCTCATTGTATCTTGCATCAATTCCACCATCTCCTTATGATTCCTTGTTATATCTTCCTTAATACATTGAAACAACAACATTATTTCTTTATAGACTGCATTTGTTTTCTCCTGCTGAGACATTTTGTGCTGATATACTACAATATCCCAATTGTCTAGAAACACCAAACATACCAGTATTAATAAAAATTTACATGGTCCTGGAACTGTTCCTCAAACTTCCCTAAATGTATAGTCTTTAAATTTTTCTAATTTGTACCCTCTGAATTTTCCAAATTGTCTTATTTTTCTTCTTTTTTTTTAGTATTCCAAATTGGCCCACCAAATTTCCCCAAATGCCTTTAATCCACTAAGTCAGATATGCAGTTTCAAAGATGTTTCTTGTTAATTGTAATCCACCTTGCTTTAAAGATCTTCAAACTGGCTCCCTAATACTTCCAGGCAACCAAAACTCCAGTTGATATGGAACCAAAATAAAAAGACCTTTCAGGTGTTGTTTGTCTTTCACTCCTCCTCTTTGTTATTGTTGTATTATATAAAGAAAATTCTTAGCCCAAGGTTCTTCCCATAAAGCATTAATATAATATTTTTGAACCATAAGATGATATCGCTGCTTTAAATCCAGCTTTAAATACCATAAAACTTGGGGGAAGGGATAAGAAAAATGAAAAGCGAAATTCCTCTTTCTTTGGACGAATTATTCCAATGATGAAACAATATTATTAAATCCCTTTTCAACTGCTAACAGTTCCAGTCCAGTTCTTTATTTTAAAGTTTCATAATCTTCCCTTGATAGTTACTGTTTTGAGTGAGGCCTCGCCTAATCTATATTTATATCTTTGATTTTTCCTGCCTAAATATAAAACTTTGCTTTTCTCCATATTGAAATTCATTTTGTTGGATAGGGCCCATTGTTCAAGTTTGTTAAGATCTTGTCAAGATCTTTTTGGATCATGAGTATATCTTCTGGGTTGTTGACTATCCTTGCCAGTTAATTCTTCATCTATTTGAAGTATATAGTTATTTAAATGCAGACAGTTATGTAGATGTATTTATTATAAGCACTATCATTAATGTTGTTTTAACTAGACTCTGGACATTATTAAGTCTAAGATAACAGAAGCAGCTGCTTACTTTGTTAGCTTCTGCAGCTATTGATCTGCAGTTCAATTTGGAAGGTAGGAATAAGATGGAAGTACAATAACAAAGCGCTATATATGGAAAGCTCTAAGCAGTCTATTTTTTAAAATATACACTATATTTCTGATCCTTCAAGGGTTGTGTTTTCAAAGAAAGTCACAGTTTGAAGTCTTATTACTTTATGATAGAGCAATTAGTTTAATAGACAAAGTTCATTTATCTCATTAAAGCATTTGGCAATGTCATAAGATGCTTATGGACAAGCTAGATAATGTGGGCTAGAAAATATTGTGATCTAACTGATTTGCAAGTGATTGCACTAAAAGAGTAGATATAAATGGCTCTCCATCATTTGGGGGGGGAGAATCACATTGGATGCCTAGGTTATGTGATGGCTAAAGGATCATAGCCGTATCTTGCATACTTAATAGTTCAGCGATCCACTACTTATTGAGCTTTCCTAACTTTCATTTGAATTCTAAGAGAAGATACATTAAGAAAAATTCTTTGTTAAGCCATGTTGATGAAAGGTGAGGTTGCAAAGTAATGGGAGATGTATAATTAAAAAATGGAAAATGGAAAAGTCACTACTGTCAATTCTGGACACTGCTTATAGCCATTGAAATTCTTTCTATTCTGCTCTGAATTTCCATCTGATGCTTATATATGCTTATGAGTATCCTTTTAGACAAAGTGGGGTTCAGAAAGAACCATATAAGCAATGTCTCTTTTTATGTAGTCTCCTTCTTTTGAAGAGCTCCAAAAGAAAAATCATTAGCCCAAAACAATTATAAATGACCTAATGAAGGATCCTTACCAAATTTGCACATGATTTTGACAGGGATTGTACAATTCATTATTATCTCAATAGACTTGAATTCTTGGTAAGAAATCCAGTAAGAAGATATTCAATAATAAATGAGGAAATCAAGATTCAAATGCAGTATGGTACCCCAAGGTTTTATCTTAAACCCAATATTCTTCCACATCTTCACAGATAAAAGGATTGAAGGTAAACTCATCAAATTTGCAGATGATAACAAATAGGGGGCAATACTAATGCTTTAGGACAGGGGCGTCAAACTCAAGGCCCGTGGGCCACATCTGGCCCACAATGTGGTCGAATCAATGTGAACAGGAAACCAATGTGAACAGGAAAGATCAGGTCAGCATAGGTTCAGCCTGGTCTACCCAATGTGAAGAGGAGTCCAGTATAGCACTGCCCCAGTCTACCCAGTGTGAAGAGGAAAGATCAGGCCAACATAGCTTCGGCCTGGTCTACCCAATTTGAAGAGGAAATATGCCAGAAGTTTGGAGAGTGGTGTCAATTTGGTCATGCCACCTGGTTGGCCACGCCCACCCAGCCCCCCAAGATTAACCACAGCCCTGATGCAGCCCTCAATGAAATTGAGTTTGATACCTCTGCTTTAGGAGATAGCCAAAAAAGCCAATGCAGTCCTAAACTGCATCAACAGAGAGAATAATATCAAGATCACAAGAAATGTTAGTGCCATTTTATACTACTCTGGTAAGACCACACTTGGAATACTGCATCCAGTTTTGATCACCATGACATTAAAATAACATTGAGACTTTAGAAATAGTGTAGAGAATAGCAACAAAGATGATTAGGTGACTGGAGGCTAAACTGTTTGATGAACAGTTGCGGGAACCAATTATGCTTAGTCTGACAAAGGACAAGGGGTGACATGTTAACAGCCTTCCAATATTTGAGGGGTTGTCACAGAGAAAAGGGGACTGATCTATTCTCCAAAGTGCCCAAGGGCAGGACAATAAGTAACAGATGGGAGCTTATCAAAGCCAATTTGGAATTAAGGAGAAATTTCCTGACAGTGAGAACAATGGAAATGGCTTGCCTCTAGAAATTGTGGTGCTCTATCACTAGACGTTTTTAAGAAGAGGTTGGATGGCCATTTTTCCAGAATAGAGTAGGATTTCCTGCTTTAGCAGGGGATTAGACTAGAAGACCTCCAAGGCCCCTTCCAATTCTGTTATTCTGTTATGTGTAAAGTCTTAAACCCTGGCAGAAAAAAATTGGTTATTTGAACATGGGAAGGTCTGACTTGTTCACAGCGCATGTAAAACTATTATAAGTGGACCACTGAATAAAAAAAGCAATACAATATTATAGGCAAAAGCTCCATTGCAATCATGGGCCACATTGAATAGAAACACTCCATTTAGATGTTACTCTGCCAATATAGTTAGTTCTTGCTACTGCAGTCTGAAACCTGGACTCATTTCAAAGGATAGCTACCAGGATAAGGAGTCTAGAAACCAAGTTCCAGGAGGAATATTAAAGGAGCTGGACAGGTTGGGTTGTCTGAGGGAGTGATGAATAAGAACGAAGCAACATGGGTTCTAGCAATGCACAAGCTATTCTGGATCTGACTGCAATTTATCATCTTATACAGGATTGCACATCTGAGGGACCTGTGATAGGACTATGCCGATGCTATTGTTTGCTGTTGAAGTTGAGTACAGTGGTACTTTGATACTCATTATTAATTGGTTCCAGGAGTACTGAATGTTGTGCCAGTAATGAAGAGTACTGGGACATTTTCACATCAAAATGCATTGAGTACCAAATTTGAAGAGTTTTGAAGCGCTGAAGTACTGAGGTAGCCCTGTGTGTCTGGTTGTTCCCTGCAAGGCTACCTGCACACCCGATTCCACCGTAATACAAGTAGTTCTCGATTAACGACCAGAATTGAATCCAAAATTTCTGTTGCCAACCAAGACAGTTAAGCGAGCTTTCCCCCATTTTACAATCTTTCTTGCCACAGTTGTTAAATGAATCACAGCAGTTACTTTAGTAACACAGTTATTAAGTGAATAATCTGGCTTCGGTGGCACAGTGGTTAGAGTGCTGTACTGCAGGCCACTTCTCCTCACTATTGGCTGCCTACAGTTTAGC
Source organism: Bungarus multicinctus (assembly GCA_023653725.1). Taxonomy (NCBI): domain Eukaryota; kingdom Metazoa; phylum Chordata; class Lepidosauria; order Squamata; family Elapidae; genus Bungarus; species Bungarus multicinctus. The sequence goes on from CM042836.1 coordinate 163,964,318, forward strand.
AGTTTAAATCCCACCAGACTCAAGGTTGACTCAGCCTTCCATCCTTCCAAGGTGGGTAAAATGAGGACCCAGATTATTGGGGGCAATAGGCTAACTGTAAAAACCGCTTAGAGACGGTTGTAAAGCACTATAAAGCTATATATATGTCCTATTGCTATTCCCCACTGACTTTGCTTGACAGAAGGTTACAAAAGATGATCACATGACCCTGGGATACTGCAACTGTCATAAATCTGAGCTAGTTGACAAGCATTTGAATTTTGATCATGTGACCATGGGGATGTTAAAATGGCTGTTTGAAAAATGGTCATAAGAGCCGTGGTGGCACAGTGGTTAGAATACAATATTGCAGGCTAATTCTGTTGACTAACAGCAATTCAATTCTCACTGGCTCAAGGTTGATTCAGCCTTCCATCCTTTCAAAGTCAGTAAAATGAGGACTTAGATTGTTGGGGGCAATATGCTGTAAACTACTTAGAGAGGGCTGTAAAGCACTATGAAATGCTGTATAAGTCTAAATGCAAGTGCTACTGGTGTAAGTCACTTTTTCAGTGTAGTTGCAACTTCAAATGATTGCTAAATGAAATGATTTAAGTCGAGGATTACCTGTAAAATGTGCGCTTTTACAATTTCCATTTTAAAGTACTAAAATCTTTTCACTTTTCAATTCACTCACTTTTAAGATAAATTGGTATTCTACCATCCTATGGTCTTTTTGGTAACCAATAACTTTTGGGTTTTTTTCTTTAACCAAGACAAGGTATATTATAATATTCATAATATTCTAAGGGGATGCAGCTTGCCAAATTTCATAGATCACAGTTCAGATATTTTCAAATTAGCAATTTGACTAGTAACTATTTGGTCTGCCCATTTCTACATCCAGAAAGCTCCACTGCCTCCACTGATATTCCCTAATATAATAACAGAGGTGCACACTCAGGACCAGAACAAAACTAGAATCATAGAATTCTAGTGCTGGAAGGGAACTTGGAGGTCTTTTAGTCCAATCCCTTGCTCACGGCAGATGTCCTTATACCATCCTAGTCAAAATGTTTTCCAGTATTTTCTCAAAAATCTCCAGCAATGGAGCACCAACAACTCAGGGAAACGAGTTGTTCGACTGATTTAGTGTTCTTATTATTAGGAAATTCCTTATTTCTGATGAGCTTCCATCCATTGCTTGTCTTGCCTTCATGTGCTATGGAGAATAAATCAATGCATTCTTCCCTATGATAGTCTTTCAAGTATTAGAAGACTTCTGCTATGTCTCCCCTGAACCTTCTCTTCATTAGGCTAAACATACCAAGTTCCCTTAGCCATTCATGATATTGTTTTGTTGTATCGTTCATCCCAACATGAAAGACAAAGGAATAATAATTAGTGGGCTTAATCATTTGGGTAAGCTTCTCTGTCACATCTTTGATCTTTGCACCTGGGACATAACACCTCCCTTGATAGGTTGACTGGTCTGTAAACTGGACATTCTGTTCCTCCGAGCAGTGAGTCATCACCAAATGCCTTTTTCTTTTTTGGACAGTGGACTCTTCCTCTTTGTGACAATTTGAGTTACTTTTCTTCCTGTCACACTCCTACTCCTGTTTGTTTCCTTCCTTCCAGAGGGAGGATATGAAAGCAATTGTTCAACTCCTGTGGCAGGGACAATCTTGAGGTATTTTTTTTGTCCTCTGAGTGACATGTTGCAATCAGTCTTCCTCTAGGGCTCCATTTTTTTTTGTAGTTTCTTCTTTGCTGCATTTAGTTTGAATATGGATGTTGCCTTTCTGAGGTATTCATCATTTTCATGAATGAGGCTCAAGAGTGGGTAGATAAGCTTCTAAACTTTCTCCTCTAGGAATCTGATCAGTTTGCACTTGTACAATTTGTGTCCTCCATTGGCAGAATTATAAAGATAACATACAACTTGCAGGTCACAATGGTGCTACCCTATTTCTCCATGGCTTTTCAGGATTTGTGTAGATGCAAATTGATATTCTCTTGTAGGGCTTCCTGCTTTAGATTTTTAGTTGGAACAGAGTCCCAATTCTATGCAGCTCAGTGAGCATCTTTTTTGCTCTCCCAGAATCCTCTGATTTATACTAGTGATTCAGTCCCAAGGTTTGATCTTCTGCATGAAGTCTCACCCTACTTATGCTGGCAGAGGAGGCCTGCTGAGGATCCCATCAGTCAAGGAACTCTGATTGATGGAATGCAGAAGAGCCTTCTCTGCTAGAACATTCTCTGGGGTGAGAATGTTCCTATCCTATCCTTCCTATCCTTCTTCAAGAGCCTGAAGAACTGGCTGTGCCAGTTGGCCTGGAGACCCAATAGGGCAGTATATTACTGGAGGTGACTACTAGATAAATTTGCTGACAGCACATCCCCACTGTGCGTCCTGCTCTCCTCCACCCATCTTTTTAATTTCATATTACTGTACTTCCATTGTTTATTTCCATTGTTTTATTCCTTTGTTATTGTTATGTTTACATATTTTATCATTTCCCCCATTTTATTGTTGTAAGCTGCCCAGAGTAACCCTACAGTGAAATGCACAGTAAATTAATTAATTAGGTATATCCTTCTTTCTGAAGACCTCAGAGAGGTCTTTTGATATAGGCACACACTTCCAATTTAAAGCAAAATAAATGCCTGAGGTTTTAATAAGACAGTTTCTTCTCAAAAGCTCTGTAATGTTCTAATCTAGTATATACCATTGTAATTTTTGATATTTGAAGTAATAATCAATGTGAATATGTACTTGCTTTTTCCACATGAAAAAATTGCATTATATTTATTTCAACTACGTAAGAGTATAAAATGTAAAGATATTTATATCTTCTTTTGAATGAATAGAAGATCAAACTCCTTTTGTTGAAATATTTTAAAACTATCAAATATTTCAATGGGGTGTACTGTGAATATATTCTACCTCATAAATGTATTTTACTATTTCAGTGTTATATCTTTATCTTAGAAGCTGCACCCAGTGTCACTGCTGTTATCTTTATAAATACATAATATCATCAGTGGAACAGATTCTTTTTCCCTGTTTCAGCCCACCCAGCTTATCCATCAAATCTGCTCAGAGGAAAAACTAAGCTCTAAATAAGATTTGATATATAGTGGGGAAGAGAGTATGAAGGAAGTTCCACACAGTATAAATTGGAGTTTGCTCATGCAACACAGAATAAAGTCCTAAAATTACCTAAACAATTTAGCAGGTGAATATTTGAATATATTCTGTGCTTAGGACCAATTAAAGTTATCAGAGTTTTTAATACACACACACACATACATATAGACACATACTTTAATTACCTGGGTTTATAATTAGGAGAAAGAAATGGAGTTTATTTGGGTCAGGATAGTTCACTTCACATGTACCTGAAAATAAACATAAAAATCTAAAATAATTGACAATTTGTAATGTTTATGACCAGGATGAGAAAAGAAAATATTGAAACAAAACAAAATGTGAAGATTGTAAGCTATAATGCGGACTTATGACTGTTAAATGTAACATCTTAAAGGCCTATAGAAATAAAAACTTTATCTCTTACAATAATTCTCAAACTCAATCACATTTTTCTGTAGCGAGCCCTGCAAGATGGAATGCTCAACCAGAAAAAGGTCATCACTTAGGTTTCTGTATCCTGCATCCATTTGAGTATATTAAGGAACTCAGAAAACAATCCTCAAAGTGCTTTATGCTTTTAAAGTTACTATCAAAATTTTGGTCCAAAATATAGTAGTAAAGATGGATCTTGATTTACAAACATTCATTTAGCAACAGTGCAAAGTAACAACAGCATTGAAAAAAATGACTTATGACCATCACAAAATTCCCATGGCCACACGATCAAAATTTGGGCATTTGGCAACTGGCATGACATTTGCAGAATCCTTAGGTTTGTGACCTTGTCAGCCAGCTTCATGGAAGCGAAGTCAATGGGGGTAAGCTGGCTGTTTAACAACTGTAGCAATTCAATTAAAACCCATGACAAAAAGGTTATAAAATCAGGCACAAGTCACTTAACAACTACCTTTGCTTAGTAACAGAAATTCTGGTCATAGTTGTGGTCATAACCTGTAATCATAGCATTAGTTTTCGGTCTGGTAAAATGTAAACAATCCCCTTAATCACCTTTAGGAACCTGAGTACTCTTTTATTTACAAATGCCATGAATTACTTTCATATATTACTTATGTGTGAATATACACAGATATTTCAAAGAGTAAAATATGCAACACATTGTTGCAAATTTCATATCCTGAAACATTAGGCATGATTAAAGCCAATAACTAATTTCAATAATATTAAATCACTTATTTAAGCCTTTACAGTTAAAAAATTGAAATGTTTGATATCTGATGAATCAGAATGTCAAATGTTAAGTTTTTTTCAAGATACCCCAAGAAAGGAGGAAGATACAAAAAAGGAAACAGAATAATTTCCCCCCAAAAGAGCTGAGGATAAAAGAATTGTAATATCTACCTGGTAACCTCCCTTAATTACCATTTACAACAAATGACAATTCCAGAAGGGCTTATGTAAATATTCCTCAATTATCTTAAATGTGTGACATAAGAATGAAAAATTAGGATCTGAATATTCCTTAAAAATATGCTAAAACTATACTTACAAGGTAAATTTACTTCAAGTTCTGCAACTTCTATTAAAAACAAAATAAAAATATTAGTCAATGTCAATTTTATTTACCATTTTGATAAATATATATCAGCTACATTATAATGAGTAGTAAACTATTAACAAAAAACAATCAAACTACTACACAATATAAAATAATTCATTAAAGATTCAATTTAAAAAGTAAGCAAGAACAAAATAATTTTAATCAAACAGCAAATCAGTATAGTAAGTCATAACAGCATTATACAAAATAAAACCCTAAAATAATTAAAGTAGCAAATCATACAAGATAAAATATAATTGCCACTGTTTACTTTGAGAATAGAATATATTTTCTATATAGAATTTATTTACTACATTATATGCACATGGCTTCTATTATCAGAGTCCAAAGAAAATTTCAGGAGAGTAAAAATCAAAGCTATTTTCAAACTTCACAGCCTAAAAACAGTAGTAGAAATCAATTCATTCACAAATTATTTAGCTAAGGGAGTACAATGGGAACTCATCAAATTTGCAGACAACATCAAGCTGGGGAGAACAGCCAACATTTTAATAGACAGACTCAAGGTACAGAATGATCTTAACAAATTTGAATACTGTATGTGCCCTATTGAACAAAACGAATGCCATTGGTGAGAAAAGCAAGATTGTAGAGTTAGACAAGAAAAAACAAATGTGGTACCTGGCTCAACAGCAGTGACTATGAGAGGGATTTAGGTGTCCTAGAGGACAATTAAATAAGTATGAGCCAGCAGTGTGCTGTGGCTGCCAAAAAAGTCAAAGCAGTCCTAAGCTGCATCAATAGAAGGAGGGATAGTATCAAGATTACAAGAAAATATTACTTTATATCGTACTGGTAAGACCATACTGGAAATATTATGTCCAGTTTCTGGTCACCATGATACAAAAAAATATTCTAACATCCTAGAAAGTGTACAAAAATAATTAAGGGTCTGGAGACTAAATCATGTAATGCTGTGATGGCGAACCTATGGCACGCATGCCAGAAGTGGCACACAAAGCCATCTCTCTGGACACACCAGCTGTCACCCATTGCTCTTCTGGGTTATGGCGTGCACATGCTGCCAGGGGTAGAAACCCCCAATGATGCACCTCCTTCACTGGGGCTGCTCAGTAGGGAGAGACAAGCCCCACCCTGCCCTGCGAGGCAGCAGCTCCAGAGCAGACCTCCTCATATGGACCAGATCTCATTTTCCAACTCTTACAACTTTTGTTGTCATCTTTTACATTTTTATTATGACAGACAGCACATATCCTTCGTTTTATTCTCTATTCAATGTTAAACTATTTCATTTATTTCACACATTTTTCTTCCATAATATACTGCTCTTATACTTGCTACAAATTATTTTCAGCACGTCAACTGTCTCGACTAGGGGCAAGAATGCTTTAGACCATTGCTACACAACATTAAAAGATGCTTATTGGTCTTTATCACGAGCATTTGTGGGACACTCTGATCATTGCATGATTCACCTTGTACCTGTTTATAGACAAAGATTTAAACCATAAAACCAACAATTAAATCAGTGAAGTGATGGACTGAGGAGGCAAAGCTAAAGCTACAGGCTTGCTTTGACTGCACTGATTGGAACATTTTCGAAGATACCTCTGCAGAGTTGGATGAACTCACAGATATTGTAATATCATATGTCAGTTTTTGTGAAGATCTATGTATGCCAACCAAAAACCTGTGAATATACAGTAACAACAAACCTTGGTTCACAACTAAACTTAAGCAGCTGCGTTGTGCCAAAGAGGAAGCCTACAGAAAAGGCGATAGAATGCTGTACAATCAGGCCAGAAACGTATTAACAAGGGAGATCAGAGCAGCAAAAACAAGCTACTCTGAAAAGCTAGGGAATCAGTTCTCAACAAATGAACCAGTAAACATTTGAAAACTCTTAAAAATACCACCGGTTACAGCAAATCTCCTTTCCATGCTGAAGGAAATCGACAACTGGCAGATGACTTGAATGTGTTTTGAATGGTGGTTTGAGAGGAAACTACTGCTACCTATCTCCACAAGCCCTATCTCAGACACAACAACAACAGCGAAGTCTCCTATTAAGAGACTGCCTTGGGCCCCCCACCTCTGGTGATCACAGAAAATGATGTGCAAGGTCTATTTCATAGACAAAAGCCAGGAAAAGCACCAGGTCCAGACAAGATAACTCCTTCTTGCTTAAAAGCTTGTGCTGACAAACTGGCCCCCATCTTTAATAAATCACTAGAGATGTGCTATGTTCCTTCTTGCTTTAAACGCTTTACTATAATCCCAGTGCTGAAGAAACCCTCCATCAAGGAATTTAATGACTTTAGATCAGTTGCTCTGACATCTGTAGTTATGAAAACCTTTGAAAGGTTAGTGCTGGCCCACCTGAAAACAGCTAGATACACTGTTAGACTCCTTGCAATTTGCCTACAGAGCAAATAGAACCTGACCACACTTGTAAATGGATCATAAACTTTCTACCAGACAGGAAGCAGCAAGTGAAGCTAAGCAAAATCACATCAGATACCTGTACAATTAGCAGAGGGGCCCTCAAGGGCTGTGTGCTCTCTTCACTTCTCTTCTCTCTATACCGATTACCTCATCTCAAAAGATCCCTCTGTTAAAGTACTGAAGTTTGCAGATGATACAACAGGGATTGGTCTCATTCGAGACGATGAATCTGCATACAGACAGGAGGTTGAACAACTAGCCTTGTGGTGCAACTGGAACAATCTTGAACTAAACACATTCAAAACCATAGAAATGGTGGTAGATTTTAGGAGAAAGTGCAGAAAGATCAATTGCTACCAACCTACTTTCCATTGAGGACCTGTAAACTCACAAGTCAGAAAGAGGGCTGTGAAAATATCTACAGACCCCTCACATCCTGGACATAAATTGTTTCAACTTCTACCATCAAAACGACGCTATAGGCCACTGCACACCAGAACAATTAGACACAAAGACAGTTCCCCCACCATGCCATCACTCTGCTAAACAACGAATTCCCACAACACTGTCAAACTAATTAGTAAGGCTGTATTACTATTATTCTTCTCATCCTGCTTATTACCTATCTCCTTTTGACTTATGACTACCCATGTTTTCCCCAAAATAAGACTGGGTCTTATTTTCTTTTGGGTCCCAAAATAAGCATTAGGAGTTAGTTCGGTCCGGGGTTGTCTTATTTTTCTTTTCATGTACAGGGTGCCGACTTTTGCTTGCTCACAATGGGGTAGAAGGCCACACTGCATGCCGGCACTGCCACCATGAGGCAGGAGGAGATGGAGCTGTCCCACATCAACTTACCTCAGGGCCTCGGCAGCCAGGTCACCCATGCCCCCAATACCTGCCTCGCTCCATGGCCATGGCACCAGCAGCCCCATCCAGGACCTGTGACCACCGACCCACTTCTTCTGCTTGCTCATGGCCACAACAGAGCTACGCAGGCTCTTAAGTAAAGCTTATTTTGGGGGTAGGGCTTATATTAGGTGCACACATAAAAACATGCTAGGTCTTATTTTCAGGATAGGTCTTATTTTCAGGAAAAAGGGTATAACTTTGTTGCTTGTACTTTTATGATTTATAATTTTATTTAGTTTCCTAGTATGATGTGTGTTATTTATTATCCTATGACTATGATTAATTGTTATATCTTATGATATGAATGTATTTTTATAATGACTATGATCATGACTTATCACTTATATCACTTTATGTACACTGAGAACATATGCACCAAAGACAAATTCCTTGTGCGCCCGATCACTCTTGGTCAGTAAAGAATTCTATTCTATTCTATTACAACATTTAGAAATCAACCAAACAACTGTCCAGAGTTATAGTGATTACAGTGGGGTACAAATGTAAAAATTAATAAAAACTTAAACTACACATTTGTAAGAAACATTCCATTACAATACTCAAACCTATTTACTTTTTAATATACTACCTCCAAATGAAGCAATATAAATCAAGAAATATGTTAAAAGATTACAATCAAGTAAACAATATCCCAATCAAGCAACTGCCAAAGATGCCAACAGAAAACAGCCCAAGCAAAGAATATCTAAGATTACCCCCACCAATACTGAGAGGCAAGCCACTAGAATATCAATTGATAGCACACTGCACTCCTTACTGATGATGTTATCGAGTTTGGACAATGAAACATCTGCAAGAAAACAAGCAAGTTCAGAGAGCACCAAGGACCCCTCAGATAATTGTGTGACATTATGCTGAATTTAAAAAAAATTGAACAAAGTATATTTAAATAGGAAAGTGTATTACCTTTAACAAGCAATTTATCTCTAATTGACACTCTTCTAGTAGAATCAGAAGTGGAGTTGGAAGTACGGGAGCCCTTGACACCATCATCCCGTTTCAGTTTGCTTGCCAATGTTAGCATTAGTACTAGCTTCAATCTAAAATACAAGTACTAAAATAAAAAAAATAGTTATTTTACCCCAATTTTACTCTTCTTTCAAAGGCAATATTTTATTATATAAACATATTCACAAATAGCTCAGTCCATGGAAATTAATTTTTTCATGTTTTAAAACATACACACTTTTTTATATTAAGTCAAACCAATGGTCTGTTTAGACCAGGCTTCTCAAACGCACAAGATCATAAAATTTTAACATTATGTGATTAAAATACCTTTAACTATATATTTTATATGACAATTCCTCTTTGGTTAATGTAGCCCAGGCAAGCCAAAAATTTGTACACCAATAATTTAGACTAACAATATATAAATTAAGCTAGAATTATCAGATGGAAGTGATTTATAGTCCTGAGGTTTTTTTTCAGGCTATTAATGCTTTACTTAGCAACGAGCCACAATCATTTCTACAAACAGCATTAATCTGTGACCACAGCAATCAAATCAATATTAACATTAACGAGAAGTATAAAATATAGCTTTTGAAATTAAATGTAAGATTTTCCACTTCACCACTGTCCTGTATTTCAACGTTTACATGGAAAATTTACAGAATTGGTCAAAATAATTAACAGAATATATATTACTGATGGGTAACATTTTTTTTCTGTGAAATCCAAATTTAGAACATTCCAATTTTCATTCAGAATCATGCATTCTATAGCTGTTCGTGTTTTTGAAAAGGTGAATTGTCCAAAATAGTAAGTGGTTTAGAATTTTTCAGAAGTTGATAACTTCATAAATGCACAAAATAATCCTTATAAAGCTCATTCTGGGGTCACCCCCCCCCCCGCAAATACCTTACATGGAATATTAGATATATAGCCTCACATGTAGATTAGCTTCTTAGGAATTAATAACTTAAAATGAGAGAAACCAGAATTTAACAGTGTAATCCTATGTAAATCTACTTAGAAGTTTCCCACTGAAGGAAACAATTGGTTCAAAATGAAAACAATAGGAAGAGAAGCTGCAGTGATTTTTAAATATCAATTTTTCCTCAGAAATCCAAATGAACAAACTTAATTTTTGCATTTTATTATTCCTCCCTGCATCTGGATGCCTGTAAGAAACAAAATGGACTAAGATCTGATCTAGCAGGCTTGATCTGATCTAGCAGGACTGTTCTTATGCTGTTTTAAAGACTGAAACCTCTGTTAGCTAAAAACAAACCAGAGAACTTAAAGAGCCACAATAGGGTACTTTTATTCCAAAACACTTGATGGGAGACATATTTTTTCCAACCAGCAGGGAGGATTCACTTGGAGAAGCAGAATTAGCAGGAATCTTTAATTTTACAATAGGATAGCATACTCTGCTACTCAGAGATTAACTGGTTTACTGCAAAAATGAAACAATTACCATTTACCAATTACCATACCAACGAAAAAAAGTGCTGCCATCGATTTTTAAAAATGCAAATTCATCAGCTACGTTTCTATAAAATATAAATGAAATGGCCGGGATCCTGGGGTCATTTTCATATTCTAGCTATATGGGCACTCTTGGAAGCAGGATGCTGAATTAAACTGCCTGGACAGATCCGATAAGGTTCTTGGAAGGAGAAAAGAAAGGCTAAACAAGTGAATTCTTACAGATAAGGTCAAAAACCCTCTTAACCCAGCACCCAATGGGCCTCCCAACAGCCTGGCTCCCATAGTAGGAGCTCGGACTCCGACGGTAAGAACCAGAGCCCTTCAGACAAAGACCGGTGGGCGACGACCAACCCCTGCAGAGGGATAAGCTGGCGGCTGGGCCCGCAGGGAGGGACCGACCACTGCCAACACCGCTCACCTGGAAAGACCATCAAGTCGCCGCTCACGCGCCAAGGACAGCCGCTGTCGCCGTCAGGACCATCCCAGACGGGCCCACCCACCCCCCACACCGACTGAACCGGAAGTGCAAGGAACAGGCGGGGCTCTTGGAAACAAAAACGAGAAGAAACAAAATAAACCACGAGAACGCAAACTTTATTGAGACTCGAAGAGGGTCAAGGAGGAAAGTGGACTTGCGCATGCGTTCCCTCAGAGGGACTTGTTGACAGAAGAGCTAGGAAAGATCTCGCGAGAGTATGCTATCCCGCGAGAAAAACGAGTTTATCGTTGATTTCCTATTTTTTCGCCCACTTGCTCTCAGGGATCATATTTCAAAGGAAAGGACGTTCATTCTCGACTTGCGTTGACTCACCGCAAAGTTCGCTGGAATATGGAGTTATTTAGAACCTGAAAAGTGGCGTTTTGGAATAGCTCGCTATGGTCTTGCCACAGTTATTAAGTGAATCACAGCAGTTGTTAAATTAGTAACACGTTTATTAAGTGAATCTGGCTTCCCCATTGACTTTCTTTGTCAGAAGGTGGCAAAAGGTGATCATATGGCCTAGCTAGGACACTGCAACTGTCATAAATACATGGGCGTTGCCAAGCGGCAGAAGTTTGAGCGTGTGACCATGCTGAAATCATCGTAAGTGTGAAAAATGGCCACAATCAGTTTTCTCAGTGCCGTTGTAACTCAAAAGATCACTAAACAAATGATTGTAAGTCAAGGACTACCCGTATAACTCACGAGCTCGCATCAAGAGAGACGTCAACATGTTAATAAATTCCTTCCGTTATTAGTTCTGATGCTTGTCCCTTCAGAAACTGACTAAAATAATTCAAAGGTTTTTTTTTTTTTACAAAAAAGCCACAATTAAATATTATTTTTGTCCTCATGCATCAAGATACACTGTACTAAAAATCCTAAAAGAATTGCCTTCTTTTGCAAAAAAAAAAAGCATGGGTTTTCCCATGATTCATCTGCAGATCCATAGTTTTTGAATCTATTAGATGCACTAGTTGTGGAGATTAAAGTTTAGGACTGGATTTTTCTGCATTTAATACTGGTAGGGAATGCATTACATGCACATGGTAATCAAAAAAGGCAGCAAAAATAGGTGAAATACTGTATAAGATGTTTATTTATTTCCTAAAGCTGAAAACTGAAATCAACAGGATGTTGCAAGTGAAAAAAAAACCCAATGAGTGAAGAAAGCTAGGACTTGTATTGGGAAATCCATAATAAATAATTTATTGGCCACAAGTATCTTTTCTTGTTTATATAAATCTTATAATTTAACATTGTGTGAGTTAGTTGATCTTTTAAGTTTACAAGAATTCAATGCAGCCGCTGCACTGGCAGATTTACTGCAAAAACTAACAAGGAAATCCTAGTAAGAAAAATTGTATTGAATTGTGTATGATGAGCAAAGAATTGTTTATTGAATGTTTATTGAATGTATATAGGGACTGTGGGATTCATTGTCTGGTTTTGAAATAAACAATCACCAGATAAAACTTCCAAGAGAAAACAGTGGTAATTTTATTTTTCACTTTGCAAAGAAGGTGGACCATGCAGACACAGGTACAGTGGACACCCCCTAAATCATCAATATATTTGTATTATATTCTCTATTGCCTTTACAAATTTACTTCCCATCTTTTCCTCATTAGTATAGTCCTCATGCCGTCACAACCTATCCAAAGCATTTAAAGTGAATACATTATCTCTGCCCCTGATTACATAGAGTAGAATAGAATTCTTTATTGGCCAAGTGTGATTGGACACACAAGGAATTTGTCTTTGGTGCATATGTTCTCAGTGTACATAAAGAAAAAATAAAATACATTCATCAAGAATCATAAGATACAACACTTAGTGATAGTTAGAGGTTATGAATAAGCAATCAAATCATACTAGGAAACAAAACAATATAAATTGTAAAGATACAAGCAACATGATTATAGTCATAAGTGGGAAGAGATAGGTACTAGGAAGGATGAGAAGAATAGTAATATAGTCTTAGTAATAATTTGACAATATTGTAGGAATTAGTTTAGTTTACTATATTGCCATTGCATCTCGTACAACAAATTAAATACCATCTTCAGTGTACATTATGACTGAAAATAAACACAAACATGCATCCTTCACATTCTATACATTGAATTGAAAACTCCTGATATAGCATTAATATTGCACTATACAGTGGAATTCAATAGAGTTAGTGCCCTGGGATAGAAGCTGTTTTCAGCCTATTTGTCCTTGTTTTTATTATCCTGTACTGTCTGCCAGATGGTAATAGTTAAAAAAAAAGGGTGCCCAGGATGAGATGAATCTTTGAGAATGTTTTGAACTTTCTTAAGGCAGAGGAAGCTATAAAGCTCTTCCAAAGAGGGGAAAGGGCAAGCAATGATCTTCTGGGCAATGACGTTAACCAGTGGTGGGAATCAATTTTTTTTACTACCGGTTCTGTGGGTGTGGCCTGGTGGGCGTGGCAGGGGAAGGATACTATAAAATCCCCAGTCAGAGGTGGTTATTTGCCGGTTCTCTGAACTATCCAAAATTTCTGCTACTGGTTCTCCAGAACTGGTCAGAATCTGCTGAATACCACCTCTGACGTTAACCCTCTGGAGTGCTGACCTATCTGCCATTGTGCGATTGGCAAACCATACAGAGACGCAGTAAGTTAAGGTATTCTCAATGGTGCAACGGTAGAAAGTCATCAGCAGTTTTTCATTCAATTGTTGTTTCCTGAGAAGTCTCAGGTGGTATAATCTTTGCTGGGCCCTTTTGACTAGTGCTGCAATGTGAGCACCCCAGGTCAGGTCCTCTTTTATTCAGAAACCTAAGACTGGCCACTTGCTCCACTTGGTCTCCATAGATAAGCAAGGGCTAGATGTCTGATCTGTTCCTTCTATAGTCCTCTATAAGCTCTTTGGTCTTATTGGTGTTGAGGACCAAGTTATTGTCTCCACACCATGAAAGCAACCGGTCCACCGCATCTTGGTAGGCAGACTCATCCCCCCCTCCCCGAGATGAATCCCACCACTGTTGTATCATCTGAAAATTTAGTAATGCGTGAGTGGGAATGTAGTCATGCACATAAAGAATATAGAGTAAGGGACTCAACACACAATACCAGTGGCATAATACCAGTGTTAAAAATAAGGGCTGAAGAGGTATGATTACCTAATCTGATCCCCTGTGAGCGGCCAGACAGGAAATCCATAATCCAAAGGCAAATTGAATAAGAAAGGCGAAGGTCCAGAAGTTTAGACACTAGTCTATATGGAAAAATTGTGTAAATGCAGAACTAAAATCTACAAAAAGCATCCTCACATGTTCTAGATGAGTCAGAGCAGTGTGAAGAGTGATGGCTATAGCATCCTCTGTAGATCTATTTCTTCTGTAGGCAAGCTGGTGTTTATCAAATGTATGCGGAAGACCAGAAATGATGTGCCAGCAGACCAATTTCTCAAAACACTTCATGATGATAGGAGTGAGTGCCACTGGTTTGTAATCTGAATTAGTTGTTTAGCAGAGTGATGGCATTTGGGGGGAAAACTGTCCTTGTGTCTGGTTGTTCTGGTGTGGAGTGGCCTATAGCATCGTTTTGAGGGTAGAAGTTGAAACAATTTATGTCCAGGATGTGAGGGGTCTGTAGATATTTTCACAGCCCTCTTTCTGACTTATGAGTATACAGATCCTCAATGGAAGGCAGGTTGGTAGCAATTGTTTTTTCTGAAGTTCTAATTATCCATTGAAGTTGGTGTCTGTCTTGTTTGGTTGCAGAGCCAAACCAGACAGTTATAGAAGTGAAGATGACAGATTCAGTAATTCCTCTGTAGAACTGTATCAGCAGCTCTTTGGGCAGTTTGAGCTTTCTGAGTTGGAAAGTACATTCTTTGTTGTGCTTTTTTGGTGATGTTTTTTGATGTTAGGTATCCATTTTAAGTCTTGAGATATGATAGAACCCGGAAACGTGAAGGTCTCTACCGTTGATACTGTGCTGTCTAGTATTGTAAAAGGTGGTTGCATAGGAGGGTTTCTCCTAAAATCTACCACCATTTCTACAATTTTGAGTGTGTTTAGTTTAAGATTGTTCTGGTTGCATCACAAGGCTTGTTGTTCAACCTTCCGTCTGTATGTAGATTCATCATTGTCTCGAATGAGACTAATCACTGTTGTATCATCTGCAAATTCCAATACTTCAACAGAGGGATCTTTTGAGACGCAGTCATTGGTGTAGAGAGAAAAGAGAAATGGACAGAGCACATAGCCCTGGAAGGCTCCTGTGCTAATTGTACAAGTATCTGATGTGATTTCGCCTAGCTTTACCTGTTGCTTCCTGTCTGTTAGGAAGCTTATGATCCATTTACAAGTGTGGTCAGATACAGCTAGCTGATTTAGTTTAGTTAGAAGAATATCTGGAATGATGGTATTGAATGCTGAGCTGAAGTCTACAAAGAGGACCCTTGTGTAGGTCTTTGGAGATTCAAGATGTTGTACAATGTAGTGCAGAGTCATATTAATAGCATCATGTGTTGATCTATTTGCACTGTAGGCAAATTGCACGGAGTCTGACAGTGGATCCATGATGGTTTTCAGGACTAGCCTTTCAAAGGTCTTCATAATTACAGATGTTAGAGCACCGAGTCTGAAATCATTCAGTTCTTTGATGAAAGGTTTCTTCAGCACTGGGATTATAGTAGAGCGTTTGAAGCAAGAAGGAACATAACACATCTCTAGTGATTTATTAAACATTTGGGTGAAGATGGGGGCCAGTTGGTCAGCACAAGCTTTTAAGCAGGAAGGAGTTATCTTGTCTGGGCTTGGTGCTTTTCCTGGATTTTGTCCTGGATAGCACAGTAGTGTGAACCAAAGAACTAACAACAATTGGCAGCCAGACTACATTGAAGAATTGGCAGTTAATGACAGTTGGCAATCAGATATCTTTGTAGAACTCCTGGCTCTCTAAATACATGGCAATGGATAAACAAAACAGGCCTTTTCAGGCCCACACAACAAGACAGATTGGTCAGAATATGCCAAATTAATGTTGAAGGGCTCAGCAAATCTAAGAGCCAATACATTTCCAAACTTCTATTTGAAAGGAATATAGATATGACCATCCTTCAAGAAACACATATCGAGAACTATGATCAGCAATATAATAGAGGTAAAATCCAAAGATCTTGTCTACTGGGGGCCACGTACCACTACAGTTACAGCACAGCTATGTATGTCAGAAGGAATATAGAGAATGTTTTTCTATTGTCAACCTCCACAATAATACACATAAAGTTGTTTCAAAATTAGGTGATTTCACAATAGTCAACATTTACAAGCCATCTCAGATATCCTGGCCACAGCATGTTTTGGACATCAAACCTCACCCTGCAGTTTACAGAGATGATTTTAATAGCCAACATGTAAATTAGAACTATCACTCTTCTGATGAAAATGGGGATCAGCTTTATGATTGGGCTGTTGCAAATAAAGTCTATTTGATTTTTGATGCCAAAGACAAGGGCACTTTCCAATCTACTGCCCAGAAATGTGTAACTAAACCAAATTTGTGTTTTTTTCTCAGAAGGCTCAAATATGCAGCCACTTCCAATAACCAGGAAAGTTCTGGACAAATTTCCTCATAGACAACATTGTCTTGTTTTGCTTGAAGTCAGAATTCAGATTCCCTTAATTCGCTGTACACCTAGACTCAAATGGAATTTTCATAAAACCAAATGGCCAGAATTTGCCAAAAGCCTTGACAGTATCATACAATGGAACCCATCAAGTCAACATTACCATATATTTGTGAGGACTGTCTTCAGCTAAAAGATGCATCCCTCTAGGAATCAGAAAAGATAGAAAGAAAAGTTGCCTAGGAAACAATCAGACTAGAGAGGGAGGAGCTCCCAGTGGTTTAACATCAAAGAAATTCAGGAAAGACCCATCCTAATGGATCAAGCAATTCATAGCAGATGTGTATACCTCGCAATATTTTGTAAATAATTGTTCTACTTTTGTAAACTGCCAAGGCAGTTTTATAAACTGACACGGGCATTGCAATGCCATTATTTTTCCTGTTAGACTCTGGCAAGGCATTGCTATTATAAAGTGCTCATATTAGCAATATGCTTTAATAGGGGGAAGAATTAAATGGATAAGAAAGTGGGGGAGAGAACAAAGAGTCACTGAGGTGTTACAACATGGTTACATTCACCAGGCAAACAGTCCCTGCCAATGAAGTTAATCTTCAGACTAATTTGCAAGGGACCCACTTTGCAGCATTTGATCTCATCCATTTGCACTTTATGCTAATTCCTTTGGATCTTTTCAACAGAAAAATGCCAGTATTTATTCACTAAAAAGTCAACATTTTATTATAGAAATATGGAACTGCAATCAATCAATCAATAAAATGCTACTTTTATGTACTATTATCCAGATACTTTAAATTAAAAACAGCTATCTACAAGAAGAGTTATGAACTAGTTTATAGTAGTCTTCTAGTAAAAAAATTAAATATATAAGTATTTATGCAAGTATGTAAAACCAGCAGGAAAAATATTTTGATCAGTAGGTGGTGACATTGCCTCATTCTCTAATACATATGTGAATACTTTGCTGATTTTATACATTCTTTATTTTCCAAACTAGTTATATGTATGTATACTTATATGTATGTGGCATAATGCTCTTGAAGCTTTACAAGGTTGAGTTTCTATATTTCTATTTTAAAATGACGAGTTCTTACATAATTACACCCTGGAGCATTCTGCTAAAACAACAAAACCCTACCATGTTTCCTGGAAAATAAGACCTGGTCTTATATTTTTTGCCTCCAAAAGAGGCATTAGGGCTTATTTTGGGAGGATGTCCTTTTTTTTCATGTAGCGTTGGTGAACATGGGAGCTGATGCTGCTATCGCTAGCCCCACCCTCTCTGTCCCACCGTCTGCTTGCTTGCAGCCACAATGGAACAAGCTCTCAACATACCTTGGCTTCCTCCCACCCTGCCTGCTGGCCCTGCTCCTGCTGGGACACTTCTTGGCCACTGCCTTTGCTGCTGGCCTTGTGGGAGCCCTTTGCCCTCCTGGCAGTGCTACTCTCAGCCACTCTGCTGGGCTGCTCCTGCCTGATCTATGATACTACCTCTGGAGAGCCTGCGTTGCCTCATGCAGCCAGTATGACAGCTGCAGTGCTCACCTAGGATCAGGGTCCAGAGAGCACTGGGTTCAGTCCGTAGCCCTGTGCCTGAAGCCCTGTGCCTGAAGCAGGCCATTGCTCAGTAGCCCAAAGGCAGCGATGGGTGAGGTGATGTGGCTCCAGTGGTGGCCCCTGGCAAAGGGGCCCTAGTAGGCTAGCGGCAAGGAGAGCACTACAGAGGTGGTAGATCTGGGCTGACTCACCCCACACCGGGCAGGAGCAGCCCAACAGGGCTGCTGAGAACAGCGCTTCCAGGAGGGTAAGAAGCCCCCGCAAGGCGAGAAGCAGCATGGGCAGTTGCTTGTGCCATTTGCTGCAAGTGAATGGCAAGCATGTCAAAAGTGAAAAGCAGGACTCACCCCCTGCCCCTTGCACTGTGTAAGGCAATGATATATAGATAAGAGCCACCCTGCCTTTGGGAAAGAGCCAGGAGGCATCTCAATAGCAGGTCAAACTGGGTCTTATTCAAATGATGTCCCAGCATGTTTTGGAAGAGAGATAAAAATAAGTCCTACAATCTCTTACCGCCTCAGTGCAAACCCCATGGGCAACAGCATGGGCAATAGCTACTGCACCTTCTCTTTTACAAAACCCTCCACTCTTTCTCCTCTGTTTCAGCCCAGCCTAGCCCTCCATCCAGCAGCTAAGGGTGGTGGGCTTACCCACCTCTCCACATGGCCTCTCAGGAGACACAGCGTGCAAATCAAAACAAAGCACCATGAGTTCAGGCACTCTTTCCATTTGTTCCCTCCTCCTCTCTCTCTTGCCCCCTCTCCCACCTTGGGAACTGTGTAGGTGAAGGGGAAGGACCATCAAGGTCCATCAAGGGGATGCTGGCAAGACACTCCCGGTGAGAGAATGAAGAGGCCCCACTGCCACGGCCCAGGCGCTGCTCCTAACTTGGAAGGAGCGGCTTTTACATTTGTACACTATGTCTCCTTTTTTCAGTATATGTTTTTTTTTTAATTCATAAACATTTTGAATATAGTGTATTGTCAGGGCATATCATTTACAGAAAGACAAAGTAAAAACATACAGAGATATTAACATGTATATTGATAACAATACTAATAGTATAACAGAATAGTTTTGACTAGATTTGTCTTTGTATTAGCTTTTTTGCAGTTCTGCTCAGGGATGGGATTTTACCGTTTTGCACCTATTTGCTAGAACCTGTTAAACTTTTTAAACAGTTCAGAGAACTGATTGTTAGAAAAAAAATTCCTTTTGTTTTTTTTCCACTTTACAGGGCTAATCCTGTAAAGAAGGCAGGAAGGAAACATTCTGGTGTTGTTTCTAGCCTAATCTTTATTACCCTGCTTACAGAAACTGCCTCTTCGTTAACTCTTATTACATTCTTGGCAGTATGCCTAGATTTCCTGTCTCTGGAGCTGCTGGGGCTTGACTTTCTTAAAGGGGAAGGGTTGTTTTAAGCTTTTCACACTGCTGTTGGGAGGAAATACTCCCCTGGAAATACTTCCTGCTGTGATGCAACAATCAGCACTTTGAAGAAATAATTGAATAATGAAGCAGAACTGGTGGAAAGAAGCTTTTAATAACAAGGAACCAAGATGAGTGACATTCAGCAAGGCTTCTTGTCTAGCTAGAAAGATTGACATTCAAATGTGATTTTACATACGCTTTCCGAATTTTGGTCTAAAACTGGGTTTTGGTGAAGTTTAATTCTGTGCTTAGTGACGTTTAATCCTGTGTTTATTGATGGGATAATTTTCCCTATTCAGCTTTGTTTGGAAGAAAAAGGGTTAATCTCTGTTCCTGGAAAGAAACTGGACTGAGAAATCTGGCTATTTCCTGTGTCTATTTGTTCTAGTAATTAGTTTAACAAGCAACAGCTATTGTTGTGATTTAATTATTTATATTGTGTTTGAATTTTTTCCTGCCTCATGGTTTCTTTTTCTATCTGGGAAGGGGGTCTTCCTTCACTACTTAAGTGGTTCCTGGTAATCTCCTTTTGGGGTGTACTTCCAAGAGGCAGGATGCAAGCTTAGCACTGATCTTTTTACTGCCTTTCTGGGGGGCAGAGGTGGTTTTCAATAGGTTCTGACCAGTTCTGGAGAACCAGTAGCAGAAATTTTGAGTAGTTCGGAGAACCGGCAAATGCCACCTCTGACTGGAAATTTTTCAGTGTTCTTCTCCTGCCACACCCACCAAACCATGCCCACAGAACCCATAGTAAAGAAATTTGAATCCCACCACTTTTGGGGGGCATGTGATCTTTCCTTAAATCTGGATGATTTTCTTAGGATATCCTGTGAGGTGAGTGAGACCAGCTGGTATCTTAAAGATCTTTAAGTGGTGTAAATGGATCTAAGGATTGCTTCTCCTGAGTGTGCTCTTTCTGGAGAGCTTAAATGACCTCTCTGTTAAAGGGTTTCACTTTATGAGCAAGAGTTGGCTGTTGATAGTTATCAGTGCATTTTAACTATTTTAATTCCTCAAGGTGCTCTGGCACCCTGCCTGATTTGTAACTCCGGCTTGCAGGTCTTTTTAATCTAATGATTGGTATTTAGGGCATCTATTTTGCAAGCAAAGAAACTTTTTATATTTTTGTACAGGTAATCCTTGACTTACAACAGTTCATTTAGTAACCATTCAAAGTTACAATGAAAAAAGTGACTTTTGACAGTTTTTCACACTTACGATTGTTGCAGCATCTCCACGGTCACAAGAGGCCAGGCGAGGAGAAGCACGCCTTGACGTGAGTGACGTCGAGTTGGCCATGCCCACCCAGTCACATGACCACCCAGCTACGCCTACCCAGCTGGTCATTAGGGCAGAGAACCTGTTGTTAAATTATTTGAATCACACCACCAGTTCTGCTGATTATATTAGCATTTCTATAATTATAAACCCTTTTTATATTTAATTCATACGTAGCAGTAATCTTTCTTCACCTAATTTCCACCTCTTATCACTAACCACTCGTAAAATCTATTCCATGTTAAGTAATATTCTGTGTCCTCTTTGTCCTTTATTTTTAATGTCAATCTGCACAGTCTAATATTTTCTGAATTATGTCCTCCTCTGATGCAGTATTTACATTTTCCAATATTGTGCAAATACAATCCTTGCTGCTATCAATACATGCAAAACTGTATATAGTCCCTTTGTCATAACCGTCTGGCAATATACCCAACAAAAATATTTCTGGTTTCAGATCTATATTGTTGGGTCCGTTCCAGGTTTCTATCCTGATAACAAGTTACTACTTGGTAGTGATGGTGCTCTGTTTCAGCGGTGCTCCATTCCAGCTGATGTGTGTTCCTTCCTGCTGCTTTAATGGAGGGTCTGTGTCCTTGAAGCTGTTCCGATGCTTCATTAGCATCATCCTGCTGAGTGGAGGGCGGCGATGTTTTGGCTGCTTCATTCAAGTCATTCTGCTGAATGGAAGGGAGGCGGCATTTTGGTGTTTCGGCTGCGATCCATCCTGGTAGTCAGCTGTTGGAAGGAGCGGTGGTTCGCGGTTGCATCGAATGCTGCAACGCTATTCAGGGAACTGTTGTGTGTTTTTACTTTAATTGCAGATACAACACTGGAAGGGCAGAGGGAGGGGTTGGCTGGATCATTTAAGCACGGAGCGGTGGCGCATGGGTGTAATTAATGGGTATGGTGCTGTTATTATGTGTTAATTGGGGGGAGACTATAATGTCAGCATGGAGAGGTGGTTGCTCTCAACGCTGACTTTGAACAGCACTCTGTTACTGTTACTACTGCTTGTCATCTGGAAAACTTACATTAAACCTTGTCACTGTGGTTCACTGCTTGTAAGTTACGTGATTTATGGGAAAAGGTCCAGTGCCTGACAGATTGTGACATATATGTTGCTTAATCAGCTTTTCCAACTATGCATGTATTTTTGTCCAATATTTCCTTGCTTTTGTACAAGTCTGCTACATATGATAATAGGAACCTAGGGTCTGATTACACCTCCAACATTTAGTGGACATATTGCTTAACGTTTTTGCCAATCTTGCAGGTGGCAAATGCCACCTATAAAACATTTTAGAGAGGTTTTCTTTATATGCAGTAGCCATTGTCAGTTTATAATTCCTCTCCTGAAGTTTTTGCCATTTATCTCATTCTACAGCAGGGGTCGTCAAACTTTTGGATCTCAGGGACCTTCAAACTCATAATTTTAGATCCCAGGGACCACTAACTGGTTTTGTGGGCATGGCCTAATTCGTGGGTGTGGCTTGGTGGTCATGTGACAGGCTGGGCATGGCTTGTATGTAAATATTATAAATATTTATATAAATATTGATTTTTTTATAAAAAAAGAGCAACTTTTACCCAAAATCAGGCAAAGCATGCAGGCAGATTGAGTTGCTCACAGAATCACAGATTCATTCAGAAATCTATATATCTGCCATTGGCTAGCTCAGTCTGCCACATAAAATTTGCTTGCAAGCAAACTCATAAAATTAACTCACAACACACCATGTATGTAAATATTTAATTTTTTATTTTAGAAAAGCAACTTTTATCCAAAATCAGGCAAAGCAGGCATATTGAGTTGCTCACAGAATCATTCAGATAGTTTGATAGTTCTTCTGTCATTTTAACAAAAGTTCTGGGTAAAGTCTTCCTGGTTTTTTTTTTTTTCTGCTTTTGTAGTCAAGTTTTATATCAACTATTGCATTGAAATCTCCCATAAGTAAAATATATTTGTATTCTGTTTCAAGCATCTTCTTATGGAAGTTTTTTTTTGTAGAATTCTTCCTGTCCATTATTTGGTGCATACATGGCAACCAAAAGTACCACTCTGTTGCTGAAGTCGTATTTCCTGCAATCAAGTTTGGTGCGATTAACCTTGAGTTTGTATCTATTGTTTGTTCTTGTATTGTTATGGTTGAAGCTGAAGTATTCATTGACAGGTAGGACATTGCAATGTATGATTTTATATACTATACTTAGATCGGACCAAAGGCGGCGTAGTTCAAGGTTTTCTAGGTCTAGAATTTCGAGTCTGGTGGCATAAGATATTCTGCAACAAATACAGGAATGGAGAACTCTTCTTGTAAAATATTTCTGGACTTTCTCAACTGTGCTAATATCAGATACATAATGTGGGTTCCAGATTGATGAGCTGTATTCGAGTATTGGTCTAGCAAATGTTTTGTACGCTCTAGTTATTAGTGTAATATTACCAGAGAAAAAGCTATGTAAGATTAGGTTAACAACTCTTGGTGCCTTTTTGGCTATATAGTTACAGTGGGCTCTAGCACTTAGGTCATTTGAGATGAGTACTCCAAGATCCTTGACAGAGTTTGGGTCATCAACAAAGTCTTGACTATTCAGCTTGTATTTTATTTTCTGATTTTTTTTGCAAATATGTAAGACAGAGCATTTATTTATTGAGATCTGAAGCTGCCATTTGTTTGACCATTCTGATACGTAGTCAAGGTCTTTTTGAAGGGTGGCGGTATTTTCTGTGGTGTTGAATAGCTTTACATCATCAGCGAAGAGAACGCAGTTGCTCTTGATATGATCACACAGGTCATTTATATAGAGTATGAAAAGAGTTGGTCCTAGAACACTGCCTTGGGGGACACCACTGTTGACAGGTATAAAATTTGATAGGACATTCCCAATTTTGACCATTTGTTGTCTGTTTGACAGGAATGCTTCTATCCAGTTATGCAGGTGTCCAGAGATACCATAAGATTTCAGTTTTAGGAGTAGTTTGTCATGTACCACTGAATCAAAGGCTGGGGTCTCCCTTTTTCAAGATGGGAATGACCGTGGCTTGTAACCATAGTTTTGGCAAGGAGCTGGTCCTTAAAGATTTTTCAAAGATTATGCTTAGAGGTTCTGCTATGGCAGTGGATAGCTTTTTTAAGAAGTAGGCACATATTCCATCCGGTCCAATAGATAGAGATGGTTTTAGATTGCGTAGTGCTTTTTCAACATTGTCTTCTGTAAAATCGATATGCATTAGATCATTGTAGTTGTCTGTGGCTCGACTAGGAAATACTGGCCATGATCCACTGCTGTTTACAAATACTGAGCCAAAGAATGTGTTAAAGAGGTTGGCTTTAATAGTGTCGTCATTGCAGTCTTTACCATTAGGTCCTTTCAGAGGTGGGATGGATCTTGAGTCTTTTAGTTTGTTGTTTATAAAATTGTAGAAAGCACGGGTGGAATTGGTGCATAGAAGGTTTTTTTCTTGTTTAATGTGATAATTGGTGCATTCAGTTTTTATCTGGTGGCATAAATTTTTGTATCGGCTTTTGAAGTTGACAACATGACCAGATTTGTTTTTCCGCCAAAGTGATTTCTTTTTGGATTGAAGCTTCCTTATTGTTTTGGATTATTTGCTTTTTCTGGTTTTGGGAGTTGTTAATGGTATATGTAGTTTGATGAATCTTTTGACTTCAAGTAAAAATATGTTGTAATGGTCTTCTACAGTATTGCATCCAGAGAATAGAAATTGCCAATCAAGGGATGAGAGATCATTGTTTATAAGATCATAGTTGCCTTTTTTGAAGTTATAATTGGGGATTCCGTCGTTGTGATGATTTTTGTGTGGACGTATGTTGAGACAAAAGTCAATCATGTTGTGGTCACTGTTGGGAAAGGGTTCTTTAATTTGTATTCTGTAAATTGAATTCAAACTATTGCAGAAGATGAGATCGAGGCAGTTGTTAAGTCTAGTGTTGTTGGTTACTAGTTGTTCTAGTCCCAGATTTGTTACTGCATTGTAGAAGATTGCATGTGTGGGTTCAGTTGTACATTCATTAAGGGTCCAGTTAATATGAGGTAGATTGAAGTCACCAAGAAAGATGAAAGTGTGTGGGCAGGATGCTGCCCATGTTATAGTGTATTTAGCTTGTTTGCATATTCCTTCAGGTATTAACCATCTGAAGTTTACATTGTATTTGATCAACATTGTGGTCAAAAAATGGTATTGCTTTCAAAGGTCCCTTACTCTCCTAGGATTCTGTTTCAAGACTACCAATTGCTTCCCCTTGTATTGCAATGGTTTGTCTCTTGCCTTGTTGATCTCGTCTCTTATCAATTTTTTCACAAATCTTACATACACCTCTCTTGGAAGCTTATGTCTTCTTGCATAATTTGTGTGTATTCTAAAGATTTCATTGATTTTCATTTCAATTTCCCGCTGATCTATTCCCAATGCCTTTGCCAGCAAATCTTCCATTATCTTTCACTATCTGGCAGGTCCTCCCCCTTCTCCTCTTCTATATTCTGGAATCTCAGATAATAAGTGGCCTTTTCTCTTTCCAACATTATCACAGAGTTTTCTAGTCCTTTATTTGCTTGTGTCAGTTTATAATTTATGTCATCCACTTTTTTGTCTACTTGTTCTGATTTTTCCTCCATTTTCTGGAGCCTTTGCTCATTTTTTGTTATCATTTGTTGAAAATTCTTTAGTTTCTCACTCATCTTTGGGATATTTTCTTTCATCTCTCCTGTATCATTTCTCACTTCCCCTATGTCTTTCCTTATCTGACTGTGATTTTTTGTCATGGACTCCTGTAGATCCTGTAGCATCACCAATACCTTTTTTGAGAAGTATTGGCTTTTTCCAATTGTAACATACTCTCAATTGATCTCTGATTGGATGGACTTGAGGAAGCTGGTGATGGTGTAGAAGATGCCTTCCCTATTCTGGTTATGTTTGAAGTTGAATAGTTAATGTTGATTTCTTCTTTCTTTCTTTCCTCTATTTATAAGCTAACAATGGGTATTTCCACTATTCCTACTAACAACCAAGAATAAACCTACCAAAAGGTAGCCCCCTGTGATATCTCAATATCACACATGTTCAGTAGAAATAACCCACATATCAAAAGAAGGAAACCATATTACAAGTTCAACTCCCTCCAATTCAGGTTCAGTCAATCTTCAATGTCTCAATGTCTCAATATTTCAATGCCAAGATCAAAATCCATTAAGTTTGTAATCCATAGGGCCTGCTGTAACCC
This sequence comes from Bungarus multicinctus, assembly GCA_023653725.1. NCBI lineage: Eukaryota > Metazoa > Chordata > Lepidosauria > Squamata > Elapidae > Bungarus > Bungarus multicinctus. Next base: position 163,990,431 of record CM042836.1, read on the forward strand.
CAGTCTTGGCTTTTTACTATTCAAATAGTTTCTAGGATCAGTCCATGTGCAAAAAAAAAAGAAAAAGGGAAAAGAGGGAATAAGGCAACAAGAGAAAAAAAGTAAAAAAAGAAAGAAAAAGAAAAAATAGCAAGCTAAATCCAAAATATTCTTCTCACGTCTGCAAAATAAGTATTTGTCTTTACACATTTTCTCTCTGTCAGCCAACTTAAAATGGACTTTTCATGACTTCCCACAAACTCTCCATTTTCACTGTCACAAAATTTACATTTTCAGTGTAACTGCATAGCCAAAAAGGCATTAAGAGTTGTTAGCCTAATCCTACGTAGCTTTTTCTCTGGTAATATTACACTATTAACTAGAGCATACAAAACATTTGCTAGACCAATACTCGAATACAGCTCATCAGTCTGGAACCCACATTATGTATCTGATATTAGCACAGTTGAGAAAGTCCAGAAACATTTCACAAGAAGAGTTCTCCACTCCTCTGCTCCTTGCAGAATACCTTATGCTACCAGACTTGAAATTCTAGACCTAGAAAACCTAGAACTACACCGCCTTCAGTCCGATCTAAGTATAGTATATAAAATCATACATTGCAATGTCCTACCTGTCAATGAATACTTCAGTTTCAACCATAACAATACAAGACCAAACAATAGATACAAACTCAAGGTTAATCACACCAAACTTGATTGCAGGAAATATAACTTCAACAACAGAGTGATCAATGTCTGGAATACTCTACCTGACTCTATGGTTTCTTCTCCAAACCGCAAAAACTTTAACCTTAGACTGTCTACTATTGACCTCACCCCTTTCCTAAGAGGTCTGTAGGGGGCATGCATAAGTGCATCAATGTGCCTACCATCCCTGTCCTATTGTTTCTTTTATTTTTCTTATATGTATCCATGTATTCATAACTATGTTTTTACTTATACTTATTATCTTGTAAGCAATTGACAAACCAAATTAAAAAAAAACTATTTTAAAACACTTGGTACATCCTTTACATTGTCTGTAAAAGAGAAATAACTGTTTTGGGTCTCTTCTCTCTTTCTCAGATGTATGATTCATGTCAGACACAACCTAGTGAGATCCAGACTTAGATGTGTCCAAAGCAAAGAAAAGGAGGAATTATGCTGGAAAATCAAACACTGCTGCTAATAAAAAAAAAAAAAAAGACTGCAAGCCAGATGCTTAAATGTATAATCCAACTCTGTAATCCAGACAAATAACAAGCATGTCTGTGGGCTGTAATGTTTTTAAGGAACCATATCCAGGATCCGGGTCCACAACATTTGGCAACATTTCTCTTCTTATGATGTCATCCTTCATGCTTCCAGAAGGAACTTTTTGTTAATATAAGATCTCATCTACACTCTTAGAAAGTTCTTTCAAAATATCGATCCAGTTCAGTACTAGTTTCTGCAGATTTATCCTTAGAATATCCTGTTTTCCCTCAAAAGCCAAAGCAAGTATAGCAGAAAGAAAATTATTCTTTATTATCAGTTTGAGACGGTGAACAGAATACTATTACTGAGTATATTGTTCAGAGTTCTTTTAAAGTTGCAACATTTCAACAATGAAACAAAACAGAATATGACATCTATCTGTGTTTCAATAGCAGCACTTTAGAAAATGGATATGTTAGTTTTTATGAATGAATGAAGGCATCATTATTGACCTCTTTTTGTAGAATAGAAGTAATACACTAAAACTGTTTGCAATTACGCAAACAACATTAACTGCCTCCCTTCAGTTGCTAAACCAATTACTCAGTATTTTCCTCCAATTTTGTCTCCAAACATCATTTCCAATAAATTTCTTTGCTGTTTTGCTTTGCAAAAGACCTTGATGCTTTAGGCAAACTTGTCTATTTTTGTTCTTGAGCCCAAGCAAACAGGGAATTATTTAGAAGAATTCTGAGAATACATTAGGCATGGAGCAAATCTTTCAAAGCACACTTCAGATAAGTTTGTCCTGCTATAGAGAACACAATTCGGTGACCAGCTGGTTAATATTAAACTTACTTAAATAGATTACAGTTATTGTATGAAAAATAACATATTCCAATGTTTCTCAATTCCGTTTTGAGCTTAACACCACTTTCACATTTAAACTATTGAATTGTCTAGTAGCAGCAATTCTCCTGAAATAAGATGTACAGTATTTGTCATTATGTACACTTTACAAAAAGAGATAAGGACATAATTCCAACTCTGCATCTAGGAAAAGGCTGTAATATAAAAAGAATAGAATGAGATATTTCTGATGTTTCCTAAAATAGGGAAGGTGACCTTGGTGCTAAAGACCATTAGGTATGTTTATCATCTTGAGTTATATATAAAAAATAAAGGCAGGATATAAATAAATAGATACATAACAAAAATTCCCTCATCCATGACTTAATTTTGTATGAGAATTCTGATTTATCATTATAGGAAGAATCAAAAGACCCACGCTCCTTTTATTTCCCCAGAGAAAGCAAAGTAAAACCATCCACAGAAGCTGAAGCAATCCCTACCTCCCAACCAAATGACCTCAAGTAACTCTGGTTAGAAGACTGAGACAGGCTGAATTGACAGGATTAAATCAGAAAACACAAAGCCTCACGGAATTTACATTATCCACCTTTACCCTAGGCTAGCCTTGACCCTGACCACCACCCAAGAAAGCAAATAGAGACAATTAGAATGTAGAAAGCCACATTATTAATCTAATCAAATAACCCCACCAGGCATCTCAATCTCAAAGGTCCAAAAGGATATAAAAAACACTCTATTCCCCATGCCAAGCTGTCAGCTGTCCCAGAACCGATTGCTATGGCACTTCGCTTCTGATTCCTAAATAAATGGAAACCTCCTTTCCTGCAGCTTGCCTCCAAATTCATTGGCTCCTGTGTCTTTCTTCTAGCTTGGAACCGGACCGGCAACTTCAACCTGCCATTTCCGGGACCAGACATGGAGGTAAGGCAGGAGTTCATGCTGCTATGGTAGTCATGGACCTGGCCCAATTTATTCATGGCACTACTCATTTATGGGATCACATCAGATGTGGTATTTGCCCTCAGGCAACGGTGTCATGATCTAGATTTGGGAGATATTAATACATATATATAGAGAGAATATATAGGGCACCTGATTGACCCAGTGAGGTTAAAAGGGTTTCACAAAACTGTTACACATAGAACATAGAATCTGAGGACTGGGAGGGATCTTGGAGGTCTTCTAGTCTAACTCCCTGCTCAAGGCAGAGAACTTACACTATCCCAGTCAAATAATTACTAATTCTAATTTTGAAAACCTGCAGTGATGGAGTACCCATAACTCCAGGAGGCAAGCTATTCCATTGGTTAATTGTGCTCACTGTCAGAAAGTTTCTCCTAGATTGGATCTAGGATCAACTTCCACCCATTACTTCTTGTCCTGCCCTCTGATGCTTTAGAGCAGGGGTTGCCATCCTTTTGGACCTCAGGGACCACCAAACTCATAATTTTAAATCCCACGGACCAGAGACCATTGGAAAATCCCCCAAAAAGGTCTGCAGGAAAATTACCCACCTCGTTTTCCTACAGATCAATCATTCTTTATTTAGGATCGCAGGATACCATCTCCAGCTCCATTCTCAGGGGTGAGGGAAGAGAGAGAAACTTTTGGCTTCATGCAAGGAAAGCAGCAGAAGCAGCAGAAGCCTTTCTTTCTCCCCCCCAAACTCTGCCAGAAATGAGTCTTTGCCGGTGCAGCCTCCTGGAGCAGGATGCCTTGCAGGGTCCCAAAGACTCATTTCTGGTGGAGTTTGGGGGAGAGAAAGAAAGACTTTTGCTGCTTTCCTTGCATGCAGCCAAAAGCAGAAGAAGAAAGAAGTGGAAAAAAGCAGCCCAGTGGCCAAGTGAGGTGCGTGGGGTGAGTAGGGCAAGTTCCCTCTCCACCCTTTCCCCCCTCATTACCTTGTATTGTTTGCAATGCAAGGGACGCAAGCCTTGTGTTCCCGTGGGCCATGTAGATGGCACAGCCTTGTGTTCCCATACAGTCTGGATTAATTACTTTGGGGGTGCTTTGAGGGTGACATTTCTCTGCGGATCACCAACATTTTCTCACGGACCACCAGTGGTCCCCAACCCATTGGTTGGCAATCACTCATTGAAACAGTGTGTCATCTGGGTACAAATATCTTGTGCAATAACCATTACAATTAGTACATATTCATTACTACCATATAATTATTCTTACTTCATGCTACTACATATGATGTATCTAATTACAATAACAATTCTTAGCATATTTAATTTTTTATTCTCATGTTTACTTTTTTATTAGTCTTCTTAGTCTTCTAATTTCCATTTTTATTCTTTATTTTTATTTTATTTATTTTATTTGGTTTGTCAATTGCTTACAAGATAATAGGTATAAGTAAAATCATAGTTATTCTCCAGCCATTGATAAAATGATTCCCATACCATATAATATTCAGTTTGTTCCTTTTCTTTAATTATAAGTGTTAATCTGTTCATTTCTGCACATTGTAATATTTTCCTGATCACATTCTCATCTCTCGAGATCTTTTCATTTTTCCTATTTTATGCAAATACAATTCTAGCTGCAGTCAATACATGAATGATTAAGTGTAGCTTTTCCTTACTATATATTTCAGGTATAATCCCCAACAGAAATATGTAGCTGTATCAGGACTTCCGGTTTGTTCCTTGTCAGTGTCAGTACAGAATCCGTGATCTTGCGCGGTTTCCCCTGAGCTCTCTTGCTGGAGGATCCCGATTGGACCAGAACCATTCTGGTGGTTTGGTGAAGAAGGGGGAAATTGCCTGGAGGGTTGAGGGGAGCCGCAACTCCCCTCCCTGACAGGAAAATCCCTCTTGAAGGCTGCAAGCTGCAGCGGTGGTCTTAAAATGGCCACCACGAAGACAAAGAACATTCCAGGAAACTAAGTTTTGTGCTGGAGAGAGAAGTAGTAGGCAGAGTATGAACCAGGCAAAGGAGGTACCCTGGTATCAAATTAAAGGGCTATTTTGGAGGGAAGTGTGTGGAAGTGGCGACCAGAGAAAGTGGGTTGTTAAATTTGGATTTGATTATTCTACTGGACTAATCTGGAGGAGAAATTTAAAGGAAAATACATTAACACAATAAAGGTTTAAAAATTAAACTGGACAGATTGAATTGTGGGCACTTAAAGGGTATAACTAAATGCTGGAATTGAGTGTGTTGAAAAGAATAGCTAATGATTGAAATTAGCAAACTTAATAAAAACATCATATTCAACAAAGAAAGTTAAAAAGAAAAAGACTCAAGAGCGCGACCTGATGATACAGGAAAACTTTAATATGTTTTAAAACAAGTGTCTGGTCTGTTGGAGACTTTGGATCTTGAAACTTGAAAGAAAATAAAAGGAACTCTATTATTGTCATAGAACCACCCGGTAATTTGGGAGACAGTTGGGAGGCCAATTAGAAGATTTGGAATAAAGATTCAAAAGTATGAATTGTTGAAAATAAACTCAAAAGATATTGGCTGAAATAAGATACTGGACTCTGGTTTGAATATATCTATCAAAGAAGAGGATTTCAACTATTAAAGGAAGAGGGAAAAAAAAAGAAAAAAGAAAGGATATAATGGAGGAGCTACTTGTTGATATAAGACTGGATTTACAAGACATAACATCGGATATGCAAGATACACAGGACATGATAAAAATTAAACTTGAAATGTGTCATTACATATTACAGAAATTAGAAATGATGACTCGCATACACAAGAACACAAGAACCAGAGGGGGAGGAGTTCTATAAAGAAGAAGCCAACATAGAAGAACAAAATGAACAACAATTATTCAAGCAGGGGGAAAAAGGAATTAGAATTAAAAGTTTGTGGTCTGATGGGATAATAAAAGGGAGAATAGTTTGGAAAATGGTTAAAGAGAGAAGGGAAAAGCAGAAAAAGGAAGTGCAAAGAAAAAATCAAAAGAGGGAGACAGAAAAGTTTAATAACTGGGATGAGAAGAGGAGGGGAATAAGAATGGGAAAAAAGGGAATTAAGAGAAAGGACCAGAAAATAAAGAGGAACAGGAAACAAACAAGGATGAAAAGAAGGTACATTGTTCAAAGAGTGAGAGATAATGGGTGAAAAAAAAAGGGATAAGGAAGAGGATTCCACAAGGTAATAGGTTGGGATGTATAAGACTATATCGAAAATATATTTTATAATGTATAGATGATTCATAGAGAAAATATAATGTGGAATCTGAGAAAAAAAATATTTGTGTTTTATACTAGATAGGGAGATTGACATTAAGGAAGAATGAAGATGGTTAGCTCAAATTATTAACTAGAGGGGACAACTATATTTACAGATAAGGATTAATAAAATGGCAAATGTGACAGAAAAAGTAATAATAAGAGAAATGATAATAGAATTGTGATGAGAATTTTAGATAATATTGTAAAATAAGATATGAGAACATGAATTGGGATTGGATAAGATAAGCTTAATATTTAATAATGCCAAGGATGATGCAATATGAAATTAAACAAATAAAATGAATAGGTAACTATGGTCAGGTTTGTATTGAGATTTGAAACCTGGAACCACACTGCTTGCCAAATGAGAATTTGCCATTTTAAAAAAAGTAAAATGAAAACAGAGAAAAAATTGAATAATGGAATTATTAGGTATGTTTAATTGATATGGTGGTAGGCATTTGGACAGAGTAAGGTTGAAAATAAATATAGAAGAAGTATGAATTCATATGAATATTAATGCAATGAGAGATGTATGATATATTGATGCCACACTGTTAATGTATTGTTGTTATATGTAGATTGAAATAAGAATAATTGAAAAAAAAAAGAAATATGTAGCTGTATCATCTTTTCCAACCATGTGAGTACTTTTGTCCAATATCTTTTAGCTTCTACGCATGACCACCATATGTGATAATATGATCCAGGTGTCTGATGACATTTCCAGCATTTAGCTGATTTATCTTTAAACATCCTTGCCAGTCTTGCCGGCACAAGATGCCATCTATAGCAGGTTTGCTAACCTTTTGGACATCAGGGACCACCAAACTCATAATTTTAGATCCCTGGGACTACTAACTGTTTCTGTGGGCATGGCCTAATTTGTGGGTGTGGCTTGGTGGTCATGTGACTGGCTGGGCATGGCTTGTATGTAAATATTATAAGTATTTATATAAATATTGATTTTTTTATAAAAAAAGAGCAACCTTTACCCAAAATCAGGCAAAGTAGGCAGGCAGATTGAGTTGCTCACAGAATCATAGATTCATTCAGAAATCCATCTATCTGCCATTGGCTAGCTCAATCTGTCATATAAAATTTGCTTGCAAGCAAACTCACAAAATTAACTCACAACACACCATGCATGTAAATATTGAATTTTTTTATTTTAAAAAAGCAACTGTTATCCTAAATCAGGCAAAGCAGGCAGATTGAGTTGCTGACAGAATCATTCAGTGATCTATCTATCTACCATCGGTTAGCTCAGTCTCTCAGATTTGCTTGCCATGAGTCTGCACTGAATTTGCTTGCAAACAAATCTTCAATCCTAAGGGAGGTTTGGCTTTGCTTAGCTAGAAAGCAAGAAATCCAACCATTTCCTGCTTCTTAGCTAATCTAAATCTCCCGGTGCAGCAGAACAGATGATGGTTGGAAAAAGGAAAAATAGCAACTTAGCAGACAAATTTGCTGGGTAAGGAGTGAGTGGGCAGGGAGGGTTTCTGTGGGCCATGTGGGCTGAGCAGCCTTGTGTTCCTGCGCAGCCTGGATTAATTGCTTTGGGGGGGTGCTCTGGGGGTGAGATTTCTCTGCAGCCCACCAAAATTTTCTCATGGCCCACCAGTGGGCCGCAGCCCACCAGTTGGCGACCGCTGATCTATAGAACATTTTATACAGATTTTCTTTATAAGTAGTTGACATTGTTAATTTGTAATTTCTCTCCCATAGTTTCTGCCATTTGCCTAATTTTATGGTATAACCAAAAATTTTTGCCCATGCTGTCTCTTTCACCTGTTCTTCTTCCATTTTAATTCCCAATAAGTAACTATACAATTTTTTATCAGTGTTTCTTCTGTTCCTGTTAATAGAATAGAATAGAATAGAATAGAATAGTCTATTGGCCAAGTGTGATTGGACACACAAAGTATTTGTCTTGGTGTAAATACTCTCAGTATACATAAGTAAAAGATACATTCGTTAAGAATAAAAAATCATAGCGTACAACACTTAATGATAGTCATAGGGTACAATCAACAATCAAATCATACTAGGAAACAGTCAATATAAATCATAAGGATACAAGGGATAAAGTTACAGTCCTACAATCACAAGTGGGAGGAGATGGGTGATAAAGAGTGATGAGAAGATTAGCAGCAATAGTAGTGCAGACTTTGTAATAGTTGAACAGGGTTGAGGGAATTATTTGTTTAGCAGAGTGATGGCTTTCGGGGAAAAACTGTTCTTGTGTCTAGTTGTTCTGGTGGGCAGTGCTCTATAGAGTTGTTTTGAGGGAAGAAGTTGAAACAGTTTGTGTCTGGGATGTGAGGGGTCTGTAAACAACTTGTTCAGTTCTGTCAATTCTTTATAGAAACCATCTAGTTTAGCATCTTTTTCATATCTGGACTGTATTTGCACATATGTATTTGCACCATATCAATCCTTTGCTCTTTTAATTCTTGTTTAGTTTTGAGCTCACCCTTTTCATTCAAAATATCTTTGTATTAAGAATATTTCTCACATTAATAATATTTGGATGTGTAAGTTACACGGGAATATTCTTGAAGACCACCTAAAGCAGGGGTGTCAAACTTGATTTCATTGAGGGCTGCATCAGGGTTATGTTTGATCTTGGAGGGCCAGAGATGGGGTGTGGCAGGGGGTGGGCATGGCCATCATCAGCGTTTGACGCAGGGTCCAGATTGCATTCAAAATAAATTTATTTTCTGGCACAAATAGTCTCAATTCCATAATGTAAAGATTAAAGATATGTAGAGTCTCCAGGTGCTATAGAGCCTGACTCTTTTGTATAGGAGCAGAGCATAAATGAACCGATAATGTAGAGATTAAAGATACGTAGAGGCCCTCCGTGCCCCATTTTGGCTGGCAGAGTGCTGCAGGAGGACATCCAGGCTGAAAATAGGGTGGGGGGCACATTGAGGCCCCCCGTGACCCTTTTGGGTTGGCAGAGTGCTTCAGGAGGCCATCCAAGCCAAAAACAGGGCCTGGGGGAGCGTGCAAGGCCCCCCATGTCTCATTTTGGATGGCAGAGTACTGCAGGAGGCTGTACTGGATAAAAATGAGGCGTGCCCCATTTTAGCTGGCAGAGGCACTCCTTTGTTATTTCCAGGCCGGCCCTGCAGGTCAGATCTAAGCACCTCATGAGTAGGATCCAGCCCACAGACCTTGAATTTGACACCCCATTACTTCTTGTCCTGCCCTCTGATGCTTTAGAGCAGGGGTTGCCATCCTTTTGGACCTCAGGGACCACCAAACTCATAATTTTAAATCCCATGGACAAGAGACTCTGGAAAAATCCCAAAAAACATCTGCAGGAAAATTCCCCATTCCGTTTTCCTACTGATCATTCTTTATTTGGGATCGCAGGATAATGTCTCCAGCTCCATTCTCAGGGGGAGAGAGAGAGAGACTTTTGGCTTCATGCAAGGAAAGCAGCAGAAGCAGCATAAGTCTTTCTTTCTCTCCCTCAAACTCAGCCAGAAATGAGTCTTTGCCGGTGCAGCCCCTTGGAGCAGGATGCCTTGCAGGGTCCCAAAGATTCATTTCTGGTGAAGTTTGGGGAAGAGAAAGGAAGACTTTTGCTGCTTTCCTTGCATACAACCAAAAGCAGAAGCGGAAAGAAGCAGCCCTGTGGCCAGGCCAGGCATGTGGAGCAATTGGGGCAAGTTCCCCACCTCCGCCCTTCACCCCCTCACTACCTCGTGTTGTTCGCATTTCAAGGGACGCAAGCCTTGTATTTCTACAGGCCATGTGGGCGGTGCAGCCTTGTGTTCCCATGCAGTCTGGATTAATTACTTTGGGGGGGTGCTTTGGGGGTGCCATTTCTCTGCGAACCACCAAAATTTTCTTGCAAATTACCAGTGGTCCCTGGTCCACTGGTTGGTGACCACTGCCTTAAACAATGCTCCCTTTTAGAATCTAGGAGGTGTGAATTTCCATAGCAACCTTGCCCTTTGGAATACCCTTCCCCTTGAGGTTTGCCAGGCCTCTATCTTCCTAACCATCCAAAAAACATTGAAGGTCTGGCTTTTCCCTCAAATTATATGTCAGAAATTTAATGTTGGTGCCAAGTTTTAATATTTATGGTTTTTGTATTACATTACTTTATTATTAATGTTGTTTTAATTGCTGACTAGAGTTTAATGTAAGATGGGCAGCTATATAAATGTTTTAAATAAATAAACAAAACACTGTTTAAAACAACAGAAAAAACATCAGTTTATATATGAATGCAGAGCAATAGAAATAAGTCCCTGATTTATCATAACCTCTGAACTGTTAGTTTTCTTGGGTTAGGAAACACAACTAAGAAACACAACTAAGTAAATTAATTCTACTTTATTGTAACATTACATTGACAGAATGTTGCAAGTCTGAAGGTGCACATTTCCCACCTGTCTGATCAATTAGGACACATCCTTCTGAAATTTCTTCTTCTGACCTTTAAGCCCCTGGAAGGTCCCCCTTCTCTTGTTTGTTTCCCAAACAGTATATCTCATTGATCTGGACATAGCCTTATCTAATTTCTTATAGGAAAGCTTCCCACCCAGAATATCACTGGGCCAGGTATACTCACATATATACTGTATATGTGACCATTGTATGACTTTATGCTTTTCTCATATCTTTATTCAGTACACACATACTTTATTCCTATACAACCTTACAGGCTACTTCTATAGTATGTGATGCTGGCTATGTTTTTTTTCCTCTTTTAGTCAGTGTGGTAAGTCTAGCAGAGGCTATATGTTGAAAGGGAAGGGAGATGTTCTTTGCAATCCCACTATTACACTAGTGACCTGTTCCTCAGATTATTTCTCTTCTGGATGAATGCTAAACCTGTGACAGATTGATGGAGCAAGGGACTGCCAGGACAAAGCAGGAGGACAGATTTGTAGCTCAAAATGGATCTTTCCCTTTCATCACTGCTTATAGCACTGCTTTTAAAAGCATTTTTTTCTTTAAAGCCCTACATCTGATTCTAAGTATGCCTTTAATAAGATATAAACAACAGGAGCAATAATCCCTGGCTCAGGTTTCCAAATAAGTGTGATATGCTCTCTTCTCTCATTACATTCACCTGCAGTTGGTTAACCTTGGAGCACTCCTGTGCATTTCTAACCTTTAAGTGCCTCTTCAGTTCTTGCTTATCTAAATTTTAGGGCTCAATCGGATAAGATGAATAATAGAGCTGAAGTGACCTCAGATGTCTTCTAGTTGAATCCCCTGCTCAGGGCAAGAGATATTATACCATAGAGGTCAAATGGTTGTCCAGTCTATTTTTTAAAATCTCCAGTGGTGAAATACCCACAACTACAGGAAACAAGCTATTCTATTGATCAACTGTTCTGTCACAAAATTTATCCTTACTTCTTCGTTGGATCTCACTTTAATAAACTTCCACATGTTACTTCTTCTGTGCCTTCTGAAGAAGAATAAATCAATCCATTCTTCTCTGTGATAGCCCCTCAAGTGCTGAAAGACCGTTATCATGAGATAGGCTAGACATACCTAACTTCCTCAACTGTTCATCATACTATTTAGTCTCCAGAACATTTAGTCTCCATCTTTGTTACTCTCCTCTGCATACTTTCTACAGTATCAGCATTGTTTTTGTATTGTGGTGACCAGAATTGTATGCAGTATTCCAATGTGGCTTCACTACTACAATACAAAGCAGCATTATCATTTCTCATATCTTGATGATGCTCCTCTATTGATTCAACCCTGGTACTATATTTTTATTTGTGTTTGGATTAGCAGAGAGCTGTATTGATATGAAAGTGGCTGTCCTCTTTGCCAATTGCTACCTTGCCTTTTTCCCACAATTCTAGAAATTCCCTGGCATTTTTGGATTTGGCCTGATCTAGGACTGTCACATTTTCCCAAATGAAACTATGTCAGGGAATATCTAGAAGCTTGGGTTTCTGATAAATCAGTTGTCAACAGACATAACATCATGTTAACAACATCTATAGTCCATGCCAAGGGTCTTCAAACTTGGCAAGTTTAAAACAGTGATGGGATTCAAAAAATTTCACTACCGGTTCTGTGGGCGTGGCTTGGTAGGCATGGCATGGCTTGGTGGGTGGGCTTGGTGGGCGTGGCAGGGGAAGGATACTGCAAAATCTCCATTTCCACCCCACTCCTGAGGAAGGTTACACCGGTTCTCTGAACTACTCAAAATTTCCGCTACCGGTTCACCAGAACTGGTCAGAACCTGCTGACTACCACCTCTGGTTTAAGACTTGTGGACTTCAACTCCCAGAATTCATGACTGGAGGAGGAATTTTGGGAGTTGAAGTCCACAAGTCTTAAAGCTGTCAAGTTTGAAAACCCCTGGACTATGCATAAGAGACAATCAAGCAGCCCAAAAGGGAACAAAAAGTCCAAAAGATCTGTCCATCAGTAATCAGAACCCAGATTAGCATAGATTAATTCCAAGGTTAACTTCAGACCAAAATCAAGTAAACAATACCCCAATCAAGAAATTGTCAAAGAGCAATCAGTAAACAGCTTAACCAAAGAATTTCTAAGACCACTCATACAGACAAGCAAGTCACCAGAATGTAAACTGACAGCAAACAGCATTCCTTACTAGTACAGATGATATTACTGAATTAGGATAATGAAATGTCTTCAAGAAAACAAGCAAGCTCAGGGACCTCTCATTTCAACTCTGAGCTACAAATATTCTCTCTTATTGGCAAAAGTTCATATGTTTGTAATAAGAAGGGCACATTTTGGATAGAGTGGACCGTTAGTTTGAAAGAGGGGTAAAAGAATCCATCTATGTTAGAATTGAACACCCATCCCTCAACAGAATGAGAGGAATAAGATACCACCTACCTCCAGTTTACAACACAGCCCTTGCAGCAGTTCCAAGAAAATTCCACAACCAATTGTACCCTGATTCAGTTCATCTTGAGGACACAGATAAATCCCAAGTGACCTCAACAGTTCTCAGAGAGTGCTAACAACCAAATGACTGCACAAAAATAAAATCCTTCCATTCCCCCTACGTCACACCCTGCCATCAGAACTGATGAAGCTTCTTGGACAAGAAGCGAAACATTTTCTACTTCATCAAGGAAAAACCCGTCCAATTGCCTTTTGAAATAAAAAGCACCTTTGAGACTTACATTGGTTTGTTGGTTTTTACTCTGTTCCTCCATAAGAAATATCAAATAATAGGTAACAAAAAACCAAGCATCTGTTTCTAATTACTGTGTATGATTTAGAGCATAAAGAATGCTATATTGAGTAGTATCTTGCTTATTTAACACATATAACTGGAAACAGATCTGATTTTTTTTTTGCTGATGGGCAAAAAGAAGAAAATAATTCTTCATAGCTAGCAGACCTACACAAATAATCAATTATCTGAAGTATTCCTGCACCCAGAACAAAATTTGTATTGTAATTTTTCCAACTAATTTTGTACTGAAAAAGGATGAGGAAGCTAATGGAAAAAAATATTAACTAGGGTTTCATGGCAGAAAATTATCAAAACCGCAGAATACTAAACAATGTTTATTTTTTATTTTATTTTAATATGTAATCTCTAAAGCTCCTTCTTTCTCTTCCTCTTTTTCAGTGGTATTGCTGGGCCTTCAATTGGAGAAGGAGATATTCAGATTACAGGTACTCCTCAACTTACAATCAGTGGTGGGATTCAAATAATTTAACAACTGGTTCTCTGCCCTAATGACCAGCTGGTTGGGCGTGGCTGGGTGTCCATGTGACTGGGTGTGTGTGTCCAACTCAACATCACTCATGTTGAGGGGCGCATCTCATTGCCTCGCCATACCCCTCCCCTCTCAGCCACTCGTTGTCATGCCCAGCCTTGCTCACCTCCTAGCCGCTCTGCTCAAAGGCCTCAACTTATCTATAGTTTTGTAAAAAGGTTGTTCACCATTTTTTGACTTTATTATCTGCATCTACATATTATAGATGTACTTTCATGAACCACTGAAAGGAGGAAATGGCTCACATGCTTTACTCAAGAGCGTGATAGGCAACAGGCTTTTAAGGGGCTGCCACAAAAAAAGGGGGACAATGTATTTTCCAAAGAAGCAGAATGCAAACAGGAAACAATGGATGGAAACTGAACAAAGAGAGAAGCAACCTAAAACTAAGGAGAAACTTCCTGACAGTGAGAACAATTAACCAGTGGAACTACTTGTCTCCAGAAATTCTAGGTGCTTGATCACTGGAGATTTTTAAGAAAAGACTAGGCAGCCATTTGTCTGAAATGGTGTAGAGCTCCCCTCAATGTCCCTTCTAGGTGTTATGGTTATTCTGACACCTTTCCCAGGCCCTCCACTCAGATTTTGGTCTGAGCAGAAGGTTGGATTAGAAGACCTCCAAAGTCCCTTTCAACAAAATATTTATTTATTTTTTTAGTATCTGTTTTGTTTTTTATTCACAAAGGTGCAAACCATTTTCAGATATAGATGAGATAGAATTGCAAATTAAAAATGTATTAGATCTGGGATTCTATGCATTCACATAAAACTGCACTGAAAATAGTTGATTTCATTTCAAAAGACATTAGAAAACATTTATTTACTAAAATTATTGAAAAATCTTGCAAAATATATTTGATTATTGATGAAGCCTCAACGGTATCTTTCAAACCAGTTCTTATACCTTACTTAAAAGTTCAGGATTCAGTTTTCTCACCAACAATCTTCCTTTAGCTAGTTGAATTGGAAAAACAAGATGCAGAGACAATATTTTCTTCAGTTATGGAAAGTTTAAATAATATTGGGTTTACTAAGAACTATCTAGAGAAAAAATTAATAGGATTTTGCTCCAATTGTGCAAGTATTATGCTTGGGAGAAAATCTGGGTTAAGCACTAGGATAGCAAAAGACTTTCCAAACATCATAATATGGCATTGCTTAAACCATCGTCTCCAACTTGTCTTAGATGATTCTATTGGGGAAATAAAGCAAGTAAACCATTTTAAAGTATTTCTTGATAAGATATATTCTATTTTTTCATCAACCCAATAAGAACTTAATTGAACTTAATAAAATATCCGAACAACTTGAGATTGAAATTATAAAGATTGGTAGAGTTTTTGGACCAATATGAACTGCCTATAGTTTAAGGTCAACCCTAGCTGTGTGGTGTGCTTATCCAATGGGACATCAGTTTTTCATTCAAATAAAAAATACTCAGGTATGGCTGCCCATCTTGAAAATGCATATTTTATCACTGATTTGGCACTGATTATTGATTTTCTAAATGAAATTTCTCTTCTTTCTATTGCACTGCAAGCAAGAAACGTAGACGTCATAAAGGTTGAAAAACTTGTGATAAGATCAATTAGATCATTTGAAATGCTTATAAAGGAAAAAGGTGCATACAAAAAACGGTTAATGGAATAATTACTTCAGAAACCTTAAAAATATAAATTTTATACAAAATAATTTATTTGTTGGACTTCCTTATGAAAGACTTTTAGAAAGCATTGTAACTAATTTGAAGAAAAGGCTGATGGATTGGGAACATTTAAAAACAGGTAGCCAATTTCAAGACACTGGTAAATTAAAATTTCTCAATTTTTTGGAATCCAATTACTGGAATATTGAAGAAGTGGTGGTTCTACGGAAAGCAGTGGAAGAATAATTGGTTGCATCTGGTGAAATTTTTCATTACAAAATTAATATTAACGATTATTGAGATATTATAGAAAATGTGTTAAAATATTCAGAGAAATATGCAATTCCTGAGAGTACTAAAGAAACTAAAGAAATTGTCAGGACAATTGCTGTAAGTTCAGCAGAAGTGGAAAGGGGTTTTTCGCAAATGAATATATGTTCAGAGAGCAGAAGTTGCCTAACCGTTTCCAATGTAACTAACCTACTGACTATTAATCTAATTGCCCTACCTCTGCAAGAATGGGACCCTGTTCCTATAGTAAAAAAACAGTTGTGAGCCCATCACACAGCTGATGATGCTCGTGTAAGACTAAAAAAAACTTTTTATGGTCCGTTGATGGCCTGCGGAGCTGGCAGCAGAGTCAGACAGTGGGGAGCAATATGGGCCAGTTCTGGAGTCTGGGGAGGGCTTGGATGAGGGATCTACATCTGACACAGATGGGGCAAGGGCCACCTGAGAGTTATGTGCTGACTCCGGAGCCTCCAGAATCTGACATCAGTGAGGCAGAGGAAGAAAGGGAGCCTGTTCCCAGTGCGCACTTGCGCAGAGCTGCAAGAAGGCAAGAACAGTTAAGACAACAGGGGCGACTCAAGAGTAAGGCTTGAAGATGATTGTCCCCTCCTATAAGACATAAAGGGACATGAGCCTTTGCAGGAAGCAACTTTGTTCGTTCTGGTCAGTTTAAAATCTGAAGTTCCGTGTTGACTTTGTGCTCCATTTGGCCTTGTACAGCTTAATTGGCAATTTAGTCGTTAGCAGCATTTCAAGGGAAATAAAGGTGGGTACTTATCAGCCTTATCCCGAAAGACTGTGGCAGACTTCTGTTGGACTATTCGTAAACTGTTTGGGACTCATTATGGGCTGTGAATGCATATAATTCACAGCTGTTAAAATAAAACAAAAGGTTTTTGGGAACAGCGTGTGATTGTTACTGTCTTAGGAAGCCTTGGTCAGAACAAAACTGCAAGTGAGGATGCCAGTAAAAAAGCAATTTGGCAATACTTTAAATAACAGTTTTATTGTTTTTTGTAAAATATTATGTAATAGATTTTGATTAATATTTTAAAACTTCGTTGTAACAAAATCTAGTTTTGTGTATCTTTTTATTATTTAAGCATTAAAGGCATGAAATAATAAACTACCTTTTGTTTTGGTATATCTTTTTTAATACTTAAAACAGTCATTAGGGCAAAGAAGTCTAACCAGTCACGTGACCACCAAGCCACACCCAGCCAGTCAAATGACCACCAAGCCATACCCACAAATTAAGCCACGCTCCCAGAACCAGTTGTTAAAAAATTTGAATCCCAGGTGACTCCCTTTTGTGTCCCTCCAGGTGCTGGTATGAGTCTCCTTGGTTCCAAGAAGAAAGAATGCTATTTTGGCTACATATTCCCCCAGCTATCTCTACTCCCCCTCCCTTTCTCACAGCTCCATCCAGTCCCACTGTGGCAACCCTGAAGATACTTAAAGATGGTTCCAGGGTTGACACACAGCTTAGTCTCTCTTGGTCATCCTGCCCCTGTTCCTCCTTGCCTACAAGCTGCTTAATCCTGAAAGGCTCTGGCCTGACTGACTCTGTTCTTCCCCATTTTCTTCTGAAGCCAACAAATTCACCCTCTCTGTTCCAGTTCCAGCTCATCTTCCCCCACAGATTCAGGCTCAGACAGGGACATTACACTAGATTTGAAATCATTCAGGAAACATTTCAGGAATTTTAGATATAATGAATGTGTCTGGATCAAATCTCAAAAGATATTTTAATTCCATATACTATCATTCTGCAGTTTTACATACTCCAAATTTCTCTTACAATAATTGAGATGATTTAAAACTTAATTGGTGATTTGCCAATCCATAGTATACTGTTGCTAGCCATTATTTTTTTCCCAAAATAATTTAACTGTAATTTTCAAACTGGAATTATTTATTTATTATTTATTTATTTGATTTGTCAATTGCTTACAAGATAACAGGTATAAGTATAAACATGAGTAAGAATACAGGAAATAGGTACAAAGAAATGGGGACAATAGGACAGGGACGGTAGGCATGATGGTGCACTTATGCACGCCCCTTACAGACCTCTTAGGAATGGGGTGAGGTCAATAGTGGTTAGTTTGAGGTTAAAGGAGGAAGGGTTAGAGGATGTAATAACAGAGTCAGGTAGTGTATTCCAGGCATTGACCACTCTGTTGCTGAAGTAGTACTGTTGAAGTAGTATTGTTGTGGTTGAAGCTGAAGTAGTCATTGACTGGTAGGACATTGTAACAGATAATTTTGTGTGCTACGATTAAGTCTAACCATAGTTCAAGGTTGTCCAAGCCCAAAATTTCAAGCTTGGTGATATAGGGTATACTGTTGTGAGCAGAGGAGTGTAGTACTCTTCTCGTGAAATACTTCTGGACTCGCTCGATTGTATTAATGTCTGATATGCATTGCGGATTCCAGACTAATGAGCTATATTCGAGTATTGGTCTGGCAAAAGTTTTGTATACTCTAGTTAGCAATTCGATATTTCCAGAGGAGAAACTTTGTAAGATTAGATTTACAACTCTTAATGCCTTTTTGGCAATGTTGTTACAGTGAGCTCTGGTGCTTAGGTCATTTGATATGAGAACTCCAAGGTCCTTGACAAAGTGAAGATCATCAATGAGGTCATATCTGCCTAGTTTGTATTTGGTGTACTGATTTTTTTTACCAATGTGTAGGATAGGGCATTTGTTGGTCGAGATTTGGAGTTTCCAGGTGTTTGACCATTCAGACACATAATCAAGGTCACTTTAAAGGATAGTAGCATTGTCAGTGGTGTTGAATAGTTTTACGTCAGTGGTTCCCAAACTTTTTCAGTCCCCCACCCCCTTGGTGCTACAAACTCATCCTCAGTGCCCCCCCACCCAGTGGTGGGATTCAAATTTCTGTGGGCATGGCCTAATTTGAGGGTGTGGCTTGCTGGTCACGTGACTGGGTGGTGGCTTGCTGGGTGGGTGTGGTTTGCTGGTCACACGACCAGGTAGGTGTGGTTTGGTGGTCATGTGACTGGGTGGGCATGGCCAGGTGACTGGTAAGCCAAGTACAAGTGGTCCTCACTTAATGGCCAGTTGTTTAGCAAGTGTTCTAATTTATGACTGACCTCCCCAGAGCTACTTGACCTGTTTTTGGAGTTTTGACAATCATGCACACACATACACACACATTCCCTTCTAACCCTGCTGGAGCAGGTCATTGGACTAGAATCGGCAAAGCAACTCTGATTAGATTCTAGTAGTGAATAAAATCTAATCAGACATGCTTTGCCGATTCTTGTTGATTTGTTTTATTTGTATCTCTTTATTTTATGTTGCTGAATTGCATTGACATGTGTGTCCCTTCTTGTGCACAGCCCAGAAGCTTTTGTGATTCTTTGCAGCAAAAATTATCGACCTCTGGCTTTTCAAACATGCCGCCACTGCCGTGTTCTAGGTACCGGCCCTGCAGGTCCACCCCATTGAGCCCGCTGCACCCTGCCCAAGCAAGTCCGAGCAGAGTGGTGCACCAAGGGGGTGAGCCTGAGAGAGGGAAAGAGAGAGAGAGAGAAAAGAAAGAGAGAGAGAAAGAGAGAAGGAAGAAAAGAAAGAGAAAAAGGGAAAGAAAGAAAAAGGGACAGACAAAGAAAAAGAGGGAATAGAAGAAAGAGACAGAAAGAAAAAGAAATAAAGAAGGAGGGAGGGAGGGAGGGAGGAGAAAAATAATGAGATATCTATTCTAGCCCAATCATCTGCTCCAGCAGGGTTAGAAGGGAGTGTGTGTGTGTGTGTGTGTGTGTGTGTGTGTGTAACTTACCAGTACATTTTGGTTTTGCCTTCTTCAGAATTGGCACTGTAATACATTGGGGAAAAGTAATTTTTAGGGTGGAGATCTGGTCCAATGGATCCTGTTTAAAGCCTCAACAAAATGTGAGAGCTTCCTGATAGTCTTGACCAGGTTTCGTCCACAAAACTTTTAACAGAAGCCAAAGAGGTTTCAATGTGCTGGCAAAGATGTTTCAATGTGGAAAAGGGCCTCAGTCTAAACTAAGCCTCATTTCAATCTGATGCATCAGCTTTCTCTCTCTCCCTCCCTCCCTCCCTCCGTCTCAGATTGGCTTTGATCTATTTTCCCGAAGTGCCTGCGGGGCCGGCGCCTCAAACATGGATGGATGGATGGATAGATAGAGAGAGAGAGAGAGGCAGAGAGGCAGAGACAGAGACAGACAGACAGATATATTGGTAGATAGGTAGATAGGTAGGTAGGCAGGCAGGCAGGCCTTTTGGATGAATGTATGGATAGATAGGTAGGCAGGCAGGCAAGCAGGCAGGAAGACAGACAGACCTTTCGGATGGATGGATGGATGAATAGATAGATTAAATAGGTAAGTAGATATATTGGTAGATAGGTAGGTAGGTAGGTAGATAATATTAAGAGATAGATAGATAGATAGATAGATAGATAGATAGATAGATAGATAGATAGATAGATAGATAGATAGATAGAAAGGTAGATAGATAGAAAGGTAGGTAGGTAGAAAGGCAGGCAGGCAGGTAAGTAGGTAGGCAGGAAGGCAGGCAAACAGACAGACAGACCATTTGGATGTATGTATGAATGGATAGATAGATAGATAGATAGATAGATAGATAGATAGATAGATAGATAGATAGATAAACAGAATGCTGCAGTGGTGGCACGTTGGGAAAGTAGAGCAAACCCACTCTGGAGCGGTGCAAGGGGCGCAATGGGATGAGCCTGTGGAGCCGGTGCCTTGAATGCAGGGGTGACGGCACATTGGGAAAGTAGAGCAAAGACACTCTGGGTTTGCTCTACTTTCGCAATATGCCGCCGCTGCTGCATTTGAGGTGCCGGCTCCGGAGCAGTGAAACAGTCAATGGGAGCCTATGGGGCCGGTGCCTCGAACGCCCTCCTGCCTCCTCCTAGTGCTCTCCTAAGGCATCCCAATGCCCCCCAAAGGGCAGTACCACCCACTTTGGGATCCACTGTTTTATGTCATTCACAAAGAGGATGCAGTTGCTTATAAGGTGATCACAAAGGTCATTTATATAGAGTATAAAGTGTGTGGGCTCTAGAACGCTGCCTTGGGGGACACCGCTGTTAACTGGAGCAGGATTTGACATAGCACTCCCTATTTTTACTATTTGTTGCCTGTTTGACAGGAACGCAGTAATCCACTTATGAAGGGATCTGGAAATGCTGTAAGAAATGCCGTTTTAACAATAGTTTGTCATGTACCACTGAATCAAAGTCTTTGCAGAAGTTTATGTAAATTGTATCTATAGCTTTACCCTGGTCAAGTAGAGTAGTCCATATATTTTTGCAGTGTAGGAGTTGAAGATTGCAGGACAATTTTTTCCTGAAACCAAATTATTTTTTGGAAAGTAGGTTGTTTGACTCTAAGTGGAGAATGATGAATTGGTTAATGATTGATTCCATAACTTTGCACGTGACACAACACAGTGAGATTGGTCTGTAGTTTTCAACCAGGCTGGGGTCACCTTTTTTGAAGATAGGGATGACCGTAGCTAAGGACCATAGGTTTGATAAGGAGCTGGTTCTGAATGATATCTCATATATAAATAATGCTTAGGGGTTCTGCTATGGCAGAGAAGAGCTTTTTTAAGAAGTATGCACATAATACATCGGGGCCAATAGATAGGGATGGTTTTAGGTTACGCAGTG
This sequence comes from Bungarus multicinctus, assembly GCA_023653725.1. Taxonomy (NCBI): domain Eukaryota; kingdom Metazoa; phylum Chordata; class Lepidosauria; order Squamata; family Elapidae; genus Bungarus; species Bungarus multicinctus. The sequence goes on from CM042836.1 coordinate 164,012,083, forward strand.
CCTTTTGTACATTATTTTCTGTAAAGTCAATATGTAGTAGGTCATTACAGTTAGTTGTGGTACAACTAGGAAATGTGGGACATGAACCATTGCTGTTTACGAAGACTGAACTGAAGAATGTGTTGAAGAGATTGGCCTTAAGAGCTTCATTGTTGCAGTCTTTCCCATTTGGTCCTTTTAGGGGTGGGATGGTTCTTGAGTCTTTAAGTTTGGTGTTAACAAAATTGTAGAAGGCGCAGGTGGATTTTGTACGTAGGAGGTTTTCCTCTTGCTTGCAGTGGTAATTTGTGCATTCTGCCTTTATCTGCCAGCATAGGGTGTTGTACTGGTTTTTAAAGTTTGCTACGTAGCTAGTTTTGTTTTTACGCCATAGCGATCTTTTTTTAAATTGAAGTTTCCTTATTGTTATGGGTAATTTGTTTTTTTTGGGGGGGGGGTTATTAATGGTACATATAATTTAATGACTCTTCAAGTTCAAACAAGAATGCATTATAATGGTCTTCTATTGTATTACAGCTAGAGAACAGAATGTGCCAATCAAGAGATGATAGGTCAGCATCTATGAAATCAAAGTTGGCTTTTTTGAAGTTGTATTTTGGGAATCCATCATTATGATCTTCTTTGTGAGGGCATAAATTGAGACAAAAGTCAATCATACTGTGGTCACTGCTTGAAAAGGATTCTTGTATTTGTAGGCCATATATTGAGTTTGAACTGTTGCAGAAGATAAAATCGAGGCAGTTATTGAGTCTAGTATTATAAGTTACTAATTGACCCAGTCCCAGTGCAGTAACAACATTGTACAGGGTTGCATGTATGGGTTCGGATGTACATTCTTTTAGGGTCCAATTTATAAGAGTTAGATTGAGGTCACCAAGGAAAATAAGAGGGTGAGGGCAAGAGGCAGCCTAAGTTAGCAGTGAAGTTAGCTTGTTTACATGAACTATGTCATAATCAGGGGTTCTGTAGCAGTGGTGGAATTCAAACATTTTTACTACCGGTTCTGACGGCATGGCTTGGTGGGCGTGGTGTGGCTTGGTGAGTGTGGCCTGGTGGACATGACAGGGGAAGGATACTGTAAAATCCCCATTCTCTCCCCACTCCACTAACCTGCTTTCCAGCTCCATTCTCCTTTGTAAGGCAACAAAAGACCCAGCCGATCAGCTGGGACTCGGGAGGCAGAGAATAGATGAGGGCGGGCCCAGTCAGGGATGGTATTCCAAACTACTCAAAATTTCCGCTACTGGTTCTCCGAACTACTCAAAATTTCTGCTACTGGTTCTCCAGAACTGGTCAAAAGCTACTGAATACTACCACTGCTCTGTAGCATAGTAAGATGCTGATTGTGGTATTTAAGGACAGTTTTTTTTTTTTTTTTTATTTTATTTTATTTTATTTTATTTTATTTTATTTTATTTTATTTTATTTTGTCAAACGATTATAAGATAACAGGTATAAGTTTAAACATAGTTATGAATACATGAAATGGATACAAATAAGAAAAAAAAACAATAGGACAAGGATGGTAGTCACGTTGGTGCGCTTATGCACGCCCCCTACAGACCTCTTAGGAAAGGGGTGTGGTCAATAGTAGACAGTCTAAGATTAAAGTTTTTGCGGTTTGGGAAAGAAACCACAGAGTCAGGTAGAGTATTCCAGACATTGAATACAGTTCACAGATGATGGTTTCTGGGAGAGCAAGTTCCTGTGTAATTTTAATTTTTTTTAAATTTAGGGATTTTTTGTAGAAAATAGCAACTCCACCTCCTCTGCCTAGAGGTGGAGCTCTTGCCTTACAATCAGGAGGTTGTGAGTTCGATCCTAGGGTAATATTTAATATTTGGAATAGACTCTCCTACTCAAGCAGGGGGTTGGACTAGATGACTTCCAAGGTCCGTTCCAACTCTGTTGTTCTATGTTCTATGTACAGATTTTGCAATCTAACCGATAAACGTAATATTCACTGACCGTGGTAATGGAGTCTGGAAAAGATGCATTAACTATGTCTCACAGACAAATATAATGTTCAATGTGGTTGTGCCTAATAAGATGAGGAATTCATGCATTTTGTTTGCGAGGTTTCTTGCATTGAGTAGTTTGCATTTTAGATATGTAGTAGTGGGTCTGGAGGAAGTAAGGGGCGTGCATGCCTAATGTTGGGTGTTGGGGTGATGGTTATTGGGATGTAAGTTGAAGGACTTGCTTTTTTGATCCCGAGTGCCAGTTTATTATCCCATTTCTATGCAACTTTATTTCCAAATATTTACATCTACAAATGAATATCATTTTTCTTGGTATAATTATTTCAAAACATTTACAAGAATTCAAACACTAAAGAAAGTTCAAATATTTTATGCATTGCCAATGTGAAATATATGAAACAATTCAATCAACTGAGTAAGTTTATACCAAACTGTTGAATGACAACAGACATTTTTGATGATGATGAATTGCTTCCAACTGCTTTTGTATCCAGAATTTCCTTTGACTGCATGAAAGGCAAACCAGTGATTCCAATATCAAATTACAGTATATGCTCATTGATAAGCTGAAAGTTTTATGTTCCAAAATGCACCCTCAAAATTGGTTTCAGCTTATCTGCAGATGCGCTTATCCACAAATGTAAGCAATATTTTTTTAAAGAATCCATATATTGCTTAAAAACTGGTTGCTGGCAATGTTCATTTAAAATGTAAATATTGACTGTAGAAAATATAAAATATTATTTATATATATATATATGCTCTGAATTCTGTGGTTCAAAACTTCTACCTACTTTTGTATTGCATATTTGTTTTGTACAAGGAGATTATTTATTTAACCATGAACTTAAAAGACCATAGTTAATGTGTCTGTCTAAAATCTTTAATCGTTTACCTTTACCTTCCATTTTAACAGTCAACTTATTTCACTCACAGTATAATTTGTGATTTTAGCTTTTGCTTTTAGGAATTATTTTTTGCTTTTCAAAATTCTTTTTTCTTTTTGAATAACTAATTTATTTTCCCTTCCATTCTTTCTGAGTTAAGGAGGGAATAAAGCTAAGTTCATGTGAAGAATAAAATACATTTTTTTAAAAAAGAAGAAAGTTAACAAATATGCAGGCAATGCTGCATTTGCATGAAATTTCACCAAACTGGTATAATATATATGTCAGGTCCACTATCGTGTCATGCCATTCTGTTGGAAGGGGAGAGGATGACTTGCTGGCATTTTTTGCATGCTTTCACTTTTGCTGTTACTGCTTGGGAATTAGGGAAGTGGAGTGATAGTCTTCGGAGATGGAGCAGACTTCCTCCCACATGGTTCCAAGGTCGTCATGCCCTGAGAGTGAACTATTATCTGCCCAGTACCTCAGCATTCTCAAAGCAACCTTGCAGCATTGCATTGGCTGCAAGTGGATTGGTCAAGGGGGGGTGGGGTGGGGTGGGTAAGCAAAAGAATTGCTTTATATTTTGCACGGGTTTTTCAGATTCTGCCTGACTTTACTGCAACTACTTTTTCTCAGTAAAAGTCTTTTGATTCAACATAATGGAGTCAAGAGTTTTGCTTTCCTGAGGAACCAGCTGGGGCAGGTCCTTCCATTAAGCAGAATCGGCAAATCAACCCAGAGGGGCACACTGCCCTACTATGGTGACTGGGCACATGATGTCAGCCCAGGTAGGGACCAGGAGAAAGCTGGGTGCTGGAGGGAAGCATCATCCAGATCTCCCCCTAGGCTGGACCTCTCTGAATGGATAGAAGAGATCAGGAGCCTGAGAGACTTATTGAGACCCAGGTAATCCATTGGAATCAGAAAGAAGGAAGACTGGGAAGGATGAACCAGAGGGGTAACCATCACTCAAGGCAGCCAAGAAAGGCAACCAGAGCTGGAGGACAAGGAGGAGGAAGGTGGAGAATCCGACCAGGCTGACCTACTGATGAATCAAGCCAAGTTCATGAGGAAAGCCTTCTAAACCCTGAAGGCATGTGAGCCACATGCCACAGCCAGCAGCGAGGCCCAGCAGACCCAGAGGAAGAAGATGGGAGATGAGCATTGCCACTAGACACCATGGTGGGGATTGCGGTGACCCCAGCTGCTCCTACAACTGCCACAGGTGCCGTGTCAAAGGAGGCTGCCAGGGCTGCTGCCTGGTGGAAGCTGGCCAAGAGAGAGCAAAGCACCGAAAGGCCCCACCCATTGGTTTGAAGTTTCCAAGTCTTAGGGTTGAAAGAAACTTTATGGGTCCTGTTAGACTCAGACTGCACCAGATGCCTGGTTAATCGAACCCTGGCTGAGAAATTGGGGATCTGCTTGAGGCAGCTAAAAGTACCTATTGCATTTCTTGCTTTGGAATCAGAAGTTTATTAATTCTAATTTAGCACAGAGAAAATGTAAGAAATAAGTAAAGAGTATATCAGTAATAGCGTACCCACTCAATGAACCATTGCAATGGGGTCCAAAAGACATAGCAGGTCCAAAAAGACAGCTATGGCCAAAGGGCCCTGCTCTGATGTTTATCTATACCTTTTATACTTTTCTTCCAATGTCCACCCTCATTTTATAATTTCACTTCCCTGTTCTCTTGCTGACCCTCAGGTTTCAACATGTGTCCGAATACTTCTGAAACCCTTCTGCACTTGCTATACCCATTTCCTAAATTTTCGTTAGTCACAACCGCTGGTTTCCCAACAAGTACTGCATTGCATGAGCACTTATTATTGCATAATCACGAGGTTAAATATAAAACATCCATCCTGTAAGAGGAAGGAGGGTCACTACTTAAATCGTAATTGTGTTCTAGCATAGTAATGTTAGCAACAGAGCTAAAAAATAGGGTCTGTAGTAAAAAGTAAAAATGCCGATAACACTTAGGAAAGACATGCTCTATAAAGGGCGTAGGATTCACAAGAGCCCTAAGGGGAAGATTAGCATATGGGCATTGGCACACTACAAGTTGGCCATAGAAGTTGACACTTCTCGAGTTTAGGAGACTTGCGCTTCATGATAGCATACACAGGGTCACTAGATATCTGTCGCATAGAGACGTAAGTAGGTTCACTTATGCTGAAACTTCCGTCCAGGCAAAGCAGGAAGGATGCTAAAGAAGGCTGTCTAGAGTCTTGCTCAATATCTGTGTAAGATACCCTAGAAGCAGGTGTACTTTCAGAGATATTGAGGCTAATGCTGTTGGGCATATTGTTAGTTTGGGCCAACATTAAAGGCACTGTAGGAGATGGTCCCAATATTGAGGCACAACATTTTTTTATCAGTACAGTAGCAACACACAACAATAAGAGGATGATCAGCCCAGAGCATAATAATACTAAGATTTTTTCCATCTAGGCCAGATAAGAGATTCCAGAATCTGGTTCCACTGAAGGGCCCATAGGGTTTATTGGGACCGTTTCGGAACTGGCTACAGCCTGCTTAATTTTTGAGATGTCTTTGAACAGGCTCTGATTCCCGTCAGGTATGAATACACAGCATGAGTCACCTATTAGTTTGCACATCCCACTCTCTTTGGCCAACACATAATGAAGGGCAACTCTGTTTTGTAAAACCTTTTGGCTGAATGGTTGTCAATTCTTCGTCAATCACTTCCAGTCCAGGGCTGTAATATTTGCTAATGACTCATAGAAGGTGGAAAACTGTTTGCATTGGTCCCACAACATATTGATACCCAACTGGGGAAGGAGCATACTGAAAAAACTGTTCTTTTCCGCCCATGACTTTTAATGGGAGTTTGCAAACTCACAGGTTTCTCCAGGGGCAGTAGCCTGGAAAAATCATTCCAGAGGTAGAAACATCCCTGCTAAAACGGGGGCAATGTGTGATATGCTTTCTTACCGCATATAAAATAAACCGCTTCAGGGGCTATAACACCGTGAAGCCACCTAGCCGGGTCCCAGACAAACAAGTCCAGAGCCATTGCTTTTGATTCTGCATTTATAGGCCTAAGATAAGGCAGGGGAAAAAGCATTCCCATTTTTACTATATTGGCACAGAGATTAAAAGTGCACTGTTTAGTTTTCCTTGTTTGATAACAAACTGTTAGTTGGAGAATAATGGCTCCTTTAGGGGAGGGGGTGAATTCTTGAACTCAGGGCTGAACACTTGTGATCCAAACATGGATACTTGCTCCATGGATCAAAGGAGCAATCATCATCAATGAGGGGCTCAAAATATTCATCGTCCTTCCCTGGGGTGTAAGAGCATAATCTGAGGTGTGGGTTTCCATCATATTTTGTCTTTATTGCAGTAAATCATCATTGGCTCATTACATTCACTGTGCCCTGCTAGTGCTTGTTTTAGCATTGTGGATAAATTGGCTATATAGGACTCAACACACACACTCCTCCCACTTCGGTATCATGCAAGGGGAAATATTGTAAGCCAGGTGTCATTTGCTAGTCCTATGAATGGACCATGGTTGCTGTCAGGCTACGGAACTTCTCATTCAAACAATAAGAATGAACTTCTGAGAACCAAACGTATCAAAAGGAATTCTTTATTTGGGATGAGAGAATCCTGTAGGAGTTCAAAGCAGCGTCTGAGGACCCTCAGGCATACAGTGATAGATAAAGGGGTTTAGAATCCCCCCTCCTCCCAATGTTTACTTAGGGAAACAAAAGCCAATATGTTAATCCCCCTCCCAGCTCCTCTGGGAGGGGATTCTTCCCTTTTTGGGAGGGGTTTTCCCCCGTGTAACTTTCCCAAGACGTACCTAGCTTCCTCCCCCCACCCCCTTTTTAGAACGGACTGTTTTTTGAGATTTCCCAGAGCACTTCATTGCGGAGTTTTATGGATCCCTCATCTCCTGGCTGTGCCTCTCAGAGGTGTTAGATTCTGGCCATCTGGCTTCTTTCCCCCCCATTGTATCATGTATGGGTGTGCATATTCGATATAAGGTTAAATATATTCAGGTTACATCAAGAAAGGATTTCTCTATCAGTTCCCCCCCCCTTTTCTTCTTCCTCTGAAGAAATGACAGATACACGGATCTGACATCCTGCCCTCCTTTAAAAAACAGATGGGTCTACCTGGAAAAAACAAAAATCATGCGTTACATGTGCAGTTCAGGAGGGTTTATCAGGGTATTTTAGGTGGAACTTTCGTAGTAATGTGGGTGCTTTTACATGTCTTTTGGCTACCCACTCATTTTCTGAGGAAGGGAGGTGTTTCCAAGCTACTAAATATTGTGTGTATCCACGGTAAGTGCGTGAATCCAGGATGTCTTTAACTTCAAAATGTTGTTCCCCATGTATCATGATGGGGGTTGGGGGTGTGGGAAGGGGGGGTCTGAGGTTTGAAGTGATCTCCGGTTTGAGCAAGCTACAGTGAAATACTGGGTGAATCTGCCTAAGAGTTTTTGGAAGATGAAGCTCTACCGTCACGGGGTTGATAATTCTGGAGATGGGGAATGGTCCAATGAATTTTGGCCCTAATTTCTTAGAAGGTTGTAATGATTTTAAGTATTTTGTGGACAAATATACACGGTCTCCAATCTTGAAAGGTTTAGGTTCACAGCGTTTTTTGTCTGCTTGAGTTTTGTAAACTGCTCTAGCTTCCTGTAGAGATAATCTTACCACTGGCCACATGGCTTGTAATTTATCCATCCACTCCTTAAGGGAGGGGATTTCAGGTTCTTTGGTGGGTAGTTCCGGCATGGGGTTGAATTCTTGGCCCGTTGCTACGTGGAATGGGGTGAACCCTGTGCTACTATGGACTGAGTTATTGTATGCTACCTCTGCGAAAGGAAGAAGGTCAGTCCAATTGTCCTGCTGGTAATTAATAAAACATCTTAAATATTGTTCTAATACGCAAATCACGCGTTCTGAAGCTCCGTCAGTATGGGGATGGTTCGAAGATGATAATCCCTGGGTGGAGCCTAATAGGTTTAAAAACGCCCGCCAAAATTTGGATGTGAACTGAACACCCCTATCTGAGATAATTCGTTGGGGGGCTCCATGAAGGCGATAAATGTGTATTAGGAACATCTTTGAACCAGCAGACTAAGATATCCTCTGGCCAATCTACCCGGCCGGCCAGGTCACGAAATTCCTCGGTGTATTCTGCTACCGGGCGACGACCTTGCTTCACGACTCTGATGCGGTCCCGGGCTTTTCTATCGGCAAGCGGGTCCTCGAAACGGTGGCGTAAGGCCGTCATAAAGCGATCTAAGTTTCTTAATTCTGGGGCATTGACGTTGTGGAGTGTTACCATCCATCTGGCTGCCGCCCCTTCCAGAGCTAGGGTGACAATTCGCACCCGGGACCCTTGGGTTGGTAAATCCTGTCCATATTCTTGCATGTAGGTGAGCACTTGTGCCAGGAAAAATCCCAATTTCTGGGGGTCTCCATCGAATTTTACCCCCAAGGGCGGGACCTTCCTCTGTAATTGTATGTTTCTGGGTTGGCCAGGGTTAATTCCCTGATCCGGGGCGTTTAAGGGTCGGGTACCTGGTGTGGCTGCTGTTTCTTCAGCTTGTCCCTCTTCCCGCTCGATCTCCGCTGAATCCGGGGTGGCGGCTCGGGTTCTCTCACTTTCTGGTTCCCTCGCTCTCCTGCGTTGTCGTCTTTGTGCATCCCCCATGTCGAGGTTCTCCAGGGCTTCCCTCACTAGGCGATTGATGTACCGTCTCATACGGTCATCGGCCAGCGGCTCCTCATCCCATTCTTCCTGATTCGATAGGGCCTCCAGCTCCAATTTCCACACGGGTTTGCGATTTCCTCGGGTGAGGGTTACTCCCCTGGTCCTTCCATTCCAGGTGTCTCTCTTTCCTACACCTATAGACCACCGGGGCTTGGTGGAGGATTCGCAGGCAGCCTCGCTGTTTTCGATGGGGTGCATCGAGTCAGTATCTGACTGGGTAACTGTTTCTCCCCAGCATTCGGCTCCACCTTGCTCCTTGCTGCATTCAGACATTTTTTTCTTTTCTTGCAGGATCCCCTCAGTAGAGTGAATTGTTTTTTAAAAAAAAATTCCCTCTCCGGGTTGATCTCTATTGCAGACGCTGCTTTATGTCAGGCTACGGAACTTCTCATTCAAACAATAAGAATGAACTTCTGAGAACCAAACGTATCAAAAGGAATTCTTTATTTGGGATGAGAGAATCCTGTAGGAGTTCAAAGCAGCGTCTGAGGACCCTCAGGCATACAGTGATAGATAAAGGGGTTTAGAATCCCCCCTCCTCCCAATGTTTACTTAGGGAAACAAAAGCCAATATGTTAATCCCCCTCCCAGCTCCTCTGGGAGGGGATTCTTCCCTTTTTGGGAGGGGTTTTCCCCCGTGTAACTTTCCCAAGACGTACCTAGCTTCCTCCCCCCACCCCCTTTTTAGAACGGACTGTTTTTTGAGATTTCCCAGAGCACTTCATTGCGGAGTTTTATGGATCCCTCATCTCCTGGCTGTGCCTCCCAAAGGTGATAGGTTCCGGCCATCTGGTTTCCTTCCCCCCCCATTGTATCATGTATGGGTGTGCATATTCGATACAAGGTTAAATATATTCAGGTTACATCAAGCAAGGATTTCTTTATCAGTTCCCCCCCCCCTTCCCTCTTCCTCTGAAGAAATGACAGATACACGGATCTGACAGTTGCTCATTCCAATTTTGGGACAAGGATCTAGCAAACAAAAGTATCAGCCCTGGATCCATCTTGGAATGGATTTTCAGCACTGCCACAGTTCACAGAAGTAGCATACAAGAATGCAGTATACAGCAGCATCGGAATAACTGCCTTCCAAATCACTAGTGGAATGGACTTCGTGCCCATGCCAGAGAGCCTCCATCCTCAATGTTCCTAGTTGAATGGATGGACGCATTAAAACAGGGGTGGGAAAATACCAAATGTGCCCACACCCAAGCTGCAGAAAAATACAAACATCAGACAGACAAGCAATGATCTTCTCAAACCCTTTTAAAGGGGGAGATCGGATCTACCTGTCCACTAAATACATTAGACTAAAGTTGCCCACAAAGAAACTGGGTCCCAAATTCCTAGGATTGTTTCCCATAGTGAAAGTAACAAACCCAGTAACGGTGCAACTAAGTCTACCTCGCTTGTTAAGGAAAGTGCATCCAGTATTCCATCACAGCCTATTGAAACTGGCTACTAGCTCACAGATAAAACCAAGAGATCAACCCGCTCCCAAGCCAATAGTACAAGGGGAGACACATTTTGAAGTAAAGAAAATATTAGACTCTAGATTGCATCGGGGTCACTTACAATACCTAATCCATTGGAAAGGGTACCCTTTGTCTGAGGCTACTTGGATGAAAAGCTGGGATGTAAAAGCAGATAGGTTGGTGAAGCAGTTTCACAGTAAGTTCCCTGATAAGCCAAAGGGGCCACTGGGGGGGGGACAAAAGGGGTAGTTAGAGAGCATTAGCCATTGATCCCTAACCTCCTATCACTTGTCTCATTTCAGGACTCGATCCAACCGCTATAGATACACACAAGAACAAGCACAAATTCAAATGAACAACATTTGAGCATTTGAATAAAGTCCATCTGGATGTGAACAAAAGGGCCCCAAGGAAGGGGATGGTAAGGTTGAGTAGGGGTAGAAGGACTAACATTATGTTGTTGACAAATTATACAGTTGGAATGAAAATGTCTGGCTAAGGCATGTACCCCTGGGGCAAACCATTCTTTGTTGATGGCAGCTGACACTCTTTCCTGGCCAGGATGGGCTGGTCCATGTTGGAGGTGAACAAGATATGGTAAGAGGGAGAGATGACACACGGGGTGACCATCCAGGTGGTGCCACACCCTGATGGAGTCAGGAGTGCAAGCGGCATTGCGCCATAACCAGTGTTCAGCAGTTGGGGTGGACATCTGTGTTGAGACGAGATGGCCAAGGGAGGTAGGGTCATGAGGAGAAGAGTTCAGAACACAAGCACAGAGAGGGGTGGAAGGAGTAGAGCAGCCTGTTTGGCCATATCATCAGCTAAGGAATTTCCAAGGGAGATCTCATCAGAGGAGGACTGGTGGGCAAGGCACTTCACGATGGCAAACTGAGAAAGCAACTGCAAAGCATCCATCAGGCCCTTAATATTCTCAGTATTCTTGATGGGAGATCCTTGAGCAGTAAGGAAGCTGCGAAGATGCCAAAGCTGACCAAAGTCATGTATCACTCCAAAAGTGTAACGACTGTTGGTGTAAAATGGTGGCAGACCAATCTTTTGCCAACTGTAATGTTTTAGTAAGAGCAACCAATTCTGCAACTTGTGAGAATGAACCTCAGACAGGGGACCTGACAATAGGAATGCAAAAAGGGAACAAAAGGCAAAGCCAGTAACCAAGAGGCCATCAGGGGAACAAAAGCAGGAGCTGTCAGTAAACAGAAGCAAATCAAAGTTAAATAAGGGAATGTCAGTAAGGTCCTGGCGAGGTTTAGGAAGCAGAGAGCAAAGGAACTCACAATCATGAGGTTCTCCATCGGACGGGAGTAACGAGGCGGGATTGAATGAGGGACAGCGCCGCAACAAAATATGCAGGGATGAAAGAAGCAAAACCTCATATTTAGTGAAGTGGGAGGCAGATAGAAATTTGGTCCTGGTACGAGACAATAAGGCAGAAAACGAGTGGGGGACAGCAACCATCAAAGTATGGCCAAGGAGCAGGTCAGCTGACCATTCTACAAGGAGAGCAGTGGCAGCAATAACATGCAAACAAGGGGGGAGGCCAGAAGCAACGGGGTTTAAAGCAGTTGAGAAATAGGCAATAGGCCTTTGTGCAGAGCTATAGAGTTGAGTGAGAATGCCAAGGGCAAAGGATTTTCTCTCATGGCGGTAAGGAATAAATGGCTTCAAATAATCAGGGAGGCCTAGCGCTGGGGCACAGGTCAGGGCATATTTAAACTGCTGGAAAGACGATTCAGCAGTGGAAGACCAAGGAAGGGGCTCTGGAACATCATGGAGGGTAAAGTCATAGAGAAGGCAAACAAGGGGAGCATAGGCAGGAATCCATTGGAAATAGAAGCCAGCCATGCCAAGGAAAGAATACATGGCCCTCTGAGTAGTAGGCCTAGGGCATTGAAGAATGGCCTGAACATGAGAAGGTAGTATAGAGTGGGAGCCATGGGAGAGGACCACCCCTAAATAAGTAACATGGGAAAGGTAGAGCTGTAATTTAGACTTAGAAGCCTTATGGCCCTTTGCAGCAGGGCTTTGAAGCAAGACTAAGGAATCAGTTACGCTAGCATCCAGTGTATCAGAAGCGAGCAGAAGATCATCCATGTATTCTATGAGGACAGACTCCATGGGGAAGGCAATATCAGCCAAATCCTGTTCCAGGATTTGAGAAAAAGAGGGGGATTCCCAGTAACCTTGAAGGAGACAACACCAAGTTAGTTGCAGGCCCTCATACTGAAAAGCAAACAAAAATTGAAAGACAGGTGAATAGGGATAGAAAAGAAAGCAGAGGCCTGTTCTGACCTAGGCTTCCCCAACAGCATGAAGTTGAGTCCTCATCCCGATAAACCCCTTTTATTTAATTTACAATAAATTTCCTCTCCAACGAAGTCCCGGCCAACAGTCTTTCAAGATAGTTCCCAATTACAGACCTTTATCAGGCTTGGAGCGTGGTCAGGCTGATATCTTTCAGACGCTGCAATACTTGGCAAGCATTCTGGAATTTACTAATTGTCTCTTGCAAAGTCCCCTTTAGCTCTTCTTTTACACTCTAGGGGAAGGACCATTCACCAGTCACCTGTGGCTTTACTCCCAAGTCGGCCCTTGCTCCTCAGTTGTTCCCTTCTTCTGGCAACTCTGTGCATGTGCACATTGGAAACAGACTCTAGCTGTTCTTCTGTCTTGATGTCCGACTCCGAAGACAGCAGATAACTGTCAGACGGCCCTGGCCTCATCTTTGCCTCCGATGCAGAGCACTCGTCAGAGCCTTGCCCAGACTCCAGGACTGGCCCATGTTCCTCCCCAACCTCCTCACTGTCTGAATTTGCTGCCAGCTCTGCTGGCTGCTTTCAGGCCACAACAAGGACAGGTCCACTATAGTGAAGTAGTGGGCCATAGCGGGGATGGAAGAAAGAATGATAGTGGGATTGGGAACAGTAGGATAAGAGGGAATAACCATGTGTTTTACCTTGCACAAATCTTGCATGAATCACAATTTGCCAGAAGATTTTTTTCTGGATGAGTAAGATGGGGATATTGCAAAGACTTTGGGTAGGGATCAGAATGGCGTGCGCACACACGCAATTCGCACGATCCCATCTCTGCAGCCATGCCCAACAAGCCACACCCATAGAACCGATGGTGAGAACTTTTGAATCCCACCACTGAAGAGATGATTCTAGAGAGAAAGAGAAAGAACTGAATAAGTAGCATACAAGGAGAGCATAATTGCCAAGGATTCATATTGTAAGCAAGACAACACCAATCAGAGGAAAGGAGAAGACCATACACATTATAAATGATAAATGCTATACTGGACCACAGGCCAATGTAGAAGCCTTCCTTATTTACAGAAAGGTGGTCAGGCTCAAATTCTTGTGTTGGCGTAAGTGCTTATGGTTACATCAACAACCCACAGCCACTCATCCATTTCAATCTTTCAAAGAATAAAAAAAGATTGAAATCAACATGCTTATCCATGTTCTCTTTGTTGTTTTTTTTCTCAAACACTTCGCCCATTTCTGGCCATCCTCCTTATGGAAGAACAAAACTGCAGCGCTGGGCTACCGTACTCGCATAGGACCCAATGGCCTGTCTCAGTTATTGGTCAATCATACATCATTCACATCCTATTAGCCCTTTGGTCGGGATGGTCCCTACCTGCCATGAAGTATTAAAATATAAAAATAGTATATGAAATTTTAAAAAATCAGAAAGAAGTAAGAACGATAAAACATTGTTAGAATTAATTGATGTATATTCCTTTTTCAGAATGTATTACTATATTAAGCTTGTTATTTGTATCCCATTTTAAAAAAAATACTCTAAAATTAAAATTTAAAAACAGGGAACCTATTTAATAACAGTGAAACTATTGTGCAATTAATACAGGGCAAAAATAATTTCTCAAATAAAACATTGAAATTTTCATTTGTACTTGAAAAGCTTTTCATATCGACTTGTCATTATATTTGTTAATCTCTCACACACATTTAAGTTGGATGTAGCTACTTTTTAAGCTAAAGCCTTTTGAAGTCAGTGTCCCCAAAAACAAGAAAGGTCATGGCAAGTGCTGTAGTGTAAACACAACTGAAAAATAATTTCATTTAAATTAATTTACATTAATTTAAGATTATTGGTCCTCAAGTATTTAATACTAAATCCACCAAATTTTGGAGGAGCTCTGTAGTCTACAAAACTTTGAGTGCTCAAGCTGGGAATAGTGTGATTTTAGCAGCTAAAGAGAATCAGTATTAGACAAAATCTCTTACTTCAGACCTTCTTTACAGACATCTTAGAAAACATACACCTGTCTTATGGGCCTTGTTATCAGCAGTTGTAAAAGGTCTCCCAATGTGGTGCTTTTCAGATGTGTTGCTCCAAGCCATGGAAACATAGGAGTTATGATTTCAGTCACTGGCTAATCTAGCCACTAGTTTGACATAACACGAGTATGCTTGGTACCAATTGCATCAGTGGTGGGATTCAAATATTTTTTTACTACTGGTTCTGTGGGCGTGGCTTGGTGGGGGTGGCTTGGTGGACGTGGCAGGGGAAGGATACTGCAAAATCTCCATTCCCACTCCACTCCAGGGGAAATATACTGCAAAATCCCATTCCCACCCCATCCCACTAACCTGCTTTCCAGCTCCGTTCTCCTATGCAGGGCAACAAAAGAAGACACAGTCGATCAGCTGGGACTCAGGAGGCTGAATAGATGAGGGAGGGGCCAGTCAGAGGTGGTATTTGCCAGTTCTCTGAACTACTCAAAATTTCCATTACCGGTTCTCCAGAACTGGTCAGAACCTCTGAATACCACCTCTGAATTGCATATATGACTTGCTACATTGATGGACTGAATTTGAAGAAAATCTTGAAAGAGTTAAATGAGCTTAATTTTGATCTGTTTAGATTCCATGTAGAAAAACAAGGAAATGGAATTGTGTGTCTTTTGAAAAGCAGAAGAGGGCATTGGGTAACTTAAACAATGATCATGGGAAAAAGAGATAAAAGCAAATCTCTTTGGGATTTCAGTGAACTTTGGATAGCAAAGTAGCACTGTTGACCACTGTAGACTGCATGTTGATATTAGAATGAAATGTTTTAAAATAACAGCTGTGACTGTGGAAAAATAGCCAAACACAATATTTGGTATAAAATTGTTCTTAAGTTGAAAAGTTTCTAAAAGTAGCTTATAACAGATCAATGAAATATACATTTGTAATTTGGATATAATATATATTTTCAGGCAAGGGAGAGGTTAACTCAATAATCATAAGTATTAAAGAAGGGAGAATGCTACTCATTTATGTTATTATATTCTGATTTTCTCCCCTGAGATCTCAAGGAGATACACATTCAGAACTTTAATCCTCATAACTGTAGCCTTGTGAAATAGGTGGGATGGTAAAAGATTGATGTCATCCAGTGGGCTTCATAGAGTTTCTTTGGCTCAAGGCAAGCCCAGCATTTCAATCTTTATAACCTGGTTCATTGAAGAAACCTGCTCATTTTCTTCGGGCTTTTTAAATTTGCTCTACTCTGGCAGACCTTGGGAAAGCCTCCCAGATAGCACCTTACCTTTTCCCAGATTCTTGAGGCTGGTCTTTGATTGAACAAGTTGTTACATGGATATCATTGCATCAGTGGTGGGATTAAAAAAAAAGAGGTGGTATTTGCCGGTTCTCCAAACTACTCAAAATTTCCTCTACCAGTTCTCCAGAACTGGTCAGAACCTGCTGAATACCACCTCTGCATTGCATGCTCCAAAATATCTATTTGTCTTCAAATCTCAAAGGATGTATCACTTTAATAGACATGTTGCCTATAAAGAAATACCTCAGGTAATTATACTGTAAAGTTAGAAGAACAAATCATACCGAGTCATATTCTTTTTCAATTGTATTGTGTATAGCAATATATTTCAGAATGTATTATTTTAGGAGATATAAATTATATTTGTTATCGCCTTATTAATTTAGATTACATTGCCCTGAAACTGGTACTTTTGTTATTTTCTTTTACTTTGTTTTAAAGGCAAAGTAAGGAAAAGAGAAAATAATTTTAAATTTCCATAGAACTAATAAATAAAAACATTTTTATTATATAGAAAAATTAATATAATTTTATTTAAAGTTTTAAAAACAAGGGTACAAATACAAACTAAAATAGAATAAGTAAGAAAAAAGAAAGTATCGCTCACATTTTTGTTCCCTGAGGATGGGCTCCAGCATGAGTCCAAAAGCTTGGAAGATCCCTATTGGGATGCTGCCATTCCTGCAGGGAGGGCCTAGATGCCAGTTTACAATCTTTCATTCTGGTCTTGCTTTTACTTTGATGTACCTTCCTGGGAATTTATTTTATTTATTTTTATTTATTTATTTGGTTTGTCAATTGCTTACAAGATAATAGGTATAAGTAAAAACATAGTTATGAATACATGGATACATATAAGAAAAATAAAATAAACAATAGGACAGGGACGATAGGCACGTTGGTGTGCTTATTCACGTCCCCTACAGACCTCTTAGGAAAGGGGTGAGGTCAATAGTAGACAGTCTAACGTTAAAGTTTTTGGGGTTTGGGGAAGAAACCACAGAGTCAGGTAGAATATTCCAGACATTATTTATATATATATAGAAAAGGAATGGGAGGGGGGATGGAATAACCTGGGGCAATCTGTGAGTAAACGCTGCCTGAGAATAGCTTCTTATCACCTTAGCTCGAGGTTCCCACAACAACTTGCACTTGTGGATTGGCTCGCCTTCGGACTGGACAGAGGGGAGAGGTTTCTACAACTTTTAACCTAATGATTTTGAGTGGAAATTTCAGATCCTGTCTTGCTTTTCTTGCTATCACTATCTCTAAATAAAAGTTCATTTTGAAATTATGCTGGTTTCAAAAATTCTGCTTTCTTGAGGAGAGAGGAAAGGCAAGTCCTTACACTAAACCTCTGGTGCCAGTGACTGACCCAGATTGGATCCTGCAACATTATTCTGAGACATTGTATCTTCAACTTGTAATGTTATATATTCTGGTTTCAGTTAGGTGAAGCTCAGTTTTGTGAATGGAAAGAATGGCAGGAGTCAAAAATGAATACAGCTATAACACTATGCAATGTCTATGTTGAATGTTGTATTGTTTATTTTCATAATCATGCCCAGAACATCATTTGGTGTATGGATTGGTTTAAGCTCAAATTGGTGGGATGAAGATAAGTTAAATTCTGATGGAACTATGGAAGATATCAGGGGTGGGATTCAAAAAATCCCAGCAACAGGTTCGCTGCCCAGTTGCTGGCTGGGTGTGGCTGATAAGTATTAGCAGAGTTTTCTTGGCATCAAGGAGTATGCAGCAAACGAAAGTAGTGTGCAAAGTTGTAGCAGTGAGTATAGAGGCACACAAGCACAGAAGTTGAAGGGTAAAGGTTTTATATACAGGAGTATAAGCACAGTCCAAGATTCACTCCAATATTCATACACAGTTCATCAGTCAATAGAGTATATAACTAACCATCATAGTCAGCAGGAATAACAGCAATACAGCAGCTTCAATACATCCATGCAGCAATGGAGATATATAGTGATGAAGATACTTGCTGAGTAGCCGAGTAGCTGAGTAGAAGAGATATGTACTCTCTGGCTTCTTGCTATATAGCAATCCTGCTTCTTGTATCCTGGCTTCAGTAAAGTGTTGAGTCATTATGACTTGAAACATATATGGTAAACCAATATAGTTCAGGTTCTTAAAGAATCCTAACAGTGGCCATGGTGGGCATGGCCTACTGGAATTTCCGGGAGAGCCATTTTTCATCTTCCCAAGGGACCGGAGGCTTCCCTCAGGCCTCTGGCAGGGCAAAAACAGCCTTCCCTGGGCTCTGGAGGCCCTTGGGAAGCCAGAAACAGGCCCATTTCCGCACTTCTGGTACTTCCGAAAGGCCCATTTCCCCCCCCTCCCAGAGCCTCCACATGGACCCAGCACTTACCTGCATTGAAAATGGGCTGCCTGGAAACTCCTGGAAGGGGAGGGCCGGGATAGGCAGGGCCAGCTGGTCGATTCAAATACCGGTTCGGCAAACCAGATGCAAATTTAATATCCAGTTCACCTGAACCGGTCCAAACCAGTAGAATCCCACCCCTGAACAGTATCTGTCTATGGGGCCAGTTGCTAAATATATTAATACATTTTGGTAAAGAGTCTGAGTAACAGGAATAGAAGAATAATTGGTCTAAGTCAACCAAAAAGATAATGACATACTATGAGGCTGTACCGTTGGTTAGAAGATGTTTGTTCCCCAAACTGAAGCAATTGTGGAGAAATTATTGTGGCAGAGGCTGGTGACCTGCTGTGTTCTACAGATATTCCTTTTGATCCATCTTTATGAAGAATGTAGAAACTGAGGTTCTGAAGTTATTTCATAAAATAACTTTTTTTTGTTTAATGAGGAATAAGAATGATTAAGGAAATATCAAAACTAAAACAGTTTTTATGAAAAAAATATTTTATGTATTATTATTATGGGCTGTCTGCTAAAATAAAGCTAGGTTATGGCATACACTTGAAAGAAAACCAGGAACCCTGTAATCGTGGAATCCGTCTGGCAAGAACAAAGAATGGTTATTCATAGGGAATGCACATGTGTACAACTTGCAACAATTCTGGGTGGTTAGAAAGCTGATAAAAGTAACAAAGAGTTAGGCATCTTGCATACCACAGCTAGAAATTAGGAATAGGGATGTGTATTAGATAACACTAAATGGTGCATTAATTAGCCAAGTCTTCCGAAAAGTGACGGCTAGAGACTTAATAGGACTATTGTTAGATCATTACTAAAATGTTTATTAGATGATTTGTTTTATATATCCCATCTTATTCTGCCTTCTGCTTTAGTCAAATTGTATAAAGCTCTCTTAATCCTTTGCTCTGGGCCCTGGCATTTTGCTGGCTAGGACTCCTTTTGCTGAAGCCCTTCAATAAAAGGAAACAAAACCTGAACTTCGTGTCTGGTGTTCTTCATCAGTTTTGGCACTAAGCTCAGACCTGAATTGGGGACAAAAGCAGCTCCATAACTTCTTTTGATGGATAAAAAGACAATAAATAACCTTACCCCTGTATTGTACTTATTTCTTTTTTTCCTATTTATATTTTCCTAAAATAAAATAAAGAAAAAACTTCCTTATTGGCTGTAATTAAAAGAGCTGAGCTAATGGAAAATTATTGTAGAAAGCAAATGGATATTTTATTGAATTTTTTTCAAAAATCTGCCCACAAATTCAGGGAAACCTTATTCTACTGTTCATAAAGACATTGAAAGTAGCCTTAAAAGTGCTTTTAAGGCCTATTACATCATCAATTTGGAAAAGAAAACTACTTTAATTTATGCATTACTCTTCATTTATTCAGTGATTTCTACTATGTTTCCTGCAGCAGTTAAAATCAGGGGTGGGGTTCAAATTTTTTAACAACTGGTTCTGTGGGTGTGGCTTAGTTGGTGGGAGTAGCTTGGTGGTCATGTGACTGGGTGAACGTGGCTGGGTGGTCATGTTATTGCCTGGGCGTGGCCAACTCAGTATCACTCACATCGAGGCACGGATCTCCTCGCCTCTCATGACTGTGGGGATGTTGCAACAGTTGTAAGTGTGAAAAATAGTCCTAAGTCACTTTTTTCAGTGCCATTGTAACTTTGAATGGTTACTCCACACAAGCAAAGTACCAGCAAAGGAGGGGAAAAAACTCCAAAGACGTTCCTGAGACAGGAAATCTAGTCCTGCCAAGAATGTAATAAGGGTTAACAGAGAGGCAGTTTCTGTAAGGAACACCAGAATGTTTCCTTCCTGCCTTCCTTACAGGATTAGGCCAGTAATTTCTCCTAACAACCGGACTGCTTAGAATGTTAATAACCGGTTCTAGCGAATAGGTGCAAACTGGTAGAATCCCAACCCTGGTTAAAATAGTAAAAAGTTAGAATTAAAAATAAGTAATGAAAGAATGAAAATACTGTTTATGATGCATTAATTTTATTTTTCTTTTGTCTTTTCTAAAGTTATGAGCAATTCTGGCTCAGTTTCTTAAGCATAAATCAACCATGTATTTTAGATTAAGATTTGGACCAAGAATATTATTTATATATTAAAAAACCTGAAGATGAAATAATAAATAGCTAGTGAACTAATAATAAAACTGTGTCTGATTAAAAGGATTCTGGAGAGCATGAAGGACTGCATTATACCAAGGAAATCAAATTCTCTACCTCAGCCATGAACCATGGACCTTAGTGGCTCTGGTACGTATTGTGGTTTAAGGATTGTGAGATTTTCTCCACAGCTTCCGGGGGATAATACTTTTGGAATGTCTTGGGGGGGAGCACCTTCTCATTTTGCTCTGAAACCATGGGCACATGATAAGCAAGGTCAGACTAGACTGTCTCAGTGAAATCAGAAAAGCTGCAGTCTGTGGGCCATATTCAGCTTCCCCAACTCTAGCTGCAAGTTCCAGCACAATACTTAAGATGTCTAAAATGCATGGACTATGTTTCTGTTTTTCTTTCTGGAGGGGTTGATGAATTTTAGGAGCAAAACAATTACTTAAAACTATGCAGCCTTTAAAACCTCTGCTGTTTTTTTCTGAAAATAAATTCTTCCTCCAAATAAAGAAGTGTAAAAAATTCCACTGTAGAAAGTCAGCACCCACCTACCCTCCTACAGAATGAAATATTGTAGGAGATATTAAAGGAGAAATGGGGGGAAATCTTAAGGGATGCAGACATCAGCCCCAGTCTCCCTGTCTCAAGCAGAAACTGAAGAGGCCGGCTTTTAGAAATGCAGATTTTCATCACTTAATAGTGATCTAGCTTTCTTGGAAATTTAAATCTTTAAACATTTTCTGTAAAAGACAACACTATCATAGGCACTTTAAAGGTATTCTTAAAGACATGTCACTCAAAGACCTTTGTACCAATTTCTATGAAATCTGGCATTCTTCTTTAATGTGTAATTTTAAGACTACCCTGTAAATTTCACCCTACCGGTATTAATAATGATAATATACCTGTTTTTCCCATTCTACATATGATGATGGAAGCAAGGAATTGTGAATTTTAGTCCTGCCTTATGAACAAAGCCAGCTGGGTGATCTTGGGCCAGTCATTCTCTTGCAGTTCAAGGAAGAAAGTAGAAAGCAAGCAAATCAGTTCTGAGATCTTATCAAGAAAAATGCAGGGACTGGGCCAGGAATCAGATCCTGACTTAAAGGTACCTACCCCCAAACTGGAAAACCTCATTAGTTTATATTATTTTATAATTTATATTTGTTATTACCAAATGTATGGCACATATATGCTAACATGTTATATGTTACTTTGCATATTATTTTAAGATCAAATAATTATCAGAAAAATCCATTAATAAGGAAATGAGTATGTTTCTTAATTTGTACTGAAATATAATTCCCATCAACTCAGTAACGAGAAATTAACTGATTACTTATAGCAATAGCACTTAGACTTATATACCATTTCACAATGCTTTTACAGCCCTCTCTAAGCGGTTTACAGAGTCAGCATGTTGTCCCTAACAATTTAGTCTTCATTTTACTGACCTTGGAAAGATGGAAGGCTTCAGTCAACCTTCAGCCTGGTGAGATTTGAACTGCCAAATTGCAGTCAGCCGACAGTCAGCAGAAGTAGTCTAAAGTACTGCATTCTAATCACTGCGCCACCATGGCTCTTATATTCTACTCAAGTCTTCATGATTGTTATTATTCCAAACAAAGTCAAAATAAAAAAATCAGAATTTTATTTTTAATCAAGAATTGACAGTGGAAAGGAAACTGCTGTTTAATTCATCTTGAGAATACATCTACAAGGAAGAATTTAGTGATAAAGCCTCAATATTTCTTTTTTTTCTCACAATTGAATATGACTATATTTTTTGTCTCTTAAATTGCTTCCAGGTTGCACATACCAACAAAAATAACATTGCCAGCTTCCTAGCTTAGTCACTGGAATACTTTCAGATGTCATAAAAAGATAATGACAATCTTGGCCTGTTCTGCATTCTGTACAGTGGTAGATTTGTCTTCTGTACAGATGCAGATAGATAAACTCAACAAAACATCCATAACAAAGTACTTTTATTGGTTCATCAGGTATCCTCTTAACTCACATTTGTGATGAAGTTCTTCTTTAATGACCAATCCTTTGCATATCTGTCTTGTAGGTAAAAAGATGGTTATCTTCTATCCTTTATCCCTCATCTCATAGCGATAGAAGTAGAACAGTTACCACAAGTCCATGAGTTCAGCCAAGAATGAGGAAAACCCCCAACCCATCGAGGGTCAATTTAGTGACCAATTAGGATTACAGATGTGGTCACATGACATGGACTACATTTCCCAGGATACCTTAACTACATTTACCATGATGTATTCCCTTAAGGGGACAGCTCACAATTGCTACCTAACTATCCAATTCCCATACAATGACTAAACAGCACATGGCCTAATTGCTACAAGACAACACAAGTAGCAATGAGAGTCAGCTACAGGAGAATGCACATATAATACTCTAGCAATACATACAGATTAACATTCTATATGATTTTTCACGCAGGACAATTCATATATATTCAAATTTATAACCTTCATGTTATAGCTTACTGTGTTAACTTCAGTAACCCTTCCTTCCTTCCTTCCTTCCTTCCTTCCTTCCTTATTTTAATTATTGTTATCACAAAATCTCCAGAACTGTAAAACCTACAAACTTGAAATTTGGCACGTATGTTTCTCTTGGCTTCTAGATGCTCACTAAGAAAGGATTTTTTGAAATGACCATCAGAGCATTAGTATTTCCTATATTGTTATTATTAACATGCTCTGATGCTAAGGAATTCTACTCCCCTTCCCCACCTGAAAAAAATCTGTTCCAAATGTAAAACACAAGAAGAGGAGAGGAGTTTCAATTTCAGTTTTAGTTTCACAGCACCAAGCAGCTTTAGTACAGAACAGTTGAGTTAAGCCATGCCCAGACTCCTTGCTGTCTCTTCTTGCTCACATAGCAAATACTGTTTTACTTTCCAAATAGCCCTCAACTCAAACACTGCCAGGATGCTAGGCAGAAGAATATCGAAGGATGCTGGTAGGCAGAGGCAGATTTTTTCCCCTTATTTTCCTCCCCAAAAACTAAGTCTGACCACATAGTTTTGTAGTGAAGCATTGTTATTGAGCTAGTTATTTATATTTTACCTTTCAATTACTTCCTGAAATGATTTACACTTAATAAGAGAATCATAAATAAAATACAATAAGTCTTAAGAATCTATGATCCTGCTACAAAGCAGATGGTTATAACAGCCCTGGAAGCTGGAATAATTGATGAGGGGCTTCTATAGTGGTTGTCACTTGCTGTCCTCTCTCTCACATAGGTGTAAATTTTCATCTTTCATATCTATATGTAACTATTTTGCCTTTCACTATTTTGCACTTTGCCTAATGTTTTCATTTTCATGAAATATTTCAATAATATAAACTTTTGATCTAGTCTATAATTGCTTATTTTGCAGGCAAGTTTAAAAAAATATTGGAAAATTCAGAAAAGTTCAAATATTAAAAATGTCTGTTTTTGTTCAGTAAAAGAGAATATTTGTATCTCAGGGTTGACATAAGGGGTCCTCTCTGAGCTCGCCTCCTTTTCTTGCAGATGTTTTGTTACCCAAACTAGGCACAATGCTCCACTGATGATGTTACCTACTGTAGTTAGGGTATTGAAATGTCTGCAAGAAAACAAGGAAGCTCAGAGAGCATCAAGGATCCCTCATGTTTTTATTTCCTCATCAGTTCAACAAGTGTGTTTTGGATAGTTTCAGAATGAAAAACACCCCATTTTTACTACCAAAAAAAAAAAAATCCCTTCTGAAACTTTTCGGAATTGAAATTATACAATCATGTTCTCCTGCTCCTGAGCTTATTATAAGAGTTTATTATAAGAGTGATGGGGAAAAAGTAATACAAATATTGTGCTTCTATGCATCCAAGCACAGAGACACTGTTATTTAATGCCTAGAGCCTTAGGACATAGAGCTGAAATCTAATGCATATGTGTTTCTACAACCATGCACTGAACACTATTCTCAAAAAACATAATGAAAACAACATTTCATCAAGAATAAGTACACATACACATACAATCCTCTATGCTCTTTTGATTTTAGGCATAGACTGACATTGTATAAGAACATGGTTTAAATCATAAAGTGCTTCTGAAACCCATTATTTTTGCGGGTGAGTAAATACCTCTGAAATCTGTTGCACTGAAATTAAACTGACTTCAAGTTTCTTCACTTTGGCTAGAGTATGCCTCGTAAGGATGTAAGGAACACAGATCTTTAACAAGGAAGAACCCTAAAGTTTGTTAAATCTAGCACAGGGGAATCAACTTCTGAAGATAGCCTTCATTCATCACAGATGTTCTTGTTTGTTAAAATAGGAAAAGGTAATGTTAGTTAAAAGTTAGAAGTTGCTTTTGGGCATGAAAGTATTGCATTTTGACTCAGGGTAATAAATTTGGATTCTGAACATTCAGGTTCCACTTAAAAGAACTGTTGGTTACAATAAACCCTTAGAATGTAGTCTGAAATAGTCTAAGGATAGATTCCATTGCTCAGTAATTCAAATATACCGAATGGGTTTTTCAGTTCACATCTGTTTGCTGCACAGCCACAAGGGGTATCCATGGTTTTCTGCAAATGAAATATAAAACATGACCTTGGGGAGTTGTTTATCTAAAACTTCACAGAAGAAGACATGAAGCAGAAGAAAATTAGAGTAGTGATTGTGCTAGAGATGGTGTAATTTGAGATGACCAGAACCAGATATTAAGGGAACTTTTTTTTAAGGATAGATTCCAGCAATTGGTTCTCTCCATTTTGATCTGCAATTTACAAATCCTACTTTTCCAGTTTGCTGCCTGAATACCATGGAATTCTGGATCTTTAGAAGAACAAAGGCAGAAACCATTATGTATCAACAAATCTCATCCTCTCAGTATACATTGGACTCTCACTCACTTTTCTTTTTTAATATTTGCCTCCATGCTTCTCATTGCTCTTCCTATTCCTCTCTCCCAAGTCTCCAGAATCTCCTTGCTCCAGGCCCTTGCATTGGTTCAGTTATTTAAACCATTTTAACCAGGGGTGGAATTCAACCGGTGTTAGTACCGGTTCGGTGACTATGTTTTGTGCGCACATGTGCAATTTGCATGCATGCGCGCCAGACACGCGCTGCATGCGCATGTAAAAAGACCTTAAGCTGTGCCGCCCAGAGACCTGAAAAACGCAGTGCGCAGGTGCACAACATTTGGAAAGCCTCTTTTTTCCTGCTTTTTCAACCTCAGCTGTGCCGCAGCAAACACAGAACCGGTTTGGTGTCTGCTGCTCTTCAGAGCTACCGGTTCTATAGAGCTGGGCAGAACCGGTAGCATCCCACCCTATTTTTAATTGTATTTATTCCACACTATTTTTTCAAGGCATTTTTCAAGGCACAACACATGCAGGCCATAGAAGAGGAACAAATGATGACATCATCCCACAAACACTGCCATTTCTGTATTGTGTCTAAGATTGTGACACAAGTATGTTATTATACCATTTTGATGACATCATTATGTGCTTGTTATTACAGGTTGTCCTCGATTTATACCTTCAATTGAGCCTGGAATTTCTGTTGGTAAGCAAGACAGTTGTTAAGTGAGTTTTGCCCCATTTTGCAACCTTTCTTGTCACAATTTTAAAGTGAATAATTGCAGTTGTTAAGTTAGTAATAGTCATTAAGTGATTCTTGCTTCCCCATTGACTTTGCTTCTCAAAGGTGATTAAAAATGATCACATGATCCAGAGACTGAAACCTTTATAAATATAGGCCAGTTGCCAAGCATCTGGATTTTGATCATGTGACCATGGATGCTGCAAGGATTGTAAGTGTGAAAAATAATCATAAGTCACTTTTTTCAGTGCTGTTTTATCTTCAGACGCTTACTAAAGAATTGGTTGTAAGTCAACGACTATCTATATTTTAAAGTAATTCTAATTTGTCATGGATACCTCTCGTAGCATGATTTCTCTCCTTTTCCCTAGTACTATTGTATGCATATTCAATAGATTCCAGAAACCCAACATGTCTAGAAGTATGTCATGACTATTAAAGCTAAGAATAAAATAAACAGAACACAATTTTAAAAAAATATACAATGGACTAAAGCCACACATTGAATTTAAATTTGATTTGCAACCTTAAATAATAGCTTTTGAATGGGAATCTTATTGACCTAATGTTACTTCTGAGAATTTGATTTGTGATACTATTGGGAAATATAAAAACATTTCTGTTTAAGAAAACGTGATGTAATGAGCCAAGCTTGTCCCCTGTGGATTTATATATTTATAATACTATTGGAAGAAATATCCATCTGGTTCAGTCCCAAACCAGGAGAAAGATATTGCGAACATGGAGGCTGATTGGAAAGAGAGGTTTATTGATGAAGCAGACCTACATGTGATTCTGGGCAGCTGACAAAATGGAGTTGAGAGTCAGTGGGTTTTTATACCTTTCTTGGGCTTTGTATTTGAGCTTCCTGCTCCTGTACAAGAAAATGTTCTCTAATATTCTATTGGCTGTTGTCAGATTCCTATGGGGCATACAGGGGTTATGTACGGGTCATAACTGGCTCTATAGGCAAAAGAGGAAATGCAAATCCTAGGTGTTTCTCTGATCTAACCTGTCTTGAATGGATTACCAAATCTGCATTTCTAAAAATTGGCCTCCTCAGATTTTGCTTCAGGGCAGGGAAACTGGGGCTGGTTTCTGCTTCCCTTATGAGCATGTTTCTCCATTTCTCTTTTAGAGAAATATATCCTGTCTCTTTAATATTCCTCAAAATATTCAATTCTTCTAGGAGAGGGGTTTCCCACAATATCCCCCTTTTTGCCATAAGAGTCAGTAACACACACACTTACTGGCAAAAGATTAAAAATTAAAAATTGATTAAACTGTAGATGCAAAGAGGAAGGCATTGATAGAGGCAGCAGAAGTGTATCCCTTCAATGACTCCCAAAAGGAGAGCTTTCATCCCATTTTCTGCTACCTCTTCAGTGAGGGAATTCCCTGAGGGGCATGCCCCCTCCCCTATAGAAATGGCAGAGAGATATTGCTATATGAGATAAAACCAGCCTAGGGGAAGCTTTGTGTGGAGAGGTGTGTGTGTGTGTGTGTGTGTGTGTGTGTGTAGCTACTTCTACATGACAGGCAATACAAACATCCTGGACAAATTTCCCTCCCACCAGACAGAGGTTTGAAGACTTGCTGTGCCAACCATTCCCAAATGCCATCCCTCCATGAATACATTTAACAGATAGAATAGAATACAATAGAATTCTTTATTGGCCAAGTGTGATTGGACACACAAGGAATTTATCTTGGTGCATATGTTCTCAATGTACATAAAAGAAAAGATTCAAGAGTCAAGAATCATAAGGTACAATACTTAACGATAGTCGTAGGATAGAATAAGCAATCAAATCATACTAGGAAACAGTCAATATAAATTGTAAGGATACAAGCGACAAAGTTACAGACATACAGTCACAAGGGGATGGGTGATAAGGAGTGATAAGAAGATTAATACTAATAGTAATGTAGACTTTGTAAATAGTTGGACAGTGGTGAGGGAATTATTTGTTTAGCTGAGTGATAGTGTTCAGGAAAAAGCTGTCCTTGTGTCTAGTTGTTCTGGTGTGCAGTTCTCTATAGAGTAGTTTTGAGGGAAGAGGTTGAAACAGTTTATGTCCAGGATGTGAGGGGTCTGTAAAGGTTTTCACAGCTCTCTTTTTGACTCGTGCAGTATACAGGTCCTCAATTGAAGGCAGGTTGGTAGTAATTGTTTTTTCTGCAGTCCCAATTACTCTCTGGAGTCTGTGTCTGTCTTGTTGGGTTGCAGAATCAAACCAGACAGTTATAGAGGTCCAGATGAGACTCAATAATTTCTCTGTAGAACTGTATCAGCAATTACAATGTGAATGAGGCAAAGAAAGAAAACCTTACAGTGAGTTTCCACCGTTCCCCCATAATCTTTCCAGCTGTCTCCTGTGGTTTGAAGAAAGTCTTTAGTCTTCACTGGTCCATCCCAGGGTCCTCTCTTTCATGTCTGCTGGGTGGTGTTAGACTTGGCATGGTGGTAAGGCCGGTCAGTCAGACTTCAGAAAGTCTGCTCCATTCTGGTTTCTATGATGATCTTCTGGAGTCAGCATCTGGATTAATGTAATCTGCTTTATTTATTTATTTTATCTGGTTTGTCAATTGTTTACAAGATAATAGGTGTAAGTAAAAACATAGTTATGAATACATGGATACAAATAAGAAAAGAAATATATAAAAAAAACAATAGGACAGGGATGGTAGGCATGTTGGTGCGCTTATGCACGCCCCCTACAGACCTCTTAGGAAAGGGGTGAGGTCAATAGTAGACAGTCTAAGGTTAAAGTTTTTGGGGTTTGGGGAAGAAACCACAGAGTCAGGTAGAGTATTCCAGACATTGACCACTCTATTGCTGAAATCGTATTTCCTGCAATCAAGTTTGGTGCAATTAACCTTGAGTTTGTATCTATTGTTTGCTCTTGTGTTGTTATGGTTGAAGCTGAAGTATTCATTGACAGGTAGGACATTGCAATGTATGATTTTATATACTATACTTAGATCGGACTGAAGGCAGCGTAGTTCTAGGTTTTCTAGGTCTAGTATTTCGAGTCTGGTGGCATAAGATATTCTGCAACAAATACAGGAGTGGAGAACTCTTCTTGTGAAATATTTCTGGACTTTCTCAACTGTGTTAATATCAGATACGTAATATGGGTTCCAGATTGATGAGCTGTATTCGAGTATTGGTCTAGCAAATGTTTTGTGTGCTCTAGTCAGTAGTATAATATTACCAGAGAAAAAGCTATGTAGGATTAGGTTAACAACTCTTAATGCCTTTTTGGCTGTAGTTACAGTGGGCTCTAGCACTTAGATCATTTGAGATGAGTACTCCAAGGTTCTTGACAGAGTTTGGATCATCAACAAGGTCTTGACTATTCAGCCTGTATTTTATTTTCTGATTTTTTTTGCCAATATGTAAGACAGAGCATTTATTTGTTGAGATTTGAAGTTGCCATTTGTTTGACCATTCTGATACATAGTCAAGGTCTTTTTGAAAGGTAGCAGTATTTTCTGTGGTGTTGAATAGCTTTACATCATCAGTGAAGAGGACACAGTTGCTCTTAATATGATCACAGAGGTCATTTATGTATAGTACGAAGAGAGTTGTTCCTAGGATACTGCCTTGGGGAACACCACTGTTGACAGGTACAGAATTTGATAGGACGCTCCCAATTTTGACCATTTGTTGTCTGTTTGACAGGAATGCTTCTAAGTGTCCAGATATACCATAAAATTTTAGTTTTAGGAGTAGTTTGTCGTGTACCACTGAATCAAAGGCTTTACAGAAGTCTATGTAGATTGCGTCTATTGCTTTGCCCTGATCGAGTTGTGTAGTCCATATGTTTTTGCAGTGTAAGAGTTGCAGATTACAGGATAGTTTTTTTCTGAAGCCAAATTGTTTATTAGAGAGTAGGTTGTTTGTTTCTAAGTGGAGGATAATGGATTGGTTAATAATTGATTCCATGATTTATAGGTGACGCAGCATAAGGAGATTGATCTGTAATTTTCAACTAGGCTGGGTCTCCCTTTTTGAAGATGGGGATGACCGTGGCTTGTGACCATAGTTTTGGCAAGGAGCTGGTCCTGAAAGATTTTTCAAAGATTATGCTTAGAGGTTTGGCTATGGCAGTGGATAGTTTTTTTAAGAAGTAGGCACATATTCCATCCAGTCCAATAGATAGTGATGGTTTTAGATTGCGTAGTGTTTTTTCAACATTGTCTTCTGTAAAATCGATATGTATTAGATCATTGTAGTTGTCTGTGGTTCGACTAGGAAATACTGGGCATGATCCATTGCTGTTTAAAAATACTGAGCCAAAGAATGTGTTAAAGAGGTTGGCTTTAATGGTGTCATCATTGCAGTCTTTATCATTAGGTCCTTTCAGGGGTGGGATGGACATTGTGTCTTTTAGTTTATTGTTTACAAAATTGTAGAAAGCGCGGGTGGAATTGGTGCATAGAAGGTTTTCCTCTTATTTAATGTGATAATTAGTGCATTCAGTTTTTATCTGGTGGCATACCGTATTTTCCGGCGTATAAGACGACCGGGCGTATAAGACGACCCCCGATTTTTGGTTGACTTTTTTCAAAGTCATCTTATACACCGGAAAATACGGGTATTCAAAATTAAGCTGCAAGGATTTGTAAATGCTTCTCCTTCCTTCGCGCTCGCATCAGCCGACCGTACAACCTTCCTCCTCCGGCCCCAGGGCGGCTCTCTGGGTCTCTCTCCCACACACACGGAAGATGACCAGGCCTCCCGCGGAGCATGATGGGCCGGCAGAGCGGCCGCCATCTTGTTCTCTTCGGGAAGGGGAGGAGCGTCTCCCGGCGACGCCCGTAATTTTTTCCGGCATATAAGACAACCTGGCGTATAAGACGACCCCGGATTTTCGGTTGTCTTTTTTTGGTTTCAAAAGTCGTCTTATACGCCGGAAAATACGGTAAGTTTTTGTATTGGCTTTTGAAGTTGGCAACATGACCAGATTTGTTTTTCCGCCAAAGTGATCTCCTTTTGGATTGAAGCTTCCTTATTGTTATGGGTAATCTGTTTTTTCTGGTTTTTGGAGTTGTTATTGGTACATATAGTTTGATGATTCTTTTGACTTCAAGTAAAAATATGTTGTAATGGTCTTCAACAGTATTGCATCCAGTGAATAGAAATTGTCAATCAAGGGATGAGTGATTGTTGTCTATAAGAACATAGTTGCCTTTTTTGAAGTTATATTTGGGGATCACATCATTGTGTTGATTTTTGTGTGGACGTATGTTGAGACAAAAGTCAATCATGCTGTGGTCACTGTTGGAAAAGGGTTCTTTAATTTGTATTCCATAAATTGAATTCAAACTATTGCAGAAGATGAGGTCGAGGCAGTTATTAAGTCTAGTATTGTTGGTTACTAGTTGTTCCAGTTCCAGGTTTGTTACTGCATTGTAGAAGGTTGCATGTATGGGTTCAGTTTTACATTTGTTTAGGGTCCAGTTAATGTGAGGTAGATTGAAGTCACCAAGAAAGATAAAAACGTGTGGGCAGAATGCTGCCCATCTTAGTAGTGTATTTAGCTTGTTTACGTATTCAATGTCATAATCAGGGGCTCTGTAACATAGTAAGAATCGAAATGTGATATTTAAGGACAGTTCACAGACGATGGTCTCAGGAAGAGCAAGCTTCTGGGTAACTTGGATGTTTTTTACATGTAAGGACTTTTTAAAGAAGATAGCAACACCACCTCCTCTACGGATTTCATGATCTGATCGGTAAACATGATAGTTTCCTCTCTTTCATGTCTGCTGGGTGGTCGGTCAGTCAGACTTTGGAAAGTCTGCTCCATTCTGGTTTCTGTGATGATGTTCTGGAGTCAGCATCTGGATTAATGTGATCTGCTTTGTGGAGTCGTCTGTGCAGGGCTGAAAGATATGAGATCAAGGCCCCTTCCCACCCTTAGTAGGTGACTAAGAAAAAGCATTGTTGGAGGATAAGAGATGGGGAGGTGGAGTGGGGGGTGGTGGATTGCAGGCAGAGTGTGAGAAAATAATCAGTACTGCAGTTGTTAAACAGATAAACCAATCACAAAAAAATGGGGACACCACAGTTGAGGAAAAAGAAGCTGGATTCACATGCTTCAGGAAAAGGATGAACAGATAAACCACTTAAACACATACAGTAAATGCAAGAATGAAACTTTTCCCGTAAATGAACTTAAAACATTCCCTCATAACCTTGGGCTGTTCTTAAAGGCACAGAGAGAGAAGGGAAAAAAGTGAACACAGTTCTCTTCACCCTGTTTTCCTAGCTAGGCAAACAGGGGTGAAGGTATTTTCTTTTTCATTGTTTAACTTTACATTATTTTCTAACAAATTATTATTATTGTTGTTGTTATTGTTGTTATTATCATTATCATTATCATCATCATTATTATTATTATTATTTTTATTATTATTATTTAGGGATCAGAGACATTTAACAATTGTAATTACTTTCAGGGCACACAAAGACTTTGACACACACTTGCACAAAACAAGGGAAAGAGAAAGAAAAGAACAGCAGAACTTCTATGGTTGCATAGAAGACAGAGAGGAAGGGGGGCAGAATCAATGTTCCTATTTATATATTTGTCTTTTCTTTTTAAATACCTTTATTTAGCCAAATTGGTTTTCCAGCTTCATTACTGAGACAAGTACAGGGACCTCCTAACACAGGGCTTTGCTCAATGACTTCCCAGTTGATTGCCCAAGTTTAACTGTCTCATTCACTTTTCCATTCCATTTTCACACAGCCTCTCTTTTTTCCCTAACAGAAGGTATTGCACTTGAAAAAACATGGAGGCTGATTAGAAAGTTGGTTTATTGAACAGAACCACAAAGATATTGTGCAATTCCTGGTCAGCTAAACAAATGGTTGAATGAGTGGATGGATCTTTATAGGTTTCTGTGACTTTGAAATTTTAACTGTTCTGGGGGTTGTGCAATGAAGGGGTCTTGTGTTTTGAAAGGGTGTTGGGAAATTCCTATTGTGGCTAATGGCTTTAGTCCTGTGTTGGATCTTAGGTGAGGGGCTGCTTCTAATCCTATCACTCTGCTTTTGTTACTGTGCTGCAAGGAGTTTCAAAATATCCTGTCTTGAATGGATTTCTACCTCCAGTATTTGCTTTGCTTATGAACAGAACTACTAGATACTTGTCTCCCTCTTTCAATAAGCTCTTTATCTCTTAAGCGTTGGCATCAGCTGTGGGCTATTAAGAAGGGCTGTGGACTATTGGGGGCTGCTTTCTGTCTTTAAGAACACGTTTCTCCATTTCTCCTTTAGGGAAATATGATATTCTGCCTTTTAATATTTCCCAAAACATTTCATTTTTCTAGGAGTGGGAAGTTTTTTCCATCAGTCCTCAAAAGACATGGGAACAGGAGGAAAAGAATTTGGTACGTGCTTTGCTGGCATGAATAGGAGGGAAAAACAAGTAGGGAAATCCACTATATTAACCACAGTCCAGACAGAACACCAAGCCATTACTGTGGCTAAAGTGGAGGAAGGGATTGATATCCAGAATAAGATTTCTCACACTGGCTTTAAGCCCAAGAGACAACCAGCTGAAGCGTGCATGCAGAAAAGCCTACAATTCAAGGGATTATGAGAACCGAGGGATTAGCAACTGAATGTTGCACATCTGCTAGTTAATTGTCCTACTCATGCTTTTCAAAGATAAATGTATCATGAGCCTAATAAAGGTCATTGTCTGTTTTGAAAACATCTGCAATTAAAACTTGTTTGATCAAACTAGTGATAAAAATTGAAGTGGGCTATGCAAATAATGAAAATAATGGCAGAATTACATACAAAAAACAATAGGATAATGATGATGATGATATAGTAAAGGAAGTGACATAATACCAACCTTCATTCACAGAAAATAAAAAATGCAGAACTGCAGGACTACAGCCACAGCCAAACTGAAGTTTTACAATAATAGTGGACTTTAGGTTTTCTCAGAATTCTTGTACAGATAAAATAGTTTAAAAACCAGGAAAAGGGTAGTCTTCTGGGGTTGGCCTTCAAGGCTTTGTGGTACCAATGCCAATCTTCCACTAGCAAGAGAAACCATAGCTTGTTGAGCTGTCCCAGTTGCAACAGTGACATTCTGTGCTTCCTGAGAGGGGGAAGAAACCAATAAATCTTTCACTTTTGAAATGGCAAATGACAGCTGATAAAATTCACTCTGTGCAAAAATGCAAGAGAAAATTGAATTCCCAGCAATGGAGGAGCCTTTGTCTGGGGGTGTTTTTCTCTAACTCACGAATGAAGGCAAATATATATGTCCCAGGATAATTTTTCAGAATCCAATCTGGGTTGGTCACTGGGAGTAAAGAAAGGGTGGGCAGCTACTGGTTTGCACTGGTTCAAGCAAATGGGTTGTTAATTTTATCACCGGTTCAGCAAACCAGCAAATCCTACCCCTGGCTTGGCCCCGCCCACCATGACCCTCCCCTCCCAGGACTCCCCACATGGCCTCTTTTGGATCACAGGTAAGTGCAGGGCCCATGAGAAGGCTCGGGGAGGGTGAAAAATGGGCCTCCCGGAAGTTCTGGAAGCCGGGAAATGGGCCTGTTTCTGGCCTCCAAAGAGCCTCCAGATCCTGGGGAGGCCATTTCCCCTCCCCCAAGGCTCGAGGAAAGCCTTTGGAGCCCAGGGAGGGCAAAAAATGGGCCTCTCAGAAGTTCCAGAAGTCCAGAAATGGGCCCATTTCCACCTCCAGAGAGCGTCTGGAGCCAGGGGAGGGCGAAAATGCCCCCCCATGGCCCATTTTCACTCCCAGGCCAGGGTGGTGCAGGAGGCTGATTAGGCCACACCCACCATGGCCACGCCCACCCAGCCACCAGGCAGAGAACCGGTTGCTAATTTTTTTGAAACCGAAGGCTTTTCTTATTTCCCACTCCCTGTTTGAGCCTGCTCTGGAGCCAATATTTTTTCATCAGGAAATAATTTCAATGCTCCTTCAGTTTCAGAATCAAAGAAAGCCAACAAATATTTATCAAGAAGTTCAGATAGGTACATTTTCAACAGCAGGATAAAATCCACTTTTTAAATCCAGTATTTGTACATTATGCTACTGAAAGCCATGCTGGACTGAAGCAGTATCTGAGCTGTTATAAATAAATAAACAAATGAACAATCATGCTGCGATTTCTGTTACAAATACCACTGTTATTTTGAAACAATGTTTCAAAATAATAGTAAGGGGGAAATCAAAGTATTGTGGGAATTCCCCCCCCCCCCCCCCCCCCCCCCCCGAAGAATGAAATAGTTTGAGGAACATTAAAGAGGCAGGATATTATATTTCCCTAAAGGAGAAATAGACTCCAAGCTAACCTGGCCAACAGACCTGGCCTAAGGACATCTCCACCTTGCCAGTAGCAGACCCATTGTGTCTCTGGATGGGTTCCTCCAAACCTGAGTTAGGAAGTGCCTGTACTTCTCTGTTTAGGAAAAGCTGCAGGTCCTCCCAGAACCTTGAGGGTCTGAAAACTTAAAGGCTGTGTTAGGAGGTGCCCGTACTCATCTGCGTAGAGGATAGTAGGTCCTCCTGGGCCCCTTTTTGATCCAAAAACTGACAGCAGGGTTCAACTTTCCAGTCAGCTGCCATGTTTTTCCAGCTTCTTTCTCCCATCTTGGGACTGAACCAGATGGATATTCTTTCCAACAAGTTATTCCTATCACAACTGAAAGGGAAAACATGGCAGAACCATTTTTACCTAATTAAAAACTCACATAAAAGATCTTCCTTTCAGGACACAGTTCTGTGGCTCTTCCACTCTCCTGACCTACAAGGAGATATTTGCAAGATTTTTCTTTTTGAAAAGAACAAAGAAATGGCCTGCATTTCATTGTATCACTTTGTCACCATTAGACCAGGAAAAACAACAATGGCCTAGCTATTCAGTAGCTCTGTATAAAATGATATCATGGGTAGAATGTGGGGACACAGAAGGGAGAGATATTGTCTGAGCGCACATTGGCCATTTGGAAAGGCAACATTTGTGAAAGAAAGAGAAGAAACTGACCTGCCCAGTGTGAGTCCACAGAGAAGGACATGCTAATTGGAAGTGAAGCAAGGAAAAGTTTAGGTGTGGGTTACCTTCCCACAGGCAGAGGTAGGCAGTTTTTGGTCTCCTAAAATGATAGGTGGCTCATTCTCATGTTAAGGCAAGCAGGAGGTAGAACCTCACTCTTACAGAATGGAGGACAAGAGAAACAGTGGTGGGAGGGTTGCTCAAGGAAGGCCTATTGAACGTACCA
This sequence comes from Bungarus multicinctus, assembly GCA_023653725.1. Lineage (NCBI taxonomy): Eukaryota > Metazoa > Chordata > Lepidosauria > Squamata > Elapidae > Bungarus > Bungarus multicinctus. The sequence continues at coordinate 164,048,234 of CM042836.1, forward strand.
GATCACCTAGATTTCCGGTGCTAGAGAGAAAATGAGACCCTGATGAGGGCTGAGATTTTATGGTTTTGAGTGAACAGACAGTATTTTTATCAATGCTTCTTACACTTTTCACTTGTAATTCATGCAATGATAAAGAGACTAGATAAATAATATAGAATATAACGATCAACATAATCAAAATGAGGAGAGAAGGATAACTTTTTCCAAGAATTCATGGCAGAGATAAGTTAATCCACACTGTACTCAACTGTATATATTTCTCTAATTGTAAATCATAGTGAGTGCAGTGAGCCTTATTTTTAAATAAATGTGTATAGAAAGATACTGTTAGTGCATGAGTCTCTTTGCCAGGGTAGATGTTTGAAGCTAAATGGATACACCCACCCATTCAGCCTTAAGAAGAGGAGAGTAATGAAGCCCCAGGGATGATGAAAGATAGTGGGAGAGGAATTATTAGCCAGGGTCATAACAGCACAAAACAGAGTTGCTGTACATACAGATTTGGACATTTTGTAGATGACTTCCAGCCTCACTGCCTCAAGTCTTCTAGTGAGTCATCTGTCTGCATTCCTTTTCAATGCTGTCTTCATGGTGAGACAATTTTGTTTGTTTATTAAAGGGCTGGCTTCTATTTTGGCTATAGTCATGCTCTCTTGCAAAGGATAAGGGGGGTGTTCAAAAGTAAAGAGGATAAGCTTTCTTGATCAGCATTTTTGAAGGGTCATCAGTTGCCAGCAAAATAAAAGGGAGCATAAATGGAATATCATGGCATAGTTACAATTTCTTGACACCATTATAAAGTATTCATGTTAATTATCATATGCTTATTATATGACATTAATTGCAGAGCATTTTGCATTCAGTTGAGGAAAAGACCTTTCTTCACCATTTTTCTTATGCTAACCTACCATGTTTATCATAGTCAGCAGAATTTAAAGGGAGGCACTATAGTAGGCAAATTGCTAGTAGCCAAGAGGATATATTTTGGAGAAACAGCTCATAACTAGAGATGATTGGGCATTGTTCTTATACAACTGATCAGGACTTTGTTTTGTTTTAACTTATTTAGGCTTATGCTTATTCTACATTTTTTGTTTCGTTTTGCATAACAAAAATATGAGAATAAATCAAATAATACACATCTACAACATTCCCACAACACGAAAACATTCAGATGAGGTTAATTTGGCAAGTCCATGATGATTTCTGTGAATTACCACATTATTTTCAACACATTCAGTTTTATTTGTTCATGATCTGTTTTAGACTCTTCCCCAGAGATTGGGAACTGTGATTCAAGGATCAACTGTGGAATGATTCATTTGCAGTTCCTCAGATCCTCCTTTTTCCTGTTTTTGAAAACAGAGACAACATATATTCTCCTCCAGTCATTTGACACTTTGCCATTTCTTCAGGATTTCTCAAAAATAACGGGCATCCCCTTACCATATTTCTATCATTCTTAACTTTATTGTTAACCCTCCTTCACCCTATTCTTCATAATTCCCTGGTAGAATGCATAGTACTTGTAGAATAGAATACGTGTAGCTCAGGGTTGAACTGTGGAGTCCTTGATGCCTTTTGAGCTTGGTTATTTGCTTGCAGAAGTTTTATTACCTAATGAGGTAATATCATCAGTGCTACTGAGTTTGGGATTTGCTTCCTGTTCATAGTTTACCCTGCCAGTGTTGGTGGAGATGTGGTATTTTTCCTTTGGTAGTTCCTTGATTTTTATTTTTATTTTATTTGGTTTGTCAATTGCTTACAAGATAATAGGTATAAGTAAAAACATAGTTATGAACACATGGGTATTAGGGTATTAGGATATTATGATATTATTATGATATTAAGGTATAGATATTATTAGGATATTAGGTATTAGGATATTATTAGGATATTAAGGTATGAATACATTAGGGTAACCATTTTTTGCTTGGTTGTTCGCCTGGTTTTTAATCCTTACTTACATACGTGTTGGCTGCTGGATAGGATGTGTTCTGGTCTTTTTGTTGCCTTTTTAGCTTTGTTGTTTTCTCTTGGTGAAAAAAGTAAGGTCCTGCACTCAGGCAGGAAAAACCAAATGTGCAGATATAGGATAGGCAGTACCTGCCTCAACAGTAGTGCCTGACAATATCAAGATCACAAGATGTGATAGTACGGCTTTATACAGTAGTAGTGAGGCCACATTTGAAATACAGTGGAGCCTCGGGTCATGACCATAATCCGGTCACGACCCGATTTGGTTGTGTCCGGACGCATGACCAACTGCACATGCACACAGTCAAAAAAATGGTGTCAAAGGGGAAATCAGCACGGAAAGGGAATCTTTCTGCACCAATTTTGTTCACCACCCAATTTGGTCATGAACAGGAGTGTTCGCGACCTGAGATTCCACTGTATTGCAACCAATTTTGGTCAGCACAATGCAAAAAGATTCTGGAAGTCCAGAAAAAGTGCACAGAAGAGCACTTTTAAAGGTCTGAAGGCTAAATAGTATGATGAATGGGAACTAGATATGTTTAGCCTATTGAAGAAAAGGCTTGGGGAGGCATGAAAGCAGTCTCCCAATACTTGAAAGGCTGTCATATGGAAGATGGTATCTATTTATTCTTCGCAGCATCTAAGGCAAGGACAAAAAACAATGTGTGGAAACTCATTAAAGAGGGATCCAACCTGCAAATATGGAGGAATTATTTGACAGTGAAAACAATTAATCAATGGAATCGCTTGTTTTCTGGAGTTGTGGTGGTCTATCCTGGACATTTTCAAGAAAAGATTGGATAACTATTGTTTGGGATGGTATAATGACTCTTGCCTTGAACAGAGGGTTGGACTAGAAGACGTCTAAAATCCATTCCATTCTATTATTCTTTTAAATGGTGTGTAAATGTGGTTTATCTCTGTGTGTCTCTATGTGTCTCCTGTTGGTTGAAACAGTTGGATCTGTCCATATATTGTTAGTTGAAGGAGTTTTCATCATATCTTCTGACTGTTAGATGATATTTATGGCTGTGCCCTGCTATGTCTCTCTGTCCTACATAATGGCTATTACAATCCTTATGCTATACTGTAAGTTCTAGATTACTCCATTATTTTCATCTTGGGCTACTGGGTCTTTTGATTTATTAAGATGTTGTCAAGATTGACGCGCAAGGCACTTCTTTCCACTCACATCTTGACAAAGAAGCTATGGGAGAGGGAGGGGTATGATTGGAATGTGTGGGGAGCTGGAGGAAGAAAAGGAATTTACATGAGCCGTTTGCAGCCTGAGAAAAATCTTGCAACCACAAGATCAGATGCTGAAGACTTCTGAAAAGTGCAGTTTGTTTTCCCAAAATAAAATGCTTAATCTGGATTGGTGGACAGTGAACACTGGGCGGCCCAGGGAAGAATAAAGGGGTTTTTACGGTAGTATGCTGTGCTTCATGCCAACTTAGAACTGGCTTTGCTTCTTCTGTATATGCCCCTTCCCAGGAGCCAAACATGGGTGACAAACATGGGCAAGGTGGTGGAGGCTGAAGACCCCTTAGTGTCCTTGAGCATCAATGTGGTCTGAAGGAGCAAGTGGAAGATGAGGCAACCGGTCAAGTGGGACAAGCCCACTGAGTGGAAGTTTCCAGTTGCAGTCCACAGTCCATCGATGGAGCAACTGCGGGTGAAGTTTGGTGGTTTGGAAATTTGGAAATTTGGATGGCCACATTACCAGGGACTGCAGTAGTGGCAATCAGGATGAGCAAAGTCACTTGCAGCATCTATCACCCCGTCTCCCCCTCTTCAGCAGCCAATCCCAGCCTTAGGGAATGTGACTAGGATGCTGGCCCAAGGGTCAGTCATGGCAGGACCTGCCACTCCAGCAAATGATCCCAGTGGCTCTGGAAGCTGCAGGAGTCCTTGCACAGGCATCAGTGGCCATAGTTGGGCTGCTGCCAGGATGTGTCCTAGTTTAGGAAGAATGGCCACAGTATCCCTCCATAATGCTGAGGCTCCAGAGCTGGTCAACCTGGATGCCTTCATGCAGATCCTGTGGGAGTGGTTTGAAAGCCCTATGCCACTCGGCACACAGAGACCCACATCCAAAACCTAAAGTAAGCGGCCAGTGTTGGAATATATTCAAGACTTCTGCAGCTTGGCTAGCAACCTGAGGGATTGGCCTGAGTGCATGCTGAGTGCATGCTGAGTGTAGCTGGAGCTATATCACAACTGCCTATCCCAGAACCTGCAGGCATGGTACTGAAGGCTACGGAGGTGGAGATCGATTTCATGGAGTACCACGAGCACACCACATCGGAGAGTTGATCTTGCCAGGCACCCAAGAAGTGACCAACCCACAGGAAAGGAAAACGAGGTGTGCCTCCCGCCACTGGTGGGAGACCTCATCAAGTCACTGGGGCCTGCTTCTACTGCAGGAAAGAGGGGCACTGGGCAGCAGAGTGCCTTGTGCCAAGACCAGTGTCTTCCCCCCACCCTCAAGCCAGCCCAAGAAGAAGACCCCCCCATTAAACAAAAGTAAAGACATGGGTGTTACAGCAGGTCATATAGTTCTCCCCTCAATCTAGACTCTAGACTCTGACTCCTACCATCAAGGATCCCACCTTCTACAAGAGTGAGAGTGGAGGGGAGGACAACTCAATGATAAGTGGTACCATTGCCTCTATGACAGTTAGGGTAGAGGTTCTACTACCTTCCACACGAGGAAGGTAAGGGGGATTTTCATAGCCTGAGTGCACAAGATGTTTGATCAGCCCCTATGTGGTAGAAAGATTAAGTGTGAATCTGAGGAAACTGAAGTAGCCCATGACTTTTTCCCAACTAGATGGCAAGGTGCCATCCAACAGGCAAGGTGCCAGCGACTTGCTTCACTGAGCCAGGAAAGATCAAAGTTGGGGCCCGCCTAAAGACAGTCTGATTCACCGTGACCCTAGGGATGCAAGCCCATGGTTCTAGGGTTGGAGTGGTGGAAAAAGTGGAGCCTGATTGGGATGAAATCCAGTGGTGGGTACAAATGACTGTGGCAGCCCAACAGAGGTTAGTGGAAACACTGGCAACCAGCCACATGCCTGCAGTCAGAAAAGTGAATGAGGAAACTGCAAATATACTAAAGGGAACTGATGAGTCAGAACCTCTGATTCCAGAGAAGTACCATGACCTCGTGGAGGCCTTTAGCAAAAAGGAATCAGACACGGTCCCCTCTCACTGCCCCTTAGATTGTGCAATTGAGTTCATGCTAGGAGCCAAATTGCCCAAGCCGAAAATATATTCGATGACACCCAAGGAGATGGAGGAACTCTGAGGGTAGGCAAGAACCTAGCTAGGGGTTTTATTCAGCTGGCAAAGTCAAGGATGATGTCTCCAGTATTGTTTAAGGAAAATAAAGATGGGTCCTTTAGACTGAGCATGGATTATTGAGGTCTGAACTGTATCAGTGTAGAGAACATGTACCCCCTCCTGCTAATGAGGGACATGCTAGGCTACCTAGCAAAGGGGAGGATCTTTAAAAAATTGGACCTTAGGGAGACATATTACAGAGTTAGGATCAAGGAGGAAGACAAGTGGAAGACAGTGTTTAATTGTCCCTTGGGCTGCTACCATTCAGAATGATGCTGTTTGGCCTGCAGCGACTGCCGGTTGTGTTCATGCAGTTAATCAATGAAATTCTGCATGAATAGAATAGAATAGAATAGAATAGAATAGAATAGACCTTCCGGCGCGCAGTTAAGACTCTATTTTATAAACAGGCCGGCCTGGCCCAGTAAGGGTTTGTGGGGTTTTAAATTTAATGAGGGTTTTTAATTTTTAATCTGATTTTTAAATTTTTATCTATCCCGGATTTTAAATATTTAATTGTAGTTGGACGGGATGCAGCCAGATATATGTGTTTAATCTAGTTTTAAATTCTATTTAACTTGTATCTATTTTATGTGTTTATTAGGCTGTACACCGCCCCGAGTCCCTTTTTGGGAGAGGGAGCGGTATAGAAATATGAAAAATAAATAAATAAATAAATAGAATAGAGTCGAGTCGAATCGAATCGAGTCGAATCGAATCGAATCGAATCGAATCGAATCAAATCAAATCAAATCAAATCAAATCAAATCAAATCAAATCAAATCAAATCAAATCAAATCAAATCAAATCTGGAAGGGATCTTGGATATCTTCTAATCCAGCTCCCTGCTTGAAAAACCTACACCATTTCAGGAAAACCTATACCATTTCAGAAAAGTGACTGTCTAATCCAGGGATGTCAAACTCAAGGCCCATGGGCTAGATAGTGGAGCTACCCTGGAAACAGCAAAGGACCAGCTTGTAGCACCTTGGCCTGGCCCAGGCCAACTGGGTGCCGATCTACAACTAGCAACGGCCATCCGGGCCAGAACGTGTCAGTCTTAGATCCACAAGGCTGGTTTGTGCAGGGAGGAGCCACCCCGGCCCACCTTCCCCCACTCCCAACCTGCCCGCTAGGCACACACACAGGAGGTGGTGAGCATACAAAGGCCTGGCATTCCTGCAGACCATCTTGCCCTGCAGGCTGACTACATTCTGCCTGTTTCACTCAGGACACCAGAGCTCACCACATCCTGTGTGCACACCCTGGGTGTGGGGCCGAGGCAATGGGGAAGTGTCTTGCTGGCTCCAGGGCAGCTGCATGGATCTAAGGCTGATCGTGTTCAGGGCCGGGTGGCCATGACAACTTGTAGATCAGTGCCTATCGGCCTGGGCTGAGCTGAGGTGATGCAGGCTGGTCCTACGCTGTTTCCAGGATGGCCCCATGGGCAAGGGGGAGAGTTTGGCAGCTGCCAGTGGCCATGCCACCTTCAGCCGTGGCTTTTCCATGTGGGGGCTGCAGCAGTCCCAGTGAAAGTGAAGCCTCATGGGCTGTGAGGCCAGGCTCAGAAAAGGATGAGGGGAAGAGATGGCAGCGTTTCCTTTTTACTGGGATAACCCTCACCCCCATCGGAAAGCTCATGCCCAGTGCCTGCCCCTGGCACCCCCAGGCTCCCATGTCCTTTGAACCCACCAGGCAGAAGTTCCACTGGCAAAGTTGGTCCAGGTTTCCTGATCGGTGGGTGGATGGGGCTTGGCCAGGGGCATCTGCAGGCAAGGTTGCGAGCCATCACATCTGGAAGGCGCCTTGGGGTGAGCTGCAGGGTTTGTGCCCTGGCCTGACACTTGGGTGGGTGGATCTGAGTAAGACTGCAGCCTGGGCCTCTGGTGAGGGAGCCTCTGGGCACATGCAGAGCATCCCCTTGCTTGCTTGGGTTGGGGTCTGCAGCCAAGAAGCCTGGCCGTGGCTTTCCAATGGGGAGTGGTCCCAGTGGCAGGGAAGCCTCACAGACCGCAAGGCCAGGCCAATGTGTGGGGCATGGAATGGGGCTGGCCTCCCCAAGGCACAGAGGTTCTGGTGTGGACATAGTGCTGGTTTATTCTAGTGGAGGCCATCCAGGCTGGAATAGGGTCAGCCTTAGATCTGACTTGAGAGGCCAGCCCACCATGCCTCCCTCACCCCCTGGTATATAAAAGTAGGAGATTTTATCTCAATATATATTTGAAAAAAGATATAAAAATAGTTTTAAAATGTTTCATTTTTATTGCTCATTTAAGAATGTGGAAGATTTTGCCAGAGTTTTCCAGAAGAAACATTTAAGTTAATAGTTTAAAAATGTAACAGTTCATTAAAAGTTTTCAAGTTTAAAATTTTTAAATTTGAAAATCCCTTTTTTGGTTGGTGGATGTGCTTTGTTCTTAGCCTTGTTTGTACCTTTTCTGTTTTAGGCAATTATGCCTATTTTTTTTTCTACCTTTTTTTCAGTCTATGTGCTTTTTTTTCTACCTTGTTATTTATTCAACTTGCTTACTATTATGTTAATTTTATTTATCTTTTTCTTCCCTATATATTTTTTAAAGTTTTTGAGCTCCAGTTCCTTCCTCCCTTATTCTTTAATATTTGCCTTATTTATTTGATCGATCTCTATTAACCCTATTCTTCTTTCATTTATAATGTTCCAGTCTTATTGTTATTATTTGCCTATTTATTTGTCTTTTATTTTCTGCCTTGTGTTTATTTTTATTCTCTACGGGGGGGTCTTCCCTCCCTTCCTATTGGGACCTCAAGCTTATTGTTACCTTTACTTATTCGTTGGTCTGGCCTCTTGTCATTTTCTTTCATACCTGTACAAAGGGGTCTTGATGTACCTGGCAATATATTTACACCAAGACCCCGGAGGAGCATATGAAGCTGGTAAGGACTGTATTCAAAAATTACAAAAGGCACGGTTCTATGTGAAGCTATCTAAATGCAACTTTCATAAAATCAGTTTACATTACTGGGGCACCGAATCTTGAAGGAGAACGTGGAGATGGACCCCAGCAAGGTAAAGGCAATACTGGAGTGAGAGGCCCTTCAAAGCAGGAGGCAGCTGCAAAGCTTCCTTGGTTCTACGAACTTTTGAGTTGCCAATTCATCCCCAATTTCGACCAGATAGCCTTGCCAATCACTAACTTGTTTAGGACAGGGAAAGGTATGAAACCCAAGCCTGGGCAGTCTCTGGATTGGTCCCTTGAATGCCAAGCTGTGTTCAAGAAGTTAAAGCACCTCTTCTGGGTCAGGGTGTTTCAGACAAACCATTTTGATATAGGCAGATGCCAGTGATGTGGCTGCGGGGGTAGTCTTACTCCAGAAAAATGCTAAGGGAGAGCTGCAATCCTGTGCCTACATGTCCTATAAACTTTCTGAGACCGAGGCGCACTGGGCCATCCAGGAAAAGGAAGCCTACATGGTCTGGTGCTGTCTCTTAACCTGGAAGCAGTTCTTGGAGGGCAGGAAAATCCCCTTCGAAGTAGTGATAGACCAGAAAACCTAGAGTTTTAAAGTGCTAAAGTTATCTCCTAAGCAGTCTGGTGGACTCAATACTTCAACTGCTTCAATGTCACCCTCTGATACCTACCGGGGGGGTGGGGGGATTATTTTGGCAGAATCTCTCTCCCACATGCCATAGTACAACAGTACCCAATAGGATGTAATCAACTCCATCATCCCATCCAACCAGTTTGTAGCACCCATGGTTACAAGGCAGCAGAGAGCAACCTGACACAGCCCTGAGGAAGGTCCTGGAAGCTGCCGACTAGTTCCAGCATCACAGAGATGAGCTGGCATCAAGAGAAGGTCTGGCATGGAAAAGGAGCAAAATCTATGTCACAGCTAGCCAAAGGATTCTAATTCTAAAGTGGAGCCACGATGTGAGGACAGCGGGGCATTTTGGGTTTGTAAAGACTCTCCATCTGGTGAAAAGGCAATTTCAGTGGCCAAAAATGAAGGAGGACATAGAGGCATATGTGGCTAGCTGCCCCATGTGTGCTTCAATGAAGCAATTGCCTGGGAAGCCCCTGGGATTACAACAGCCAACCCCACAAGCCCATGGGAGAAAATCTCTATGGACTTTATAACAGAATTGCCAGAAAGTGCTGGGAATATCATAGTTTGTTCTCCAAGCAAGCCCACTTTGTAATATGTTCCAAGATCCCTCCAGCACGGACTTTGGCTAAGTTATTCGTGCAGCACATCTACAGGTTGCATGGGGTCCCAAAATACATTATCTCGGACTGGGGAGTCTAATTCACTTTGAAATTCTGATGGCAGTTTTTATAGCTAATAGGGTCTTCCCAGAGGCTTAGCTCCACCCATCATCTTCACACCAATGGAGCATGTGAACATTGAAACTCAATTCTAAAGCAATGCCTGAGGTGTTATGTAAACTACCAACAGACCAGAGGTGGTATTCAGCAGGTTCTGATCAGTTCAGGAGAACCAGTAGTGGAAATTTTGAGTAGTTCAGAGAACCGGCAAATACTTCTGACTGGAGATTTTACAGTATCCTTCCCCTGCCATGTCCACCAAGCCACGCCCACAGAACAGGTAGTAAAAAATTTTGAACCCCACCACTGCAACAGACCAATTTGGACTGAACTTCTGCTCTTCACAGAAATGCATATAATAATTCCATGCATAGTAACATCAGGTTTACCCCATTTAAAGTGGTCACTGGGATGGAATTTTTGCCGATTCCAGAACTTTTTCAGGAGAAGCTATCTGGATGATTTCCTTAGGATACCTTGTGAGGTGAGTGAGACCAGCTGGTATCTTTAAGCAGTGCAAATGGATCTAAGGATTGCTTTTCCTGGGTGTGCTTTTCCTGGAGAGCTTAAATGACCTCTCTGCTAAAGGGTTTCACTTTATGAGCAAAAGTTTGCTGCTTGATAGTTATCACTGCATTTTAATTATTTCCATTCCTCAAGGTGCTCTGGCATTTTTCTACAGGTAATCCTTGACTTACAACAGTTCATTTAGTGACCATTCAAAGTTACAATGGCACTGAAAAAAGTGACTTATGACCATTTTCACACTTATGATTGTTGCAGCATCCTCACTGTCATGAGAGGCCAGCCAAGGAGAAGTGCCCCTTGACATGAGTGATGTCAAGTTGGCCACACCCACCCAGTCACATGACCACCAAGCCACACCCACCAACTAAGCCATGCCTACAGAACCGGTTGTTAAAAAAACTGAATCCCACCCCTGCTCTTCTCTGATACCTAGACAGAGAGAATTCTATAGCACAGGGGTCTCCAACCTTGGCAACTTTAACCCTGGCGGCTTAAAGTTGCCAAGGTTGGAGACTCCTGCTATAGCAGAAGGACTTCATAGATCCACATGACTGGAACACACTTGGTATTAAACCACTGGCTTTACTATAGCAGAGTTCTGTTCATAGCCAACAGTGACAAATATAAGCTATTTTCAGAGATCCATTTGAAAACACGTACATGATCACTTTTGGCATATATAGCAAAGGAGATCTTCTCCCTCACTTCCATGGCTGCTACCTTCACTGCTCATCAGAAAAGTGAGTTGGGAAGCTCTTGAAGTTCCTTCTGACAGCTTTACCTCAGTTGTCTGCTCCTTGTTTGGAGATGTTAGGCAGGAATTGGTGGAGAGAAAAGGTCATAGAGTTCAGGATGAATGAGAATTGCACATTTTTGTGTAAATTGGGGAATGAAGCACTGCCTTTCCTGTTGTCTGTCTGGCTACTGACTTGTCAATAAAGGACTGAAATTAGATCCAAAGCACTTTCCCCTCCAGAGATTGAAATAACTATTTACTACTAGTCAATATTCTTAAAATTGTGAGCTTTGACCAAAATAGCATTTGGGTCACCTATGTGGTGAGAATAGGACCACAGATTCCCGTAACATGACTGGAACAGGAAGTAGAAGCCTGCCAGTTTCTGGTGAAGGATTAGTAATATTTTCTGGTTTGTATCAACACCCCAAATATAGACAGAAGAACCTTGATTGTAAAGATTATTCTTTAAAAACCCACTGTCAATACAAGCAGATTTTTAAACACATTCTAGAAAAGGTTAAAATAATTCCAAATAAGTACAGTGATTGAGCAAAAACTCAGAGGATTTTTTAACAAATATGTAGAAAGAGCTTAGCCTGCAATATAGGCAGAAAATTGGTCAGCTGAGTCAGATAAATAAGAGACCTGGAGTCTAGTTTACTTTTTTTCTGAGGTAGAGACGACACATTAGCAAGCCCAGAAAATATAGCCTAATTCCCAAGGGTTATTTCAATTTTACAGTCAGCTGAGAGGACTGGCTTGTAGCACCTCTGCTTTCCATGTGTTTCCTTCCTTTCCTGCAAACTTTTCAAATTCAGCCTTGCAGTTATTCAGTACTTGAAATTATTGTATTTTTAGAGAATATATTTAAATACTAAAGTCAGTGGGAGACTTAGCCCATTTGTGCAACCCGTCCTCACTTCCAGAGCTGAGCAAGGTATTTCATTCTCAAGTAGTGGCTTGGATTTAGGAATATAAAGAAAAACTACAGGAAAGAAGTAAAGAACCATTTCCCATGGCCACAGAAAACAGGCAGGAATAACATATGCTGCCAAAATTGAACAAATAAACAATATTGTAAGACACAACTATAAGCAACATATGACTTGAATGTCAAAAGAGTAGATTTTAATAAAGCCAGAGCAATAGTAAGTAGCATAACTTGACAAAATAACCTAATAAGAAAAGTTGTTTAAGATGATTGGGAGTTCCTGAAGGAAAAAATATAGCTGCAAACAGTTTCAGGGAGAAAAAGCCAATGTGCCTGTTCAAAAAACTCTGAAGATCTGAAAGCAAACAAAAAGGAAACAAAAACAGAAGATTGTAAGAGGACCAGTCCATGAAATAATAATACAGATAGCCCTTGACTTGTAACAGTTCATTTAGTAACCATTCAAAGTTACAATGGCACTGAAAAATGTGACTTACGACTGTTTTTCACAGTTATGACCTTTGCAGCATCACCATGGTCATGTGATCAAAATTCAGATGTTAGCAACTGGTTTATATTTTTGACAATTGATGTGTCCAAGAGTCGTGTAATCACCTTTAATGGTCTTCTGATAAGCAAAGTCAATGTGGAAGCCAGGTTCACTTAACAACCGGATTACTAACTTAACAATTAAATGATTCACTTAACAACTATGTCAGGAAGTGTTGTAAAATGGTGCAAAACTCACTTAACAAATGTCTCACTTAACAACAGAAATTTTGGGCTCATTTGTAGTTGTAAGTCGAAGACTACCTGCACAGGTAATCAGCCTGGAACTGTAAAGCTAAAATCAGAATGAACTGAAGTTGACAGAGGGCTAATTTGGCCATACTGTACATAAAAAGTAAATAAAAATAGAAAACAGAATTAATATTTGCAGTTATTCATTGAAGATTGCAAAATTATCTAACATAAATTTTATTTTATTTAAAACATTTATGTAGGTGCCCGTCTTGTTAATAATTGTTTTATTGAAACTAGTTGAATCTAATATGATAGACAGTTGGAGGAATTAGATATGTCTAATCTAGTGAAAAGAAGGACTGGTGTGACACGATAGTAGTATTTCAATGTTTGAGGGGTTGCATAAAGAAGAGGGGGTCAACCTGTTTTCCGAAGCACCAGAAGTTAAGACAAAAAACAATGGATGGAAATTAATCAAGGAGAGAAACAACCTAGAACTGAAGATGAATTTCCTAATAGCGAGAACAGTTAACTAATGGAATGGCTAAGAAGAGATTGAACAGACATTTGTCTGAAAGTATTGTTTTTCTTTGCGTTCATTGTTAATGTTTTCTCTTTTGTATACCACCCACACTATTTAAGTTGGGTAGTCAAGGATATAAATCTGATAGAATAACCAGAAGAGATAAAATCAGAAATGAGACCATAAGGAAAGAATTGGCATAGAATCAATTCTAAACTACGTACGAAAAACAGCAAGTTAAGTGGTTTGCTCATCTGGAGAGGATGTCTTGGGATTATATACTATACAAGGCATATACAAAAAGAAGAGAAGATCAAACATCCAAGTACAACAACATAAATTAACAATGTTTGAGACTGCCAGAAAAGCAAGAACCTGAACTTTGTATGTTCATCCACATGGAGAGAAAAGGAAGAGGAGGAGGAGGAGGAGGAGGGGAAGGGGAAAGAGAAGGAGGAGAAAGAGAAGAGGGTCAGTATGACCCTCATTCTCTCAGTCAAAATGTACAGGTAGCCCTCCACTTACAAGTAGTGGCTTAGAATCATTTGACATTGCAACAGACCTCCCATATGATACAGTTTTGAAGTTCCAACAGCCATTTTTTTCCCACCCCTCCCATCAATCACATAATCAAATTTTGGGCTTTGGCAACCAGCCTGTTTTATGCCTGTTCACATTGTCCTGTGGTCACATGACTGAGGTTTTCAGCATTTCTTGCTGGAAACTGGTCTTTACTTCTGGTTTCCAACAAAGAATATCCATTAGGTAAAATGGACTTGTTCAATGACTGTGACATTCACTTAACGATCACTGCAAAAAAACTTGTAAAATTGGATATGGTCACATGGTGACCTGCTTAATGATCACCAAAACCTATGACTGTAATTCTGGGCTGAATTATGATCTGTAGAAAGTTACCACCCACTCTTCTCCTAGAAGAATGAAGTATTCTAGGAAATATTAAAAAGGCAGAATATTATACCTCCCTGGATAAGAAAAGAAGATACATGTTATTGGAAAGCAGTCCCCACCTTTGTTAATAGCCCCAGAAAGATTGTGCCATCCTATCTACAAGACAAAAGGCTGGGCCAGCTTATCTACAACACAAAAAACCTTCACCCTCAGGGCATAATAGGATTAGCCCTCTACCCTTCTCACCACATGGCTCCTGGGAAGATTATATCACACAGCAAGATTCAACCAAGCTTGGGACTCAAGACAATTTACAAAGTTATCCTGCATTGCCCCATGTGAGTCTGACAACCAATCATAATACATTTCTTTCACAGGAACAGGAAGCAAACTCAAAGCCCAAGAGAAGGTATAAATCTCTCTCTCACAGACACACCCATGTGCTCAATTGCCCAGGACCTCAAACCATATGGTCCTGTCCACCATTAAACCATCTTTCCAAACAGCCTCCATGTTTCTAGTATCTTTCTTCCCACTTGGAACTGAATCCAGAATAGACATTTCTTCCAAAGATGGGACTCCAAACTAACCTGACCAATGGACGTGGCCCAGGTAAGCCTCCCTTGCTGGCAGCAGACCCATTGAGTCTGTGGGTGAGTTTTCCTGGACCTTGGCCATTCGGAACAAGGGTTTTAAAGGATTTTCTTCACTTCATAATGCTCTTCACACTGGACCACTATTGATTTGGGAGATGGCTAATCTCTCGGTCTTAATTGAAATATAACAGCCAATTTCAATAAGCTGCTATGAAATGCACTTTCCTCAATAAGTGAGGGAGACAGTTATGGGATTCATCACTTTCACTATCTGAAACAGCCCTATGAATTTTGGACCTAGCTTCTTTGTGGGCAGCCTTAGCCTAAGATATTTAGTGGACAGGGAGACCTGGTTGCCCACTTTGAAAGGGGTTTGTGGAGACTGGTGTTTATCTGCTTGACGCTTGTACTTCTCAGCTGCTTGGCCAAGAGCCCACTTGGTATTTTCCCACCCTTCTCTTAGCGAGTCCATCCACTCATCCAAGGACATTGAGGTGGGAAATTCTCTAGGCAGTTCAGGCATAGGCATGAAGTCCATTCTGCTGGTGACTTGGAAAGTCATTAAACCAGTGCTACTATGGATGGCATTGTTATAGGCTACTTCTGCAAAAGGCAGATTGGCCCAATTTTCCTGTTGATAGTCTACGCAGCACCTCAGGTATTGTTCCGCCATCATGTTGGTTCGTTTCACGGCCCCATTTGTGCTCAGATGAAATGCAGAGCTCAGCCCCTGAGAGGATCCAATGGACCATAGGAACTCACTCCAGAACTTTGCAGTAAACTGCACTCTCGATCTGAGATGATCTATTGCGGCACACCATGGAGCCTATACATCTGCTTGATGAACATTTTCACTGATTTCTTAGTTGATTGTAATCTAGGACCACACAGTGAAATATGCTTGCTTAGACAATAGATCAACCACTGTCCAAATGATGGTATTCCTGCCACTTTCTGGGAGTTCAAATATAAAGTCCATTGCTATTTCCTCCCATGGGTGGATGGGATCAGCTACTGGCTGGAGTAGACCAGGCAGCTTCCCTAGTCGCATTTTCATTGCTGTGCAGTGGAGCAGCTCTTCATGTAGTCCTCAACATTGCCTTTCATCTTTGGCCACCAAAACTGCCATCTGGTCAAGTGGAGGGTCTTAAGGAACCCAAAATGTCGAGCCAACCTTGTGTTATGGCATCATTGTAGTACTTTCAGCCTTAGGCTGGCAGGAACGTACAACTTAGATCCCTTCCAGGCTAACCCATCTGGCATTATGAGGCCATTGGGGTTGTGTTTTAACCACTGGTCGCAGATTTTATCTCTGTGGTGATTGGGTTGATCATGTAGTCACCCCTACTTCTAGCTTGGCTTTGGGTGGTGACTTGAGCAACTGGCTGAGACTGGGGTATGACCACATGTACTACTTCCTCCCACTTGCTGTTAAATTGAGGTTTTCTTGATAGCTCATCAGCTAACTTATTCTTCTCACCTGGGATATGCTTCAGCTCTCAAAATTGAAATATTTAAAGTACTGCACACAATAGACTTGTTTGGGAACAGTTTTCTGGGAGTTTTTAGAGCCTCTACGTTCTTATAACAGTCCAGACTTCAAAAAGTTTCCTCCTCCTCCAAGAAATGCTCTTGGCATTGGTCAGCTTTTTGGACACATAAGCACAAGGTTGCAACTGACCCAGGGAATTTTTCTGTAGGAGCACTGTGGTGGTGACAACATTGTCCACTTGCACCACAAATGGCTTATCTGGGTCAGGGTGCAGCTGGATTGGTTCCCTCAAGAACTGTCCCTTCAACTCCTCAAACGTTCACTGACATTCAAGGTCGGTTCAATGGCTGGTTAGGTTTTAGCTTTGGGCCGGTTCCCTTGGTTTTTAACAGTTCAGTCAGAGATAATACTATCTCAGCAAATGTGGGAATGAATTGCCAGTAGAAGTGTGTGAACCCCAAGAAACTTTGAAACTGTTTCCAGGTGCAACAGGGGCTGCCTGTTGAGCACTGCTTTATTTATTTATTTTATTTATTTATTAAATTTATATACCGCCCTATTTCCCTAACAGGACTCAGGGCGGTGTACAGCCACATTAAAATATGAAAAACAGTACAAAATTAAAAACTAAAAGACCAAATATAAAAGGCTGAAAGCTAAAAAAGAGGGCTAAAAACTAAAAACCAAATGAACCCTAATTAAAATCCCCTAAAAACCCTAGGCCAGAGTGGCTTGATGAAATAAATAAGTTTTCAACGCGCACTGGAAGGTCAGGAGATCAGGGATGGTCCTCATCTCTGGGGGCAATTTGCTCCAGAGGGAGGGTGCCTCCCAACGAGAAGGCCCGCACCCTCGGGGTCGCCAGCCATCCAGCCGGCAGCACCCCGAGGAGGCCGACTCTATGGGAGCGTATTGGTCGACGGGAGGCCGATAATGGCAGGAGGCGGTCCCACAAATATCCTGGTCCCAAGCCATGGAGCGCTTTAAAGATGGTAACTAAAACCTTGAAGCGCACCCGGAGGGCCACCGGGAGCCAATGCAGCTCACGCAGGAATGGCGTAACATGGGAGCCCCATGGAGCTCCCAACACCACCCCGCGCGGCCGCATTCTGCACCAGCTGGAGCCTCCAGGTGCTCTTCAAGGGAAGCCCCATGTAGAGAGCATTGGCATAGTCTAGGGCGGGAGATCATAGGGCAGAGGTGACCGGGCAAAGCGCACCCCGATCCAGAAAGGGTCGCAACTGGTAGATCCTATGGACCTGACCAAAAGCTTTGACCTTGGCTGGGTCCCTCTCTATCCCTTTGCTCAATACTTGGTAGCCTAGGTAGTCTAAGGAGATCTTATGGAATTCACATTTTGACAGCTTGGCATAAAGTTTGGCATCTAGGAGTTTTTCAGCACCTGCCATACTAGTTTAACGTGCTCCTCTATGGTCTCACTGAAGATGAGAATGTCATCTAAGTAAGCTAAGATCCCCTGGTATAGGTGCTCATGTAGCACCTTGTTAATGAGTTGCATAAATACCGCGGGGGCTCCTTGGAGTCCAAAAAGCATCACTTTGAATTGGAAATTGCCTAGTGGCAATTGAATGCCATCGTCCATCTGTCACCCTCTCTTATGTGAACCCAATAATATGCTTCCCATAGGTCTTGTATGGTAAATTGCCTTTTGCCAAATGGTTGAGCAGGTTCTTCATAAGAGGCAGGGGGAAGGTATTTTGTATGCAGACAGCATTTATTCCTCAAAAATCAATGCAGAGTCTCATTCCCCATCTTTCTTTTCTTTAAAGAACACAGGGGCTGTGACATTAAACCATCTTTCCAAACCGCCTCCATGTTTCTAGTGTCTTTCTTCCCATTTGGACATTTCTTCCAACAAATCATAAGTTGAGGGCTCCCTGTATAACTCCATTCTTTTTTGTATGAATAAATATAGTGCAAGTATATTTCAATGAATGTATATTTCAGAATTCTGCATTCTAGTCAAGTATATAATCTCATCATTTACTTTTTCAGACATTGAGTTTCAAACATAAACCTACAGCACATATTATTAAAACTCTCATTTCTGTAACTTTTAACTGGGCAAAACAGTAGCAGTGCACCATAAGGCAATTTCAAACAAATGACTGTCCATTCTCTTCTTAAAAGCTTTCAGTGATGAGCACTCACAACCTTGAAGGCAAGTCATTGTTATTGGTCACTGGTTAATTGTTTTCTCACTATTAGGAAATTTCTCTTTAGTTCTAGGTTGCTTCTCTCCTTGTTTAATTTCCATCTATTGCTTCTTATCTTGCCTTCTGGTGCTTTGGAAAATAGGATGATTCCCCCACTCCTCTTCTTTTTGCTAAGTTGGGCTATTTTTTCTTTTTCTGGGACAACAAAGGTAAAGAAAGAATTAAGCAGTTCTGCTTTCTCCCTGCTTCATGTCAATTCCTTGCCACTTTCTCCCATTAATGGACTGGTTGCTCCTTTGGCTTTTTTCTTATTTTTTATATATTGAAATATTTTTTTATTATTTTTGACATTTGTTGCAAGTCTTAGTTTATTCTGAGCCTTAGCTTTCCTGACTTCATAGTTGCAGATTCTGGCTATATGCTGTATTCTGCCTCAGTTATGTGACCGTCTTTCTGTTTTTTATACTCACCATTTCTGTTTTTCAGAGAGTTCTTTGTGCAATCATGATTGCTTCTTCTTGGATTTCTTATTTTTCTTTTTCAGTGGTATTGTGCTGACTGTGCTTTTCATCAATGGACTCCTTCCCAAGCTCTTTGTTAGTTTGTGGAAATCAGCACTTTTAAAGTCTAAGACACTTGTTTGATTATGTTTGGTTGCTTTTGTCTGCTTTATGTTAAATTCTAATATAACACAGTCTCTCTCTCCAAAAGTTTCTGCAACCTCGACCCTTCTATCATTTGTTTTCTTTTTTTCTATCATTTCTTTTATAAAGTAATTATAAGAGTATTCTGTAATTAATTTGAGACTTGGAAAGGATTCCAACAAATTGAAATTCAGTGTGGAGAAAAGCAGACTTCACAGATGATTTTGGATTTGCTTTGATGTGACTGTATTAATGAATGAACTAAATACCAAACTGCAATGCCTTTTGTATATGAAATGTACAACTTTTTTTACAATAAATTTTTATTAAACAGTTTTCCTCATTTTACAATATAGTTTCCATTCATTGCAATGCTTCGGTATCCGTGTATGTACTTTTTACATAGATTTTAACTATTGTATATGTACATTTATATTTATATATATTCCTTTATATATTTTGTTCCACTATAATATCTACCATACACTGTATATTTCTTATCATCATACTATAATATTTCATATTCTTTATTTATTTTTACATCTGCTATTTAACCAATTATACCATGCATTCCAAATCAAATAATATTCGGTTTCTTCTCTGTCTTTTATTTCCATTGCCAGCTTGTCCATCTTGCCGCACTCTAATACTTTCTGTATCACACTTTCTTCCACCGGCATAATATCATGTTTCCAGTTTTGCGCATAAACGATTCTAGGTGCTGTTATTAAATGTAGCATTAGATATTGTGTTTTTTGTCATATTTTCCTGTTATTATACCTAGTAAGAATATCTCCGGTTTTAACTCTGTATGTTGCTTAATTATTTCCTCTATCCATTTTCTTATCCTTATCCAATATTTTTTTGCTACTGGGTATGTCCACCACATATGATAATATGTTCCTTGCTTTTGCTTACATTTCCAACATTCCGGTGTTCTATTTGGAAACATTTTTGCTAATCTAGCTGCAGGTAAGTGCCATCTGTAGAACATTTTATATACGTTTTCTCTCTATGCTGCTGACATTGTCAACTTATAGTTTTTTCCCCACAATTTTTCCCACTTTTATAATTCTATCATATAGCCAAACTTTTGTGCCCATGTTATCATCACTTCCTTTACTGTCTCTTCTTACATTTTGTATCCCAATAGCTAGCTGTATATTTTTTTATCAATTTTTCCTCTGGACCTTGTAATATCTTATCCAATTCCAATGTTTCTTTATAGAACCCATATGTTTCTGCATCTTTCTTGTATCTTGTCTGGATTTGCATACAGGGTCACCAATCTAGATCTATTCCCTGATTTTTTAACTCTTGTTTTGTTTTTAATTTTTCTTGATCATTTAGGATGTCCTGGTATCTGGCTATTTTATCTAAATCCAGCCCATTGGGCTATATTAATGCTTCCATGGTTGATAACTGGTATTTTATTGTAATAATTCCTTTTAATCTTTTCCCAAATAAGTAATAATTCATTTCTTATTTGATGTCTTTGAAAGTAACTATGCGTTTTATTTTTACCATCCCATATGAATGCGTGCCAGCCCAATTGTAAGTCATTTTGATATGGGTGTATCAGCTCATTTAGCACTTTTTAAAATCTTTCCGTGATTATAGATTTGAATATTTTATAATTATCTATAATTCTTTATCTAATTGTCTATAAATCTTTTTCTATTGGTAATTTGTATCTTCTTTTGGGATTAATGCGAAATACGCTTCCAACCAAGATTTAGGACTCTGCAAGAGCTTTGTTATACATTTCTATCATTATTGCCTCTAATGGGTCTTGTATAATTTTGTATAATTCTACAGGTAGTCTGTCTGGGTTTGGCATTTTGTTGTTTTTGTTTCTTTACTGCCTCTATCATTTCCATCATGATTATTTTTCCATTTAACATCATACTTTTTGTGTCTGCTATTTTAGTTAAGTCCATCTTATCTAGGTATTTTTTGGACATCATCTTCTACTATGTTTTCTTGACTATACAAATTCCTTAAAAAATCTTGGATTATCTTCTTTTTTTCTTCAATTCAATAAGTATATATTTCCTCCCTCATCCTGCAGTTGATGTATTATTTTCTTCTCTCTCTCTCTAGTTTGTATGCTAGTGATATGCCCGGTTTATTTGCATGTTCAAAAAAATTGTTTTGCCATTTTAACATTTTGTGCTATTTCGTCTTGTATCATCAAATTTAGTCTATGTTTTAAAAGATCTCTTTTTCCTTTTATTTTAGTTTTTTGAGTTCTTTCTGTAATTCTAATTCCAATTTTAAAAATTCATCCTGTAGTGCTTCTTGTTGCTGTTTCTTTTTTCTATTTTTCCTTGCCACATATGCTATAGTTAATCCTCATATATACGCTTTTGTCGTGTCCCACAAATTTTGTACTGTTGTTCTTTCTTTCCTATTTTCCTTAAGAAAGAGTTTCATTTCTTTTTCAATCATTTGTACATATTCTTTATCCTTCAGGATACTTTGGTTCATTGTCCATCTTCTTCTCTTCTTCTGACTTCTCCATAACACTTTTATTGGGTTATGGTCCACCCAGTTATTTGCCATTATATCTACTTCTTCAATTTCTTTTCTCAATCCAGGTGTCATCCTTGCTATATAAATTTATGACGATGATTGATGTACATTTGAATAGAAGGTATATTGATTGTTCTTTTCATTTAATTCCCTCTATGTGTCCTGTAAATTTAATTATTTTACCATCTCAAAGAATGTATTTGGAAGTATTCTTCTTCTTTATTTCTTTTATCACTTCTATAGTCTTTTTTGCTATCAACTACTGTGTTAAAGTTGCCTATTAGACACACATGAAATGTACAAATGAAGGCTTTTGCAGTTTCCTTCAATCAAATGTAGAACAACATTCTCTCCCACTTTTCAACACTAAATGAAGCCACACATCAGCTGATCACCTCCGGTGGTACTCAGCCATGTTAGATGCATAGCATGGTGAGTTTTCAAGGTGATTCCAAGACTTCAGAACAGTTACAAGTGAAATGCACAAGATTTTTCCTCCCTTTACCTGCAATATTGATAATACACCCAGCAATGTTCAGCTCAAACTCATTGACCTACAGTCTGATGCACCCCTGGCAAAGCACCTTAAGTCAGTATGAGTGCTGGATTTTTACTCTTCTCTGAAAGAGAACTTTCCATACATGAGGAATGGTCAATGAGGTCTGTTTCCTACCAATTTGCATTTTATTTAAAAGTAATCAAGACTCAACCTCTTATCCTGCAGGAATTTTTATAATACCAAATTAAGATGCCTTCTAAACAATTAAATAAATTCCCAAATCTGTTTTTATATTTAAAAACCTTTTTGTTGGTCATGAATCTCAAGTGTTTAGCTTCAATTGATTGTCCCAAAATTTAATACTGCAAGAGGTAAAGATATTTCTTATTATGACTCTTGAGGTGAGGCCAGTGCTAGAATGCACTGTGTTATTATATATAGCACTCTCCATGGTGCTAACGTTTTGGCAACTTTTTGCAGTAGCCCTGGGATTTTCCCCTGCCTTCGCTTTGCGGCTGCATAGGTAGGACAGTTAGCCTCATAGCTTTCTATATCTTTCTTTAGGTATGGCCACCAGAATTGTCTTTTTATCAAGGGCAATTTTTTCAAGAATCTGGAGCGGCCAGTTGAGCTTTGAATTGTGGCAGGTTTTCATGAGATTAAGTCTCTGACTATCTGGGACATTCAGTTTCTCTCCCATTCAAGCCAGACTGTCTTTTTGCAAACAAGTATTCTTATGAGCCTGGAACCAGTCATCTGTGAGGAGAGCTTGTTTGAATGCTTGGATGGTGTCATGGTCAGTTGGGAGATCTTGTTTTGTTTGCACTCTGGTCATTATTTTGGCTGCCAATGGGGAAGCTGGGAGCAGGGGTTTGACTATCTCTCATTTGTCGCTGTAGTATTGGGGCATTCTAGATAGAGCATCGGCTAAGAAGTTCTTCCACCCAAGGAGGTATTTGAGAGTGAAATCAAAATGCTTGAAATACTGGGCCCAGCATACTTGTTTTGGGGATAGTTTCCATGGGATCTTAAGGACCTCCAGATTTTTATGGACAGTCCAGATGAGAAGGGGATCTTATTCCCTTCCAGGAAATGTCTCCATATAAGGAGTGTTCTCCCAAACAGCCTATCTCTGTTCTGTAAGTTTTTTTGGAGGTGTATATAGCTGGCCTTGCTCATTCTCTTGGAGGAGGATGGCCCTGAGTGCAGCATCGTTGGCATCTGCCAGGATGACAAAGGGTTTTTCTGGGTCTGGGTGCTTCAGCACTGATTCTGCTGAAAACAGCTGCTTTAGCTTTTCAAATGCTGCCTAACATTCCATCGTCCAATTTAATGGCTGCTTTGGTTTGGGTTTGTTCCCCCTTTAGTCTTTAGCAGATTGGTTATTGGGAGCGCAATTTGCGTGAATGCCAGGATGAATTGTCAGTAGAAGTTGGCAAACCCCAATAAACAAGAAGTTGGCAACCCCAACCTGTCTGTGTGTGTGGGAAGGAGCCCATTCAGCCACTCCTCGCACTTTTCCAGGATCCACTTTTACACCTTCATGAGAGATTCTGTATCCTAGGTAGTCTATCTTTTCCTTGTGGAACTCACCTTTTGAAAGTTTTGCATAAAGCTTTGCAGCTGTGCTACCCCCACTCACCCAAACATAAGGGTTGGTGTAGAGAGCTTTATTCAGTCTGTTCACTCAACAGTTCTATTTCAGGTGTTAAGCTAACCCCCAACTGCAAACTTAGCACAGTAATTTGCTTGCAACCAAGTAGATAACCAAATGCAAAACAAACTTACAGCCAAACCAAAAACCGTCTTGGAAATAAAGATTTTGCCTGGGTTGGTTCCAAAAACAAGCAGCCCCAAATCCCCTCTGAGGTTAGGGGCCTCCACTGAGGTTTGTCAACAAATCCAGTGGTCCGAGGGCTTGGTGGAGTGCCATCATGAAGCAGTTGAAGTTCTGCAGCTCCAGGGTGTCTGCATTGTGGAAGGTCACCATCCATCTGGCTGCTGCCCCTTCCAGGGCTAGGGTGATGACTCTGACCCGAGTGCCCTGGGTTTGGAAGTCTCACCCGCATTCCTCCATCTAAGTGAGGAAATGCACCAAGAAAAATCTCAATTGCTGCAGGTTGCCATTGTACTTCATGCCCAATGGAGTATCTTCCATTCCAACTGTGGGACTCTTGCCCACCCAAGGGCATTTTGGGGGATTGGTGTTGTGTATGGCAGATTCACCCAGGTGGCTACCAGTCCTATTGCTCCACCTGCAAAGTCTGTGGCTGCTGAACCAGGGGTGGTGGATCTGGCTCCATTAGCAGCTGTGGCTGCTTTGCCTCCTCCTTCCAGCAGTCCAGTTCTCCCCAAGCTCTCAGGTTCTCAAAAGCCTCCATCACAAAGCACATTATGTGCTTTTGAGTTGCTCATCCCTGGCTGTTTCTTTGGCCAGGTCCTCTTGATCCCATGGGGCTTCCAGCTCATGCTTCCAGCCTAGTTGCCAACTGCCCTGGGTGAGAGTGACACTTTTGGTCCTTCTGTCCCAGTTGTCCTTCTTCCCTACTCCAATCAACCATCTCGGCTTTGTGGGATATTCCAAGGTGGTCTCATCTTTGACAGGTCACTCAGAGATTGTATTTGTCAGGGTGGTGGTAGAGGTTTCGACCCAGCACTCTCCGTCTTTGTTCTCACCATTTTGCTCGAACGTGGTTTGCAAGGTCCCCTTCAAGGGTGGGATGCTATCGGTTTTGCCCAGCTCTATAGAACCAGTAGCTCTGAAGAGAAACTGGTTCTGTGTCTGCTGCTGTTTGGCCCACCCACCCGCCTGGGCTGTTACTTAACCTTTATTTCCTGCTTTTTCAACCTCAGCTGCTTTGTGCAGCACAGCTGAGGTTGAAAAAGAGTTTAAAAAGTGCTTTTTCAAAGGCGCACCCGTGTGCAGCTCTTATCAGCTGCCTGGGGAGCACACTTTAGGTGTAATACATGTGCGCATAAAACGTAATCACCAACCGGTAGTAACACTCATTGAATCCCACCCCTAGTCCCCTTGCTAGAGCGTAAGCTTCTCTGGGTTGACCACTTTGAAGATCCTGCTTTATGTAAGGACTTGCCTCTCCTCTCTGTTCAAGAAAGTACAACTCTTGAAACAATTTGCATTTCAAAAGGAAACTTTTATTGAGAGAAAGTGATAGCTAAACAAATAAAGCAGAATCTGAAGATTCCTGTGCAATTCCATCTGATTAAACAGTTAGAGAACCCTCCCCTCAGTGTGGTGTTGAATAAGCCAATCCACAGATGCAAAGATGTTTTGAGAATTGCAAGCTGAGAAGATAAGAAGCTGTTCCCAGGCGTCATTTGCTGGAGTCTCCAGAGTTGAGACAAAACAGATAGTTCCCCCCCCCTTACATTCCCAGGAAGGTAAATCAAAGTACAGGATAGATAGGCACCAGGAAGAAAATTATAAACTGAGAAATGTCTCCAGGCCCCCCCTCCCCACCAGAATGGCACCGTCCCAATAGGAATCTATGGGACCTGACAGATGATAAATTCCCAGATACAGAAGAGACTGCACTACAGCCACTCCATCTTAGCCTGGTCCAGCTGAAGCCTGTTGCTCTTCATCCAGGCCCCCACAGCCTCCAAGCATTGTAAGAGGGTATCCATAGTATCACTTAGTTCAGATATGTACAACTGGGTATTATCTGCATAGTGATGACACCTCACGCCACGGTGATGGATGAATTCACATAGTATCTTCATGTAGATGTTCAATCAATCAATAAAAATAGAGCTAGAAGAGATCTTGGAGGTCTTCTAGTCCAGCCTCCTGATCAAGCAGGGATGAAGGGATGAAGCACCCACAACTTCTGAAAACAAGCTTCTGTACTGGTTAATTGTTCTCACTGTTCTCCTTAATTAATTAATTAATTGTTCTCCTTAATTCCAGGTTGCTTCTCTCCTTGATTAGTCTCCATCCATTGTTTCTTGTCTTGATTTCTGGTGATTTAGAAAATAAGTTGTGATTATATTAAGAGCAATTGCGTTCTCTTCGCTGATGATATAAAGCTGTTCAATACCACAGACAATACTGCTACCCTTCAAAAAGACCTCGACTATATATCAGAATGGTCAAACAAATGGCAACTTCATATCTCAACAAATAAATGCTCTGTCTTACATATTGGCAAAAAAAATCAAAAAATAAAATACAAGCTGAATAGTCAAGACCTTGTTGATGATCCAAACTCTGTCAAGGATCTTGGAGTACTCGTCTCTAATGATCTAAGTGCTAGAGCCCACTGTAACTACATAACCAAAAAAGCATTAAGAGTTGTTAACCTGATACTACGTAGCTTTTTCTCTGGTAATATCACACTACTAACTAAAGCATACAAAACTTTTGCTAGACCAATACTTGAATACAGCTCACCAGTCTGGAACCCACATTACGTATCTGATATTAGCACAATAGAGAAAGTCCAGAATTATTTCACAAGAAGAGTTCTCCACTCCTCTACTGGTTGCAGAATACCTTATGCCACCAGACTTGAAATTCTAGACCTAGAAAACCTTGAATTACGCTGCCTTCAGTCCGATTTAAGTATGGTATATAAAATCATACATTGCAATGACTTACCTGTCAATGAATACTTCAGCTTCAGCCATAACAACACAAGAGCACACAATAGATACAAACTCAAAGTTAACCGCACCAAACTTGATTGCAGGAAATATGACTTCAGCACAGAGTGGTCAATGTCTGGAATACTCTACCTGACTCTGTGGTTTCTTCCCCAAACCCCAAAAACTTTAACCTTAGACTGTCTACTATTGACCTCACCCCTTTCCTAAGAGATCTGTAGGGAGCGTGTATAAGCGCACCAACGTGCCTACCGTCCTTGTCCTATTGTTTCTTTTATTTTCTTATATATGTATCCACATATTCATAACTATGTTAATACTTATATCTATTATCTTGTAAGCAATTGACAAATCAAATAAATAAATAAATAATAAATAAATACATAAAAGTTGACTCCTTTTTTTGGGCAGCCCCTCAAATACTTGAATACTGCCATCATGACTTCCCTAGTCCTTTTCTCTATCGTACTCATACCCAGTTCTTGCAACTGTTCTTCATATGTTTTAGTCTCCAGGCCTTTAATCATCCTAGTTGCTGTTATCTGCACCTTTTTCAAAGTCTCAACATCTTTTTTGAAATGTGATGATCAAAACTGAATGCAGTATTCCAGGTGTGATCTTACTAAAGTTTCATAAAGCATTTCTATCCCTCTGTTTTTATACAATCAAGGATTGTATTAGCTTTCTTGGCCGCTGCTGCACAGTATTGGCTCATAGTTAAATGTTTGTTCACTAGCACTCCAGGATCTCTCCCACTGTTACTGGCACTGAGCAAAGCTTGGCCTAGTCTATACTTGTACAGTTGATTTTTCTTTCCTAAGTGTAAAAACTTACTTTTATCTACATTGAATTTCATTTAGATAGATTGTTTGCTGTCATGAAGTGGTTGAAGATGCATAGCTCTGAGGCAGCACTATGCACTCTATAGCAATCCCCTCCAGCTCCGTGGTCACCCACTGCACCCTGGCTCCTTCAGTTGGCAGATCAGCGCCTTACTCCTGCATGTAGGTCCAGACTTGGGCTAGGAAGAATCCCTTTGTGTCTCTGCTGAATTTCACCTCCAGAGCTGGCAGGTTGAAGTTTCTCCTTCTCTTTGATGCAGCCCAGGGTGCTGCTGGTGGCTGGGTTACTAGGGAGAGTACTGGCTGCTGTGCTGGGGCTGGTGCCGCAGTGGCAGGTGCAGCCATACTTTTGTCCACCAGGTCCTGTGCCAGTCAGGTGATTGGTCAAGCCATCTGAGCTAAGGCTTCACATGCTGTGGGGTTGTTGGAGGCATCTCTCACAAATTTGATGGCTTGTTCTACCAGCGTGCTGTTGCAGTCCATCTCACCCAGAGTTGCTCCATCTTTGATCTCCATATGTGGTTCTCTCTGGCAGCTCCCTCAGCTTCCCTGCATCAAGCTTACTCCACAGGGCTTTTTTTCCCACTCATTTTTTTTTCTGAGCCCTACTGACCATCTGGATCTTGGCTGGTCACCGCAGGTTTCTGCCTCTCCCAGCCACTCAAGGGGATCCCTTCCACCATGGGGTCTTGCTGCAGCCTCTCGACAAGTTTCAATTTCCTCCTGGTCACTGTCATGAGCCAACATTTCTTGCATGCTCCCTGAAGTAGGGGTGCGTTTCTGGGTTGACCTTTGCTGCAGATCTAACCTAACGTCAGCCCTGCCCCAGTCAGGTCCTTAAGAAAGAAAGTCCCTCAACTCCATTTGTTGAAGTGATAATTTCTTTTACTAAGGCTACATGGTTGCAGTAAAAGAAAGGCTAGATCCATGGCCCTCCCTCTTTAGCCAGTTCATCAGCATCCAATAGCATGCTGACCAGATATTTTGGGAACGGCTTGGTTGTTGGCACAGATGAGGAACCACCCTGCTGTCTCAGCCCCATCCCCTGGGCACTCACCACCTCCTGTGTGAACCCACAGGGGGAGGGGTGGAGGCAGAAAGGCGGCACCTAGCTGGCTCCAGGGCTGCCCAGTGGATCTAAGGTTCATTGTGTTCCAGGCCAGATATCCACCATCCAGTTGTAGATCAGGGCCGCGCCCACCAACAGTGCCTCTGTAGGAAGTTAGCACCCACCTCTCTCCTAGAAAATTGAAATAGCCTAGGAAATATTAAAAAGGCAGAATATTTCCCCTAAAAAGAGTAGAAAATCAAGAAGCAGAAACTCACCTCAGAAGCAGAATCTCAATCCCACCTTTGTTAATGGGTGGCCTGGGCCAGAATTCTTTACATAACATGGAACTCCAGGTAAAGCTATAGCAATTACTAAAAGCCCTTTTAAGGGCATAATCACCCAGCAAGGCTTGGAACTCAGGACAGCCTACAGAGTTGCCCCTGGGAGTCTGACAACCAATTAGAATACAAGCTCCAATTCAAATCCCAACAGAGGGTATAAAACCCAGGCACTCTCAGCACCTCAGCCATTTTTCTTGATCTCTTCTCACCTTGTAGTATGTGATCATCCCGCTCTGGAGCTCCAGACCATGTGGTCCTGTCCACCATTAAACCTTCCAAGCAGCCTCCATGTTTCCAGTGTCTTTTTTCCCCACTTGGAACTAAACCCAGAAAGATATTTCTTTCAACACCTCCATGGCCTGCTCGCTGGCCTGGCCTTGCAGCCCATGAGGCTTCCCTTTCATTGGGACCACCCCCATCCCACCCTGCGTGAGAAAGCCACAGCCATGATAAGCACGGCCACTGGCAACGCTGCCAATCTCTCCCACTTACCTCGTCTCTTTCTGAGCATGGAGGAAGGAATGAGATGGGAATGAGAGGAGGGGGGCAGGGAAGGAAGGGGGACGGGAGGGAGGGAAGGAGGAATGAGGGAGGGAAGGAAGGAAGATCAGAAGGAAGGAAAGAGAAAGAAAGCGAGGTTTTTTTTGTTGAGAGGCAGCCAAAGAAGCAGCATTCCTTGGCTGGGAAGCAGCAAAGGCAGAAAGGGCAAGTAAGCCTCAGATTCTGTAAACCAAGCAAAGTTCCTGCCATTCGCAGAAAAAGAAGGAAGAAAAAGGGGAGCCAAAAGCTAAATCCCCAAGGCTGACATTGCTCTGGCTGGCAGTTGATCTCTCCCTCTCTGGCTTCCTTTGATTACTCACCACCTTTAGTTCAGAAGCAGCCACGTGGGGGAAGGGGAGACTGGGCTGATTTTTGCTCCCTGGGTTTTTAAAGTTGTGAGGTTTTTCTTCCTCTTTTTCCTTGCTTTGCAGCATGGTTGTCAGCTCTGGGAGCATCATTTCTGGGCTGGGAGCATCGATCCTTTGGAAGAAAAAGCAGTGGGAGTGGAGGAGGCAGTGACTTGGGCTTGTAAGGGTCCTTTCTCTGACTTTGGATTTGTCTCCTCTGTATGTTTGTGTGTGGCTTCTTTCTCCCCCTCTTCTTCCAGTTTCTTTTTTTCTTGGAAACAAAGGAAGCGTGAGGAGGAGAAGTGGGGTTATCCCAAAAAGCAAGACCCCAAAATTAAAAGACTGGCTTTTAAAATCCTTAAAAAATTATGGGCTGGCCATTTCTCTTTTTCTTTTGGGAAAAAACAAGCAGCAGATATCTGAGCGGGTATCCCTGGCTCTTAATAAGGCCCACATTTAAAAGTGGGGGGGAGTCGCCTTCTCTTCCAGGGAAGGGAGGGGGAAGAAGGAAGGAAGGAGATGGGAATGAGAAGAGGGAGGGCTGGAGAGGAAGGAAAGAGATGGAATAAGGAGAGAAGAGGGAGGGAGGGAGGAGAGAGTTAGGAATAAGGAGGGGAGAAGGCGGGAGGGGAGGGAGGAAGGAGAGAGCTGGGAATGAGAAGGAGAGAAAGAGGAAGAGGAGGAGAGGGGAGGGAGGGACAGGGGGAGGAATGAGATGGGAATGAGAAGAAGAGAAGGAGGGAGGGTTAGGAGGAAGGAAGAAGGGAAGGACATGGGTAGGAGAAGGTGGGAGGCAGGGAAGCTGGCCATGCCCACCCCAGCCATATCCAGTCTGGCCACACCTATGCCTCGGCCCCACTGAGGTAAACCAGATGCACAACCCTGATGCGGCCCTCAATTAAATCAAGTTTGACACCCTTGTTGTAGGTCAATTAGTCCAACCCCCCACCCAAGCAGGAGACCCTACACCATTTTGCAGGGGCGGGCTGAGGAGTTTTCTAGGTTTCTGCAGGACAAAATCACTCAGATCCGGGATGAGCTGGACTCCAACTGGGCATCTCCGGGCGGGGGGACGGGGGTGGATATCGGTGAGGTCATTTGGGTTGAGTTCGATCCTGTTACTCTGGAGGACGTGGACAGGATACTGGGGGGGCTTAATGCCACCACTTGTTTGCTGGACCCGTGCCCCTCCTGGCTGGTCTTGGCCACTCGGGAGGTGACACGAGGCTGGTTCCAGGGAATCATAAACGCTTCCTTGAGAGAGGGGCTGTTACCCGCCGTCTTGAAAGAGGCGGTGGTTCGGCCCCTCCTCAAGAAACCGTCCCTGGACCCAGCATTACTATCAAATTATCATCCAGTCTCCAACCTTCGCTTTGTTGCGAAGGTTGTTGAGAGTGTGGTGGCATGTCATCTCCCGCAGTACTTGGATGAAGCGAGTTATCTTGACACCCTCCAATCGGGTTTCAGGCCCGGGCACAGCACGGAGACGGCGTTGGTCGCGTTGGTGGATGATCTCTGGAGGGCTCGGGACAGGGGTTGTTCCTCTGTCCTGGTCCTGTTAGATCTCTCAGCGGCTTTTGATACTGTCGACCACAGTATCTTATTGCGGCGGTTGGAGGGGTTGGGGGTGGGAGGCATCGTGTTACGGTGGTTCGCCTCCTTCCTCTCCGCCCGTTCGCAATTTGTGTTGACAGCGGGGCAGAGATCGGCCCCGAGGCCCCTACATTTATGTGAAGCCGCTGGGTGAGATTATCCGTGGCTTCGGGGTGGAGTTCCATCAGTACGCTGATGATACTCAGCTGTATATCTCCACCACGGGCCACCCCAACGAAGCCGTCGAAGTGATGACCCGGTGCCTGGAGGCCGTGCGGAGTTGGATGGGTCATAACAGGCTTCATCTCAACCCGACCAAAACCGAGTGGCTGTGGTTTCCTGTGCCCAGATACAGCCAGCTTGTTCCTTTGCTGGCCGTGGGGGGAGAGGTTGTGACCCCCGTGGAAAGGGCACGCAATCTGGGTGTCCTCCTGGATGTACGGCTGTCTTTAGAAGATCATATTGCAGCCGTCGCCAGGGGGGCTTTTTGTCAGATTCGTCTGATTCACCAGTTGCGGCCCTTTCTGGATTTGGACGCACTTCGCACAGTCACTTCCGCCCTCGTCATCTCCCACTTGGACTATTGCAATGCTCTCTACATGGGGCTCCCCTTGAAGAGTCTCCGGAGGCTGCAGCTGGTTCAGAATGCAGCCGCGCGGGTGATCGTGGGTGCCCCTCGGGGCTCCCACGTAACACCGCTTCTCCGCAGGCTGCACTGGCTTCCTGTGGCCTTCCAGATTCGATTCAAGGTGGTACTGACTGTATTTAAAGTTCTCCATGGCTTGGGACCTGGGTACTTACGGGACCACCTGCTGCCATCAACAACCTCCCGCTGCCCAGTACGCTCTCACAGGGTTGCCCTCCTTGGGGTGCCGCCGCCTGATCGTTGTCGGCTGGCGGCCCCAAGGGTGCAGGCTTCTCTGTGGGAGCCCCCTCCCTGTGGAATGATCTCCCCCCAGAGATACGGGCCATGACGGACATCCTGACCTTCCGGCACGCAGTTAAGACCTTATTTTTCAAGCAGGCCGGCCTGGCCCAGTAAATGGTCTATGGGTTTTAAATTTAATTTGGGTTTTAATTGTTAAATTTTTAAAATTTTTAACTTTTTAATTAATCTCGGATTTTAAATGTATTTGTAATTTGATGGGATTCAGCCGGATTTGCATATTTAATTTAGTTTTAAATTGTATTTATTCTGTGTGTTTTTTAGTAGGCTGTACACCGCCCCGAGTCTCTTTTTGGGAGAGGGAGCGGTATAGAAATCTGATTAATAAATAAATAAATAAATAAATAAATTTCTGACAGATGGCAATACAATCTCTTCTTGAAAGCTTCCAGTGATGAAGCTCCCACAAGTTTGGAAGGAAGCTGTTCCATTGGTTGGTTGCTCTAACTGTTAGAAAATTTCTCCTTATTTCTAGATTGAATCTCTCCTTGTTCAGTTTCCATCCATTATTCCTTGTCTGGCCTACAGGTACTTTGGAAATTAGGTTGACCCACTCCTCTCTGTGACAGCCCCTCAAATATTTTCTTAGTGTTGTGATGCTGCAGTACATTCTGGCTCTTCTTAACGAAGTCTGGACACAGCTTCTTTTGTGTGCAGGGGATGGTTACTTGTGAAACTAAGGATCTGGTCTGTGTGCATGGATTTGCAGTAGATATGGGTTTCCATTTCTCTGTTGTCTAGTCTCCTTATGTCAATGTCGAGGAATGGGAGCCTTTTGTCTCTTTGCATGTGAATTTGTTCCCAGGGAATATGTTATTTAGTAGGTGGTGTATTTCTTCAATTTGGGAACGTTTGATGATGACAAAGGTGTCATCAGTGTAGCATGTCCAGAATTTTGGTTGGGTGGTGGATAGAGCTATGGATTTGAGTCATTGCATGACTGCTTCTGCTATTAGGCCTGCTGTTAAGCTGATTCTCAAGCTTCTTGCCTCCAGCGGTTGCAAGTTTAGCAGAATAGCAATCTGCTGCTCAGTGTCCCTCCTTCCCATATTTGAAGCACACTGTGGATCTTGATTTGGGCGCTGGCCCACCTTTGGCAGCTTTGGGGGGATCTTAATGAGCAGGAGGGGAAGGCTTGTTCTAGCTGCAGTTGACAGGGTGCTGGTCTCTGGCCAAGTCTATTTCCACTCGTCTGCCAACACATACCAATACTGAAGGCCTCGAGGGGCCCCTTGGGAGATGCAGGTGTGATAGACTTCATGGTTAAGCCCATCCTTGAAACAGGCTAGATGGCCAGATGGCAGGCCACCTCATGGAATTGCTGGGTGTATTTTGCCACTGACTGCCACCCCTTAGCAATGGTCTTCATTTGGGTTCTAGCCTTGTATTTAGCTTGGGGGTCCTCAGACCCCCAAGGGAGTGCTGCCATAAACTGGTCATAGTTCCAAAGTTGGGGGGCATTGTCGTTGTGACAATGCTCCCCAACTATTCTGCTGCAGCTCCTTCCAGGGCCATGGTAATACATCTCACTGTGGCAGTCTCAGATCCCAATTTGCCCCCATCCTCTTGTATGTAATTCCACACTTGGCCTAAGAAGAATCCCAAAGCTTTGGGATCCCCCCTGTATTATACTCCCAGTGGAGGATCTTTAAGAATTCAACACCTTTGGGGCATGCCCTCCCCCTGGCTGGGGAATTGGAGCCACTGCAGAGGTTGCCAGCTGAGTTGCTGCAGCTGGAGCTGCCTCTGTGGAATGATGTGCAGCTGTGGAAGTGGCAGGTCTCCCTGTTGCCTGGCTGGTCTCTCCATGCGGTTGCTGGACAGACAACTGGGCAAGCATTTCCTGGGCTCTCCAATTCTTGATTGACTCTTGCAGAAAATACAATGCATGGCTCAGCATGAGGTCTTCTTGGTCAGGGTCAGGCGGGGGAGGGGGTTGCCATATTCTCCTTCTCATGCCTCTGCTCTGTGGGTTCCTCAATGACCTCTGGTGAAATCACCCCCAGTGGATGTTCCTCAGGGTCCTTCAGTTCTCCTACACCTAGCAACCATCTGGCTCAGACCGGCTCCTGTTCAAGTTCCAGCTACTCCAGCCATTCTGTCTCATCTTGACCCTGGCATGGCTGAAAAGGGGTTACTCCCAGGACTCCAAATTTCTCCTGGTCACTCTATGGGTTGACTAGGATCTCTGGGTTGGCTGATAAAGCAGATCTCGCCTAATCTGAGATCTGCCTCCATTCAAAACCTAAGAAAGAAAACCCCCAACTCCATTGGTTTAGAGAAGAGGTACTGTTACTAAGTTTGAATTGATAGCAGAGAAAGCAAAACAAGATCTGAACCAAAGCATGTAAAGGTTACACATTGAAAGTCACCCCAAATCCCACCCACCCCAGAGTCCAGCACTGAGAGTCCAATCAACATCTACTATGGTGATATGGGAAAACTCCTCTTCAGGTATTTCTCGCATCTGGAGTTGCAGGACGGTTGGCCTTGATAGAGTATAAACAACTCCACTCAGCACCACAATTTATGAGTGCAAACCTCCTTTCCAGTTCTCATGAGATTACTATACACTAGCTCACCTCCCCAACCCAAATACCCAAGCCCCCCTCTTCATTTCTATGGCAGCTGAGAGCAAGCAAGCTTCAGAAAACCATGCTTGAGATCTGGTTGACAGAACTCCTGGGACATTTTGCTTTCCAAAAGTAAAACTTTATTGAATACACTACATTGGCATAGAGAAAGTGAAACCAGCTCTGGATTTCCCACACAAAATCCCACATAAACTTTTTCTTCCCTTGGCCATCCCACTCAGTTCATTGCATTGTCCAATTAAATCTGCTTCTTTTGTTATGGGAACAGTCCGGATCATGCAAGTACCTGTGTGGTTGTATATGCTTTCTCTCCAGCGGTGTTAGCTTTTTCTTTTTCCATTTTTCTTAGGGTATCTTTTATTTTGTTTTCTAGCTGTTTTGTTGAATCATTGTAGCTTATTTGGTAGGTGTTGGTGTCATTGAGATAGTTTTCGGCTTTGCTGATGAAGTCAGTTTTGTCCATTACTACTGTCAGTCTGCCTTTGTCTGCTGGTAGGATGACAATGCTTTCATCTTGTTCCAATATCTTACTGTTCTCTTCTCCTTTTAACTGAGTGTTTCATATTGTCTGTTGCATTGCATGTTGGGGATTATTCTTTGTCTGATGTCTTCCTGTGTTTCTTGGTCCTGGTGGTGTGCTTTTAGAATGGATTCAAGATTGACATGGAATTAAATGGGGTCAGCATCATTGTAGTTGAAATTGAAGCCATCTGTGAGGACAATCTTTTTGTCATCAGATGGAGGTCTGCTGTATAGATTTCTAATCCATAGTTCTGAGTTGTCATATTGTGATTTTGAGGTGATAGTATTGAGTTTCTCCTGTAGTGAGTTGCGTTTTTGGATTTGTATTTTGTTGGCATTCCTGTGGATCGTCCATTCTAAGATGTCTGTCAGGTCTTCTCCGATGGAGATGAGGCGTGGGTTTTTGTTCATCGATGAATGTGTTAGTAATTTTTCAGGTAGTTGTGAGCATCAGTGATCATGAATCAAAGCATTCTGAACCCATTTTGGAAGGCCATATCCATACTTGTGGATGGTTGATTGTTGTTTGGTAGAATTTGCTTTTTGGGTTTGTTTGTTTGCAGTGGCATTCATGAGGAAGTTTAATGTTCTCAGGTTTACAATCATTTCACAGCAAAAGTCTCCCAGTGGTGAGCAAGATTAAGCATTGCACGCCCATATAGGTTTGCAAT
Organism: Bungarus multicinctus; assembly: GCA_023653725.1. Lineage (NCBI taxonomy): Eukaryota > Metazoa > Chordata > Lepidosauria > Squamata > Elapidae > Bungarus > Bungarus multicinctus. Next base: position 164,084,259 of record CM042836.1, read on the forward strand.
AGTGGCAAATATCTGTAGTTCAGATATAGAATGAGTGTGAAGGTTTGTTTTCTGAGCTTGTGGGTTGGTTTCTGAACATTTTGTTACCAGGCTGGGTAACAGCAGACTTTAGGGGATATTGGTGTCAGTTTCCTCTTTTTATAAGGGCTTCATGTGTGGATGCATCAAGTGATAGTCTTGGGATGGGTCTGATATGGGTCATCAGTGAGAGTCTTGTGATGGATCTTGTGATAGGGAGGTTACATCAGATCAAGGTCATGGGGAGGTGAATTGCTGGTGGTGATGGTGGGGTTAGAAACTCTGTCCAGACCCTGTTCAGAATGGCCAGGATGCACTGCAGCACCACAACACTAAGAAAAATGGAAGAGAAACAGTTGGTTAACTTTCTCCATAACAGCTGTTCAAAAACCTTCATATTCCAACACACAACACCCAAACCACAATACATTATACAGCCAACCACCTATTGTGGTCCGCCAGCAGCCTGCGGAGATGGCAGCAGAGTTGGACAGCGGGGAGGAACATGGACCAGTCTGGGAGTCTGGGGAGGACTTAGATGAGGGTCCTGTGTCTGATATAGAGATGGGGTCAGGGCCATCTGGGAGTTACGTGCTGACTCCAGAGCCTCTAGAATCTGACAGCAGCGAGGCAGAGGAACAAGGGAAGCCTGTTCCCAGTGTGCGCGTGCGCAGAGTTGCCAGAAGGCAAGAACAGTTAAGAAAAAAAGGGGCAACTCGGGAGTAAGGCTTGGAGGTGATTGGCCCTCCCATAAGATATAAGGAGGAGCAAAGGGACAGAAACCTTTGCAGGAAGCAACTTTGTTCATACTGGTCAGTTTGAAACCTGAAGCTCTGTGTTAAATTTGTGCTCCAGTTGGCCTTTATAACTAATTGGAAATGTAGTCATTGGCAGCATTTCAAGGAAGATAAAGGTGCGTACTTATCAGACTTATCCTGAAGGATTTTGGCAGACTTTCATGGGACTATTACAAACTGTTTGAGACTCATTATGGGCTGTGAATGACTAAAATTCACAGCCATTGAAATAAAGAAAAAAGGATTTGGGGACTAATGTGTGTTTGTTAGTGTCTCAATAAGCCTTGGTCAAAAAACCATCCTGCAAAAACTAACTCTATCATACATAAAAGGGGTATTGTAAATGATAGCCAGAATCCGCCACCTCTTAGGAATAGCAATAGCCCACAAACCCACAGCCCCACTCCACCTGGAATTATCCAGAACCAAAGATACAGAAGGATGAAAAAAAACAATGTAATTTTCAAAATCAACTGTAACCATTACAACCTATGTAAACATCACGTCAATTAAAAACCAGGATCCATGAACACTGGCTGTCAAAAACCACGATCCCAAATCCTTTACCTGCACTGGCACCTAACAGCACAAGTTCAACTGGAACAACACAAAAATCATCACCCACCACACTCATGACTTCATCGAAACTTGGCACTGCGTAAGCAATTCCACCAACAGACACATTGACTTACAATCAGCCTATGACCCCTCAGAATCCAAATCAACCACATAGCCAACCAGAAACAGTGCCAACCCTCAACCAACCCATGCAACCTCCCCACAAGCAATTCACCTTCCAACAAACCTGACCTGATATAACCCCCCTATCAAAAGACTCACACAAGACTCACTGATGATTCACATCTGATACCCTCACTTGACATATCCACACCTGAAGCCCTTATAAACAGAAGAACACTGACATCCCGATATTCCACTGAAGGTGTTACCTAGCCCAGCAATCGCCAACCGGTGGGCCTCGAGAAAATTTTGGTGGGCCGCAAAGAAATGTCACCCCCCCAAAGCAATTAATCCAGGCTATGCAGAAACACAAGGCTGCGCCACCCACATGGCCCATGGGAACCCTCCCCACCCACTCACTCCTTACCCAGCAAACTTGCCTGCTAAATTGCTACTTTTCCTTTTTCCGACCATTATCTGTTCTGCTGTGCTTGCAGATTTAGATTAGCTAGAAAGCAAGAAATGGTTGCATTTCTTGCTTTCTAGCTAGTCTTTAGATTTTCAGTTCTGCTTTCCTTAGGACTGAAGGTTCTATTATTCAGTGTAGACTCACGGCAAGCAAATTTTATGTGACAGACTGAGCTAGCTGATAGATCACTGAATGATACTGTGAGCAATGCAATCTGCCTGCCTGCTTTGACTGATTTTGGGTAAAAGTTGCTCTTTTTTATAAAAAATTCAATATTTATATAAATATTTATAATATTTACATACAAGCCATGCCCAGCCAGTCACATGACCACCAAGGCACACCCACAAATTAAACCACACCCACAGAACTGGTTAGTGGTCCCTGGGATTTAAAATTATGAGTTTGGTGATCCCTGAGGTCCAAAAGGTTGGTGACCCCTGACCTAGCCTAGTATAAAATGTTCAGAAACCAACCCACAAGCTCAGAAAACATAACTTACCCTCATTGTACACCTGAGCTACAGATATTTGCCACTATTATGAGCCCAATGACCACTATTGGCAGCAAAAGATTGGGATTTTCATGCCTTCACTGCCATTAAGATGTCATCCAGATTTATGCAGCCACTGAATGAACACTGTTGAAGAACTGGAGTTTGGTAAAGGAATTTAGCTACGCAAATCAGTATGGGTCAGCTGTAAGCTCTAAATAACAATATCAGAAGAGAAAGCCAAGGCTTCTGTGGGATTAATGGCCACTGGGGAGAGAATTCCCTGCCAGACAGATTATAGAAGTCTGAAAGATAAATCAAATCTTTATTGTCTTAGACCAGCATTAGCAAAAATAAGTTATTTTGATTACATGCATTGAGCTAGTCAATTTTAGGGGTTTGCACTCTTTAGACTGATTGACCAACTGTGTAAAAAAAGAAGAAAAAGTAGTTCTGGAAGCTGAGTTCCAGTACTTCCATAGCAAATGGAGAATTGAAAGGCTGGAGAATAGATCAGGGATTTGTCTCTCCTTCTATCAAGGAGGAAATGGCAGAACTCAATAACCTATTTGTCAATACAAACTTGGTAATTTCAGATTGCCTCACCATGTACCTCAATGCCCTCAGCACTGCCCTCATGAAGTATCTGGAAGCAGAGTAAGAGGGATGCTACTCAGAGATGGTATTCAGCAGGTTCTGACCAGTTCTGGAGAACCGGTAACGGAAATTTTGAGTAGTCCGGAGAACCAGCAAATACCACTTCTGACTGGAGATTTTACAATATCCTTCCCCTGCCACGCCCAACAAGCCATGCCCACAGAACTGGTAGTAAAAAAAAAATTGAATCCCACCACTGATGCTACTACTTCCAGAGTAAAGCACTTAAAGCTATCCTCAGGCTGCCTCCACTGCAGTTATATGATGAGATCAGGGATGGGCTTCAAAAATTTCAACAACCAGTTCTCTGCCCGGTTGCTGGCATGGCCATGATGGGCATGGCCTAATCAGCCTCCTGCACCACAGCGGGGGGGGGGAATTTTTCATCCCCCTGGGTTCCGGAGGCTTTCCTCAAGCCTCTGGGAGGGTAAAAATGGCCTCTCCCAGGCTCCAGAGGCCCTCCAGAGCCTCCGGGAGGTCCGTTTTCCCTCATCCTTGTGCCCTGCATTTACCTCGCTTCCAAAATGGGTCACGTGGAGACTCCTGGGACGGGCAGGGTGGGGTGGGTGGGGCCAGCCAGGGATGGGATTTGGCGGTTCTCCGAACCGACCAAAACATTAGCTACGGGTTCTCCTGAACCTAGGCGAACCCCTAGCAGCCCACCCCTAAATGAGATCTAGGCAATGGCAGGTGGGCAGGTCCTCTGCAAACATGGCGGTTGCTATGTGAACTTGCACTTCATATTGATACTAATTTGCCTCCATCTCTCTTTCCACAACAATGTAGTCCTGCTGAGGAAAAGAGAAAAGTCAATTCAAATGATATTTTGCTGTTTCTCAAGGAAAATAAAAAGTCTACTGTATTTCTGGCATTTAATAAGTGGCTTGCTTGTCTGCCTAGTTTTAGTTGTTATTGCTTCATGGCTTTCTAATGAAGTGTTTCCCTCCCTCATTTCGTTGTATTTCCTTAGAATTCTTGAGGAGAGTTGCAACATTCTGTATTTCAATCCTCCAACTAGGCTGTTCTCCAAGGTAGCATGTTTTATTTCCTCTTCCCTGTGACCTCTACATGATTCCTCTTCATAAATCAGCCAGCATAACATTCCTTACTGACTGAGCATAGTCTTCACCGATCCATAAGAGTTAGCTCAATTAACTGATTTGCCAAATGGAGATACTCAGCATGAATTGGATCCCACACCAATTAAGATCCATCTGGGACAATAGTAATGCCAAAGGCAGCAAAGAATGCTTAATTCTCTGCCTCCACTGCTTCCATACAGAAAAGTTTTTGCTTTTGCACACTATGCAGTTTATCCTCCAGCAGGCTGTTTTGGGGAGGGGGGAAGCCTCAGCAATCTGTGGCTCACTGTGAGCAGTTTGTAACATTCTTTGTAGCTAAAGTCACACAGATCTATCTTGATATAGACTGGAACACATGGCAGAGTGCAGTGATGTAACTTTGGTAATTATTGGTCCTGCTGCTTTGGATTGTTTCAACATGTGGATCTTCAAGAGATGAACGAGATATCTGGAGCTGTTTACACAGCTTTTGCCCCACTTGGCTGATTTATTTGGCCAAGGAACTATTGGCCTATGGTTGGAGGAAAAAATAATATTTTTCTTGGAAAGAAAAGTATATTCCTCTTAATATTTCCTTTTCCCAAGGAAATGTTATTATTATTTTTACAACAATAAAATAGTCAACTTCATCTTGACCTAGAATTGCTTGTCTCAGATATATGATTTTATTATTATGGAAAAACAAAAAGCTGTTATTTGATGTTAATGCCCTTTTTTACCACAACATAGAGAGAGAGAGATGGAAATCAATGGTTCTTTTTCTTTTCTTTTCTCTAACTTTCCTCACTTCTCTCTCTCCCTTCTCCTCCCTTTTCACTGCTCTTTTATTTACTTTTGGATTTTGCATTTTATAATACTATATAACCAGTGGTGGGATTCAGTTTTTTTTCCTGTGAGTATGACTTGGTGGGCGTGGCAACCAGGGGAAGGATACTGTAAAATTTCCAGTCAGAGGTGGTATTTGACAGTTCTCCGAACTACTCAAAAATGTCTGCTACCGGTTCTCCAGAACTGGTCAGAACCTGCTGAATACCTCCTCTGTATATAACCTAATAAAATGTTTAAATAAATATATTATTTTGAAATAAGCTGATAGAAGAAGTGTTTCACGACTCCAAACACAATTAGAAGACATTGATTATCACTTAGCTTTTCAGCTGAAATGGGACTGGTGCTGATTTGGTTATCTTGATAGATAACCTACATTATGAACTGGATGAAGGAAAATCAAATCAGCTAATGCACTTGGACCACATCATAACTTTTGATATCAGCAAGTTTTATATACTTTTAAGGCTTGGGTTTGGGGACCTTAATATAGTCTTTTCTCTACCCAGCATGTAATGGTGACAGATTACTCTTCAAGAAAAACATAATTGGCTAGGTGGCTAAGGAATGCCATTTTATTCCCTACTCATTCAGTAGCTACCAAAATGCCATTTAAAAATGTTACTGTTCCTTGCCATTCAATTGTTTGACACGCCCCTGGGTTCAATAATAGGCTGGATGCAGAGGTGGTATTCAGCAGGTTCTGACCAGTTCTGGAGAACCGGTAGCAGAAATTTTGAGTAGTTCGGAGAACCAGCAAATATCACCTCTGACTGGTCATGCCCCCATCTGTTCTCTGCCTCCTGAGTCCCCGCTGATTGGCTAGGTCTTCTTTTGTTGTCCTGCACAGGAGAACAGAGCTGGAAAGAAGGTTAGTGGGGTGGGGAGAGAATGAGATTTTATAATATCCTTCCTCTGCCACGCCTACCAAGCCATGGCACAGAACCAATAGTAAAATGTTTTGAATCCCACCACTGGCTGGATGGAAATGAACAAGCTGCAATTAAATCTATAAGTGCAACTGTTCAATCATAAACTAGATCCTTGGAGAGGCATTTAGCCTGTTTTGAAAGGCAGGTGCTTTATATATGAGAATGCCTATATTTTGTCCCAACCTATGAGCAACAGCCTTTGCTGTATTGATGTTAATTTAAGCCAGTTGTGCCCAGGAGCAATTGCCAGGTATGTAAAACCTTTATATGCTGTGTATATGTATATACATAGATAGACAGATAGATGAGAAATTTATTTTTCATAGAAGAGAAGAGGACTGAAGATTTTTTTTGACAAGATGGACTTCTGGATTTTAAAGGGTTACTTAAGAAAAAATAGCAATGTTGAACAAGCAGATTAGTGATGGGTACTGGGAAAATGCATTTAAATAATTTACAGACACGTCTGAGCATATTTCAAAGGTTTGGAGTTTGCAATAACTAGCACAAACAAGCATTAATAGCTTATTCACTTTGCCTGATCCTTATTATTTCTTGCTTTGAAAAGATTGATTTCATACAATTACTATAAAAAAGACATTTTCTGAAAAATATGTTGATCAGGTGTATGGGAGGAAGGAACAGAATCAATTTGGGAATTCCAAATCTAAAATCTAGGGATTTCATGATTTTTTTGCAATAAAGTACATGTCATGTTGGAGGTTTTTTTGAAGACCATGAAATTACTTCCGAATAAAGAGATAACCATCTGCACATTGCTGAAGATTCGTTCCTGATTCTTGCATCACTGTTGGCTAGCAGTATTTGAGGGAGGGAAGGAAACCAGCAGGAGGAATCAACCAATCGTTTTGCCCAACTTGGCCCACAGGATGCTGCCATTCAACTGGAATCAGAATACATCAGAGCCAAGATACAATGCTTTAATCTGTTTTTCATAATTTAACCCGTCCCTATTTTTTTCATTTATTCATTGTATTGAGTCTCTTTGGGAAAAGATAGGAAAATAATAAGTAAGCACCTGCTGTGTTGTGCCTTTTATGTCTTGGTAAAAAATGAAGGTGGATTGCAGATTGTGCCTTTTATGTCTCAGCAGAGACCTCTTGGCTGTTCCCACTATTAGTATGTCATCTACTCTGCTAGTCTCAGTAGCAACCACCCATCACTACTTCCTTTGATCTCTCTTGAGTATCACATTCACTGACTGGATTCAAATTCTTCCATTAAAGTACTTTTTTTTTTTTAGTATTCTGCAAAAGAGATTATTTTAATAACTCCCCAGGTCATCTTTACTTAGGTATGGAGACTTTACTGAAGCATTTCCATCAAACTTCAACTCCTCTCCTTATACTTTTTCTTTTCTGAATGCTTTATAATGTTGCTATCAGGATAACTTCTGTTTTTTTTTAAAATCACGGCTTACAATAGGAAACATCCAATTCAGAAAGTTAACTGAATCAATTGTTTATTATATAGCATCTTAGAGCAAACTAAGGATAACAATGACATGTAATGTAAAATAAAATAGGTGGTAAGCTGAAAATGGAAATAATAGGGGATAAAGATTTGAAAACTTATGTATGAAATGGTATTGATATTGAATTAATGAATTGAAATATGAAATGCAAACTTATTTAAAGATGAGTGAAATGAATAATGATATGAGTTAATATTATATAAGATTAATGGAAATGAAAATATGATTATGTACAAGTGTTTTAACCTGAAAACATGTTGCTCACATGGAAAGATGCATAAAATTTAAAAAATAAAAAACCTTTGATTAAAAAAAAGAAACTTAGCTGAATCAGAACAGAGCTGGAAGGGACCTTGGAGGTCTTCTAGTCCAGCTCCCCAGACTAGTCCAGCCCCGCTGGACTAAGCAGGAGACCTGTACAATTTCAGACATGTGACTGTCCAGTTTTTTCTTTAAAACCTCCAGTTGTGGATCAAGCACCCACAACTTCTGAAAGCTGGTTAATTGTCCTCACTGTTAGGAAGTTTCTCCTTAATTCCAGGTTGCTTCTCTCCTTGATTAGTTTCCATCCATTGTTTCTTGTTTTGCCCTCTGGTGCTTTGGAAAATTGACACCTTCCATTTTGTGGCAGCCTCTGAAATACTGGAATACTGCTATCATGCATAAAGAACACTGTGGATACAGATCTCTGATATCAGTTGAAAGAAATTATAGGGGTATTTTTATCTTTCCATTTTAAAAATGTAATATTAAATTAAAATGTTGCTATTTTGCCAGCACTATGATGATGAAGTTCCCAGCTGTGGAAAGGGTCTTTTTTCCTCATAGATGAAATAAGTCCCATTTTATTCTATCCTATTGTTTTTTGGGGGGAGGTTGTGTGTGATTTCTTCCCTGCCTCCCCCTAGCCTTTGGGCTTCTTTGTCCAAGATACGTTGTCTGTGCAGATAGGGTTGCTAAATTCAGGGGAGTTTGCTTAGAGGCTTTTCAGTAATTAACTAGCCCCTCCATTTAGATTTAGATTAACAGAGTTGAAAGAGACCTTGTAGGTCATCTAATCCAACCCCCCTTCTGCCCCAAGCAGGAGACCCTACACCATTTCTGACAATTTAGGAGCCTCTCCAAAGTTTTTGTGGACAAATGACAAAAGCCAGGATCATTTGGGAGGGGGAAATAAATAAGTACATTTATTTCATTTTGCCTGAGGTGTTGAAGGTCTTTTGTTAATTTATAATCACTGAAAGCTCAAAAAATTGACCACTCTGCTATTGGCCAGCTAGGAGACTAACAAATGGCTGAAGCACTTGTGCAAGGGAATTAGAGCTGTCTTTTTTATGTGTGTTGCAGGGGCAGGACTTGGAAGAAGGGAGTTATTTATTGATGTATTTATGGAAGGTGACTTTGAGCCAGTAGTCCTGTCTCTCAGGCCAGCCCACTTCATAGGATTGTTATGGGGTAATAGGAGAAGGAGTATTAGATATGTTGAATTATTTATTTAAAAAGCTGAATAAAAATCTATATTATTATTAAACCTATCTTACAACCACAAACTGAGTTTTGGCAGCTAACAAAAAAGGCAATAACAAATATCTTATTAAAAAAACATACATTGTTCTGGTTAGATACAGTAGGACAGTCAAAACAGCAGAAGGCAGAAGGCAGCCTCTTAGATAAACACATCTGAACTATATAGATCCTCAAAGTGACGGCCATCACTTGGAATTTCACCTGGCTTCTATAGTATGATAAAAGCATCCAGAAAAAGCATCCAGAAAGTCCAGAAAAGGTGTTAAGGCACAAACTGTTCTGGTGGCTATTTTGATGGATTTGATTTTTTTGTGTGTTTGCTAAAAATAAACAGAAAAGTATAGGGAAAGATCTAAGAAATGGTAGGCAGATCTAAGGATTGGTGTATAAGTATAATAATATATTGTTTAGAAGGATTAGTGAAGAGGAAAAGAAAAGAGAAAGGGATAGGAAAAAGAGAATAGGATGGGATATCTGCTTATACTAGTGAATATAAACTTTGTAATGGGTTTTACTGTAAAAAGATAATTTCTTAAAACCTGACAGGTGGGAATTAGATGAAACTTGAGCAGTTATTGTGATCTCATTAACAGCTATTTTTGGTCTTATTTGTTATGACAATTATTTTGAACCTACTGTCAAATGAGATTGGTTTTTTTTCCAGTTTTCCTTAGGAATAAAGAAAACAAACTGTCAGGTGTACCTATGTTACTTGAAAATAATATTAGTTTAGTTTAATTTTTAGTTTGGTTTAGTTTACTTTATTGTCATTGCAACTCATACAATGAAATCAAACACCATCTTCAGTGCACATCATGACCATGACCGTGAAAATAAACACAAACACACATCCTTCACCCTTCATACATTGAACTGGAAACCCCCAACACCACACCAACACTGCACTATACAGCAGAATTCAAAAGAGCTACTGCCCTGGGATAGAAGCTGTTTTTCAGCCTATTTGTCTTTCTTTTTATTATTCTGTAGATGGTAATAGTTCAAAAAAAGGGTTCCCTGGATGAGATGGATCTTTGAGAATGTTTTGAACTTTCTTAAGGCAGAGGGAGCTATAAAGCTCTTCCAAAGAGGGGAGAGAGCAACCATTGATCTTCTGGGCAATAACATTAACCCTCTGGAGTGCTGTCCTATCTGCCACTGTGCAATTGGCAAACCATACAGAGGTGCTGTATGTTAAAATGTTCTCTATGGTGCAGTGGTAGAAGGTCACCAGTAGTTTTTCATTCAGTTGTTGTTTTCTGAGAAATCTCAGGTAGTATAATCTCTGCTGGGCCCTTTTGACCAGGGCTGCAATGTGGGCATCCCAGGTCAGGTCCTCTTTTAGGGTAACACCCAGAAACTTAAAACTGGCCACTTGCTTCACTCGGTCTCCATTGATAAGCAAAGGCTGGATGTCTGATCTGTTCCTTCTATAATCCACTATAAGCTCCTTGGTCTTATTGGTGTTGAGGACCAAGTTATTGTCTCCACATCACAAAAGCAGCCGGTCCGCCTCATCTCGGTAGGCAGACTCATCACCTCCAGAGATAAGTCCCACCACTGTTGTATCATCTGCAAATTTAGCAATAGTATTACTAGTGTTAAGTGGGAATGCAGTCATGCACATAAAAAGTATAGAGTAAGGGACTCAACACCCAACCCTATGGTGTACCAGTGTTAAGAATAAGGCCTGAAGAGGTATGATTACCTAATCTGACCCTCTGTGAGCGGCCAGACAGGAAATCCATAATCCAAAGGCAGATTGAATTAGAAAGTCCAAGATATAAAAGTTTAGACACTAGTCTATAAGGAAGAATTGTGTAAAACGCAGAACTAATATCTACAAAAAGCATCCTCCCCACTGTTCTAGATGAATCAGAGCAGTGTGAAGAGTGATGGCTATAGTGTCCTCTGTAGATCTATTTTTTCTGTATGAAAACTGATGTTTATCAAATGTATGCAGAAGATCAGAAATGATGTGCCGGCAGACCAATTTCTCAAAGCACTTCATGATAATAGAAGTGAGTGCCACTGGTCTGTAATCGTTGAGGTTATTGATAGGGAACTTCTTTGGCAGCGGAACAATGGTGGAAGCCTTCAAACAAGATGGAATAGTGAACTGGGATAAAGACCAATTGAAGATCCTGGTAAAGATTCCAGCCAACTGATCAGCACAGTCTTTAAGCACTCAGCCAGAGATACCATCAGGACCGGCAGCCTTTCTAGGGTCCACAGTCCTCAGAATGCTCCTCACCTCCACAATGAGGTGGGGGCTACAATTTGGCCAGTAGTTGTATTTTATCTGTCTCTGATGTCTCCACTTCAAAGCGAGCAAAGAAATGATTCAGTTCCTCTGCCAATGAAGCATCCCCCTCAGCAGGGATGACATTGGCCGGTTGATGGTTTGTAATTTGTTGAATCCCTTGCCACACCTGCCTCATGTTATTGCTATAAAAATTATCTTCCTCCTATAATCAGTCTTGGCCTTCCAAATACCTTTCTTCAGATTAGCTCTGGCAACATTGTATCTTGCCCCATCACCGGACCTAAAGGTCTTGGTTCTGTCATGCAAGAGGAGCTGGACTTCCTTGGTCATCCAGGGTTTCTGATTGGGATACATCCTAATACATTTATTCACTGTGATAGTATCTGGCAGTGATTGATATAGTACAGAACAGTTGCAGTGTGCACCTCTAGGTCAGGGTGGTAAAAGATGTCCCAATTTGTGTTCTCAAAACAATCCTGAAGTTGTTGGGAAGCATCTTCTGGCCAAGATTTCACTGTCTTTATTAGAGCCCATCTCCTAAGAGGGATGTACGTTGGTGCTAAAAGCAGTGACTGTCTGATTGTCCCAAATGTGGTAATTGTATAACCTTATAGCCATGTTTGATGTCGGTGTATACTTTGTCCAATATGTTTGCTCCTCTAGTAGCACACTTAACATGCTGATAGAATTTAGGGAACAATTCTTTTAAATCAGCTTGATTAAAGTCCCCCACTATGATATGCACAGCATCAGGATACTTATTCTGCTGATTACTAACAATGTTATACAAGAATTCCAAAGCTATGGTGCTATTGACATCAGGTGGGACATAGACTGCAATAATCAAAACCACACTGAATTCCTGTGGAAGATATATGGGTCTACATTTAAGAATCATATACTCCAGATCCATGGAGCAGTGACTGTCTACAGTCTTTGTATTGATACTCCAGCTTTTGTTCACATAAAGGCTTAAACCTCCCCCTTTGATCTTGCCAGAATCTTTACTCCTGTCCTGCCGGTGAGCTATGTAGCCTTCCAGCTCAACAGCTACATCTGGAATGAGTGAATGAAGCCAAGTTTCTGTGATTAGCAAAACACAGCAGTTCTTGATGAATTTAGTCTTTGCAATCTGTAGCTTTAATTCATCCATTGTGTTATTCAGAGACCTTGCATTGATAAGAAATATACTTGGAATTGAAGGCTTGTGTGGAAACTTATTGAGCCTAAAGAAAACCCCAGCACGGCATCCTCTCTTCCTCTTCCTGTTCTTCTTTCTCCGCCTCTTCCTCCTTCCTAGAGGGATAGTGATCCATGGCTCCCCCAGGGGCCTAGCTGCCTCCTTCAGTATGTTATGAGGTATAAAATCGTCCATAATAGCCTTTTCATATTTCAGTCCAATTTGTAACAAGGCTTGCTGACTATAGATGCTTTTTGCCCCACAGGATTCAATCAAGGAAAGGATCCAAAACACACACACAATCATACACACCATACACTGAAAGAAGGAGCAGTTAGCTGCAGCATCCACATGCGCAGCCATCTTGAAAAATTAATTACATGATTTAAGTATTTTTAAAATAATTCATTTGAAATTGAATTTGTAACCCTCCACAATTGTTTAAATATGTTTAGGATAAGTACATGTTATGATAAGCTAATATTTCTAAAGTTATGAATTGATAGAAAAATGAAGTGTAATACAAATAAATTATTCCTTGATGTGGTAATATTATATAAGTTTCTCAAAAACAAATGAAGAATTTGAAAAACAGGTTATGATTGTTCAAAAAGGAATGAGGAATAAAGATAGGAATGGAAAACTGGTTTCTGCAAAGACAGAAATACAATAATTTTGCAATGAACCGAACTTGATCTTTTTCATGATTATGAAAAAAATACATCTTTATATAAGCATATCTAGATAATAATTCCTATCTGATTTATAGAGGGATAGTGGCTGCTTAAACATAAACTAGACATTAGTCTGGATTCAACAACATGCCAAATGATGACTAAACCCAATAAATCATGCAGGTATTTTCCCCCAAGGATAAAAAAAGGTAAGTAGAAGTAGGCTTTCTATCAACCCATGCATAACTACTTCCCATCACCTTCCTGCAGCTGCCACATACCTCTCCCAATTTTCCTAGCACCTTCCTGATCCTCCTAGTACCTTTAGGCTGTCCACCACACCTCCCCCAATTTTCCATAAACTCCCCCCCCTCCCAAAGTAGAATCTTGCTTAGAGCCTTATCCATTATTTTAGGCTCAGATTCTATTCCTTGTATCTAAAGTCTGTTAAATAGAGGTTAGTTAATTGGGTATTGACAGTATTAAAAAGAAATAATCTTCTATGTTACTTATATAGTACATTTAAGATGGAGTGGATTGGGGCTTCCTGCAGCCCCAAATTACTTTTTTAATTAAGTATTTTAAAGCAGATATATAATCAGAGATAAAAAAGAAACTAAAGGTAAATCAAGTAGAAACAAATAAAGGGATTAAAGATTTGCAGAGATTATAATTCTCTAGTGTATCACTAATTCATTATGATCAACAGAATATATTATACTTTTAAACAATTTAAAATTGCTATTAAGCTCTAAACCAACCATGAAGGGCAAGAACCATACTCAATAGTATAAATCACCAAATAAGGTAAACAAGAATTTTACTAAGAATTTGTTACTAAGAATTTGCTCTGATTTGAATAACATGTAAAACTGAAACGTAGACACTAATTTATTGAGAAATCTAACTTTCCAATATGATTACAAATCCAGGTATTAAGTTATAGTCAAGGAAAGTTTGAATTTTATATATGAGTTTTGCTTTTTACTTTAAAATACAAAATTAATCTAGATATGAAAGCATATCCTCTCACCTAGCCCTTCTTCTAGTGAGGAGATCAAACATTTCTTCTAAAAAGGATTGCTGCTGTATATCCTTGAGAAAGTTGGGTATATTTTGAAGGAATAGGTAGTTTAATAAAATTCAGTAACAACATGGAAATTCAACTTGAATATACAAATCACTTCTTTTGTAGCCCTTAGAAACTTAATAAAACCAGATATGGAGATGATATCCCAGGTAATCCTAGCCAATTACCTTGCTCAGTGCAGGATCTGCTAAGCATTTTCAGCCTCTGCATGAAAATCTCCATCGAAGGGGTATATTAGATTCTCATATCATGCAAAGGATTGGACTAGTTGATTTCCAAGGTCCTTTCTTTATTCTATGGTCTTTGGCTTCAAATATAAAGAAGCCAAACACGCTCTACAATCCCAATGAGTTGTCCAGATCTTACTCAGATGTAAATATGCTTAGACATCTGACTCTGATCATTGTATTAGTTTTGTTCTCCTGTTTTCTTTCAGGCTTGGAGAATCTGTAGCTGCAGTGGACAATTGAGAACCTTGATTTTTCTGCATTCCTATTTGCACAAAGAACCTTCAGAGATAAAATCTCTATTACATACATTCACTCTTTATACATGGAGGAAGGTAGGCTAACATAATACTTCAGTTAGAATGGTGCAAAAGGATTCTCTCCATTCCTGCCTCCATTTTGTTGACTTGCTCTCATTATCTTCACATCTTACCCATTTTAATAATATCTTCTTCAATTCAAATATTTGCATCAACCCTCTCCTCAAAAAAAAGGTGGCAAGGCTGGTGGGTTCTATTCCATCTCCTTGGGTATTTGCACTGTGCATGTAATTGCAGATACATAAAAGATTTTTTAAAACCTTAGGACAGAAATGAAGTACTGAAAAAAAAACTTTTCATTCTTGACTTCTGGTTTATCATGAATAAATTAAGTTTGGAAAGCACCAGAGGTGATATTCAGCAGGTTTGGACCAGTTCTGGAGAACCAGTAGCAGAAATTTTGAGTAGTTCAGAGAACTGGCAAATACCACCTCTGATTGGAGATTTTACAGTATCCTTCCCCTGCCATGCCCACCAAGCCACAGCCACAGAACCGGTAGTAAAAAATTTGAATCCCACCACTGGAAAGCACAATATGCTTGCATAAACTCTCAATATTCTCATCAGTGGAAAAAAAGTCATGAGTGGTCTTGGCCAAAGTTCCATTTATTTGGGAAAGAAAAGTATAAAATTGTATAAAAACAATGAAAAAGTAGGTGTTTCAGTGTAACTCCAGACCCAGTACATAATCTGGGTCTGGAGTTAAATGTTCATATTATTAACCCTGTCACAGTGTAATTGCAATTCCCTAAGTCAGTGGTAGGGAACCTTGGCTCTTTTATCACTTATGGACTTCAACTCCCAGAATTCCTGAGTGAGCCATAAAAGTTTCCCCATCCCTGGCCTAGTGGTTTTTCAGTTGTGAGGGAAATCAATTTTTGATTTGAATGGATTGTTCAATATACAAATGTCCTAATTTTTGACTTGAATGATCAATATTCTTTATATGTCCTACATTTGTATATTAAACAGTCCCATTCAAGTCAAAAATTGATTTCCCTCACAACTTAACAACTGCCTCGATCTCATCTTCTGCAATAGTTTGAATTCTATTTATGGAATACAAATTAAAGAACCCTTTTCCAACAGTGACCACAGCATGATTGACTTTTGTCTCAACATACGTCCACACAAAAATCAACACAACGATGTGATCCCCAAATATAACTTCAAAAAAGGCAACTATGATCTTATAAACAATGATCTCTCATCCCTTGATTGGCAATTTCTATTCACTGGATGCAATACTGTTGAAGACCATTACAACATATTTTTACTTGAAGTTGAAAGAGTCATCAAACTATATGTACCATTAACAACTCCCAAAACCAGAAAAAACAAATTACCCATAAAAATAAGGAAGCTTCAATCCAAAAAGAGATCACTTTGGTGGAAAAACAAGTCTGGTCATGTTGTCAACTTCAAAAGCCGATACAAAAATTTATGCCACCAGATAAAAACTGAATGCACCAATTATCACATTAAACAAGAAGAAAACCACCTACGCACCAATTCCACCCGTGCTTTTTACAATTTTGTAAACAACAAACTAAAAGACTCAAGCTCCATCCCACCCTTGAAAGGACCTAATGGTAAAGACTGCAACCACAACACTATTAAAGCCAACCTCTTTAACACATTCTTTGGCTCAGTATTTGTAAACAGCAATGGATCATGCCCAGTATTTCCTAGTCGAACCACAGACAACTACAATGATCTAATATATATCGATTTTACAGAAGACAATGTTGAAAAAGCACTACGCAATCTAAAACCATCTCTATCTATTGGACCGGACGGAATATGTGCATACTTCTTAAAAAAGCTATCCACTGCCATAGCAGAACCTCTAAGCATAATCTTTGAAAAATCTTTCAGGATCAGCTCCTTGCCAAAACTATGGTGACAAGCCACGGTCATCCCCATCTTCAAAAAGGGAGATCCCAGCCTAGTTGAAAATTACAGACCAATCTCTTTATGCTGCGTCACCTCTAAAGTCATGGAATCAATTATTAACCAATCCATCATCCTCCACTTAGAAACAAACAACCTCCTCTCTAATAAACAATTTGGTTTCAGAAAAAAAATATCCTGTAATCTGCAACTCTTACACTGCAAAAACATATAGACTACACAGCTTGATCAGGGCAAAGCAATAGACACAATCTACATAGACTTCTGTAAAGCCTTTGATTCAGTGGTACACGACAAACTACTCCTAAAACTAAAATTTTACGATATCTCTGGACACCTGCATAACTGGATAGAAGCATTCCTGTCAAACAGACAACAAATGGTCAAAATTGGGAGCGTCCTATCGAATTCTGTACCTGTCAACAGTGGTGTCCCCCAAGGCAGTGTCCTAGGACCAACTTTTTTCATACTCTACATAAATGACCTCTGTAATCATATCAAGAGCAACTGCGTTCTCTTCACTGATGATGTAAAGCTATTCAACACCACAGACAATACTGCTACCCTTCAAAAAGACCTTGACTATGTATCAGAATGGTCAAATAAATGGCAACTTCAAATCTCAACAAATAAATGCTCTGTCCTACCTATTGGCAAATAAAATAAAATAAAATACAGGCTGAATAGTCAAGATCTTGTTGATGATCCAAACTCTGTCAAGGATCTGGCAGTACTCATCTCAAATGACCTAAGTGTTAGAGCCCACTGTAACTACATAGCCAAAAAGGCGTTAAGAGTTGTTAACCTAATCTTACATAGTTTTTTCTCTGGTAATATTACACTAATAACTAGAGCATACAAAACATTTGCTAGACCAATATTTGAATATAGCTCATCAGTCTGGAACCCACATCGTGTATCTGATATAAACACAGTTGCGAAAGTCTAGAAATATTTCACAAGAAGAGTTCTTCACTCCTCTACTCGTTGCAGAATACCTTATGCCACCAGACTCGAAATTCTATAATTTGAAAACCTAGAACTACGCCGCCTTTGGTCCGATCTAAGTATAGTATATAAAATCATATATTGCAATGTCCTATCTGTCAATCAATACTTCAGCTTCAACCATAACAACACAAGAGCACACAATAGATAGAAACTCAAGGTTAATCGCACCAAATCTGATTGCAGGAAATACGACTTCAGCAACAGAGTAGTCAATGTCTGGAATACTCTACCTGACTCTGTGGTTTCTTCCCCAAACCCCAAAAACTTTAACCTTAGACTGTTTACTATTGACCTCACCCCTTTCCTAAGAGGTCTGTAGGGGACGTGTATAAGCACACCAACGTGCCTACCGTCCCTGTCCTATTGTTTCTTTTATATTTATATTTTATTTTTCTTATACGTATCCATGTATTCATAACTATGTTTTACTTATACCTATTATCTTGTAAGCAATTGATTATTATTATTATTATTATCATCATCATTATTATATAAAATAATAATAATGATAATAATAATAATAATAAGTACATCCTTGACTCATGCACACACCATGGTGCCACACAATACTTTGTGTCCTGGAAGCACTTGCCCCCCTATGAAAATAAATGGGTAGCTAAAAGACATGTCGGGGCCTCTGAGTTGTTGAAGAAACTTCACATGCAATAGCCTGATAAACCTCACTAAACTATTGTTCTGACTCTTTCCTTTTGTTTCCTTCCGAGGTGGATTTTTCCTTTTCCTAGGGAGGCAGCATGTCAAGTCCCATAGATCCCTATTGGGATGGTGCCATTCTGGTGGAGAAGGCGGCCTGGAGGCATTTTTAAGTTTATGATCTTTTTCCTGATGCCCATCTATACTGTACTTTGATTTACCTTCCTGGGAATGTAAGGGGGAAGGGCCATCAGTTTTGTCTCACTTCCGCAGCCTCCAGTAAGCGATGCCTGAGAACAGCTTCTTATAATCTTCTCAGCCTGCAATTCTCAAAACATCTTTGCACTTGTGGATTGGCTTATTCAACACCAGACTGAGGAAAGGGGTCTCTAACTGTTTTAACTTAACGGAATTATCTGGGAATCTTCAGATCCTGCTTTATTTGTCTTGCTATCACTTTCTCTCAATAAAAGTTTCCTTTTGAAATGCCAATTGTTTCAAGAGTTCTATTTTCTTAAACAGAGAGGAGAGGCAAGTCCTTACATCATCCTTGCTTCTGGAGGAAGTGGCACTATTCCAGACCCAGTGCATAATCTGGGAGTCTTCCTGGGCTCACAATTCCTATTTAGAACATAGCATAACAGAGTTGAAAATGCACTTGGAAGTCATCTAGTCCAACTTCCTGCACAGTCAGAAGAGTCTATACTATTTCAGACAAGTGGCTGTCTGAAATGGGGCGATGGGGCTCCAATAACTAACTGAAAGCAAGGCATTCCACTATGTAAGCTCTTGCCTCTCCAATCTTCCCAAGAAAGCAGGACTCTTAAAACTGAAGTTGTTCCAAAAGCAGCTTTTATTGAAAGGCTTGTGATAGCAAGAGGTCTAGGCAGGAACTAAATTTTCCCTCTTCAAAACAGCAATTTGAAGCAGTGCAAACAAAACCCCTCCCACAGTACAGCAATGTAGGAAACAGAAACTCATAGCACAGCAATGCAGGAAACACTAAGGGAAACTTCATATTGAGATCTCTCCAATCCTCCCCCTCCCACCAGAATGCCAGCATCTCAATAGAAATATATGGGACCTGACATGCTGCCTCTCTAGAAAACAGGAAGTCCACCTGAAAGAAAACAAAAAGAGGGAAGGGGACACAAAGAAAACATAAAATCAGTGAGATTTGTCAGGGTACAATTAATGAAATATACGTATTAATTTAGGGACATGCATATGTTTTTTGCAAATCCATTCATTGGGTGAGAAGGGAAAGTGTTTCCAAACTACCATGTACTGAGTGGCTCCATGGAATTTTCTAGAGTCTAGAATTTTTGAACTTCAAAATGTTGTTTGCTCTCTATCATAATAGCGGGTGGAACAGGAATAGTAGTTGGACGAAGATCAGAGGTAACTTCAGGTTTCAGCAATCTACAATGGAAAAGATTTGCCATAATGACTTAGGGAATTGCAATTACACTGTGATAGGGTTAATAATACAAATGTTTAACTGCAGACCCAGGTTATGCACTGATTTACACGATTCAGTTGTTCCGGTGTTTGGACTAGGGGGATCGGCAGCTGTTGCTTCAGGACCCTCTTGTGGCAGCATTGGAGACATGGCCATTGGTGTTTCCGACACAAGAGGGACAGTTCAACAGGTACCTGCGCCACACTATCATCCTTTTTTGGTCCTGTTTCCATTGGTGGCTGACCTACAATGTCCTTAACCGGGCTTGTCTCTAGCAGAGTCCATTCTGGCTGACGACAGATGGAGGTTCCCAAACAACCAAGCAGTTGGTCAATGTGGTGGCGTCACACCCTGCCGTCCTCCAGCTCCACCTAGTAGGAACGTGGTCCTGTTATGTCTATAACCTAAGCAGGAATTCAGGGGGAACTCCCGGCGTAGTTGTGCACGTATACCAGGTCCCCCATGGAGAATGACCAGAGCTGGCTGGTTGAGTCTGTAGGTGCCTCTGAGGAATAGTTCGGGTGTAGTCAGTCTAAATCAATCCCATTAGAATCCCATGTTGACCCATTAGAAGTTCAGCTGGACCCTGGTTGGTCGTGGAGCTTGGTGTAACATGCTGGACTAGAAGATATTTTATTTTCCCTACCTTAATGCCCTACTGAGGTCCTCCCTGCCTACTTGCCCTTTGCTTGCCTGGTCACTCTTAGCCTTTCTCTAGAACTTGGATGGCCAGGTAGGAATTTGGTTCTCCACCTCTCTCCACCTCTCATCTCAGTTCAATGCCTGTCACTGCCTATTGCCATCTGTTCACTCTCTCTCCTTCTTGGGCCACACTGGTCCCCTCCACACCTCAGCCACACGGCTGGGATAACCTCACATTATAGCTGAGTTGCTAGGATGGGATGCTGGAATGCTGTTCTAAACTGAACTGCTTCAGTCGCCTCATATTGCCTCTCAGGTTGGGCCGCTGAGTTGCTGAGATGGGTGGCTAGTTGCTGCTCTGAGCTGAGCTGGTTTAGACTGCCACTTTGTTAATTTGTCCACTCTGCTGGGCTGTTGCTTTGGCTGCATCTAGGGTCTCTCCTCTTGTTTGCTCTGCCAAGTTGAGTCACTCTGGGCCAGATTGCCTCAATTGTTTCAGCTGAGTCTGAGCCCTTTCAGACTTGAGGAGCATGTGCTAGTCATGGCTAGGAGGGCCTTGCTCAACTTTGTGCAGTTACACCCCTTCTTAGATCAAGATGCCCTTTCAGTCACTCATGCTCTGGTCATCTCCTGTATTGACTACAGCAATGTGCTCTATGTGGGGCTATCTTTGAAGAGTATCTGAAAGCTGCAGCTGGTACAGACTTGGGTGCAAACTTGGCATGAGCAGTTTTTGATGTCCCTAGGATTGTATATGAAACATTTCTGCTATGTGAGATGCATTGGATGCCCATTTGTTTCTGGGTCCAACTTAAGGTGTTGCTCATTACCTTTATGGCATGGAACTGGGTTAACTCAGTTAATTTTATCAATATATCCCACCCAGGCAGGTAAGAAAGACATGTTATAAATACTTTTGGTTAAATAATTTCAACTGGTTGGGTCTAGGGAGAGAGTCTTTCCTGTTGTCAACCCCTCCCTATGGAACAGCGTGCCCTGGAGTTGAGGCAAATCCTCCTTCTCCTGGCCTTCCAGAAGAGTGTTAAGATCTGCCAACTTTCTGGGATTCAAGAGTGCCATGCAACCCTTGGGATGGTTGATGGGCTGACAGTGCTTCCTCTGCCCTTTAATTCTGCATTTGTTCTTTTAAACTTTGTTTTAATTTGGTTTTTAATTTTGTTTTAAACTGTAGCTTTTATATAATTTTACTGTTTTATTTATAAACCACTCAGAGGTAAGCAAATCTGATGGGCAATATAGAAATATAATAAATAAATAAAATAAAAATGCCAACCAAGCACCAACATGAAATAACTGAAAGGGGACTCCAGTCAAGTGGTTGTTAAAACCTGGAAGAAATGAATAAATGCAATATGATTATTACAATATTTAATCACCACTATTAAGAAATGTATATTTCTGGATAGTTTATATTTTGTACTCTTGCTCACGGAGAGTGGCAGATCTCACTGGTGCCCTAAGCACTGACAAATCTTGGTGTCCCCACCCTCCTTTGTACATACTGTACAAAGGAAGCCAAGCCAAAAGTTTTTGTAGTGCCCCCTATGAGCCTGGTGCCCTAAGCACGTGCTTAGTCTGCTTAACACCGCTGCCCATGGATGTTATTGAGAATTTTCCTTTGTGAAAATAAATGAAGCTAAAACTCTAGGTATAAAAAGGAGCTTACTGAGAAAATGAAAAAGGGGGAAATGAAGTAAAAGGCAGCAACCAAACACAATAAAATCAATATAGCCCCCTTAGCTAAGCTAGTTACTTATTAATTGTTTGAATAAGCTCTTGAACAACAACACACTGTTCAAAGTTCATTGGAAAGGGACACTCTGGGCCTCCCATTTGGCTTTCCTTCTTCTCACCCTCTCTCCTTTGAGCACTATCTTCAGCTATATACATGGAAGACAAATAAAAGTCACCCCCTTTGGGGAGATTGACTACTGCTTTGTTCTTTGAATAACCAAATAATCAGAAATTATCTTGTGGTGGAACCTAATTTCCTTACAATCCTTAGTAATGTCATCGTGTCATTTTCATCAGCCACATCAAAAACTTGGGATTTTTTTTTTTTAAATCCTACCTAATGTATGAAGATGGAAGAAAAAAGCAACTCAGTTAGATCCTGTTGAGGCTAATAAGTTTCCATCAGGGATATGGATGTTTTTTTGAAGAAGAAAAAAATACCCAGCATGTTAAAGGAGCAGGATGGAAGCTAGAAAGTGACTGTTGCACAGGGAGCTCCTATTGAGTTAAAATCTTCTGTATTCATATTCAAATATATGAATTGCATCATTGTGCTAGCAGAAACTGCTGAGAATCCTAATAAAATTTAATCCATTATCTCTCTAAGAGAGCATTGTGAAAGGGTAAAGTACAAATTAACTGAAAGAAGGTAAATACTTTTCCTGGAAAGGGGAAAGAGGGATTCAGAGAGCTACCAACTGACTAACATCAATATCTAGGAAGCTTGGAAATGTCTTCCATACCTTGGAAACAGCAGAAATTGAAGTCAGCATAAGTTTGCTAAGAGCAACAACTGCCAAATAAACATTATTACTTCTCACTGTTTCATATTTAACAGACTGTTGTCATGTTATTGACAAAATATATCTGATCATAAGACAATTATAAGGTACAGGGTCCTGCAGGCATTCTGGATAGTTAAGTGAGGGCCAACTGACATAACTATGATATGGGTCCAAAGCGGCTAGAAAACTAATGTAAACTAATGTAAAACTGTTCTTCAAAATGAAGTGCATTCTGGTGCATGAGGCAAATTTGTTGATGGCACAAAACTGATTAGTTTTTCTAGAATATAAGAAAAATACCAAAAAAAATCTTGGTAAAATGGCGGCATGGACTAAAAATGATAACATAAAAGATACTCTCAGGAAATTTCTCCTCAGTTCCAGGTTGCTTCTCTTCTTGGTTAGTTTCCATCCATTGCTTCTTGTCTTACCTTCTGGTGCTTGGGAAAATAGGTCGACCCCTCTTTTTTGTGGCAACTCCTCAAATATTGGAACACTCTGATTGTGTCACCCCTAGTCATTCTTTTCACTAGATTAGACATACCTAATTCCTGCAATTGTTCTATATTCTAATCTACATCTCTCTAATCATTTTTGTTGCTCTTCTATGTACTCTAGTGTCAACATCTTTTTAATATTGTGGTAACCAAGACTGGATGCAGTATTCTAAGTATGGTCTACCAAGGCTTTATAAAGAGGTACTAATCTGTTCTTGATTCTATCCCTCTGTTAATGCAGCCTATGATTGCATTCACTTTTTTTAGTGGCTGTTGGCTTATATTTAAGTGATTATCCACTAGGACTCCAAATCCCTCTTGCAGTTACTGTTATTGAGCTACATTTCACCTAATCTATACTTGTATGTTTGGTTTTTCTTGCATAAGTATGTAAAACCTTGTTTGTCTACATTGAGTGTTCAAGTCTGTCAAGATCCATCTGGATTGTAAGCCTATCTTCTAGGTGTTGGCTATTTATTTATTTTTATTTTATTTATTTGGTTTGTCAATTGTTTACAAGATAATAGGTATAAGTAAAAACATAGTTATGACTGCATGGATACATATAAGAAAAATAAAAGAAACAATAGGACAGGGATGGTAGGCACGTTGGTGCGCTTATGCATGCCCCCTACAGGCCTCTTAGGAAAGGGGTGAGGTCAATAGTAGATGGTCTAAGGTTAAAGTTTTTGGGGTTTGGGGAAGAAACCACAGAGTCAGGTAGAGTATTCCAGACATTGACCACTCTGTTGCTGAAGTCGTATTTCCTGCAATCAAGTTTGGTGCAATTAACCTTGAGTTTGTATCTATTGTTTGCTCTTGTGTTGTTATGGTTGAAGCTGAAGTATTCATTGACAGGTAGGACATTGCAATGTATGATTTTATATACTATACTTAGATCGGACTGAGGGCAGCGTAGTTCTAGGTTTTCTAGGTCTAGAATTTCAAGTCTGGTGGCATAAGGTATTCTACAATGAGTAGAGGAGTGGAGAACTCTTCTTGTGAAATATTTCTGGACTTTCTCAATTGTGTTAATATCAGATACGTAATGTGGGTTCCAGATTGATGAGCTGTATTCGAGTATTGGTCTAGCAAATGTTTTGTATGCTCTAGTTATTAGTGCAATATTACCGGAGAAAAAGCTACATAAGATTAGCTTAACAACTCTTAATGCCTTTTTGGCTATGTGGTTACAGTGGGTTCTAGCACTTAGATCATTAGAAATGAGTACTGCCAGATCCTTGACAGAGTTTGAATCGTCAACAAGGTCTTGACTATCCAGCCTGTATTTTCTGATTTTTTTTGCCAATATGTAAGACAGAGCATTTATTTGTTGAGATTTAAAGTTGCCATTTGTTTGATCATTCTGATACATAGTCGAGGTCTTTTCGAAGGGTAGCAGTATTGTCTGTGGTGTTGAATAGCTTTACATCGTCAGCGAAGAGAACGCAGTTGCTTGTAATATGATTACAGATGTCATTTATGTAGAGTATGAAAAGAGTTGATCCTAGAACACTGCCTTGGGGGACACCACTGTTGACAGGTATAGAATTTGATAGGATACTCCCAATTTTGACATTTGTTGTCTGTTTGACAGAAATGCTTCTATCCAATTATGCAGGTGTCCAGAGATACCAAAAGATTTTAGTTTTAGGAGTAGTTTGTCATGTACCCACTGAATCAAAGGCTTTACAGAAGTCTATGTAGATTGTGTCTATTGTTTTGCCCTGATCGAGTTGTGTAGTCCATAAGTTTTTGCAGTGTAAGAGTTGCAGATTACAGGATAGTTTTTTTCTGAAACCAAATTGTTTATTAGAGAGTAGATTGTTTGTCTCTAAGTGGAGGGTAATGGATTGGTTATTAATTGATTCCATGACTTTACAGGTGACGCAGCATAAAGAGATTGGTCTGTAATTTTCAACTAGGCTGCGGTCTCCTTTTCTGAAGATGGGGATGACCGTGGCTTGTGACCATAGTTTTGGCAAGGAGCTGGTCCTGAAAGATTTTTCAAAGATTATGCTTAGAGGTTTGGCTATGGCAGTGGATAGCTTTAAGAAGTAGGCACATATTCCGTCCGGTCCAATAGATAGAGATATTCCTGCCAGCTTGGTGTCATCTGCAAAGTTGATAAGTTCCCCTTCTTTTCCCTCAGCCAAATCATTAATGAAGATATTAAAGAGTGCCGGGCCTAAATTAGAACTTTGGGGTACCCCATTGCTTACTTCCCTCCATGTAGATGTAGTTCCATTAAGAACTATATGTTGAGTGTAGTTTGTTAGCCAGTTATAAATCCATCTGATGATAATGTTGTCTATCCCACATTTTTCTAGCTTACCAAGAAGTAGGTTGTGGTGTATTTTGTCACAGCCCTGTTGAAATTGAAATATACTATGTCCACAGAATTTCATTGTTCCATTAATTTAGTCACTTTGTCTAAGAACGAAATAAGATTTGTTTGGCATGATCTGTTTTTGACAACTCATGTTGATTTCTGGTTATATATAACTTTGCATGCTTCTAGGTGTTCCCATCTGTTGCTTCATTATCATTTCCAGGATCTTCCCAATAATTGCTGTCAGACTGACCAGTCTGTAGTTTCCTGAGTCTGTTTTTTTTACCCTGTTTTGAAGATGGGAACCTTATCAGCTCTTTTCCAGTCCTCTGGAAATAGTCAACACACACCCATAAACTCTGAACCTCTATCAAAAAGAGATAAAGACTAAATAAAATGGATTATGACCCATGTGATTTGGAATTGAGAAGATCTTGCATTTGCATAATAAGTGTGCACATTGGCAAAATATTTACTGTACAGTCTTTCTTTCTATCTGAGGCTCAGAGAGGAGATGTGCAAACTATAGTGGGTACTTTCCATATACTTTTCTGGCACTGAAACTTTTGCATTTGAGTGCTATTTTGTTAGAATATACAAGACAGCAATAGAATAAAGACAGAGGAGGGAGGGAGGGAGGAAGGGAGAAAGGAAGAAAGAAAGGGAAAAAAAGGAAAAAAGAAAGAAAGAAAATGAATTTCAACCAGTTTTCTTACAATGGGACATCTGCTTTCAGAGCAGATGAACATAAATACTTAACAGTGTGGAATTACTTCATATGTTCCTGGGTTCAGTTAATGTAGTTACAGAATTATGGGACAAAATGGTAGAGAGTTTCTCTGAGTTAATTCCCAGAGAATTAAATACCCACTACAAATGCATTGTTATGTTTTATCCCATATTAAATTTTGTCTTTCATTGTCCAACGGTTGCTAGTGAACACAACATTTTGCCATATGGGAGAAAAACAAATTTGAATTTATATTATAGATAGCAACATAATATTGCAATATAAGCTACATATACCATAAAATGAGAGATGGTTCAAAATCTTTTGCATGTTTTAAAAAGCAATCAGAAAAATAAGAAATAACCATTTCTCTTTTCTTCTTTATTTATACATTTTTATAAGTACATATTTTACATGATGATTGGCTACATTTAGAGTGAGCATAGTATTTATTTAGCATCAATTTAAATCCAACAGCATTTTCCACTAGTGGAAACTAATAAGGGAAATACCTGTATCTTTGTCTGAGACATAGGAAGTGCAGCAGGGAGTGTGAGGGGTGCTAGAGGCAAGAATAGTCATGAAAAAGCCTCTAACACATAAGTGTGAGCAGCTGTTTACATCAGCCAAGGAAGCTTTGTAAACAGGATGCACTTTGTTCCCTATCCAGAGTGCAAAACTGCTTGACCTGAGGTGATACCTTTTCTAAACGTGAAAAAGAAGAAAAAGACCCACTTTCTTACTTTTATTTTAAAGAATGCTGATAATAATATAAACTTTAGCCTTGCTAAAGGATTGGAAACTTTTAGCTCTCTAATTTTAACATCACTTCTGGCAAAGAATGCTAAAGTGCAGTTTAACAGTCAAGTTGTGGATTCTTTACCCACTGAACAAAACTTTGGAGACTGCTTAAATGTTTTCTTTTTTTGTTCTTTGTTCCAAAGAACTCTCAGAAACAACCATAGTAGAGGAAATACTGGATTATCCTGTGAGTTTTTCCAACTCCCATAACTGCCTGGATTGTGTTTACCAAGTGTGGATGGCGATTAAGCTCTCACCAGGAATGAGGAAGAAATATAAACTTTGCATTTTGTATTTCCTGCGGTTCTATGCTTCTCAGCAATATGGATTAAATATCTGTGTCTGTCCATAAGCAGTCATCAAAAAAATTTCAGAATAGAAGTTAACAGAATTGTTGAACTGAACGATTTACCAATGTTCAGCTTTTTAAAAATTTTATAGGCAATCAATAGGGACCACCTTCATATTGAAGATTCAATATTGGTATCTATAATTCCCCCATGGTTGTTTAATGTATTTATGGATATATGCATCAGGAATGCTTGCAATGAGAATAGAGATATGTTGGTTGGGGACATAAATGGATGTGGACATTTGTATGCCAATGATGCTCTGCTGTTGGCCAAAAAACAATGATTTGTAGCAAATGTTAGATTTATTATGCAAAGGAGCATGAATTTAAAAATGAATGCATTATGAAATAAAATGTGAATGATATATTACAGGAAAACACTGGGATTATAATTAGAATAACTATATTTAATTTGCAAACCTTGATAAAATGTTTACTAAAGATAGGGAAATGAATGGAGGAATGTTAAGATATGGAAAGACAGTGAGAAAGGCATTGGATGTTATATGATTAGTTATAAGGAAGAAATTCTTGTTGCAAGAAATAAAAATAACTTGGGTAGAAGTCTTTGTTGTATAGAAGTAAGCAGAGACTCAAATCTAGTTCTCCCAAATCCTGGTCCAACACATTGATCAGAACCCTGTACAGTACTTGAGAGAGACAGTATGCTGAAGAATTGCAGAATATCTTATAATTATCAGTAAAAGCCATAATTAGGGAAATATGTCATTTCAAATGAAGAAAGGGGACAAATGCAGGCTATTGCATTGCATTCTACATCTAAGCATTCATCATTAAGGAAACTTTAATTCTCTATTTTTTTGGTCCAGTTTTTGGCATTTGAATTAGGGATATATCTTACATGCAAGCTAAAAGACAACTCCAGGCAATGATACCATTATATACGTTTACACTTACCCCATGTTTTCACTAAACAAATGATCTGCTCTGATGTTCTTTCTTCAAAAGACACCTTATCTTACTATCTACAATAATGCAAAAAAGAACAACAAAGAAACAAAACCTTAAAAAGAATTGTAACCTCTCAGTTATTAGCATAAGTTACTCGACTCTTTTGATAAGTAAAGTATGTTTTTTCAGTTTTTTCACTTGGCTGCAACTTTAATGTTGTTCCTTTTTTCACTATTATTTTAATCTAATGCTACAAAAAAGATAAAAACTCTGGCTTAGCAAAAGTCATATTTAATTGCTTTACGTTACAAGTGAGAAATCCCTAGTTTTGACAGAAGGCAGAGACTTGGGGGGGGACTGTAAACACTAAAGGGTCATCCACAATATCCTGTTTACCTGCTTTGCAACTTCTAGTTTCATCAGCATTCAAATGAACCAACTCCCTGGTTTGTTTACTGAACTTTGATTAGGTTTAAATTGGGACTAACAACTCACCAGGTAGATGGCTAATTATGTAATCACTCTCCAACAGTTTACAGGAGCCCCTGGGAGCCATAGGATCTCAGAAGGCAAGTGCTTTTGAAAGATGGCCACTCTGCTCTTTCCATTTCCATTGACAATGAAGAGCTCCCCGTATTGACAGGAGTCTTGCAAGGCAATTAATGGAGGCCCAAGGAGCTTGTCCAAAGAGCCTCTAGGATTTGCAAACTGCTCCCCACCAATGTTAAGATCCAATATCTTTTCAGAAGATGGCATCTCAATCCAGCAAAAGCCAGGAATGTCCATTTCTTCTGAAACCAGAAAATAATTCGGAAAGAAAACTTGCAGAGAAACTTGCATGTATATCTTCCTATTAGAAGAGCAGTGGTCAAAATATGCAGTCCCATTGCTTCATTTCTATTTATGAGAAAAAGGCTGTTAAGCCTCTCTACATTCATACTTGCTCTTGAATTATCAGGGTAAAAAAATCTAACTCTGCCTTCCAAAAGAAATGTAGGAACTGAATAAAATGCTATGTTTGTGCTAGAGCTAATCATTACATTCCCTTCACGGAAAAACTGTACACTGTTATTTACAACCATTTATGGAACACTTCATGATTTCAAAATATCTTCGTACTTCAAGAAGTAAACCAAATATCTTTTTAAAACTGTCTGAACATTGTGAGTGTGGAATTAGCTGTTATAAATTTCAACTAGAAACTACTTTTAGTGGTATGATCTTAGTTCATTGAGGGCCGGATCAGCATAGTGGTTGTCCTCTGGGGGCTGGAGGAGAGGGAGGGACATGGCCAGGGTGGTCGCAGCTGACTGAGGGTGGCCTGGGGGCATGGCCATCTTGACATTGCTCATGTAGGTGGTGCCTATGGGATCTGGGCGGGGTTAGGGAGGGAATGTCCTGCAGTATGAGGTTAGGCAAGGTAGGGGACAGGGCAGCTACAGCCAGAAACCGTAGGCCACTGTGTGCTTCCCGCCCTTTGAATGTGGGCAGTGGTGAATGGTTTTCGGGTGTTGCCACAGCCTACTGGTCCCTCAGCTGATCAGCTAGAAAGGCTGCAGTGCCAAGGTGCATCAGGTGTACAAGAGCAGCCCTTCACCAGCAGGCCCAGCAGGAAGAGGGGAAAGGCACAGCACTTTTCCCCCTGCTATTAGATGCAACACACATTTTATGGCCTGCCAGCAGCCAGTGGAGCTGGAAGCAGATTCAGACAGTGAGGAGGTTGGGGAGAAAGATGGGCCAGTCCTGGAGTCTAGGGAAGGGCTGGCATGGTAGGGGTGGTGAGGATGGGGTGCCTGATAGTAGCAGCAGTGGTAGTGGCTGTGGCTGCATCTCTGATCTGTGAGGAGGAAGATGTGTGGTGGTGGCAGCCGAGAGTTGAGCAATTGATAAGGCCATGCTGGCATACTGCCTCCTGTGTACAGGCCAGAATAGTGTGGGCCAGGCCAAAGTGACGCAGGCCAGCCCCTTACAATTTCTAGGACAGCCGTAGGGGCCGGATCTGACCATATTGTGGGTTGAATCTGGCCCTTAGGCCTTGAATTTAACACCCTGATTTGGAATGTTTAAACTTACTTAAAATGTTTAGAATCAATGTACCAATCACATCTAGGATAGTGCTGTTATAGAGTAGTGTAACCACTTTGTTTTTGCTTCTGTGGAGTGAATGTTGGTAAAAAGAAACTTGAATGTACAAACCTGGATCCAGCAGATATCTAGAGCGACGTTAAGCCTTTTGACTCATCTACAGGTAGTCCTTCACTTATGACCAAAATTGAGTCCAAGATTTATGTTTCTAAGTGGAGCATTTGTTAAGTAAGTTTTGTCCCAGTTTACAACTTTACTTGCCACATTTGTTAAGTGAATCACTGCAGTTGTTAAATTAGTAATACGGTTGTTAAGTGAGTCCGGCTTCCCCATTGACTTTGCTTATCAGAAGTTTGCAAATGATGATCACATGATCCCGAAACACTGCAAGTGTGGTAAATATGAACCAGTTGTCAAGCATGCAAATGTAAATCACATGACCATAGGGATTCTGCAGCAGTCATAAGTGTGAAAAATGGTCATAAGTCACTTTTTTCAGTGACATAACTTCGAACGATCACGGAACGAACTGTTGAACATCAAGGGCTATTTGAATATTTAAAAAGAGTATTTGAATAGGAGAATCTGCATGTATTTACAATTCTCCACTACAATGTATGGAATTTAAAAGTGTTTAACTTTAATGTGATTATATTAACAGATAAAGACTTTATAATCATGTTTGTTTAAAATAAATAACTTGGCATTTTCTTAGATGGATCTCAGATGGCCAGCTCTTATCCCAACTTTCCTTTGGATCACAATGTCTAAATAATAATAAGTATTTAAAACATATGACTCAAAATAGAGACTATTTTCTTTTCTTTTTTTTTAAACTCTGGAAGAAATATTTCTAACTGTAAAAAGAACATGAAGCTTGGTCAAAACTCAAGATGTGGTCTCTGTAACATGATGTGTGAAGGCAGACACTGATCAAATTGCTTCAGTTCCAAAAATGATTTGTAATGAAAAAGTCAACCAATGACTCTTGCTTTTTGCAAATTTAAATAGGGTCTTAGAATTATGATCTGTGTCCCTAAATGCAAAAGTCCACATTCACCCATTTTCTTTGCTATCATCCAGATGTAAACATTTTGAGTAATTGACTCATACCTTCAATCTTCTTACCTGCTAAAATTCAGCAACTCTGCATTTGAAGACTGCAACCTTGCATGCAGTATACATTGCATTCAGATCCCCTTCACTTTTATCAATTTTGTTATGCTGCAAACTGATTCTACAGTTGTTGAAATTCTTTTTTTTCTCATTAATCTACACTAATGGCAGGGTGAAAACAGAATTTTAGAAATGTCTGTAAATGTATTAAAAACGAAGAACTGAAACATCACATTGCATAAGTATTCAGACCTTTCACTCAGTAATTTGTTGGCAGCAATTACAGCCTTGAGTCTTGGGGTATGACGCGACAAGCTTTGCACACCTGGATTGGGAAATTTTCTAGCATTCTTCCTTGCAAATCCTCTCAAGCTCAGTCAGATTGGATGGTCACCGTAGGTGGACAGCCATTTCCAGGTCCCTCCAGAGATGTTCTCTGGGGTTCGTCAGGGCTCTGGTTGTACCACCCCAGGAAATTCACAGAACTGTCCCTAAGCCATTCCTGTGTTGTCTTGGCTGTGTGCTTAGGATCATTGACATGTTGGAAAGTGAACCTTCGGCCCAGTCTGAAGTCCTGAGCACTGTGAAACAGGTTTTCATTGAGGATATCATTGTACTTTGCTCCATTCAATTTTCCTTCAATCCTGACTAGTCTCCCAGTCCCTGCTGCTGAAAAACTCACCAACAGCATGATGCTGCACCACCATATTTCACTGTTGGAATGGTGTTGGTCAGTTGATGAGCTGTGTCTGGTTTGCTCCATATATAATGTTTAGAATTGAGGCCAAACAGTTCAATCTTGGTTTCATCAGACCAAATAATCTTGTTCCTCACAGTCTGAGAATCCTTCAGGTGCTTTTTTGCAAACTCCAAGAGAGATTTCATGTGTTTTGCACTGAGAAGAGGCTATGATCTAGCCCAGGGGCAGGGAAACTTGGCTCTATTATCACTTATGGACTTCAACTCCCTTTGTGGGAGGAATCAATTTTTGACTTGAATGGGACTGTTTAATATACAAATACGAGTCAAAAATTGATTTCCCCAACAACTAAAAAACCAGTAGGTCAGGGATGGGGAACTTTTTATGGCTCATTCAGGAATTCTGGGAGTTGAAGTCCATAAGTGATAAAAGAGCCAAGTTTCCCTAACCCTCGTCTAGCCAATCAGCCATAAAGCCCAGATTTGGTGGTGGGTTGCAGTGATGATTATCCTTCTGGAACTCTGAATGTAGAATAGAGTTGGAAAGGATCTTGGAGGTCTTATAGTCAAGTCCCCAGCTGAAGCAGGAGAACCTGCACTATCTCAGGCAAGTGACTGTCTAGTCTCTTCTTAAAAACTTTCAGTGATGGAGCGCCCACAATTTCTGGAGGCAAGCTGTTCTATGGTTAATTTTTCTCATTCTTAGGAAGTTTCTCCTTAATTCCTGGTTGCAGTATTCCAGATGTGGTTGCCTATGGCAACTCGAGAGCAGGCCAGAGATGCTTTGAAAGTTGGCATTAGTCTTACTAGAGTTTTATAAAGCTGTCCTAATATTTCATGTGATGTTGATTCTATGCAATTCTACAACCCAGGATTATATTAGCATTTTTGGCTGCTGCTGCACATTGCTGGCTCATATTTAAATGATCGACCACTAGGACTCCAAGGTCCCTCTCACAATTACTGTTTTTGAGCCAAATCTCAACTAATCTGTACTTATACCTTTGATTTTTCTTGCCTAAATGTAAAACTTTGCTTTTATCCACATTAAAATTCATTTTGTTGGATAGGGCCCATTGTTCAAGTTTGTCAAGATCTTTTTGGATCCTGAGTTTGTCTTCTGGGGTGTTGGATATTCCTGCCAGTTTAGTATCATTTGCAAATTTGATGAGTTCCTCTTCTATTTGCTCATCTAAGTCATTTATAAAGATATTGAGAAGTACTGGGCCTAAGACAGAGCCTTGTGATACCCCACTATTTACTTCTCTCTATGTGGATGTACCATTAAGGACTACTCTTAGAGTACAGTTTGTCAACCAGCTACAAATCCATCTGATGTTGTCTTTTCTACATTTTTCTAACTTACCGAGAAGTAGATTGTGGTCTACTTTATCAAATGCCTTACTGAAATCTAAGTATACTATGTCCACAGCATTTCGCTGGTCTATTAATGTAGTGAATTTATCAAAGAATGAAATAAGATTGGTTTATCATGATCTGTTTTTAACAAACTTGTGCTGACTACTAGTTATAACTATACTTGCTTCTAGTTGTTTGCAGATCTGGTTTTTAAAATTTATTATTATCTTTTCCAGTATTAGTCTATAGTCTCTTCTCAAGTATTAGTCTATAGTGTCCTGGGTCTCTTTTTTCCCCTTTCTTGAAGATGGGAACCACATCAGCCCTTTTCCAATCTTCAGGTGCTTCCCCTATGCTCCAGGATTTTTGAAAGATATGGTACAATGTTTCTGAGATAACATTTGCCAGCTCTTTCAAAACTCTGGGATGTAATCTGTCAGGTTTATAGTGATTTATATTTATCAAGATCAGATAGGTGTTCTCTTATCATTTTCTTGCTTATTTTAATTTTAATTTCTGGTTTATCTTTTATAACAGTTTTGGTACTGTTGGAAGAAATTTCCTGAGTTTGTTTCCCAGCTGGGAAGCAGTCATCAATGCTGAGAAGAAATAGACATGGAAGCCAGCTGCCAGAAAAGGATCCTTTAATTCAGGAAGGCAAGAAAAGTAGTCACACAATGTCCCTGGTTTGCAAGCAGAGTGGCATGATAAGTTTATGGATTTTTATACCTATGTTCCCTTTTGACGTTTGTATGGTTTGATGAGATTTTGTGTGTGCCTTTAGTTAAGATGATTGCTTTGAATTCTGTCTTCCTGCCTTAATGGGTTAATCCTGTTCCTGGGGCTTTGTCTTTCCTATCTTGGGGGTTAATTCTGCCAGGAAATAGGAAAAGGGAAATTCCAGGTGAATTATTTTTAGCCTGATTCTCCTTATCTTAATGGCTCTACTTAAATTTTTCTATTATCAGCTCTATTAGCAGAGCTGTTCTGAGTTTTTCTTTCAGCTGCTGATTCTTGGTTTTCTTAAAGGGAAAAGGGTTGACTTGAGTCTCTTGGCACTATTTTCTGAGGTTTCTGGTGCTATGAGGTTTCTGACACTGTCCTTTTGGGGTATACTTCCCACAGTACGTTGGGCTATAATATCTTTTTGCATGAAGACGGATGCAAAGAATGAGTTAAGCAGCTCTGCTTTCTCCTTACTGCCTGTTAATTCCTTGCCATCTTCTCTCTTTAGTGAATCTACTGTTTCCTTGACTTTTTTCTTGTAATTAATATATTGAAAGAAACATCTTTTTATTAACTTTGATTTTTGTAGCAAGTCTTAGTTCATTCTGAGCCTTGGCTTTCCAGACTTTATCTTTGCATGTTCTGGCTCTCTGTTGATAATCAGCCTTAATTATGCATCCTTCTTTCCATTTTTGTGCTTGTCTTTTTGTCTTTTAATTTGTCAGAGAGATCTTTGTGCAGCCATGATTGTTTCTTCTTAAATTTCTTTTCTTTTCAGTGATATTGTGCTGGACTGGGCTCATATTATCTCGTTGTTCAGAGTTTCCCATGCTTTTTGACTTGTTTTCCCCTTTAGGATTTTCATCCATGGAATCTTTCCTATGCTCTTTAGGAGTTTGTTCAAATTAGCTCTTTTAAAGTTTAAGGCACTGGTTGGATTATTTTCTATTGTTTGTGTTTACTTTATATTGAATTCCAGTATGACATGGTCACTTTCATCCAAAGTTCCAGCAACCTCACTTCCATCTATCATTTCTTCTCTATTAGTAAGAATTAGGTCCAGTATAGCTTTACTTCTAATTCCCTCCTTTACCTTTTGGATGATAAAATTGTCAACTAGGTTAGTTAGGAATCTGTTTGATATTCCACTCGCTGCAGAGTTGGTCTCCCAGTTAATATCTGGATAGTTAAAGTCTCCCATTATTACTGTGGTATGCTTCCTGCATACATTTGTTAACTGGTTGGCAAAGAGTTTGTCAATTTCTTCTGATTGGTTGGGTAGCCTGTAATATGGCAATGTCAGTTTTTTCTTTTATATTGACCCATATACATTCTGGAGAGGTTTTATCTTTGAACATGCACATTTCCAATATATATGTAGTGATCTCTCACATATAATGCAACTCCACCTCCTCTTTTCTGTCACATCTCCACATAGGATCTCCAGAGCTAAGTCAGAATGACCACTGAGTTCTTGGTCATCTCTCTTATTAAGGCTCTTTTCCCCAGATTGCTCAGCTTGACTGGGTGACCAGCTCTTGGTTCTGCCAAACTTCTTCCATTTGAGAATTATGGAGGTCATAGTGCTCTTAGGAACCTTTAGTGCAGCAGTAATTTTATTGTAGCCTTCCTCAGATCTTGCCTTGCAATAAATCTGTCTCTGAGCTCAAAGGCAGTTCCTTTGACCTTGTGGTTTTTGCTTTACTACAGTACAGTATGCATTGTCAGCTGCGACTTCTATAGAGAGCTGTGTGCTTTTCCAAATTATGTCCAATCAACTTAATTTACCACAGGTCGATTCCAATCAAGATGTAGAAACATGTCACCCATCCAGAGAAATGGGAGGCACTGGAGCTACATTTCAAGTATTGTTGCAAAGGGTCCAAATACTTATACCAATGTGATATTTTAGTTTTTTTCTTTTTAATAAATTTACAGATGTTTCTAAAATTCTATTTTCACTTTGTCACTTTGTCACTATGGGATTAATGAAAAAAAAAGTGAATTTCAACCACTGTTAAATCAGGCTGCAGCATAACAAAATTGACAAAAGTGAAAGGGATCTGAATACTTTCTGAATGCACTGTATATGTGTGTTCTCAGAGATTTATACAACTTTTTAACATTGATTATTATAGGGTTTGTTATAGCTCTCTGCAGGTATATTCAAAATTCAATTAATATATTGATTCATAGTTACACTACAATAGGCCTGCTTAGAGTTTCTGTATGTATGATTGTTCATATAGGTCTTAGTCTATCCCTCCCTTTGAATAGTCAGACAATAATACACATATACAGGACAATATGTTAGTTCCACTAACTCTAGCAGTGATAGTTAAAAGATTATTGGTTTGGTTGGTAATGGCTGGAATGCAGCTGAGTTGGGTTTAATAGATAACATGGCTTTCACAATTCCTGGATGATTTCAACTTCTAAATTTTTCAAGTACTACTCTAAAACCCTTAACATTTTGTTTCTAAATTATTTGTTTAACTGAACTACTCAGATTTAATGTAGCAGTAGCATCATCACCTTGTTGATTGAGATATTGGGTGAGCTGCTTTTATTTAAATAGTGCAGGGGTAGGATTACACTGGTTCTGTCCACTTCTGTAGAACCGGTTGCTCTGAAAAGCAGCAAACAGAGAACATACATAGAACTGGTGCTCAGCTGTCCAGGCAGCTAGATCACGATGATATATACACATGCACAGCATAAAATGTAAAATCACCGAACCAGTAGTTACACCGGTCGGATCCCACCCCTGCAGTAGTGTATATAGTTTGATCAATGATTTAGAGGCTAAGCAAGAAGAATTCAGCGGGAAACAGTGCCTTTTGATCAAATAGTATATTACTATTTGATCAAATAGTACATTATATAGTACATTTTGGGTTTTATAGAGCAATCTATCTCCTATTCAGGTTGACAGCAGAAGCCAAATTGATTTTAACTAGCCTTTTCCAACCTTTTTATCCTGGAAGAATCTTGAAATAATGTTCATGTCTTGGGGAATTCTTCCTTTCAGGCATATAAAAACTATTACATACACAGTTCAGAGTGCACTAACATGATCAATAAGTTGTGTTTATGATTATCTAATATTGTCTTCTTTTAAGGAAAGAATGTTATTTTTCTGTGGATTTGTTTATTTTGGCTCACATTAAACTCCTCTTTTGTTGGATTCCTCCTCCGTTGCAAAGGACATCTACTACAGTATAATGTAAGCCGGGTAATGTAAACTTTCTTTAAAAGATTTCCTTATTTTTTTTATCTTATCCCAGTAGGCCTAAAAGTCTTATCACAAATTTCTATTCTATAAGATGCTAATGAGGAATGGTATCTGCATACATTCGTTTCCTGCCTATTTAAAATTAAAAATGACTTTTTAGTCCTCCAGCTTCCTTTTTTTTAAAAAAAAAATGTTATATTTAGCTTACATTTCTTGAAATTAAGCTTTTGGTTTCCCCTTCATGCATTTTAAAAACTCATGGCCAACATAATTATTTTTTGTCAAATAATAGGCCTAGACAAAAAACAATATTGATTTTTTTCACTCATATTCTCTTGTTGCCTTAGCAACCTATCTTGGAATTCCAGTTGAGAAATGTTTCAAATGAATGAATTTATTTTATTTATATTTCACCTATTTTTCATGAACTCAAGATGTTTTATTCAGTATTTACTTATCTATTTACAACAATCCTGTGAGGTAGTCTAAACTGGGACAAAACAACTGTCCCAGAGTCAGGTGGATTTGTAACTGGCTGACAAACTATATCCCAAAATTAGTCCTTAATGGTATTACATCTACATAGAAAGTAATGAAAAGTTTTTTTTAGCACAGGAGCATTTCCCCTCCAGAGGGACTGATCTACTGCTGCAGTGTCCCAAGAAATCAGCCTCTGCTGCTTCCTCTGGCGCAGTCAAACTCAGCCTGACAGTGGAGTCTACCGAGGCAACAGGGGGCAGCTGGCCCACCTGGGCAACCCCAGCCTCCACCAGAATTGGCAGGTGTCACCTGTCTGGGCTTACCATCCCCAGCATGGCTGGATCCAAGCCCAGTGGACCCATGACCCTGGCCTGCAGTTCCCCCGCAGTTCAGAGCTATCAGAGACCCGAACAACCTGGCATTTTATTTGAACCGGGTGTGGGCCCACATTGATCAGTATGGGGTTGACTACTCCAGCGACCAAGCAATCATCCGGGCTATAACTGATAAACTGACAGGGGAGGCAGCAGAGCGGGTGACGCAATTATATGATGAGAATGTGCCTGATAGCAGTATTCCAGTGTTTGAGGGGCTGCCACAAAGACCAGACGGTCAACTTTTTGTTCAAAGCACCAGAAGGCAAGCAAGAAACAATGGATGGAAACTACTGAAAGAGAACAAACTGGAATTAAGGAGAAACTTTCCAAGAGTGAGAACAATTACCCAGTTGTACATTTTTTCTTCAGAAGTTGTGGGTGCTTCATCACTGGAGGTTTTTAAGAAAAGACTGGACAGCCACTTGTCTGAAATGGTATAGGGCAGGGGTAGGGAACCTTGGCTCTTTTATCACTTATGGACTTCAACTCCCAGAATCCCTGAGTGAGCCATAAAAGGTTCCCCATCCCTGGCCTACTGGTTTTTCAGTTGTGGGGGAAATCAATTTTTGACTGGAATGGGACTGTTTAATATACAAATGTAGGACATATTCTTTATATATTCTTTATATGTCCTAAATTTGTATATCAAACAATCCCATTCCAGTCAAAAATTGATTTCCCCCACAACTGAAAAACCAGTAGGCCAGGGATGGGGAACCTTTTATGGCTCACTCAGGAATTCTGGGAGTTGAAGTCCATAAGTGATAAAAGAGCCAAGGTTCACTACCCCTGGTATAGGGCCTTTTGCTTGAGCAAGGGGTTGGACTAGAAGACCTCCAAGGTCCCTTCCAGCTCTATTTTGATACTCATCCAGTCAGCCTCGGTATTGATTCCTGGCAACTGCCTGGACCAGTCCCTGAAGTTTTCTTGTTTTTTCTGAATTGGTTTACCCTTGCTTGTTTCCTATGGCTGAGAAAGAGTGACTAACCACTACACCAAACTGGTTCTCTCTAAGAATAGAAGATTACTAATTAAATATTATTTCTTGCAAATCCAAAGAACAGTTTAAAAAATACTATTTTAAATATCAAAAGATATTCTTTTATTATATAATAAAAAACATCAGATAATAAAAGCATCTGGTTTTCAAAATGTAACTAAAATTTTGTCATAAAAGTATGCTTTAATAATGTAAACTTATTAAAATGGCTTTGAGGGCAGTTTTTATATAACATTTTATTGTACAGTTCACTACCCAATATCTTCTGAATAAGCAGTACAAAAGTGCTGTAAACTAATAAAAAAGAGTGCAAGGCATAAACCACAATATCCCAAACAGAAATGTGGGCTGTGTTCATGCAATGCTAAGCCAAAAGTCAACAAAGCCCATGGCTTAATGCAGGAATGGAGCAGTTTCTCTGTTTTCCAGCAATCAGAAGGATTGTTCCAAATGCCATTGGATGGGGTGCAACCAAAGTTTTTGCTTGTTTTTGGAGGGCAAAAGTTAAGACAGAGAGCTTTAGACAGTTCCTTATACCATTCTAATGCCTGGCTGAAGATGTTGATTCTTCCCATTTTAGAGGTATCCTGGATATCAAGTCTGACCATTAAAGGCAATCTCCAGAAAGCTGATATAATACAGTGGACCAAAGACTGAGCTATGAACTGCTTCAAATCTAATTTTTCCTATGGACATAATAGGTTATCTTAGACAGGATATTTGGTTCAGGTCCTCAGCTTAAATATGTGTATAACTCTATTGTTATAAATGTTATGACAGTAAAATTAATGTGAAGTGAGTTGAACATGTGAAAACGTTACTTCTCTTTTACCACTAATGAAATGGGGCAAAATATTCAATTCCATACAAAACCTCTCCCTGAAATGACCATATTATATTGCAATCTACTGTAAACTCTGCCACAACTGATTCTCTATCTAAATTGGATACATTATAATGACAATTGTGGAGTAGGTTCTACTAGATACTGTATTTTATTTATTATTTACAAATCATATTTATATAGCTGCTATCTCACGATCAGGTGACTCTGGGTGGCAAAGAACAAGGTTAAGAATAAAGTACAGTAGATTTCCAAGGCAGAGAGATAATTTTTCAGGAGGCTGATACTTTTCCCAATGTTCTTTGCAATATTTAGTTGCAGAAATAATAAATTTATTTTGAGGGTTCTAACATTATATTTATCTGCTAGTTCCAGAAAAACATATAATCTGCTGATATTAGTTGAAGAACAAATTTTAAATTCAACAAAACAAAGTGAGAAAGTAATCAATTATAGCTCAATGGAAACATAAGTGCTTGGCAGCAAGGCCCCTCAGTCCTTTTCCAAGATCTCCACTGGATGGGTTCTCAGGAAGGAGCTGAAAACCTCCCTTGAAAGATGTAGGAAAGAGCAACAAAGACGATAAGGGGTCTGGAGGCAAAACCGCACAATCAATGGTTAAGGGAACTAAGTATGTCTATTCTAATGAAGAGTAGGACTAGGGTTGACATGATAGCAGTCTCCCAATACAGTAGAACCTCTGGTCACAAATGCTCTGACCATGACCAAAACAGGTTCTGACCAAAAAATTCACAATTTTTTTTTCCCGTGGCCAAGTTCCCCTTCTGCACTATTTTTTTTTTTTTTTGGTAGGTGCCAAATTTCCAAAATTAGGTTCGGGTCACGACCAATTCAGGTTGCGACCAAAGTTATGGAACAAATTATGGTCGTGACCAGAGGTTCTACTGTACTTGAGATACTGTCACAGAAAAGAAAGGGTTGACCTATTCTCCAAAGCATGTGAGGGCGGGAGAAGAAATAATGGCTAGAAGATCATCAAAGAGAGAGCCAACCTAATATTAAGAAGAAATTTCTTGCCAATGGAACAGCTTCCATGCAGAAGTTGTAGGAGGTTTTCAAGAAGAGATTGGACAGCCATTTGTCTGGAATGATATAAAGGCAATGCCTTGGGTAGGGGTTGGACTAGAAAATCACCAAGTTCCCTTCCAGGCCTATGATTCTAAGTCTTCTGATTGAGATCATAGAAGCAATGTTACCAGGCAGAGCATACAGGAGAGGGCTTGATGGATCTATAGTCTAGGCTAGGAGAATCAGCTCCAATTCAGCTTTTTCAGGGTCCGACAATGCTGAAATATCAACTACAACAAATGTCATGCAGTTTCTCTTCCAGCTCTCAACAGTGCCTCTTGCACAACATCTCAGAACTCTGCATAATTTCTAGATGTCATACTGTGCTATTAAAAAGAAGAAAAAACTCTTTAATGGGATTATCATGTGGTGGAGAAGACAGAGATGTCAGATAAAATAGTGATTACACAAACATTGCCTCTTTCACAGTATTTCCTGTGGTTTTCCTGAGGCATAAAGTTTCCGACTCTCAATTAAAATTTCTCTATGGTAACAAAATACTGTAATGAGTTAAATAAACAGAAGGCAAAGATAATGCAATTTCAAAATGTATGTTATGTTACCAATGAATCTTTGTTTTTATTTATTTTAGTATGTTACCAATGATTTTTTCTTTTTAAAGCAGACTTGCTTCTCAGCAACTTTTAATGAAATTGAAATCATGTAATTGTGAAACTGTGGTTTCTTCCCCAAACCTCAAAAAATTTTAACCTTAGACTGTCTACTATTGACCTCACCCCTTTCTTAAGAGGTCTATAGGGGGCGTGCATAAGCGCACCAACCTGCCTACCGTCCCTGTCCTATTGTTTCTTTTATATTTTATTTTTCTTATATGTATCCATGTATTCATAACTACATTTTACTTATACCTATTATCTTGTAAGCAATTGACAAATAAATAAATAAATAAATAAATTAATAATAATAATAATAATAATAATAATTGAACATAGGGATGGAAGGGTAGTTGGAGATTTTCTATTCCAATCTTTTTAATATCATAGCCAAATGGTTGTCCGGTTTTTTTTTTTAAACCTGCAATGATGGAGCATCCACAACTCCCCGAGACAAGCTATTCCGTTAATTGTTCTGTCAGAAAAATTCTTACTCCTGATTTCTAGGTTGTATTTCTTTTTCACAAGCTTCCAACCATTATTTTTTGCTTTTGGTGCTTTGGAGAATAACCAACCTCCTCTTCTCTATGACAGCCCCTTGAGTACTGGAAGACAGTTGTCATCTTCCCCCTAATCCTTCTCTTTTGATAGGCTAGAGCAGGGGTGTCAAACTTGATCCCATCACGGGCTGTAATCAGGATTTTATTTGCCTTTGGGGGGCTGGGGTGGCTGAGGCCTGATTGTTACAGCCTATTAGGTGGGTGGGCCAGGGCCGGAGCAGCATGGGCCAGGCCCTTGCTGTCTCCAGCATGGCCCCTTGGGTCAACTCTGGGTCCATTGCGGACCAAATTCGGCCTGAAGGCCACGTTTGACACCGCTGGGCTAGAGCAGGGGTCGCCAACCTTTTGGACCTCAGGGACCACCAAACTCATCATTTTAAATCCTGCAGACCACTAATATGAATTTTGACTGACAATGACTTGCTGACGTTGGCGGGAAAGTCGGTCCTATATTCCAGAGCTGCAGTAGTCACATCCTGGAGCAGCTGCTCCTCCACCCAGATACACCGGCCTGCCATGGACTGGAGGAGCTGCTCTGAGATGACCAAAGGGCCAGTCCTGTGACTACTGCAGCTCTGGAATATGGGACCAACTTTCCCACTATCAGCAAGCCATCCTGGGGCGGATTTCCCTCCCCTGCCATTGGTCTTATCTTCCAGTTCCAGCTCACATGGCTCTACTCAAGATAAGGTTTGCACTTGGCAAAAGGATGGGGGCCATCAAGTGGGCAGGCCATGTGGCTAGTGCAGCCTTGTGTTCCTGTGCAACCTGAATTAATTGCTTTGGGAGAATGCTTTGAGGGGGACATTTCTCTGAGGACCACCAAAATTTTCTTGCGGACCACCACTGGTCCCTGGCCCACTGGTTGGTGACCATTGGGCTAGAGCATACCAAGCTCCTTCAATTGTTAAAAACTTTACCATCTTTCTTGCTCTTCTCTTATACTTTCCAGGTCTCAACATCTTTTTTGTATCACATTGACCAGAACTGTACACAGTATTCCAAGTGTAGCCTGATGAATGCAGTATAAAGTGGTATTGTCACTTCTCACGCTCCTGATGCAGCCCAGGATCAGTATACTGCTGGTTCATATTAAGTAGTGGTCCACTATAACCCTTTCTCAGTTATTACTGTTCATCCCGGTACCAGTTATTTTATACCTATGCATTCCTGCCTAAATCCAGGATCTTACTTTTCTCATCATTGAACTGCATGTTTTGGATAAGTCCTAATGCTCAGGTCTTTCAAGTACCTTCTGAATTTTTAATCTATTTCCAAAGTGTTAACAATTTCCCCCAGCTTGGTGTCATCTGCAAATTTAATGAGCTCCCCTTCTCATTTAGTTCATTTATCAAGATATTGAAGAACACTAGGCTTAAGACAGAGGTATTCCACTGCATGCTTTCCTCCATGTAGATATAGTTCCCTTAAGAACTACACACTGGATGTGATTGGTCTGCCAATTGCATATCCAACTGGTTTGGTTTGGAAGAATCCTGTCTAATATGAAGAATCCAATAATCAAGTGTTTAAATTCTACTCCTTTTCATTCCTCTTATCTTCTG
The DNA here is from genome assembly GCA_023653725.1 of Bungarus multicinctus. Lineage (NCBI taxonomy): Eukaryota > Metazoa > Chordata > Lepidosauria > Squamata > Elapidae > Bungarus > Bungarus multicinctus. The sequence goes on from CM042836.1 coordinate 164,128,591, forward strand.
AAACTAGATTTGTTTAGCAAACTATGCAGAAATATTCACTGGATCTTCTAGAGCAGGGGTGTCAAACTTGATTTCATTGAGGGCCAGATCAGCATTGTGGTTGTCCTCCTGGGGCGGGAGGGGTGGAGGGACATGGCCGGGGTGGTCGCAGCTGACTGGGGATAGCCGGGGGCATGGCCAACTTGACGTCGCTCACGTGGGTGGTGCCTATGGGATTGGGCTGGGTTAGGGAGGGAATGTCCCACAGTATGAGGTGAGGCAAGAAAGGGAGGCAGGGCAGCTACAGCCAGAAACCACTGGATAGGCCACTGCATGCTTGCTGCCTTTGAATGTGAATGGTGGTGAATGGTTTCTGGCACTAGCCTTAGCCTGACTGCCCCTCAGCTGGCCAGCTAGAAAAGCTGCAGTACCAAGGTACATCAGGTGCACAACAGCAGAGCTTCGCCAGCAGGCCCAGCAGGAACAGGGGGAAGGCACAGCCCTTCCCCAACCGCTACCAGACCCAACACATGGCACCTGACTGGGCTTCCCCGAAATGCAGTGGGTGATGGGGTAGAAAGTGGCACCCACCCCAAGCCTGGAGAAAGAGGGCCTTTCTGTGGGAAGTGGGGCTTTGAGTCCTCCTAGTGTTGCCTCTGTGCAACCCTGTGATTGACAAGGTGGCAGGTGGCATGTGGGAACCAGGCAGACACTACTGTTGTGGGCAAGCTGATAGGAAAAGGAGAATAGAGAAGGGGGGAGAGTGCACAGCCCCCCTGAAGCCCATCTCCCCTTGTTTTCCAGCCAGGCCAAGTGCGGCGCTCCAGCCATATCCTCAGGGCTCCCTGGTGGCTGCCCCCTCACCATGCCCACATACCAGTCCTCCACCTGGATGGCCGGCCTGTCTCTCCAGCTGCTTCCCCACGATTCTTGCGCTTCCCGGCCTGCTCCGCGCTCACTCCAGCCACAGCCTTGGGGCTCCCTGGTGGCCATTCCACCTGGCCAACCTGCTTCTGTAGCCACTGCCCCGCAATTCCTGTGCCCCCCAGCCTGGTCCGTGCCCACTCCAATCACAGCCTCAGGGCTCCCCGGTGGCTGCCCCTATCATGCCAGCCCTCCACCTGGCTGGCCCACCTCTCTGGCTTCTGCCCCAAGATTCTCATGCTCCCTGGCCTGCTCCACATCCACTCCAGGCTTGCTCCACAGCCACTCCAGCCACAGCCTTGAGGCTCCTCAGTAGCCACAGTGTCCCACCTCTCCCTCTCCCCAAGTGGGGGCTGCTGGGCACAGAGCAGATAGGGGAGCACGAGAATTGTGGGGCAGTGGCAGGAGAGGCAGGCCAGCCACCCAGGTGGAGGCCTGGCATGGTGGGGGTGGTGAGAAGGGGGTACGCCATGGGGCTGCTACCTCCTGGGGAGAGTGGGTGGCTAACGGCAGTGGCAGTGACTGCGGCTGCATTCCCAATCTATAAGGAGGAGAAGGCAATGGCGGTGGCGTCCGAGGGACAAGTGATGGATGAGGCAACACTGGCCCACTGCCTCTTGTGCACACTCACACACGCTGGGATAAGATGGCTGGGCATGGGTGTGCCAGGATAGTGTGGGCCTGGCTGAGGCGATGTGGGCATCCCCTTACAATTTCTAGTATGGCTGGAGGGGCTGGAACCAACCACATAGCAGGCCAGATCCGGCCCGAGGGCGTTGAGTTTGACACCCCTGTTCTAGAGAATATTTCTAAATTATTTCGATAAATCTCTCGCTCCCATTCTTATTACTGTATTTATTTATATTCTCTTTTTATTGAGAAGCAAAGGAAAGAGGAAATGTTTTTAAATGACAAGCATGAAAGAGAACAGTGGATGAAACAAAATTAAATAATTTCCCTGAGGAAAGAGTTAGATTATTACTAAAGAAAACTATGTAAATAGTAAGTCACTTATATTAGTCCAGAATATTGACTGGCATCAATGCAGACCTAGTTTAATCAATGGAACAAATTGTTCTCCCAGTCACCCACATGAGCAAATAAGACTGCCCACTGTGAGCAAGAGTGGAGAATGTATTCTACTGTGTGAGAGTTTTGTTGGCAGATGATCGTATTGGGCAAGGCAACATCAGGAGAACATCTTAAATATGCACAGGGTGGTTTCTAGAACAAACAAGGGTTCTAAAGGACGAAGAGAACATTTTTTAAAGATGAATCTGGATGTCTACCTCAAGCCTAAGAATTCTTAACTAAACAAAAAGGAATGATTTCCATTAATGGTTAGGAGATAACCACTGAAAAACAGTTAAATATTTAGATTATTCATCAACCTAAACATACCACCAAAATGCAGGTCGTGGCTACTCTGAAGCCTCACTAGTACAAAAGGGTAATTAATCATAGTTTATACTGGGAAGAACCCCAAAGCAGACACCAAAAACCTCATGAAATAGGAAAAAGGAAAAACTAATGCCAACCCACAGCATTCTTCTTCTAATTATTGCTTTTGATACAAAGTAATAGTTAACATGATAGATTATCTCTGGGAAAATTGTGTTGATGTAAGATGGGTGTGAATATCTAAATTTGACATTGACCTGAAATCTAAATATATCAAGAATGCAGTTCTAAACATACTTTTCCAAAATCAATGGGACTTGTGTGTAAAACATGTCTGTAGCTAATATTACAGTGTCTTATAGTAAAGTGCAACAGGGTTGGCAAAGAAAATGTTGAGAATCTTTTTTCTTTCTTTCCAATACTGTCTTCCTCAGTAGAGTACTTCTAATTTGGCAACTTTTCTTTGTCCCACCATCTCTTTGTTTGCCCAGCCCATTTACAGCCTAATGATTTTTAGCTTTGGTATACAATCCAATAATATAATAGATGAGCAGATTTATAAAGTTGGAAGGTACTTTAGAGGTCTTAGTCCTTTTTTTATTGTTTTCAATATGCCTCATAAGCCTTAGCTCACTGTGAGCTAGACTGTTCCTATTCTTCTTCAATTATGTTTCCTACCTCCCATTTCCTATACATATAATAGAATTCTTTATTGGAAAAGTATGATTGGACACAAAAGGAATTTGTCTCCGATGCATAAGCTCTCAAGTCTACATATAAGCAACAAGTGATAAATCATAATCATGAAATACAATCATAAATCATAAGTGACAATACTCAGTGTTAATCATAGAATAAATAAAAGCAAATAAATCATGATACAAAAAACATACATGTCCTTTTTTCAATCAGAGGAACTGAGTTTGTTAGTGGGTTCAGTAATGGGGACAAGCGGATTGTTTTCAGCTGACTTAAGAATAGATGAAGGCCATTGAAATGATGGTGGGGATAAACCAGGACTTAAGAAGCAAGTATAAGTTAGTGTGTTTTGAATACACCATCTTTTCCTGAGCATTATTATTTTCCTTTTATCTTTTATTCCTTTTATACATCCATTCATGCTTCCACTTTCTTAGCACCAAACAAATAAAAATTGACAGAAAAAAACCTTCCCCGAAGGAAAAAGAATCCCATGGAGAGAGGAATGGAAAAGGGGGAGGAGGGAGAGAAATAGAACTGGGAACTCATACAAATAGGCCTTGAGGCCATGAGATTTGAGCGAATAAATTGCCAAAATGGAGGCAGTGGTAGTGGGAATATTATTCCAGTTTAAACTAAGCCTATTAAAGTTATTAGTTATGTTCCTACCCATGATGAATCATTACACCTTAGTGCATGTGTATAGGATTTAACTGAGATTTAAGGGAGAAGTTATTGTCCCTGTAGCCCCTTCCTCACGGGTCCCAATTATGTTTCGATACTGCAAGAGAAGCTAAAGTCGTCAGTTCTCTAAAACTCGAACCTCTTCGAACACTGGAAAGTTCCCGTGACTGGCTGATCCCGTGGGGACCAAATATGATCGGCTGGCGGCATTCGCTAAGCTGCAGCAAGAACTGCAGCAGCCCCCGCTCTCACTCTCCAGAGACCCTCTAAAATTTAGCCCCGTTCAAAGCTTTCGGAAGAGACCTTTGTTTGCTCTGTAACGCAACTCCCGGGCCGTGACGCTATCAGTACGCCTGGGCCACTTGGAAAGGCGTTGCCGTCCGAAAGGCGTGTCTCCGGCGAGGCCCTCCTCCTCCTCCTCCTGTTCTCTCCTGTAATGCCTCGCGGGGGTCCCTGTGGCTAGGAACTCTATATAAATCCAATGTGACCCAGGGATCTGCCCTTCTCGCAGCCTGTAAGGGTTGCGCCAGACAGGAGAAGCGAGGACTGAAAGAAGGTAAGAGAATTTGCAAGTTTTCCTTCATCCCACTTTATCAACCCGATAACATTGGTTTTTGCCTCCAAGTTTCAAATACGATCCGTTTATTTTCCCGACAGCTTTCCAAGATGCCGGACAGCCGATCAAAGCGAGCGATTCTTTTGGTATTGACCCTTTGTTCAGGGGCAGGGGTCTGGGGTTCTCAACCCCGCGGGGAAAAAAGCAAAAGGGAAACGCAGCAGCATATCGTTCAGCCCTCTGTGCCGGTCAGCCAGAACAAACGTGAGTAATTCTGGGATGAGCAGTAGCGGCTTTTCAAGGGAGAGGAAACGGTCGGATCCTGGACGCTTTGATAAAACCGAAATCAAACTTAAGGAGCATACCGAAAATTGCAACTTTGGATGGTTGTGAAGAAGTGGGGGAGTAAACTTTACTATATGAATGTGTTAGTAGCTCTTTCTTGAGTCTACTCAGATCCTCAGATTGAGATGAGGAAAATTTTCAGAAAACAAAACCGATGATGGGGAGTTGTATTTTTGAACTTAACTTTAGGTAGGGATTTAGCAATGCCTGTCCAAGTTGTCTTACTTACAGAGCGTTACAGCAATTTAGGACAACCTTTTAATTGGTGCCAGAGTTATTTCCCTTGTGATCTCATGTCTCCAGTTAGCTTTGCAACCTATCCACGATTGCAGTTTGATAATCCATAATGTACTCTTGGATGCGAAGACACGCTGGATAGCTAGAACATTTCTGGTGCACAAAATGGTTAAATCATGAAACAGTTTTGTCCAGGAATTTTGCAGATTAATTAAACTGAACCCTGTTGTTGAGAGGGGGAATCCTCTTGGTTATTACATTTATATCCAATTTTTCTACCAAGGAATTCAAGCTTGGGTTTCCCTTGAGACTCAAGCCTAATTAAGATTTATTGTTGGAGTATATATATTGCATTGAGCCCAAATATAATTATGTCTGAATACTGAATGCCTCCTGATTAGATTGGGCACCCTACTCTTGGGGACATCTGATTAAAAAAAAAGGTTTGCTGCTTCCCAGGTTTTACCAGTTTGCTCTGGCTGCGGTGGAAATTCTTAATTTTTATTTTTCTCATTGACACCAGTGAGTAGCAAAACTATCCCTTCAGATTTGGCAAATTGTGTGAAGATACTGCGAGAACAACTTTTTGTTTTTTGTCCAGTTGGAGATGGACTCTTAGTGGTTAAATTCCATATTTTAGGGCCTGCTAGTGGAAACCTTATTTGTATATATATATTGATTTTTTATAAGTTTCCTGGTCTTTTTTATTCTTCATTGCTGAGAAAAGAGATTCTTGTCCTGGCCTATTTTTCTTTCACACACATCTGCTCCTTGAGGGTAAACTAATTTTCCTGAAATCCAAACATTTCTCAAGAAGGGTGTAGTTAGCATTGCATTTTTTCACTGCAGTTATACCAGCTAAAGAGTCAAATGAGAAAACCTAGAAAGGATAGATTTCTATTTGTTCTCTTTTCTTACAGAAGGACTGGAAGCAAACATTTTTATATAATTATATTGACTTGAAAGTAAAAAAGGGGAACTCCATCTTTTCATGCTGTAAAAACAGACTTTAAAATTAAGGATGGAACTGTTTTGTTTGAATTAATTTAGAAAAGAATAAAACATACTTTTTCATTTTAAAATTGAGAAAGATGCTGAGATAACACTTTTAAATTGTTTAGAAAATATGATTTTCCTTTAAAGCAGTCATCTCAGGAAATGATAAGACTAAATGTAAGTTGGAAAAAAATATTTGGAAATTTTAAAAAAAGGAGACTAGTTCTACTTGGCACGAATAAACCTGCTTAGGGAAGAGAGCCAAAGTTTCTTTCAAATCTTTTGGGGTCTTTCCATAGGCTTTCATGAAACATTGGATTAAGCTTCCCAGTTGAGCAATCTTTTCCAGCTGTTAACATGCTGCTCCAGAATGTGAATTCTCTAGTGGTTTTATCCTGTACATTTAAAACATGGTTAAACAAGAGACGGATGGAACTGTTTTGAGTTTAACTCCAGTCTTGAGTTGCCTGCATCTAATATCAAATTACACAGTGGTTTCAAGATGTACAAGGAATGTCTGGCCAGGAGTTAATGTCTATTCCATGCATGTTAGGGGCTGACACTGCTCTCTTCTCCACATTCTTTCTCCTTACCAGGAGAGTCACACTTGGTCTGGGTGATAGGATGTAATTAAACAGTGCTGTTTCTTTCTCAGAGGGATGCTATGACAATGGACAACATTATCAGATAAACCAGCAGTGGGAGCGCATTTACTTGGGGAACACTCTAATCTGTACTTGCTATGGAGGCAGTCGAGGATTCAACTGTGAGAGCAAACCTGAGCGTAAGTGGAATGCATCTTTTGACAAACGTTTGGCCAAGAACATCTTTTTTTTCTAAAATAAAAAGTAGATATTTACATGTATAGAAAAATCTTGTTTTTTTAGCTCTTGGAAAAGGCAGCATCCACATTTAACATTTCTTCTTCTGAGACAATTACTGTTACTGGAGACTAAAACATATGAAGAACGGTTACAGGAACTGGGCTTGGCTAGTCTAATGAAGAGAAGGACCAGGGGAGACATGATAGCAGTCTTCCAATATTTGAGGGGCTGCCATAGAGAGGAAGGGGTCAAGCTATTTTCTAAAGCACTTATAAGCCAGACAAGGAATAATGGATGGAAACTGAACTAGGAGAGATTTAACCTGGAAATAAGGAGACATTTTCTGACAGTGAGAGCAATCAACCAGTGGAACAGCTTGTCTTTGGAAGTTGTGAGAGCTTCATCACTTGAGACTTTCAAGAAGAGATTGGACTGCCATTTGGCAGAAATGGTGTAGGGTCTCCTGCTTAGGTGGTGGTGGGGGTTGGATTAGATGACCTACAAGGTCCCTTCCAACTCTGATTATCTGTAGATATGTACTTTTTACAGTTCAATCCCCAAGCCTGTCAATTTCTGACTGTTCCTATCTACTGTAGTTTTCACACTAATTAGATTCAAGAATTGCTAGCATGGATTAATATGTCAGAAAGTCTTTGTGATTGCAACTGGGTGCTCCCAAATATTGTAGAAAAAATTCTGGGGGATATTCTGTGAACCTTGATAATTTATATCAAACTTCTCTAGTGCCCTAGTTTTTAATCAGGTGAATTCAGAGGGAATTGAGTTGCTTGATGCATCCTTATCATTGGACAGACAAATATTGACAATGTAGAGATAGAACAGATTAGGAAACCAAAGTCATTAAGGCTAACCTTATGATAAGATTATAAAAACAAATCTAAATGTACCTTCCACATACACTCCCCCCCTTCATGAGAATTAGTGAGAGTCTTGTCAGAGGTACTTTCTCGCCTTCCAATCTGGACTCAGGGTCCTTTTAGCTGATTGTTAGTAGTTGCTCTTCCTCCTGTTCTTTAAGGTCATTCTACCCATTACAGCTAAGTATCAATAGGTAAATTGTCTCTTAAGAAAGCTTTGTCCCTGGACTCCTTGCTTTACATAACTTTAAAAGGAACCTTTAGAGGCTGTCTACTCTGAAGAGGATTCATTGGCCCCCAAGCTCTTCTGTTTGGCTTTTTGAAAAAGTTTGATTTGGCCTTGTCAGAAAGAAGTCACAGTGCTAATGCTCTGCAGATAACAATGTACAGAAGGACACCACCCTCACATAAGATAGGACAGTAATGGCTAACCTTTTCAGCACTGAGTGCCCAAACCAGAACGTGCGTGCATGCATGTACATGTGCACATGCCAGAGTGCTGGAAACCCGAAGCACTGGAAACTGGCCAGTGCACGCATGCCTGTTTTTTGGACATTTTGGGGGCCACTTTCTCGGCTGTTTTTGGCCTGCAAATGGCCTGAAAAATTGCCTGGTTTTTTTTTGGCCATTTTCATGCTGTTTTTCGGGCTGTTTTCAGGCCATTTTCTGGCACTCAGGCTCCCGCGGAGACCAGCTAGGAAGCACACATGTGCACGCCAAAAACCAGAAGAGCAGCTGGCAACAGCGCGCATGCCAATGAGAGGGCCTTGCATGCCACCTCTGGCACGCATGCCATAGGTTCGCCATTACGGAAGATGGGATGTCACAGAAAATGCTGCAATAAAACTAGAGGAGAAAAAAAAAAGCTAGCAGGTCAGATTTGCTATGGAGAACATTTTGAAGCAGAGGAAAAAGTATCCTTTCAAAAATTGTCAAGACCAAGAAAATTTTTTACTCATGCTACCAAAAGAAGCTATTAAACAGATTAAAATTTATTAATTATTTATAAATTCTCATGTCCCTGTGTTAAAAAAGTAATGCCATATCAGAGATATGATATGATAATATAACTATATATAATTACAGAGTAAGATAATGATTAGAAATTACAACAGATTACCAACATTTTGCATGTCACCACCGAAACATTGTGATAATAGGAAGCTGTCTAAATAAATGTAATATATTCGTGCTCCCTTGTGCTTAGAGGCAGGCTGTGCTACTCTTATCTTTCCCCCCTTTCTGGAATCTGCACCCTGCAAATTGCTGCCTATAGTTAGTCCTTCATACATCTGCTCCTCCATGGGCATCATCTCTCTCATTCTTTCTGTAACATTGTATTTAGCAGAATTGCACCTCAGTACAGTACTTAATTGTCCTGCAAGGGATGTATAATATCATCTAAATATCTGAGGTTATCTGTGTCAAAACATGAAGGATGGTAATTTAGAAGTGAAATCCCAAGATTTACCTTTTATATTTATTCATGTGTACATATTGTTCATATGAATAAAGGATAGATCTTGGATGATGACATTACAATTGTCATCTTGTCTGCTTTGAACCCCTGCCTTAGATGTGCCAGTCTTGTCAGCAGGAACTGAGTCACTGTAGCATTCTGCCTTGAATTCCCAATCTTCATGGCTGACTCATTAAGGAGACCAAATTTATTTGGACCATATATCCGGGCTTGTGCCCAGACTAGAATAGGTCCAGAGAGTCTATTTCTTCCAGGAATGTCTGACCTATATCACACTAACTGCCCAAAGAGTTCCTAAGGGGATATTAGCAACAGATTGGTTGCTTTTAAGACCTCAACATCTCTTTTGGGTTTCTTGAAGCTGTACTATTACGTTTTTTAACATAGCTGGCATTTATTGCTTCCCCATTAAATTGAAACTAATCCCATAGAACCAGATTAATCAGACTTGCATAGCAATACGTAATGTTATCTATTAACCTACTTTGCAAATATATCACACAGTGTCCCTGTAGGTTCCAGTACGTCTTATAAAAGCATTTTTCCCCCTGACAAAAATAGTTTTCCTGATGGCTGCCTGAGATTGCAGTGGCAGCAGCAGAAAATAGTTTTTATTCCTTTACTGCTACATAGTTTACTTATCTTGTCTTCTTGATAACGTGTTCTGTCAAAATGTGCTGTTACCAAGTCTCGCTTTTCTTATATGTGGGCAAATAAGGAAACTACATTGAGAAATTGTTTAACCATGACAGTAGGATAATGACAGCTGCCTCCAGTTTCAGTTCATCTTGACAGACTTGAAGCTTAACAAGACTTGTGTGACAATCCTTTGGATAACAAGGCATTTACTTGGCTTCTATAATCTAATCTAGTAAGGGATTAAATATTTGCCCAAATATTTGAACTTTGGTTTTCCAAATTCTGTATCTCTTGGTCAAATGCATTTTTCTTTCTTGTTTTCTCCACTTTTTTTAAAAAAAGTATTTTCATACAAATTGCCTGGAAACTGCCTTCTACTGTTAATGTGGATTTTTTTAGCCTTCTTTCATTGATCCAAGCACCTCTCCTATTCTTTGTCTTTAGCTACATCACTATCATCCAGAAAGCCTTCTGCTTGTCACTAGCAAAACAATAGCAGTCAATGCGACAATTATTTTTTTGTGTGTATATCTCTATGAATGAGGTAGGGAAAGGAGATTAGAAGTTGCAAGTGTAAGTTTATCTGTATTGATTCTTTTTTTTTCTTCCTATACAGCGGAAGAAACCTGTTTTGATAAATACACTGGGACTACTTATCGAGTAGGGGAAACCTATGAACGCCCAAAGGATTCCATGATCTGGGACTGTACTTGTATTGGGGCTGGCCGTGGAAGAATAAGTTGCACTATTGCAAGTATGTATTAAATCTTTCAGTGAGATGTTTAGATGATGTCTGCCAAGATTATGTGTTAATCCATATACTGACATTGCTGGAATGTCACAAAATCTAGTGGTTTTCACAGTAAGAAGAAGTAGGTACCACATATAATGTTGCATAATTGTAAGGAATTTGTCTTTGACAAAGTTGGGGAGAGGGAGGAAGGAAGGAGAGGGAGAGAGAGAGATAACTGTAAAATGAGACCACTGATATTTGCTGTATGTTGACATTATGAATAAGTAAGTGTGTAGGTTATACCTGAGATTTTCTCCTGCATGAAGAAAAGGAGAATGGAATGAAATAAACAGAATTCAAGGAAGTGCTTGATTTCCCCCTCCACACCTCATGACTTGAAACCGGGCTTCAGTTCTCAACTCTGATATATTGTACATAAATTGGAGCCTATGTAGCTATGTATCTATGTAGCTGCCAAGGCCTTTGTGGAGCTGCTCCATGAATGTTTTTTTCTTGAACAATTATTTTTCATTACTGCATGTCAGAACTTTGACTTCATTGTAAAGCAAGGATGAAAGTGCTCTGCAGATGACTCCAAATATCTAAACACAATTTCTAGCAGTCCTAATTAGTATAGTCAGTATGAGACATGAAGAGAAGTGCAGTTCAACATTTAACTTCTTATAGTTTTATAATCCAGATGTTTTTAACATCCTGTCAGGGTTCCAAGTAACACACCCAGTGCAATCAAAACTCCACAAATTATAGATTTATTAGGCATGTCATACTGGCACATCTGGGGAAACCTGACTCTAAACCCCCTCAGGTTTTCTCCCTAGTTAAAAATAGAATTTATTTCCCCTACCCATGAAGTTCATCACATGATCCAATCAGGCCACAGTCCAAGGATCGCCTGGTCGCAGATCCCATTTCCTTGTACCTGGTGGGAAAGTTCTTGGTTCTCAAAAGAAATAATTTTATTATGGCTACAATTGTCTAGCTATTTCTTCCTCCCCCCTCCTGTTCCCACGACTCACTTTGCTGTGGCAGTCCTGAAAATGCTTGGGGGAGGGGTAATGGTTCCAGGGCCGACACATCCCTAATTTTATGATACGACAGGAAAGTGACCCCCTCACTTCCCAGACATAAACTGTTTCAATTCCTTCCCTCAAAACGACTCAATAGAACACTGCATACCAAAACAACTAGACACAAGGACAGTTTTTCCCTGAAGGCCATCACTCTGCTAAACAAATAATTCCCTCAACACTGACAACTATTTACAAAGTCTGCAGTACTATTACTATTAATTTTCTCATCGTTCCTTATCACCCATCCCCTCCAACTTGTGATTGTATGACTGTAACTTTGTTGCTTGTATCCTTACGATTTATATTGACTGTTTCCTAGTATGATTTGATTACTTATTGTACCCTACAACTATTATTAAGTGTTGTACCTTATGATTCTTGACTCTTAACTTTTTTCTTTTGTGTATACTGAAAGCATTTGCACCAAGACAAATTCCTTGTGTGTCCAATCACACTTGGCCAGTAAAGAATTCTAATTCTAATTCTAATGTTATAGTTATTAGACTATAGGGACTTTGATATTAGAAAAGAAACTAACTGCTTTTCATAGCTGACCACATTATGAAGCACTGAAATGGATGAAGGGATCTAAGGCTTTATTATAATAATAACTGAGACAATCTTAGAGTTGCTGAATGAATAGACAACATTGAAGTAGATACATTAATGATATAACTTGGAAAAACAGCTTCCTATGCTTTGTTTTTCAGATAGATGTCATGAAGGTGGCCAGTCCTACAAGATTGGTGATACCTGGCGCAGACCTCATGAGACAGGAGGCTACATGTTAGAATGTGTGTGTCTTGGCAACGGAAAGGGTGAATGGACTTGCAAACCAGTTGGTATGATTTTGTTTTCTTTTATACATTTCAGAGATCAAAAGTATTTCAGTTGCAAGTGGAGCTGTTTGCAATAATTACTATAAGCAAACTTTTGATTCTGTGTAATAATATTTTTTAAATTTTTGTCTCAGTTGATATATATAAATACTCAACATGCATACATGAGCAAGCTTTACCTGGACTTTTGATCTGCATGTAGTGCTTCTGAATATCCCTTTTAGACAATAAACAAATTCACCTAGAATATAAGTATGCCATTGAGAAGATGCCTCAGTTAATATAGTCCCTGCTGTCCGGTCTCTAGAATTTTTGATAAGGAAGGGCATACTTGGTTAAGAGATTCATGCTGCAAAGTTTGATGTATTTTATTGACATAACAGAAAATTATCCAGATCATTTCAAAATATAATCCTATATATAGTTATATACTCAAATATAGCTATACCTTCAAAAGGAGCATAAAATAAAACAAAGCTATCGGCAACACCAGGGTTGCAAACACATAGAAACCTCCATTTCATTGAATTGCCAGCTTTCTGCATGCTGTTTTTTTTATCCAAATGCAAAAATTATGGAAGGATTTTCTTTCCTTCCTAATTAAGAAATTTAATTCTTTCCTTGATGAAATTGTAAAGAAAGCAATGAAGTGAGTTTATTTTTTCTTTTTTACCATCGGAAATTATTTTCTCTTAGCTGAGCGATGCTATGATAATACAGCTGGGACATCATACGTTGTTGGAGACGTTTGGGAAAAGCCATATCAGGGCTGGATGATGGTGGATTGCACTTGCCTTGGAGAAGGCAGTGGGAGGATTACTTGCACTTCCAGAAGTAAGTATGGGTTTGTGGTGGAGCAGCTCATGCAGAGTATCAGGATGAATGATGCTCTTGGGTATTTTTCATTTCCCCCATTATTTTGAGAGAGGGCCCAAAGTCTGGAATGTTCTGCACAAACTGTTTCACTGACTGTATTCACGCCATCCATGAAGCTATAGTAAATTATTAAGATAGTAAATTAGCAATTTGATTGCTACTACCACCTCCATTCAAGTATTGTGGCTAAAATATTGCTTGTCAGTATTTTCCTTAAATCAAGGGTACTGGCCTTTCTAATTTCTTCAGTATGGTAAAGCCACAAGGGACATGACAACTACGCAAAGACATCACCAGGGAGGAGGTCGAATTGTGACAAAATAGTGGGGGCAGGATTGGGTTGCAAAAAGAAGCTAAGCATATAATGTAATGTTTTGGGGACATACTAATGAAAAAATTAAGTTTTAAAGAAATTCTGCTTTGAATTACCTGGAAATAATAATTGCATTTTAACAATTTACAGTAATCTGAGAGATCAACAGTCTCCTAATAATCTTCCAAACTGTATGTGATATAATCGTATCATTTCCCTTTCCATTACAAGATGTAGATGTTACCCTCCAAAAAGCAAATAAAATATTGTTGCACCTGATTAATGTTTTGTATGAACACAACTGCTAAATTCAGAATTGTGTTCGAATACAATACACAAGCCTGATGATGGCAGATGAGATTCTGCAGAAACGTCGCTACAACTTTAAAAGCACAACTATAATGTCGTGGGAAAATACCCAAACAAAGCTGAATACCATACATATAAATACCCACGAAAACTTAAGAAAACATATATATATGTGTGTGTATGTACATGAATATATATATACACGTACACATACATATATACACAGACATACATATTGGACTGAGTTATATCAACTGACTCAAGTGTATGTTAAAAGAAAGTACTATTTTTTCCAGTGGATCTCATCTCTAAATAAATAAGTACCCACAGATTCTGCATAAGTGATATTTATATACTTTCAAGAAGATACATTTTATTTCAGTCTTTGATCTGTCTTAGCCTTGCTGTTTCTTGTTGATATTTTTTTCTCTTATGTATGTCTATAAAATTATAGAGTATCTTGTTTTCTCTATCCTGAACTTTGTGCTAGGAATAGTACCTTAGATTGTCTAGCAGTCATGAAAATAGGAAAATTATTTAAAAAGCTGAAGATTTTTATTTTGGAGAACATAGAGATATGTCTGAATTTTAGAGAGTTCAGTGAATCCTATTCCAGGCTAGCATTTATTGTACCTACTGGATATTGGTAGAAAGTACAGTAAGTCTTGGTGTTATTCTGAAGAGCTAGCTTAGATCCCAAGATAAAGTTTTGATTATTTACCATTAATTAACAAATAAACTTATTTAGTTACTCTTTCTCAAGAGCCCTTCTTTCTACATTATTCAGGTGAGTCTCCCAGCTTTTTTGAGTGGCAGATGACTGCATGGCAATGGAAAAATTTTCCATTGAATTTTCTTAAATTCTAATCCATTATAAAGATTGACATATTAAAGATGAAAGAACCTAAAATGAATCTTTGAAACATTCTTTCTTCTATGATGATGTTAGCTTGTGATGAAAAATTACTACAACTTGGATCCAGTTGTATGCAAGATAATCACTGACATGCATAGCAAATATTTAAAAGAAGAGTCATTGGTTAAGTATAAGCCATGCTTAAGCTGTTTTGGGACACACACGGTATTTTAGAACTTTTTTTGTGATGGATTTTGAGATAATATTTAGCTTTTAATTGAGGATAACAACTTTGCTTAGCATAAGCAGCCAATTATATAAAGTAAATCCTCAATTTGAAAATAAAATTTAAAACCATTAAAGCAACACTTTTATTTAGTCTGAATTGGAAACTTGTAGAGGAAAATGTGTGTCTTAGTGTCAAATGGGAAAGATACAAGGATGGAATGTTTTTAACTGCCAGGAAAAGCATGATCAAATGAATCACATTGACATTATGTTATAATACAGTATATGTCCCATAAATCCTTTGCTGGATTCAATAGGAATTCTTATTTCTTTTCTTAATCATTTGTACTGTTTGAAACTAAAATACTTGGCTTTGTACAACATTACTATTTATTCAAAATACAAACATTTTATAGAGTTATCCCAGCACACACATTGAATGATTCATTACCTGTAACCGGAAAATCATTGTATAGAGTAAGCCATCATTTATTAATGATGTGCATTTGGGCGGATTGCATGTCTCTGTGCAGCACTTTCTCTTGAATTTTGTAATAGTGTTGATCAGTACCATAATTTCTTAAAGTTGTATGAAATGTGTAGGATCGTGTAGATTTGAAACAGACTCTGAAACTTTCCTCAATGTTTTGGATTGTTTTATCATACCTCTCAGGTATCTTCTATTTGTTTAGTTTCCGTTTTCCCAAAGTTTGTAATATTTCTTTGTATTCCAGATTAACACTCAGTTTCTAAATATATCTAGTTGGGACTTTGAGCTTAATACTGTTCAGAGTAAATGTATTTAAGTTTGCATTAGAAAGTTTACCACAACATTATTTGCATTTAGTTTTATTGAAGTATATAATTACTGAAATGGTGGATATCCTCTTTTAAGTATGGTCAACTCTTAACCATCCTGCTGGTTCCCAGCTTTGAATATTTTAAAAAATATGTCCATTCATATAGCTGAAGCCACAGACCAATTTCCTGGCAAACTCACATATTTCCAGCAATCTGACTTCATGTCTTAAACATTTTCCTCATGTTCATTTTTTGAAACTCAGCAGCTAAATGATTGGAGTGACATAGCAATTTTTTTCCAGAATTGTGTAATAACAAACGTGTGTGTGTGTTCCCTCTTGTTTTTCTTTTTGCTGATATTGTTCTTCTTCTTTGGGTGCTTTTAACCAAATTATTTAGATCAGTGGTAGTCAACCTGGTCCCTACTGCCCACTAGTGGGCGTTCTAGCTTTCATGGTGGGCGGTAGGGGTTTTGTCCCCTACTTTATAAATCACCATTACTGTGGAATCGGTGGGCAGTTAGAAAATTTCACTACTAACAGAGATACAAAAGTGGGCGGTAAGTATAAAAAGGTTGATTACCCCTGATTTACATCAAGAGTCATTTCAGGTTCCCAGATAAATGCAGTTCTTTCGTCCCCTGCTGTGGCTCCCTGTCCGATGATCCCACCACTGGTTAGCCCCATACCTCACCCTCCCCTCCCACTCACTCCTCGCTTTCTCTGAGAAGGGAAGGGCAATGGTGGTGGATGGAGACTCACTCCATATTCCAGAGCAGGAGCAAAGTGCCCCTCTACTTGCTTCTTCTTCCAGTCCTTCTTGGTTCTGCGACTTTCTCACTGCCCCGAGACACTGGCTGGGCTGGCTGCCGCCAATGCTCCACGTCATAATGGGCTCCAGGAGGAGGAGGGGACGCCATCTTCCCCATTGTGAAGCACACTAAATTTAAATGTGCTGCGCAAGGCGCTTGCAAGAGCAGCAAGCAGCTATGGAGGCAGCGAGAGGAATATGGTGAGATGCGTGACTTTCTCTCCACCCTGAGATACTGGCAGGGCTGGCTGTGGCTGACGCCGCTCTCACTGCCTCCATGGCCGCTCACTGCTCTTGCAGTGCCTCGCACAGCACACTTAAACTTAGCGTGCTTCACAATGGGGGAGATGCATCCCCTCCTCCTCCTGGAGCCCATTATGATGCAGAGCATTGGCTGCAGTTGGCCCAGCCAGTGTCTTGGGGTGGAGAAAAGTCACGTGTCTCCCCCAGTGGCTGAGGTGGGCATAGCACCAACAAAGGCCAGAAAAAGAGGCAAGTAGAGAGGCGCTTCGTTCCCAGTCTGGAATTCGGAGTGAGTCTCCATCCACCACCGTTGCCCTTCTCAGGGCAGGCGAGGAGTGAATGGGAGGGTGAGGGGTGGAGCTAGCCAATGGTGGGATCATCCGACAGGGAACCACAGGAGAGGGTCCAAAGAGCTGCATGCGGCCTAGGATGTGAATGACAATGAATATGACTTCCTGATCCAGAAGCAGGTGCACCTGATGCACAAGGCAAACTTGTGCAGAACCTTTCCTAGGCATGACTGCCATTTGTCCTTTGAGCGGATCCAGAAGGACCTAAAATTGACCCAAAGAATCCTTAGGGGAAGGCACCAAACAGTCAGTAATATCTGGTATCAAACACTGCACAAAAACGTCATGTGATTTGTTTGATTTGGCTTAGCATGCTGCCTAAACTCAATGATTGTGTCATTATACATGCAGCCCCAGCATCCTTTTTTTGGCCTCAAGAGTTTCTCTGGAATGACTGGAATCAAAATTTGCAGACATTTTAGTATTGGGGAATTGTTTGAGAGTTTTAAGAGTTTCAATAAAAATTCTGATCTGTCTTTCCTTAGATGCCAGATTAGAAAAGGACTGTTTCTCACACAAATGTACTGAAAAAAAATCCATTTTTAATTGAAGCAGTTAAAATATCCCAATGGTACTTTTGAATGAGACTAGATGGAAATATTGACTACATTCAAAAATTCAGTATCAGTCCAAGAGGATAACCTTCATGAATGGGTGCAGATTGTTGAAATAGCACAGATGTGTGGACTTTTCTTTTCTATAGATAGATGCAACGATCAAGATACCAAGACATCTTATCGAATTGGAGAAACCTGGAGCAAGAAAGATAACAGAGGAAATCTACTTCAATGCATCTGCACAGGGAATGGCAGAGGGGAATGGAAATGTGAAAGGCATTCCTCTTTGCAAGCCACAGGCGTAGGTAAGCAATATATCTGGATGAAGTTGGATGTTTATTCTTTCTTTATTTGTCTTTATAAAAATTACCCTGGGAAATCATACATTAAAATTCAAGTATTCAAACTGTTAGAATCTGAAGATAATAAAACTAACTACAAAGCCAATATAATTAAAAAACATACTTGCCAACTATCGAAGTCTGGCAAAAACTCCCCACATCTAAAGTTGCTAGCATCACAAGGCCTCTTCCTATTTGGCAGGGTTAACTTGATTTAGTCCTTTGGAATGATGAGAGCATAACCAAAGACTGTAAGTACAGATTCAGTTATCCACAGAATGGAATGTGCTAGTTCAATAACAGGGGAGGCATTTTGGCAACAATGTGGAATCTGTTTTAATGAACTGCAAAATAGATAAGTGATAAATATAATCCAGTAGAACAGTTTAATGGGTTTTTCAGTGAAAAAGAATGTTCATAAATCTAAATGTATTTTAAATCCAAAGGTTTTCCTCTGATTTTTAAAAAAATTCCCAGAAATCAGCTACAGAGAAAAAGGCTTTCTCTAAATAAAAATGTAGGTTATAGGAAAGCAGATTCCAGTGGAATGTTCTGAAAAATATCCTAACTATAAAAGTAATTTGGCAGTGGAACCAGTTACTGATGGAGACGCGGAACACCTTCCTTCCTTTGCTACCTGTGTATAAGCAGAGACTGGATCTTCCAGGGGATATGTAAAATTGGACTCTTTCACTGTGCAGTGGGTTGGAAGATATGTTAACTGTGCTTACCTTCTGATAATCTTAGAGCAAACTGATCAAAAGTATTGTTGCATTCCCAGTAGAAACTCAGTTTTGCTAGGAAGTTGAGAGGACAGTTTGGTTGATAATTTTGGTTCCAGTCAAAATTGTAAAAATAGTATTAATGTTGGAAGTTTCAAAGTTCCACATTAATTTAACTACAACAGATTACACGACTTATAGAGTATTTTGTCTGTGTATATGTATGCATGTATGTATGTATGTATGTAAGTATATGATACTGTCTGTTGCAAAACATTGTTTTTTTATATGCAGGCAGTGCATCTACAGCCATCACAGATGTACGAACTGCACTCTACCAACCACAGCCCCAACCTGCTCCTTATGGTCATTGTGTAACTGACAGTGGTATGATGTATATTTTGGGAATGCAGTGGCTTAAAGCACAGGGAAGCCAGCATATGCTTTGTACTTGCCTGGGCAATGGAATCAGCTGTCAGGAAACAGGTAGGACATAGTTTTAAATATTTATTGGCATATAAAATATGTTTCAATCATTAGCCTATGATAATGTATGTTCCTAACGGATTGGCATAAACTGGGCTAGAGGTCACTACTGTGAAAAACAAGTGATTACCATCATTTATACAAGGTCATGTGATCAGTCTGCCTACAGTTATGCCTATAAAAGCATGATCTCAAGATCAATGGATTTGATGTTAAGGTAGTTTAGTGTGGTTGGTTTTGGGATACTGTTATCTTCCTCCCTCCAAAATCAACCAGAACTGTGACTTTTTCTCATACAAACCCCCTCTACAGCTACAGCTACATCCACCCACATCCACACACAGAGAGTCAAATCTTGAAAATTTTTGGGACTACAACATACTTTTTAAAAAAACTTATTTATACATTTTTATTTAACATACATAAGTATTCAATGAATAGTGTATTGTCTGGGTCATTTTACACACACACACACACACACACGCACACACACACATACGTATATATTCTTTACTGTATATGATATTTTCCCCACTTCTAATTTCTACTTTTATTATCTAACCATTGGTAAAACAAGTCCCAAGTTAAAAAATATTCTGTCTTCTTTATCCTTTATGCTTAAAACAGACCTTCAGGTAGTCAAGAAAGTAAAATACTTGGGAATTTACTTAACAGTTAGATATGTAACAATCAAAGAAGATAATTATACAATGCTAACACAACAAATAAAAGTGGATTTGGAGAAATGGAAAAATCTGCAGTTACCAGTGGTAGGAAGAATGGCAACTATAAAAATGCATATAGTGCCAAAGTTATTGTTTTTGTTTCAAATGATTCCTATAAAGCTAGAGAAAAAATATTTTGATGAATTAAATGCAGTAATGTTGAAATTCATATGGCAAGAAAAAAAAATGAATAAGACTGAAAATGTTGCAAGAATCCAAAAACAATGGAGGCTTTAGTCTGCCAATTGGGAGCCTTACTCCCAGTTGGCCTCAGCATTAACCTGGGTGAAAGAATGGATAAATCTTAGAAATAGAAGAATGTTAAGAGGGACATTATCTTCAGTTGGGATGGCATGCCTTTCTGTGGAATGATAAAAATAAAATACATAAGATATTTTCAAAAACATTATGTGAGGAATGTTCTACTCCTAATATGGGAAAAAGTTAAAGCAAAAAATTACATGAAAATACCAGTCTGGGTTTCTACAATGGAAGCTCTGATACATCTAAATGTGGTAAATTTGCAAAAAAAAACAAAAAAGAGGAATTTAAAACTAAACAGGAATTGCAAAATCAAGGGGTGGACCTTGCATGGTGGCCACATCTGCAAATATAATCAAGATATGAAAAAGATGTAAAGATATATGATTTCTATAAAGAGCCAACAATACTTGATCAGATACTATTAGGTGTGGATGAAAAGCTAATAAAGAAAATATATAGTTATTTATTAGTCAATTATAAATTCCAGTTAGGTCTTCTCTTTACTTTTATACTCTCTCTTAAATATTCCATCTCTTTCTCATATCTGTCTCCTTGCAAAATAGCTCATCACTTTTTACACTGGGAAGTTGATTTTAAAAAACTGTTTTAGTTGGGAATAAGTCTCTAGCATAGAAATTAGAAGAAATCTCACCCAGATCCAGTACACTGTTCATGATCAGCTAATTAGTGTTTCTTCTTTTTTTGGTTGTCCCAGTTTCAGTCAACCATAATGGCCATCTCTCTTCTCCATTAGTTGGAAGGGTGCTCTCGGATTCAGCGGGGAGGCTGCTGCCTTCCCATGATCAATGAGAGGTCCCTTCTTTCTTCATCACCCCTCCAGGGTGACTTTAGCCCCATAGAGTTTCCTAACAAGGGAAGATCAGCCGAGATTCACAGAGCCCCACTAGCTACGGCTGTCTACGCTGCGACGCCAATCTGGAAGTTCTGGATTACAACAATTTCCAATGGATTTTATTATTTTTGTAATGAAATTATCATACAAATGATGTAAACTGATGCAAGTAATATAATTTGCATCATTTGTGCAATGACATTATTCAATCTGTATCAGTTACTGAAATGACATACATACTTAAAAGTTTTCAAAGACAGGAACTATGATCCCACTTGTTTGAAAAATTGAAGTTTCCCTATAATATGTATTTTTATATAAATGCTAAATATTAAATATTTTTCTGAAACAAAATAAAACCAAATTCTTGTATAATTATAATGGTATTTTATGTTTTAAAGCTGTGACCCAAACCTACGGCGGCAATTCCAATGGAGAGCCTTGTGTTTTCCCATTCACATTTAAAGGAAGGACTTTCTATTCATGCACTTCCGAAGGACGTCATGATGGGAATCTCTGGTGTAGTACAACCTCCAACTTTGACCAGGATAAGAGCTACTCCTTTTGTACAGAGCAAAATGGTAAACTTTTTATGAAAAAAATTGCTTGGGGAGAAATAGGTTGAAGATTTTAGCATCCATTGGAAAAGTGTGGTCATGGAAATACGGAATTAATTATAGTTTAGCATTCTTTCACTGAGTATGATTAATATACCTTTTTAAAAAGGCTGGGCTGAGAATAGGAGAGGTGATCTGCACTGGATAAAGGATACGAGGAAAGTCTTGAGAACTAGGAAGGGTAAGAGGGAATACAGAAGTCAAACATAAGTCTATCAGAAAGACTGATACAAAATAGGTTTAGCATAGGAAAGCTTGGTTTATATCATGAGGCTACCACAGCTTAACTAGATAGCAATGGATAGTATTTCTCTACAGATGTCTTATCAGATAAAATGAAAAGCAGTAATAGTATACTAGATTGCAAGCTTTCCCTAGATGTCTTGAAAGGATGTATTTGACTATTGCCTGAGGCAGAACATTTATTTTAGTTATTTCTTTCTTTATAAAATGTCATTATCCACTGTTTCTCTTCTGCTGCTATCCATCTTTATTTTGAGCATACCCACTTTTGGAGTATGGCTTTTAACATACCATAAATACTCAGTTTGGCCTTCCGTATAAAAGTAGTTTTCTGCTCCTATTCTAAGTGATTGCTCTTTATGTTTAAGTCTTTCCAAAAGTCTGAAATTATCTTTGTTTTTTGTTCCATGCTGAAGTGAAACTGGGCAACAATGAGTTGGAATCAGTTTTGCAATTAGTTTTTAGCTAAGAAATCTTGTCATTAGGAATAACTGAGGCTAATCAGTGTTAGGTGTTTGTTAACAATTGTTTTGTTATTATCCCATTAACTAATCCAATAAAGTGTATATAGTATGCAGACATGTTCAAAGATAATAAGTTTGTGCCATTTTGCTCACTTAGGTGTGTGAGAAGGAAGTGAATTAAATAGAAATAAAGCTAGCAATCTGTATCATTGGTTTTCTGCCTGTATTTGGCTGGCATTTCTTCTTTTTTTAAAGATAGAAGCCCAATCTCTATATTAGGGTAGAAGGAAAGAGGTCTTTTGAATCTGATGACTGCAATGGTCTGATGTCATGACAAGCCAAGCTGGAATTCTCAGCCAGGTTGCCATATATGGCAGCCCTAAGAACTAGGAAGGGCTACTGTGGCTTTTTACCCTGAGAGATCTGGAGGAACACATGCCTTAAAACTGGGATTCATTTGTATAGTTTAATAATTCAATATTATTTTATTAAAAAAGAAATTGCCAAATAATTTTAAGATTTTTACGATTACCTATTATATAAAAGAAACATACCAAAAACTTTGACTATTTGCTTTATTTAATTTTTGATATTAGAGGGTGGGGACAATATAATTCTGCTATTGCCATATACATGGCAGTTCTTGCAGAGAACTGGATGTATAATCTGAAAATACAGTTAAATTCTGCCTCATGATTTCTCAAAATTTTAATAAGATTTTCAGACTTGTGATTTTTGAGCTTATTGGAGGTGATTGTTCTTTACTATTATTGTTATTAGATATTTATTTTGCCTTTTATATATTTTGATAAAATGAAATATTACTAGTTATGTGCTGAACATATCTAATAATTCTGCTTCCTGTATTAATTTGATCTCCTACTACAACCATCCTGTGAGAAGTAGATTTGGCTCAGAGAGAAGGACTGGCCCAAAGTCACCCAGCTGGCTTTCCTGCCTAAGAATTCATTATCTTTTGGTTCTAGGCCAGTACTGTCACTATGACACCATCAATCCAAAGCTCCCTTTTGCTGTGCACACTTTCTAGATAGTAGATTTCTTCAGTTCTGAAATTTTTCATGAGATTGATTTAGACTTGGTAGAACAAAGCTAGTTTGAATTTTTGGCAGAGAGCTACTGTATAGACTAGCTATTGACTTGCAGATGCTTTCATGCATTTTGGAACCAAGACAGAAGAGTGAGAGGTTAAGTCTCCCAAAGTGGATAGAGCAAAGCATTCAGCCCTTTTTCTCCAAGGTGAGAAGGAATGAGCAGAAATAAAATGGATGTTTAAAGCTTTATAGATACTTAAAACCCATTTCAACCCTTAACTTTCCTGAAGGAGCCTGTTTGTGACCACTTAAGAATGCAGTCCTTGACATGCAAAGATTGGTGCAGCTCTTGAGCTGATGGAAGGTGCAAGCTGACCCAACTCTGATATGTTTCTTAAGTAGTTTGGAACTTGTTTATACAGATGCTTCCAGCTTACATTTATAGTCAAAAACCTGGAAAGATATTCATTTTTATTGGATAGTTGATCAGTTAAAAAAACCACATCTTTTCCTCATTTTATGTTCTCAGTAGTCCACATAAAAATGACAAAGATTGCCATTCTTTGTTGTTTCTTTTTCTCATTTCTTAATTCATAACATTTATAATATTTTCTTTAAATGGTGATTTCCCATTTGTCAAAAGAAAAAAAAAAGAAAAATGACTTCCTAATGGAAGAAAAATGGTTGCAATAAAGTTTTTAGAAATAATTTTTGTGAATGTGGTATGCTGGACAACAGATAGTAAAGTAATTGGCTACAGTATTTATTTGAATAACAATTGCTTTCTTGCAGTGTTGGTTCAGACACGTGGTGGAAATTCCAACGGTGCCCTGTGTCACTTTCCTTTCCTTTTTAATAATCGGAATTACACTGACTGTACTTCTGAAGGGCGAAGAGATAACATGAAGTGGTGCGGAACTACCTCAAACTACGATATTGATCAAAAGTTTGGATTTTGTCCCATGGCAGGTATATTGCACATATATATGTTAGGACCCAATGTTATTCCTTAATTCTTGGGAATTATGAAAAAATATGATTTGATATAAATATTCATTCACCTTGTATATTTAGTTAGTTGTTGCATATAAAGATTAGCCTCAGTAAAACTGATTTTGCAATTTTATTATGAGAATAACATTTGTGAAAATCTATTTAACACACATTGAGAATACAGGGTTCAAATGGAGATTCATTTTTGAAGTGCTCAGAAGAAAATGAATACTATTAACACTGATATAAAATAAGTACAGAAGAAATAAAATTCCTAAGAGTCAGTCTTGTTACTTTCATGAACAGGAAGCATGTAATAATCAAAATAATCAAAAGCCGCCTTGAGTCGCCATGGGTGACAATATAAATCAAACAAATAAATAAAAATAAGCCTAAATTGTTTTTTATACATTTACTAGCTCATGAAGAAATTTGTACGACAAATGATGGTGTTATGTATCGTGTTGGAGATCAGTGGGACAAACAGCATGATATGGGCCATATGATGAGATGCACTTGTGTGGGAAATGGACGTGGAGAATGGACCTGCGTTGCATATTCCCAGCTCAGAGGTATTTTTGGTTTGGTTTGTTATTCATAATGTGATATAGCTAGTTAAGAATTAGTACAGTAGGTAATGTGCTAGAATTGGGAAAGTCTTGGTTTTCCAAATGGTTACTTATGCTCAAGTAGCATAGTCAATGGTGAGGAAAGCTAAGAGCTGTCTCTGAAGGGGCATATATTATCCCTCCTGAATTAGAGTACATTTGGGAAAGGAGACTATTAAACTTGTTTCATAAACAGCCAACAATGAGTAATCATTCACAGAATTTTTTTTTCTAGGACCTATAGCAAGAAAAAATATATGAGGAATATACTATAATTTTAGTACATGTGAAAACATCAGTTCCTTGAAATCTCAGAGAATCATATGCAAAGCCTTTGTGACAACATACCATACACAAATCTTATTTATTGAGTGTAAATCTCAGACTAGGTTCACATGTCATGGAAATTATGCACAAACAGAGCCAAAACCAATTAAAGGACATAACAAGATACAGTATGTGAATAGAATCGTTGTTTGTAGCCTGTGATTCTTGGAGTAACTAGTCATTACAACTCTGAGGAAGAAATAACATATTAGTGACTCAAGATCTATTAAAAGATTATAAAGAATGCAAAAATTTATAGAAAATGCACATCATAATTTACTTTTTAAATACTTTATATGACATTCTTGCTTTTTATTTTGCTGGAAGCTTTTTTGAATATGGAAAAAACAAACTATTTCATTTATGAGAGATATTGGTAAACTGAGTGGAGAACAATATTCAGATGTGCAAAGTTACAAAACAAATAACAAAATTATTTGTTCAAAGTAATCAATGATACAAATATGTTATCTCTTGAAATAGATCAGTGTATAGTTGATGGGATCACATATGATGTTAATCAGACTTTTCACAAACGTCACGAAGAAGGACACATGCTGAACTGTACTTGTTTTGGCCAAGGTCGGGGGAGATGGAAATGTGATCCAATTGGTAAGTTGATTCCTTTCATGCTTGTGTTCGTGTCGGAAGCACCAAGGCTCTTCAGGGTTGAAAGGGTTAGCTGATGATATCACTGTTGCCCAGAGGAATGCCCAGTGGGGACGCCTTTCATATCTCCAATAATGTGCCCACTGAAGTGGTATCTATATGTCTACTTTGCTATTGCACACTTTATAACTTCTAAGTTGGCAGGAACTGGAGTGAATGACAGAAGCTCACTGTGTCATGTAGCAGGCCTTGGGTCTCGAATTCGAGTTTGTTGATCATCAACTCAGCATCCTAACCATGCTTAGCATCCTCACCTTTCATGCTTAGTGCAATATACTATAAAGAGTTACCACCATGACTATGCCAGTAATTTTAGGCTGCTGCAAACTATCAGTAATAGTAAGAATTGGTCTACAAAGGAACCTCTATGACTTAATGCTTATCTACATCCTTACCAGCACCTCCAACTTCTTGCTTCTATTCTAATGAATAATCGAATCGAATCGAATTCTTTATTGGCCAAATGTGATTGAACACACAAGGAATTTGTCTTGGTGTAAATGCTCTTAGTACACATAAAAGAAAAGATATATTCATCAAGAATCATAACATACAACACTTAATAATAGTCATAGAGTACAATAAGCAACCAAATCAATCAATCAAATACTAGGAAATTCTGCTTCCTGTATTTTTCTCTTTCCTTTGTTTTTCTCATTCCCTTTCCTGTGTTTTCTCTCATTTGTATACTGCAGAATACAACCAAATTATTACTTTTTCCCTAGTTGGTTGTTAACCCAGCCTTCATATAATCCAAGTTAGATAGCTCTATGTCTTAGTTTGAAAATCCTAGAATTAGAGAACTAAGGCAGAGCTCTAATTAATACTATCTTACCTGAAACAAAGTAAGCATGTTTTATGGGGCTTCTGCCTAGTTTTGCTAAACTCATGAAAAGAATCTGGGGTGGGTTGATCTAAGCTTCCACAGAAGAGGTGAAGGAGGGCAAGTGACAACCTGTGCATCAAAACAGAAACTGCACATTTCATTATGACATTTGATGCAAATATATAAGGAGAGGGCTTCAGCTGTGACTTCAGGGTGCATATTGTCATTTTCATAGCTGGTGACAAGTACCTCTATAAGCACTCTTGACTTAAAACTTTTTTTCCTAAGAATTTATTATTAATATTTAGTGTATTATAAGAACCTGACAGAAGAGAAGTAAAGATATACACGTAATTCACATAATTATACACAAAACTTCTATGGGGATATGGCAGTGGCCTCATAACTGGATGTCCAGTTCTGCTATCCAGGTAATCACCTCTGGCTTTGCTTCATTCAGATCTTTTATGGAAGCAGGGAATGCATGTTGTGGGCAATCTTGCACAATATGTACAATACTTTGCATATTAATACCACATTGTCTGATGGAGTTGGACATTGACCATTTGGGGGTGGGTACAATATTCAGCTGTGGAATAAACCAAGTCAAGGCTGTTGTCCATGGGATGTTAGGATCAGCACTCCAAGATGTTCCAGCCAGTCTGTTCAGTAAATTTTTGTGGCTTTTCAGTTTTGCACTTGCTTTTCACAGGTGTTTCAGAAAATTAGTGATCTGTCCAGTGTACTTCGTAAAGTTATTACATTATAAAATACAATTCTGGAAGTTCACTGAAGGATGGCAATTTACATACGTAATGCTGAAGTGGAATGTGACTATCTATTTTTGTTAGGTTTGCTTGGAAGCACATTTTTTTGTAGTAGTCATTGAACTTCTGGAGATCTTGAGAAAGGGCATCTTCTGCATCACTGAAGTTGGTTACTTGGGTTGTGAGATTGATAGCACCAACACAGATGCATTTCTGAGAAACATAGAATAATAGAGTTGGAAGGGATCTTGGAGGTCTTCTAGTCCAAATCCCTGCCATGGCAGAGATCCTATACCATTCCAGACTTTCTTTGGACTTGATGAGATGAATACACACAATCATAGAAAGAATAATGGAACAAACTAATAGAGTTGGAAAGGATGCCAGAAGCCCTGCAGTCCAACCCTCCACCCAAGTAGGGGACCCTATACCCGTGATGGCGAACTTTTGCCACGTGGGCCGAAAGTGGCACACAGAGCCATCTCTGGGCATGCCAGCCATCGTCCGTTTCTCTTCTGGAACCAACTGGTTTTTGTGTGTGCTGGAGTGCCAGAAACCCAAAGAGCAGCTCCCAGTGTGTGTACGCATGCCGGCCACCAGGTCTTCTGGTATCTAATGTGCATGCGCACACACGAAGACCAACTGGCCACTGCACGCGTGCGTGTTAGTTGCTTTTCCAATTTCCAGTGTGCATGCATATGAATGTATATTTTGGCACTCGGCGCCTTTTTGGTGCTCGTGTGCTCCCATTTCGGCACTCGGTGTCGAAAAGGTTAACCACCACTGCTCTATATTATTTCAGACATATGGTTGTCCAGTCTCTTAAGTTTCATGCAGGTCAAGTATAAAAAGTGCAGGCCATAGCACTGATCCTTGCAATAGTTCATTATTCAACTTACAATATCTGCGTCTATTAAATTCTGTAAAAATGTGAAATTACCCATTAGTCAATATGCTGTCAATCAAGGCAATGGTATTACAACAAGTATAACCTTTATTAGTTAGAGAAGCCCTTCTCCCCAGATAGTATTGTAGGCTGCCAATAGGTCAAGAAAAACAGATATTTTTCATTTTCCTTTGGAATCCATTATCCAGATAGAAAGTTAGTGCAAGGACTTGATCGCTACAAATCATGTTTGGGGCAAACTCCAGTTTGTTCTATTTGGATTACAGATTCAACTGCTAGGGCTATTCTGCTTGACACAAGTCTTTATAAAAGTTTGTAGGTGACACAGAGAAGAGCAATTAGCTTGTAATTTTGAGGAAGGTTTGAATCCTTCCCTGGTTTCAAAATATCAAAATATAATTTTAGGCTGAAAATTAAGATTAAACATGTCTGAATGTTCTCCTTGAAGCTGTTTATCTTTTTTGGGGTGGGGTGGGGTGTTCTCCATGATTTAAAAAGATCCAGATTTCATTAGGTTAGCTGAACTTGAAATAGGCCAGTGTTTAACTACACAGTCAATTTGCTTCACACTGAACAGGTACAACTCCAGTTAGAACCATATCAAGTGAATCTGCATAAGGCATTGTTTAGACTTAAAACATATGTAAACAATTATTTTTCCATCTTGTGCAGGCAGGACTGACACAAATTAGGACAATTTTTTTCTTCTTATCAAAGACTGTAACTGTAAAGGTAGCAGAGGGAAAAAGAGGATGTTACTATATGGAGAATGCAAATGATATATCTGTTCCTGGAAGGTGTTGTTTTAGGCATTGCTTCTGCAAAGTATGAGTCTGTTCCTTGGCAAAGCTTATTGCCTCCCTGTTAGAGGAGCAAAAGAAATAGTTTCTCTTAATTACAGGAAGGAATGTCAAGAAGGTCCATAAATCCAGGCTTTTTGCAGCCTATTCCTCCCTCTTTCCCAGTACCTCAAAGCTGTTCAACTGCCTGTTGAACTGATAAAAGTCTCTGGAATGCAGTGCCTTCCTTCTCTCCCAGCTGCTGTCAAGGTCAGACCGAGGGTGGGGAATTGCAAGCAACTTTTGCTCTGCCAGTGGCTGTACTGGTTGAAAATAAGCGCACTAAGCCCTGTTTGCCTTTGCTCTAACTGCATACTGACTTTCCAGAGTAGGGCATTTTTAAAATTACGGAGTTATTTTCTGAGGGTCCTTCCATCTGCTGTTGATTAGATTATTTGGTTCACCTACTCATTTGTGGTTTGTTTAACCATTCATTGAGTGAGCCACAATAGATTGTTTGATCCATTGCACTAAAATGGAAACTATGATTTATAACAGCAACAATTTTTATGGAAAACAGATCTGGGTTGCAAAAACTAGGATGGCCAAATGATGCAAACTGTTTTCTGCAGTTTAGCAGCATGGGTCTGGAAGCTCAACCATTGTGCTTCCATAATCCATAACATCTCACTATAATGGCAGGTAGATATTTTTCAATGTATTTTCAGCTTTTTACATTCATTGATGACAGCAGTGCTGAGATATTTGTGAGGAGCCAGTCAGTAAAATTATAAGGAAGTTTGTATATACAAATGTATACATAACAGGAAGACGAGTTTATGGTTTTTTTATGAGTTTTTCTCTTCTTTTCCAAACAGGATTCCTGTGTTTAGTGCACAAGATTTATGCACCACATCCAGGGCATCAGATTTTATTTTAGCATTGCAAATAATGGAACATTATAAACCTCTACATTCATAATTGTATTTTTTGTTCTGGTGTGGTATTTTGTCTAAATTAGAATCATTTATATGATTTTATGAGCTGTTCCACACAAATATGTTCTGCAGTGTCTTTGGTTGAGAATTATATCCAAAATACATCAGACTGCACATATAGGGGTTGTACATCAGGTGATATTGTTTAATACAATATTTCCTTGGGCATTGGGATATATTCCTTTTGTGGACTGTAAGTACTTTATGGCAAGGTAAACTCTTATCACCTACTTTAAAATCTTTTGGGTTCACACGTTTTTGGTCAGCTTATTTCAGAATCAGAATAGAGTTGGAAGGGATCATGGAGATCTTCTAGTCCAGCATCTTGTTCAAGCAGGATATTCTATATCATTTCAGACAGGTGACTGTCCAGTCTCTTCTTAAAAACTTCCAGTGAGGAAGCAACCACAATGTTGAAGGCAAGCTATTCCATTGGTTAATTGTTCTCACTGTTAGGAAGTTTCTCTTCAATTCCAGGTTGCTTCTTTTCTTGATTAGTTTCTATTCATTGTTTCCTGCCCTTCCCTCTGGTGCTTTGGAAAATAAATTGACCTCTTTTTTGTGACAGCCCTCAAATACTGGAATACTGCTATCATGTCTCCCCTACTCCTTCTTTTCTCTAGACTAACCAAACCCAAATCCTCCAACCATTCTTCATATGTTTTAGCCTCCAGACCTTTAATCATCTTTAATCAGCAACAATCTTAGTTGCTCTTCCTTGCACTTTTTCCAAAGTCTCAAAAACTTTTTTGTAATGTGGTGATCAAAACTGGATGCAGTATTCCAGGAGTTGTCTTACCAAGGCTTTATAAAGTGGTACTAATACTTCACATGATTTTGATTCTATGCCTCTGTTTATACAACCTAGGATTGTATTAGTTTTTTTGGTGCCACTGTACACTGCTGACTCATGTTTAAGTGATCACCCACTAGGACTCCAAGGTCCCTCTCACAGTAATTGTCCTGGAACCAAGTTTCGCCTAAAATGTACTTGTACCTTTGGTTTTTTTTCTGCCCTGGTGTAAAACCTTGCTTTTCTCCACATAAAATTTCATTTTGTTGGATAAGGCCCATTGTTCAAGTCTATCAAGATCTTTTTGGATCCTGAGCTTGTCTTCTGGGGCATTGGCAATTCCTGCCAGTTTAGTATCTGAAAATTTGATGAGTTCCCCTTCTATTCCCTCATCTAAGAAATTTATGAAGATATTGAAGAGTGCTGGGCCTAAGACAGAATCTTACAGTACCCCACTGCTTACTTCCCTCCACGTGGATGTAGTACCATTAAGGACTACTCAGTCTAGGTTTGGCATCACTTTTTGTGATCCTGGAGTACTCTTTATATGTGGGAGGGAAGGACTTGCCCCATGCACTGGCATTGGTCCCGGGCGAGGTCAATCTCCATTTCATCTGACAACATATACCAGTGTTTTAGAATGTGTGGGGCCTCATGCAAGATGCAATTGTGGTAGATGTTGTTGAGGCCATCTTTGAGCCATGTGGTTAGCTGGCATGCCAACTCTCGGAATTCCTGGGTGTATGTGGCCACCAACTGTTGCCCTTGGGTGATGGTCTTCATCTGGGTCTGAGCCTTGTGCTCTACCACTGGGTCCTCAAACAGTTGTCGAAGGGCTGCCATAAAGTGATCATAGTCCCACAGTTAGAGGAGATTGTTGTGGAGGGAAACCATCCACTGCAACCTCCAGATCCATAGTGACCCATCTTATTCAGGCTTCTCCCATCTCCAGTTCGGCCCCATACTCCTGCATATACTTCCAGATTTCCACCAGGAAGAACTTCAGTTGCTCATGGTCTTCCCCATATTTCACCCCCTGTGAGGTTGGTGCCTTTCAGGAGCAGTCCCTGCAGGCAGAGTGGCTTGCACAGCAGCCGCTGCCTGGGGTGGCATCGCTTGCACTGGTGCCAGTTCAGGTAGAGTAGGTGTGACTACCACAGTAATAACTCCATCCATGGCCTGGCCTGGGGTGACTCAGGAACCTTGGGTAGCCGTCTGTGTGAGAGTTTCTCAGGCTCTTTGACTCCCCCTAACCTGTTTAACAGGATCAGGGCCTTGTTCAGCATGGTTTCCTCTGTGCTTCCCTTCGGAGAGGAGGTGTCTTCCCTCTGCCCTACGCCCCTTGCCCATCTGAGCCTGATAGACTTCTCGTTGAAGTCCAGCTCCTCTCACTATTCTGCCTTGCCTCGAGCACTGTGTGGTCTAGTGGGGGAGCTGGCCGTAGCTCCAGTTTCCTCCAGCTCACTCTTGTGGTTGGATATTGGATGTTCTGTCCCCATGGTAGATGACTGTCTCAGGGTTGACCATTAAAGCAGGTCTAACCTAATGTCAAGATTGCTTCTGTTCATTTCCTGGGGGAGCGGGGAACCTTTGGCTACATAGACTCTGAGAAAAGGTACATTTACTAGGAGCGAACTAAATGCAACAAGTTTCAGGCAAGATCTGAGGCAAAAGTGGGCAAAGCAGCAAACTGAAACAAACTGTAGAGCCCCAACTCCCTTGTAGGTAGGCAACCAGAGGGGCTGCTGCATACCAAAGCTAGAAGAAATGACCTTGGAGAGATAAGCAGACTAGTTGCAAAGCTGTAATGAAATATTCTCCACTGACTCCTCCCCCCTTTTCCATGGCATCAAGCAGCAGCAGGCTAGCTGACACCTTTCCCACCCCCTCTCTATTATCCTTCTATATATTAAACCTGGGGTAAAGAATCACATTGAAACTCTATTATATTAATATGAAGGGTTTTTTTAATATGAAGAAATATTCATTTGCTCAGTGTGTTCTGTTCAAGTCAGAAAATAGAGTAACTCCAGGGGTGGGATCCGACAGGGTTAACTATCAGTTCGGTGATTTATGAGGTTCGGTGATTTATGATGTGTTCCCTGCATGCTGAGTGCCTGTAAATCGTCATCAGCACGCTGGGTGCAGAGAAGCAGCCTTTGAAAAAGGACTTTTTTCCTGCTCTTTTAACTGCAGCTGTGCCTTGTGTGGCAGCTGAAGTTGAAAAAGCAGGAAATAAAGGTCAAGTAAGAGCCCGGGCAGGTGGGTGGGCAAAAACATCAGCAAACATAGAACCGGTTCTATGTCTGCTGCTCTTCAGAGCTACCAGTTCTACAGAGGTGGACAGAACCGGTAGAAACCCACCTCTGAGTAACTCCCACAAATATTTTATTTCAATCAGTTCAAAAGTAACTGATTAGGATAAAATTTGTATGGAAATTTCAGCAACCATCCAAAGACCTGCTTATTCTCTAAGGCAGCAGAACTCCACCCTTGTAGTAGGGCTGAAATAACCATTTGGTGTTCTGTTTTTAGACCAGTGTCAAGATTCAGAAAGCCAGACCTTTTACCAGATTGGGGATTCATGGGAGAAGCATGCTCATGGAGTGAGATATCAGTGCTATTGTTATGGCCGGGGTATTGGAGAATGGCACTGCCAGCCTTTGAACACAGGTAAGAATCCAAATCTATGAATGAGGGAGACGACATAACTTGTTTTCACATGACTTATGCTTTCTGAGTACATTATAATGACTTTTAAATCACCATTTTAAGTAGAAGGAGAGAAAAAAATTCAGAAGTCATTGAACATAAAGATTCTATATTATGAAACATAAAGATCCTATAATTACACCATTGGCTGTGCTAATCAGACATATGACAACTCCTTTTGAAATAAATAATGTTATATACAAAGTACAGAAAAAAAATAAGAAATGGTCGAAGATCTTGATGTTTTCACTGTATCCATGTAACTATCCATTGCCTGTGTTCTTTAAAATTCTCATGCTTTTGTTTTTGATGAACTTTATATTTTTTCCTCTTTTCCCTTTCCTTTTGACATATTAACTATATTTCAAATATTTGTTTTGCAGTTTGAACCTCTTTCATTCTCTCTATGTGGCCTAACCAGCTCAATGTAACTTATGATCATTCTCTTGGGTACTTAGTCCACATTCATTCAACATTCTAGAATTAATTATTGAATTAATTCAATTAAATTTATCTTTCTTGATTATTTTCCAGGCATTTCTGCACACTGATGCCAATCACATTGAACTATTATTTCTCTTCTGGCACATAAAACTCTTCTATTTATCTAAGTGGGCAGAAACATATTATGCAATCATTTCCACTTCTTTCTATAAACATACCACAACTGATACTTTTTAGCATCAGTTGTAAATTTCTCCATCCATTCCCCCAACTTGATTAACTTGCAATTGTTTCTTATCAGACACAACTGCTTTGACCTTTTGATAGATTAATTTTCAGACCATCTTCCTTATTACATCTAACATTTGCTGCCAATCATTTAGGTTCTCAACCAACAATAGCACAGCATCAACAGCAGTATTGTGTTTATCCATAAATATATTAAACAAGAGGACACCATATGTTCTTGTTTCACTTCCTGATCAATTTTGAATCAGTGTTGAATTGTTCACACTTGCTTTACTTCCCTCCTATATTGTTTTAATTAGATTTAGCAATCAACCTTTCACTTCATATTCAACCTATCATGCTTTCTCTGAATTAACAAATGTAAAATGCATTCTGTTTTGCACAGTCAATACATTTCTCAGTGATCTGAAAAGTAAAACTCAAATCTGTACTTCCCTAGTGTTGCTAGATTATCACATCTCATATCCTTTCGGTCAGAATTCTGCCAGATATCTTCCCAGGCACTTTTAGCAAGCCAATCCCCTGTAGTTTTTACATTAATTTTCTACCTTTTTGTTTGCAGAAAGAGGAACACTAATGACATTCTTCTAATCCTTAGGTACAGAGGCAATCTTCATACACATTAGTTGCACAATCAGTCAATGAATAAACTTCACTCATAATTTACTTGCACCAGTTTCATGCCTATAGCTTCATCATTTTCAAATATTTCCTCATCATTTATGACTTTTCATCAGATTTATCTTGGAAATTAACATAGAATTCACTCTAGTTTGGCTTCTTGTGACATATTTTATACTTCCCACACAAATATTTAAAATATATTTTTTAATAATCTCGTGCCAAATACCATCGCATTAATTCAGTTCTCTCTGTTCGAAGTACTTTGTTCTGAGGCCTTTTCACTCACTTCAAAAATACTGGCCTATCCTACATTCAGAATTTCTCCTGACTTGTTTATTCTCAGAAATTCTCTCAGTCTTTCATCATAAACATTAATCATCCCTTTTCTGTATGTCTATGTTAATAAACATATCCTTAAGCCACGCATCTGAAAAAAGCAGACTGTTTTTGAAGCAGTTGCTCAATATTCTAATTCATTCTTGGGTTGCCAAACAGCCCAATCAGTTTTTCTGTACTCTCTCATCTCATTCTCACCCATCCATTCTTGTTATCTAACAAGAAGTTTTCTTTTAATCTTCAATACATTCACTCAGAATACTGAATTTTTCCCAGAACATCTCTCTAGTTGATCTTCCAATATCACCATTGACTGAGACTTAATATGCAACTATATGAGAAGGATTTTTTTAAAAAGTTTGCATACACATATTACTTACACATGTACATGAATGAATGAATGAATTCTTTATTGGCCAAGAAATTTGTCTTGGTGCATGTGCTCTCAGTATACATAAAAAGAAAACAAACATTCATCAAGAACCGT
Organism: Bungarus multicinctus; assembly: GCA_023653725.1. Classification (NCBI taxonomy): domain Eukaryota; kingdom Metazoa; phylum Chordata; class Lepidosauria; order Squamata; family Elapidae; genus Bungarus; species Bungarus multicinctus. The sequence continues at coordinate 164,164,525 of CM042836.1, forward strand.
AAGGTACAACACTTAATGATAGTCATGGATACAAATAAGCAATCAAATCATATTAGGGAACAGTCATTATAAATCATAAGGATACAAGCCACAAAGTTACAGTCATGCAATCACAAGTGGGAGGAGATGGATGATAGGAACGATGAGAAGATTAACAGTAATAGTAGTGCAGACTTTGTAATAGATGAACAGTGTTGAGGGAATTATTTGTTTAGCAGAGTGATGGCATTCAGGAAAAAACAGTTCTTGTATCTAGTTCTGGTGTGCAGTGCTCTATAGCCGTGATGGTGAACCTATGGCATGTGTGCCACAAGTGGCACATAGAGCCATTTGTGCTGGCATGCGAACCGCAGGCAAACTACCTCACTACACATGCATGTGCCTCATAGCTGATTTTGGGCCTTTTTCGGCCTCCCAGAGGCTTGGAAAAAAACCTCTGCAAGGCTTTTCAGGACAAATAGGCCTGTTTTGTCACTTCCTGTAATACAGGAAGTGACAAAATGGGCTTATTCGTCCTGAAAAGCCTTGCAGAGGTTTTTTCCAAGCCTCAGGGAGGCTGAAAAAGGCCTCAAACCAGCTTAAAAATCAGCTGTGAGGCGCAGTGCAGGTAAGGCGGTGGTGTGGGGGGATTGCGCATACATGCGCAGGGGGCGGACATTGCATTCTGGGTGGTGGCACGCAAGTGCTAATATGTGCACAATTTTTGGCACAGGAGCCCAAAAAGGTTAGCCACCACTGCTCTATAATGTTGTTTTGAGGGTAGGAGTTGAAACAGTTTATGTCCAGGATGTGAGGCATCTGTAGATATTTTCACAGCCCTCTTGTTGACTTGTGCAGTATACAGGTCCTCAATGGAAGGCAGGTTGGTAGCAATTGTTTTTTCCGCAGTTCTAATTATCCTCTGAAGTTTGTGTCTGTCTTATTGGGTTGCAGAACCAAACCAGACAGTTATAGAGGTCCAGATGACAGACTCAATTATTCCTCTGTAGAACTGTAGAAGATGATAGTATGGAAGGGGTGAGGGTAAGGAACAGATGGGGGCCCATCTCAGATGTGCATATGCGTAGAGAGGAGAGACAAGGATAAGACGATAAGCTGGCTCTCAGGAAAAAGATAACATAAATGCTAGCCAGCAACTCCTTGGCTGGGAAATAAATAGTAGGGGTTTGGGAGTGGCCTAGTGTTGCAGACAACCATTTATTTTCCAGTCAATAAGTTGATTCCTTTTCCAGAACCAGGTTTGTCGGGACTAATTGCTCTATATTTGAGGTGCCAACTGAGTCTCCCTGCCAGGACACGATAGGTAGTGCATTTGCCTCAGCTGATGTGAACAGGAACTATTTCTCCTTGGCTTAACCATTTATCTTGAATTCTCCTGTGAACAGAGACTGTTCTTGCCCTGTTTCAGAAGGAGAAAAGACTTTCATTTGTGACTAATTACTTTTGGGGTTATTTATCCAACATGACAAGGCTGTTCCTTCCCTGTTTGAATAAATGGGTTTGTTTTACTCGAGAGTAAGCAGTTTCTCATTGCTTCAGAAGGCTGGGTCAGAACACAGTGTGGTTTTGCATCTGTGCTGAGATATTATATGTGCAGCCACTTATAACTGTGTGTTGAGATGAATAGCACATTCTGGTGAATGTTGAAGTGAAACAGCATAAATTAAACTCTTAGATTCCTTTCATTGACTTTTGAAATGAGCCCCAGGAAGTCTTATCCAACTGTTAAAATAAACTTCTAATGCAGTTACGTGAAATATGTACTCTCAAAGTAGTGGTCAATGCCTTTCCTTACATATAGCTTGTTTGATGAAAAATATATATACATAACTGAGGTTTGCTTTGGGATTTGGGATACTTTTGAAATGGGGGTTGTTTTTATGGAACATTCCACAGGTATCTGTGTTACCTACTTATCCAGACCAATACATAAAATGGGGAAGTTTAATTGCTAAAATAACAGACGTTTTTGCCGAGTAAGTTGTTTTGGTGATGTACTAAGGGAATTTCTGTCTTATTCACAAAATTCTGTAGGCTTATTCAATAATTAAATTAATCAACATTTAACTGGGAAATTTATGCAGGTGATTATAAAAAGCAAGTAAACTAAAAAGGAACTGGGATTTTAATGACCTTGACTACTTTCGAGTGATGTCAGCTAATCAGTAAAGGTGTTGAATTGCAGAGTAAGCAGACATTTTTAAATTAAGCATGTAATTAGAATATAGCATTTTGTATTATGAAAACCCAGGAAATTAAGCTAATTGACCAAACTACAATTTTTGATAGAGTTCATCTTATAATTCCACTGGTTATGCCCAGTCTTTGAGGACCGTATTCTGCTGAAAATAAAAAGATAACATGAAAAAAAATAGAAGCTCCTAAAAAGGGAGATAATGCAATATTTTTTAGAAAAATAAATTTTGAAAAGCAAATGGCTACATTTGAATTATTTTGAGAGGAAGGTCAAATGGTCACCTTCTCTGACACTCTGCCCCATTGCCTTGGGGAGGGTATGAGAGTCCCTAATTGCAAGGGTCTTATTTTGTTCTCTGTCTTTTAGCTTATTGTAACCCACCTTGGCCATACAAATACTATAAACAAATCAATAGATCAGAGAGAACCATGTGGTGTAAACACAGGTTTATATTCTGCAGCAAATGGCAATTAGGATGGGGTTTTTAGGCTAAAAAAAAATAGAAGAGAGGGGTTTGATTGGGACTTTCCTTTCCCAATCTTCTACTTTTCACCTCCTGTCCCACTCATAGGGGAGTATTTTTTCCCAGTGCTTAAGGCTGCATATGGGGGATTGATTTTGGTGGGAATTGCAATGAAGCATCACTTCACTGTGAAAAACCTTAGGTATAGCTGCTGATTTCTCACATGTATATAACATAAAAGGTAGATTCAGTCTATTTTTTTTCACCTGGATGTAAGGAACATAAAATAGAAACCCAGAAACCTTTCAAGAATAAATAAACAACAATGGAATAAATTTGGTCTGTTGCTTAAGGCACCTGGATAGAATGAGAAAGATCATGACTTTTATTCCCATCTTAGCCATGAAAGCCAGCTGGGTGACTTTGGGTCAGTCTCTGTCTCTCAGCCCAACTCATTTCATAGGATAGTTGTTGTGGGGGAAAATAGGAGGAATAAGTTTGCCATCTTGAGTTATTTTGTAAAAATCGTAAAGGTGTGATCCAAATAAACAAATATATTATAGAAAGCTGCACAAATAAGGCTACAGGATTTGCAGATGGCAGCAAAGAGATATAGAAAAGTGCTACCATCTCACCATCTCTTGGTTTTTTGCAATCCAAATCTGTAAGCCCCAACATTAATAAAGCTCTATTCTGATTATTAATTTATAAAAAACAGTGGTTTTGAAAAGCATTTATTTATTCTTATGTGGCAGCAGCTCTCAACTGGGCACCAGTTCTTAGTATTTATAACTCAAGTACAGCTTCCCTCCTACCCATAGAAAGTTTTAAACAAATGTTAGTACATGGTTTAAGTAAACATCTGTTTTCCTTTCATACCACTTTCCTGTCAATTGTCTAGGGTACCAATTCCTAAAACAAGAGGAAAGAATGATATTTAAAAGTCCCACATATAAAGTTCTAATTTGCCTAGACTCATTGACAGGAAAGATGATACACCTTTTATTTGCACTCCTCCCTTGATCAGTTTGGCTACAGATCTCATTGCAAAGGTAACTAAAAGTGAAACATTTTGTGAAAACTAGTTTATGAAAATGAGGATATTCTATCATAGCCCAAATTGGAAGCACCATTAAGAGGTAGCAAACAGACTCACTAAACTAATAAGGATAATCTCAATTTTAGGTTCCCCTGGTCACCCTGTTCAGGTGATTATCACAGATGTTCCCATTCAACCTGATTCTCATCCTATCCAGTGGATTGTACCTGAGTCCTCTCACATTTCCAGTTATATTCTTCGCTGGAAACCGGTAAGCCTTTTTGTCATATATTGATCAATTTTTCATAATTCAGACATTCAGAATTTCTTACAGATTTATATTTGCAATTCAACTAGATCATAAAAAAGCATTTTATTTCTAAGTTTAGATTTATGTTAATATTTGGCAGTGCTTTCTAACTTGGCTAAGGATATACTCTGTGCTGCAAGAGATTGGGCAGTGTGTCAGGATTGAATGATAGATGCCTTAAAAAAACCATCTCTTTTTCTGGATTTGTATCTGTTCTCTTTAGAAAGTTGGTTCTTGAAACAAGTAACAGAACTTATAAAGCACAGCTCACATTTTTTATAGTGGAGACACAGTGGTGCAATGGCTTAAAGATGCTGGAATTGCTGGCAGGGTGCAAGACACAGTCAACTCCCACCACTCTCCCTGGCTTCTGCCCACCCAGCAATTCAAAAGCATACAATATTGTAAGGAGATAAAAGGATACCGCTTTGGTGGGAAAAACTAATTACCTTCATGTGTGCGGAGAGCAGAAGCTGGCACACTGAACTTGGCTGGATGCGAGGCAATGCAGAACGAGGTGAAGCGAGACTGGCAGAGATGCCTACAAAAGCCAACAACCCAAGTGAGTGTTGCTACTTAGCTTAGTATAAGCAAGTTTACCCTCAGTGGTGTGCCAAGGATAAATTTCCCTGACATTATATGTAATAAAATAATAAAATAAAATACATAATTTATTTTCAATGAAGCCATTTGGCTGGAATAGTAATAGGTGCTATGTTTAATTGCGTCAGGGTTGGGTGTTATGTTTATCTTCCCCTCTCCTGGATTTTTGATATTTTGGTATTTGAGCTGTGCATATTTTTATCTTAAAGCATATATATATATATATTCCCTTTTCTTTTGAGAAAATTGTGTATTATATTATAATTGAGAAATTATCTCATCAGATCTCATTTTCAACTATTGTCACATTTACCATCCTGAACAAAGAGTATAAATTCATTTTATTTATTTCCTCATTTTTTACTGTTAATGAAGGTGTGAATGAATTCTTCACTGTCTTTTCATTGGGTGGTTTAATAAGTTCTATTTCAGTCACATTTCTGTATTTTAGGATAGAAGAACATTTGTCTGCAGTCAGATTTTAGGGCTATTTCACTTCTCACAGGATTCAGTTGAAAGTTTTCCTGCACAATTTTGTTATCTCTGGCCAAACCCTTTTTTACCAATCTTTGTGAATTTCCACCAACTTGTCCATCTTCCAAATAACTCACATTGGAGTCCCAGAAATCAATTTCTCCCCTACTTCCACTGAAATGCATGCAGAGTTTGAAGACAATAATTAGTATTTGTGTTTTTGCAGATTATTTTTTGTTCTTTTCCAAACATTGCTGCTAAAATAATCTGATAGAAATTAAAGCTAGTAGCAATAACAACATTAGAAAGAAACATTGCAGAATTCTACTGAGTATTCTCATGCTGATATCCATTATGTTTAATTCCATTAGAAAAATTCTCGAGTGCAATGGAAAGAAGCTAAAATTCCAGGCTATTTAAATTCCTATACAATCTCAAGTCTGAAACCTGGTGTCCTTTATGAGGGACAACTTATAAGTGTGCAGCATTATGGTCAGAGAGAAATCACCCGTTTTGAATTCACTACCTCAAGTACAACAGCTATTTCATGTAAGTGTTTGGATTTGTCTTTATTGCATTTTATTACCCTGGACTGTTTATTTACATTACAGGTAGTCCTCGACTTATGGCTACAATTGACTTACAACCAAAATTTCTGTTGCTAAGTGAGACAGTTGTTCAGTGAATTTTGCCCCATTTTATGATCTTTCTTGCCACAGTTGTTAAGTGAATCATTGCAGTTGTTAGAGATACAGCTGTTAAATGAATTTGGTTTCCCCATTGACTTTACTTGTCAGAAGGTTGCGAAAGATTATCACATGACCCCAGTACATTGCAATTAGCATAAATATGAGTCTGTTGCCGACCATCTGAATTTTGATCACATGACCATGGGGGGGATGCTGCAACGTTGTGTGAAAAATGGTCATAAGTCACCTTTTTTCAGTATCATTATAATTTTGGTCACTAAATGAATTGTAAGTTCAGGACTACCTCTTATATTGTTTCAACTGTATATGTTAATGCAAGCACTGAATTTGACATATGGAGTTTATACACTTATGGCAGTATAGAAGTTAAATTTTGACATTAACAAATAAGATTTTGAAAGTGAATGTGAATCTGCGGAGTAAGGCAATATACTTTGTTAACTCTTTCAGTTCTGTTTAGTTTTTGTCCCTTCTGGCTCTAAGACAGAATAAAGACATAATTTACTGCTTTTGTAATTATGTTACTTCTAGCACTTTCTCTGTGTTACTATTTTCAACCACGATTATTCATGCCTTGAAACCACAATATTAATTCTGCTGTTCTAAATGGAGTACTAATACTGTGGGAGTTGTTTTAACTTCCATTGCCTTTAATAATTCCCCATTATCTCTGTTCTGACCTACACCCTTTTCCTACAAATCAAACACAATCCAAATAGAACAGAAACCATGTAATGCTTTTGCAAAATAATTAGCTGTGATAAGCACAAAAGATAACAGACAAGAAATAATTTGCAATACAAAAATCTTCAAATACAAACTCAGGATACTGGAATGTCCACGAGGCTGGAGTTTCAAAACGTCTTTGTCTTCTGCAAAGTACGTTCGTTCACAGCTGGCTTTTATCTTCTTGAAGGAGGGGCCATTACTTTGCAGCCTTACTCCCAAGTCGCCGGTGCTGTTGTAGCTGCTCTTTCCTCTGAGCAATTCTGCATGCATGCGCACTTGGCACAGGCTCCTCGGGAACCTCCTCATCACTGCTGCCAGTCCCCCACAATCTCTGAAAGCAGCAGTCCACTCCCTAATGGTTCTGGCTCCTCATCTGAGTCCTCACTCTCCTCAGCTATCCGCACCTGTTGCTGGCTAACCACAACAATCTCCCTCTTCCTAAAGAACATGATTCAGATAAGAATTTATTATTATAATGGATGATATAGGCATGTGTCATCAGTGCTAATCCTGAATTAATACCAATACTATAGTACTACCTAAAGCAATCGTAGTAATGAGCATAAATCTGCATTTTTTAGCTTATATAATGTTTTTTCACAATATATTATCAGCTGAATATCTGCAGATATTAATTACTTGTTTGTGTCTGAAAGCCAGAGTTGCCTACTATATACGTGGTTACACAATTAATGCAATTTATTTCTGTCCATCCATGAACTTGTTATTTTTACTATCAGTTTAATTGTACAGTTTATTTTATCGATTAAAAAAATTACAGAAATCATACTTAAATTTATTCAACAGAAACAGAACCAAGGAGCCAAGTCTCCATGAAAAATACTGCCATTTTATACTTTGATCTTTGCTTTGCAGCTGGTCGTGTGACGGGAGAAACAACAGCCCTTCCCTCTGTCGTCTCTATTTCTGAATCTGTCACAGAAATAACAGCCAATAGCTTTGTGGTCTCTTGGGTTTCTGCCTCAGACACTGTGTCAGGATTTCGTGTGGAATATGAACTGAGTGAAGATGGTGATGAACCTAAATATCTTGGTAAGGAAGATAGCCAATCTAATGAGTCACAGAATCAGCTGGCATAAATAAAGTCAATCTCTCACATCCTAAAATTCTTATCTTCTATAACTAGCCTGGATAGTATCTGCTCTTTGGACTCCAAATCCCATAAGCCTGAATCCGAAGGTCCATAGAACTTCTTGAATGTATATTCAAATACATTTATAGCCTGCAGTCAGGCAAATCTCTATTGAAAATTTCCTTCAAAAGCAGTGCTTCAGAATATGTAAATCCACAATTAATGCAACTCTTTCTAAATCATAGAAAGGGTTTTTGATGCTCATGTATTGTGATGGTTAGAATGCAGTACTGCAGGCAAATCCAGCCTACAGCTTGGAGTTTGATTCTTTTTAAAAAAAACATTTTTATTGAGTTATAGAGTATTATAACATACAAAAGTAAACATAAGAGCAGTGAAGGGGGGAGGGGAAAGGGGGAAGAGAAGTGAGGAAAAATAGGAAAAAGAAAAAAGAAAAAGCATTGACTTCCGATTCTCTCTGTTACAGTAAAATAAGGCATTAACATCAAAACACAACTTTTTGCTTTTCCATAATAGTATGAACGAGTCATTTCTATAAAGATCTGCTAGTCTAATCTGTAAAACCCAAAGTCAGAGTTTCATTTTTTTCCACATCAAGCATGAAGTTCAGAAGCGGTCTCCATGTGAAAACAAAAATACTTATGTTCTTTTCTTTAATCAAAGTAGTCTGTTTTGCCATTTCAGCCAACTCTATCAACTTCTGCAATCATTCTTCCACAGTAGGAATTGAGGTGTCCTTCCATTTTTATACATACAATAGTCTCGATGCTGTCAACATATATAATAACAAAGTTCCAAATTTGTTTTCCAATTCTTTTTCCATTAGTCCCAAAAGGAAAAGTTCTGATTTCATTTTTATCATTTCCATTTTCAGAATTTTATGTATTAAAATATGAATCGTATTCCAATTTTTTTTTTGCTTTATCACATGTCCACTATAAATGATTAAAAAGTCCCTTCTTTACTTTTACACTTCCAATATTCATTTGACATACCTTATATATTTTAGATAATTTATCTGGTGTTAAATACCAAAGATACATTATCTTATAGAAATTTTCTTTTAGATTATAATTTAATGTAAATTTTAAACCCTTCCACATATTTTCCATTGTTCAGGCATCACTGAACTTGTTATATCCAAAGTTCCTTGCCCACTGAATCATACAATGTTTTTTTATGTTCATTTTCCAATTTCAATTTCAATAACATTTTATAAATCTTAGCAATAATATGTTCATTGTTGCCACATAATGAAATTTCCAATTCATTTTAAACAAAGTCTTATCCATAACACTTTTTATCCAATTTGAACCTTTTTTTCAGTTGCTGATAAGTAAACCAATGGCAAACGTAACTTTCTGGTTCAGGTTCTTCCCTCAGTTTTAATATTGGGTCACCAGAATGCAAAGACAAAATTTTACCATACATCAGCCAATCTGGCTTTGCCACTATTTCTTTTCTAAAAAAAAAAGCTTCCTAAGGTGACACCCAAAGGGGCAGCTTCATAGAGAGCCTTGTTTTATATTTGTTCCAAACGCTTAGTATGGCACGTCTAGCAAAATGGTTATTAAAATAAACATTAACTTTACTATTATCATACCATAAGTAGCTGTGCCGTCCAAACCTTAATCCATGGCCCTCTAATTCGAGTAGCTTCTTATTCTGAAGATTCACCCATTCTTTTTCCCAGGTCAGGCAGCATGCATCAAAATACAATTTCATATCTGGTAGACTCAACCCCCACCCCTTTCCATAGCATCTTGCAATAGCTTATATCTAATTCTTGTTTTTTCCCTTGCCATATGAACTTAGAGATATCCTTCTCCCATTGTTTAAATGGATTGTCAGTTGTGAGTATTGGTAATATCTGAAATAAAAAAAGCATCTTTGGTAAAATATTCCTCTTGATTACAGAGATTCTACCTTGGCAGGTTTCAAGATAAATAAACAGAAAACAACAATGTTGATTAAGAATATGTCTTCTCAGGATAGTAATATAGTGAATAAAAAATTGAGTTTTAGGGTTGAAAAAAAGTGAAATACTTAGGGGTTATGTTGACAAATACAAACATAAAATTGTTTCAAAATAACTATATTCCTCTTTGGAAGGATATTAAACAGGATTTACAAAGATGGGATAAATTGCATTTATCAGCTTGGGAGTTTGATTCTGATGGGGCTCAAGGTTGACCAGCCTTCTGTTCTTTCGAGGTCAGTAAAATGAGGACCCATATTGTTGGGGGCAATATGCTGACATTGTAAACCACTCAGAGAGTGTTGTAAAGCATTATGGAGTGGTATATAAGTCTAAGTGCTATTGCTGTGTGTCTGCTTTCAAAGATACTCCATGACATCACATCCCTTTACATGTGAACAATAAAGGGGCTTCAGCTGGGCAATCTTGGGCAATTGTAACTTTCAGATCTTCTCTCACAATGGTTATCCAAAATAAGACATTCTGAATAAATTCATATGAATTTGTGGAAGTATTCTGAAATAAATTTTGTGAGATAAACAAAGAAAATTTTAATGCGATTCAATTTTTTGTTACTGTAAGTTTATGAATTGAATGTACTCATTTTCACTAAAGAATGTAACCTATGCCTACTATTTTATTTTCTTCTTAAAGATCTTCCGAACACAGTCAATTCAGTTAGCATTCCCAACTTGCTTCCGGGTCGTAACTACATTATCAAAGTCTATCAAATTTCAGAGGAAGGAGAGCAAAATCTAATTCTTTCAACCACACAGACAACAGGTATGTTTGCTATCAGACAGGGACAGATGAATATGGGCATTTTCTCTCTGAAAACTGAAAGTTGTTCAATCAGCTTTCTTAACTGTTATCTCTTTACACAGCACCTGATGCTCCTCCTAATCATCTTGTAGAAAATGTTGATGATACTTCAATTCTTGTCAGCTGGAGAAGACCAGAAGCTCCAATCACAGGTCTGAAGTGTCAGCCTATATCTGTTTTGGAACTTGGGGGGCTGGGTGGATTCCTTCCATTTGTGAGATAGACAAGTGTGTTAAGCATATCTTAACAGCCAACGACAATTGTACGTTTGAAACTTGACTGGCCTTTACTGTCTGTTTGAATTTGTTTTATAAAGCAACCTTTTTCTTGTTTATAAATTATACTTGATGTAGACTCACTACATCATAAAACTATGGTTTACCAAAAAGGATGGTCTGAACAAAGATGGGTAACTTAACATATGGAAGAACACCAAATATTTTTTGACTGTGCTGTTTGGCTGACTGCATGTTTGCTCTACAAGGTTACCGGATTGTTTATACGCCTTCGCTGGAAGGTAGCAGTACAGAACTCAATCTCCCTGAATCTGCTACATCTGTGACACTCAGTGACTTGATGCCTGGTGTTCAGTACAATATTAGCATTTATGCTGTGGAAGAGAACCAGGAAAGCAGCCCTATTTTCATTCAGCAGAAAACTACAGGAGTGCCAGTGGCAGGTATTAATGTATTTCTGTAATTTTGTGGTTTTTTCCTTCTTGGATTCCAGAATTGTTCTCCTGAGGGCAGTATTTATTTATTGCATTAATCTATTCATTTTATTTAACAATTTATATAGCTGCCCGTTTGCAAAAGTGATTCTTGATAATGAACAATGATCTAATAAGGCAACAAATATTTAAAAACAAGCCATATTAAAAATATAAAATAATCTATAATTAAAAATACAAACTACTAGGCACAGGGGAAAGTAAATATTAACAATGATGGAATCATCTTTAAAAAGCCACATAGATTACAAGAACAGATTGTTTATTTTTCCTAGTGTTTTCCTGCAAATGCAAGGTCCACTTTTTGGGGATCAATTGAATGTTTATTCATATGGTTGCAACAGGAACTGTATGATTGGCTTGATACCTAAGCCTGACCTTGTGGGCTGAAAGAGTGGCTGGCTCAAGGTCACCCAGCCAGCCAGCTTTTCATGGCTAAAGTGGGACTAGAACTCACAATCTTCTGTTTGTAGCCTGTGCCTTAACCACTAAAACAAACTGGCTTTCAAAAATTAAAATTGAATAGAATTTTTTAAAAAACCAATAATTTCTAGTTTTTATTATACCAATTGTTTGCTTTTCTAATTTTGAGTGATTTAGCAAATGAGATATATTTGCTTTTACTTTTTATCTGAGTCGCGGTGGCACAGTGATTAGAATGCAGGCCACTTCTGCTGACTGCCGGCTGCCAGCAGTTTGCCAGTTCGGGTCCCACCAGGCTGAAGGTTGACTCAGCCTTCCATCCTTATGTTGGTAAAATGAGGACCCAGATTGTTGGGGGCAATATGCTAACTGCGTAAACCGCTTAGAGAGGGCTGTAAAGCACTGAAGTGGTATGTAAATCTAAGTGCTATTGTATCGGGTAGTCAATAGAGCTGTGTAAAGGAACACTGCAACTTAAGTTTTCCACTGTTTTATATTACTGTCTGCTTCTCAGTGATGATGATATTTGGCAAGATAGAAAGCTATATGCTAGGTTTTGTCTTCAGTAAGAACATTTTTCATGGACTGTCTATGGGATTTCAAGGAACATTGAAAAAAGAATCAGAGGTAGTTTTTGCTGAGAGATTAATTTTGAAGTAGGACAAAAGGAAGAGGGTAGTGGCGTTGATACATTGTCAAAATTTTTGTTTCCCAGCATACAATCTTACCATTCATCACACGTTTTCTCTTTTACATCTATTTGGCTAGATGACATTCATCCTCCCAAGCAGCTTCAATTTCTGGAAGTTGCCAGTGACAAAATCACCATCATGTGGAGCCCCCCTGATAGTGTAGTGCTTGGCTACCGTGTAGAGGTCATTCCAGTTAACCGCCCTGGGGAACATGGTCAGAGGTTACCCGTTAGCAGATATACATTTGCTGAGATCACAGAACTTTTGCCTGGAACAACATACCTTTTCAAGATCTACGCTATAGGACAAAACACAGAGAGTGAACCATTAACTGGAGAACAAACAACAAGTAAGTCTGTTTTCTCTAATTCATTGTATAGATTTTCCATAAATTCATCCTGAAGACGTTCCATCATTTCACAAAGCCACAAAGAATTTAGTAGGATGAATCCATTGACTTTGCTAAGCAGTGAGAGGTTCACTATACCAGGGGTCGCCAACCTTTTGGACCTCAGGGACCATCAAACTCATATAATTTTAGATCCCAGGAACCACTAACTGGTTCTGTGGGCGTGGCTTAATTTGTGGGTGTGGCTTGGTGGTCATTTGACTGGGTGGGCATGGCTTGTATGTAAATATTATAAATATTTATGTAAATATTGAATTTTTTATAAAAAAGAGCAACTTTTACCCAAAATCAGGCAAAGCAGGCAGGCAAATTGAGTTGCTCACAGAATCACAGATTTATTCAGAAATCCATCTATCTGCCATTGGCTAGCTCAGTCTGTCACATAAAATTTGCTTGCAAGCAAACTCATAAAATTTGCTAGCAAGCAATCTCACAAAATTAACTCACAACGCACCATGCATTTAAATATTGAATTTTTTATTTAAAAACAGCAACTTTTATCCCAAATCAGGCAAAGCAGGCAGATTGAGTTGCTCACAGAATCATTCAGTGATCTATCTGTCTATCTTCGGCTAGCTCAGTCTCTCAAATTTGCTTGCCGTGAGTCTCCACTGAATTTGCTTGCAAACAAACCTTCAATCCTAAGGGAGGTTTGGCTGTGCTTAGCTAGAAAGCAAGAAATCCACCCATTTCGTGCTTCCAGCTAATCTAAATCTCCTGGTGCAGCAGAACAGATGATGGTCAGAAAAAGGAAAAATAGCAACTTAGCAGACAAGCTTGTTGGATAAGGAGTGAGTGGGCGGGGAGGGTTCCTGTGGGCCATGTGGGTGGCACAGCCTTGTGTTTCTGCGCAGCCTAGATTAATTGCTTTGGGGGGTGCTCTGGAGGTGAGATTTCTCTGCGGCCCACCAAAATTTTCTTGCGGCCCACTGGTTGGCGACTGCTGCACTATATTGTAGCCCAAGCCTTCCCCTCAGCAAAATTTTCCTAAAGGAGTCAGTAAGAAGACGGGGATGAATTTCCAAGCATTTCCAGCATCTAAGTAGTTCTCTAAAGCCACTTTTTTTGTTTTTATATAATGCACAAGTTTGTGACATAATCTTCTACATCAGCGTTCATCTTTGGCCACCAGAATTGACACCGTGTCAAGTGAAGGGTTTTTAGGAACCCAAAGTGTCCAGCCAGCCTCGAGTCATGGCAGTGTCTTAGCATTTTCAGTCTTAGGCTGGCAGGGATGTACAGTTTGGGACCCTTCCAGGCTAAACCATCCCGTATTGTCAGGAGATTGGGGTTATCCTTCAACCATTGGTCTGCAGCGATAGCCGCCTTCAATTCTGCTGAGATTGGATTGGTTGTGGGTTCTCTCTGACATCTAGCTTAGCTAGATTTGCGCTGCTGGTTGTAAGGTACCACCGCATGCATCACTTCCTCTTATTTACTGTTAAACTGAGGTTTTCTTGATAATGCGTCAGCTAATTTGTTCTTTTCATCTGGAATATGCTTCAGTTCAAAATTGAAATGTTTGAAATACTGTGCCCAGCAGATTTGTTTTAGGGACAGTTTTCGAGGCATTCTGTGTCCATCAGTTTTTTGGATACATAGACGCAAGGCTTCAGTTGACCCTCTGAAAGGAGTACAGCAGTGACGGCGACATCTCTGATGTCCACCTGTATTACAAATTTGGATCAGAGTGCAATAGGATTGACTCTTTAGAGGAAAGTTCTTTTAGTTCCTTGAACATTTGTTGGCATTCGAAGGTCCAGCTCAGCAGTTGGTTGGGGTTTGGTTTGAGGTCAGCCCCTTTTGTTTTCCATAACTCAGTTAATGACATTGCTATTTCAGCAAAAGCAGGAATAAATTGACGCTAGAAGTTTGCAAACCCCAAGAAACTTTGTAGTTGTTTTCAGGTGCAAGGGGGTTGCCAATCAAGCACCACTTTGATTTTGGATGGGTCCATTTCAATCCCTTCATTGGATACTCAATAGCCTAGATCCATGTTGGCAAACCTATGGCATGCGTGCCGGAAGCTGCATGCAGAGCCACTTCTGCCGGCACATGAGAGCTCGCCCAGAAGAGCCCTGATGCGCATGTGCGCATGCCGCCACAGCCCAACACACATTGCCTTCTGGGTGCTGGCACGCGAACACGCAAGTGCAAGCGCACGTACAATTATCAGCACGGCAGCCAAAGAAGGTTAGCCACCACTGGCATAGATAGTCCAGTGAGTTTTCATGGAATTCGCATTTTGAAAGTTTGACATAAAGTTTGGCATCGAGCAGTTTTTTCAACATGTGCCACACCAGTTTTACATGCTCTTCCATGTTCTCAGTGAAGATGAGAATGTCATCTAAGTAAACTAGGACCCCTTTATACAGATGCTCATGTAGTACTTCATTTACCAGTTGCATAAACACCAGGTTGGGGGGAAACTCCCTGAAGCCCAAAAGGCATCACTTTGAATGAAAACTGCCAAGCGGACAATTGAATGCCGTTTTCCATTTATCATCTTCTCTTATTCGGACTCTATAGCAGGGGTCGCCAACCTTTTGGGCCTCAGGGACCACCAAACTCATAATTTTAGATCCCAGGGACCACTAACCGGTTCTGTGGGTCTGGCCTAATTTGTGGGTGTGGCTTGGTGGTCATATGACTGGCTGGGCATGGCTTGTATGTAAATATTATAAATATTTATATCAATGTTGAATTTTTTATAAAAAAAGAGCAACTTTTACCCAAAATCAGGCAAAGCAGGCAGATTGAGTTGCTCACAGAATCACAGATTCATTCAGAGATCTATCTATCTGCCATTGGTTTAGTTTACCACAGTCTGTCACATAAAATTTGCTTGCAAGCAAACTCATAAAATTTGCTAGCAAGCAAACTCACAAAATTAACTCATAACACACCATGCATGTAAATATTGAATTTTTTATTTTAAAAAAAGAGCAACTTTTATCCAAAATCAGGCAAAGCAGGCAGATTGAGTTGCTCACAGAATCATTCAGTGATCTATCTACTATTGGCTAGCTCAGTCTCTCAAATTTGCTTGCCATGACTCTGCACTGAATTTGCTTGCAAGCAAACCTTCAGTCCTAAAGGAGGTTTGGCTGTGCTGAGCCGAAGATCTAAAGACTAGCTAGAAAGCAAGAAATCCAACCATTTCCTGCTTCCTAGCTAATCTAAATCTCCCGTCACAGCAGAACAGATGATGGTCGGAAAAAGGAAAAATAGCAATTTAGCATGAAAGTTTACCGGGTAAGGAGTGAGTGGGCGGGGCGGGTTCCTGGGGCCAAGTGGGCAGCGCAGCCTTGTGTTTCTGCGCAGCCTGGATTAATTGCTTTGGGAGGGTACTCTGGGGGTGAGATTTCTCTGCAGCCCACCAAAATTTTCTCACGGCCCACCAATGGGCCGCAGCCTACCGGTTGGCGACCGCTGCTCTATAGTACACCTTTCGCAGATCTAGTTTGGTAAATATTTTGCCTTTCACCAATGGTTTTGTATTATTTTATTTTTATTTATTTTATTATTTATTTGATTTTATATACCGCCCCCTCTCCCAACGGGACTCTGGGCGGTGTACAGCCAAGTAAAAACAACACAATTACAAATACAATTTTAAAATAGAATTAAAAATAGATTAAATTAGTGGCTGGAATACAATAAAAATAAAAGTGAACAAGGAAAAAATTTAAAAAGCTACAACCATTAAAACCAATTTAAAACCCTGCCAGTAACTCTAGGCCAGACCGGCTTGTTGGAAAAGGTGGGTCTTCAGCGCACACCAGAAGGTTTGTAGGTCAGAGATAGTTCTCATCTCGGGGATAATTCATTCCAGAGGGAGGGTGCTCCCACAGAGAAGGCCTGCATCCTCGGGGCCACCAGCCGGCATCACCCAGCTGACGGCACCCCGAGGAGGCCTTCCCTGAGGGAGCGCACTGGCCGACGGGAGGCCGATGGTGGCAGAAGGCGGTCCCGTAAGTACCCAGGTCTCAAGCCAGGGAGCGCTTTAAAGGTGACCACTAACACCTTGAATCGCACCCAGAAGGCCACTGGAAGCCAATGCAGCTCGTGCAGGAGCGGTGTAACATGGGAGCTCTGAGAAGCCCCCAAAACCACCTGCGCAGCCGCATTCTGCACCAGCTGAAGCCTCCGGATGCTCTTCAAGGGGAGCCCCATGTAGAGAGCATTGCAATAGTCTAGGCGGGAGATAACGAGGGCAGATGTGACTGCGGAGTGCATCCCGATCCAGAAAGGGCCGCAACTGGTAGATCCTATGGACCTGACAAAAAGCCCCCCTGGCGACGGCCGCTATATGATCTTCTAACGACAGCCATACGTCCAGGAGGACACCCAGATTGCGCGTGGGGGGTCAAAATTTCTCCACCCACGGCCAGCAATGGAGTTAGCTGTCTGTATCTGGGTGCCGGAAACCACAGCCACTCGGTTTTGGCCGGGTTAAGTCGAAGCCTGTTTTGCCCCATCCAGCTCTGCATGGCTTCCCGGCACCGGGTCATCACTTCAGTGGCTTCGTTGGGGTGGCCTGGGGTAGAAATGTATAACTGAGTGTCATCAGCATACTGATGGAGCTCTACCCCAAAACCACCGATGATCTCACCCAGCGGCTTCACATAAATGTTGAACAGCAGGGGCGAGAGCACAGACCCCTGAGGTACCCCGCAAATCAGGGGCCTCGTGGCTGACCTCTGCCCCCCTGCCAACACAAATTTCGAATGGTTGGAGAGGAAGGAGGAGAACCACCGTAACACAGTGCCTCCCAATTCCAGCCCCCCCAGCCGTTGCAATAAGATACTGTGGTCGACAGTATCAAAAGCCGCCGAGAGATCTAATAGGACCAAGACAGAGGAACAACCCCTGTCACAGGCCCTCCAGAGATCATTCACCAACGTGACCAATGCCGTCTCCGTGCTGTGCCTGGGCCTAAAACCCGATTGGCGCGGATCTAAATAGGTTTTTCATTAGGGAGCGGGGGTAGATATTTTGCATACAGACTGTGTTTATCCCACGAAAATCAATGCAAAGTCTCTCTCACACACACACGCTGGGGCAGTGATTCGTGAATTTGCTGGTTCGATGAACCCTCTGGCTAAATTGGAGTCTATGTATTTTCTTAGTTCATCCATCTCCCTTGGGGACATTAAATGCATCTTTGGTTTAGGTAGTTCTGCCCCGGGGATGAATTCAATGGCGCAGTCTGTGGGTAGATGAGGGGGGAGTATGTTGCATTCCTCCTCACTGAACACCTCTGCCAAATCTTGATACTCTTTGGGTATGTGTGGGCAACCTGGGGGTGCCTCTTTCGGGGAAGCCACTTTCTCTCTTTGGTTGTCGCCCCTGGGTCCTAAAGGCCATTTGATTTTGGACTGAAAGGGGGGAGGTTCAGATCTTATCCTTATTTTATGGTAGCCATCTTTCCAAGTGATGGTAGGAGCCCATTTGTCTAGCCAACCCAACTCGAGACACTGTCATTTTTGGGACACCACAAATAGTATCTCCAGCCTTATGGACTCAGTAACTGATGTTGCAGGTCTCTTTCCCCCCCCCCCCCCCCCCCCGCCACACACACACACACACACACCACCAATCAGGGAACTGTCTACTTGTTCAAAAGGATAGGATGGCTCAGGGTGATGGTTTTTAACTCTAATTTCTGAATCGGCTGGGAGCTGATTAGGCATCCTCCCTTGTGGCAGTCCCAAATCCAATTCAAGATGGATGGGGCTGACACCAACTCTGACAGGGCAAGCAACCAGAACTCCTTACTAGCACTGATGATATTCTCTAATTTGGGTAATGAAAAGTCTGAAAGAAAGAAAGCTTAGAAAGCACCAAGGATCCCTCATTTCAACCCTGAGCTTACAAATATTCTCCTTTATTGATTCTATGCCTCTGCTTTTTTGGCAGTGGCTGCACACTGTTGGCTCATATTGAAGTGATCATCCACTAGGATTCCAAGATCCTTATCACAGTCACTGCTTTTGAGCCAGATTTCACCTAATCTGTACTTTTGATTTTTCCTGCTTTACGTATAAAGCCTTAGTTTTCTCTACATTAAATTTCAGTCTAGCCCCTATTAGTACTGTGAAAAAGAGATCAGTTATTCTTTTATCACTTTTTTCCTGTGAGGAAGCCAGACTGCGTTCAATCCTGAAGAAAAATCATTCTTCAAACATTTAAAATTTTGTTTGTGAAATCTGCATAGGTTTCCCTGTACTTCCACAGCAAATATACTTGATCATTTTCAATTGATAATCTTATAAACAGCATGGCTTAGAATAATTAAAATATTGTGCATGAGGGAACAGTATAAAAGTGAAGGTGTATTACTATAAGGCTGTAATGGTGAACCTATGCCACGTGTGCCAGAAGTGGTATGCAGAGCCATCTCTTGGGGCACGCCAGCTGTCACCCGTTGCTCTGCTGGGTTCCGGCACATGCATGCACGCCGTCTAGCTGGACTTCACATATGTAGGAACACCAGAAACTGGAAGAGCATCTCCCCAGTGCACATGCGTGTGCTGGCCAGCTGGTCTTTGCATGCGCATGCACGTTAGAAACCAGAAGTGGTTAGCACACATGCGCGCACTGGGAAGCTAAGCTTCCAGTTTCTGGTGCTCCCGTGAGTGTGTGCCAGAGAGCTGCTCTTCCAGTTTTTGGCACGTGTGTGTGCACGCTCTATTTTTGGCACTCGGTGCCGAAAAAGTTCACCACCATTATTATAAGGAATATGCCAGAGGTTTAAAAAAACTTAGGGATAAGTATGTTATGCTCATTTAGTTTGAATTATCAGTTTATTAAAATAAGGATCATAGATTAATTTAAATTTAACTCGTGACTTGTCATTTAGAACAATAGCTTTAGAATCTATTTTTCCCTGAAGCAGTAGACATCTGTATAGGTTTTCCTGTGCAATTGTATCTGACTAGGATGTGGTGTTCATCTCTGTTTCTTGACTGAGAGAGTCAGTGTTGTCCGAAGACATTTTCCATAGTCATGTGACCAGCATGGCTATATGCCAAAGGTGTATGGAACTCTATTATCTTCCTACTGAAATGGTATCTATTAATCCATTTACTTATCTATTAATAGGATTAATTTATCTATTAATTCTATTAATGGTGATTGCATGTTTTGAATTGTTTGGTGTGCAGGACATCTGTGTAGCCTTTATTTACAAATCAGATTAGACTGAATTAATTGTTTTTCTTTAGCAGCACCTCCTTAAAATTTAATATCATAGAATACAAAGCAATGTTTGTTTCTGTCTCTATCTTAATCAAATGTATAAGTTTCATCAATACCAGAATTTTTTTTTAAGATACTCTTAAAAATCACCTTTACATTCAAGCATGCTGATTTTGTTTGTAATGAATGCTAAAAGAACCTTCCGCTTCTTTACATCTGAAAGTTCATATTCATATTTTGGAACTATCATCTAAGTGTTAATGATTATTTTTTTCTAAATTGTAGAGTGGGCTTCTGAAGAGAGAATGCCAATTTCTTTCATTCATTAATAGGTTATTTGTTTGACAAGCAAAACTGAAGATATAAACTGACAACAAAACTTATCTTGGAATCAGCTTATGGGGTAGCTTAAGTTATTTAGAAAATGCTGGTGTTTTATAGAACAAAGATTGAGAAATCCTGTTTGTAGCTAGCGTTCTGTTTGATAGGTAGAGGGGTGCATTTGGCTTTTGAGGAACTTGCCACACAAATAGTACATAGGTGTTACGCTGATAGGCAAGAACACAAACACACACACGAAGAAAGGTGGGGGGGACAAATTGAGAATTCATCCAGTACACTAGACTTCATATAATCATGTCCCATGTCTTCAGTGTTTTGCTGTTTTTATCTTTCCCTCATGCCCCCCCCCAAATTAATTGACAACTTTTGAATGATTTGTATGGTTGAATGCGGCTGCAATTTAAACTCTAGATTGTAGTATAGTTCAACTCAGGCCCATGTTTATACCTCAATGAAAAATAGCCCTATACAGTGTTTTTTAGGAACTATATACTATATACCCAATATGTAGCATTTTGACTAGGTTGAAAACTTAATGGCATATGTCATGCAATGATGTAGCAATTATTCCAGAGCCCACTTTCCTAGATATGGACAAAATCAAGAGTGATATGAAATAAGCAGAATGAAAAAATTGGACATACAAAATTTTGTAAAACTCATTTAACAATATATATAATTTAGAGGTTGTAAAAAGTCAATGTCAGGTTCTTATTACCATGTTTCCCCCCAAAAATGACCTACCCCCAAAACAAGCCCTGGTCTGCTTTTCACACCTGTGTCTAAAATAAGAGCTACCCCAAAAAATAAGCCCCAGTTAAGCCTGCCTACCTTCTGGTTGTACAAGGTGTGGAGGTGCACTACATGCCCTTACCTGGGGGCCCTTCAAACAGGCCACCCATGCCAAACTCACTCTCGCCCTCCTCCACCCCAGGGTGGCCAAATCCCTTCACTAATCTGCTTTCCAGATCTGTTCTCCGCCACCATGTGTAGGTCAAGAAAAATAGTCTGTGGGACTATGGTAAAAAAAAGGTTCAGACCTTCCAACATCTCACCAAAAAAAGAGAGAGAGATTTCACGTGCAGGGCAACTAAAGTTTTGTGTGTGAGAGAGAGAGAAAGAGAGAGGAAATGGGAGATGGGGGGGAGAAAGCTGATCCAAACTCTCTCTGTGTGTGTATGTATGTGTGAAAGAGAGAGAGAACACTACCATCAGCCCTGCTATAACTCTCTGAGTTGGACCAGGTCTCCCTTTCTCTCTCCCTCCCCCCCCCTCTTTCTCCTTCCCCCATCTCCCCCTCCCTCCCTCCCTCCTGCCTCCCCCCTCTCTTGCTGCGTTCAAGCCCTGGAAGATTGTGGGAGGCGCATGCTTAGAAGCAATGAGTAAGGAGAATTGAAGACAATGTTGTCCCTTTAAACTATCGTATCTTTCAGGGCTTGAATGCTACACTTTCAGCTGCTTTCGGTGCCGCTCGATTTCCTACCCCACCACCACCAGGCTAGTTTGGTCTGATCTGGGGAGGGGATTGCATTCCGCCTTCTCTGCTACGCCACGAAAGGGGATTGACCATCCCCCAAGCCCCACCGTTGTCAAAGTAAATCCCGGGCACAACACTGCAATGGACAGATGAAAAGCGCAGCTTTTGTCTGGAGGAGGAACAGGGAGAAGAAAGAGGGAAAACTGTCAAGTGAGAAGTGCTCACTGGCCAGGAATTGAAGCACCAGCACTGCTGCCCCAACGAGAGAGGGCAGGGAGAGAGTAAGAGAGACATTTGATCCAACCTCTCTCTCTCTCTCTCTCTCTCTGTGTGTGAGAGAGAGAGGTATAGGAGAGTTGGTGGTGTGCTCTCTCTCTCTTTCTCTCTCTCTCTCTCTGTCACACACACACACACACACACACACACACACACACACACACACAAAGGTTTGATCAGATCATTCTCTCGCTCTATCACCCCACCACATGGTGGCAGAAACAGCCATGATTTCCACGGTGGCTTGCAGCTGATCCAAGGTGTGCAGGCCAATGCCTTTTGGGCGCTTTGCCTCCCTCTACCTCCTGCAGTTGGCCTCTGTGCGGTTGCTGCCTCCTATGCATGAGTGTGGGGCCACGGGGGACCTTGTGATGAAAAAAATAAGACTTTCCCAAAAATAAGCCCAAGTGCTCATTTTGGGGCCCAAAAGAAAATAAGAATGGGTCTTATTTTGGGGGAAACATGGTATTAGTATTACTAATTGTTCTTAATATTAGTAGTATGTATGTAATTTAATTGTGGCTTAATAAAATCTCTTGTTTATTGGCTATAATTTTTTTTTGGGTAGATGGATGTCTATATACTATATATAACAAATTTATATTTTATTTTATTATAAAAAATCTTTTGACTTACCTTTCTAGAACTTGATGGTCCAACCAACTTGCAGCTTGTCAGTGAGGCACCTTCTACTGCACTAGTCACATGGAAGTCCCCGCGAGCTCGTATTACAGGATACCAACTTACTGTCCAGCCTGTCACTGATGGTCATCCAAAACAATACACTGTGGGGCCATCGGCCACCAAATATCTGCTGAGGAATTTGCAACCTGCCTCTGAGTATACTGTGTCTCTAGTGGCTGTCAAGGATAACCAAAAGAGCAATCCAGAAAAGGGAACCTTCACAACATGTAAGTGTGAAGTAGTCTTTGTTTACCGCCGCCCAAAAATGATTCTCAGAACTACTTAATAGCTTAATGAAGAAAAAATGACCATAATTGGACATTTGAAATTTCATTAGCAAGGTGTTCAGATTAAATCTAACATTGTACCATCAATGGATTTTTTAAATTGGGAAATTTATCAATGCCCAGGACTTAGTTTGGGAGTCATAAAGATTGCAAGTCTTTAAAGAAAACCACAGGTTTCTTATTTGACTTCCTTTAATGCAGTGGTCCCCAACCTTTTGGGCACCAGGGACTAGTTCCATGGAGAAATGTTTTTCTATGGACTGGAGGGGGCACGGTTTTGTACGCTGTCTGCATCTCGCAGATGGGGCTTTGCTTGTTTGCATGGACCGTTCCTGGCTTGCCATGGTCCAGTGCCGGTCCACAGACTGGGGGTTGGGACCCCTGCTTTAATGTTAGTACTCTCCCTCCCCGAGCCTATGAAATGAAAAATAGGTTCAGGCTATGGGGAAAAAAATGGATCAGTTTTCCTCTGGAACCCCTAATTTCTGCACATTTCCTGCCTATTACACCTGTAAAATATTTATTATTAGTTTTAGTTAAAGAAAACAGTAAGTTTTATGGCATGACTCTTAATCATGTACCTTATTAAAAACATATTTTTAGTTCAGCAAAACTTAAAAGCCATCAGGAAGGCATGAAAAATGACTACAATTCCATTGTACCAGAAACAATTGTTTATTTCTTTCTTATTGTACAAAGATCACTTGAATGTCTTCAGTCAGACCTTACAGTTCTTGTATTTTTCCAGTAAAGCCATTTTCTTTAATGAGGTACAACTTAAATGACCTACTCGAGGTCACATCTATGCTTAATTGATACTGTTTTGAGTGAAAACATAGATTGCTGCATAGCGGTTAACTTAATAAACTGACCATGGCACATTATTATGAATAGCAGCCTTTCAGAAATTCAGAAAATCTACTTTTGCCATCCAGATGGGTGTCAGACTTTGTGCCCTGATAAACTGGTTTTTTTCTAAGTAGACTAGTTAACTGCAGACAGTTGATCAACAGTATGGCTGAATCAGTGAATTAGCTATTGTGTACAAGCTGTGTTTGGCTGATAGATATAAACATTTTCCAATTTAGAAAGGTTAGTTCATATCAGACTTGGCTGAATCTGCTACTGGTTGTTTTCTGGCTTGTATGTGTTACAAATTAAATGTTCCTGGTGACTAAGACCTAAGATGCATGCCCAGTTATATTCCAAGGTCATTCTAGGCTGTAATTCATATGTGGTATCAAATATTCAAAATAAAACCCTGAAGGAACTTTAAAATATTTTTAATCACAATTGCTATATAGTAGCTATGACTATGTAGAGATTTTTTAAAAGTAATTTTTGATTCCTAAGCCACTGTTTAGCTCAATTTCTTCAACTGGATTGAAATAAATAATGAAAACCGTTTACAAATGTGAAATAACTAAAACAAAGTATATGAGGTTTACTCCTAGATTTAAAATGTTGTAATGGAATGGATGACCTCTGGTTATCACAGTACTATGATGGAACCGTCAGCTGAAGGAGAGGAGGCTCCAATAGGGAAGGGTAAAAGATATTCCAGCTTAAAGTCCATTGAGGGAGGAAACATTTGAGGTCAGACTCTGCAATTTCATAAGTAAAGGCAATCAGTCTGGCAAGATTCTTATAAACTGGTGATCAACAATAAAGACATCTATTTGAACCATTCTTAGAGCTCTATTCTTGAACTATTCTTAGATTTTTTGCACCTGACAAGATTAAGGTGATTAGTATGTGTAATGTACGGTTATAAATATTTTGTAAATCCGTGATTTTAAATGTTAGTTACAATTTAATTCTGTTTAATTTTAAATTATCTTGCCAGCCACTTTGACATGCTTTTTAAATATGAAAGCAGGCTATTAATAAATATTACATATATAAACTGCTACCTCTAAGCTTGGTTTTATATTTGATTTGACAGTGCAATCCACAGGCTCAGTTCCTCCCTATAACACTGAAGTGACAGAGACATCCATTGTTGTTACCTGGATACCTGCACCTAGACTTGGTTTTAAGGTAAGAAAATAAGCTCTTACTGTCTCTACCCTACTGTTCATGAATTGCTGGCTCACAGCAATTGTGGATAACTTGGTTTGGGAAGGTGTTTTGGGTCTTGTTACTATATAATTACACATTGCTAGTAATTGTTTAACAACATGTGGTAGTTTTTGGTAAATTGACCAAAAACTATACATACATTTAAATTCTAATGTGATAGAGGAAGACAATAATGTTCATAAAGATCTCAGACTTGTTGTCCTGATGAATTTTTAATAGCCATCCTGATTAATTTTATTAAATAAAAATGCCATACCGCTTTCTAGATAAGGACTACTCTAGAAATGTTTTAATTTGCAAATAATAAAAATCCAGATGGTATTCCAGGAAAGGTCATTCTGGATCCGGAGTGAACAATTCTACAGTAATATTTAACAAAAATGAAACACTGTAATTGTTGATATTTAAACAAGAAAAGAGAAAAGACAAGACAAGAGAAAAAGTAAGAAATAAGATAAAGAACAGCCCCCCCCCCCCCTCCCGAAAATATACAAGAGGACAGAAACTTGTTTTAAGTTTTAACACATAACCCATGGAACAATTTTCAGCTTGATGAAATGCATAACAAAATTGTCCAAATTTTGAGATTTTTCTCTGTTAAAGTTGAGTATAAGAGAAGTGGGAGTGCAACATGCTGACTGGGGAAATTTTGAGGCTCAAAGTCCACACATTCTTAAAATTGTTAAGGTTGAAAACTATTAGATTCCTGTTATTTAAGTTATTTTAAAAGATATTATTAAAACCATAAAATATCCCTTCTCCTATCCATATCACCATTAACTCTTACATTGGCAGCTTTAATTCCATATGCATTTCTAACTTATATTTTCTGAAAGTTGACCAGATTCTCAGAAAGTTGAGGTTCATCATTCTTGTCCTAGCATTGACTTTGACAGAAACTAATATATTATTACCAGCAAAAGATTGTTTATTCTTTTCTTATTACAGCTAGGAGTGAGACCAAGCCAAGGTGGAGAAGCTCCAAGGGAAGTCATCTCAGAATCTGGAAGCATTGTTATATCTGGCCTAACTCCTGGTGTAGAATATACCTATAGCATTAATGTTATTAAGGATGGTCAAGAAAGAACGACACCTATCGTCAAGACAGTAACCACACGTATGTATCATTTAGGTATCTCATTATATGGTGAAGCAAAGACACCAAAGCTACTTAGTCTCTAAGGGTGTCTTCACTAACTTCAGTGGTAATATTTGGAGTCAAATGATTTTTTTAATAAAACATTTTCAGAAAATATCTTAATATAATTTGAGATAAGAAAGGTAGGAGTAATGATGTTATTTCATAACTATATTTTTATAACATATTTGTAAATAGTGTTTAAAATAATGACAAAATGTGCATTATCTAAATGAAAATTGGTCCTATCAATTTAGAAGGAACCCTGGGGCTATAGTTGCCTATCCTGTCCTATAGATCAACTCGCAGAGATCAGCTGCTGTTGAAAAAAGTACTACTAAGCTATCAATACGTTTCTAGAACTGAGTTTAGACAGTCATTTTACCATATCTGTGACATAAAAAAATATTGCAAATGGAAAGAGCAATGTTAAACCCTTCTCCTGAGGTTCGATTTTGTGTCTTTAAAGCACAAGAAATGACAAATCTAACATTTTGCTTTCTTTTCTCAGCACCATCTCCTCCAACAAACTTGCATCTTGATTCTAACCCTGGCACTGGAATCCTTACTGTTTCTTGGAGAAAAAGCACGACTCCAGGTACCTTATCCTTGCCCACGAATCTCCTTTTGACTAGAGCACTCCAGCTCTCTGGAATAGCTCACCTGAGGCTTATGCCAACTGAACTGATATTTCTAATACTGTTGGTAATCAGGTTATTGGTATGGGATAGGTTCTAGCAGGTAGTTTTCCTAATAGGAAGTGTCTCCATTTTCTAGAGCATTTTGCATATTTTGAGATACTCTGCTGAGTTTTGAGCTTCAGGCATTTAAAATTAATGAAAAATAACATAGCATGTGGTAGAATAAAAATTTGATGTTTGATAGCAAGAAAAATCATACTCTGATATAGAAATAATCCTCTTAATCTATCTAATAATAATTAAATATTACTTCAGCGTTGACCAAAATAAGGATAGTAAATATCAAATGGTCCTAAATCAATATTTGAAAAGTATATAGACAATTACGGTTCCTTGATCTTGAGTGTTAAAATAATTGAATATTTTAAAATAACTACACTGATTCTTATATTTTAAAGATTACATTATGTGTTGGCTCTTTGTCATTTTGTATTAGATATCACTGGATACAGAATTACAACAATCCCTACAAACGGGCAAGAAGGCTACACTCTGGAGGAGCAAGTGCAAGCAGAAGTTACATCCTGCATTTTTGAAAATTTGAGTCCTGGTGTAGAATACAATGTCAGTGTTTACACACTCAAAGATAATCAAGAGAGTTTGCCCATCTCTGAAACCATTACACAAGGTAAATTATAAAATAAGCAGTAAATCTGATAAATTACAGTCACCCCTCTTCCCCCCTCTTTTTCTCCCATCTTCTCTCCCCCCCTCTCTCCCCCCCCCCCGTCTCTCTCTCTCTTACACACACACACAGAGTTACAGTCACTTAATTCCTAGAAGACCATTTAACACAAGAATTGTAAGATGATTGTAAGAACCAGATGAAGAAACAATCCTACAGACCATCAGAGAAAATATCAGAGCTTAGGGGAGAATATTTTACCTTCTGGTAAAATATCTTTGAGCCTTTGTTGCATCTGGTAGTTGTCTTCTCTTTTTTATATGGAGAAGAAATCAACTATCAGAGATTGCTGATGGCTTTTACAAAGCAAACTTGATACTGGCAAGCATATGTGCTGCTGTTGAAGAATGAAATAGCAAAACAAGAGAATGAAATATTTTTTTAAATTTATATTCTGCCTTTTCTTTAGAAGTTCAAGGTGGAATATATAGTGTTCCTTTCTACAGATTTTTCCTACAATCCTGTGAGGCAGGCTGGCTAAAATCACCCAGTAAAGGTAGATAACATTGGTTCTCCTCATCCTGGTCCAGATGCAACACCTTCACTCCTCCATCTTGAGAGTACTTCCAACAGTGTGGCCAAGTTGGTAATTTCTTGGAGATTTCTGAGAAGTTCCATGATGGTCCTTTCTTTATCTTTGCTTATTTTTTGGCAGCATTTTTGTAAGATTGAGCTCTTATTATTTCCTTTATGATACATAAACAGTTTTGAAAATTGGAAGAAGAGTTAGATACTTTGCTAAATACTAGTCATTGTAAATTGTGGTGTTATTACTATAACAATATTGCAATATCACTATAGGTTCTTTACTCTTTGTTTCATTTTTAGTTGAAGTAACTTGATGATCATTCCTTTTTTTTCTCTTGTTCTTTGTCCTGTTTTGCGTCTGTTTGTTATTACCTCCATATTTTGCTGTCTAACTCAATAGAGGTGCCCCAGCTTACTGACTTAAACTTTGTTGATGTAAGTGATACAAGCATCGGCCTAAAGTGGACCCCAATAAATACTTCTGCCATTATTGGCTACCGCATCAAAGTATTTGCCACAGGAGAAACTGTCCCCATTTTTGAAGATTTTGTGGATTCATCAGTAGGATACTACATGGTTACAGGCTTGGAGCCGGGCATTGATTATGAAATCAGTGTAATCACACTCATTAATGGCGGAGAGAGTGCCCCTACTACGCTGATTCAACAAACGGGTGATTAGTGAAAAACTACTGAATTAAAGTGCTGTTTCATGATGTCACTAGCTGCTTGGACGACAAGTAGAAATAGCCCCTTTACCACTATTTTGCAGTGGGGATGACTAGTAGCTAATTTTTTTTTATTTTAGATAGTAAATGAAAATCGGAATCCTGTGCATTACTACCCATTTACAATCATTTGCATTTGGCTTGTTCAACTTGTGAACCTGCAGTTGGAAGACTATTTTCATCAGATCCTATTTTCTTAAACTCTAATGTTTGGTGGAAACATGTAACATTTATTCTCATAATTTCCCTATCAGAGAGGGAACAACTATACAAAGCAATATTCTTTGCTACATCAGTTTGAGATGTGCAAAGTTTTAGTGTATATGATCCTCACATAGTATTTTATATATTATAGTGGCCCAAATGTTGAAATAAATCCCCAAAATGACGTGGAGAAAAAAAACTTCCTCCAATTCATGCTAGTGACAACTATGGCAGTATGGGAAGATTCTCGGTAGTGCATGTACCAAACATGACCTGAGAATTCATTATGCATGACAGGCTAGTGTTTATTCTACTTGAATGGCTACTTTGATGAAGTCATTGTACAGTAGAGTCCTACTAGAGACTTTAGAAAAGTTGTTTAGCCTCCTCTCCTGCATGTGTGTCAAATGTTATAAAAGAAGGTATGTACTGTTTCCTTCATTGTGCTGCTGCAAAGTAAACTGAGCCTCTCATTTCATACTCCCAAAAATTGTATTATATAGATGTAAAGGATCTCAGTGCCTGTCTGAAGAAAAGCAAAACAATAGTAATAATATAAGAGATAATTATAATCCACAAAGGTTGAACTGAGAGGTTAAAGATGCTTTACAACATGCTTTGGTTTAAGTGGAATTAAAAATAGACAGTTAGAAAGTTATTTGCATGTGTTTGGCTCAATAGTGGATTTTCTTTGTGCATGAGCTTGCATATTTTTGAATCATTATTGAAGCTATCTCTGCTTCTTCTGAAAATATGTAAATCATTATTATTTAAATTCAGCTGTTCCTCCACCAACGGATCTCCGTTTCACCAATGTGGGACCTGACACTATAAGAGTAACTTGGACTCCACCAGCATCTATTGAATTGACCAGCTTCTTGGTTCGCTTCTCACCCATGAAGAACAAGGAGGATGTTGCAGAACTTTCCATTTCACCTTCGGACAATGCCGTGGTTTTAACAAGTAAGGTGTTTCTTCAAACTAAAAACACTTGATTGCATAATGCTGATGTCTTGGGAGATGTATGAAAGGTTAGGTGCCTGAGCTTTTAGCTACAATGCGTTTTCTTCCACTTTTTATAATCAGCTATGACATTCTATAAAAATAGTTGAAGTACTTGAGGGAACATGTGGCACTATAAATTAGAGGAGATAAAATATTGAATTATAAGGTAACATAGATATTATATATCTCTGTACCTATATTAATCCCTATAGGAATTAATCTAGCCTTCAAATATCTTTTTTTTCCCTCAAAGTAGAGAAATTGGTTTATCAGGCATCATCTTTCTTCATGACTGGCCATATAATTCAAAAAAATCTGGAAAGCCAGCAGTTAACTATTTTTTGCTTTCTTCTTTTAGTTGATATGATAGAATAAGAACAATTGAAGTTTCCACTTAAATTCAGTTTGTTAAGTTACTGACTTGCCTTTGATAATTAGCTTATGATAGCATTTTTCATTAATAACAGAATTTCTCAGAGGTTACTGCCTTTTTTAACCTTTTGACCCTGCAATAAAATTATTTTCAGGTCTCAGGGAACCCTTTCATAAAAATAGCAAAGAATACAAAGCCTTCACAATGCAATACAAATCACATTTCACTTGCACATTGCACAATCCATATTTTATGTTTAAAACAATAGAGAAGTGGTAGGCTGGCAGCTGAATTATGATGTGTTTAAATTTCCATCATTGCAGATGCTAGTAAGTTCAAAAAACAATATTTGAATCTTTTTATAATTTAACTGTTATGTATTTTATGCAGTATTAAATGAATGATGGAAATAATTATAAATTCTGTTCAAATTCAATGATTTTAAGGAAATTCTTATAGATAAAGGCAATGGGTTGAGGCAGTGATGGCTAACCTTTTTGTCACGTGCCTCCACCCATAATGCAATGTGCATGTTACACCCTCCCCAGTGCTCCTCTCACCTCCCTGTGCATGTGCATGCATCTCCCGCATGCGCCCCGCTCCCCATGCATGTGCGGCAGATACCCAAAAATCGGCTGGCTGGTGGGAGGCGTGCGCGCATGCGCAGTGGAACACTGAGCTGGGGCGACAGCTCATGTGCTCGCAGAGATGGCTTGCACGCCACTTCCAGCATGCATGCCATAGGTCCGCCATCACGGGCTTAAGGCAAAGGCTGGGTATCATAATCCCAAGGAGCAGAGGTGTATGAAGAGATTTGGGGTTGGGAATGAAAATGATCTTCGCTAATACTCGGATATCAATGTGGTTGTACTCTTTCAGATCTCCTTCCTGGCACAGCATACTTAATCAAGGTTTACAGTGTATATGAGCAACATGAGAGTAAACCTCTGAGTGGAGAGCAGAAAACAGGTATGTGAAACAAAAAATGTAAAATAAGTATTTCTTTAATTTTTGCATGGAAATAAAACCATTGATTATATATCTCCCTTTTATGACTGTAGCATCATTTTGGCTAGAATAAGCACATGCACACACGCACACATACACACACCAAAAAAATATGGTTTCTATTTAGATTTTGTAAAGATTGTAAAATATGAGATTTAGACCATGATTAGCCAGGTTTCATCTGGAAACTTAAGCAGGGTCCTTCAGACAATTAGATTTACAGAAAAAAAATTCTTTTCCAAAAAGAACATGATTTCAATGTTTCAGCAATCTAGCATGGATTAAATTAATTCACATTTGTAGGTTTATGTATATACTTTTCTTTTTGCAAAAAAACATTAACCAGTCATTTAAGTTTGGGTTTCTATTGTATTTTCTTGTGAAATAGGCCTTGATTCTCCCACTGGACTGGATTTCTCAGAGATAACAGCCCATTCTTTCATTGTCCATTGGATTGCTCCTCGTGCTCCCATCTCTGGCTATAAAATACGCCATCACCTTGAGCAAGGTGGAAGTAGACCCAAAGAAGTCCGTGTTGCACCATCTCGCAACTTCATCACTCTCACGGATCTGATTCCAGGGTCAGAGTATGTGGTTAGTGTATCTGCCTTCTATGGCAAAGAAGAGAGTTTGCCCTTAATTGGACAGCAAAGTACAGG
The DNA here is from genome assembly GCA_023653725.1 of Bungarus multicinctus. Taxonomy (NCBI): domain Eukaryota; kingdom Metazoa; phylum Chordata; class Lepidosauria; order Squamata; family Elapidae; genus Bungarus; species Bungarus multicinctus. The sequence goes on from CM042836.1 coordinate 164,196,597, forward strand.
TAAGAGCTGAATAAGAAAAATAATTGAAAATTATTAGTATCTTTGCCTCCTGAATCAGATTTCACTTTTGGAAAAAAAAACCTCTTTCCAAAAACTGAATTAGCAATTGAGTCAGAAACTTCATTTTAATGCGTTTGGATGTGGTATATAAACACAAGAACCTAAATGTTTAAAAGTGACTTTTTGAAAAATGAAAAGATGCATTGCAGCAACTTAACTTATATAGGGACAAAAATTCCTACACATTTATTCTGTATTTATTATTACTATATGCAGAGATCCAGCCCTATATCTCTGCTTGCTCTCTTTTCAACATAAAGATGAAAAATGTGGCAGCATCTGCAGCCCATGAGCCAGGGAAACTTGGAATATACTCTAGTGACATTAAATACAGTAAGAAGAAGAAGGTGCTTTAAGTGGTTATGAAGAGTGTGAATAAGATAAGGAACCTCTGAATCTGTTTGTGGAATACCAGTTTAAAATATTGAGACTGTGCAGATATTGAAAATTATTCAGATGAAGTGTTTTGGATCTCATGTGAATACAGGACCTCTCTGCTGTTACTGTATTTTGCAGTCTCATTAATCAAAAGTAGAGAGGTGCCGCAAGTGAAATGAGAGAATGAAATTTGAGAGGTGCTACCAGCTCCCATTCAGACTCTATGGGCATGTGTGCAACCTTGTATTGCACTTGGAAAAGGGCTGGGGCTTGTGTTTTGATGCTTGTCAAACACTTGGCTGCTGCATGCACTGTATGTGACACCTGGATCATTTCATTAATAATTTTAAAGCATGCATTCCCTAATAATCTCTGCAGTAAGACTTTAGTGGTCGTTATGTGGTACAGGTTTGGGCAGGACAAAGCAACTGTACTATTTTGGAGGATTGGGGTAAATTGGGCCCCAAAGGCACTAAAGAAGCAATGAATAGAAGCAATGAAGTTGGCAGAATTGAAAATTCAGCCCATGTGGGCTTCCTCAACTAGATATGCAAAGCCTACCCATACCTATTTCTATCTTAATTGCTTTATAAAGAGGAGGAATCCCATATCTGAAAATTACCCTTTTGTCACTGAATTTTGGAAGCGTGATTTGGGAAACTTTAAAGTCTGCAAAAATGGATCTAGATAGCTGTATATAGTATAACAATTAAAAAATTAATGAGATAAATATTAAACATTGCTTTTAAAAATATCCCTAGTTTCTGATGTTCCAAGAGATCTACATGTGACTGCTACTGGCCCCACTAGTCTAGTCATTTCTTGGGATGCACCTGCTGTTACAGTTCGATACTACAGGATCACATATGGAGAAACAGGTGAGTACTATTGGATGCTGATATTTGTAAGAAAAAATTAGCCTTCAACTGAAAAAAATAAGGGGATGGTAATAGCAATGCATAAAAATCAGTGATACCTGGTAATGGAATATGAGTTAGAAAGGTGATAAAGGGTGTTCCTAAAAAAATGTCCTTCCCACTTAAAAAAAAAATCAGTAGCACATAGCAGATCTGAATCCAACGAGATTTGAAATTATAACTCAGACAGTCTTAGTATAATTGTAATATACAGATTTATATTGTTTGATCATAATGAAATACAAATATAGAAGCACTTAATAGATGACTTCACACCTTATATTTTAAACTGTAGATGTCAGGTGCATGCAACCAAGAATCATTCATGAACAGGTCCAAATAGATATTTAATTGTTGATCACCTATATTACTAGAATCTCACCAAACTGTCTACCTCTTTTGGGAAATGGCAGATGGAGACCCAAAGGTTTAACTTCAGACAGTTCTTTTCTTGAATCATTTCCAAGCTGGAATGTCTCTTTACTCCTCATAGAAGGGCTCCCTTTTCTTCAGCCAGAAATGGCTCTTTGGTGTTAGAAAATAGCAGCAATTATTTAGAATATCTGCTGGGTATAGTCCATGGATAAAGGGTTTCAATAACTAAGGAAGGCATATTATTAGTTTAAATATACTTTTAGAGTTGCATTCTTGGAGTTTTGAGAAAACTTTTGAAATAACTTTTGGAGATATCTTTGATGCAAGTTATTTTACAACAGCCAAGAATACAAAATGTTAAATTATCCATTCTGGTTTTTCAGATATTTTTTATAATTTAGTTAGAAGATGCCACTAAAGCATTAATTGCTGTAGCTAGTCATAACAGTATATACGTTTTTCGGGACTTTCGGTTGATATCACAGCGAGATCGGATGTGAAGAGTGGGTCTTTGCGCTCCCGCACCAAGTTCTCCCTGTTAGAGGGCTCCGAAAGGAGTTAAAGCCACCCTGTAGGGGTGGTGAGGTACAGAGGGGCACCCTGCAGGTTGCGGAGAGCCGCAACTCTTCCACTCGGCTCAGGGCTTCTTGCCTCTCATTCATGACGAGGAGAAGAGGCAGACATTATGGCTGCTTTGAAACTGGGACAGCCGAGGCAACAAAGAAAGTGCAGGAGCTATGTAGATGAACAGTGACTGGAGCTGGGTGAGAAGATTCCTTTTTTATTTAGACCCTAACTTTAAAAGAAAAAAAGAGAAAATCCATGAAAAGAGACTTTTAGAACTGTTTGTTAAAGCAGCTAACAATTATACAGAGAAAAATCCTAGACCCGAAAGAAAGAAACTGAGGGGAGAAAAGCTAAAAACTTTTTAAAACATAGAAAATTGGACTTTCAAACTGGGTAGGCATTGTTTTGGAAAGGCATTTTAAAATGCTGGAAGTATCTACTTGAATAATTGACTTTCCTTCTATAAATTGAATTAAAATTGGATTAAATAACTTGTTACATTTGAAACAACGCTGAAACCTAAACTGAGGGCGCCACCTGCTGATGAATGGAAAATATACCATACCCCTACAAGCCTGAGAAAGTTTCTGATCAGAGAAATAAACAATATTCATCAGGAGGACTGTGGTGATACTATACCTACTGTTCTATAATTATCTACTTTATGATTACTGGAGACTCAACTGTGGGAATAAGGAAGTCTCTCAAGTAAAGTAAAGTGACTTCTGATTTTTGGAAAGCTTCTTGGACTATCTAAATGGAACTGATTGAATAACCATGAAATATAAAGAACTATGAGTATTGTACTTTCTGAAGAGCAACATTAGGCTTGAATATATTGTTTTTGGACTATTGAGTAAAAGCGGGATTTACTAAAATAAGACAAGATGCTCCATCAGAGGGAGATAAGTGAAATTTCAAAAGAAATGGTGTTGATGTTGCAAAGCATTAAGGACACAAAGAATTACAGGGAGATAAAGAACTTATTGCATGGCATAAATTGGAAAATAGAAAATATCCTGCAACTGATAATGAATGAACACCAACAATTCCATGAAAGAGAGGAGACAACAGAAAAAATGAAGGAAAAGATAGAACAGACAAACCAGCAAATAAAGCAAGATGAGAAGGAGAAGATAAAAATAATAATGACTGATGAAATAAACCAAGGGGAAAGTACTTTAAGAGATTTAAAAATAGAATTGGATAAGCAGGAAGATACTTTTGAAAGGGAGATAGGGGCTTGGGTAGATACTCTGGAGGCCTGGCAGCAAAGGAGGATAGAGATGGGAGAAATGTTTAGACTGAACAGTTAAGATTCAGATGTAGATAGAGACAACGATCCGAGAGGAGTATGGGAGGCAAGCTAAAAAACGAATAAGAAAGGAAATGTTTTTTCTTTCTTTCTTTTTAATATAATGATGGCCTGATTAAAAACTAGAATAGAGGTAGAAATAAGAATACATACACTTATATAAAATAATAACTAGATGGAAAAATTAGAGATTGAAAGATTGTATTATTAAGTATATTTAAATAATATGGTGATTGGCACTAGAATGGCGCATTGAAACATTGAATAATTAAATAATAAAGGACTACATCTTAATATAAGTATGTGTATTAACACTAGGATTAGTAATGGTGGCCAGACTAGAAGTCAGAATAGAAGTAGAAATAAGAAATAGGGGGAATATTAGCACACATTTTTATATAATAGAATAAAAGCAATAACTAGAGAGAAAGATTAGATGTTGAAAGATGGCATTAAAATGGAACATTGAAATTTTGAATAACTACTTTAAAACAAACATATTAATACTAAAATTTCATAAGTAATGGCAAGACATTTCTGAAAAACATTGTCAAGCAAACTGGAGGGACTTGTCCAAGCAATGTCAGAGAAGTGAACAGAAGGGGAAAAATTGGAAAGCAGTTCATGATGATGATGATGATGTTGGTGAAGAGGAGGTGGAGCACTAATCTCTAATTGTTTTGCACTATTACCTTCAGGTGGCAGTGGGCCTGTTCAAGAGTTTACTGTTCCTGGTCATGTCTCCACTGCTACGATTCCTGGTCTTAAGCCTGAAGTAGATTATACCATTACTGTGTATGCTGTAACTGGACGAGGGGACAGTCCTGCCAGTAGCAAACCTGTCAGCATAAATTACCGAATAGGTAAATCTGTTTTCTCTTTGGATTAAATAGATAAACAAACAGCCTATTGCCTTCATTTAATCTGTTATATGCTCAGAACATTTTCTTTTTGCTCTGATCATTTGCAACATTGAAAAGATTTATATTTTGCTTTTATGGTGTACTGAAATGTTTTGCGACAGTAAAAAGAAAACATGTTTTTATTTCTGGGTCTTTTGGATTAGATGAGAATGGTTAATAGTTACTTTAATTTTCAAAAGTTTCGCTATCATTTGAAAGGATACAAAGAAATTGAAACAGGCACCTAAGAGAGACACAGACAAAGTAGAAAAAGCAACAAGGATGATAAGGGTTCCTAATGGTAAACTTTAGCAGAACCAGTTGCCAAGAAAGTAATGAGTAAGGAAACATTATAAATCAAATTTAAAAAAAAACTTGTAAATCAGAGCATTGGCATTCCCTTGTTGATTTTTTTCTAGTATCTGGAATTAGGATCAACAAGGTCTAATACATATTCCTGGAGCTGCATAAGGTGAGACTTCCGTAAGATGGAGTAGGTAAAAGGAAACTAATACCATTCGATTTAGAATGATGAAAGATCTCCAATAATTGCTACCACATTATTCTAAGCAGAATGAAAGCAATGCTAGGTGTAACTGAAATAAATTGTAAAAATGTACAAAGAAAGCATTAACTAAAACACAAAAGAAAAATTAATATGTTAACCTTAATATTTTAAAATAAACAATGCTTAATAGTAACAATAGATTTTAAAATGGCACCTCAACCTTTACATAACTGCCATAAGGGATGAAGAACATTTGTTCTCTATATTAGCTTTCTGCATGGTCTCTCATAGTGGGGCACCCTGAGTATTTTAATATGGTAGGAAGATTCAGTTGATACCTCCAGGAGTTAATACAAAGTAATAAGGTGCTATGTATTCCTTTGGCTGTCAGTTTTATTGAATAATTGCAGTAATAGTTTTGACTTCCAGTTCTCTGTTTTGAAATTGCAGTCTTACATAATTTTATGCTTCACTGATTCTTGTTATATTGAAATTGTGATTCTTAATCTGTTTTTTTGCGCTTTGCCAAGAGGCACCCTGACCAAAGGTGCTGGTGGTGGTGGTAATAACAATAATAACAATATTATGTTAGGATTTCAGAAAATTGGAACCTGAACGACAAAATCTAACATTGAAAGTTAAATTTTCATGCGCAGAGGTTGATACACCATCGCAGCTACAAGTTACTGATGTTCAAGACAACAGCCTTACGGTGCAGTGGCAGCCTTCTTCTTCCCCAGTGACCGGTTATAGAGTGACAGCAACCCCCAAGGATAACCATAGCCCCACAAAAACTAGAGTTCTTTCTGCAGGTAAGCACAAAGAAATCACAGGAAGCAGGATGCAATCTGAGTATTTCAATGAAAGTAAGGAAACTAATTTTAATTTGACTCGTTTGCAAGTACTGTATAACGTGGGATTATGATTGTCTATTATGTCTTTGGGAGGTTTTGCAGAAGAGAAAGAAATTGTGAAGACTGGAAAGATGATGCTGAGGTCTATGGAAAAACTGGCATCATACCATTAATATCACTTGGTCCACCTAAGAAATGTTTGAGATTGAATCTCAGTAAGCTTGGAGATCTTTCTGTTTTACTAGTTAGAGTGATTGTCAGAACTCTGGCTAGTCTGTAGAATACAGAAGCTACCACTTTGGAAACCTATCACTTCTAAGCACATTCTTTTCTTTGCAGAGTTGAGTCAGATTTGTTTTCATGGAGTACTAAGAGCAATAAATTAAGAGGGATGACAAATGGAAGAAATTTCAAGTCAAAAAGGGATCAAGGGTGTGTTACTACCATGGAATTTTATTCCATGGCCATGGATTAATGAAGAACATTTACTTCTCTGCCTTCTGGCCACAGAATAGACCAGATTTTCTTTTTTATTGTTTGTGGAATCTTTTTTCTTTTCAAGGAAAGGCTTGCTAAGGGGAATTTACATGATTCTTTTCAGAACTGTTCTTTGGTTTATCTTGCGTTAGGCCATAGAATACAGTCTAAGCAACTGCTTTTAATTTTGGATTCTTTACAGTTTGTAGATTTTGAGGAAACGCAAATATGGGGGTTACTACTTGTTCACCCAATTCTCAATTAAATCAGCCATAACATGGGCTCCTGGGAAGTGAACAAGGACTTCTTGTGAGAATTATGACTTTTCTCCTGCTTAAGAGAGAGAGCCAAGAATTAGAAAGCCATAGCCAATATTAAATATTTCATTTCTGGTGAAGATACTTGTAATTGTACTTCAACAAGATTTTTTTTTTGCTATCTTGATGAAGTGGTGAGTTAGTAGCTTTGTTTGGGAGGGCTGTTTTGCAGTGTTGGGCAACATCCTGATAATGTTGCTGAGGGATTACTATTGGCTTTCCATAGAGTCCCGTTTTATACCTTATGTTCCACTATATTCCAAAGCCCCCTGATCCACTTCTGTTTAATGTGTAATGCTATGGAAGCATTTAATTCCTTGGATAGTTGCTTATGTTTGATAATGGAGTGGATGAGTATGAATAAGCTAGAATTATGCCCTGAGACAAGAGAGATGTGCAATTGATCATTAGAAAATTGGGTTAGATTTCTGAATTGGGGCAGTAGTAAGGAACATGCTTGTATATTATAGTTTGTTCCTGAGCTGGTCTGATTACAATGCAGTCAATGTAATTAGATGATATAATATGATCTGTGTTGGACTATTTTTTAAGAATGTCTAAAAATTTCCATTGATGAAGTATGTGGGAACCAGATAGATAAACAGAGCATTATACAAAAGGTTACAGTGCTTTGCTGAAAAATATCTACTCTGCCCATTTTTTTCATAGTGCAATTGAAGGTGCGGAGTTTAACCTTTAAAAACCCAAAGCATCTCATACCTAATTATTTGAGTGGCTGTTTTCTCCACTTGCTTCTCAAGATATCAAGATCTGCAAGTCAGTTCCTGTACTTTCAAAGTACTGTTTTTATACCTACCTAGAGACCAAAATTTACTGTAGAATATAATATTGCTAAAACATTACTTACATTGGTCTATGGCCGTAAAAGATTTGATTTGATTAAGATATTAAAGAACATTAAAAAGGAGAACTGGTAAAACAATAAAATGTAGTTCCTACATGGCACTGTAAATATAAAATCCTATATAAAAATGCTTGGGAGAAGAGAAATAGCTTGACAGCCATCCACTGTAATCTTAGCATGTCTCCTGTGGAATATAAAACGTGGCAGAATTCTTGAGTTATCACTGCCCCCAGTGTTAGAAGAAATGAGTATCTCTTTATACAGACATTTTGAATATTTTATAAAGATGTTAATAATTGTGTTATTAATTATGTCATAATTATTCTACTTTGCATTTTTGGAAATGATGATAGCTGTTTGATTTGTTTGAACCCATAGCCTTTGATGATACACAACCACATTGACCAGCATTTGAGAAAGGAATGTATTTTGCCTATCCAGTTTTAGTATATAAATTGTGGTGGTTTTGACTTAGTATATTTATGGAAAATCAAGCAGATGCAGTTGATTCAATAAATCAATAAATTGCTTAGTATGAAGACTGTATTACAAGTAACAAATAATTTTTGAATCTCTTTTTAGAAGATTTTAAAAGCAATTTATGTTAGGCTTGGGGACCCATTCTTTAAAGGAAAAAAAGAAATATGTCTTAACTATATTTGAAACTTGGAATACCAGCAGTTGCTACTATATAAGACTGGAGTCATATATTATATATAAGCAAACTTCTCTATATTGAGCATATTTTGAGATGTTGTTCTAAAACAGGAATAGTTGTTCCAATACCTGCTAAAAGAATGCTTGCCAAAAATGTAGATCTTATTAATCATATGATTTGCATGTGATTAAACGATGACGTTTAATCTGATGACGATCTGTTTTTAAAAACACTGAAACACAATGGATACCATGGACTATTTCTAGAGAAAAGTATTTCTGCATTTACATTGTCAAAATATTTGTGACATGTGAAATCTGTTAAAATTGTTTCTTTTGCTCTGAAACAGTTTCTATGCAAAATAATCCTATCCTAGGATTATTTAGAACTAGTTATCTTTCTTCTTGATGGGCAACTGACTAACTGAGACCATATATAAATATATTTTTATGTATTGCAGAACAAACCGAAGTCACAATTGATGACCTACAACCTACAATTGAGTATGTGGTTAGCGTCTATGCCCAAGGGCCAAATGGAGAAAGCCATCCTTTGGTTGAGAAAGTTGTTACAAGTATGTAAATTCACATTTCCCACATTTCATAGTAGGAGAACAATGTCTACATATACCTGAATCTCTCAGGGCATTATGTTTATTATCAAAATTTTGAGAAAATGGCAAAAACTATATTTGTCTCATAGTTATGTCATGAAAAAGCTGTTTTACTACATTTTTACCCACAAATTGCTTAGACTAAAAACTAAAATTATAAGTCTCAGAAACATTAATTGGTAAATAATTTGGAAAAGATAATCTAACGGAAGAAAATCAATTCTTCTTTATGTATTATTTATTTACAATGCAACATTTTTTATTTTTTTAATTGTCAAATTTAATATAGTTGCCCACTCCAGTAGACTTTGGGCATCTTACAAAACAAAATACTTACTTTGGGTATAGATATATAGGTCATATGTCTAACTTTTTTTATTCCTCTCAGGAACTTGTGAGCAGCAAATAAGTAATAAAAGAGGCCTTTGCATTAGAAAATATGAAGAAATTTAAATCTAGGATTCAAAATAATTTTTTTAACCAAATTTTGCCTTTGTTTGACACAAAATCAAATCAAATAACCTGTTTGGGATTTATTGCTACTCACACTGAAGCCGTCATCCTACAAATAAATAGGTATATGAGCAGTAGTAATAGGCTGCAGTCTTAACTCTCATTTAACTGGAAGTAAGCCACTGAACAAAAGGAAACTTCTGTTCAAGGTAACTGTAAGATCACCCTGTAATCAATTAGCTGTGATATTATAAGAGTCTTTATGTGATACTTCAGGAAGAAGAAAAATGAATTCTATTTCTTGATGTGTAAAAACAAGAATGCTTTGCATGCTTATAGCAAGAGCGCTTTGTGCTACCCCAAATCTGCTTTGCGTTCTCCTCTGCTTAACCTTTCACCATTAATTTGCCTAACAGACATTGACCGTCCTAAAGGACTGGCATTCACTGCAGTGGATGTCGATTCCATCAAAATTGCTTGGGAAAGCCCACAGGGGCAAGTCACCGGATACAGGGTGACCTATTCAACCCCTGAGGATGGAATCCAGGAACTATTCCCTGCTCCAGATGGTGAAGACGACACTGCGGAGCTGCATGGCCTCAGGCCGGGTTCTGAGTATACTGTTTACATTGTTGCCTTGCACAATGACTTGGAAAGCCTACCTTTGATTGGGACCCAGACCACAGGTACACATGAAATAATGTCACCTGGTGGCCATGATAGCTGTTCCTTCTTGTGAAGGAATCCAGTTGCAACTAATTATCTATGAAGTACTTGGGGTATGCAGTGCTGAGGTATGGGATCAGAGCAACATCAGTGAGTAAATTATAAGGAGGATTAATAGAAGCAAAACCTACTGTGCAACATTGGAGACATGGAATCACACACAAAATTCCACATTCACGCGTAAACAAAAGAAAAATGTTTTAGTGTCAGATATTTTTAACCCAAAGATAGATGCTGTTCCTTCTCTAACTTTGCACAGCTTCCCTTTTTCTGCAGCTGATATAATAACTCAGATATTATATATCTATATGTAATATGTGTATATGTATATATATATAATATATTTCAGCTGTAGTATAGATTTGAGGGGCCATGGGTGGCGCAACAAGGATTAGATCTGGATTTATGACATTTGCGTGAACATTTTGTTTTAATTTTTTAAGTAGGAATTTCCTCTGGCTCAAATCCTGATCACAATAATTGAGAAAGGATTCTTTATATTCTCTTTTCTAAAACCAAATGTTATAGAACGGAACTATACAATTGTTTTAGAAATAGTTTGGAATTTTGAAAACATTTTTGCTGTTTTCTCCCAAAATGGCTATCACTGTGAATTTTATCTAATCGTGACATTGATGATATGATGACTGTGACCAGTCTCAAAAATTTCATTTCCTAGGAAGAAAATGGGTGGGTTTCTTTGTACCTTCACCTTTAGTCTATTATCTCTACTATATCAATTTACCTTGTCATTTTTGCAGCATGTATATGTCCATGTCCAGATTAAGTTAAGATGTCATGGCTCATTTGTTATTTTGCATTGTGGGACAATGTTTTATAATTTCAAAAGAGATAAGCGTATTTTTGAAATTTGCTGCCCTATATTCAATAGGAAAGATGGTTTAATTTTCTAGCTTTCATTTACAATGCATGAAAACTTTCAAAAAGCTGTTGTAATTGTAACAATAAAATGAAAATACTAAATTGATAGTAGTTAAAAGTCTTAGATGGCTTTTTGTATTATTGAGTTCTTTCCATGTAATCTCAATTTGTAATTCTAAATTTAACAGCAATCCCACCTCCTACGAATCTGAAATTTATTCAGGTTGCTCCAACAAGTTTCACTCTAACTTGGACTGCACCAAATGTGAAGCTTACTGGATATCGAGTGAGAGTAAATCCCAAAGAAAAGAATGGCCCAATGAAAGAAATTAACCTTGCTCCAGATAGCACATCTGCTGTTATCTCTGGACTAATGGTAATACTTTTTTATTATTATTGTTGATTTGATATACTTGTTTTGCAACAATTTAAAATATAGTGGGAGAAAAATATAACTTATATACAGTTTTATTTAGTATTTATAAAATCAATTGGACTTGGAGATAATTATTTAGAAGACATAAATTAAACATGAACATTTTTCATCCTTGCTTCTCTTCATAATTAAAATTAATCTTTTACGAAAAAGATTACCCATCTTTTAAGAGTTGTATAAAGACATTTACATATGTAGCAAATTGTAAAGGGTAATTAGCCAAGCCTGAGGCTTTTTTCTCTTTGTAAAGCATCTAAGATACAGAAGGAGAAATAAGGATAGGTACCAGTATGGTGAAATAGGAGTTCCTTTTCCTGTTCTTCTCCATTTCAGGCCTTTCCCATAACTTTAAAATCTTTGAAGCAACTTTTGAAGACCAAGAGACTGCAGTAGGAGATACAGTTTTCTCCCCTCCTAGTTCATTAATAGAAGCCATATCCATGTTAGGCCTGGGTATTAATATTTGGGCTGTTGGAGCAAAAGAAAAGAACCACTTGGTTGGGGGGAAAATCCTCACCACCACCCCTTTAGACATGAATACAGCAGATACACAGTCATGTTAGGAACTGAGGTTCTTTACTAAAATGGCTTGTGTGTTCTTTGAAGAATGCAAATTTCCTAACTTCGCATGTTTTTTTTTTTTAATGTCTAGGTGGCAACTAAATATGAAGTTAGTGTCTATGCTCTGAAGGACTCTTTGACCAGCAGACCTACCCAAGGTGTAGTTAATACTCTGGAAAGTAAGTGACCCACATAATCAAAATTACCATAAATCACTGAGCTGAAAGGCAAAACACTGTGTGGCTTTTTAGGCCAGAATACAAAGAAAGGACCATTGTCAAAATATATACAATTGTTTTCCATCTTTGACATAACAAAATTGTATGTCATTCAGTAAAGTTAAAATTTAAGACAGATAAAGGAAATGCCACTTCACACAGCACATAACTAAAATTCTACAAGATATGATATGATCAGCTTTGAAGATGTTAAAAGGGGATTCGACAAATAAATGAGGTCTCTATGTGTTTATCAATGGCTAAGGAGGTTGGCTGTGCACTACCTTGATATTCAGAGACACTGAAATATAGTCATGTAGGGTTCTTAGTGTGATATGACTATTTTTCTCATATTCTTCTACAGGCTTCTATGTAGTCATTTTGTTATGCACTATGAGATAGTGGACAAAGAGCTAGACTTTCGGTAATCTAATAAGATTACTGTTACATTCTTGTGAAATTGCCAAGAAAAAAATGTTCTTAATATTCCTGAATTGCTATCCTGGTTTCCTCTTTTCTTCTTGGGCAATTTCAGTCACTGAATAGGAGAGGAGAGATCCAGCCCTCAATTCCTGTTGTGTGGGATGGGTTCTCTCTTCTCCTATGTGAAGCTACTGGCTGAGATGATCCAATCATTTGGGACGAGGTATAATCAATATACACATGATACCTAGCTATAGATCTCCACCCAGACACATTGTATGAGGCTGTGGATATCCTATCCTATCTGGAAGCTATAGTGGGCTGGATGAGATGCAATAGGCTCCGACTCATTCCAAGCAAGACAGCTTGGTTATTTAGTTCTCCTGGGAACAAGGTTCTTCCATCTTTGCTACTGGATGAGGTAGCACTGCCTTAGACAGTCTTTGCACACAATCTGGGAGTCCTCTCAGACTTGTGGCTTCTGCTTGAAAAGCAAATAGCAGCTTTGAGAGGAGGGCTTTTGCACATCTTCAGATTGTGTGTCAGTTGAACCCCATTCCTGATCTGGGGGACTTTGTTCATGCCTCAAGCCATTGTTATCTCTCATTTGGATTATTGTGATGAGCTCTGCATGGGCCTGCCATTGAAAAGCATTTGAGGTTGATACAAAATCCGGCTGCACAGTTAATGGTGGCTATTACACAATACATGTAACAGCACTATTTTGGGAGCTACTCCGTTGTATTTCCAGATGCAATTCAAGGTGCTGATTGTCACCTTTAAAGCACTACATGACTTGAGATCCATTTCTCAAAGGATCGTCTTTTCCCAATAGTTTCTACCCATCCAATTTGGTCTAATAGATTGGGGGTGCTGTTAGTTGGTGGAGACCAGGGGAGTGCTGTCTTGCCAATAGCCCCTACCCTTTGGAACATTCTTTTTTTGGCCCCAACTCTATTAGCCTTTCATAAGCTTTCAAGACCTGCCTATGTGCCTGAGCCTGGGGTCCTGAAAATGTTAGGGACTCCATTACGTGGCTGCACTGCTAATGTTTATGTAATATGACAAATTTTAGTTGCCCCCAACATATAATTTCTAACTGATTTTATGTTTTTATGGATTTAATTATTATGATGCTGTTTGTCATCCAGAATCGATTGGATTGAACATATAACATAGATTCTATCTATTGAATATTGAATCTATTAATTGAGATTGGCAGTTATATAAAATCAATCAATCTCTCGACTGTAAACAGCAATTTATTTTATTTTTCTCTGAAACTTCTAAGTTCATTGTGACCATTATATTAATGATGGACATTCTATCTTTTTGGTAGATGTTAGCGCTCCCCGTAGGGCTCGTGTCACAGATGTCACTGAGCGAACCATCACAATTACCTGGCGCACCAAGACAGAGGCAATCACAGGTTTCCAGATAGATGCCATCCCTGCAGGTGGTCAGAATCCAGTTCAAAGAACAATTGGTCCTGATATTAGAACCTACACCATTACTGGTATGTGAGCATCATTTTTATACCCTGAAAAGTTCAATGATAACAACTTTGCAGGAAGGAAGAGAAATGTATTGCTTAAGGATATCATGCAGAATAAAACCAAATCAAACTCCATTAACTTTCTAGCACTTAAACCTTAACTAGAGTATTTTGTCCATTTTTTATTACCATGTTTAGAACACTATAAGCAGCTGGGCAGCTCCAGGGAGAATTCAGAAAACACTGATTTTGCTACAGCTGAAGGGCCAAGTTTTGTATGGTTTTCAGTATTTATAATTCATCCCTTAGGACCTTTTCTTCAGAGCTCCCTGTCCTTCTGAGTTGCAAATATTAAGAGTCACATTTCTTATGGGGGTTTAATAAATTAATTTCCCCCCATCAAATCACCGTGGAATAAATAGGAGAAAAGCAATCATTGGTGGGATTTTCTTTTCTGTGCAATTTCTAAAGATCCAAACAGTTTAGCTCCCCTTTGGGTTTCTTGTCTTTTGTGATTGTGGAAATTCAGGTTTTAGAACTTCCCTGCCTGTTCATTTCTTTCTTGCCATCATATCTTCTGCCCTGGCCCCCCAGGTGATCATTATAATCTAGTTTGATTTTGATTCCTTCAGTTTCCTTAGTCCCCTTAGTTATTGTTTCTTCATTGTTTGCAGAATGATTTCAGAATTGTGCAGGGATTTGGAAGACAGATATCTATAATACAGTCAAAAGAAAGCAACAGAGTTACCTCAGTTTTTCTACTCTAGGGCTTGTGAACTGAATTTCTTTAGCTCCTTTGCTACCTATTTTTAATGAATGTTAGCATGTAGGCTTCCTCCAACCAGAGCATTATATAAGCACCAGTAATTTATTTTTAATACTTTGTTTTGATTTACAGGCTTGCAACCTGGTACTGATTACAAGATTTTTATCTATGCACTGAATGAGAATGCTCGCAGCTCCCCAGCAGAGCTTGATGCTTCCACTGGTAATGATACTGAGTAAAAAAATCCCCATGAGCTGAATATAGGACTTTGTTCTTTGATTTTTGTTCTTTACAATTCTTTGTGACTGGTTTCTGTCTCCACTCACCTTCTGAGAATGGGAAAAAATACACACGACAGTGACTGAAATACATGGAAATTGCAATAACTAATATTTATTTAAATGGTTTTGCCCCTTAGCCATTGATGCACCTTCCAATCTGCGCTTCCTCACAACTACAAGCAACTCCTTGTTGATCAGTTGGCAGCCACCACGGGCTAAGATAACAGGCTACATAATCAAATATGAGCAAGTTGGTGGCCCAATCAGGGAGTTATTTCCTCGTCTTCGTCCTGGTATTACTGAGGCCACTATCACAGGTATGAATTTTTCATAATGAAGCTCATTGACTCTGCACTGGAACATCAAACAGTATTGAGGAAAGATAATTTGGCAGCATTTAGAATCTCTGCAGTCATAGAGAATAACAATGAGCTCGAAATTTCAGTTATAATAT
The DNA here is from genome assembly GCA_023653725.1 of Bungarus multicinctus. Lineage (NCBI taxonomy): Eukaryota > Metazoa > Chordata > Lepidosauria > Squamata > Elapidae > Bungarus > Bungarus multicinctus. The sequence goes on from CM042836.1 coordinate 164,212,098, forward strand.
TGAGTTAGACAATTGGCAAAAGTTATGGGAAAGAAATAGAAAATTAACATTGGCAACTTCGTATAAGGAGAACCAATATAAAATGTTTACAGGTGGCATCTTCCTCCAACTAGATTGGCCAAAATTAGTAAAAGTATATCACCAGATTGTTGGAAATGTAATATAGAAATAGGGTCCTATGTGGTAGAAATCTACTGTATAAAAGCAAAAAAATACTAGTGGAAAATAAAGGTTTGGATAGAAGAGATGGTTAACCAGAAAGTAGAGTTCAGACCAGAAATGTTCTTACTGGGAATTATTAATGAGAAATACAGTAAGGGAGCAATATATTTAATGATGCATATAATAACAGCTGCGAGATTGGTGTATACCCAAAATTGGAAGAATGAAGATACCCCTACAGAAAGTGAAATAATAAGGAAAATATTAGTCTGTGCAGAGATGGACAGACTAACTTTAGAAATCAAAGATAAGGGTGAGACAGAATATTATGAAGTCTGAAGTAAAATGTATCAATGGCTAGAGTCAAGGAAAAAGAGAAAAGATTGACGCTTTATAGGAATCAAAGTTAAAGTTTTGTAAACCAAAGAGAATGGAATATAATGGACAAATATGAGATTATATGAATGCATGAGTACAAAAGACGGCTGTAAATATGTATATAATTGTATGTAAATAGAAATAGAGATAACAGATAATCACATTTGGAAGGGACCTTGTAGGTCATCTAATCCAACCCCCCACCCAAGCAGGAAGACCATACACCATTTCTGACAAATGGCAGTCCAATCTCTTCTTGAAAGTCTCAAGTGATGGCGCTCCGACAACTTCCGAGGGCAAATATAATATAATAATATGCAGCTAGCACTCTACTAATAACATAAGGGAAAAAGGAAATTAACTGTTACGTGTATCTCTATGCTATAGCTTGTATGGCCAAAATGATGGCCAAGAAAGTTGCACTATGTTCAATTGTTTTTAATGTTTATTCAATAAAATTTATTTTTAAAAAAACCAATGAGCCTTTGAAACTGCTATTAACTGCTGGAGTACAAGGAATAGCAATGGGTTTACAGGCAAAGTTTTTTTCAGCTGCACTTTAAAATTGTGAGGATTGTGAGAATTGTCAGAATCTTTTTGCTTCTAAATATAAATATTCTAAATATTGTGAAGGTTTTTTTGAAAGTCTAGTCAAATTGGAACTGGTATATTGTGTAGTAACAATACATTATTGGGAGATGAATCAAAGCATTGCTTTTCAAAAATAGGATGTGTTCTCTACCTAGTGACTTCATGATTTTTGAAGGCAAGTGTAGATTTTGACCCCTTCCTAACATGTTTTCCATTTATAACTGATCCTTCTTGTCTTAAATCTGAAGTAGAATAGTCCAATGGGTACTTATTGCATGATAAGCTGTAATATATCATGGAGATTGAAGGCAGATGAGAATTTGGTGTTTTTTTAAAATGATTTGTAATGCTTGATGTCACTTATAATGCTATAACATTGTATACCACCAACCTAAAATGTTTTTGAAAAACGTAACATATATTACACAAAAGTAATAAAAGATAAAGCAATAAAGCCACAGAAACAGATAAAATCCTCATAAATTTATCGTTTAGTTATTAAAAACTGAGCAGGATTTGCCTTTCTGAACATCCTAAATCCTGAACTGGCTGCAATGTCCTTTTAAATGTTTCTTCCATCAGATCTGGAACCAGGGACAGAATATATCATTTATATAACTGCTGTGAAGAACAATCAGAAGAGTGAACCATTGATTGGAAGGAAAAAAACAGGTAACATTAGCTTAGATTTCATTCCTGTGCCTTCAAATGAATCCTATTTCTTGACTAAACATATGTAGCATTGCATGGTCAAATCAATCTCAAAAGAAAAGCTAAAAAGAACTTATTTTTGAATTTCTGATAATGTTAATATGAGGCAGTTAATTGTTACCATTTTATTGGCCACTGTCAGTTATATATTTGAAGACAAGTGAGTATACTTTTGTAATTTATATAAACATTGTTTATGACCTCTCATTACTTAATGTTGATTTATGCAACAGAATTCTAACTTATTATCATTTAATGAATGATAAAATTAACCTTTCTTTTTGCTGAATTTTCTTTGACAATGATTGAATTAAAGTACTGTTTAGCCTCTGAATTTGGCAGAAATATTCCAGATAAACTGCTCTAGTTCACTTCAGATGTCCACATACAGTTGAATAACTTTCTCTATCATTATCATGCAAGATGAAGGACTTTTTTGATTGCTAACATCTCAAAAACATACTACTGCACCCCAAATTGCCTGCAAAATCAGCCTTTCTTACTATGACATCAAATCCCCTGAAAATGATTTTTATTTTTTATTTAAAAAAACATTCCACTATTTAAAAAATTGACTTCTCCTCTACTAATTTATTCAGAATGAAAATTCTCTCTGCTCAAGAGCATTTAATTCCAAGTAAACAGATAATTTTATATTGTAGTATTGAATTAGATTTCAGCTACAGTTTAATACTTCCTTATTTTCATCGACTCAGTAAAAGGGGATAATTTGGTTTGAATTATTGCTTCCAGTGGGTTAAAAATCTCTCTTGCTTTCTCTGTTTCATTATTTTAGTACTTTCATTAGATCTAAATCAGTTACTTTATATTTTATGAAAAATAATGATTTATAACAAATAATGAATGAAACTATGCATTTATTGGTGAAAGAAAACTGCTGTTTTACCTATGATCTCATAACCAAAGGGCAGAAAATAGATCCATAAAACTCTTACAAATAATTTGTTGGCTCTCCAGTTGAAACTGTAGATTCAAAGTTGAAGCATAGATGGGAATCCAAGGGTTAACATTTTAGGAGAACTGATTTTGTAAATATGTAAATATGTGTAATGCAATATATAATATTTCTCTCTTAAGAATTTTTTTTGAAAACAATATAGCAGTAAAGGTGGTTAAGGTGTTAAATTCATTTATTTATAAATATAGCAGTAATTCAGTAGTTTGGCAAATGGGACTTTTGGTTTTTATGGATCTTTCAAGAAGTTCTTTGGTTGTCATTCTAGCTTGGCTTTAGTTCCAAATTACAATGCTTTCTTTCGCCTTTTGATTCAAGTGCTATGAGAGTAATTTAACCAGGCTTTGCAGAATAATATTGCTTTTTTGAGAAGATTGCTAAAATTTAATTGCTTGAATTAAGATATTATGGGGCAAATTTCCTCCATCTCAAATGGAACCCTTGCTGGAGCTTTCAGCACTTGGCTTTCATTGCTTCTAACCTTTCTTTGGCTAGATGAGCTTCCCCGGCTGGTAACTCCACCGCATCCCGGTGAAAGGGTGACAGAGATATTGGATGTGCCTTCTGTTCTGGAGAATGTACCTTACCTCACGAACAACCCCTATGACAATGGAAATGGTATCCCAATTCCAGGTTCTTCTGGTCAGCAACCCATCCTGAGCAACCCAGGTCAACAAGTCATTGTGGAAGAATTTGGGTCTCGAACCCCCACAACTCCAGCAACTCCAGGAAGAGATAAACCAAATGAAGAACAGCCAGTGGTGGTGATCCATCATCCCATTCAAGTTCCTAATGTTGACAAACCTTCTTATCATCATACCCTTCTATCCAAGGATAATTACACAAGGCCCCAGGAAGCACTTTCTCAGACAACTATTTCATGGACACCTTATACAGATAGCTCTGAATACATTATTTCCTGCCAGCCTGTTAGTGCTGAAGAAGAACCCACTGAGGTAACTTAGATAAATTGTTAGTGATAAAACAATGTGCCCATGTTGCTTTTACTTTAATAATAGCTTCTGAATAAGATCTACGAAGAAAGCTGAACCAATTGTGTTGCTTTGTGTCCACTAAGGGCAACAATGAAATTTGCATATGTTGAAGTTATCATTTAAGAATGAGGATTTAAGAAGAAAAGCAGTAGTGCTGCCTGTGGTTGAGGATTAAAGTGTCTCTTAAGGAGAGAGTATTAAGTCTAAGAAACCACAATCCAATGTGGGTTGAAGTCTCTTTAGGAGACCAGAAATGGCTAGATTGGAAGACCAATACCTCTAAGTATGGAATCAGACCCCAAAAAAATCTGAAATAGGGATTTTTATAGAACAACTTCATATGGAAACTTCACAGCAGAATTTGGAAGAGAGATGAATAGGAAAGCCACATAAATCTGGTAAGAAATCAGTATTTTAGAGGCTAGAATGGAAAGAGCTAGAAATAGGCAGTGTGTACATCAAAAGCAACTGAGTTGATTGCTTCATTTGCACAGCACAGCTAAGAGAATTATTCCCCATCTGTTTAATTGTCTTCCTGCTGAGACAGTGAAAATTACAACTTGCTGACCACTTTTGCAGAAGCTTCAGATGTCACCTGTAGGGCCTTTGCACTTGGAATTCCTGTTGTAAATTTGTCCTCTAAATAATAGCATTTGTTCTGTCACCATGCTGACTAACAATAATTGGATTAAAAGATTAAAATGTAACATAAAGAAGAATCTATGCTCAAACAATAAAGCAATGCAATGAAAAAAAGTGAGCCAGTTAATTGAATATAAGTGAAAAATAATTACTAATATTAGAGAGAATAGGCTTTAAATAGAAAAGTAGCCGATAAGAGCAAAATTTGCTTAAGATTGACCTCTGGTGACTACATAAACAGGACTATGTAATTTTCTTAGCAAAAAAATGTCAAAGTAGTTTGTTTCCTCTAAAGTTTGTTCAATTTGCCAGTTTAATTTGGAGATATGTATCACCTGATAGTCTCCTATCTACAGTATGTATTAACTAGGACTGCCCTTCTGAATTTAGCCAAAGTCTGCTGATTGCTGCCACCATAGTAGAGCTTGTATCTGAGTAAATACTTTTAGATGCAAAACAATAAGCTTCCAGTCAAAGCATGGTTACATTGAAGGAAATCCTACTAAAATTAACAAAAGTTGTGAATAAAGAAGGCTAAAGTTAGATTTCAGAGTAGATTTCTGTTGTCTAAAAAGGCACACAGAGGTAGGGAAATAGAATATTGCTCACACTGAATATAATAAGAAAGTTAGTTAAAAGTTATAATGTAAATCCTTTCTCCTGTTTTTTTGTTTGTTTGTTTGTTTTGGTAAATGGCTCAGTGCCTGAAAAAAGTATAAGAACCAGTTTTCTGTATTGCTAGAAAGCATGAAAGTTTTAAAAGCTGTCTTAAACAACATTTTCTCAAACCACAGATCAAAGTTCCTGGCATGTATTCTAGTGCTACTCTTACGGGTCTTACTAGGGGGGCAGCCTACAACATCATAGTAGAAGCAGTTAAAAATCAGAGAAGACACAGAGTTCTTGAAGAGGTGGTCACAGTGGGCAATGATGGTGAGTAAAAACGAGAACGTTCTACTTTTATGTTTATGCTAATTTTTATTTCACAATGGTATTTTTTGACTGTTTACTAGTTGATAGGCTCAGTGGCTTAAAAGATGCCAGAGAAGATCTGTTCCAACAGTTCAAGTCCTACCACCATGTGACAAAGTAAGGTCTTGTCACTTGCCCCAGCACTTGCCAATCTAGCAGTTTGAAAAAATGCAAGTAGATAAGCTGGTACCACTTTGGTGGGAAGGTAACAACGCTCCATGTTTTGCCACATCCTGGCCTAGAAATGGAAATGTGCACTGCCCCCTAAAGTCAGCTACGATTAGCAGAATAAAACCTGCAGGGACTTCTTTTTTTTAATCTTTTACTAGCTGATGATTGCACTGATTTAATGTTATCTTCATAGTCCTTTAGACATGAGCCCTCTTTTTCTTGGCCTTATATACACACACAGTCTTGTTTACTTGTACAGCAGCTCCATAAAGGGAATCTAGTCTGAGAGGGGGAAATGGGAATGCTTCTTGTCTTACTCCAGGATCCTAATCACCACAGCTCTTCAGTTCTCTACTAGGCTAGTTAAAACAACCTGTTCAGAATACTTTATTTTTCCTTGATTACCAGCCAATATTTGTGGTTGCTGTTTCATTTGCAGATGGGAGTGCCCACGCAACTGAAATTTTTTCTCTGTTTAAAAAAGCTCATTAAGAAAAATAATGCATTTAAAGGGAAAAGTCTTAATGATAAGAAGGATCCTTATCCCCAGTCTGAAATGATACGATACTGAGCGCTATAACCTCTTCATAGCTGGTCTGAGTATCTAAAAAAGGCAGGAACGCACAGTCTAAATTCTTGCTATGACACTAAATGCTCCTCTTGGCATTTGCCTTAGCTAACAGCAGTTTCCCACGATGTCTCCTGGGAGTCTTAATCTAGAACAGGGGTGTTAAACTCAAGGCCTGCAGGCCAGATCCAGCTTGCGGGGTGCTTAAATCTGGCCCATGGGGCCAGCCTGGAAATAAAAAGGACTGGCCCGCGGTGCCTCTGGCAGCCCAAACCGGGTGGGTATGTGGCCCTCACGTGGCCCGTTTTTAGCCTGGACAGCCTCCTGCAGCATTTTGCTGGCCAAAATGGGGTGCAGGGAGCCTCCTGCAGTTTTCTGCCAGTGAAAATGGGACATGCCCCGCAAAGTGCTGCAGGAGGTCGTGTAGACTGTAAAAGGGCCACATGGGGGTCATGCGTGGCCCCCGTGCCCCGTTTTGGCTGGCAGAGTGCTGCAGGAGGACCTCTGTCCTGTTTCCCCACCCCCACCCCTGGCCCAGCCTGCAGAGGGGAATTACAATGCTGATCCGGCCCTCAAAGAAATCCAGTTTGATTTGATCTCGATCTAGAAGGTTGGAATATTTTGCATGTACAGGAATACACACTGACGATGGGTGCTTTTCTTCCTGTAGCCAGGGCATGTGGGACTTGAATTCTGCTTCTTTCCAGAGATTCTCTTCAAGGAGTGAAAAGCCTTAAGAATTGCAAGGGTCATAGAAACTTTCCATATGAGACACAGAGTTCAACATGTAAGAGTTAGCATTAGGGAACATAACTGCAGACAATGAGAGCATGTACAGTCAGTTAAGAAAGGATGTCTCCATTGGGGAGTCTTGGATACAAGCAAGAATAATGAACATTCAGTTTAGGGCAGGTCTCCACATTCTCCCTTTCTCATGTCCCTCTATAGAAGAAGGCATTTTTTTCTGAGATGCAGGTTGATGATCTCTCTTTTTTCCTCTACACAGAGTTGAGATTGTGCAAAGATAGGGAAGCTGAGCTACTGATAGCTGGCTTGCTAGACTATTTGAAGGGAACAGTTAGTCCTTTAGCCAATTCAGTTCCCCTTTCTGGGTTACAATCTGAACCTAATCCATGAATGAGCATTTCAGTTCTTTAAATATGCTGCCTTTTACAGTGGGAAGTACTGATTTCTTTTGGAAATAATAAGGGAAACTGAATGAGAATTCCATGCCATGTAATTATGATGAGGCATCTGTTATAAGGAGTGTAGAGAGGCTTCATCATTACCTGCAGAACGTAGGGAAAGAAGAATTTAAGATTTAACAATGTTTTATTTACTTTGCTTTCCAGTTTCTGGAAGATTACCCACTGATGATGTATGTTATGATACCTTCACTGGTTCTTTTTATTCCATTGGGGATGAGTGGGAAAGGATGTCTGAAGCAGGATTCAAATTGTGGTGCCAATGTCTAGGTCTTGGTGGTGGACATTTCAGATGTGATTCTTCAAGTGAGTACTTTCTTGTACATCTCTTTTTCTAATAGTTAAGATATACTGAACTCTTAGTATTAATTTAAATCTTTCTACACCAGAATAATGCCCGTATTTTAACGTTCATAAGTTCCCCCTTTTTTGTAGTCTACTTTGTCATTTAACTTGAAATTATTTTGTTACAAATTTGTATTCCTGTATTTGGTCTTATTAGTGACTCATTATTACTGGCAATTGACAAGAATTATTTTGAAAGCATGGTTCTTGGTTGACATGTAGCAGTGAATCAGAAATATGGAAAATAAAGCTCAGATTATTCAGGAATAATCATGAATCCAGAAACAGAATGTATAAACATGGTGCAACTTGCATGCTGAATATCAGGATTATGACTTTTTAAAGGTATAGAGCTTGGGATAGGGAGAACGATTCAAGGTTCTAATCCTTCACTGGGTGAATTTTGAGCCAGTCATTGTCCTGTCACTCAACCTATCCATTCACATCTGTCACATGAAATTCCATCAACATAATTATTTTATCAGAACTCTCAGATTATGTTGCGGCTCTTGAGAATACTATGGTCCTAACCAGAAAATTACCTCTGCCTAATTATGATTTAGTCTCAACATAGGACCCTCCTCTAATGTAATCCATCACTCTATCCAGACAATCACACAATGCAAACTGTAAGCATTTGCAGACATTATTAGAATCCAATTTGAAACCTTAATTGATTGATTTATCCATACTGTGGATTATAGCTGAGCAGTTATTCCCCTATATTTTCAACCCTGTGGAATCAAGAAGCTTGTTAAAACAACAATAATCTTGAATTATCTATTACATATGATGCATTTTATGTTTGAATAATAAATAAGGTATTGAGATGAAATTTTAGGAAGAAATTTTGGCTGACCCTGGGATGTGGATATGTAAATTGCTACACATTTGAGTAGAGGTCACAGGGGGAATTTTACCCACATTGGGTCACTGAGTTCACTGGAAGAAGCTGTTCTGGGGCTCAAACAGGGATTTTCTCAGCATTGTGCACCCAAAGACACTGATCATTGAATCAGGGTCCTTCAACACAACTAATAAGTTGCCTTGACCTTAGAGCAAGTATTAACATTTGCAAAAGGTAGAAGATGTTTGAAATGTTGATAATAAATAGCAATAGACTTGTATCCTTCTTCATAGTGCTTTACAACACTCTCTAAATCTAAACGGTTTACAGAGTAGGCATATTGCTTGTAACATTCTGAGTCCTCATTTTACCAACCTTGGAAGAATGGAAGGCTGAGTCAACTTTGAGCCGGTGAGGCTTTCTTAAGATGTCCAATTATGATTAAGTTGTCATTTCATTTCAGTGGCCTTGGAGCAGAGCTGCTGCAATGGCAGATCATTCAACTTCCGCCTATTATTTTGTTTCATTCAGAGTGGTGTCATGACAATGGGATGAACTATAAGATCGGTGAGAAGTGGGATAGGCATGGAGAGAATGGCCAGGTGATGAGCTGCACTTGCCTTGGAAATGGAAAAGGAGAATTCAAGTGTGACCCTCGTATGTATTTTTCATGAATAGTGTCTCTAACTTACGTTGTACAGGTAATATCCAAGTTATAAGCATTCCCTTAGTGAACATTTGAAGTTACGCGATAAGTGCCCCCTAGCACTTATGAACAAGTCCTAAAATTATGAATGTTGCAGCACCATGGCAGTTGTTCGCCCTTACAAATGACCACAGAGGCTCTGCAACATTTGCTCTGTCTATTCCCCCCCCCCTCCACCTGTGGAGACTCATCTTGCTAAGTTCTCTGTCACTTTTTTTTTTGCTCACATCATTGCTTCAGGGTTTTAGTGCATTTGCAGAGAACAGAGGCCTAACATTCTTTGAGATCATGTGAGATTTCATGCTACTGATCTTGCGTGATCTTGCACTTTAGGCCTCTATTCTCTGTGTATTGAGACCTGGACATTTGCAAACAGAGGGAAGGCTTTGGTCCTTCAGGTCTTCCCTCTGTTTGCCATTTCCTTGCCATAGCCTGCTGGGAGATTGCATCCCTGTAGGCTTTGGCAGCCCTTTGCAAAAAGCTTTTGTCAACACCAGTGGAGCTTGGGAAAAGCGGGTTTGCCCCTCCAAAGCTCCGTTCCTTCCGGCAAAGGCTTTTTGCAAAGGGCTGCCAAAGCCTACAGGGACACAATCCTCAAGCAGTTTGGTGGAGAGAAAGGAGCCCAAACGCTGAGCCTTGCCAGCCTCGGAAACCAGGGATCTTGCATACTGGCCACGTAAAGGCTGTCCAAATCCCTGAGTTGTTTGCAACTCAACCGAGCCGCGCAGCCATCCGCCCGAAACCAAGTGGCAGGGAGGCTTTGGGATGACACTCGGGACTGCCCAACCGAGGACAGCACCCTTCTAGTGCCTGCCATCCTGGCAAAGGCGAAGCAGGAGCAGGCAGCATCCATGCAGAGCTTCTACAATGGCCTCCCTACTCCCAGAGCTGTGCAAGCCCCAGAGCGGTGCCGGGAAGGTGGGGGTATTCCAGGATTGCAACGCTGAAGGCTCGGGATGGGGCCTTTTTTGCAACTTGAGCAAGCCGTGCAGCCATCCGCCCCAAACCAAGCAGTGGGGAGGCTTCAGGCAGGAAAAGCAGGACAGGAAGGAAAATCCCCCTCGCAATTTTCCTGCCGATCACCAAAAAGGCTCCCACCAAAGCCCACCTGTGTTGAGCTTTTCTTAAGCTCAACACAGAATGAGAAAAGGTCATGTGGAAACACCCCCCACCCCCATTTTCCTGCTGAGCCTTCAGCTTTGCAATCCTGGGATACGCTGAAAGCTTGTAGGGGGAAACTTGTCGGCAGTCCCGAGCATCATCCCAAAGCCTCCCCGCTACTTGGTTTGGGATGGACGGCTGCGTGACTTGGTTGAGTTGCAAACAACTCAGGGATTTGGGCGGCATTTACGTGGCCAGTATGCCTGCAAGATTCCTGGTTTCTGAGGCTGGTGAGGCTCAGCCTTTAGGCTCCGGCGCACTCTTCTCCCAGGCAGTGGCTGCACATGCGCGGCATCTGCAGCTCACTGAGTGTGGCCTGCTGATCTTGGCTGGTGGCGGCTCTGATCTGATCTTGGCCGCCAACACTGTGGGCATGAACCGGCCATGACGATTCCGCTTCATGGCCGCACAGACGGAGCCCACACCAGCTGCTGCTTCATGTGGGAGAGGAAGCGCTATGAGGGATCCCATTTGTCGCATTGGCCAGGTGGGGGTCACTCACGCAGGTGCTGGGCCTCTGGGCTCCACTCTGAACAGATGCCGAGCTGGAGGCGGGGGAGGCTCAGTCCCCTTACCCGGTTGCCTGCCCTCTGCTCTTTCTCAACAAATGTCTGTGTGTGTGTGTGAGAGAGAGAAAGAGAGAGAGAGACAGACAGACAGACAGACAGAAAGAGAAACGGTGGAGAGGAAACGCTTTCAAACAGCGTGGCCTGCAATTTTTGTTACTCCCCTTCGTCCTCTCTGTCTCTGTCTCTGTCTCTCTCTCTCTGACACACACACACACAGACATTTGATTGCTTGAAAGGGATAGGCTGCACTTTGCTACGACTGTAAGCATATGCATCCCACAATCTTTCAGAATTGCCTGCCTTTTCGTCCTTTTCTCAAGCAGCAGCAGCCGGGTAAAGGTGGAGAACATCTACATCCCGGAGACACATAATTCCCGGCCCTCGCTGGATCACCTGATCCGTGGGCCAGGGTTAAGAGGCCAAGATGACAGGGAAGGGAAGGGCTGCCTCCTGGGCTGGTCATGCCCACCCACTTCATTAGGGCTTATTTTTGGGGTAGGGCTTACATTACCCCCCCCCCCCAAAAAAAATCGGGAGGGCTTACTTTTGGGGGAGGTCACATTTTGGGGAAAACACGGTAATTTGGCAGTATTTTATTTGAAAATAATGACAATGTATGCATCAGTTAACAAAGCACTGATAGTGCTCCAATTTTTGAAAAAATCATTAATTGATTGCAGATGAAGCAACTTGTTATGACAATGGCAAGATGTATCATGTAGGAGATCAGTGGCAGAAAGAATATCTTGGGGCCATCTGCTCGTGTACTTGTTACGGAGGACAACAGGTAGGTATTTCCATTCTATGTCATGCTTTTTGCTTATTTAACCAGTCAGTTTTTATAATCTCATGCTCCTGCTGAAAGCACTTAAAATGAGTGCTCTGAATCAATTTAAAAGATGTCAATTTTAAATTTTAGATATATTTGACTGTGTGTGTGTGTGTATGTATAGTAGAAACCAGTCAAGTAATTAAGTTGATCTGGTACATACAAATATTCATATTCACAGGATTGACTGTATCTTCAAAACAGACCTTCTGAGAAATGGTAAATCAGATAAAATTATCAAAAGTGATAATGGAAAATTAAAAAGTTATTTTTATATGATATGTATATACATAAAACCTCCGTTGTTTTCATAAATTGTTATTTGCAGCAGTGTTTAATAAGAACAGCCTATAAGACATATTTGAGTGGGCAGCTATAAAAACTACAGTTTTTAAATCTGCTTCTTGGAGTTGTTGAAATTATATTATTTTCTTAATCCATTGTATAGCTACCTCCTTTAAATCTGGACATGAAAGCAGGTTTCTCAAATGCTTTTGGAATCTTTACCAAGACCCCATCCCAAAGAGCCAGGTCAAGAAGGAGGTGAAGTCCAACAATATTTGAAAATACCCTCAAACATTCAGGATTGGATTTTTTTTTTTTAATTTGCACAGGGCTGGCGTTGTGACATTTGCCGCAGACCTGGTGCGTCTGAAGGTTCTCCTACTCGAACCTATTTACAAAGAGAGCAACAAAGCCCGAACACCGTAAGTGGACATTTGCCTTCTATAAGTTCATATGTGGCTCTTAAATTTTAATCAATACTAAGAATAAAGTATTTTTCCACTAATTGGATGTTATGATTCTGCAGAGTGTTCTACTGTATAAGAATAAATATGGTGCTCAGAATCCCTTTGCCTTATCCATTGGCCAAAATACCGGAGCATATATTCTAAAGTAAATTTCACAGCTTCCTAACATTATTTATAGGAAGCACACATCAATAAGTAAACTGTTGTATAATCTGGCAGCTTTTCCACTATGTTTAAGATTTCAAGATTTTTTACTTGGAGCAGGAGATGGATACTTGAAAGATAGTTGCATTAGAATTCAACTAAAAGCAGTTTAGTCTGGTGTTTAAGGAGCCGGGCTAGAAACAAGGACACTGTAAGTTCTAATCCTGCCTTAAAAATGAAAGCCAGCTGGGCAACTTTGGGCAAGTCATAGATAGATCAACTCCTGTCCGAACTAGTGAATCAACACTTGATTTATTTAAAAAAGTGGTCACTTGCAGTTGTGGGAAAATACTGTATTAAGAAAAAAATAGGTATATTAGATTTCAAATAATTTCACTTTCTTTGATAAATTATATGGGTCTGTTTGCATTCTACGTGATATAATATAAACTAGAAAAGGTAAGGCTTAAACAAAATATACACAAATGCAAAGCATTTTTCCATGGAGGCCTAAGCATCAATTACATTAACATAGGTGTCTGTAGGTGTCAAGTGATAAAATGTGCACAAAAAAGCAAAGTCTGTGATTATGTATTTGGGCCTAACATTACAATCTAAGTAGAGAAGGACAGAATTTACATCCTATAATGTCACATGTATAATCTCAGGTTGCTGCAGATGGTGAGGCACAGTGAATTTTTCTTCTAAAATTGAATGGTCATTTGAAGATTTTTCATGAAGAACCTATAGTATAAATGTTGTTCAGATTATCCATACTTTCAGTAAGATACTTGCTGTCTTTTAACATTATGACTACTAATTATATTTATTCATGTTTCCTCCAGAATATTCATTGTCCAATTGAATGCTTCTATCCCATACATCTACACGCAGATGCACAGATCCAACGTGGAGATTAATTATTAAGATTTTAACATCAAGCAAAAAGAGGTTGCAGCCAAGACTATCACTGTAAATGCTGCTAGGAGAAAGCAGATCTATATTATCTTGTGGTAATGAAAGCATTCAGCTATCTTATTTGGGCTTCATAAAATCTGGATGACCACAGGTTTGTAGCAAAGAGATACAAAACACTTTAGATTCTTTTCTGCCCTCTGGTGGTCATCTGGATTTTCCTATCCCAGGCCTGACTGATAGCCTTAGAACAGCTGATTTCTCCACTTTTGCTCAGTTCATAGCTTATCCAAAGGAGACCAATCCTGGTGCATTTCAAATCTTCTTTTCAGCAAGGAAGCAGATATGCTGTCCATTCTTTTCTCAAAGTCTTTCAATATTGTTCCATATTTTCCTTAAAGCAACTATTGCTAATAATGCTCAGCAACTTGTAAGCATCCTCGGGCCCATAAAAAATTGGAGAGAAAATACTGAATATTCAAATGAAAATCCAAAAGAGAAATATGTTCTGCTAACATGCAGGCATCAATAGGAACTACATATCCTATTACTGTGGTATTTATAATATGCACAGCCTTAATCTTTATAAATGATCCTAATTTTTTCCCCTAGCGGTATATATATAACTCGTACTGTTATTTATCAACATCAATTTCCTTCTATACCTCTCCCCTTCATCTCTAAATGTCTTTATACTTTTCTACAAGAAAATACATTAAAGACATTTAGTATACTGTTGACAGAAAAATTTGATATAATTATGGTCAGTGATTATTTTTTATACTGTAAGTGCCAAAGCTTTCTGCTGAGAGACAATTCTTTTAATAAAAGGTTTCACCAAACTGTTTTTTTAAGTATTGTCTGGTTTTTTATAATTAATCTGAGCTCAGCAATCTATAATCATTTCTGACACCACTGTTATACTTAGCAGCCCACAGAAACAGAATAGAACTAAAGAGAACCAATATTAGATATTCTAGTTAGCCATAGAAAGTTTGTTAAATTCCCTATTTTTTTCCTCAAAATAAAGCTCCAAAGGAAATTTGGCAATAGATTATTGCCCCATTATTGCCCAGTGAGCTGTCTACCTGAGTGGAAGTTTTAACTGTCTTTTTAAGCATGCACATTTTGGTCCATCTACATAAGAACCAGAATGGAAAAGTAAATTTCTGCAAATAAATTATTAGGAATTATTAAGACTTCTGGAATCATAGAGGGATAGCGCTATTATATTCACCTATAAATGGGAGATAAAAGTATGCATATCCAGTGCCCAAGATTCTGTAATCTAGCCCTTTTCTTTGCACTAGATGTGACTGTGACAACCTTTCTTGGCTGTGAGCTGCCTTCAAGAGCTTGAGCCTACTGTGCAATTATGAAGGCAAACACACAGGTCTCTTTAAGGGAGACCTTGACAGGAGCAGTGTACATGTCAATGCTCAGTCCAAAGCACCTTCTCAGTTCAAAGGTGTTTCACATCCCTTGGTACAACAAATATCTGTTGGGAGGAATATACCAAATCGGAGAAGTTGTCTACGACCTTATATTTCAGTAAACTTTCCCATTTCCCTGTAAGGTGAGGGAGTCAAAACATTTTCTGGACTCACCATCCGCTGCCATTTTAGCAGGTCAGGTTGCAAGGTTTGATCAACTGAAAGGAGAGTAGAGACTTGAGATCTTGTGATTCATATACATATATCCTACCCAATTTACAGTACATAGCTGTATCTCACTGGTCTACACAGGTGTCAAACGTGAGAAATCAGGAAAATCAGGCAGTTCAAATAAAAATTGCAAACTTAAGCTCTCTACAAGAATCTGAATTGCTGTCAAAGCAAATTGGCAGTAGATAAAGAGTTAAATGGAATTCAAGGTTGGATCTCATTTGAGGGGACTTGAGACTCATGATATGTTTGACCCCTCCTTCGAGGGGCATCCAGCATGTATTTAGAACAGCTGCAATGCTCATGTGATCACCAGTGGACCTTCCCGGCCAGCTTTTTACAGTCAATGGAAGCAGCTGAATTCACTAAACAATTGCATGACTCATTTAACTGCAGTGATTCACTTGATTGTGGAAAAAAAAGTCATAAAAGTGGGCATCACACACTTAACATCCATCTTGCTTAGCACCAGAAATTGTGGTCCCAACTATCATAATTCAAGGACTATCTTTACAGATCAGATTGTGATGGGGGAAAGGGAATGAATTTTAGGGCTCCAACCCAAGTTTCTTTCTAGTAAATCATTAAGGCTACTGGGAAAGCAGGAGCGAGAGAGGAGACACCGAAGTATACAACACATCTCTGGTGGTAATCCAATAGCTGGAGTTGAGAGCAGATGGAGTGATGTTCCAATAAATTCATGGGTCTTTGTATTAGGGAGGGAGGGAAGTTTTTGAGAGAACAATATTAAGAATTCCAAAACCAAGCAGATTCCAACTTTAACATTCAGAATAATAGGGCTAAAACCTCCAGTGATGGGAGTACCCACAATCCCGGAGGGAAAATTTTCCATTGATCTGTCAGAAAATTTCTCATGTCTAGATTGAACCTCTTTAAAAAGTTTCCACTCATTACTTTTTATCCAGCCCTCTGGTGCCTTAAAGTCCCCTCTTATTGGTGACAGCCCCTCGAATGCTGGAAGAGTTATGCCCCCCCCCCATGTCCCCCTTATTGATAGATTAAACATACCTAACTCCATCATTCATCACATGGTTTAGCTCCAGATCTTTTTATCAAGTTTGTTGCTCTTTTCAATACTTTTTCCAGGATCTCAACATCGTTTTTGTATTGTATTCCAAGTGTGCCCTCATTAGGGCAATATAAAGCAGTAAAGCAGCATTGGTGCAATATAAAGAAGTACTATCACTTTTTGTGATCTTGATGCAGTTTGGGACTGCTGGCTTTGGGGGAAGTTGCAGTACACTTAGTGGTCCACTAGGACAGGAGCTTTGCTGGCTGAGGAACTCTGGGAGTTGAAGTCCACAAGTCTTAAAGTTGCCCCAGGTTGGAGACCCCTGCACTAGAATACATCCCTGACAGTTACTACTGTTGAGCCAGGTACCTATTCCTGTGGTGGCGAATCTGTGGCCATTTGTGCCAGCATGCAAGTCGCAGGCAAACTTAACCTCACTGCACATGTACGTGGCTCACAGGTGATTTTTCGGCTGGTTTGAGGCCTTTTCCGGCCTCCCAGAGGCCTGAAAAAAGCCTCTGCAGACTTTGCAGGACAAATAATAGGCCTGTTTCGTCACTTCCCGTAATATCAGAAGTGATGAAATGGGCCTATTATTCGGCCTGCAGAGGCTTTTTTCAAGCCTCTGGGAGGCCGATAAATGCTTCAAACCAGCCAAAAAGCAGCTGCAAGGCAGTGCAGGTAAGGGAGCAGCGGTGGAGGGAACTGTGCGCGCATGTGCAGGGTGCATGGGAGGGCACGCATTTCCTTCTGGGTGCAGGCGCACAAAATTTTTGGCACAGGAGCACAATAAGGTTAGCCACCACTGACCTACTCTGTACCTATGACTCTGGTTTTTCCTGCCTAAGTCTAGGAACGTAATTTTGAACGTACTGAATTGCATCTTATTACTTAAGGCCCAGTATTCAACTCTGTCAAGGTGCTTTTGGATCTTGAGTCCATCTTCCCAAGTATTAGCTATTCATTAAAATTTATTAAATCTTTTGTTTCAAAGGACAAGAATACACAATGGAGATTTTCAAAGTAAGACAAAGGAAATTAATACAACATACAAACAATCCTTTAAAAGTAATGTAAGTTTGTATGGTGACACATACACAAAAAGGCTCCCATCTTACAGCTCTGCTTAATGGAAGGTTTTTTTGTGTTTGTGTGTGTGACTTCAGGTCAGTCTTGACTCTTGGGACTGCTTTGACAAATCTCTGTAGTTTTCTGGCACCAATTTCAGTTGAGATGGATATGTCTACAAATAATACTAAAGTGATGCCAACATCCTCCTTCCCCATTTCTTACACTAGTTTCTCTGCACAATTGTGCCATCCAGAAATCATCCTATTTCTATCCGCATGGAATCAATTTCAGGAGAAACTGCCGTTCTACTGTTAATGAACATCTTAGTCAAGCTCACTAATTTAAAATAACAACTTTCCAATATGTACAATCCTTATCTGAGAATGATAAAAAGCAGTGAGTGAGTGATTTTATGTGCTGATGGAAACCACACCCGTGCCAAGCTCTTAAAGAATTCAGATTCACTATTGATAATTTTGCACTTTTATTTTTCAAGAAATTTTCATACTTTTTATCTACTCTCAACATGTGTAGATTTTGGCAGATTGTGTAAAGAAGATGCTTCAAAAATACTGATTTTTAAATATCAGTGGTGAAACAGGCGAAGGTTGGTATGAATAAGACTTATTCCCAGTTCATCACAAGCTTCAATCACAACTTGGTCAGCAGCAGAACCAGACGGGGAAACAATGAACTGGACTCCACTCTGAGAAAGGAAAACACAGTTGTTAAATGAATCACTTCAATTATTATGTTAATAACATGGTTCTTAAGTGAATCTGGCTTCCCCATTGATTTTGCTTTTCAGAAGATCTCAAAAGGCAATCACGTAACACTGAGTCACTGCAACCGTCATAAATGAGTCAGTTGCTAAGTGTGAATTTTGATCAGATGACTATGGAGATGGTAGAACAGTCTTAAGTGTAAAAAATGGTCATATGTTACTTTTTTGAATGCCATTGTAACTTCAAATGATCACTAACCAAGCTGTTGTAAGTTGAAGACTACCTCTACTCAACTCAAGAGCCCAGTTAGGTGATACACTTCTCTCCCGCTTCAGACAACATAGAGAAACAGGCATGTAAGATCAATATACCAATTACATTTCAACCCATATTCCCTAATGACTTCACCCAGTAGTTTCTTATAAACATTGGATACTATCAAAGAAAGACAGTATCCTGGGGCATGCCATAGTAAGACTCCAGACTCCAACCCAATCTCTTAGTACAAATCTTGGGAACATACTATTAAAAGCATAAGTATTACACAAATGTGTCGCCCAATTCATACAACTGATCAATTCTGTCAATTGACTCAAAAGCCAGAGGAAAACCAAGTGAGAAACATGGATTATTTCTCTCCTGTAAAAGTCAACTAAATCAAGGCCATTTTTTCACATAATCTAGATAAAACACAGTCATAGCTTTACAGGATTATTTGTCTCTAAGTATGCTTTCAGTTGGATCACCACCCTCCTCTGGACTCCCTTACCCAGAAAAAGGTATTTGTCTTTTTGGTGCAGAACAAGCAACCTCCTGAAAAGAGTAGTCAAAGCACTGCCTCTTTATGCGAAGAAGAACCTCTTAAGAGCCGTGGTGGCCCAGTGGTTAGAATGCAGCATTTCAAGCTACTTCTGCTGTCAGCTGCCTGTAATTTGGCAGTACGAATCTCATTGGGCTCAAGGTTGACTCAGCCTTCTATCCTTCCGAGGTGGGTAAAATGAGGATCCAGGTTGTTGGGGGTGATATGCTGACTCTGTAAACTGCTTAGAGACGGCTATAAAGCACTGTAAAGCGGTATGTAAGTCTAAGTGCTATTGCTAATGCAACGAAGCATTCAACCCCCTTCTTTGAGATAGTTTAATTGGCCAAGATGATCATATTATTGGGCAAGAGTCAACATCTACAGTCTGGATCTTCAGCTTGCAAAATTTAGACTGTTTCTACAAGACTAGAAAAATGGAGTGTCTGCTTCAAATACTCCATTTGGATCTGAAACAATGGCGGCACTTAGCTAATTATGGATTATTTTATTTTGCGATGTCTTGCAAATCTGCATATCACATGACATAGTGGGCCTTTCATGGATATAATACTAATCTGCATGTAACTTTTAAAAGCTCTGTAGATTTGTTACTTGAGAATGCAATGAAGCCCCAAGAAAGTCCTTTTTACCACCCTCATTGTAATAGAGCAGGTGCAATAACTTAATGTTTCATTCAACTTCAGCAGCACTCTGGACACTAACCTCTTTGCTTTTCTGATTGCAATATTAGCAATAATCTCAGCATTGGTGAAGGGTACTGGCAGCAATCATGTCAATTGCCCATAACTTCCCACTGCATCCCATAATTTCAGAGGAAAAACTATTTTAATGTGTTTCCTAGTCCTGCATATTTCACCCAAAAATGGTAGGAACATTACAAATGAGTGATTTCAATCCTAATTACATCCTATCTCAACACCTGAGGCAAAATGTCATGCCCGCCGTAGTTTGAATCCGTAACAGTTGACAGGGAGTGGGAGTGTGGCTCTATTGGCTGTAGAGGAAACTGGGGAAAGGCAAAGTCTGTCTGGGCAGAGCAGGGGAGAGGGAATTCAGAGGAAGACACAGGCCCACCCCCTCTTCATCCTAGGGCAAGCAGGGAGGAACGGAGAAGAGAGCAATGTGGGTTGCATGGCTTACGGGGGAGGAAAGGGCCCCGATTCCCTTAATTAGCCACAGCTGGGAAGAAAGTTTAAAAGAAATGCATGCTGAGTGTGGCATCTGCTGGGAGAAAACATGAGTTTATCTTGTGTTGACTTTGGTTATCTGTGTTCCTGACATCCTCCCAATTGTGTTATTGGCATGCCTTCACATCTGGAATTCTTGCTCCTGCCCTGCTGGACTAATTACCTCATTTTGCCTTGATGGACTTATAGTTACAGTTTTTGTTGACCACGTTTTGGACTTGATTCTCTGCAGCCAAAGGCTGTTCCGGGAAGTGTTTTTCTCCAGCCAGAAGGTAACCAGGACATTGGGGGCAAAGTTGGAGCTAATAAAGCTAATTTCTACTGATTATCTGACTGTGTTGCCTTTGTGCCATGCCCTGGGTCATCACAAAAAATCTAAGTTAAGGGTGTTATCTGTGATACACTTCTGTTACTTTTACTTTCATCTCCTTTGAGAGGTACAGTCCAAGTGGGTAACATGAGGTTTTTTTTTGTAAATTTCACTAATGTCTTAAGTTAGTCAAGGAACTGTGAATTTGGAAATTCAGAAGATGAAATTAAGTTTGCATTTTGTGTTAGTGCTAAATTGCCAAGAGACTATTAAGAGAGTCTGATTTGGAATTGCAGGAAGCAATGTAGGTATCAGCCTGAGATCCATGTTGCTGATCATTCTCTAATTAACACTTGTCCAGAATCATCTCAGTGTGGTAATCTAGCTTGCTTGCTGCTTTAAGTATGTTGCAAAGAGCCAAACATTTCCATTAGAGTATGGGTAGCTGATTAAACAAGAACATCTTCTATTATGTGCCTTGAACAAAAAATCACAATGTCAACTTACCTGGTTTGCTCTATCTACATTATCCCTAAAAGGGAAAAATGCATCAGAGCTTAGTGAGACACCATTTAATTTTCCAATCCAGGCCTTTTTTTCTGCTTCAGTAAGCAAACTGGGGACCTCCTCAAATTGTGCCTTCCACTTTGCAAAATCTTCACCCTGTAAAAATGTATTTTTAATCATCTGCTAGATGGAGGAAATCTCATTCATTTAAACATGGCAAATACAGTGGCAATTTGTTTTATCCACCTTTTTCCTAGCCTCATAATTTGAAACAGAACTAAGAACTGCAGCATTCGTTTTTATGGCTGGAATGTATGATATTTTAAGCCAAATGTCATAAGCTGTTTTTTGACTTTCATGAGCTCCCAACTGCCTCAAGAAATCAACAATCTGGTTCACTTGTTTTCTTATCAATTTCATTTAATATAAGTTATTTTTCAGATAAGGATAAGAACGTCTGGTTTGTTTTATAATCATTTCTGCAGAAAACAATAAAATTTACTGTGCTTTAGTGTTCCCTCTATCAATATAAACTTTTCTGGTAAAGAGAGCTCAAATAGATGAATAGTCCTGTACTGTTGGTTCTACAATATTAAGCAGGGAGTCGAGATGTCATCTTTGGTGATCTGATGTGCCACTGCCTTACAAGATTCCTAAAAATGAAGACATGGACCATTCTGTTGAGTCCTTAAGAATGAATTACTACTGCTATTCCATGAATTGCTAGGTACCCCCATGCCTTCTTCAGAGAATATATTTGGAAAGCCCTAAGGTTCATGTACATTCCAGGAAGCACAATATTCTTGAGGATTCTGCACCTGGCCCCTGAGGACAGTGCTAGTAAGGAAAGGGGGGGTATGGTAGTGGGTACTAATGGGGAAATCACAAAACATTGGTGATAATGTTGATCAAAAGCCTTTGGAATAGCCATGAGTTTCCCAAATATTTTTCAAAAGAGTCCCACAAATATGTATCTTACAATAATTTGCATCTGCTAGAGTCAAGTTAGATTTCACATAAATAGGCATTTTCATTGGTTTAAGGCTAATTCGGGCAGAATGCTTTGGCCTTCAATCATAAGTGATGATTCTACAAAAGCGTTCCCTTCTCAAATGAAATTTAACTAGTTTAAGTAATTGGTACAGATAATCGAGTTATGACAGTTCACTTAGCAATGGTTCAAAGTTACGACATCCTTGCCAAAAGTACTTCCTGATCCCAGTTATGTATATTGCCCTTATGACTGACCACAGAGAAGCTGAAACATGATCCCTGAATATACCCCCCCCCCCATCCTGCCCTACTGGGTCTCCATAAGCACTGGGCCTGTTTTCCTATCCTATTGGGTTTCCACATATTCCTCCGCTCCTGTCACCAATCACTTTTACCTTTTGAAGATCTGTAGAGCTTTAGAACATGTTGGGCCACACAGCAGAAAAGCAGCCATTTTTTTCTCAGATGCTGTCGAAGCTTGGGGGGGAGTTCTTAGATCTCACATTCTTACACACTTGTTTTTGCACTACACGCCGCAGGCAGAACTAGAGCACCAAGCTCTCCATTTCTTTTGTTCAAACCTTGCCAATTGTGCCACCACAGAGACAAAGAGAAATCAAGAACCTGTTGCTCTGGTTCGGCCAGCTTTGCAGGCCACAGTAAGGATTGAGCAGACAGGGAAGCATCTGCAGCTGCAGGGGTCTCCCTGAGGGAGGGGACTCTTATGGGAATGCAGGCAGCTGCAGGGGTGCCATCCTGCAGCTGTCAGGGACTTCAGAATCCAAGACACCAGAGGTGAGCAACCGAGGGTGGTACAGGGCTTCCAGGCATGGCACTTGGTGGCTGCTCTGACCTGCTCTCTGTGAGAACTTTGACCATCCCTGGCAACAGCACTGCTGCGAGGGACTCGATTCTTCCGCTGCCATTCTAACTGGCTGCCCAACCACCTGTGTCCTGCCTCCTCCGGTTCAAATTAGCTTTTGAACTGTAATCCCCAAAGCAGCTCATTTGAATCAGTTACCCAGCAGCACCTAGAGGGTGCCTGTTGCATTGCCCAGGCTGGAACCAAAGGTGGCCTACAGGGACATGATAGATCTTCTTACAGACGATTCCATCTGTGCAAAAATGAATGTGTGTAAGAACACAAGATGTGAGGGGAAAATACAGCTTTGTTAGCACCTGAGAAAAAGTCACCCACTGCATGGCTCAGCCTGTTCTGGAGCTTTGGAGAATTTCAAAAGGTGATTGCTAATAGGGGTGGTGGTATGGAGAAGGCACAAGCAGCTGTGGAGATCCCATGGGCTGGGAAGCGACCATGATATATCTCAGTGGGTGGGGAGATGCTGGAGACCATGTCTTTGCTACCCCTGAGGGACCCCAAGTGCACTTAACTATCCATGCATTTGATTAACATATAAATTGTGGAGGGGTGGAGTTTGTTTATTTAATGTGATTCAGTTAATGTAAGCTTTATTACTATTGTATCTTGAGGACTACCTATACTTAGAATGTTCTCAATCATCATTTTTGAAAACTGGACACATTTTTATGCAGTCCAGGCAAAATCTCAGCAATTAGCAATATTAACAGCCTTTATGGGTTGATATGGAAAATCTATGAAACTGGTGCTCCCAATATTATTCTCTTCTAGGGATCCTTCCAAAGATATGTTAATTTTTTAAAAAAAAAACATGAATAAAGTTTTCCAGGAAGATATGACAAAAGTTACCAAAGTTACCCATCACTTCTGGAATTTAACTGCTATGAAGGACCAGAACCAGCACAAAATAATGACCTTGTGTTCTATTCCAGACTCTCCCTCAGTGTAGAAAAAGGTAATATCTAATATTGTCCCAAACCTTTGAAAAAACCAGACTAACTTCAAAAGTACTCATTCCCATTTGATCCTAATCTACCACAACCATTAGAGACGATGGATCCCTAAGCTTGTTTCGGATATGCGTAACATATTTTTGAATAAAGAAAGGATAAATTTCAATGGTTAAAACTCTTGTTTTGAAACATGCTTCATTATTATTCAAATGGTAACGTGCATCAGTGTTTTTCAAATTTGGCAGCTTTGATGAATGGACTTCAACTCCCAGAATTGGAGCCAAGCTTCTCACATTTCTGGCTGGAAATTTTGGGAGTTGAAGTCCATGAGTTGTTTCTATTTATGCATCTGATTGCTTTACCTCACCAATGGTCCCAGTAACATATTGATCAATAGCATTGGAGATCTCTGCTCTTTTTACTCCAGTTTTGAACTTCATGGAAAGCACTCGTGGGTGATGTCTGAGCCACCAGAAATTTGCCTTGTCTCCAGCCAGACGAGTACAGTGGATACGGGATTGCTGCCCTGCCCCAATTCCAATCACCTAAAACATATGGAACAATATAATTAAAAGGCATATGTAAAGCTTTGTATATACTTCTTCATTATGTATCACTAAACGCCATGACATTAGAGTCATATTCATTTATTTTGTTTTCCTTACAGCATTGCCAGTGGACAGAGTTTTATTATTTCAAATCATGGGTTTTCAAGTTAATAGTACAAACTATTAACTTAGGGCAGGGGTGTCAAGCTGGCGGCCTGTGGGCTGGATGCGTCACATGCAAGCCACACCAACCTCCGCTACAAAGGAGAAAAATGTAGTGAAACGTCATGTGACGGCAATGTGATACCACAAACTTAGGGCCTTCTCACTATTCAACTTTTGTTAGCTCAGTTCTTTTATTTGTAAAGTTATCTTATTTCCGACATAGTATATGTTTCCTCCAGTGTCAGCAGCAGCCGCCTCTGCTTTCTCAGCAGAAAATCATTGTTCAGTTGTCTCACTTTGCAAACCTCTCAGTCAGGCCTTTTAGAATAAATGAATACTACAAGTCCACTTAAAGGGAACATTTGTTAGGCTCCTGCCTAAGCTTTTCCATTGATGTCACATTAACTGACCCTTTGGAAAATGACTGCCTTTTACTTGTTCTATAGGCACTGCAAGAGATTCAACAGGAAGCAAACAATTATTCACAGTGCAAAACAACGTCTCAAGATTCACCTCTTGCAATGAAAAGGAAATTCATGGATACCTTTTCACCTCATATCTAATCCCTTAGACTACAAAGTAGTCAGAATTCCTGTTGAAATCTGCTGCAAAATTTCCTTATTTGCTTGTATATTTAGTTCAATGCACTTTCAGCCCTATCTGTAATCTGTAAGAACAATGATTAAAAAGGGTATTCCAATAAAAGTTGAAGAATACTCATCAAAACCCCATTGCATGCTTATAACAATATAGAAGAACAATAGCAGTTATTTCAATTTAGAGCTTCTGTGGTCTTTATTGAACCAAGAATTATGTAATAGTTTAATGGGTATGACTAATTATTTAATTATATTATGAAAACAAAATTATTTTCAAAGCCAGTTGGAGACAAGGAGATAGAAATAAGGAAAAGCTTTGTGAATCCTTCTTCAAGAGTTACTTTCTACAATTCAAGGGGAAAAGTGAAATTTTAAAAATCTTCGTAAACTCAGGATTAAGTAATGGAGAGAGCACTGAGGAATATGTTAATGTGTTAACAGCCTATTCTATTGCACTGCAGCATCCCCACAATCACATGATCAAAATTCAGACACTTTGCAACTGGCTGATATTTATGACCTGAGATCATGTGATTTACCTTTTGTGCTCTTCTGACAAGTAAAGTCAATGCGGAAGCCAGATTCACTTAACCATGTTACTAACTTAACAACTACAGTTATGTACTTAACAACTGTAGCAAGAAAAGTCATAAAATGGGTCAAAATTCACTTAACATCGCTCTTGGTAAGTAGCAGAAATTTTGAGCTCAATTGTGGTCATAAGTCAAGGACTACCCATAAAAGCATTTGAAGGGTGCCCAAGTTAGACTCAATCAGAATTAGGGCCTTCTAAACCAAAGCTGCATATTTATACCATGCAAAAGAATCCATTTAAACTGAGAATTGCAAAAATACAGACCTCAGAAACTCTGATATAAATTTAGAGCCATCTGAGATATGCAAACATATGAAATTGTCTAGGATTCCTGGAATCATTAAGTGAAGCATTTCATGATCTCAGAACTATGAATTCTTGAAGGAACTGACTCATTGCAAGACAATGATGAAGCAAAATGAAGATGCTATATGTATCAGGGACTATTATGCTGCAAGGACACCAAATCTGAAGGCTGAACTTTATTGGAAACTATACACATTTAGCTGGATGGGCTAGAAAATATATGAAGGAACACTAAACTTAATGAACCCATTAAGTGGAAAGACAGCAATAAACAGTAGAAGAGATATGTGGTTATGTGAATATTTTAAAGAAGATTAAAAAAACCCAAGCATACAAACCCCATGTGCCCCCAAGTCCACCTAGTTTACATTTTTGAAAAGACAAAGGTGTATATGTATGTTTCTATCTCTGTTTTAAAGGCCTAAAATGTGTCAAAAATTGAAATAAAATACAAATCAAACTTTTAATTCAGGGGTGTCAAACTCGCAGCCTGCAAGCCGGATGTGTCACATGCTGGCCCTGCCCCCACAGGAAAAGTGGAAAAAAGTCCTGATATGTCATGTGACAATGCCATGATGACGCAAGTTTGACATCACTGTCTTAATTGAAAAGCTTTAGGATACTCAGTCCTATCCCTTGGTAACCTCATTTTGTCATATATCTCTGTAGTTCTTGCAGAGATATATGATCCATTCCTTTGATCCATTCCTTTAACAAGCCAAATCTATGTCTGCTTTTAGGCACACCACCCACTATCACTAAACACATATTATTATTTTTAAGCTGTGGTCATTTTGTGAATATATTTGTGCCGATTAACTATCATCACTCTTGAATTCAAGCAAATTGTTGCCTATGTATAAAACAAACGTTTGCTGAATTAGGCACAGACAACACAATAAATTAGCTAAGCCTTGGTAAACATGTATAGAACTCAAATATATGAGTATATGAGTCAAGTATATGAGTGTCTGGAATACTCACTTGAGATCTGTCATTTCAAACTGAAAGTGTGTACATCAGCAACAGATCTTAGCCTGTTTTGGATGATTTCCTTACTACATTTTTATTAAGTACTACTAGGGCAACATTTACCCTTATGCCAATAAACTGAAAAGGCAAAGGCAATATATTCCTAGATGTACATTACCTATCCTCCCTCCCCCAGCTCAGCTCCTGAAAAACCCTTTGAGAACACAAACAAATCATAGGATTCAGTGAATTGAAAAGTTCTTGATTGAAGAAAAATATGCAAGTTTTTTAACAAGTTTGAAAATATTGACATAAGAATAATTTTGTTTTTAAATAAAAAGATAAACTCTATTAACTCTGAATAAATATAGTATCAGCAGGGATTAAGCTTCTTCAAGTCATAAACTTGCTGTGCTAAAACAGTATGGACATATGTGTTATTTGCCAGATAGTGCTTGCTTTTATTTTAATTTGACTAGAGTCTACCCTTTTGCCAAATCACAGCTGCAAATTTCCTTATGATAGCATTATTTCTACAAAGACCCAAAGGGGCTCCTGCAGAGAACACATTAAGGTAAAAAAATGAAAATATTTGAGTTTTTAAAAGTCAAGTTTTATTAAACCTCATGAAGAACATGAGCTGGGCATGACAAAGGGAGATTAAGAGCTACCCACATGGCTTCTTTAAAAATAAATACAAATAGTAAGATGCATTTTGATGCTTTCGAGAGAAAGTCCCATCATGCAACTTTGCCATGTATATTCAAGTAAACACAAAAAGGATAAAACTTTATAGTTATGAAACCTTGCTTTTCTACTTTCTTTTAAAATATTTGGAATTCTTCAACTTTCCTTTAATTGAATCAGGTGGAAAGAGCTATTTATCCCATTCAATCCAAACTATTAAATATCTAAATTATTTCAAATTAAGCAACTCTGACAGATGACTGTTTTCTGCTAATTTAATACACCTAGTGTATGGAAGAATCACCATCTTTCTTAGTAGTTGACTTCATGGTCAAACTGCTCATATTTGTTAAGAAATATTTCCTTTCAATCAAGATCTGCCTTCCCACAAACTGGACTCAGTAGTCAAGCTGGGGTTCGACCAAGCAGAAAAACTGAACTGATTATATTCTATACATGGTACTTAATGCACTTTAAAATTGTATTTGTGTTGTTTTTCAGACATGTACACTATTCAATATGCAATCAGCTAGTATTTTAAGATCTTTTTCACAAATGTCAAGCACAATATTCCATATTGCATACTTTATTTTTGGACCTAATGTCAGCCACTTAATATTCTTTTCTAATTTGAAAGACATACTTTTTGCATATGAAAATTATTTTTAAACCAATTATGTACCTTTTTGATTGACATCCATTCAATTCAGTGCTCAATTAGCTTGCTAATTAAAGAATTGCAGGTTATTTTGTCAATCATTTTTCCGGACATCAAGATACCACTATTTATTACATAAGTTTTCTTATTAAAATAATAAATACGATTCTACTCTAAACCTTATTCTTATCATGTCTTTGCTGTCTAGTACATCATGGACTTGTACATCATTAACCCCTACATAACCTGACATAGAATCTTCCTAGATGCCAGAAATCTGTAGTTCCTCGGGTCCTCCTTTCCCCTGCTTTGCAATTTGGCACTTCAGCCATTCTTAAGAATAATTTTATTTTCATTTCAATAAATGAGGCAAGCCAATTATCTCCCCAATTATTTGGATACATTCATAAAATTATTTTTTAAACAAGAATGGCTTAACTTCACATAATCTTCCATGATGTATACAACTGCATTTTCCAAACAGAAAACGCTATCAGCTTTAGCTTTTGGGACAGATAAAAGTAAACTCCTTTCTTTCGCCTAGTTAATGTTCCAAGATCACTATATAAAGATGGTGAGAAGACAAAGATTAAATGAGTGCAGCTAGAATTCTGATCTGAGCTACTGAAAGCCTGGAAGTCCACAGCATCAGAATGTACAGACTGGGTAGGGTCTGGTGATTCAATAATTCAAAATATGAATGAAGCCTTATAATAGAAAGTCAGCGTTGCACTTTTGCACAATATTTAACTTAATGTATGTAAAACATGTTTATATCAGATCTGAGAACCTGATGTTGGTGAGATGTTGTTGAACACTCAACAACTGACTATAGATCATGCTAGTTAGAACCTGCATGGATTACATTTACTTAGATTATGAGCTTTTATAGAATCTGTAAATGCCCTTATCGCTGCTTGATATCATAGCACTCTTCATATTCTTGAAGACCATCTCACACAACAAGATGAAAACTGATATTGTCCAGGATAACAATTTGTTAGAAATGTTAGGAACAATTTTATAATAATAAGATCTGTTTTGATAGCAATCATGTTTAAAATTGAATATTAAATCAGGAAGAATAATAAAACATTCCTCTAAATGTCTCCATGTACATACCTGTCCATTCTTGGCATAACAAACAGAATTAGACTGAGTATATTTAACAGCAATGGTGGCAACAATGAGATCTCTGATAGCTGAATCAGTCAACTGAAACAAAGAAAGATTATTACAATGGCATCTTGGGTCTTTAAAGGGAAATGAAAACATCACCTGGTTACAGATAGTCAAGACTTACAATTAATCAGTTAACAATTCAAAGTTACAATGGCCTTGGAAAAGTGGTTTATTATAGCCCTGAAGCACTTCCTGCCATCAAAAAATCCCCCACCCCCATTTACCATGTGAAGATCTAGCAAGCTATCTCCTTTCTAGCTTTTCAGCCATGTGCACCCCTCCATAGCTCCATTTTGGCCTCCACAGGCCTTGCCTGGCACTCTATGGGCAAAAATGGAGCTTCAGAGGGGCAGACCTCCAAAACTCCATTTTGGCTGGCAAACTGCCAAGCAAGGCTTGCACATGCCAGAACTGAAGTTCGGAGGGGCAGGCTAAAATGCACAGGATGAATGTTGTAGAGCCTCTGGAGTTGTTTGTAAGGGCAAACAACTGCCGTGGTGCTGCA
The DNA here is from genome assembly GCA_023653725.1 of Bungarus multicinctus. NCBI lineage: Eukaryota > Metazoa > Chordata > Lepidosauria > Squamata > Elapidae > Bungarus > Bungarus multicinctus. The sequence goes on from CM042836.1 coordinate 164,242,100, forward strand.
ACATTCATAGTTTCAGTAAACACCAGGGGGCGCTTATTGCATACTTCGAACGTTTGCTAAGGGAACGCTCATAACCCGGGGATTACTTGTACAAAAAGTTGGGTGGTTGAATTACAATAAAAATGTTTTTTTAATGGAAGGCAATTTCTTAAAATGTCAGAGAATAATTCCAGTTTAAAAAGCTTACCAATATCTCTTTCTTTGATGTCTATCAAATAAATAAGTCATCCAGGTCACAGTTATCCCAAAGGTGCTTTTTCCAATAGGCAACTGGACTTCCTTGGTTTTTTTCCTTGAAAATATTTCGTAACTCATCCAAGAAGGTTTTCCAGAACTGATGAAAAGCGAAACATTTTCAAGAAAAAAACCCAAGAAAGTCCAATTTTCTTTTGGAAAAGCATCTTTGGGGATCTTTATTTGTTGTATGTTTCACCAAAACACTTTTCATCTCCAGTTTCCTAATATTCATTGTCTACATGGCATGTATTTTAGTCAGGGGGAGTTGCAAAAGTGTGATTAGGTAATTCTGTTGAATGCCAACTGGGTTTAAACATCTGATGTAGCTCCACAGGTGCCTAGACCCTCTGTTTGCAGATAATCCCAGGTCAAACCTGGTGTCAAACCTGGTGTCTCCAATCATGGCAACCAAAGAAATCCTAAAAAGATATTTTGAATAAAATTTGCTGTCAGCATTCCAGGGAAAATCCATTCCTGTCAGTAACTCCAAGACACACGCCATCTCAATACACGTTTATTGGAACAGTACCTGGCACATACTGGGGAAGTCCGGAACTGATTTTTTTCCCGGCTTTCCCACACAGTCCCAAGCTACAACCCCCACCTTTTTCCCCACATCACCAGATTACATGCACCAATCCCATAGTAAGTTTTATTCTTCTCTGTGCCACAATCTGTAACCTTGAACTATCAAAATAATATATTTTGTCTACTAAGAGCTACTCAATTAACATCACCCCCTCCCACTTTCCTTAACTATGTGGCAGCGATGAATTCCCTAGCTGACATTTGCCAGTAGAGGTAAATAGGAAGATTGCTTCCTAGCTGTAATCAGTGTTAAACGTTTTTGCAGTTCTTTAAGCCATCGTGCCTTACCTAACCAACTCAAAGTTGCTATTGTTGCAACTGGACCTTGATCACCAGAAAAGGCAAAATTTGAGATTCAAAGGGCAAAGTAAGGAGTATTAACTTTTAGAGTTTGGTTAAACATCTGGCTTGTGTCGGAAAGAGTAAACTGTTTCATAAATCATTCTCACAGCTAATGGTCTAAGATTCTCCACCTATGATCACTGTAGGAACTCAGTAGGATAGTTTTTCATGAATGAAGGCAAATATACGTGTCCCAGGATAATGATGTTGAATCCAATTTGGGTCGGTCACTGGGACCAGAGATTTACTCTTCCAAGCTTTTGGAAGAGCCCATCTTCAGGGATGGAATACGTGCTTTGGGCAGTTCTCAGAGTTGTGTTTATTTATGTGGTGCCTTCCTTGTCAGCACAAAGAAAAGACAGCCAATTGCCAGCCATCAACACGCCTATCAGCCAAAAGGAAGGCACCACATAAACACAACTAGTGAACAGCCCAAAGCACATATTCCAGTAGAGAAATTCCCTGAAGTTGGGCTCCAAAAGCTCAGAACAGTAAATATCTGGTCCCAGTGACCGACCCAAATTCGATTTTGCAGTATAGTTTTTGGCTATTCTGAAGCAAGCAGAAAGTGCCCCAGCAGCATAAAGACTAAATCAAACTTACCATAAACCCCATCCCTTTTACTAATCAGATTACCGTTTCCCTGAAAATACGACCTACCCTGAAAGTAAGTCCTAGCTTGATTTTTTTACATGTGTGCCCAAGAGAAGCCCTACCCCCAAAATAAGCCCTAATTAAGATCCCATCCACTCCAGAGTGCACTGGTAAAAATTAAGCTAGGGTGGGGATGGAGGGGAGCTGCTCTACTACTTACTTTTGGACAGTTGTAGTCAGGCCTCGCACACCCCGACACCTGCCTCGCCGACCCATTTCTTCTGCAGCCGGCAAGGTTTTCCTGAAGGCCTCTGTAGCTGATAACAAAGCTCCAGATCGATCCAGAGCTCTGTTATCGGCTGCAGAGGCCTTCAGGAAAGCTTTGCTGGCCACAGAAGAAGAAATTCCTGAAGGCCTCTGACAGCAAAAAGGAGGCCGGGGCAATGCGCACAAATGAGGTTAGTCATGGATGACATCCCCTGAACTTGGTGCCTTTTTTGGTGGCAAAAAAATATAAGACAGGGTCTTATTTTCAGGAAAACACGGTAATAAAGCAGAAAATCCAAAATTTTTCAAAAACTGTTACTTGAACCTGTCAAATCTGTAGTAGCAACAGATTTGTCAGTGTGTGTTTTAGAGAGACTTTAGAGCAAAGTCTGCTAAGTGACATTTTTCTGGGACTGGTTCTTTAAAGAAAGAACTGCACTTCCTCTCTTATAATCACAGTCTAGTTCAGACACAAAATGAATTTAGCATCTAATTATCTCCAATCCTCTTTTCTTCTCTGCACTTTCTGTCTATAAAGTAAGAGCAATTTTCACCATCTGGTTCATAAGCAATCTTTCCCAGAGTTTTCAAAAGTGATTAACAGCCCTGTTGATAGAGATCCTTTTAACATCATTAACACTGGAATTAATTCCATTTTCATTCAAGATGACATACCTATTAGATACCTACTTTGTAGATACCCAATATCAAAACATGCTTTTTTCCTACTTACATTTTTATTTTTAGTAACAATGTTTTTGAATAATGATCGATCAATCACACCATCATTCCTTTTCTGCATTAGATGCAATCCAAAGAGTGTACGGATTTCATTTTCCTCTGGTTCAAAAGTTGGATCTATCTAAAATCAGGAAAAGATTGCACATCCTTGACTTATTATTTGGTATCAATTACTTATTATTTAGCATATGGCAATATAAAATGTCAGCAAATACACACACACACACACACAAAGATATGCGGACAATAAATAGGAAATATATAAAGGTAAAACCATGCAGTCACAGAATTGCAATGTGATGGATGTTATGATTCGACATCTAAGGAAGCTAACCATCTAACCGCTTCTGGTATGGCTGAAGTGAGATCATCCCAGGTGCCTTGAAATTTCCTGAGGATACATTCTTGAACTATATGTGTTATAGTTTGTTTCGGTACATCACAGTTGCATTCCTGGCTCTTCGCCATTCCCCATTTAAAGAGCTTTGCCTTAATTCTGGCATGTTCTATTCTGCTTCTATTCAGGTGGCTTCATATTTTTCAGGGCAACTGCATTATTGGAAGTGGTTTTGTTGAATCTGTGTGATCTGTTTGGTTGTGGTTATTAAAAATTGCCCATCTTAACTGCCATTCTTCATCTAGATTGTAAGACTTTGGTATCTTATTCCAAATTAATTTCCTATACTTAAGCCTGGTGAGAATTAGAGTGTCTAATACGGTATTTTATGTATTGGAATATCTTTATGCAGTAGCAATATCATAGTCCATGAGTTTAGTATCAGTGAGAGTTACTAAAATATCTAACTACCATTAAGTTAAAAGATTGCCAAGAAATTGTGATCCTTACAATAACAAGATACAGTTCAAAATACTGAAGTGGCATCTGTTTGGTGTTCAGAATGTTTAGAATTGCAACCTTGTGAACGCAAAAGGAATCCTTTTGAGTAAAGGTGAATTGGAGTACTCTGCTCAGAATTTGAAATATTGGGAAGATGTACAGGGGTGAGATCTGACTGGCATCATAACAACTGGTTTGGAGAGCGCACACATGTGCGTCAAATGCACATGCGCTACCGGCTCTGGCAAGCATTTACCTTCTCCAGCTGACGATCAGCACTCAGCTGTGCCGCACAAAGCAGGTGAGGAGGAAAATGCAGGCCACTAAAGGACAGCTTAGATCCCGGGAGGGCAGGAGGGCCAAACAGCAGACCAGAACCTCATCCCAGCAAATCGGTTTGGTGTCAGCTGCTCTTCGGAACTATGAGTTCTATAGAACCGGACGGAACTGGTAGGATCCCACCTCTGAAGATGTATATATGTAACAACTGCAGCTATACTTTATTCTTTTGAGAGCAATTGGAAACCAAACTCACTTGGTCACCGCCAAATTTCTAATCACCAGGATTAACTTTAATTACTGTTCCATTCAAAAACTTCAATAATTAATCTTAAGTAATAATATTTATTACACATCAGGTCTTCTTATTTCATTATTAAATGTAACAACAATAATAAAAAACACAAAACAACTGTCTATTCCCAGATCCTTGGGAAGGACTTCATAGGTAGATAGAAATGTCAAATGCAATCTAAAGTTTTGACTGTGCGACCAACCGTGAGTTTTAAGCTGCATGCTACCTAACTTCCAATGACTTTGGGTAGCTCACAACAAAAGAAATTATAATAAAATAGAGTAAAAGATTTTTAAAAATGGCAAAATCCACTGACCAATCAGAATAACACAAGGGATCTCATTCTCTTTCACTAAAGGTTTGGCTGAAAAGTCAGGTCTTCACAGCTCCTCCAAATAACAACAGTGGGACTCATCTGGATCTTAGCAATGTACCTTATTCCAGAGACAAGGCATTTATAAGAGTTCATTCTGATCTGCAAGCGTGATAGGCAGTTTTGTTTTGCTTTGTGGCTCCACTTGGACCTCAGAATGGATGAGACTGAAATTTTCAGCCCCAATTTTTTCTTTATTCAGAAGGCTAAAGCACCTATTTTTCCCTTTAAACTCCACCCCTCCAAAAAGGGAAAAAAATTTTTGCTAGCTTGAGGGCGGAAGGGTAATTCAGATTTGCCAAAAGGCTTGAAACTCAACTATGTGGACAGGTAGGAGGCTAGAGAGATGGGGCTTTAGGGAGTTTATGTGAGGTATTGGGGGAGAGAATATGCAGCCAAGAGATCAGGACTGATAAGACATTCAAATATACTCAGAGTAAAAAAAACATTTGATGCTCTAGTATAAAAACCCTTGCAAGCAGTTTAAAAAGGTTTAAGAATGAGAGTTCTTTTTTTTTTAACTTTAGTTTGTATGAACACATTTGAAACAAGCAAATCAAAAAATCAGATTTTAGACTGAGAGGCACAATGGAAATAAAACACATATTTAAATCGTTTATCCTCAAGTATAAAACACTGACCTGGAGTACACAGTAACTGCCATTTTTCTTTTTGGATAGTATTTTGAGGGCTTCTTCATCAAAGCCTGGAGCCACAATCCCATCAGACACCTACACAAATAATGGTTCATCAAGTGGAACAAGAAGACAAAGTTTGAATACTGATTTGTAGATTTAAGAAACCACAGTATTTATGTACAATACACAAGAATTATACTAGTAGTAATAAGGAGGAACTCAAAAGAACCAGTAAGGACTGAATTTGGGAAGAGGGGGAGAGAAAAATCAGAAGATGGGAAATGGAATGAAGAATCTGGAGGTTCGACTGACTGGTACTCTGACCATCTTGTCAGGCAATATTTTGCTTAAATGTATGGCACAGATTCACTTCATCACAGTAGTTTGAACAATGGAGGCAACTAGAGATGTTACCCAATTTGCTTCAACAAATTTGGGGGGGGGGGGAGATGTTCTGTGGCTCAGTAGCAATATTCTATGCAAATGTCCCATCTTGGCATATACCGTGGGGTTCTTCACAACCTACAATGGAGCTATTCAGCCTAGAAGTTCTGTTAGCACTGGCTGTAGATTTCTTGTCTTCTAAGAAATTTTCTGACAGTAAGAGCAATCAACCAATGGAACAGTTTGCCTTCAGAAGTTGTGGAAGGTTCACCACTGGAAGCTGCCATCTGTCAAAAATGATGTAGGGTCTCCTGATTGGGCAGGAGATGATCTACAAGGTTCCTTCCAACTCTTGTTAACCTGTTTATCTGTTTAAGTGTGCTGTGCAATTCTTGCAGTTTGCATTGGAGTCATCCAATCAAAAAGAGCTTAGATGTTCTCTCAACCCATACTGGAGTTGCCTATTCTGGGAGCCCTTAACCAGCACTGCAGAAGTAAACTCTTCTCAGCATTTTATGAGTCCCTTTTCACTTTCATAAAATTCTTTTTCAATTCTATATTTGAAAGCACTACTTTCCCAATTTCTATTTTGTTATAAACACTAGAAGCAGGATAAGATCAATCCTCTAGTGCAGAAACACATCATTACTATGGCTAGGATCATTATTAGAGCTACAGGGTATGTAAATAAAACATTCTGATCTCCTGTAAGTTTACAGCGTGTGTTTTGGTTGTTGGAGGTATGGACAAAAACTAGCCTTATTTGAAGGACTGAGGGGGAGGAAATCAATCTCTTAATGTTTCACAAAGCTTAAGATACCCTCTTTTGACCCATGAAGTTCCCCAACTATCCCCGAACACATTACCATTATTTATTTACTTTATTAATTGACAAGGTTAGTCTGGCCAGTCATACATTGATAAAGTTATTTTCAACTGCAATTATGACTGTAGGAGAAAATGCTAATTACTGACCTCTCTTGAAATGATCTTAGCTGTAGGAACATCACAGATATCAGATAAAGCAATGAAATCCCCAAAAGATGACATCCTATCAGCACCTGGAAAAAAAGTAATGTTTTCAAACTGAGAAACTGTCATGAAGTAAGACCCATGTTATATATAGAAGAAAGAACAGAGCAACTGGATGGAACTTGCCCCAGGCTGGATCCACTCATTGTACAGCTTTAAAACATGTAGAAGTTCTTCCTTTATTTCAGGGGTCCACAAACTTGGCAACTTTAAGACTTGTGGACTTCAACTCCCAGAATTCTCCAGCCAGCATAGCTGGCTGAGGAACTCTGAGAGTTAAAGTCCACAAGTCTTAAAAGTTGCCAAGTTTGGAGACCTCTGCTTTATTTGCTGCTTGACAAATCTGGTATCTTTCAAGTATTTCCTAGCAACTGGCATTTATAAAGTAACTGATCAGCATGAAGTTATCGGTCATTTCTGTAAGATAGATGTGAGAAAATGCCTTAAACAGTTTGGCCGGTGCCATTTTCCACCACCATTATACAGACAGAGCAGTAATTCTAACCAGAATGTTAAATGAAAGTATGGTCTTCTTTTGAGACCCCACTCACCTCTTGCTCTGGCATATGCAGTTGCCAGGGGTGTTAGAGTGGGGTACAAGTCACGCACCATGCAGACCTGGGCTTCTTCCTCACTGAGGGGCACACCAACTGCGGCACCTAGTTAAGTGAAAGACAGTAAGAGCCACTTTTCAGAGGTCTGAAGGTGACTTCTCAAGTTACAAAGGTGTAACATTATTTCACATGTTGTCCTGAGACCCACAATGATTGTTTCTATTCCACTTAAATAATGCACATCATTATTTTTCATTACATTATTATACACAACTTTGTTAAGAAAGTCAATTTGTTTTAACTAAAACCATGGGTTTTTTTACAAGACCATCTCAGAAATGGAGCATTTCTTAAAATGTGAGCCAACATGCACTCTGAATAAAATAACACCAATAAGCAAGAACTTGAAAGTTGAGAATTACCTGCTGGACTGACGTGCTTGAATGAAGAGGCAGCAGAAATGCCCAATGCTTGCTTCAATTCCCTGACCAACTGCCAGGCATTCAGAGCATCACATAGATTTATAAACCCTGGGGAACCGTTCAGAACTGTGAAGAGATGAAAAGACTCATTCAGCTATAAAAGCCATTCTGCAAGATGGCACCACATGCATGTGTAGAATACATTTCCCATCAATTCAGGTTCAGAACACCAGTAGTGAAGAGCTATAAATTCAGACTGTGCCCAAAACTCCCTTTATGGATCTCAGCTCAAGAAGCATATTGTAAACAGAACCATTTATAAAGATAAATGGTTGACATATCATGAGTTATCGGAAAATTATAAGGGGAATTTACAATCAAATCAAAAGAACTATAGCAGAAGAATATTGTCAGAGTGTGCACACCTTTACTACGTGAGACAACCCAGGAACAATAATAGCAAACAGAAGTTTGTAATAAATAGTGGTTTTACCTACAAAAGAATATACTGTATACTATACATACACGCACTATATAGGGAGGGAGGGAGAGGGGGGAGGGAGGGAGATGCTCTAATAGGGCCATTTTTTAATTAAACAGATTCTTAAAACAGAGGTGGGCTGCACAGACTGTAACAACCGGTTCACCTAATGCAAAACTGAAAATGTGAGTGTGCGTGCACATGTGCGCCATCCGCAATTGCGTGCAGCTACAAAAACAAGATTTCCTGTGCAGCCAGTGAGTAGATTGGGCAAGGCACGATAATCAGCTGGGCAACGTGGGGGGAATGAGAAAGCCATATACGATGGGATAGCATCCAGCCAGTGGTCAGAACTACTAGTACAGGCGAGCCAGTCTGAACTGGCAACAACCCACCACTGCTCTTAAAGGGATAACAGCCAAAAACCTTGCTGACTCATTCCCATCATTATGTCATTGCATCAGCTAGTCAGCTCTTAAATCACTACCCTGACACTCCTCCCATTTAAAGCTGAACAGTTGTCAATCCAAATGTTTTGATATACTCTTGATGCTTGTCTACATTTAAAGGCTTTGTTAACGTATTGCCTATATTATGTTCATTGAAATATTGCTGCAATCATATCAGTTTATCCTTTACAGCCTCCCTGACATTACAATACTTTACATTTACATGTTTACTCCTGTTTCCGGTTCTCCTGTTGCCATTTTTATACACGCAACACTCTCTTCAAATACTGGTACAGCTCCCTTTACATTAACATTTACATCTTTTAGTAATTGTACATATCAGGTTATTTTAGAACATGCCTCAGACAATGCTATGAATTCAGCTTCAGCAATGGAAAGTGCTTCTGAAAGTTGTTTTCTGGATCTCCATCCAATTACAGTGCCAGTAACAATACTACAAACCCTGAGTTTGATTTTCTGTCCCACACATCATTTGCCCAGTCATTATCTACATAGCATTGTAACAATAATTCACCAGATGGCTTTATCCATAGTCCTAGTTCCATTGTCCCTTTTAGATATCGCGATATCCTCTTGATTCCTAACCGGTGTTGTTTTGGTGCTGATGTATGCTGACTTAAAATGCTAACTGCATTGGTTATATCAGGCCTTGAACCACTGGGATAAATATAAACTACCTACAGCCTATTGGTACACCTCTTTATCATATTCTGTGTCATTTTGTTTCTACATTGTTATGGAAGCTTAATGTCATAGGATTTGATACACTGTTACTTTCTAGTATATCACATTTTTCTAGTAGTTATTTTATTTTCTTTGTTTAGTTTAACATATATTCTCCCTGTTGTGGTTTCCTTATCTCCACAGCTAGGTAATTCTTTATTTCTCCCAGGCCGTTTAATTGAAATTCCTTTTCAAGCTGCCTGGCAAAGGAGTAAGCCTGTGAGCGATGTTTAACAATAAAACATATGTCATCCACATAAACTAACAGCAAACCCTCTGCTCCCTCATACTGTGCCATGTATAACCATGGATTTGCTTTGCTCCCTCTGAAATCTGAGAGCAGCGTCTAAGCACTGATTCCATTTTCTGACTGTTTTAATCTATATATGGCCTTATTTAATTTATATATATATCCAGGATTCTCCGTTTCATAACCTGGAGCTCTTTTAATTCTGCATTTAAATATGCAGTAGAAATATCGAAGTGATATATGGTAAACCTGCATGCAGCTGCTAAAGCCAATGCTAGCCTTATAGTCTCACTTCTTATTGTTGGTGCAAACACATTGTCATAATGAACATTTTTCCTTTGAGTAAATCCCTGTGCAAATTAACCATGCCTTATACTGCAGTTCATTGTTGTGCAACACTTTTTTTTAATATATCCATTTACACTCCCCTGCCTTTTGTCCTTCTGGTAATCTCATGGGTGTAAAAACCTGATGCTCATTCATAGGCTAACACCCAGAAACTTAAAACTGAACACTTCTTCCACTCGGTCTCCATTGATAAGCAACAGCTGGATATCTGATCTATTCCTTCTATAGTCCACTATAAACTTCTTGGTATTATTGTGTTAAGGATCAATTTATTGTCTCCACACCACGAAAGCAACCAGTCCACCGCATTTCGATAGGCAGACTCATCCCCTCCCCCCGGAGATGAGTCCCACCACTGTTGTATCATCTGCAAATTTAGTAATAGTATTACTAGCTTGAGTGGGAATGCAGTCATACACATAAAGAGTATATAGTAAGGGACACAACACACAACCCTGTGGTGTACCAGTGTTAAGAATAAGGACTGAAGAAATATGTTTATCTAATTTGACCCTCTGAGAGCAGCCAGACAGGAAATCCATAATCCAAAGGCAGATTGAATAAGAAACTCCAAGATCCATAAGTTTAGACACTAGTCTACGTGGAAACATTGTGTTAAATGCAGAGCTAAAATCTACAGAAAGCATCCTCACATAGCGCCCCCCCCCCCCCCCTTCCGGGTTCCAAATGAGTCAGAGCAGTGTGAAGAGTGATGGCTATAGCGTCCTCTGTAGATCTATTTTTTCTGTATGCAAATGTATGCGGAAGACCAGAAATGATGTGCTAGCAGACCAATTTCTCAAAGCACTTCATGATGATAGGAGTGAGTGCCACAGGTCTATAATGTTGAGGTTATTCATAGGGAACTTCTTTGGCAGTGAAACAATAGTGGAAGCCTTCAAACAAGATGGAATAGTAGACTGGGATAAAGACCCATTGAAGATCCTGGTAAAGATTCCAGCCAACTGATCAGCATAATCTTTAAGCACTTGGCCAGAGATACCGTCAGTCTTTCTAGAATCCACAGCCCTCAGAATGCTCATCTCCTGTACCTCCACAATGAGGTGAGGGGCTACAATGGGCTGGTGACTGCATTACACTCAAAAAAAGAATACAGGTTCTCCATATAAATCTCCATATCTTAACCCTAGGGCTATAAATTAGTGATGGTTCTTACTTCTGTTTAGCTAAATTATGTCAGCTTACTGATTAAACTCATTTTTTAATCTTTACAAAAGATATCCAACATAAAAAAAAGCCAGCAGAAATACGGAGAACTGTTTCTGCTCCTTGAGACACTCTACAATATCCTCTAGGTACCTGAAGGAAACTACTCTCATCCCTGTAGTGTTTTCTAAAGAGGGACAGGAATTGTGTCTAGCTTGCTCCAGGTTAAGGCAATTACACATTGGTTTGGGACTATTATCAGCATAAGTAGAACAAGGCTTCCTAGTTATGTTCCCGTGGCTATTTATTCATTCAGTAACAAACCCCAGAACAAGGTTCTTTAACTATCAAATATATAATATAAATCAACCTCTGATTAGGATTCCTATCTCGTTGAAATCTGAAAATTACTATCTGAGGAGATGATGAAAGGAAAAAAAGAGGTAGGGATGAGAATAAGGGTAAAGCCACAGTAACATTATTAAGAGTTCAAGAAAGTATATGAACAGGTGAGTATGGAAAAAGAGCTAAATGTTAAATGCATCTATAAATTTATTCTAGATCAGAGATGTCAAACTTGCAGCCTGCAGCCTGGATGTGTCACGTGCTGGCCCTGCCCCCACTCGGTTTAGTAAAAGGCAAAAAATTCCCAATACGTCACGTGATGCTGCCATGACGACACGAGTTTGACACCCCTGGTCTAGATTATATGAAGGCTGAAGTTTTATTGATTTAAAATACTTGTTATGTAAAACTAAGACTTAAAAGTACATATATAAACTGAACATTCCAGAGTTCCAGTTTCCCCCTAATGTACTAATATATAAAATCAGAGAAGAAAAATATTTATTTTTATTAAACGGAATCACAACAGAATAACAGAGTTGTAAGAGACCTTGGTGGTCTTTTAGTCCAACCCCTGCTCAAGTAGGAAATTCTATACCATTTTAGATAAATTGTTGTCCAATCTCTAGTGTTGGAGCATCCACTCTTTCTGGAGACAAGTCGTTCCACTACTTAACTGTTCTATCAGGAAATTTCTCCTTAGTTCTAGATTCGTTCTCCCCTTGATTAGTTTCCATCTATTGCTTCTTGTCCTGCCTTCAGGTGCTTTAGGGAATAGGTTGACACCCTACTTTTTGTGGCAGTCCTTAGATATTGGAACACTGCTTTCATATCACCCCTGGTCCTTCTTTTCATTAGACACACCCAATTCCTGGAATTGTTGTTTGTATGTTTTAGCCTCCAGTCCCTTAATCATAGAGCTGGAAGCAGCTCACTTAGGTCACTGAGCCCGATCCTTGGATCAGTGCAGAAATTCAAGTCAAAAGATCCCTGAGAAATCTAGCCATAGCTTCACACACTCACTGAAGGGAAGTCCACCGACTCTCTGGGTAATTTAGTACTAATGTAAAATTGATCTTACATTAAGACATTTTTGCTAACATTCAATTAGAATCTGCTTTGCAAAAAATTAAATCCATTTTCCTCTATCCAACACTAAGGAATAGTTTTTTTTGTGATATTCTTTCAGTGATATCATATACGGGCTTGTCATCTCTGAGCTGTTTCTAGTCGCTTCCATCTCTCTCCTTGGTCTCTAGTCTACTGAACAGCTTCACAGTGTTTGTCTGTGTCTATTTTACTTCGCCTCAATTCTTTTTAAGTGCGTCACCCACATTTGAATACAATTATTTCAGGTGGGTCTGACCAACACAGGGGAAAAAAATAACAATTACTCCTTATAATTTAAAAATGTTTTGTTGATATAGCATAAAATTAATTTGCTCATTTTGCATAACAATATACTGTTTATTTACATTCCATTTGCAATCAAATATGATTCACAAATACAACCAGGCCAGCTATCCCCTATCCTATGCCAGTGCCTCTGATTTATTTTTCCTAAGTGAAAACCTCTGTGTTTGCCTCTTAAATTTCATTTTCTTACTTTATTTTTCTAATTTCTCAAGATTACTAAAATTTATTTTTTTCTGTTAGGGCACTAGTTATCCCAATTAATTTTGGGTCATCTGCAAATCTGATAAACTTCTCTCAATGTCTTCATCCATGTTGTTAATAATTATCAAACGACACAGCATCCAAGACTGAACTTTGTAGCTCTGCATTTGCTATTTCACATTAGCTTGACAAATAAACATTCCTTGAGTACAATTTTCTACTCAGCTACACCTCATTGTAGATGTACACATCTACTGTACGATTCAGGACACATTTCACTAACTTGCTCATTAGAATATCCTGGAGAATTCTCCATGATAGTTGGGGAATTGGGGACTGGGAGGACGGATCATTCTCTTCTCTTTTGTTTTGTTACATAAATTGTTTGTCAAAGGAAAATAAACTGTCTTCAGAATTTTTAAAAAAGAATATTATGGAGAATTCTGTCAGATGCTTCGCTTTCATAATCCCACTGCTTTGAAGGTGTTTACAGGCTGAGCTCTTTATGATCTGCTCTAAAATCCTCCTGGTTATTGAAGTCAGACTGGCCTTTAGCTCCTGGAATTCTTCTTTCCTCTGCCCTTTTGAAAATGGGGGTCCTTTGGGCACGTGACCATCAATATGCTATAGTATAGAACTTATTCACCAAGTGCTGGAGATTTAAATTCAAAAACATAGGCAGTTTTAAGCTTAAGCTATTAGGAAAATGATGATAGTAGGTTTGACTACTTGATAAAACAAGGACTACCTGTATTGCAGTCAGCCTCCCAATAATTCAGAAGAATGCATTACAACTACAGCAACATAATATTTTGAACAATATTGCTATTTACTAATGGTTCTGCTGGAGTACCTTCATGCATTACAACTACAGCAACATAATATTTTGAACAATATTGCTATTTACTAATGGTTCTGCTGGAGTACCTTCAAAGTGGATTTTGAGTGCCTCCTACCTGAGAGAGGAAGTTGAGGCCTTAAAGTATAGAGTTGAGCAGGAGTTTGATGGGGATTCATGCCATATCTCAGTGGAAGTTGAGATACTCCTTTGCTGTACTCTTTTCTAAAGTAGTCAGAAATTGCTGTATCATATTGAGCAGTGTGAGTAAAGGCCTACAAGTGTGAGAGAGATGCAGCTGTCATCAAAGTAATGAAAATATGAAAATTCTCTGTGTCACAGGCACATTATATAGGTTGCTGTAAGTACACTTTACCTTTAAAGCCAACTGACGCCGAATTTCCAAGCTGGTATCATTATCAGAATGGTTTTTCATTTCTTTTGCTATATTAGTATAATCCCCAGGATCACAAACAACTGTCACCCGGGCATGATTTTTTGCTGCAGCTCTCAGTAAAGCAACACCTCCTGTGAAAAAAATGGAAGCAAAGAAAACATCATGTTCAGCATTTATAGCTCACTACCTTTCACACCTACAATTTATAGCTCAAGTACAGATAGCTCTCCACTTTCGCCCACAACAGGATCAGGATCTCAGACATTATGGGAAGCAATTAAGTGAAATGACACATAACCGCTTCACTCAACAGCTGCAATCCCGGCTCTCCCAAGTTGCAGTATTAAGCAATTGCACAGGTTGCTAAGCTGAGCACCAGGAAGAAGGCCCTCTGCCTGCTCTATCATATCTGGGAGGACCGGATCCTCTCTCCACCTCAACATGCATGTCTTTTTCTGCAGCCAAGCCCCACTCTCGCAATCTTGGAAGGCTCCTTTTACGAATATGTGATTTGGAGAAGGGGCTTCAAAACTAGACTTTCTAGCAAGTCTAGAAAACTAGCAAAGATGATCATTCTAAAGGCTAGTAATCCTAGCTTTCTAGTCTTCCCCAAAAAGCTAGAGAATGTCATCTTTCTGAAATCTAAAAATATTTGTAGCTTTGAGAACAATGGTGTTCACTGGAAAGAAGGCTAGAAAGCTTCAGAGGGCCTGAACACTCCTCTGTGTATGGAAGATTATGCCTCTGCTGTGCTCAGATTTTCAGGATTCAAGCCCCTTTTCTGCAGCTCAATGGAGAGATTGAGCAGTTCTCTTGGCAGGTGGCAGCGGCTTGCAACCTTCTCTGCCAGTTCCTCACTGGTTTTCTAGAGAAGCTTGAAAATGGTAAGTACATGATAATGAGGCACTTGGGAGCCAGCTGTAAGTGAAAACAGGTTGTCAAACACCAAAAATGTGTCCATGTGGTTGTGGAATGGCTGGTATAACATTTTAAGATGGCCAGAAGTGCTTTACAGGCCATAAAACATCCTCTATTGAGACTGTTGTAATTTTGAACAATCATTAAACATAAAACAAGGACTACCTGTATTGCAGTCAGCCTCCCAATAATTCAGAAGAATGCATTACTAGTAGAACCCACACAATATATCTGCAACCATTTCTGAATTGTCTTTTCAAAATAATGCTAATAACTTTTGTAAAAAGTCTACTATGAATATTTGTTTCGTGGTTTCAGAGGAATCATTTTGTCTGTTATATTTTTATTCATGGGGATCCAAGAATTATGCCTTCCCCTCCTAAGAGCAGGCAGCATTTCAAAAGCAAACCATATCAATGCCAGATCATTCTGACTATGATGCAGCTATGGTCATCACAGGATGTCCCAGGAAGAGTGACAGAAGAGAAAGAAAGCTAACAGCTAAGCTACTAGACCGGAACTGTGTCAAGCCATTAGAGACCGTAAGACCTCAGCATTTTATAGAAGGTTGAAAAAGAATACAAACCTGGCAGAATCGACTGATCCAAGGCTGAGTGGAGGAAACAGGACAAACAACTATAAAGATATGTTTGAATCCCTTTCTGTCAAATTGAAGCACAAGGGAAGAAAGTTGTGATTGCCTCTTTGCTCTAATGAAGAAAAAGTGTGGTAAAGTTTTCTCCTGCCTCCCACTAAAATGTTCATCAATGTTTGTGCAGTACTATGAAGTCATGCTTAAATGTTTTCATTAAATTTCTGATTTGCAAAAAATGTGCACATATAATGGGGAGGGATTACTTACATATTAACTTCCACTTGTAGTCTATGCACATATACCAATCACAAGCTCTCAGTGGAACTGAAGCCTAAACATGTCAATAAGAAGATGAAGAGGAAAGAATACTATTGGAACACAAATATCACTCGTTGACTGATACCTAAACCATGCTATTATGGGACTGTGTAAACTGTATTAATATACAAAAAACATACAAATGAATAACTCATACTTTGCAAAGACTTCAGACAAATCCAATTCCAAAGTCTGAGTTTTCTGAGACTAAGTATTCATTTATAAGGAACTATTTCAAAAGTATCCCTTTAAAAACAAATCAATCTCACAAAATTCTGATCCAGTAAAAACAGAGATTCAAGACATTTCATATCAAGTAATCCGTCACAATCTAAAGTCTTCACAGACATTTTAATATTATTAAATGCAAATCAGATCAATGTATATATTTATTTCTCTATTTCTCCATACTACAATAACTTACCAAGTAAACTGGGGGTGCACTAACTGCAGTTTAACAAAATTCCTAAAGGTATTTTCCTCTAATTTAATTGTATGCACTTGGCTAGCCTGATAAGGGAATAAGAAGAAACAAAATCCTTCCACTAGTGGAATCTGAAATAACAAATATGAAGATATGGGAATCTGTTATCATGCCTACAATGCTTGTGGAACAGTTCCTGCATGAAACAACCTGGCATACATTTTAGCATGTGCAAGCTTTTAGAAGTTATTGAAAAAGTCAAAGGAATGGTCACACTTCAGCTAATGAAAGCGAATTTATCAGATCAAAGAAAGAAAGAAAAAAACAACTCTCTATGATACTCAAGCAAATGATTAAAAATAAAACCCAAAATTGAGATACAGAAGGTATTTTGCACCACTGGAATTCAAAATGTTGTTACAATACTTTACTATCAACATATATTTGAAAAAGGTACAAAGTAGTAATGATTTTAATTTCCACAACATATTTTGGAAGACAAACTACAGTGTGTTTCTTTCAGGAAAGTTGCTGATAATTTTCTCTTTCATTAGATGGAAGAAGGCACAAGAAGTTTAGCTATCCTTAAGTTCTTACTAACCATTAGGATAGTACCAGGAGGAAGAATATTGATGAGAGAGATCATGTAATGGATAGTTCTTGAATGAAATCTTCATTCACATTTCAAGGAAAACTGAATTTAAATAGATATCTTGGATATTAACAAAGTGTATTTCAAGAGTAATAAGTAGACAGAAGTTAATGAGGAAAGGAGCTGAATATGGCAAAATATTTCAGGTAATGAAAAAAAGTTAGCACTTTTTAATTTTACTTTTGTTCACTTCTATCCATTTCACCAGGGCAAGAGAAAGGTGAAATAGTAGGACTGTCATATAACCACTGACTATCTCTTGACTCTGAATGAATTTAAATCTCCTATTGTCAAATGGAGAAAAAAAAGACTCAAAAGAGCTAATAAGGACAGATTGTAGGAACCAGGAATGTTTAGCCTTGAGAAGAGAAAGCTGAGGAGGGACATGACAATGCTCTTCAAATACTTGAGTAAAACCAACATTCTGCTCCACAGTACAGGATGCAAAATTAGGATTTAAATTCCAAGAAGGTAGATTCCAATGTTAGAAAACAATTCTTACAGCAAAAGTAGTTCAATAGCAGAACCATTTTATCTTAATGAAGCCATGTATTGGGGATGCTCTGATTTGAGCAGAGCATCAATGAACAGAGACTAGACTTAGTGGCCTACATGGCTCCTTTCAACTTAATAATTCCAAAGCTTTCAGTAGCAGAGTATCATGCAACAAAATGGGAAGGTCAATGGAAGAAAGTATATGAACACTGTTTTCACTTAATAGGTGATGGTATCCACAAAGTACTGACGCAAAGCAATATGTTTGCAATATATAGTTCATACTGACTTACCAATATCAATCTGTTCAACAGCTTCTTGTATAGTAACATTTGGGGAGGCCACTGTTTTGACAAATGGGTAGAGATTGCAAACTACAATTCTAGAAAAAGAAGCATGGAGTAACTTTAAATTAAATTCAAAAGACCGAAGTGTCATTTGCATCACTCTTTGCCAACACAAGAATTCTTTACCATGTCTCAATGTAATGCAACTGTAATTTTATCCCTGCTGTGGCCGATGAAGAGTCTTATGCTTGTTTAACTTTTCTGAATCATCACATGAGAATTGTGTTAAGGCAGTTCAAGACATTGGTGCTCTGGTGATGGGGATCTTCCTACACTTTCTATTAAGTATGGCTAAAGGAAGAGCACTACAATAAACCAAGGTAAAAGCACACTTCTGTGATTATAGATTTCCTGCTGGCAAATACACATTGCCAACATTATTACATCCTTCAGATTTCATTAATGGGATGTTTTGGAACTCGTCTACATCATACCAACAGACTGGCCTCCATTATATGCTGTTTCTAGAATATTTGTGAACTAGGGAAAAATATAAAGGGAATATTCTCAGTAATGATAATTTCTGTGCACTTACAGTGCACTTATAATTACAGTGCACTTCCAAATAGGATGCTATTCATCCACCAGCATGAAGGAACTTAATCCTATTGAAAAGCCTTTTGAACCTTTTGGTTGCAAATGAATTTGACTTTAAATGTTGAAAAATGTTTTTCAGAATATTGAGTATATTAAAAAGATAGAAAAGTCATACTCTTAACTTTTACTTTCACCATGACTACCTTGAGTTATAATCTCCATACTCCTGGCCTTCTACAAGGGCTTGAAAGCCAGGCTCTTGCATACTATGTTGTGGGTAGCTAACAAGGTAGAGAAGATCTCTGGTCTGAAGCTACCCATCGTCTTGGTTTTTTTTTTTCTATTTAACTCTCCTAATTTTAATTGCATTGTTTACCTTTTTTTACTTTTTACTATACCGAAAACCAGCCAGAGTTGCTGTATTAGTAAGATGGGTACATAAACATTTAATAAATGAATAAAACCAAACATTTTATTTGCATATCTTTCTTGGAGTACTTGTGACTCCAATACCGAACCCACCAACTATATTTTTTTTTCTTTCAATATTTGATTGAAAAAAGGGGCAAAAGTTATGTAGTGGCAGACTAAGGATAGTGGAAGACCAAAATCTCAGCATCAAAGACTGACCCTGACACTTTGTCCTCTTACGTTTGAAATTGATTTACATGTTGAAATTCAAATAAAGCTAGGTAAATCTCAAAAGGGTATATTTGCCAATGCTACAAAGTAAATGATGAGAAGTCAAGATTTGACAATCTCTTGCACAATTACAAAAACCCTTCCCAGTTTCACCAAAAAACCCCATCAATTCTGAAAATGCGCATTCACAAAGAGAAGAGAGGTACTTTATAGTGAAAAACCTTTAATCTCTATGCAAGTTAACTTCCGTCAATTGATATCAAAGGTTGACTTAATAATTATTTATTAACCCCCAACTACTCTTCTTACCTTACAAGGCTGAAATCCAATTTTTCCATGTCAGCTTTATCTTGTGGAATATCACGAGCCAGGATGCCTAGTTTTTGTATGAGGAAAAAG
Source organism: Bungarus multicinctus (assembly GCA_023653725.1). NCBI lineage: Eukaryota > Metazoa > Chordata > Lepidosauria > Squamata > Elapidae > Bungarus > Bungarus multicinctus. The sequence goes on from CM042836.1 coordinate 164,261,647, forward strand.
AGAGGCTCAGAAAATGTTAAGACAATCCAGTCCCTTCAAGCCCGTTAAAAATGGCCAATGGGGAATAGTAGTAGGACCTACACTACGACAATAATATAAAACAGTTGGTGTATGAAGAAAAGAGAGTACTATCACATTCTCTTGTAAAGGTTTTACTCTTGAAAGTAAGCTGGCTTCTTTTCTTTTAACCCTAGCCACCCCAATATTGCCTGAAACACACCAGTAAGTTGTATATAAAAATGTTACCCAAAAAACAATATCTACAATGCACACTATTTTAAGTTTTATTATACAAGACTTTCAGCCTTTGATGTGTGAAATAAGGTATCAGAGATAAAATGCCTTTTCCTGTTACTCACATCTATTGTGCTGAAAAATGCATTCATATGGAAGAATCCTTTATGACAAGTTCCCAGCTTGCAGTCTGAATAGATACAGCTGGGACACAAGTTAGCTGTCTGAATAACAGCAGTTTTAGATCAGCCTTCTCCAGCTGGCTAATCTTGAAATGCCCTGGACTTCAATCCTGAATCCCTTCATCATCTCCATTTTGACTGAAATGATAGCTAAGGGCAACAGGTTGAGAAAGGCTGCTATAAATTAATTGAAACTCCAATCAATCCATCTTTTTGCAGATGCCATGCAAATTACAGGATCAGTTTTATGTAAGAGAATCTGTTTTTTTATTATTAGCTGTTCTAGGACCATAATAAAGTACTAATTCATTTACAACAGAGTAACATACCTGCATGCACTGCAGGATGAAGAGTTTTCACACGTCCTCCAAGCATTTCTGGAAAGCCAGTAAGATCGGAAACATCCCTGTTCCAAAAGAAAAGGAATAAAAAAACATTCATATAACAAAAAGCATTCATGTAACACAAGGGTTAGCATCTAGACTTCAGTTTTGCTGCCTTGAGACTGTTTTCTTATTTACAAGAATATATCATGCATCAAAAGTGTCTGCTCTATGGAATAAAGAATGGTGGATACCATTTACTTGTGTGAACTTATTCCATGTCAAATTGGGATACTTGGGAAAAAGTGGAGGGGTCAATACTTTTGACCATGCTGGTACCACCTATAGGATATTTTGTACCAGTTTTCTTTCAAATTGTAGCTTGATGTAAATTTTATTGATTTGCTCCATAGCTGTTCCACTGTTTTCCTTTGAAATTTTGCATCTATTTTATCAATTTTTATTTGCTGTCTCCATGCTATATTTAAATAACAATTTGTAAATGCAGCTTAATAAATTATTTTGATTCCGTATTAATATTTCAAATTCTGCCATTTTTCTTAGGATTTCTCATCCTTCTCCAAGATTGCCTAAGATTTTTCAGCTATTTGGAAATACGTTAACCATGATAGATTACTTCCTTTACTAAGCAATTGTCTTTTGTCTATTCATGGGTCTAGATATTGGCATATGTAATCAGATTTTTTATTATAATGTTCTTAATTAACAAAAATTGTGTGATGAAATATTTATATTCTTCCCCAGAAAAGAAACATGCAGACACTGTTTACTTTGCCAAATATACCAATGACAAAATATAAAGTAGCTCAGATTTTCCCAAAGGAAAAAAAAAAGGCATGTGTTGGTGATTGGAGAATCATTATTTAAAGGAACAGAGACAACAATTTGTAGACTAGACAAATTCTTAAGGGAAATGTGTTGTCTTCCAAGTGCAAATATTAAAGATAAGATAGAGGCTCATCAAAATAATCCAGACCTTTCTCCTGTTTCATATTGGGATAAATAATACTACTAAGACCCTGGAAGCAATTTTAATGGACTATGAACAACTAGGCAGGGTAGCCAAAGAATTAGGAGCCCAGAGGTGGTCATCTCATTTATACTATACAACTGAAGATCAATATCCAATGATGGAACAGAGCATTTTAAAAGTAAATTGCTGGCTCAAAAGATGGTGCATTCATGAGAACTTTGGCTTTCTTGACCATGGATTCACTGCCTACAGGAAGGGCTTCCAGTAAGAGATAGACTGCACCTCACAAGGATAAGGAAGCACGTGTCTGGAAATAACTTGTTCAGCTCTTTTGAAGAATTTGAACTAAAATTGGTGGGGGAGGATGACCAACTTATAGAACTAAACCACAAATCAGATAGCGTCAGATAAAGGGATACCATCAAGACAATGAGAAGTGATAATACCGTTTTACACCATTCTGGTGAGACCAAACTTGAAATACTGTGTCCAGTTCTGGTTACCACAATAGAAAAAGGTGTTGAGTCCCTAGAAAGTGTCCAGAGAACAGCAACTAAGACGATAAAGGGCCTGGAGGATAAATTATCTGATAAATTATCATGATGAACAGCTAGATATGTCTAACCTTATCGAACAGAAGAATTGGGAGGACATGATAGTTGATAGAAAAGGATTGACATTCTCTAAGGTATCATAGGCCAGAACAAGAAATAATGAACAGAAGTTTGTTAAAGAAAGATCCAACAGAGAAATGATAAATTTTCTGACTGTAAGAGCAACTAATAAATGGAACAGGTTGCCTCCTGGGGTTGTGGATGCTCCATCGCTGGAGGTTTTCAAAAATAGACTGGACAACTATTTCACTGGAATGGTATTAAGGCTCCTGCCTTGAGTATAAAGTTGGACTATAAGACCTCTGAGTCTCTTCCAGCACTATGATTCTATTTATTTATTGTTTAGTGTATGGAATTTCAGAAGTCATTCAATCAGATATACAAATGATATATCACTAATAAATTCCATGTGTGTGTGTGTTCATAAACATATGCTGTAGCCAACAACTTGTTTTCCTAGTAGTAGACTGCCAACAAGTACAAGTCTTTCTGTCCTCTTGCTAGATGCAGCTCTTCTCTATTTTTCAGGAATCAATCATCCTACCTCTTCTTCAATAGAATCTCTTTTCTGCTCCTGAAAATTCAGAACACACTTTTTTTTTGCAAACAACTACAAGCAATTTCTGAATTCCAGTGGTACAAAGTCTTTTTTACCACTTGTTTCTGTTTCTTTCTCATCCATTGTTTTTGCATATTTTGTTTGATTTTCTTCTTACCAGAGGATTTTTATTCTTTAATTTGATCATATCAGTTTAAATATGCCCACTCATAGCTTCCTTTTTTTTTTTACTTTTTGTACAACCACAACTGTGAGCTTGGACTTGTTGCTAATATATGCTGAATTGTTTTCAGACATTACATGTCACAACCAAATACCATATCCTGGTTTATTGGTTTATTTTGGTCAATTTATTTTTTATTGGTTGTAAGGGCATCTGTAACACAAACAAAATTTCTAACCTGTGGGACAATAGCAGAGCTTTCCTCAAAGACTGCAGCTGACCAGGGGGTTAGAACAAATGAAGACATACTTTGATGTGACCTGATCTTGGATTGCTCACAGCTTTCTTATGTAATATAAGCAGTCAAGTTTGGAGGCATTCTAAGAACATTTAGCACATGGAAGCTACAATAATCAATATAGTATTTCAATATATAGTTTTTGCTTTAGTTGGGTCTTAGAAACACTTGCAGCTGATATAAGCACTTCTAAACAGAGTTGTCATGGTAAGATAATACTCAGTATCATTAACATACTGATGGTACCCTGCTCAAGTCCTGTAATGACTGCATCCAAGACTTTATAAGAGTTTTCCAATAAGGGTCAGCCATTAAGATGACTCCAGTCAATTCCAACCCATTATAACAGGGGTGTCAAACTCATCCAGCCCATGGGGGTGCTTAAATCTGGCCCACAGGGCCGTCCTGGAAATAGCAAAGGACTTGCCCACAGTGCCTCTGGCAGCCAAAACAGGGAGCAGGGGGCATGTGAGCCCCCCATTGTTCCCCATTTTCAGCTTGGATGGCCTCCTGTAGCACCCTGCTGACCAAAACGGCACGGGCAGCTTTCCCACATCCCGTTTTTGCCAGCAAGGTGCTGCTGGAGGCCATCCAACCCAAAAATGGGGAACAGAGAGTCTTGCACATACCCCCACATCCCATTTTGGCTAGCAAGGTGCTGCAGGCCACCATCCAGTCCAAAAACGGGATGCAGGGGGGCCTCGCACGCTCCCCAATGCCCTGTTTGGCCTGCAGGGTGCTGCAGGAGTCTGTCCCATCTCCCCCAGCCCTCTGCCTGGCCCGCAGAGAACCACAATGCTCATCCAGACCTCAAAGAAATCCAGTTTGACACCCCTGGTCTAAAACACAAATAAAACCTAGATTAAATAAATATTGCTGAAAGACACCAGTGAGAATACCATTATTTATGTTCTGGACTTTGTTCTCACCTATCTTACATGATTCTAGGCAGTTCCGAATAACTGATAAAAATAAGGATAAAAACAAAATGACACTTTCATCAGAAGACACAAGTGTAAGAGGAACCTCAAACTGCATGCCAGATCAGTCAGGGGAAGTGTTACAGAAAGACAGACATGTCAACTCTCCTAACTCCAGGGGAAAAATGATCTACAACCACTTCATCTTGTTAAGGTTGAGTTTGAGTTTCTCTCTCATTAGAACTTTTCAGTCTCCATGCAATGAGCTAGTAGCGTAATTTGAATAGCATAATTTGTCCAGTAGAGATGTATAATGGGATATGTATAATGGGATAATGATGATGATGATGAACTCCCAGAGACTTCATATAGATGTTAAATAGGAGAGAGGCATAAGCTGAGTAACCCAATATAGCAGGGTCTAGGGATGGACTTCTCTTCCACCATTACTGACTGGTATCAGCCACAAAGGGTAAAAAGGAAAACTATTGCAAAGTAGCACCTCTCACTCTTCATCCCTGGAGCTGGTCCAGCAAAATACCAAGCAATGGTATCAAAAACCACTAAGCGATATAGGAGGGCCAGAAAAGACTGGCCAACCTCATCTTGAGCCCTCCAAAGGTCAATGACCAACATAATCAATGTTGCCTATTATTTTAGCTTGGCCTGACTGAAAAGGGTCTAGATAATCTGCTTCATTCAAACCTTGCACAGCTGGGAACCTACCACTATTAGGACCTCATTACCTTTCAAACTAAATATTCCACTGGATGAAAATTAAACAATTAACAATGGAAGCATTATGAGCAGTTTATCAGAACACCTTGCAAATTTTAACACAGCAGAATTCTGAGTTATACAATAACATTTCTCAGATGTCAGAAAGCTCTATTTGTGATGTAATGGAAGAAGCAAAGTGAGGCTATGTCAGTTATGAGCAGCTATCAGGCCAAGCCAGAAGATAACACAGTAATATCCAATCAAGTCCAATATTTTATTTTACCTGACATTCAAACCTGCATCCCGAAGAACTTTTGCTGTTCCTCCTGAGGCAACCAAAGTCAAACCCAAAGAATTCAGACATTTTGCAAATTCCACCAGGCCAGTTTTATCTGAGACACTAAATAAAGCTGAAACAAAAGAAAAACAAATTCTTTAATGAGAATATTGATATATAGCAAACCCCCACAATCATACGGGGTCAGTTATGCAGCTAAATTCACTATAGTTCTATTTTAAGAACTGGCAATCATCAATGAAGAAGGAGATTGTTTTTACAAATTGATCTACCAAGTGGGTTTCCGTCATACATTGTCTTTCCTGCTACGACTAAATGGAAACATTGCCACTTCTCAGCATAACTCAACAATAACCTATAATTCAGCATCTCCAATAGATATTGAATTACAGGGTCAATCATCTTCAGTGTTGCTAGCATTGTAATTCACACCAGGAAGGCATTACTGGTGGAGGGAGCTAGCCCAGAATAAATTTAATCTAACGAAGAAGGCTTGTATAACAATCTTGCAGTTTTTACAAAATGTCTTACAAAAACGTTTTACAATTTTCTTCTGTCTCCCAACTGATGTAATGCTTGGGATAACTGAGAATAGGGCAGCTGCTGTTCCTTTTGTTAATTTACTCCTCAAATTATTTCATATGTTTCCCAGGAATTATACAAAGAGAAAAATGTATTGGCCACAAATAAAGAGGGCAAAGTGCACTGTAAATGTGAACATAACAGAATGAAAAACATAAACTGAAATGTAACATGGAGCTTTCAACATTATTTTATTCTCCTAGGATGATAAAGACTAACTCTTTTCATCTTTTTTCCTTGATTTAAAGTGTGTCTTCAAAAATAAGTCCGTATATTCATATTTCTATTACCCTGAATGAATCCACTGCAAGATGAAAATCTTTTCAACACACGTGGACAGAAATGTAATTAGGCAGGGCTGTCTGCTTTATTTCTCACCTTCATGCCATTTTAAACAGTTATCCTAGATGCCTTTCAGTGGGATAAAAGCTCCTCTGTTCTTAAAATGTTGGTTTTGTACTCTGTCCTTCAATAGGATTTGAAGGATTCCATTTAACTCGAAGTTTGCGAAACTGCATCGCAATCATGAGAATCAAATAGCTAAAATCGCATTGCACTTTACGTTTTACACTGCAAATTGTCCCAACGTATTTGCAAGCTCCTCTTAAAAAATATGCAAAAAAGAAACGAACAAACCCGGGAGAAAAGTTGCGGATTACATTCATCGGGAGCCAAAGAAGATGCACTGAAAAAAAGCAACCCTCTACCAATAGTTGAAAGGGATTCAACCCAAGAACAAAACTCCACTCATTTCTCCTGAAGGGCCTTAACTTCCAACTTGGACGGGGTGGAGTTAAAACTTTTAACCTATCAGGACACTGATTAACTATGCACATTGATTTTTAATACGCAATCACCTAGTAGACCATGCAGATACTCTGTAGCTTTTGTGCAACGGTTCCCCTTCAATTTAATCATATGGGGAAAAGCGCCAATGCAGGTCACGAGGCTTGCTTCTGAATAACACGAGTTAAGATGGGACGAACTTCAGCACAGAGCGTACACCAGGCAGAAGAGGAGCCATCCCCACTTTTTTTTTACAGATTACCAGAGTTGGAAAGGACCTTAAAGATCATCTAGTTCAACCCTTCGCCCAAACCCTCCCCGTAAGTCAATCACCAAACCGGGCGGAGCCCTCCAGTAAGCCAAAAACCAACAGGCGATGCTTCCTTCTCCTTTCAGAGAGGGCGTGTTTTGCTGCTGAGAAAGTAAACGAGCAAAACTTTTGCAGTGCAGTTGAACCCGCAGGGTCGAAATGCCAGGCATGGCAATCGAAACTCACCCAGCTGCTGCCTCGAAGTCATGTTTGTAGACCCTCGGCAAAAAAAACAGTCCGTGAAAAGAACAAGCGACGAGAAAGAAAGCCTGCCCCTCGCGGGTGGATATAAATAAGGAGGTGGTGGTCGAAGGAAGGGGGTGGGGTTTACGATTGCATGCCGGGAAGGCGGGGAAAGAACTGAATCGCCTGAGGCTTTGATATAGCAATAGAAAGAAGCGAGAGGAATTTAGGCCTTGCTGGATAGGATAGGACAGGATAGGATACCTTATTGGCCAAGTGTGGTTGGACACACAAGGAATTTGCCTTGGTGCAAATATTCTCAGTATACATAAAAGATACATTCGTCAAGAATCATAAGGTACAACACTTAATGATAGTCATAGGGTACAATAAGCAATCAAATCATATTAGGAAACAGTCAGTGTAAATCATAAGGATACAAGCGGCAAAGTTACAGTCATATAGTCACAAGTGGGAGGGGATGGGTAATAAGGAGTGATGAGAAGATTAACAGTAATAGTAGTGCAGACTTTGTAATAGTTGAACAGTGTTGTGGGAATTATTTGTTTAGCAGAGTGATGACTTTCGGGAAAAAACTGTCCTTGTGTCTAGTTGTTCTGGTGTGCATGTTCTATAGCGTCGTTTTGAGGGAAGGAGTTGAAACAGTTCATGTCCAGGATGTGAGGGGTATAAATATTTTCACAGCCCTCTTTTTGACTCGTGCAGTATACAGGTCCTCGATTGAAGGCAGGTGGGTAGTAATTGTTTTTTCTGCAGTCCTAATTATCCTCTGAAGTCTGGGTCTGTCCTATTGGGTTGCAGAACCAAACCAGACAGTTATAGAAGTGCTGATGATAGACTCAATGATTCCTCTTTAGAACTATATCAGCAGCTCCTTGGGCAGTTCTAGCGTAGAATGACAAGGGGAGTGGTCCCTGAATGAGACCTGCTATATTCTAAGTCAAGGGACAGTGTAAAAGCTGAAACTCTATTCACTGGTCACCTCAGACTAAATGCCTTTGATGCGGTAACGGTATCTTCTACCTCGTTTGTACCATGCAAAATTCCATAGTTCTGCGCAATCTTGGTATGCGATTGTTCCCTGCATTGAGGTTTTCTTTAGTCACATAGCTAGATTCGCATGTTTCAGCAATGTGGGTGATAGAGTAATTATTTTTAGATTCCAAAGTTGGGAGAAAGACACTGGAAACAGGGAGGCTGATTGGAAAGGTGGTTTAATGATGAATAGACCCATCAGCGTTTATGGTTCTGGTGTAGCTGACAAATTGTTTGATGAGTACATGGATTCTTTTAAAAAATTTTCAGAGATGTCGTTAGTGGGGATTATGCAATGTTTAAAAAGCCCTTAGGAGATAGCAATGTAGTGAGCTCTGAGTATTCTGCTAAATGGTAGTGGGTTAATCCTATTATGTCCTGAAGGTTCATGTCCTGTTTTTAATCCCATCCTGGAGCTGAAGATCGTTTGCAGATAAGATGGCCTAATCTTCCTTAATGGGCACAAAATATTTGCTGGGGGCTATTAAGAAAGACTGAGTCTGCTTCCTGCCTCTAAAAATATGTTTCTTCATTTCTCATTTAGGGAAATATAATATTCGGCCTTTTTAATATTTCTCAAAATATTTCATTCTTCTAGGAGGGAGGATGACTTCCTGCAGAAACAGAGGTGGTATTCAGCAGGTTCTGACCAGTTCTGGAGAACCGGTACCAGAAATTTTGAGTAGTTCAGAGAACCTGCAAATACCACCTCTGACTGGAGATTTTACAGAATCCTTCCCCTGCCATGCCCACCAAGCCACACCCACAGAACCGGTAGTAAAAAAAAATGAATCCCACCACTGCGCAGAACATTACTGAATAACTGAATAAAATATACATGTACATAAATATTAATATAAATGTGTAAACTTCAAATATTATAAAAGGAGTACTGTTGTTTGTTTAGGTAGTCGTCAACCTAGGACCACAATTGACCCCCCAGAAATTATGTTGCTAAGCAAAACATTTGTTGAGTGAGTTTTGCCCCATTTTATGATCCTTCTTGCCAACTTTGTTAAATTTAATCACTGCAGTTAAGTTAGTAACCCTGGTTGTTAAGTGAATCTGGTTTTCCTATTGACTTTGCTTGTCAGGTCAAAAAGATGACCATGTGATTATGGAGATGCTGCAATGGTAAGTGAAACATGGTCATAAGTCACTTTTTTCAATGCTATTGTAACTTTGGTCACTAAATGAACTGTTGTAAGTCAAGGACTATCTGTATCTTGCATAAATAGAATATATCTAGAATAATAGAATAAAATTAAATACCTTTAATTTAAATCCAGCTTTACATTAGTGTAAAACAGAGGTCCCAAGCCCCAGTCCATGGACTGGCCCCAGTCCATGACATGCCGGGCTGTGCAAACAAGTAAAGCCCCATCCATGGCATGCAGACAATACGCACACACACACACACAAGCAGAGAAACCTTTCTCCCTGGAAACAGTCCCTGATGCTCAAAAGATTGGGAGCTGCTGGTGTAAAATATCACAGAACAGGTCTTGATGCTGCCTGGCTGTGATATTCTTTTTTAAGTACTAAGTAAATCTAATCTTTTCAAGACAAAACATACCCAGCACCTTCAATCTTTCTTTATGGGGTTTAGCCTTGAGACTTAATTACTCTTGTTTGCCTTTTCAAACTGTTCCCAAGGGTGGTGCCCAAAACTGGATACAATATTGAGGTCATTCTCACTAAAGCAAAGTACTAGATCAATTACTTAATGCAATTTGCAAATCACTTTACATAAATGAGATTTGCAATCAACTGCATTTAGTTTCTTGTATCTTTGTTCCTATTACATTTCAGTTCAGTTTTCAAACTTATCAAGGTTATTTTGAATAAAATTTCTTTCTTCTAGCATATTAGCAATTCCAGTTTTGGGTCATCTGCAAATTTGAGGTTTAGTTTCACCTGTTTCATTGACATCATTAATAAAATAATTAAGGGATAGAGAGGGCATTTTTGCACCCAATATCTCTCTCCAATTTGACAGAAAACCATTGTTGGTATTGCATTATGAAATCTATAAGGAAAGTTATCAGATGAAAAAAGGAGGTATAGTTAGTATTGTTATAACAAATAGCTCTAGCTGTGAAACCGAATGAAATAAATAACTGTTGCATTACCCAGCTTACCCTAATTACACAGGACTGAGAAATGCTTTATAGTTACTCTAGTCTAAGACTTGTTCTTGACAAATCTATGTGGATTTTGAGTTACTATGGTATGGGTTTTTGAGGGGAATCTGAAAATCTGTTCTAAAGTCTTTGCAGCTATTGATACAAATTAGTTGGCCCTCCAAACACTGCACTAATTCTTTGGAATTTCTTAAATATACATAAAGCTTCAGGTAATTACTTCAGATGTAACCCAGATCAGGGGTCGCCAGCCTTTTGGACATTAGGGACCACCAAACTCATAATTTTAAATCCTGCGGACCAGAGATCCTGGGAAAATCCCCAAAAAAGTCTGCAGGAAAATTCCCCACCCTGTTTTCCTACCGATCGATCATTCTTTATTTGGGATCATAGGATACTGTCTCCAGCTCCATTCTCAGGGGGAGAGAGAAAGAGAGAGACTTTTAGCTTCATGCAAGGAAAGCAGCAGAAGCAGCAGCAGTCTTTCTTTCTCTCCCCAAACTCCGCCAGAAATGAGTCTTTGCCGGTGTAGCCTCTTGGAGCAGGATGCCTTGCAGAATCCCAAAAATTCATTTCTGGCGGAGTTTGGGGGAGAGAAAGAAAGACTTTTGCTGCTTTACTTGTGTGCAGCCAAAAGTAGAAGAAGAAAGAAGCAGCCTGGTGGCCAGAGCAGGCGCATGGGACAAGTGGGGAAAGTTCTCCCACTCCGCCCTTTCCCCCCTTCCTTCACTACCTCATGTTGTTTGCAATGCAAGCGACGCAAGCCTTGTGTTTCTGCAGGCCATGTGGGCAGCGCAGCCTTGTGTTCCCGCACAGCCTGGATTAATTGCTTTGGGGGGATGATTTCGGGATGACATTTCTCTGTGGTCCTCTAAAATTTTCTCATGGGCCACCAGTGGTCTCCGGCCCACTGGTTGGCAACCACTGATCCAGATGGTACTAGAAAGTAAAACTCATTCGGAGAAACACTTTCCTGACCAATCCTGCTCGTTACAGTTTGAATACTGCAAAATATTTTCTTATTGGAAAATATAGAACCAAGATAGGAATTGGAGTGCCTTTATTATATTATGTCATAGCCTTTAACTTTCACTGAGCAGCTGATTGGCCATTTCTTTGGTTTTCATTTTACATAAGTCATCTTTGATTTTCTTAGTAATCTTTGCCATCTTCTGTTCATTCTGAGTTTTAGCATTCCTGATACTCTCGTTATAGTTGTAAACTATTCTTGTTTGGTATGTACTCTTTGTTGATAACCCAATCTCCAATTCAGCATCCCTCCAAGCTCCATTTTGGGAGCTTCCTAGCCTCAGAGGAGCCTCTAGGGGAGCATTTTTGCTCCCCTAAAGCTCCTCTGGGGCTCTGGAAGGCAAAAAATTGAGGGGGGGGAGCTGAGCTCCTCCCTCCATTTTTTGCCTTCCTGGGCCTCAGCAAGGGGAATCCCAGCACAGCTGATCTATGGACAGCTGATTGTCGGGAGGGAAAAAAAGAATAAATATCTTAGGCAAATGTCAGGCGGGTGGGTAAGCGAACATTGGGCGGGAGGGCAACCGGATTGGGGGGGTGGCCATCCAGAACTTACTACCAGTTCGATGACCCACGCCAGATTCTTGCTACCGGTTTGCCCAATCCGGTGCGAATTGGTTGAATACCACCACTGATATACACATACTTACATACACACACACACACACACACACACACACACACACACACACACACACACACACACACAGAGAGAGTGTATTCAGAAAGTATTCAGGTTCCCTTCACTTTTGTCAATTTCGTTATGCAGCAACCTGATTCTACAGTTGTTGAAATTATCATTTTTCTCATTAACCTATACTCAGTACCCCAAAATGACAAAGTGAAGGCAGAATTTTAGAAATGTCTGTAAATTTATTAAAAAGAAAAAACTGAAATATCACATTGGCATATGTATTCAGACCCTTCACTCAATAATTTGTTGAAGCATTTTTGGCAGCAGTTACAACCTCGGCCTTTTTGGGTATGCTGCAACAAGCTTTGCATACCTGGATTGAGGGATTTTCTGCCATTCTTCCATGCAAATCCTCTCAAGCTCAGTCAGGTTGGATGGTCACTGTTGGTGGACAGCCATTTCCAGGTCCTCCAGAGATAGGATTAGGGTTCAAGTCAGGGCTCTGGCTGGGCCACTCTAGGACATTCACAGAATTGTCCCTAGCCATTCCTGTGTTGCCTTGGCTATATGCTTAGGATCATTGTTATATTGAAAAGTATACTTGGTCCAGCCTGAGGTACTGAACCCTGTGGAACAGGTTTTCATTGAGGATATCCATGTACTTTGCTCCATTTAGCTGACCAGTCTGCTAGTCCCTGTTGCTGAAAAACACCCCCACAGCCTAATCGACCACCACCATGCTTCACTGTTGGGATGGTATTGGGCAGACAATGAGCGGTATCTGGTTTCCCCAGACATACCATTTAGAAATAAGGCCAAAAGTTCAATTTTGGTTTCATCAGACCAGAAAAAAATTGTTCTTCATACTCTGAGAGTCCTTCAGAGGCTTTTTTTTGCAAACTCCAAGTGGGCTTTCATGTGCTTTGCACTGAGGAGAGACTTCTATCTAGCCACCTTGCCATAAAATCCAGATCGGCAGAAGGCTGCAGTAATGGTTGCCTTTCTGGAACTCTGTCCCATCTCCACACAGGATCTGTGGAGCTCAGTCAGTGTCAGCTAGTCTGCTGCTTGCTGCCATGGAGAAGTGGGGAGTGGTCAATGGAGAAATTTTCTTTGCAGCTCTGCAACTGTAGCTTGACTTATCTCTACTGAGTGTAGATTAATGAGGAAAAAAAGTGAATTTCAACAACTGTAGTATCAAGCTGCACCATAATGAAATTGACAAAAGTGAAGTGGGTCTGAATACTCTCTGAATGCACATATTAATCACAGTCCATTTTGAATACATAGTGGAAAAGTGAGAAGTATAAAGGTTGATATATGGTATAAAGCTATTACAGAATCTAGATGCTCCACTTAAAATACTGCAAAGCTTCCTTCCAGAAAGTAAAAAAGAAAACCGATTATGGAGAAGGTATGTAGTTTCCCTTAAAGGAGAATAAAGGAGAATGTCTGTAGCTCAGGGTTAGTATATGGTGCCCTTGATGCTCTCTGAGTTTGGGTGTTTTCTTGTTGATGTTTCATTACCTAAACTATGTAACATAATCATTATCAAGCTCTAACATGAACATCAACCAAGCTCGGAGGGAGCTACGACCCCTCATACTATCCATTTTTATTCCTGAATCCCAGTGAGATGGGTGTTAGTCACATGGAGACATTTCCTAGAAGGCAGTAAAGGGCCTTTTGACTGATCATAAGAACCCTGATATGCTAAAAACTATTAAACTGATTTAATTTCATGCTATGGTACTTACTTGGAAAGAAAAATTTCTTTGTTGATACCCTCATCAGATTACTCCAATATAACAGCACCAAAGAGGATCTCTCATCTCCTCCAACCAGATAGTAGCAACAGCCACAACCAGAGCACGAAGTAGAGCAAAGTCCAATTTGGCTAATGACGTAACCCAGGCATTGAAAGTGGCCCTGTTCAAGGGTAAGTGGCTCACCAGTCACAAAAAGGATGTCTCCTTACTTGGGTCAGAAGGAAACTTTATATACCTGTGAGTCAGAGACCCCTAATTCTACAACACAGCCACAACTCCCCCCAAAAAACTGTGGGGCATTTTGACTTTGTAAAAACCCTGCTTGTCCTTGGGTGGCAATTTTGATTGCCAAGCATGAAAAAAGACATAGAAGGATACATGGCTAGTTGCTCCATGCGTGCGTCGGGTAAAGGGCACCCCAGAAATCCATTGGGACTTTTGCACCTAGTTGCTAGCCCCACAGCCTGTGGAAGGAGATCTTTATGGACTTTATGGTTGAACTATCTAAGAGCTTGGGAAACACTGTGATATGGGTCCTCACCAACTTGCTTTCCAAACAGGTACACTTTGTGGCGTGGCCCAACATCCCTTCTGCATGAACACTCACAAAACTCTTTGTTCAACACATCTATAACATCCATTGGGTGCCCGAATGAATTATCTTCGACCCAGAGATGCAATTCACTTCCTGGTGCTGGCAGGAGTTCCTAAAGTTACTAAGGACCACACAAAGTACTGGTTCCTGTGAATGTAGAAAAAGTGTCTTGGAACAATATCTCAGATGTTATATTAATTACCAATAGAACAATTGGTTAGACTTCCTTCCCTTTGCAGAAGTAGCTTACAACAATTCTATACACAACAGTACTAGCTTTGCCACTTTTCGTGTCACCACCGGCCAGGATTTTGTTGCTATGTCACAACTCCCGCAACAATCATTCCAATGTGTGTCTCTGGCTGAGTAGATAAAACAATTGCAATCTACTTAGCCTGTAAAAGTGCTGGGGCACATACAAAAAATATGCGGATAAAAATGGTATCCACAGAAGAACTACAACGTTGGACAGGAAGTGTATCTTTCCACCAAATACCTACAATCTAGGCAACCTTCAAAGAAAGCAGGGAGCGGGTTGAAATATATAGACCCTTTCCCATTAGCAAGAGTTATTAATCCAGTAACTGTTGAGCTAAAGCTACCAAAGAACCTTAAAAAGATAACATCCTTTGTCCCACTATAATCTGCTTAAACCAGCCAAAATCTCTCCATTAAAGCCATCTGCAGAAGCTCCCTCTCCTTCTGAATTAGTTGAAAGCAAACATCACTTTGAAGTAAAGGGAATCCTAGATTCACATTGACAACAACCAAGCTCAGAGAGTAGCAAGTAATAAACACTAGACACTAAAGTTCTCTCTAGAGCAAAACTACTATCAGACCACATATACTGAAGAGAGCACAGATCCAAGAGTCATTCATCCATATGTTGACAAATTCATACTCAAGCAGCTCCTTTTCAGGTAACTCTTTGGGAAGCATTTCCATGGAGGGCAGAACAAATATTACACAGACACATTAAAGGCCTTTGTTAAGTCACTTGACATAGACATGACCACCTGGGAAATGCTGGCACAAAATCACTTTACCTGGCATGGATTGTCAAGCTTACAAAATAAGGCACACCTTAAGAACACAATAAGCATGAATGGTGCAAATCTAGAGCCATAGGTGCAATAACTGCAATCTATAAGCATATTTGCCCAACCAACCCTGACATTCCATGCCTGAATTGGCATGACCAAAGAGCTGTGTATTTTGTAAATAAGCCACATAAATTAGGTGCCCTCGGTGTAGGTAGTTACACACAAACACATATGTGTAATAAACAAATGAATTGGCACATTCATTGACCTTACATTTTGGCATGAACTAATCAAAAAGCCATGTTGTCACTAATTTAACAAGACAAACCACTTTCTTGTATCTTCTTTGTCTCTTCATTATAGTTATGAGCATGTGTTCCTTTGCTATTTCTAAAATATGTCTGTTAGATTTGGCATTTTTCTCAGATGTTATTCTCATCTCCTACTTACCACAGCATAAAAATGCTTTGATATTCAGTTTTAAGGAACATATGCATATGACATTGCCTCTGTCTCACGTAGCCCAATAAGGAGTGAGCTTGAAATCTCTGTATTGAAATTGTATTTTCCTTTGCCAATACGTATCTCCATACAGTCTACAACTACCCAGTTCCTATAGCTATTTCTACTGAAGGCATGTCCCTTCTCAGTCTGGTCACTGGATTTTATCAGCATTGCCTTCTATACGCTTCAAGAGAGACTGTACCTCTGGTTTGCACAGCCTTGTTATTGTTTTTGACATGGAAATATCTTCTTCTTGGTACTTTGCAAATGAATATTTCATTAGATCAATAACTCATGTGAAAAGCCAATGATTGACAAATAAAGATTTAAAAACAACAATGAAACATTATTGATTTCATGGGAAACTGACATTTTAATTTTTCTTTTATAGCATTAACATTGAGCACCTGGCATTATCCTCAAAGTTATTTTGATTTGGGCTGAAAGAGAAACTGGACAGTTGGCTTGTACAGAATAGATTTGCCAGTCAGTATGATGATAATTTGTATTGCTACACCTCAGATTAATATAATGGCAAAAAAAAATCTGGCTGATTGGTGGGGCATATGCCGAGGACCAGAACAAAGATGGAAGGAACTGTTGATCTGCATGTCAACTCCATTCCAACTGATAGATTCAGATTTTTAAAAATCTTTTGTTGTTGACACAGATCTATTGATCTCCAGTAAGGAGTGCCTAGAGCTCTCCAATTCTGCTCCATTATAAATTATTAAGAACAATTGTTGTTTTCTTTTCCCTCTGAGTGGGAGGGAAAGGAATACACATCAAAGCAGCCATGAAGAATTGCTCTTCAAGTTTGAATTTATTCTTTTCTATAAGTTCTTAAGAAAAACTTAGATGGTATGAATAATTAGTGCAATGATTCAGTAACTTGCATATTCTTTTATATCTCCCTTCAAACTTTTTTAGAATAGTGTTTCTTTACAAAGCTGTTCACACAGAGTTCTTAGAATTTGAACTGCCTCATCTGCAGCTTTAAATAATTCTGTGGTCCTTTCATCTCTGTGTGTTTTCCTATTTAATGGTCTGTTGCCTGACATACCTTATTTTTCTAATGGCATTAGTTCCTGAATATATTAGTTCTTAACAAATGCTTCTTTTATTCTATAAGGCCATTTTAAAGACTTTTGGCATAGCCTTTCCATCTTTAATGTCATGTGTCTCTATCAGAAGACTGTGATAATTATTGAGTCTTTCTGCCCTAGCTAGAAATCCTCCCATGATCTGTTTGATCTTAAAATATTTCTCATTTTTCTTTCCTTTGTTATTTGTTGACATGCTTGGTCCAGCTATCTTTTCTTCCTTGGAAGTCTGTTCAGTCATTGTAGATCTGTGTAGTGGTTCACCATTTTCTCTTTGCTTTTCATGATTTTAGACCTTTTTGAACCAAAACCTATTTTGTGTTGTGAAATTTGAAGGTTTTTTAAACTTCAGTTTTTACAGTGTCTTTTCCTGGGTTTCTTTAGGTTCACTTCTATAAAAGTTGAAGTATGCTAAATATGTTATCTATGTTGTCATATTTTACAGTTCTAAGTCAAATTTATTCTAATAATTCATGATCTTTTAATAGCCTGCATTCCAGTTGATTTGATTATACATCTTTATTATATATTATATATTCCTAGTATGCTTGATTGCTTATTGTACCCTATGACTAACATTAAGTGTTGTATCGTATGATTCTCGACTCCTGATGAATGTATCTTTTCTTTTATGTATACTGAGAGTATTTACACCGACAAATTCCTTGTGTGTCCAATCACACTTGGCCAATAAAGTATTCTATTCTATTCTAATTGAGATAACCAACTGGTAACATCCTTATTGAAAAATTGTGCTCGTGTTTCTTCAACCAATTGTTGGCATTGAACAAAGAATTCTATTCACAAGCTGTATTAACTTATATACTGCAACCTTGAACCTAGTAAATCTAACTCTTTCTGTAATACCGGACGCTTAAATTTCTCTAATAGTTTGCACTCCTGTCACCAATGAATACTATTATGTCCATGATGCAACTAACACGTCTTGCAAATTATCATAAAAATTCTTAGCATCTTCCTCCATGATGTCTTACAATAATGTGTATACTTACATAATACAGATGTTTACTAGATATCCATTAATTTTAATAGGTATAATTTCTGTTTATTGGATTATAGTTGAACACATACTGTATTTTTCGAAGTATAAGATGCATTCCCTCCCCCCCCAAAAAAGTGGGTGGAAATGTCTGTGTGTCTTATACAGCGAATATGGGCCCATTTTTGGCCTCCCAAAGCCTCCGTGCATCCCGTTTTTGCCCTCCGCGGCATCCCGAGGCACTCTGCAGGACAAAAACGTTGGCGTGCAGAGTGCCTCTGGACATTGGGTAGGGCAAAAATGGGACACATGGAGGTGTGTCTTACAGTCTGGTGCGTCTTATACTCTAAAAAATACGATAGGTTCTTTTTTAATACCACAGTCATTTTAACTGGTCTAAACATGGAGTCATCTGATCTAAAGTGCCCATTTAGGCTCACTTATATTCGCTTTGTCCTAGGATATTTTATTTGGCATATTTTTAGTTCTGCTTTAACTATTGGTTCTACCTTGGTTCATCCTTTTCAGAGTGTATGTTTCCTTTTAAAATAAGGAATTTCTCTGTTAATATTGGCATCTTTGATGACTGAAATTCCTTGCTGGTTTTGTCTAGCCACATCATCATCATCTTCCAATGCACTCAATGTACTTCCTGGTAAATACACCTCTTTCATCTGCACTAAAAGTTGTCTCGATTCCATCCATATGTATGAGTTCTCTTGGCAATAATACAGACGCTGTTTTCAATTGTTTCCTTGTGGTTTTAATTCAATAATTGTTTTTCCTAGGTGGATTGGTGTCCTTCTTGCCTACCCAGTCCCAGCTGGCTCAATTCCTCATTGTAAATTAGTCACAGCTTTGCCTTTACCCTTTCAAATTTACTGGGTGTGTTACTCTCCTGTCATAGGAGTTCTGATCTTTTTTGTCACCTGAAGGTGGCAGTCTCTCAGTAGGAGAGCAGCTACCAGTAGGCAGATTGCTGATACGCAAAGTGCGCTGTCTGTACTACAGTATATAGCAGGTGCTTAACTTTTCAGGATTCTAATGCTAACTAGATGAACAGAATATCAGAGTTGGAAGGGACCTTTGGAGGTCTTCTAGTCCAATCCCCTGATCAGGCAGGAAACCCTATATGATTTCAGACAAATGGTTGCCAAATCTCTTCTTAAATCATCAGATCATTTAGGTAATACTACATTATTGAATTTTGTAAATTCAGAATTATGAACTGCATGTATTAATAGTTACTGAACTTTCAGGTTGCAAAATATTAAATTATCAGGGGATCTTCCTGCAAGCATGGGGAGTAGAGGTATAACAACCTCCTCATCAATGACCAAAAAGCAAACTCTTCAAAAGCCTCAAAAAACCCATAAATAAGCACAGAATTGTATCCATAGTAAAATGAATGAATAGAGAAAAGACTAGACTTGGAGAGAAGAGAAGAGTCTATGGAAAATAAAGTTTTACTTGGATGCAAAGTTTATTCTGGTGAGTTCAGTTGAGTAGTGTGGCTGTTGGAACTCTCTTGGGAAGAAAAGAGGCCTTCCTTTTGTTCTGCTGAAAAGAGAGGAGACAAATCACAGCAATTCAGCATTTTTCATCTCTTCTTTATATAAACTACCCTTTTTAATTTTTGAATTTTAAATACATCTTTTTTATCATTAATTGTGCATACTTTCAAATACCGGTATATAATTAAAAAATGAATTAGGTGCAACTCTATTTGCAAAGGTTTTTTTTTTTCCAGCCACAAGTACTGCATATTTGTAAGGATAATATCTGAACTGTACTTTATATTTTATATAAACTAAATAATCCTGAATGAACCATGAATTTTTATATACTGTATATTGAATGATCTGAGAAAACTTGATGATCATTTATTCAAGACTTCATTTACTATACAAGCCTCTACGTTTATATTAATTAAATCAATCAGTCTAAAAACAGGTCAACTCTTCCAACAGCTAAACCAGATCATGAGCAGCTCTGAATGCACAAACACGAATCAGAATTATAATAGAGCTGGAAGGGACTTTGGAGGTCTTCTAATCCAACCTCTTGCTCAAGCAGAAGACCTCATACCATTTCAGACAGGTGGCTGTCCAGTTTTTTCTTAAAAACCTCCAGTGATGAAGCACCTAGAATTTTTGAAGGCAAGCTGTTCCACTGGTTAATTGTTCTCACTATTAGGAAGTTTCTCCCTAATTCCAAGTTGCTTCTCTCCACAAGTAGTTTACATCCATTGTGTCTTGTCTTGCCTTCTGGTGCTTTGGAAAATAGGTTGACCTCCTCTTCTTTGCGGAATGGGACCTTCAGGTTCCCACCTTTGGCCTCGCCTCCTGCCTCAGCCATTTACAGCCAGTTTTCCTCCTCCACTGGCCCTCCCCCGGCCATTCACCCTGGCCAATGGCCCTCTGGCCCTCTGCCCTGCGCCATTCAGCCTGTCCCATTTGCCAAGACATTGTCCTGGGGCCTTTGGCTGCACGGGACAATTAGCCACCACCCAAAAGCCATGGTGCTTCTGCCTGCCAGCGTGTGACGGACAATAGGCAATCGCAGGGACTGTGCGGCTATGGGGGAGGTGCAGCAGACAAATGGCAGAGCCTCACAGCCTCAGGCGCAGGGGGAAGCAGCTTCTGACATGGGGGAAAGAGGCTCAGGGCTTCTGGCATTGAGGGGGTGTGGTAGCCGAACAGCAGAGGCTCAGGGCATCTGTGAGAAAAACCACCCAATTCACAGAAGGACCCCACAGTTCAACCCTCCCTACAAAGATCTTCGTCTGTTCAAACGTAAGAATGTTTTCCAACAAAGTAGAAGTGCTTTGTTTAATTATGTCTTAGCCTGGCTCTCTGAATCCAGTCATTGTGGTTGGTTCAGTAACCGTGATGAAGCCAGTAATGGTTTGGCTTGATGTGTGAGTCCACCTAAGCCAGTGATGGCTTACTTTTTCTTCGCACGCGTGCCTGCACCCATAATGTGTGCGCGGCCACCCTGCATATGCGCACGCAGCCCCCATGCATGCGTGGCAGATACCCGACAATCAGCTGGCTGATTGGGGCGCGCGCATGTGCAGTGGGGTCTGTTCCAGGTGACCTCTTGTGTGCCGGCAGAAATGGCTTTGCGTGCCACTTCCAGCACACATGCCATAGGTTCGCCATCACGTACCTAAGCTGTACCGAGGTATAAAAAAATATTTTGAAAGATATCTTCTAATTCTTAGGGACTAGCATCATTCTTTTTTACTTACTTCTGATCCCTGGAGAGATATCTGACATCGCTGGTCTTAGAATATATGTAGTCCTTGATTTACAACCATATATTTAGTGACCATTCAAAGTTACAACAGCACTGAAAAAAGGGACTTAGGACTGTTCTTCACACTTAACGACCGTTGCAGCATCCCCCACAGTCACATGATCAAAATTTGGATGTTTGGCAACTGACTTGTATTTATGATGGTTGCAGTGTCCTGGGGTCAGGTTTTTGCAGCCTTCTGATGAGCAAAGTCAGTTGGGATGCCAGAGTCAGTGATTCACTGAACAGATGCAGCAATTCACTTAACGATGGTGGCCAGAAAAGTTGTAAAATGGGGCAAAACTTAACAACCAACAACATTCACAACTGCAGCGATTACAAAACTCACTTGACAACCAGCAACCTTCACAATTCCAGCAATTCACTTAACTGTGGCTGTAAGATCGTACAATAGGGCAATACTGACATAACAACCAACAACCTTCACAACTACACTGACAGAGGCCAGAAAGATAAGAGACAAATTCACTTAACCAGCAACAACATTCCCAGCTGCAGTGATTTCCTTGTTGCTGGTTGTGAAATTTGCAGGAATTCCAGGCTGATCCTAAAGTTTGTTACAGGCCAAGATTGTTTAAATGCAAACCTTGATTTCCTCGGGGGGTGCTAAAACCCACCCTTCCTTTGGCCCTGGGTTCAGCTAAAAGTTTGTTTGCAAGTAACTTGCAATCTGGCACAATGTTGCCTTTCAAATTCGAGGCGTGACACGTAGGCTTGTCTGGGCTGTGGAATGCAGTCTGTTAATTCCGCCCCCCAAGCCTGACAATAATGGTTTGTCTCCACTGACCCAACACCTAAATCCCAGAGGCGAAAGGGAGGGGGAGGAGGGAGCCACCCGGATTAATCTGTGCTAAGCCGCAATGAAAATGTCTGTTTATACAGGATCCAAGTATAATTGTTTGGAAAACATTTCAGCTAGTCCTCAACTTACAACCACAACCAAACCCCAAATTTATGTTGCTAAAGAGTCTTCCGAGCAGAAAATGTATTCCTTTAACAGATACTCCTCGACTTATGACCACAATTGAGCTCAACATTTCTGTCTCTAAGCAAGACACTTATTGAGTTTGGTCCCATGTTATGACCTTGCTTGCTGCCATTGTTAAGCGAATCCCTGCTGGTGTTAACTTAGTCACATGGTTGTTAAGTGAACACTGGTTTCCTGCTTGTTGGAAGGTCATAAAAGGAGCTCCCGAGACCTCAGGACACAGTGACCGTCATAAATATGAGTCAGGTTTCAAGCGTCTGATTTTGCTGTGATAGTCGTAAGTGTGAAACAGAGTCCTAAGTCCCTTTTTTTGGTACTGTTTTAAGTTCCAATGGTCACTAAGTGAATGGTTGTAAGTCGAGGAGTATCCATTCAGTTCATTTAGTGACCATTGAAACGTACAACGAAGAAAGTGACTTAAAACTTATTTTCACACTTATGACCATCACATCATCCCTATGGTCACGTGATCACAATTCAGACATTTGGCGACTGACTCATATTTAATGATGGTTGCAGTGTCCCAGGGTCACAGGATCCCCTTTTGTGACCTTCTGCCAAGGAAAGTCAATGGGGAATCTGGATTCGCTTAACAACCCTGCTCTAATTTAACAATTACGTTGATTCGCTTAAGAACAGTGGCAAGAAAGCTCGTCAAAGGAGGTAAAACTCACTTAAGTAATGTCTGGCTTAGTAACAGGGGCTCAATTGTGGTTGTAAGTCAAGGGCTACCATACTTAGAAAATAAATAAAATTGCACCCCAGAAAACCCTTTAGCCCGATAAATTAGGGCCTCCATTGTAGTCATAAGTCGAGAACCAGCTGTACTGAAGTTTAATTTCCTAATCAATGGGCCAAATCTGAGATACAATCTGGAGAAGAGGACTGCTATGACTGCTTTCAATATCAGTCATAAGTCTAAGGACTCCCTCTATTCAGTCCGAATGCCATATTGGTATCCTGTTGGATGCCTGTCCTCCTGCCTTCTTCACTCTCTCAAAAACTCAACAGCTTAATAACAAAAGGAGATTTTCCCACCTGGTACTGTGTCTCTTCCCTGCCCTCTGAGCATGTACTGAATTCTCTAATTCGGTCGGACAGATGGCCAATCTTGATCAGATGGAATTAACTCCATTTATGCCACATGCTTTGAATGACTGCTTGACCAGATCCCAAATCAGTCCAATTCAGCCTTTCCACACAGGTTAGTCCTTCATTTATGACCGCAAATTGAGACCAAGCTTTACATTGTTAATTTGTGAACAATTTGTGAAGGGAATTTGTCACTTCTCTCACCACATTTGTCGCAGGTCACAAGATCTGGCTTCCCCAAATCTCCATTGCTAAGTGGGAGGGTGTGCACGAGTGGGGACATCCTCCTCAAAGGCCAGGCTTGGCCAAAGCACAGCAAAGGTACATGCAGGGTGGGCAGCTGCTCGGTTGAGGAGGGTCTCCCCGCTCATGTGCACCCTCCCGGCCCTGCCACAGCTGGCCAGGGAGTTGCGAGAGGAGGAGGAGTGTTGCCCAAAGGGAAGCCTCCACCGCAACTCACGCTGATTTCTCAGCCAGCCAAGAAGTTGCCAAGAAGAAAGAAAAGGAGAAGTGAAGAGCCCCAAGAGATTTGCCGGCTTGGCCCAGCCTCAGCTTTCCAAGAGAGAGAAAAGAGAGAGAGAGATACAGACATAGAGAGAGGGGTGGGAGACCGGCTGACAGGTGAGCATCTTTGGTGATGCACTCTGCCTTTCTCCGGGCCTGACCCTAGGGGTGGGCATACGAGGTTCAGCGGGGTTGTTAGGTTTCTTTAAGAAACTTAACTGTATTGGTTTACCATATATGGCTGCAAGTCAGAAATGACTCAGCACTGTCTTGTAGCCATGATGCTGATTGGCTACAGGAAGCAGGGGTGCTATATAGTAAGAAGCCAGAGAGCACATGGCTAGTCTGTTGTTAGTGTCTGATAGAGTGCTGTTTGTCTGTTGGAATGCTGCTACTGGTTTGCTAGGCTTCTACTATGCTACTCTGCTACTCGGCAAGTATCTTCAACACTGTAACTATATTTCTCCATTGATGCATGGATGTATTGAAGATGATGTATTGCTGTTATATCTACTGAACAAGAATGGAACCTGGACTGTGTTAATATTCACTGTATATATTCACTGCTATAATCTGAACACTACTTCCATCTGCTGTGTTAATCCTTGACACCAAGGATCCTCTGCTAAATACTTAACAGGGGTCAGCCCCTTTTCCCACTCCCTGAGCTTCTTAAACCCATGGCTGGTTGCTGCAGGTCCTTCCCCTCCTCCCAGATCCCATTCCTACCCTGCCAGCCCTAGTGTTAGTGAGTCTGGTGTCGGTTGTGACTGGGTCGGGCCAGTGTCTTGGGGCAGAGAGCAGGTTGTATCACCCCAAGTGACAGAGGCACATCCAGCACCAACAAGTGTCGGAAGAAGCTCCAGCAAGAGTGAGGCGCCGGAGAATCAGCCCTGACTGCTTCTCAATTTCCTGCTGTCACCCTTCTCAGCCCAGACGAGGAGTGACTGGGAGTGGAGGGCGAGGGGCGGGACCAACCAGTGGTGGGATCACCCAACAGGGAACCACAGCAGAAGGCCCAAAGAGCCGCATGTGGCTCCAGAGCTGTGGGTTGCTGACACCTGGGCTGGGGCCTCAGAGGCATCCTGCCAGAAGAAGGGGGGAGATGAAAGAAGAAAGAAGAAGGGGAAAGATGAAAAAGCAATACATTTTTGTGTATAAGTGATAGGAAATAGAGAAGGGGAATGATAGGTGAGAGGAACCAGAGCACCCAGATCCTGTTTGTACCAGTATCCCACAACCAGTCACCCTAGGAAATATGCGAATACCCCCAAACCAGGGACAGAATACAAATAAAGTTGCCACCGGTTCGGTGGGCGTGGCTTGGTGGACGCGCTTTGTGCGCATGCACACACTTTGCGTGCACACATGCACCAAACACACACTTTATGCAGGCGCAGAGGCATTTGCGCAGGCGCAGAGGCATTTGCGCAGGCGCAGAGTTGTTCTACCTCTCCTCCTGCAAGCCTGCATGATGCCGGTTGCTGCAGCAGCTGCCGCGCAGCGCTATTCTGCGCCACGCAAAACAGCTGCGCTTCGAATTCTGGCCATAAAAGTGAGGCTGGGCAGGCGGCGGAGAGAACCGGTTCTCTCTCTGCTGCTCATCGCCGTTACTGGCTCTCCAGAACCGGGCAGAACCTGTCTCATTTCACCTCTGCCCCAGACATTTCACAGTTCTCAAAACATCTTGGCGAACTCTGGTTGGTTAGAAATAGACTGGTCATGGGGAAAGAGATAGGATGAGGGCAAACCTACGTCTTATTTTTGTATCCATGAAGTGAGATACTTTCAGAGCTGGCTTGACTTTACTGCAACCAACACTCTTAGTAAAAGAACCATTTGCTTTTCTTTCCTAAGGGATTGGATTGGGGCAGGTCTGACACAATCTTAGAGAGTAAAATGAAGATTACAGAGCAGTACTTGACTGGACAGAGATGGAGTTAGATTGTTGTAATACTAGCATTTAAGATAAACCAGAATAACCACAGTATTTAACAAACAGTGGAAATGATAACTCTTGGTGTGCTCCTTCATAAAGATCATAGTGTGTTCCATCAATTCAATTATTCCACTACTGCACAGGCAGAGTTTTTGTTCAAATAGAATTTTTTTTTTGTATTTTTCTTCAGTAATGGCTCATGAAGGACATTAAATTTGGCTGAAGAAAGGGTTGTTCTGAATTTGGGATAGTTATGCAATTGAGATATCTGGCTGGTTAGGATCTCCATGGTGGCTCAAGAAGGATGTTTCAGGGTAGGACTGATTCTGCAGCTCTAAATCAATGGCCTAAGCATGTTAGAGCATATTCATAGTCAGTCGATATAATAGTTGGCCATGAATAGCCATAGAGTTGTAATTTGACTTGAATTCCCTGGCTCCTCCATTAAGATTGACTGGAGGAAAGAGGCTCTTAACCTGGTAGGAGTAGATGTAAATCCAGGAAGATGTTTCAATTTTGAGAAGGCCAGGTTCATGATGTAGGACCATGTTTGAAACACAGGGAAGTACTTGAAAACTGGTTCTCAGAAATTTAAGCTGAACTCTTTCCAAGGGAATGAATGACCAAAGGGCCCAACTACGCTGGGAGCTGGGCTCAAGTCTTAGCTAAGAAGGCTTTATTTGCTGCAGGTATATGGTGAACACTTTTGGAGAGAGGAGCTACTGTACATACAGCTTGTTGTAGATCCCTATACATTGGTTTGGATTAGGATTTTTTTTCTTGTTACATGTAAACAATTTTTTATTTTTCCCTATATTTCCAAGAATTAAAATTATTAAATAAGAATCAACATAAAGTCTAAGAACTTCTTAGGAAAGCCACCTGTAAAATTAGGGTAATTTATTAAATTACAATCATGTTATAATTTATATAAGAACCACTTGACAGCAAGATGGGAGGACTATAAATTTAATAGATAAATAAATAAATTCTTCTATTCCTCTACCAAAGCACTGAATTCTTTCCTAGCTTATACAGAAAGTCTCAAACTGTTGATTTGATTTGTGTGACACTCCTTAATGCCCACTACTATTTTACTTTATTTAAATGGAATCCTACTTTTTTCTATTTTGCTATTAAACAATGTTTATAGACATTTTAAAAAGATCTACATATACTGTAGATCATAGAGGGGCTGTGCTGTATGATCTACAGTGTATATAATTTGGAACACTTTGCAGTGTGTTAACTTTTCACACACAAAAATTAAACCAGCATTATTACATTTCTCTATTATTACAATTTCATTCTGTAATGTTATTTTCTTTGCCATGTTTCCCAAGCTTGATAATAAGAGGGCTGGGTACTTTTTCTTCCCATTCATGTTCTAGAATTTGGAGCTGGGTTGGGCCCTGCTCCTCAGATTGACACAAAGCCAGTTTAGCTCCTTTCAAAGCCAGGATTCAGCCACAAAGCAGGTTAGGCAATCCTTATGCATTCCTAATATCATTCAGGCTCCAAGCAAATCTTCAAGGAGTCATTCAGATCTCATATTAGTGTTAATGAAATGTGTTAGTTGGAAAGGCTGTTTGCTGGACTTCCACTTTTTCACCCCATAGACTAATATGGATCTCCTCTTACAGTACAGCGTATTTCATTTCCACTATTAAAATTCCAAAGAAGAAGCTTGGAATACAGTGTTTAAGAATGTAAATTAGATGCAACATCAATTATATAATGCTTTCAAATCTCTCCCTTTGCTTTGACAGGAGGATTGCATTTCCTGTCTCCTGTTACTCAACAAACATGGTTGTTTTGCAACAAAATAAGCTGGCAGGGAAACAGCCTCAACAGACCTGTCAGGGAAGCCTTCCCACCCAGCCATATTACACGAGCAGCTGTGTGCTGACAACTATCAGTCATGATGAATATACAGCTGATTCGGGCAATATAGCTGTGATGAGACAGGCAGTATTCTAGATTATTAAATATTAAAATATATATTTTAATAAAATATTAAAATAAAAATAAAAATTTAGTTCTATAAACTAAATTCAATATGAGGACTTCCAGCAGAAGACATCTTCTGTTCTCTTATTGTCATTTTTCTCTCCAACTTTGGTTCTGTTTACAATTTGGGTCATATGTTGCCTTAATTCCAGGGGTGGGATTCAAACTTTTTAACCTGTTCTGTGGGCGTGGCTTAGGTGGTGGGCATGGCTTGGTGGTCATGTGACTTGGTGGATGTGGCTTGGTGGTCATGTTATTGGCTGGGTGTGGCCAACTTAATATCACTCACATCGAGGCATGCATCTCCACATCTGGCCTCTCATGACTGTGGGGATGCTGCAACAGTCATAAGTGTGAAAAATGGTCCTAAGTCACTTTTTTCAGTGCCATTGTAACTTTGAATGGTCACTCCACACAAACAATGTACCAGCAAAGGAGGGGGAAAAAACTCCAGAGAAGTTCCTAAGACAGGAAGTCTAGTCCTGCCAAGAATGTAATAAGGGTTAATGGAGGGCAGTTTCTATAAGCAACACCGGAATGTTTCCTTCCTGCCTTCCTTACAGGATTAGGCCAGTAATTTCTTCTAACAACCGGTTCTCCGAACTGCTTAGAATGTTAACAACCGGTTCTAGCGAATAGGTGCGAACTGGTAGAATCCCACCCCTGCTTAATTCCATAGAGGTCTTTACTGTGATGTAACTTCCCGACATTTGAGGCAGAATAAAAATCAAATCAAATCCAAATCAAATCAATAAATAATGCCATATATAAGATTCAGATAATTCCCTCATGGTGTATTGACAGGTTGAGTCAGCCTATTGCAGATGGCAGCATAGAATTGACCTCTGCCAACCTCAGGAAACTAAATGTGTCATATCAGAAAATTGATCAAATATGTAAAGTTAAAAGTATTGCTTCTGCTTTTGGCTAAGAAAACAACCAAAATATATCCACGAAGCCAGCAGGAGACAAAGATTATACCTCACAATCCTCTCCCGCCTTGATATATACAGGGTTGAGAATGTTTTTTCGCAATTAATTGTAAATTTCTCCTGCTCATTTGTGCTTCTAATGCCTTGATTTGCTTCCAACTCCTAAGACTTTTTCTGAATTTATGATAGGATAGCAATGTTTGAGGGGCTGCCACAAAAAAGGAGGTTAACCTATTTTCCATAGCACCTGAAGGCAGGACAAGAAGCAATGGATGGAAACTAATCAAGGAGAGAACCAATCTAGAACTGAGGAAAATTTTCTGACTATGAGAACAGTTAACCAAAGCAACATAAATTGTGGATGCTCCACAATTTTTTAAAAAACAAAGTTTTTAAGAAGTGATTGGACAACCATTTGCCCTCCCAACTCTGTTATTCTGTTATTAATATATTTTTGTCTAATTGTATGAACTCTGCTGGACAAAAATGAGAGTTTTCCAACTGCTTTCATATAGACAAGTTCAGCTGGAAGCTTGGTTAATTTTGGTGGCACAATACGCTATCACTAATACACTTACAAAGGGAACTCAAATGTGTCTTATTTCATGTGAGTAATGCAGCTAGAAAAAAGGATCTTACATGTACTGCATATCCTGGTCTTCATGAAATTCTGTCGCTTTCTCATATCCTCTTGTTAGTTTAACAAGAAAATAATAAAAGACAAGACTTGGGGGCATTAGAGATTTAGGGGACATACATACAGTGTACGATTACTTAGAAAACTGGTTCTGTAGCAAGGCTTATATAATTGAGTCCTGTTCTGAGGCAATATCTATAGAAATACAATATCTTCTTGGGGACATGCTTACTGAGATTATGCAATGAAAATTATTTAGGAATCCATATAGAATTGGAAAGGAAACCAAGTGGCCATCCACTTCTGTTTGGACCCTACCAGCAAGAGGGAATCTATCCTATTCTAAAACATAAAAATATTCAACAAATTAAACAGATCTTACTGTCTGGAGTAA
Source organism: Bungarus multicinctus (assembly GCA_023653725.1). Taxonomy (NCBI): domain Eukaryota; kingdom Metazoa; phylum Chordata; class Lepidosauria; order Squamata; family Elapidae; genus Bungarus; species Bungarus multicinctus. The sequence continues at coordinate 164,291,504 of CM042836.1, forward strand.
CTGAATTTTCTGAATCCTTTTTTTTTTTTTTAAATTTCAACAGATTAGTCTCTTTGTTGTCTTCAGTTTTAGTGCAGATCAGATTTGTCTCACTTGCACATGACAACTTTTTGAGTATTTGTAGTCAACAACCATAGCTCCCTCAGTATTCTCTTTTACAAGTTAAACTTGCCTACATCTTTTAATTGTTGCTTGTGGGACTTAGTTTCCAGACTTCTTATATCCTGATAGTTCATCTCTGAATCCACTTCAGTTTCACTGTGTTTAGAACCAGACATTTTAGCCTGCCTATTGACTTTCTTTTTTTCTTGAATGAACAAAATTGTTGATATTTGATTTTTGTATTTATTTTTGTATAAATGCATTTGAAAAATTATTATTGGAATGGAACATAGAATAACAGAGTTGGATAGGATCTTAGAGATTTTCTAGTTCAATCCCCTGCTTGAGCAGGTGTCAGATCCGTGTATCTGTCATTTCTTCAGAGGAAGAAGAAAAGGGGGGGGGGGGAACTGATAAAGAAATCCTTTCTTGATGTAACCTGAATATATTTAACCTTATATTGAATATGCACACCCATACATGACAATGGGGGGGGGGGGATAGAAGCCAGATGGCCAGAACCTAACACCTCTGAGAGGCACAGCCAGGAGATGAGGGGTCCATAAAACTCCACAGTGAAGTGCTCTGGGAAATCTCCAAAAACAGTCCGTTCTAAAAAGGGGGTGGGGGAGGAAGTTAGGTACGTCTTGGGAAAGCTACATGAGAAAAAACCTTCCAAAAAGGGAAGGATCCCCTCCCAGAGGGGCTGGGAGGGGAATTAACATATTGGCTTTTGTTTCCCTAAGTAAACATTGGGATGGGGGGGGGGATTCTAAACTCCCTTATCTATCACTGTATGCCTGAGGGACCTCAGACGCTGCTTTGAATTCCTACTGGACTGTCTCATCTCAATAAAGGATTCCTTTTGATAAGTTCGGTTCTCAGAAGTTCATTCTTATTGTTTGAATGGGAAGAAGTTCCGTAGCCTGACATAAAGCAGCGTCTGCAATAGAGGTCAACCCGGAGAGGAATTTTTTTTTTAAACTATTCACTCTACCGAGGGGATCCTGCAAGAAAAAAAAAAAATGTCTGAATACAGCAAGGAGCAAGGGGGAGCCGAATGCTGGGGAGAAACGTCAACAGTTACCCAGCCAGATACTGACTCGATGTGCCCCATCGAAGACAGCGAGGCTGCCTGCGAATCCTCCACCAAGCCCCGGTGGTCTATAGGTGTAGGAAAGAGAGACACCTGGAATGGAAGAACCAGGGGAGTAACCCTCACCCGAGGAAATCGCAAACCCGTGTGGAAATTGGAGCTAGAGGCCCTATCGAATCAGGAAGAATGGGATGAGGAGCCACCGGCCAATGACCGAATGAGACGGTACATCAATCGCCTAGTGAGGGAAGCCCTGGAGAACCTCGACATGGGGGATGCACAAAGACGACAATGCAGGAGAGCGAGGGAACCAGAAGGTGAGAGAACCCGAGCCGCCACCCCGGATTCAGTGGAGATTGAGCGGGAAGAGGGACAAGCTGAAGAACCAGCAGCCACACCAGGTACCCGACCCTTAAACACCCCGGATCAGGGAATTAACCCTGGCCAACCGAGAAACATACAATTACAGAGGAAGGTTCCGCCCTTGGGGGTAAAATTCGATGGAGACCCCCAGAAATTGGGATTTTTCCTGGCACAAGTGCTCACCTACATGCAAGAATATGGACAGGATTTACCAACCCAAGGGTCCCGGGTGCGAATTGTCACCCTAGCTCTTGAAGGGGCGGCAGCCAGATGGATGGTAACGCTCCACAACGTCAATGCCCCAGAATTAAGAAACTTAGATCGCTTTATGACGGCCTTACGCCACCGTTTCGAGGACCCGCTTGCCGATAGAAAAGCCCGGGACAGCATCAGAGTCGTGAAACAAGGTCGTCGCCCGGTAGCAGAATACACCGAGGAATTTCGTGACCTGGCCGGCCGGGTAGATTGGCCAGAGGATATCTTAGTCTGCTGGTTCAAAGATGGACTAAATGATGATCTATACCCTGCCTGCCTGGCCCGTGGGGCCCCAAACCTCTTGCATGAATGGTACATGATGGCAGAGGAGGCAGAGATAGACATGACTCGGAACTGGCACCGTGCTGGTAAGTTTTGGAAAAGATCCCCACCCCTGGGGAAACTGGAAGTTTTCAAACCCCAATCCACCATGACTCCAAGAACGCCTGGTTGCTTTAAGTGTGGAAAGGAGGGACACCGCGCAGCAGAATGCCACTCGAAGACTCCTGCCAGAAAGCTAGACCACCCATCAGGGAGGAAACCCACAACATCCAGCCCTCGAGGGAAGGAGACTGGCCTGAGGGGCCGAGTAGATGTGGGATTCCGACCCCCTCCCAATCCTGAGGAAGAATCCCAAACGCTCCGAGGGGACCTGAGCCAGTCCGAAAGTGATCCAGAGGATGACCCGCTGTTAAGCAATCCAATTGAACCAATCACCCTACCCCTGAGACTGTTTATCCCCAGCCAAGGGAAGGGGGAGGAAGTTACAGCGTTGCTGGACTCGGGATGCACTCGATGCCTAATCAAACCATCCCTTGCAGATAAATTGGGAATCCAACTGAAAGAAATGGAAAATCCCATCGCTTTCTGCCAATTAGATGGAACCATAGCGGGGGGGGAGCCAGCCAGGTTTACCACAGAACCATTGAAATTAAGACTAGGAAAACACAGGGAGATGCTCACATTCATTGTAGCCCCAGGGATGGAAGAGCCACTAGTTCTGGGTCTAACATGGCTACAGAAATGGAATTCAAAAATAAATTGGAGGACAGGAACCATAAAATTCCAGAGAGATGTAATATTTGCAAAAAGCTCAGAGGAAAGGATAAAGAATGGGGAAGAGAACAGAGAATCAGCCATGACCGGACAGTCTGTGAAACCCATTAACATCCCCCATGAGTACCAGGATCTGGCCCAAGCATTTAGTGAGGAAGCTTGTGATGAACTCCCACCTCATCGAGCCACAGACTGTGCTATCGAAATCCTACCAGGGGCTAAACTCCCAAAACCACAAATGTATTGCATGTCTCCCAGAGAACTGAAAGAACTCAGAGCATTTATCGATAAAAACTTAAAGCGGGGTTTCATCGAACCCGCCAGACCAAAAATAGCGGCCCCAGTGTTATTCTGTGAAAAGAAAGATGGCTCCATGCGTCTTTGTGTAAATTATAAAAAATTGAACTGCATTTGCATAGAAAATATGTATCCACTCCCCCTCATGAAGGACATGTTAGCCCACCTCTCGAAAGGAAAATTTTTTTCAAAGTTAGACCTACGGGAAGCATATTACCGCATCAGAATAAAGGAAGGGGATGAGTGGAAGACAGCTTTTAACACACCATTGGGATGTTACCAATTTAAAGTGCTCCCTTTTGGACTGCAAGGAGCGCCTGCAGTGTTTATGCAATTGATCAATGAAACCCTTCATGAATTTTTATTTAAAGGGGTTTTAGTTTATCTTGATGATATTTTAATCTACACGGAAACGATGGAAGAACACATCAAGCTACTCCGTGCAGTCCTCACAAAACTCTTAGACGCTAAACTATATGCAAAACTCTCCAAATGTGAGTTCCACCAAGAGAAAATTGACTATTTGGGGTACAGAATATCCCATGAGGGAATAGAGATGGACCCACAGAAAGTGAAAGCTGTATTGGACTGGGATCCACCCCACACACGCAAACAATTGCAAAGTTTTCTGGGGTTTGCAAATTTTTATCGCCAATTCATTCCAGCTTTTGCAAACATCGCCCTCCCTATCACAAACTTGCTAAAAACGAAGGGGGGGGGGGAAACCCAAGCCTAGGCAACCCCTCATCTGGACAATGGAATGCCAAGCAGCATTCGAGAAACTCAAACGCCTGTTCGCAGCAGAACCGGTCCTTAAGCACCCAGATCCCGAACAAACTTTTGTCATCCAAGCAGACGCCAGTGATGTTGCAGTTGGGGCAGTCCTTCTCCAAAAGAATGAAAGTGGACAATTACAACCATGTGCTTATACATCTAAGAAACTGACGGAAACCGAGCAAAGATGGGCCGTATGGGAGAAAGAGGCATATGCTGTGCGGTGGGCAATGCTCACATGGAGACATTTCCTGGAAGGAAACCAAATCCCCTTTGAAGTATGGACTGATCACAAAAATCTGGAAGCTCTGAGAAATCCACGGAAACTCTCCGAAAAACAAGCAAGGTGGGCTCGATATTTTGAACGTTTTAATTTCAATCTCAAATATTTTCCTGGGAGAAAGAATTTCTTAGCAGATGCACTGTCCAGGAAACCCCAATACAACAGCAAAAAGATTGAAGTTATAAAACCGATGATCCAACCGACCCAACTAGCAGCCAAGGTAATCACCCGGGCACAAGAGAAAAAAAAAATCATCCCTGACTGAAGACAAAACGACGTCAATATTTAAGGAGGCACTACTTAAAGATGATTGGTTCCAGGCTAACAGAAATATGTGCTTACTCAAAGATGGACTGGCTTGGGTAGAAAACAAGCTTTATGTCCCTGCAAGCCAGAGAATGGAACTCATGAAACGCTGCCACGACTCCAAAATAGCAGGACACTTTGGTTTTGTAAAAACCCTGCACCTCATCAAAAGACAATTTTGGTGGCCGTCCCTCAAAAAGGACATTGAAAACTATGTTGCGAGCTGCCCCATCTGTGCTGCTGCAAAGAGAAGACAAGGAAAATATCCTGGACTTTTACAAACAGTAGCAGACCCTTCTGCTCCCTGGAAAGAGATCTCTATGGACTTTATAGTGGAACTTCCCGAAAGTGCTGGGAATACTGTCATTTGGGTTGTAACTGATCTTTTTTCCAAACAGGTTCATTTTATTCCATGCCAAAAGATCCCAACTGCCAGATCATTGGCAAAGATGTTCCTAATACACATTTATCGCCTTCATGGAGCCCCCCAACGAATTATCTCAGATAGGGGTGTTCAGTTCACATCCAAATTTTGGTGGGCGTTTTTAAACCTATTAGGCTCCACCCAGGGATTATCGTCTTCGAACCATCCCCATACGGATGGGGCATCAGAGAGAGTGAATTGTGTATTAGAACAATATTTAAGATGTTTTATTAATCACCAGCAGGACAATTGGACTGACCTTCTTCCTTTTGCAGAGGTAGCATACAATAACTCAGTCCATAGTAGCACAGGGTTCACCCCATTCCACGTAGCCACGGGCCAAGAATTCAACCCCATGCCGGAACTACCCACCAAAGAACCTGAAATCCCCTCCCTTAAGGAGTGGATGGATAATTTACAAGCCATGTGGCCAGTGGTAAGATTATCTCTACGGGAAGCTAGAGCAGTTTACAAAACTCAAGCAGACAAAAAACGCTGTGAACCTAAACCTTTCAAGATTGGAGACCGTGTATATTTGTCCACAAAATTCTTAAAATCATTACAACCTTCTAAGAAATTAGGACCAAAATTCATTGGGCCATTCCCCATCTCCAGAATTATCAACCCCGTGACGGTAGAGCTTCATCTTCCAAAAACTCTTAGGCAGATTCATCCAGTATTTCACTGTAGCTTGCTCAAACCGGAGATCACTTCAAACCTCAGACCCCCCCTTCCCACACCCCCAACCCCCATCATGATACATGGGGAACAACATTTTGAAATTAAAGACATCCTTGATTCACGCACTTACCGTGGATCCACACAATATTTAGTAGCTTGGAAACACCTTCCTTCCTCAGAAAATGAGTGGGTAGCCAAAAGACATGTAAAAGCACCCACATTACTACGAAAGTTCCACCTAAAATACCCTGATAAACCGTCCTGAACTGCACATGTAACGCATGATTTTTGTTTTTTCCAGGTAGACCCATCTGTTTTTTAAAGGAGGGCAGGATGTCAGATCCGTGTATCTGTCATTTCTTCAGAGGAAGAAGAAAAGGGGGGGGGGAACTGATAAAGAAATCCTTTCTTGATGTAACCTGAATATATTTAACCTTATATCGAATATGCACACCCATACATGACAATGGGGGGGGGGGATAGAAGCCAGATGGCCAGAACCTAACACCTCTGAGAGGCACAGCCAGGAGATGAGGGGTCCATAAAACTCCACAGTGAAGTGCTCTGGGAAATCTCCAAAAACAGTCCGTTCTAAAAAGGGGGTGGGGGAGGAAATTAGGTACGTCTTGGGAAAGCTACATGAGAAAAAACCTTCCAAAAAGGGAAGGATCCCCTCCCAGAGGGGCTGGGAGGGGAATTAACATATTGGCTTTTGTTTCCCTAAGTAAACATTGGGATGGGGGGGGGATTCTAAACTCCCTTATCTATCACTGTATGCCTGAGGGACCTCAGACGCTGCTTTGAATTCCTACTGGACTGTCTCATCTCAATAAAGGATTCCTTTTGATAAGTTCGGTTCTCAGAAGTTCATTCTTATTGTTTGAATGGGAAGAAGTTCCGTAGCCTGACAGCAGGAGAGTTTATACCATTCAAGACAAATTGTTCTCTCTTCTTGAAAATTTCCTTTGATGGAGCACCCACAACTTCAGGAGACAAACCGTTCCTCTGATTAATTGTTCTTCACTGTCACAACATTTCTCCTTAATTTAGTTTACAATGGATTTGTTTAGAATAGAATAGAATAGAATAGAATAGAATAGAATAGAATAGAATAGAATAGAATAGAATTCTTTATTGGCCAAGTGTGATTGGACACACAAGGAATTTGTCTTGGTGCAAATGCTCTCAATGTACATAAAAGAAAAGATACATTCGTCAAGAGTCAAGAATCATAAGAATCATAATTTAAGATTATTTTATGTTTAAGATTGTCATAAAACAATCTTAAACAAAAAGGAAGACATTTATAAATGTGACTTTTAGAAAAGGTAAAATATTGTGACCAATATGCAACAATCAGAAAAATGCTTCGTTACATGATCAAATGATCAAGGGACTTAATATTATCCAGCAGTATAAATAGCTCATCTGCAACTTGACTGACCATTTCTCTTTGTTCTTTGTCAGAATGACATTATCACTTATTGTGCTTTTGAGAGGTGTTCTTTTTTTGGCTCAGTAAACCAAGAAGGGGGAGCTTGCATAATACAAGTAGCAACTAAGTATTAGTAATGGGACAAGAAATGGCAGACCAAAGAGAGAAAGTGTTTACATGATGTTAAACTATGCTGTTTTAATCATATATCCTACAATATATGAACTGGCCTTTCCTATTTGGGCATCTCCATATGAGTGAACAAAGTCCCAGAATTCTCAGAAATGGCCAGCCTGGGTGGGGAATTCTGGGAATTGAAATCCATATGTTGAAAAAGAGCCCAGCTTGAGGAAGGTTGTATTAAACAATACCAAAGTTAGATTAGCAGAATATTTGAGTCACTTATAGCACTAAGATTGTGGTTAAAAGAGAGTTGAATTGTGGTTAAGATTACTTACATTAATTACAATTTAGAACTATGACCTGTAATTAGTTGTTTATATGAAACCAGAGAAAATAATAAATATTGTTTTGTTTTTCTTTTGCCTCCAGGCTCTACTCATAAATTCAAATATTGAAAACTAGAATTATTTCTGCTACAGCATCTTCACTACTCCTACCTTGGTTGAATACTGTTCCCTCATCCTTTTAATGAATAAATGAGGCTATGGAAAAAAATCAGTTTTCTCTTACCACACATGCTGTGTAATTTTTCATCATTTTGTACTGTGCCTAGTTATAGGAAAAACAAGGGTATCAATGGCTTCTGGCCTCAGTCACTGTCTCTGTTTGCATATGACTCTGGTGAAAATGAAGTTAGTTAGTCAGCACTGCAAGAATCAAAGAATTGAAGGATTGGAAGAATCCTATAGATCATCTAGTTTAACCCTCCCCCACTACCCTACCACTATTACAACATCTGACCATCCAGACTCTGTTTAAACATCTCTTGATTCCACCCTTTCCTGAATCATTTCCTGCTATTGTTGATTAGAAGAGGTAAGGATGGCTGGGATACTGGCTGCAACAGGATAAGATGAGAATGAGATGGTATAATTCTGATATATATAAAAGAGATTTTATCACTTGGAACTGCAGAGGAGGATCATAGTTTGAATGCATTCCTGTATATGAAAAGTTCTGTACAACTAGAAAATGAGAACAATAGTTTGTAGATTGGGCAAGGACAATTATCTGTGATGGCCTAGTTTTACTTATTAGAGGGATTTGTTTTACAAAAGACAAGACCTTGTTGATGATTCAAACTCTGTCAAGGATCTTGGAGTACTCATCTCAAATGACTTAAGTGCTAGAGCCCACTGTAACTACATAGCCAAAAAGGCGTTAAGAGTTGTTAACCTAATCTTACGTAGCTTTTTCTCTGGTAATATCACACTAATAACTAGAGCATACAAAACATTTGCTAGACCAATACTCAAATACAGTTCATCAGTCTGGAATCCACATTATGTACCTGATATTAACACAGTTGAGAAAGTCCAGAAATATTTTACAAGAAGAGTTCTTCACTCCTCTACTTGTTGCAGAATACCTTATGCCACCAGACTCAAAATTCTAGACCTAGAAAACCTAGAACTACACCGCTTCGGTCCGATCTAAGTATAGTATATAAAATCATACATTGCAATGTCCTACCTGTCAATGAATACTTCAGCTTCAACCATAACAAGACAAGAGCAAACAATAGATATAAACTCAAGATTAATCGCACCAAACTTGATTGCAGGAAATACGACTTCAGCAACAGAGTGGTCAATGTCTGGAATACTCTACCTGACTCTGTGGTTTCTTCCCCAAACCCCAAAAACTTTAACCTTAGACTGTCGACTATTGACCTTACCCCTTTCCTAAGAAGTCTGTAGGGGGCATGCATAAGCGCACCAACGTGCCTACCATCCCTGTCCTATTGTTTCTTTTATATTTTATTTTTCTTATATGTATCCATGTACTCATAACTATGTTTTACTTATACCTATTATCTTATAAGCAATTGACAAATAAATAAATAAATAAATTTTAAAAAGTGAATATTAAAACAATAACCATCACTCTTCCTAAATTAAAGATCTTTCCCAAAAAACTAATGGCTTTAGTGTTGACTAAATTATTTCATTTAAATTATATGGGTTCTTCTTTTTAAGCAACAGCAATTTGAGAAAAACCACATAGGGTTGTCACAATCCTACACCATAGACTCTTGGATGCTATTCTTTGACATGTCTGGCATTCATTCAGTGGTGGGATTCAAATAATTTAACAACCGGTTCTCTGCCCTGATGACCAGCTGGCTAGGTGTGGCTGGGTGGTCATGTGACTGGGTGGGTGGGACCAACTCAACATCACTCACATCGGGGGGCGCTTCACTTCGCCCAGCCTCTCGTGACCATGGGGATACTGCAATGGTTGTTAAGTGTGAAAAATGGTCATAAGTCACTTTTTTCAGTGCCATTGTAACTTTGAATGGTCACTAAATGAACTGTTACAAGTCAAGGGTTATCTGTACAAAAATATAAAAAGCTTCTTCGCTTGCAGAAAGCTGCCCTAAATAACAATCATTGGATTAGAAATGGGGTATTACACACTGAAGATCAATGATAGCCACTGCCATCATGGAAACCTAAACTATTCTGTCTGACTACCTTTCTTTTCATCAGCAATACCTGCAACCCGGAGCTACAAATCAGGCAGGATTCCAGAACATCTTGAGGAATTAAAATAATTAAAATGCAATGATAACTAACAGCAGCCAACTCCTGCTCATAAAGTGAAACCCTTTAGCAGAGAGATCATTTAAGCTCTCCAGAAAGTGGGTGGGCACACTTGGGCTACAAAATACCAAACTAAAGAGACAAATTAACAAAGTATATAGGAATGCAGGTTCAAGTCTGTTCCCTCCCAAGCTTGTGGATCACAATACAATTAGTACATGCCACAGATAAACTTCAAGCCTGGTGCCATGTTACTAAGCCTTATTATCTTGAGAGAAAATTTAAATAAATTGAAGGATCCACACCCCTATCTCCTTTTTTTTAAATCTTACTATCAGTGAACAATCATGTGCCTTGACCACTCTGAAGCAATGAAAGCTGCCCCAAAGGTGGTTTTTCAAGAGGCAACTGGACTTTCTGAAAATCAAGTAAGTCCAGTTGTCTCTTGTAGAAAGTTAGCACTTCCACCCCCCAGAAAAATGAAATATTTTGAGAAACATTAAAAAGGCAGAAAATTATATTTCCCTAAGTGAGAAATAGAGAAACATGCTTTTAAAAGGTAGGAAACAGACTCAGTCTTTCTTAATAGCCCCAAAGAAACTGAGGAAGTCACCTTTTAAAAATGCAGTTTTGGTAATGCATTCAAGAAATGGTTAAAACCCCAAGGAAGCCACCATCTTGGATTAATTACATTTGTTAAACAAGATTAAAAACCCCAACTCATTGCTGGCCATGGCGAGACAAACTTATCATCATCATGTTAGCACAAATTATCAGGAGACTGCATCGAGCAAATTGCTATGTAAACTCTTACTGGTGTTTGGAATACATTAGCCAAAGTGAGCAGTTATGCTTGAAGACAAATAGAGATATATCCAAATATTAACTATGTTCAGGGCAAAGCATATAGAGATCAATATCATTAAATATGAGATTCTGAAGCTCAAGAAGAAATTCTGCCTGCCAGAAGAGATCCTTCCCCAAGATTGCTACAGAGTCCTTCAAGAGATTACAGGAGTTTGAGGATTGGTACATGAGTCAACATGTAAAGATGTTGCAAGTATTTTTTCAATGACACACTATTCAACAACCTACAAACCACAAAGGATGGCCATTTATTTTATTTATTTATTTTGTCCAGCGATTATAAGATAACAGGTATAAGTATAAACATAGTTATGAATACATAAAATGGGTATATCTATATAAGAAAAATAAAAAAGAAACAATAGGATAGGGATGGTAGGCACGGTGCGCTTATGCACGCCCCCTACGGACCTCTTAGGAAAGGGGTGAGGTCAATAGTAGACAGTCTAAGGTTAAAGTTTTTGGGGTTTGGGGAAGAAACCACAGAGTCAGGTAGAGTATTCCAGACATTGACCACTCTGTTGCTGAAGTCGTATTTCTTGCAATCAAGTTTGGTACGATTAACCTTGAGTTTGTACCTATTGTGTGCTCTTGTGTTGTTATGGTTGAAGCTGAAGTATTTATTGACAGGTAGGACATTGCAATGTATGATTTTATATACTATACTTAAATTGGACCGAAGCGGTGTAGTTCTAGGTTTTCTAGGTTTAGAATTTCAAGTCTGGTGGCATAAGGTATTCTACAATGAGTAGAGGAGTGGAGAACTCTTCTTGTGAAATATTTCTGGACTTTCTCAACTGTGTTAATATCAGATACGTAATGTGGGTTCCAGACTGATGAGCTGTATTCGAGTATTGGTCTAGCAAATGTTTTGTATGCTCTAGTTAGTAGTGTGATATTACCAGAGAAAAAGCTACGTAGGATTAGGTTAACAACTCTTAACACCTTTTTGGCCATGTAGTTACAGTGGGCTCTAGCACTTAGATCATTAGAGATGAGTACTCCAAGGTCCTTGACAGAGTTTGGATCATCAACAAGGTCTTGACTATTCAGCTTGTATTTTATTTTCTGATTTTTTTTTTGCCAATATGTAAGACAGAGCATTTATTTGTTGAGATTTGAAGTTGCCATTTGTTTGACCATTCTGTCAAGGTCTTTTTGAAGGGTAGCAGTATTGTCGGTGATGTTGAATAGCTTTACATCATCAGTGAAAAGAATGCAGTTGCTCTTAATATGATCACAGAGGTCATTTATATAGAGTATGAAGAGAGTTGGTCCTAGAACACTGCCTTGGGGGACCCCACTGTTGACAGGTACAGAGTTTGATAGGACGCTCCAAGTTTTGACCACTTGTTGTCTGTTTGACAGGAATGCTTCTATCCAGTTATGCAGGTGTCCAGAGAAACCATAAGATTTTGGTTTTAGGAGTAGTTTGTCATGTACCACTGAATCAAAGGCTTTACAGAAGTCTATGTAGATTGTGTCTATTGCTTTGCCCTGATCGAGTTGTGTAGTCCATATGTTTTTGCAATGTAAGAGTTGCAGGTTACAGGATAGTTTTTTTTCTGAAACCAAATTGTTTATTAGAGAGTAGGTTGTTTGTCTCTAAGTGGAGGATAATGGATTGGTTAATAATTGATTCCATGACTTTACAGGTGACGCAGCATAAAGAGATTGGTCTGTAATTTTCAACTAGGCTGGGGTCTCCCGTTTTGAAGATGGGGATGACCGTGGCTTTTGACCATAGATTTGACAAGGAGCTGGTCCTGGAAGATTTTTCAAAGATTATGCTTAGAGGTTTGGCTATGGCAGTGGATATCTTTTTTAAGAAGTATGCACATATTCCGTCTGGTCCAATAGAGATGGTTTTAGATTGCGTAGTGCTTTTTCAACATTATCTTCTGTAAAATCAATATGTATTAGATCATTGTAGTTTTCTGTGGTTCAGCTAGGAAATACTGGGCATGATCCATTGCTGTTTACAAATACTGAGCCAAGGAATGTGTTAAAGAGGTTGGCTTTAATAGTGTCATCATTGCAGTTTTTACCATTAGATCCTTTCAGGGATGGGATGGACCTTGAGTCTTTTAGTTTGTTGTTTACAAAATTGTAGAAAGCAGGGGGGGGATTTGTGCGTAGAAGGTTTTCCTCTTGTTTAATGTGATAATTAGTGCATTCAGTGTATATAGAGAAGTAATGTACACATCCTCATCTCTAAGATTGCAGATGTCAGGGTCAGACCATTCTTCCTTTGTTTCCGGAAATAAAATGGAGCTCTTGTTTTCTGGGCTTTTGCTGCCTGCCCCAAAACCCCAATAGTTTCTTCTTGTCCTCAAAAGAAAAAGTAGGCCAGTTGGAAGCTGCTCTGGGGAGAAGCGTGGAATTGAGGATAGGTGCAGCCAAGAGGAGAAGAACAGGGAAGGCAAAGGATCCCAATCTCTCTAGTTTTTCCCCCTCTCCAGCAGCTCTCTGTGCTCACTGGTGTGGAAAAACTATGAAGGCAGAGATTGTTTGGAGAAAGCAATAGCAAGGTTATCAGTAGGCATAGCCACCTATAAAATACCTTCCACAAAGTAACTATTATTATCTGAGACTTAAATTAAAAACAAAACAGAACAAGAAAGAAAATTTTGGTTGATAGAGAACTTCTATTCTGGCAGAAGTGACCCCAGAGGCAAAGAGTCCTATACATAGTCAGATGAGTGAAAAGTCCCATTGCAAGTTGCAACCCTCTCTCAGGCTCTTCCCTATGAATCAGGATGTTCACATAGAAGATGGTATTGCAATTTGCTGCAGGGCTGTAATTGGCCAAAACTCCACTGTCTTGCAAGATCACGTGACTATAGCCTGCCCCAGCATGTCTCCACAAATTATTAGGATAGGATTGTTTCTGTCATAAGCCTTTTTCTTCTAATCTTTGCTCAGGCCAAGTCACATACTCATTCATATGCCTACACACTTTCCTTCCAACGTCATGTTCTAGAATGGGAAAATGGAATCTGCTTTGCATAAGGCATCTGCTTAGCCCAAAGTTATGTTTTTAAATTACTGAATTGCATCATAGAGAAATTCAATTTCACAGGATCCAGTCTTGAGTTGGTCACCGGAACCAGAGGTTTATTTTTCTACATTTTCGGGTTCATGCTAGAGTCCATCCTCAGGGAACTTGACAATCTTCAGGATGTGACTGAATCCAGGTGACCAAGTGAGATTGGATTCTGCAACATTATCATGGACATGAATATTTGCCTTCATTTGCAAGTTCAATTTCACTTAGATTTTGGAAAGCCTCTCTCCCATCCAAAACTTTAACTCAGATATGATCACTCCATAACTCTCTGTGCATTACTTAATCTTTATTCTTTCTTATATACCTGCCTTAAGGTATTTCACAGTATTACTTGGATAATGCAACATTGCTCTGATTATTTTTTCCAAGATAATTCATTGTCAATCAATTCAGTTTCACACTATTACACTTCTATATTTCTTGACCTTCTTTCTTTGGCCTCTTTTCTATTTTCTTTTATGCTTGATGTTACAAGTTGACATTATTTTTTAAAAATAAATACTGGTTTATTATTTCTTAATCTGCAGAACCTGGAAATAGATTGCAGGTGAAACACTGCATATTTTCACTGCTCCCCTGAAAAAACTGGGAATGGAGAGCAGTTGCAAGACCTGAAGGAGAACAGGACAAAGAGCAACCAAGATGATTAGGGGACTAGAGGCTAAAACATGAAGAACATTTGCAAGTACTCAGCATAGCAAGTGAAGAGAAGGATCAGGGAAGACATGATAGCAGTCTTCCAATATTTGAGGGGCTACCACAGAGAGGAAGGAGTCAAGCTATTTTCCAAGACACTTGAAGGCCAGACAAGGAATAATGGATGGAAACTGATCAAGGAGAGATTCAACCTGGAAATAAGGAGAAATTTTCTGACCCTGAGACCAGCAGCAGCAGGCCCAGCAGCTGGGCAGAGGTGGGGACGAGCCAATTCTGATGTGCTGCATGGCTTTCTGCCTCATTGTAGCAAATAGCCTGAGCAAGATCCAAGCTCCAGGACTGGCGGAGTGCAAACCGTGGTTGCTGCCTGCTCCAGACCCACAAGGTAAGCTTGTGGAAGAGAGGGGGCCTCAGCTGTGAGGTTGCCTGGTGCTTTGGACAGGGCTGAGGTTGGCAAGAGTGCACCGGAAACACCTCCAGGCGCCCAGAGAGACAGAATGGGAGGCAACTCCAGCCCTCGCTGGTTCAGCTGGTTCAGCTGATCCGCAGGCCGTGATTAAGGGGCCGAGCCTCCATGAGGTGACATGGGAAGTTGCCTTCTCTGCGAGCCATGCCCAGCCCCTTCACTAGGGCTTATTTTTGGGGTAGGGCTTATATCAGGCCCATCCCAAAAAAATCAGGCTAGGGCTTCTTTTCAGGGTAGTGATGTAGTGCTGGGGGCAGTTCTCAAGAAAAACCA
Organism: Bungarus multicinctus; assembly: GCA_023653725.1. Classification (NCBI taxonomy): domain Eukaryota; kingdom Metazoa; phylum Chordata; class Lepidosauria; order Squamata; family Elapidae; genus Bungarus; species Bungarus multicinctus. The sequence continues at coordinate 164,306,638 of CM042836.1, forward strand.
AGAATGGAAGCTGCAACTGTGTGTCTACACATCTGTGTGCCTACACTCTGTGCCTACACATCACCAAAATGGAGACACGTTGGGCAGTGTGGGAGAAGGAAGCCTTCACCATCTGATGGATGCTGTTAACATGGTGTCAATTCCTTGAGAGGAGCAAAATGCTGTTCGAGATGTAGATTGATCATAAAAACTTGGCAGTACTTTGGACTCCCCAAAAACTCTCATCCAAGTAAGTTTGGTGGGCGCAATACTTCAACCAATTTGATTTCTAGCTGAAGTACATCCGATGGGGGGTAGTGCAATGTATAACTAGAGCATACAAAACATTTGCTAGACCAATACTCGAATACAGCTCATCAATCTGGAACCCACATTACGTATCTGATATTAACACAGTTGAGAAAGTCCAGAAATATTTCACAAGAAGAGTTCTCCACTCCTCTACTCATTGTAAAATATCTTATGCCACCAGACTTGAAATTCTAAACCTAGAAAACCTAGAACTATTCCGCCTTTGGTCCGATTTTAGTATATAAAATCATACATTGCAATGTCCTACCTGTCAATAAATACTTCAGCTTCAACCATAACAACACAAGAGCAAACAATAGGTACAAACTCAAGGTTAACCGCACCAAACTTGATTGCAGGAAATACGACTTCAGCAACAGAGTGGCCAATGTCTGGAATACTCTACCTGACTCTGTGGTTTCTTCCCCAAACCCCAAAAACTTTAACCTTAGACTATCTACTATTGACCTCACCCCTTTCCTAAGAGGTCTGTAGGGGGCGTGCATAAGCGCACCAACGTGCCTACCATCCCTGTCCTATTGTTTCTTTTATATTTTATTTTTCTTATATGTATCCGCGTATTCATAACTATGTTTTACTTATACCTATTATCTTGTAAGCAATTGACAAATAAATAAATACATAAATAAATAAATAAATCTCAAGGACTTAGCTCCGCCTTTAATCTGAGTACATACAGAGCCATAAAACAAGCTGATCCAATGATAGAACAATATTTGAGATGCTATGTTAACTATCAGCAATCTAACTGGGCAGATCTCCTGCCATTTGCTGAGGTTGCCTACAATACTGCCAAGGATAGTTTGCATGGGACTCACCCCCTTTAAAATAGTCATGGGGTGGAATTTGTCCCCATGCCAGAATACCCTTGGAAACCCCACCCTCAGTGAGCCTAATGGAATGGGTGGAATGTAAAATGGGCACTAGCTAAAACAACAGAAATGTAGAAGGCACAGGCAGATAAGAGACCATCACCCCAGAGGCCGTTTCACCTTGGGAAGAAGGTCTACCTCTCCACAAAATACCTGAAATTGAAACTACGCTATAAGGAGCTGGTTCCGAAGTTCATAGGACTTTTCCTGATAGTAAAAATGATAAGCCCAGTGACAGTAGATTTGAGACATCTGTGTTTGTTAGGGAAAGTGCACCCAGTGTTCCATTGTAGTTTGCTCCATCGGTGGGAGGGTGAAAACTAAGGCCACTAGCAAGGTTAGCCCCAGCTCCGATAGTCGTGGAGGAGGAAACCCACTAGAAAGTCAAGAGCGTCCTGGATTCCAGGCTATGAAAACTTCAACACTAGGTCCAGTGGAAAGGGTATCCACTAGCAGAGGGGTGATGGCAAGGGATAATAAAGCGGACCACTTAATAAAAAAGTTTCATGAGAATTACCCCCCAAAAGTGGGAGGTCCTCCCCCAAGTCAAGGAGGACCCAGCCACCACTAATGTGTATTTATGATTAATGTTTTCCAAGGACTTCTCACTCTTTAGGGGGATCCAACAACTTCGAAATGGATTGAGCCCATTGCAGCCATTTTTCTCTGTTTGTCAACTTGACACACTTTGTGACCTAGGTTACCGTATCTCAAATGAAGGAGTGGAAATGGACCCAGAAAAGTTAAAGGCAGTGTTAGAGTGAGCCTTTCCCTGCATTAGGAGGCAATTGCAAAGCTTCCTGGGTTTTTCCAATTTCTATTGGCAGTTCATACCCTCATTTCCAAAGATTGCATTGCTAATCACCAACCTTTTAAAAACTAAAAGTGAGGGAAAGCCAAAGCCGGTTCAGCCACTTAAGTGGACCATGAAATGCCAAGCAGCATTTGAAAAATTCAAACTGTTCATGGCAGAACCTGTGCTGAAGCACCTGACTCAGACTTTCCATTTCTGATTCAGGCTGACACAAGCACTGTAGCCGTGGGGGCAGTGTTATTGCAAAAGAATGCTCAGGGGTTGCTACAGCCATGTGCATGGACCTTTAAGAAACTCACTGAGACTGAACAGAGGTGGGTGATATGGGAGAAGGAGGTGTATGTACTGCAGTGGGCCCTATTACTTGGTGGCATTTCCTGAAAGGGGCAAGGGCCCCGTTCGAGGTATGGACTGACCATAAAAATTTGGAAGCCCTGAAAACTTTGTTCAGGCTCAATACTTAAATTGTTTCAACTTCATCCTGCGTTATGTCTTGGGAGAGGAGTAAGACCTCTAATAACAATAAGCAAAAAGCATTATTATGATTATGATTATTATTATGATTATGATTATTAAAGGATTTGGAAAAATGGAGCTCATTGGCTTGTAAAAAGCTCTCTAAAATAAAGATAATAATGATTGGTTTTTCTGGAGAAAGTATGAAAGGAAATATTTGTATATGGCATTTTTTTATGCAAGCAGTTTGAATGGAGGATAAATGTATAATCATTTCCAGATTCAAAGGCTGGAGGGACTGATGGGCTGGCTCAGGGGTGGGATTCTACCTGTTCGGCCTGGTTTGGGTGAACCGGTAGCTCCGAAGATCAGTTGTGAGTGAACGGATTCACTCTGACCATCAGCTGTTGGGCCTACCCGCCTGCCTCAGCTCTAATCTGTGCTTTATTTCTGGGTTTTCCAGCTCAGTGGATTCGTGCAGCACAGCGGATTGCCGCATGTCAACTGTTTTACACACAGGGCTTGCAGCAGAAGGTGAGTTGTAAATGCTGTGCACCTGTGCAAAGTGTGCATTTGGCATGCTCACCGATCCGGTGGTTACACTGGTTGAATCCTACCCCTGGGCTGGCTGTTAAAACAAAGCAAGGTTATGACATACACTTGAAAGGAAACTGGGAAGCCTGTAATTGTGGAGTCTTTCTGGCAACAACAAAGAATGCTTATTCACAGAGAACATGCATGTGTATGTAATACTTGTAGCAATTTTTGGTGGTTAGAGGACTGATAACAGTAACAAAGAGTTAGACATCCTGCATAGCTCAGATAAAAGTTAGGAATAGGGATGACCTGGAGCAAATAGAATGTGTATTAGATAACTCCTGGAGCATTCATTAGCCAAGGCTTAGGAATAGGGACAGCTAGAGACCAATAGAACAAATTGTTAGTTCATTACTAAAATATTTATTAGATGATATATCTTATTATCCTGCCTTGTTCCGCCTTCTGCTTTAGTGAAAATGTATGAAGCTTTCAATAAAAAGCACTCCAATAAAAAGAAAATCAAAATCTACACCTCATGTCTGGCATCCTTCATCAGCCTCGGTACCAGGCTCAGACCCGAATTGAGGACAACAAATGTGTCCAAAGTACAAAAAAATTGAGTCTATACTTTGGGCCTCAACTACATTGTCTTGTTCAGTGATCCTATTTTTTGATTGTGGTTATGTATGTATTTATTTTTTATAAATGGTATGTCACTGAGAATGCTCAGAGAAGTGAACCACTGACTCTTTTTGTTTTCACACAGGAGGTAATTGCATGCTGTGTCTTGTCTTTTATTTCTTAGTGGCTCTCTTAATCTTTCTGAAGATTCAGAACCAGATTCTTCTTCAGGGGCTTGGAAAGCCAATTGAAATATGTGGTACAAAATATTTTCTATGAGTCTTGCTTGTGGTTATTACTACTGGGTCTGCTTCTTTAATCATCTTCCTTATGGAGAGTTGCTTCCCATGTCAGGACATGTTTCAGAGCATTCTTCCTTTGATCTGATAAATCTTGGCCCAGCTCTGGTGTGGCCCAATCATTTGACTTTTTCTTTAAAAATTACTAGAACTTTGCATTTGTAAATGCATGTCAGGCGATATTCTTGCATAAAAGCCAAACAGGCTTCACTGCATTGCAAATCATTGTTGAAGGCCCTTGCTATTTGCAATGTTAGAGTGATGTCTTAATTCTTGTTATAGTTTCTAAATTCCACAGGTTAGCCAAGTGCACACTACTTATTTAGAGGGAACATTTGTTAAGGATTACTTATATTCAAAAATCTGTTTGTCTTTTGAATATATATATATATATATATATATATATATATATATATATATATATATATCCTCAGAACTTTATTATCTCTAACAGGATCACAATTAATTTGATTAAAGACCTAATTGTAGGTCTTTCCTCAATTACATCTAACAGCAGAACAAAGTCATCATGAACAAACACTTTTCCTTAGTGGCATCTAACCACAGAACACAACCCTATATTTTTTCTGCCTTTACCTCATTCCCAGCTCATGAAAGAGACAGGATTAAGTTTGTCCTTAGCGCAATATTTTCTGTCAATATCCAAAGGCAAGCTCCAGAATAGAATAGAATAGAATAGAATAGAATATTCTTTATTGGCCAAGTGTGATTAGACACACAAGGAATTTGTCTCCAGTGCATAAGCTCTCAATATACATACAAACAACAAAGTGATAAATCATAAATCATAAGCAGGGGTGGGATTCTACGAGTTCGCACCTATTCTCTAGAACTGGTTGTTAACATTCTAAGCAGTTTGGAGAACCGGTTGTTAGAAGAAATTACTGGCCTAATCCTGTAAGGAAGGCGGGAAGGAATCATTCTGGTGTTGCTTACAGAAACTGCCTTTCTGTTAACCCTTATTACATTCTTGGCAGGATTAGACTTCCTGTCTCAGGAACGTCTCTGGAATTTTTTTCCCCTCCTTTGCTGGTACCTTGCTTGTGTGGAGTGACCATTCAAAGTTACAATGGCACTGAAAAAAGTGACTTATGACCATTTTTCACACTTACGACTGTTGCAGCATCCCCACAGTCATGAGAGGCCAGGCGAGGAGATGCATGCCTCGATGTGAGTAATATTGACTTGGCCATGCCCAGCCAATAACATGACCACCAAGCCACGTCCATCCAGTCACATGACCACCAAGCTACACCCACCAACTAAGCCACGCTCACAGAACCGGTTGTTAAAAAATTTGAATCCCATCCCGATCATAAGATATAATCAACAAAGTGATACTTGTAAGTTATCAATAGGAGTAGGTAATAGGAAAGAAGAGAAGGATAATAGTAATACAATTCTCTCTTAGGCTTTCATTTTGGAAGAAAATTATATTTTCAATGACTTGAAAGAGAGACAGTAGAGGCAGGATAGAAATCAGCCATTGGCACGGTAAATTCCATGCTGATATAATTTTATGTCTGTTCAAGGGTAGAATATAATTAAACTTACAATGAGAAAAGACCCAATCTGTGGCATAATGTTAATTTACGCATTATGCATCACTCTAAACCATTTACCATGAACTCATATATGGTCTATAATTTTTTTAATACTCTCATGGAAAATAATGTCCTTTTGCTTTAAACAAACATTAACATTAATTTTATTTAAATGGAGTATAACGAATGTCTGTAATGTACCTACTTTCTATTACTCCCAGTCAATTTGTGTGCATTAAATCAGGAAAAAGAAATAAAACAGGTCCTACTGGCTTGGCAACCCACTTGGTTGCTTACTTCTTTTGTCAATTCTTCTGTAGGCTATATGTGTAGGTGGTAGGGAGTTCCTTATGGGAGAAAAGGTGTACTTCTTTAATTTCAGCAGAAGCATCTTCTTGAAATGACACCAGCCTTATCACACCAGGACTGAAGAAAGCAAAGAGAGTAGTATAGTATTATAATTAAGCACTCCTTGATTCTCATTGGATGAATCAACCTGTTGCATGTGCAACAGGAAAGTCAATGATGTGCGCAGAGAAGAGACAAAGGGATGAACTGGCCATCTGGGTTGTATAGAAAAAGAGGATAGGCAAAGCAATACAAATCTTCATCACAGCATACATTTTTGGCAACCTAAGGCTGGGTCAGAGAGAAGGCAAGAAACTTCTTTTGCCAAAACTCTTCTGAGGATGGCTTCACTCTTCCGACACCTGTGGGTGTTGCTATGGAAGAACTGGCTGAGTGTCAAAAGGCAACCGGTAAGTATAGAAATTAAAAAGCAAGATAATTTTAAGTCCCAGGGAATCTGGGGGAAAATATTATTTAAGGAAAGGTAATACTGCACTTTTGCAAAATGATGAGCATGAAAAATATTTTCTTTAGTAAAATTTGATTGCAAATGTGATGCTCTTCCATGTCTGATCAATGAATAAGTGTCATAACTGTATATTTTATACATACATGTATCTATGAATTATTACTTGATCAACCCAAGCTGCTGCTGTATTTGTGGAAATATTTACTTTTTTTTTTGTTCAAATATGCCACATTTAGTGGCACCTACAGGTGAAGTGTGGGAGCATTTTTAAATGTTAGGTTAACCAAGCAGAAAGCCAGCTCAGCAAGCAACGTTTGGGTTAGAATCTTTTCTTCATTGCTAATTTTTTCCATTTTTGGGGGAGGGTAAAAGTTTTATTTGGGTTTTCACAAAACATAATACAAATAAAATATCTTTTTTGAGAGCATCATGATTCCAGGTTATCACATCTCCATACAGGTATAATCTCAGTTATATATTCATCTTTGTATTCAATTTCATATCTTGTCATTATTTTACCAATTTCTCGATAATTTTTCCTTTCCCTTACTTTCCTCAACCTTATTTATGATTATCTCATTCCTTTCTAATTCAATTACATATCTTTTTCTAAATTTCTATATCTTTCTAGTCATTATATTTATACTTTCGTCTGTCCTATTTACAATTTCATTCATTCTTTTTCCATCATCATCCTGAAAGGGAAAAGAATTTTTTTCCATTTTTGTTTTAATGGAGTAGGAAATAAACATGTCCTTGTACTCTAAGTATTATTGCAATATAATATTTTTATTGAGCTGCTTATATCTTTACGCATCTCAAGAGTTGGCAACTTATAGCAGGAAGTATTTTGCTATTTCACTAATTAGATGATGCTCATCTATTATGATTCATTGCACAATCAGCCAGATATTCACACTGGATTTGACATTTTTCTACCTAGTCCTTTCAAGGATCTGAGATAGGTAGATATGGATTATATTATTATTACATTTATTTGCCTCCTATTTTGCCATGGGCTGTTGTAGGCAACTCACAACCATTAAAAAAGAAAAAAGAAATAGAAAGGAAGTTTAAACAAAGTAAAAATAATAGAACAATAAAACAAGGAAAAAGAAAACAAAGAAACTACATCAATATGACTATTAAAAAAATGCTATACTGGCTGGAAATTCTGAAAATTTTAGTCCCAGCACTAAATTGGGGAAGGCTGCTTTAGATTAAATTAGAATCTGCACAAGGAAGCATTTATGCAACAAGTAACTTATTAAAGGTAGCAGCCTTTAATTGTATATATTATATTTTATGTACCATAGCAGAAATGCTGATGGATTTAGTCATTTATTTTTTAACCTTCTCTGTGCTGGATTCTCTCTCTTTTGTGATGCCAATTCTTCATCTAAGAGCCTTTCATTAATTATTTTTAACTAGTATATTTTTGTTCTATGTCTCATCAAGGCTGATTCTTTGTATTTTCCATATATTTTTATATATTTAATCCTAACCCTAACCCTAATCGCTGATAGGAGATGGCAGTATTTGTAACAATTTCACTTAGCTTTCAACCACATAAATGAAGCTAGGCTGAAGTAAGGATTATTATTATTATTATTATTATTTATAACATTTATATACCGCCCTTCTCCCTAGGGACTCAGGGCGGTGTACAGCCGAATCAGACCCAAAACAATACAAAAGTTAAAAAGAAATTAAATAATGGCTGTTTAAACTAAAACAACCCTCCCCCAAATAATTTAAAACCCAGGTTAAAATCGAATTAAGGAGACAATTAAAACTATCTCAGCCCAGGCCAGCCTGCTCAAAGAGCCAGGATGAGTGTGCTGGGCCAGTGTAGAGCCTTTCCCCAAATATTTCCTGCTCGTTCTCTTTCTATTAACAGCACAGAAGTATTGGAAGTCTCATTCAGAATGGATTATTTATTCTGATGCTCTACTAATGGTCTTGCTCCCCTTTATAAGTCACTTTCTTAAAGATAAGGAGTCATTTATCTTTACAATGCATTTTCTGTTTTGTTAAGTGCTAAAGTACAATAAGCCAAATTGAGAAATAGCATATGAACAATGCATCATAAAATAAAGCAGCTCCACTCAACATAGCAGCTTCTGACCATAAAGTACTAACAGAGAGGGAAAGGAGAGGAACAGTTTGGTATAGTGGTGAAGGTGTTGTGCTAAAAATCAGGATACTCCAAATTTTAGCCCTGCCTTTGGCATAAAAGCCGGCTGGATGACTTTGGGCCAGTCACCTCCTGCACAGGATTATTGTTGTGGGAAAAATAGGAGGAGGAAAAATATTGTGTGTTCACCAACTTGAAATTTTTATAATAATAATAATAATGACAAGATATAACTAACTAATTAACTAAATAAAATAATCAATAGTCACAGTGAAGGCCAAACAGGAGGAACAGGGGGCTGAGTGAAGAAATGGTGACAAACTTTTATTAATATAGCTGCTCTCGTGGCTTGCCACCAAAGTATAAAATTTTGAAGATCCACTTGCTCTGTTAAATATTGTTCATCTAATCATGCATTTATTAATATACTTTTAGTATAATTTTTTTACAAGTTTATTTCTCCAGGGTATCACATTTATGGAAGTGAAGCCCAAAGTTTTACTGACACTATTCTAATATGTTAAACATATAATTCATTCATGATGAGACGGGACGACAGCAGATGCATTAAGTTGACAAATTATACTTCATTTTATGCTAAGGAGATCAACATTTTTCACTTGAGTTTGGTATAGGCAAGATTTCTCTTTGCATCTCAAAAAATATGACAAAACTGTTGAAGAATTATTACTATATGCGTGAAAATAATTTAACATTTTTTAGAATGGGTATTTAGAAATTTGTAAATGCCCATTCTTGCCATTATTTCAAGGACGCTATTTCTCTCCAACCACCTCACCCCCCATTTTGTGAAAATAGAGCTTGAGAAAGTAGTATCCAATTTAGCCATAAAGTATTAGCTTTTATCTTAAATATCATTCCTCTATTTATAAAGACTTTTTAAAGCTAATACAGATCTACCTGTTTTGTATTTTATCCGGTGTGTCTTAAAATTCACCCTGATGTTCTGCAACAGGCATTAATAGGGAGTGACAGGATGCTCAATTCTGGTATTACTATTACCAGATTTCAGTAATGATTCTAGGAAAGCATTTTGCAGGATTTCTATGGAACAGCTAGTGAGCTGGTGGGGTGGGAGTGCATCCAACCCCTTTTCTCTGAATACATCCTGCAGGTCTTGGTACTCTTCAGGGTTTCAAGGATTTGCCTTCTTCTGTTCTTGGGACATAGCTCCCATCACTTATCTGAGATGCTGGGTGCCCTGGTCTTTCCTCTGATTTTTCCCTGGGTTGATCCATCATATTTTTAACAGCCCCTTCCTCCAATTCACACAAGGATATCATTTCAGCACCCACACTAGTCCCAGCACCAGTGGTCTCTTCATGCCAGGGGCCACTTTAAAGCTCAGAGTCTTGGTATGTGCCCCCATCTGCAACTCTACTGGTTCAGTGATGAATATTGCTGGGATCCCCCCTGCTACAGAGCCATCCAACTGACAGAAGGCCACTGGCACCTTAAGCTGCTTGAGTTTGATCCTTAGCTTCTCAACTAGGCAGGGTTGTCCAGGCATCTGGTGTGACCTGAGTCCAGGAGGGCCAGCAAATTTGCTTTGCTTCCTGAGGATTGGACCACTAGTTCTATGGGGATGGTCACCAGGGTGATGAGGCCACTTACCAGGGGTGGGAAGGTATAGTCAGAGTTGGTATTGGTTTCCACAGGGCCCTCTGCTGGATTGATCAGACTTCCATCGCCACTCCTGGGGAGGAGAGAACTCTACAACTTGTACTCCCTCAAGGCTGTTTCCTGGATCTGTGGGAGTGACTTGGTGGGTTTCTTTATGGCCCAGGGATCAGTTTTTTTCACTGGGTGGCTGGCTTTGCACTCGGCTGGCAGTGGCCCTCCCTTCCACACTTGAAGCAAGCAGTTGAATGCTGCTGTGGGCCTTGGGTACTTTTCAGTGGTTTTGGGATTTTCACCACCCATGTCCTGGTTGGTGTTTGTTCTGGGCCAGGTTGACCCTTACTTCCTCCTCCAAGACATATCATCCATGGAGAGCCCCTGGAGATGCAGGTGTTATAGATGTTATCGCTCAGCCCATCCTTGAAGCACCTGATGCCTTGTGGCCAGTCAGTTAGTTAGTCAACATGCCAGGTTGCAAAATTCTTGGGTGTATTCGGCCACATCCCTCCTCCCTTGCAGGATGGTTTTGATGTGGTCCCTTGCCTTGTGATCTTTGAAGGGATCTTCAAATCACTTGGGGAGGAAGTCATGAAGCAGTTGAGATTTCTCAGCTCTGGGGAATCGTCATTGTGGAGGGTTACCATCCACTGGGCAACTGGCTCCTCCAGGGCCATGGTAATACATCTCACCTTGGCTCCTTCTGGGGGTATTTCTGGGCTGTACTCCACCATGTAGGTCCAGTCCTGGCTCAGGAAGAATCCCAGTTGCTGGATGTCTCCATTAAACTTCATATCTGTGTGTGTGTGTCTTATGGGCTCTCCTTCCCCTTGGAGATGGTCCTGCAGGGGCTCCCTGCTGAGCAACCACATCTGGCACTGGGGTGGTGGCAGCTACCATTGTTGGGCTGGCTGAAGTGCCAACTGTCGCAGCAGAGGTGGATGTTCCATTGCCAGCTGTGGTGGGAACAGATGTATATCAGGTTGCTCCATTCAAGCCAGGGTTTTGTGCGCTTTGAGGTTCTCGAAGGCATGAACTTTATATCCTGGCCCATCATCCAGTCCACTTGATTGCTTTCTCTACACTCGTCACCTTCTTCCCCCAGCTCCTCCTTCTCCTTCCAGGTGGCTGCCCCTGTCCCCGTGGATGAATGTCACCCTCTGGGATTTCTCTTTCCAGTCCTTTTTTTCTTCCTATTCCTAGGTACCATCAGGGTCTTGGCAAGCCACCCTCCCCCAGCCACTCAGATCAATCCAGTGCTCCTGGAAGGGAGCCTCATGGATGCCTTTCCCCAGGTTTCAATTTCTTCCTGATCTCTCCCTTGAGTCAACATTGTATGCACAAATGTATGTTAACCAAAATTGCAGATTCCACTTAATGTCAGACCTGCCCCAAAAGAATCATTTGGAAAAGCAGACTCTCAACTCCAATTGAAGTGAAAAGAACTTTTACTAAAGATGTTAGTTGCAGGAAGGTGAGATGGAATCTAAAGTTCCTGCTCACTGATACAAAGAGCCAAATCCAATGTTCCCCATCCCCCACCCCAATGTCCAGTCTGTTTCCAGCCAATCTGGGATCACCGGGATGTTGTGGGAAACTCTGGATTTGTTTAGGGTGCTGGAATTTCACATCCAGAGCAAGCGGCCTTGAAGATACTTGGCGTAACCAGTACAAACAGCTCTGGTTTCTTCACATGTCAGTTCCCCCTCCCCATTTCCCACCATTAGATTCACAGGTATGAATTGCACCAAATGCCTCCCCCTCCCTTCCCCTTTGATGACAGGATGCCAGCAAGGTGCCAAGCTGACATTTAAGATCCTGACAAATGGTCTTACTCTTCAACAGAAAGAAGACATTCTTGTGCCTTTTTCCCCCTCTTCTATAGTTTTTTTCTTTTAGTATGTAAGAACACCTGAGCAGGGGTGGGATTCTACAGGTTCTCACGTATTCGCTAGAACTCACCTATTCCTGGATCTCGGGTCTTGCTCAGACTGCTGCTACAATGAGGCACAAAGCTATGAGGAGCATTGGAATTGGTTCCCCCATAGCTGTGCCCAGCTGCTGGGCTTGCTGCAACTGCTGCTATTGGCCTCGCAGGGCCTCACTGCCTTCCTGGCTGTGCTGCTCTCAGCAGTCCTGCTGTGCTGCTCCTGCCTGGTGTGGGGCTGAGCCCAGTTCACCAGAGCACCTCCCCCATCACCAGCCTGCCAGGGCCCTCTTCGCCAGCGGTCATGCTGCCCTGTGTGAGCTCCATGCAACCATGCAACAGAATGAAGGAGGAAGGGGGACATCACCCCTTCCTCCTTTTCACCCTAAAACCCCATCTTACCTGGCCACTGAGCCCCTGGACTGCACACCTTTTACTGGAGCAAGACACACAACTCAATATCACCCATGGAGGCCTCCCAGTGCAATGCTCTGCAGCAGCTTCAGAGCAAACCTCCACCTTCCCTGTGCAGGATTGCAAGGCTGAAGGCTTTGGACAGAGCATTTTTGGGATATGCCTCTGTGCAGGGCTCCCAAGGAAAGGACAATCAGCAGGAAAATCCCCCCCTGTTTTCCTGCTGATCATTCTTTCCTTAAGCCCAGCACAGATGGACATCCCAAAAATGGGGGCAGGCGGGCTGTGGGGAGTTCTGCATTGAAATTGACAAGTCCTAAAGTGGCTAAGCAGCTACCCATGCTGCTGCTGGCCTTGTCTCACCACCTAGCCACCAAAACAAATCTTTTGAATGTAACTGGACAATAGACATATTACAAGGGGAAGGAATGGGTAAAAGGAAAAATTAATTAAGGAATCTTCATGCTTAAACTTCAGTTTTGGCTTTCCTCTACCCACTTAATCTTTAATAAAAGTATATCTTTCACAAAAATGGAGTCGAGGGTCTTTCTTTCCTGGGATCCAGGTTGAGGCAGGTGTGACACTAACACTATGAATTGTGTCCAAATGCTAATAATTAGCTAATGCAGGTCTCATAGTAGCAGTATTATTATATGGGGAGACCTGGTTGTGCCAATAAATACTTGGGCTAGTTCATACTAAACTGATACAAATAGTCTTTATGGATGGCCCTATGATAAGCAAATTCTGAGGCAGTATGAGGCCCTATGCTACAATCTTTTTAAGAACTCCAAGACATCCCAATCAGTATAGCCAGAGACATATTTATTTATTTGTATTTATTTGACTTGTATGTCATCCATCTCACCTAGACCAATCTCAAAGGCAGCCAGTTCACTGAATGCAAAAATTCTTTAACCAAGGGTTTTAACAAAAAAAATATAAATATTATATATTACTACTTTTTGTGGGTAGAAAGCAGGATACTCAAATGATCAAATGTTAGCACTAGTGGGAGAATTGTAATGCAGTGATGTACAGTAAATTAAATTGAAAGCATATCCAGGTTGTTTAGCAAGACATTTACATTTTTAAAAAAATAATTGATGTCTCTTCACATAGGCTTCTGGCCCTAAAGAGCTACCTAAGGACATATCCTTGAAATCCTGCAACAAATCACCCAATAATCACCCAATTCGGTGGCTGTGGGGGGGGAATTCTGGCCCCCACGGAGAGGGCGCGCAATTTGGGTGTCCTCCTGGATGTACGGCTGTCGTTGGAAGATCATATAGCAGCCGTCATCAGGGGGGCTTTTTGTCAGGTCCGTAGGATCTACCAATTGCAGCCCTTTCTGGATCGGGACGCACTTCACACGGTCACATCCGCCCTCGTCATCTCCCGCCTGGATTATGCCAATGCTCTCTACATGGGGCTCCCCTTGAAGAGCACCAATTGGTGCAAAATGCGGCCGTGCGGGTGGTCTTGGGGGCTTCTCGGAGCTCCCATGTTACACCACTTTTGCGCGAGCTGCATTGGCTCCCGGTAGCCTTCCGGGTGCGATTCAAGGTGTTGGTGACCACCTTTAAAGTGCTCCATGGCTTGGGACCTGGGTATTTACGGGACCGGCTGCTGCCACCGTCGGTCTCTCGTTGACCAGTGCACTCCCATAGGGTGGGCCTCCTCGGGGTGCTGCCAGCTGGATGGCTGGCGACCCTGAGGGTTCGGTCCTTCTCTTTGGGAGCACCCTCCTTCTGGAACGAATTGCCCCCGGAGATGAGGACCGTCCCCGACCTATTGACCTTCCGGCGTGCACTAAAAACCCACCTATTCCATCTAGCCAGTCAGGCCTAGAGTTATGTGTAATGGTTTTAAATTTGGTCTTAAATGGTTTTAATTTTCTTAATTCCCTACTATTTAATTCTTAATGGCCAATTTATTTAATTCTTTTAATGCATTTTAAATTATTGTATATGTATTTATATGTTTTTTATCTGGCTGTGCACCGCCTCGAGTCCCTAGGGAGAGGGGGCGGTATACAAATTTGAACAATCAATCAATCAATCAATCAATCAATCAAGTCACTGATTTCCAGATACTTTTAATTGTCAAATAAAATAAAAGCCTCCAAAGTTCTTAAAGCATGTATAAACCATAAAAATAAACCTTTTCCAAGGAAGCAAACACCCTTGCTTTTCTAACCATGCCGTAAGATCATTGCCCCAGAATAACTTATGGTATGAATCTGCTTTCTCTGGCAGAGTTTTCAATACCAAATATTTCCTAATTAGCAAAAGTTGGGACCTTCCATAACAAAGTTTGTTCTTTATGCTAAAATGAAAATTGACTATATTTGTTAATTTTTCCTGCCTTTCAGGTGTTCTTTTTGTATGATTATTATTGTTAAAATTTTCCAAATATATCAAACTTGAATATAATTTGTTCTTTTTTCACAGCTTTGGTCTTTCACATTAATTTCTTTGCCTGTATTTTCATTCATTCTTATGGCTGTCATTCGAATAAAATTTCCTCCAGAAGCCCAATCAAACTGTAAGTAATTGTTGATAGGCATTATAAGGATGAATCTATTTTTTTTTATTCTTAGCATATTTTAACAAGTATTTGTTCTAGTTTTGTAAATGCCAAAGTATGAGCCCACGGAAAGGGACTCCTCAGATGAGGCACATTTTTCTTAATCACTATCCATCTTTAAATTTTGAAAATAATGATGGCATTTGATTGCTTATTGTACCCTATGACTATCATTAAATGTTGTACCTTATGATTCTTGACTCTTGATGAACGTATCTTTTCTTTTATGTATACTGAGAGTATTTGCACCAAGGCAAATTCCTTGTGTGTCCAATCACACTTGGCCAATAAAAAATTCTATCTTCTATCTAGATGAAATGTAATATGGAATTCCATTATGGCAGATATTAGCATGGTAGTCCTTCACAAACATATGACACATACCTGCCAGATCCTTCAGAGAATCTTCTCCCTGACCAATCTTTTATCTGATTTCAAGGTGACAGAGTAGAACATTCTACCAAGAACATGGAAAGATGCTGTGGCCACCTGGTTTGAGTGAGTGGGAAGATGCCCCACTTTCTCCATGGTTCTCAGGAATCTTACAGGTCAGAACAGGAACACAGAATAATAGTGCTGAGGTTCTTCTAGATTAACCCCTTGTTCAAGGCAGGAGTCTTACATCATCCCAATCAAATGATTAACCAGTTTTTGAAAACCTCTATTGTGTCATGCCCCCTTCAGAGTCTGAATCTGCAGGGGAAGATGAGCTGGAACAAGAGCCAAGAGAGATCAAGAGGGCAGCTCCATTGGCTTTGGAGGAAACTGGGGAAGGGCAGAGCCAGTCTGGCCAGAGCTGGTCAGGATTAGAAAGGCTTGCAGACAGGGAGGAGCAGGAGATGACAAGAGCTCAGATGACAAGCAAGGACCATAGCCTCCTGATCCTAGAGCATGGAGAGAAGAGAGAAGGCGAGAACAACGGAGACTGAGCTGGCTCTGAGGGAGGAGAATGCCCCTTCACAAGACGCACCTGGTGACTAAGGTGCACCTGCTGGGGACTAAGATGTAAGGAAGTGCCAATGGGAGGGGCATTTGTCAGGAACAAGCATTGAATCTGTGGAGCCTCGTGTGCACTTGCTGACACTTGGCGATTACTGTGCTCTGTCTTGCCCGGTTTGCCTGCTTTGCTGAACTCCTGGCCCTGGTTACAGTTTGGCTAACCTGGCTTACTGGACTGCTGGCCCTGGTTACTGTTTAGCTAACCTGGCTTACTGAACTAGTCGCGGCCAGAGGCTGCTGAAGGTGCATGTGAGAGCTTTGCTCCAGGACTTGTAGTAAATGTGGGGATGTTTGGGGGAAAAGTTGGAGCAATAAAGGGGAGTTAGATCTGATCACTGGCTGTGTTGCTTTCATGCCATGCCCAGGTCATCACATAGTGATCAGGCATTCACAACTTTGTAAGCAAATTATTCCATTGATTAGTTGCTCTTACCATCAGAACTTTTTTCCTTATTTCTAGGTTGGATTTCTTTTTAACAAGCTTGAACCCATTACCTCTTGACCTATTTTCTGTGCTTTGGAGAATATGTCAATTTTCTCTTTATCTCTGTGACAGCCCCTCAAGTACTGGAAGACAGTTATCATGTCCCCCCAATCCTACTCTTTGATATACGAGACCTGGAGTGTCAAACTCAAGTTCATGGAGGGCCGCATCAAGGTTCTGGTTGATCTTGGGGGAGCCACAGCTGGGGGGAGCAACCATGTGCGTGTGTGTGTCACAGCCGGGGGGGCATAGCCAGTTCGACGTTGCTCATGTCTGTGGGTGCCTCTGGTAGCCAAGATGGGGCTGGGGAGATCCATTGTCTCCAGTGGAGGAAGGCGAGACCAGGGCAAGTGCCAAATCCATGACATATGTATGTTTCAGATCAATAAATGCTTAAATATAGTGGTAAGTGGGGTCTGGTTTTAGAGTAGATTCACTGAAGTAAACAAGGCTTCAGTAAATCATATCTGGTTTAGCCCAAACAGTTGCAGATAGTACTCATTTAGCCACTGCCTTGTTTACTGACTGTTCACAGTTGTAAGAGTGAGGAAAATGTAACTTTTCAATCAATCCTCAAGTTTATATTCATAAATTCAGATCATAAGCACAGTGGCAGTTTCACTTAACAACCACTTTATTAACAACTGAGTTGCTGGTCCTTATATTTCAATAGATCCATTGTAAATACTGGAGGCAACCTTTGGATTTTAATGAAGTTGGATTAATTTTAATTTAATTAATTTAAATCATTGTAAAGTAATAGCATTGTCAATTATTTATGTGCACCTATAGTCCATATTTGCACTAGAATTATTTGTAGCAAGAATCCAAGGTGAGAAGTACCTTTGCACCAGCAGGCCAGTTTTCTTGTAAATTTCTACACTGAACAAGTTTTTGCTGGTTTTAAAAAAGTGTTCTTCATTTGTACCATTTCTTGTTGTGTATGGTTCTATTTTATTTTGCCAGAAACCTTTCCATATACTTTTAAAAACCAGATAAATATTTTTTCACTAATTCCCATGGCTGTATCATTTTATTCATTCTTTTCAGGTTACCTGGCCCCTCGCAATCTTCCCAGCACAGGTTTCTTGCCATTTCTCCAAACTGTGCTTTGCAGTTCTGATGCCATATGCAAAAGTGCACCATATACTCCTGAAGATCTTTTGCCCAAATTGAATATTTCACTCAAAAGCAGGTAAAAAAAGTTGCCTGGCTTCCTACGTATGTGCTATATTGTATATGATCATGCTAGTTAAAATGATGAAACATGGAGACCACTGGCCTAATCCCCACAGGAATAATCACCTCTTGGATGTTTAACCTCAGATTCACATGCTCTTTTCTAAGAGGAGAAATTCACTTCCTGGAGGAGCAATCAGTTACATGAGCTCTTTCAGAATTGGCCTCTATCAAAGAAATCTGGACCAAGATTTTTGAGGTCTACATTCGCTTGAAAGCCCAGAGCAGCTTGAAACCAGGCAGGATCAAAACCAGAAGGGAATCCCACTAAGGATTTGATCCCTTTAAAACTTCGTTGAGATTTGAAATATGTTAATATGGACCATTTTCCCCAAGTAGTGAAATATGGAATAATGTTGGATGTGTCTCTCTTGGTCCACCTCAGGAAAATGAATTCAGGACTTCCAAAATGAGATCTTTCTAGTCTCTCTGTATCCCAGATTTGCTTCCTCTGTTCACTTCTCATTTGATATAGAGCTGGATATCATTTTTACCAACAGGCATCTCACCCTTGACACATTCATTTTCCTTATAGCAATATACTATGTTGAATGCTATTTTTTCATATTCATGTTTAAAATATTATTTGTTACCTGAAGCTTATCATTATATGAAATATTAGAAAATATTGTAGAACATGCACATTTGCATATTCTTAATTCTATTGAGCTTGCTAAAATAATTCTTGCAGACAATGGAAAGAGCCTAAATATATGTCGATGTGGTCACTAAGAGTCAACACTAATTTGATAGCACATTATCTATCTATCTATCTATCTATCTATCAATATAGTTTGTATTTCAATAAACATTCATTTCTGACAAACTGAGTTTATTATTAATATGCTTAATTTATATATAAAAGCAGTAGGAAATTAAATACAAAGCACAATATAAGACTCTTCTTGCTTCTTTTCTTAACAGAAGACAGAGAAGGTCTGCTAGCCAGGCGGAGGAGAGAAGCCCATCATCCCAAAGTGCTGATGTCCTCCAAAATAGGAATCGTCCATTGGGTAAGTTATTTAATTCACTATCATTAATAAATAATAATGGACAAAGAGTTCTGTGTAGGTAAAATTTTGTAAGTTTCTGTAATAAAATAAGAGCAGATGGTTTTAATAATTATATCAGCACAATAATAGATTGGATCATGTGTAAAAACTTCATTTAATAAATGGTAATTTAGCAACAAGAAATCCAAGGGAGACAGAGTGATGTGATGAGGTGGGTGGCAAACCAAATGTCAAGGTTCTGACTAACAAACCCAAGCAAATCAGAACTCTGAGACTGGAATCTTCTCAAATGACTTCTTTATTGGATATATCATATTGGCACAGTCAAATGTAAAACCAACTCTAAATCTTTCCCATGGTTTCAGTATAATTAAAATAGGAAATAACTCCCTACCCAATTGTCACAGGTCATGTTGGCCAGTTAGGTTAAGTGGGAGGTTCTCCAGGCACTCCTCCCCATTTTATCCATCACCTGTGGAAATGACCCTGGTTCTCACAAGAAAACTCTGTTTTGTGTCTAGCAATGCATTCCATTCACCAACAGATGGCAAAAGCCTCATTTTCCTCACACTGCCCATCTCCTTTCGAGGTCGGTGAGCTTTCTAGAGGTGTATGCACATGGTTGCAGGTATTCCTCTTTATTTCTCTGGAGGAGATCTGTACCCATGGCTACATCACTGGCATCAGCTTGGATGATAAATGGCTCCTCTGAGTGAGGGAGTTTTAGGATCAGTTCCTTCCAAAATAGCCATTTGAGCTTATTGAATGACCCCAAGCATTTGTTGTGGCTTGCCAGCAGCCGGTGTAGTCGACAGCAGAATCAGCCAGTGGGGAAGAACGGGGACCAGTCAGGGAGTCTAGAGAGGATTCAGATGAGGGTCTTGCGTCTGATGCAGAGATGGGGCCAGGACCATCTGGGAGTGGGGTGCTGCCTTCGGAGCCTTCGGAGTCTGGCAGCAGCAAGGCAGAGCACCCAGGGGAGACTGTTCCCAGTGCGCATGTGCGCAGAGCTCCTAGAAGGCAGGAGCAGCTGAAACAAAGGGGCGACTTGGGAGTAACTCTGGGAGGTAATTGCCCCTCCCATAAGGTATAAAAGTCAGGCCAAGATGACGATACCTTTGCAGGAAGCAACATAGTTCGATCAGTTCAGAGTCATTCTGGAAGCTCTTCATGCTTCAGTTGGTTTTTTTTTGTACTTCGGTTGGTTTCTTTTCCAGTTCATTTGATACTTCTGTTTTTGGCAGCACTTCACAGAACTTGAAAGGTGTGTGCTTATCTCAGAGGACTGTTTGAGATTAATTCCGGCTGGGAATGAAAATAATTCCCAATGTTGCAATAAAATAAGTCTTGTTTTTAAAAGATGTTTGTGCGTAATTATGGTTTGGAAGCCTTGGTCAGAACAGTTTTCTTCCTGCCCAAATGAAATAAACATTTAATGAGACATGGAACAGCTTCATCCGGAGAATGCTCAGCTTCAGCAGCAGCTGGCTTTGCAGGCAAACCAATTAGGCCAGCTCCAAGCTCATGCTGTTCCACCTCCTCCTCGAAGGAAATGCCCGGTAACTGTGCCTGATAAGTTTGATAGCAACCAGGCTATATTTCCAGCATTTTTGGGACAGTGCCAGCTATTTATTAGCTTAAGAGCAGAGGACTTCCCTACTGTCTGAGATAAAGTGCGGTTTATAATTAGCCTGCTCTCCGGCTCTGCAGTTCACTGGGCCACACCTTTGTTGGTCCAGTATAGTCCTTTGTTGGATGACTTTAGGGGGTTTTGTGATCACCTCCATCTGATGTATGAGGACCCCATAAAAACACAGACTGCTGCCTGTTGTCTGAAGGAACTGCAGCAGGGCTAGCAACCCCTTCAGGAATATGTCAGTGAGTTCCGGCTGCTTAGCCAGGATTCAGCCTGGAACAAGGCTGCCCTCATGGACGCATTCTAGGATGGGTTGTAGGAAGAGTTGCAGTTGCAGGACGAGCTGGTTCGGGTGGATTGTCCAACGACCCTCAATGCGCTGGTTCATCTGTGCCTCAGGATCGATGCCCGCTTGCAGAGATGGAACAGTCACCATGCCTCTTGGGAGACTCCTGTGGTACCTGCTGTGCGTGAGACCCCGGCTCCATAAGAAGACCTAGGTACTTCCAGGCCCCACCTGTCGGTGACAGAGTACAACAGATGGTGTGCAGTGGGGGTTGTGTTTGTATTGTGGGGAACCTGGGCACATGGCTGCTTTGTGCCCCAAGAAGCACCAAGGAGTATCAACCCCTGTGCCTGTTCCCCAGCCAAAGAAAACGCTGTCAGGAAACATCTGGAGCCTGATCTAGGGGAGACCCTGGGTCAGGCGTGCACCCGCCTCGAGTCACGGCCAGCAGATATGGATTCCAGACCCCCTCGGCATTTGATCCTGGCGGCACAAGTTTTTCTGGCTAGTAGCCCACAGGAGATTCTGGAGCACATCCTGGTTGATTCTGGCACCACCACAAACTTCATGGATGCAGTGTTTGCAGCCCAGAATGTAGTCCCTCAGTGCCCAATAGATCCTCCCATGCTCGTGGGGACCATCAATGGCTGGGTGCTTTTGTCTGGGTCTATCAAGGCCGCCACGCAACCTTGCACCTGACCATTGGCTCGCATGAGGACGCTATTCAATTCTACATTACTTCCAGCCTGCATTACCCCATGGTCTTGGGCTTGGCATGGCTCAGGATGCGCAATCCCCAGATCTACTGGTCCCTGATTACGTTCCTGAGCCTGCAATGTGTGGATCACACCTGCCAAGTCTGCACAGGACATTTGCTGAGTCCACCCGGGGTGTCCATGCCTTCTGAACTAGTGGACTGTGGATGTGTTCAGCGAGCAGGAGGTGGACCAATTGCCCCCTCACCACCCTATAATTGTCCCATTGATTTGTTGCCGGACATACCCCTCCCCGTGGGCCATTTGTATTCAATGTTGGACCAGGAGTTGGCTGCATTGCAGGATTTTTTGGACAAGAATCTCACTCAGGGTTTTATCTGACCCTTGTCATCACCAGTCTTGTTTGTTAAAAAGAAGACTGGTGACTTGAGGCTTTGTTGCAATTACCACAAATTCAACGCCATCACGGTGCACAATCGGTATCCTCTGCCCTTGATTCCTGAACTGATGGAGAGCCTCCAAGAGGCTACAGTGTTCACCAAGTTGAACTTGTGTGGAGCGTATAATTTGGTGTGGATCTGGCCCAGAGATGAGTGGAAGATGACATTCAGTACCAGGTACGGGCATTTTGAATACACAGTCATGCTGTTTTGGTTGACCTATGCTCCTGTTGTCTTCCAACATTTTATGAATGACATTTTTTGGGACCTCTTAGATCAATTTGTTCTGGTTTACCTCGATGACATTTTGATCTATTCGAACTCGAGGGAGAGTCACCTGCATTTGCACCTGGTTCTGCAATGGCTCTGGGAGAACCGCTTGTACACAAAACTGGAGAAGTGCCAGTTCTTCCAGTCCACCATTGAGTTCCTGGGCATCGCATCTCTCCCGATGGTATTTCAATGGAGCCAAGCAAGGTCGAGTTGCTGTGTGGTTGACAACCTCTCCAGTGAGTGAAGGATGTCCAGCGACTCCTCAGATTTGCCAACTATTATCGGACCTTCATCCCCGGCTTCACTTTCCTGACTGTGCCCCTCATTTGGCTCCTCCAGAAAAAGGTTCTGTTCCGGTGGACTGCTCCTGAACAACAGGCGTTCCAGGCCTTGAAACAGGCCTTCATGAAAGACCCTATCTTGAAACATGCTGATCCACACCATCCGTTCATGGTGGAAGCGGATGTGTCTGATGTGGCATTCGGAGTGGTGTTACTCCAGGCTCACAAGTCTGGTGGTACCCTCTTCCCTTGCGTACATTATTCGCAGAAGCTCAATTCTTCCGAGCGCAATTATACCATTTGGGAAAAGGAGCTACTGGCCATTAAGGTGGCATTTATGGTCTGGAGGGGGTGCAATATCAAATTGAAGTCTGTACGGATCACAAAAAGTTGGAGTTTTTGAAGACCACCTGGAAATTGAATCAACGCCAGATCCAGTGGTTCCTCTTCTTTGCCCAGTTTAATTTCTACATCACTTACATCCCGAGTGGTGGCAACCAAAGGGCGGAAACACTCTCGTGGAAATTCAAGTACTCAGGTACTGAGGACCAACTCCCACTCTGGATGGTTCTGACCATAGAGTCTTTCTCCACAGTTCCAGAACCAGTGGACCTACAGGCTCAGATACGGGAGGCGCAGCGGCACGATGCTTGGGTGGATTAATGGAAGCAAAAGGTGTGGCCCAACTCTCCATGGTTGTTCACCAAAGAACTCTGATAGTACTGCGACAGGCTCTATGTACTGGCAGGGCCGCTCTGGGGACTTATCTTGTTGCAGTGCCATGATAATCCTGCGGTGGGGCACTTCAGCCTCTTCAAAACTTTACATTTCATGTCTCGGACTTTCTGGTGGCCTCGACTATGACACAATGTCCAATCCTATGTCATGTTCTGTATGCCATGCTGGCAGGCCAGGTTGGTGATGGGGGCTCCCCGAAGACTGCTCCAACCCTTGCCAACACTGGGGAAACCTTGGGGTGCCATTTCTATGGATTTGCCTCCGTCTTCGAGATTTACAATGGTGTTCGTGGTGGTAGACATGCTGACAAAGATGGTGCATTTCATTCTGTGTTGTGGATTACCCATATCTCACGCCACCGCCTGCATGTTTATCCAGCATGTCTTCCGGCTGCACAGACTACCTGATCAGGTTGTCTTGGACCAAGGAGTTCAATTTACAGCTCAATTCTGGAAAGGGTTGATGATGGCCTTGAATGTGAAAATCTGCTTGTCTTTGGTGCATCATTCAGAAACCGACGATGGGATTGAGAAAGTCATATCTGTGCTGCTTTGTGAACCAGCAACAAGACTACTGGTCGGATTATTTGTCAGTAGCAGAGTTTGGGTTTAACAACTCGCAGCACACCTTCACGCAAACCACCCCTTTCCTAGCCAATGTGGGATGTCATCCTTGGTTCTTTTCCCTTATGCAACTCGACTCACCGGTTCTGGAAGCTAATGACTATCTGTCCGAGTTGCAGGCCATTCACCAATTGGTGCAACGGTATCTGGAGAAAGCCAAAGAGGATTATAAATGAATCACAGACTGCTCTTGGCTGTGAGGGATTGGGTGTGGTTGTCCACTAGGCACCTTCCATCAGACCGGCTGGTCAAGAAGCTCAACTATTGGTACTTTGGCCCGTTCCCTGTGGAGGTGGTTATCAACCCTGTCATCTACCACCTGACCTTGCCTCACTCACTACTACGTGTCCTTTCCATTCTCCATAGATCCCTCCTGATTCCCAAACAGCCAGCCTGTCCGCTTCGCCAACCTGACTATCCCCAGCCAGCACTATGTGATGGAGATGAACTGCCTAAGTACAAGGTCGCCAGCATTCGGTACTCTCAATGGCTGAAAAGGCGGTTCCAGTACCTCATCAAATGGAAGGGTTATGGACCAGAGGATTTCACATGGGAGGATGCGACTTCTGTACATGCCCCTGCTTTGGTGGATGCATTCCACACCCAATTCCCATCATGGCCACATCAGGACCATCAGGACCATCAGACCCGGGGGGGAAAGACCCGGCAGTGAGGGATAGTGTTGTGGTTCCCTGACAAATGGTGCAGACAGCAGCGGAATCAGACAGTGGGGAAGAACGGGGACCAGTCAGGGAGTCTAGAGAGGACTTGGACGAGGGTCCAGCGTCCGATGCAGAGATGGGGCCAGGACCATCTGGGAGTGAAGTGCTGCCTTCAGAGCCTTCTGAGTCTGGTAGCAGTGAGGCAGAGGACGCAGGGGACGCAGGGGAGCCTGTTCCCAGTGTGCATGTGCACAAAGCTGCTAGAAGGTGAGAGCAGCTGAAACAAAAGGGGCGACTCGGGAGTAAGGCTGGGAGGTGATTGCCCCTCCCATTAGGTATAAAGGTCAGGCCAAGATGACGATACCTTTGCAGGAAGCAAAGTAGTTCAATCAGTTCAGAGTCATTCTAGAGACTCTTCATGCTTCGGTTGGGTTTTTTTTTTTTTACTTCAGTTGGTTTCTTTTCCAGTTCATTTGATACTTCTGTTTTTGGCAGCACTTCACAGAACTGAAAGGTGTGTGCTTATCTCGGGGGATTGTTTGAGATTAATTCCAGCTGGGAATGAAAACAATTCCCAATGTTGCAATAAAATAAGTCTTGTTTTTAAAAGATGTGTGTGCATAATTACGGTTTGGAAGCCTTGGTCAGAACAGTATATTATAGCCCACTCTAGTGGTTGGCCTGACCCCTGCTTTCCCTGTCTTTAGTAGTTCAGTGATTGGCAAGGTTGTCTTGGCAAAGGAGGGAATGAACTGCCAGTAGAAGTTTGTGAACTTCCCAGAAAGCTTTGTAGTTGTTTATGGGTTCAAGGGGGTTGCCATTCCAGGATGGCTTTTACTTTTCCTGGGTTCATCTCCCCCCCATCTCCTCAATGCTTGATACTTGATATCCTAGGTAGTCAAGGTGGGTCTTATGGAATTCACATTTAGACAATTTGGCATACAATTTAGGCAATTGTGACATTTAGACAATTTAGACATTTTCCACTCGTCCCCCTCTTTAATTCTCAGTCTCTAGTATGCCTCCCTCAGGTCTAGCTTAGTGAAGATTTTCCCCTTGTCCAGGTGGGCTAGCATGTCCTTCATTAGGGGAAAGGGGGTACATGTTATCCACACACATTTATCGCCCTAAAAGCAATGCACAATCTCATTGTCCCATCTTTCTTTTCCTTGAACAAAACTGGGGCCATCATGTGGGACTTTGCTGGCTGGATGAAATCCCTAGAAAGTTTTTTTGTCGATGTAGTCATCTCCCTTGGGGTGATGGAATACATCTTTGGTTTGGGAAGTTTAGTTCCCAGCAGAAACTCATGGGCACAGTCTGGTGGGGATGGGAGATAGCATGTTGCCTTCTTTCTCACTGAATAGCCCCGCTAGGTCCCAGTATTCTTTGGGAATTTGGGTTCTTCCTCTTCTTTATAATTCATCCCAGGCTTTATATTGTAATGATGAGGTAAAACATTTTCTTTTCACTTACAGAGCTACTTGATTCAACATTCAATCTGAAAGTTTTTGTTGAAAATATTTCATCATCAACCAGCTATGACAGAATATACTTGCTTAATGATATTCTCACTTTAGCAGAGGTAATTGTCTATATATAAATGGTCATCTTTAAATGCCCCCTTTTACCTAAAGTTAATGTAGGTGTATACATTTTAATATTTTATGAGGAAATAAAATAAATATTTTAGATTTAAAAAGCACCCAAATGTCATTTGCTTATGCTATGAGTATATTCCCATGTGTATTGAATATAGATATAGATATAGAAAAATGATAATTCTGATCATCAAATAAAAACAAAATAATTTATATTAGTGTTGCAAATAGTGCAGCATGAAACAAATTTATTTGTATTTAAATTTAAAATAACTGAAACCTTAACCATCCTGAAGAAAGCTAGGGCATCTAATCTTCTAGTAGCTTCAAACTTCACGCTTCACGCTGGTTTTCAAGTGAAACATAAAATAAGAGGAAAAAGGTGTATATTTCTAAAAGGCTTTATGCACTTGGAAGCTACACCACCTGCTGGTTTACCGGTAATGCAAAAGCCATCCCATTTGTAGAGCTATTTATTACCTCCCTCTCTTCCAATAATAGAAACAATTGATTGGACTGGATTTATAACCAACCTTTTGTAAGAAGCTCATGACAGCATTATACAGTGCTCCATCTTTGCTTTAAGTTTCCATATCTTTCCAGCATTGTTGGAGTCGCAACCCAATAGATCCTTGCTTTAAAAAAACAATTTTTTTAAGCAAGGTACCATTCCAATGTCAAATAGTTGTTGTTTTAGAAAAATTCCCTAGTTGCAAAGTTTGGACTGTTTTCCACTGGATGAAATTCTAGTCATTTTATGAAATGTTATGGTTATCAGAGGCATGCACAGAAGTAGTGATCCTAAGTCTTTTGAGACTTCTAAATACAGTATTTTTACTTTGTTCAAATGAGCTTTCCTTGCAAACAGACTGAGACAAATAAGCATAACTACATGTAAACAAGCACATGGAGTGTCAGTGGACTTTTTGGGTTGTGGGACGGATTATAGTAAGTAACTTCCTTCATTTTCATAAAATGGGATGAAGAAAACCTCATTCACAGATCTGGTGAGTGGGAGGGACACTGAATTATTTTCCATTTTGGAGAAAGAAACAGTTAGTTGACATGGTTAAGTGAATCTGGCTTCCCCATTGACTTTCCTCGTCAGAAGGTCACAAAAGTGATCACATAACCTTGGGACACTGCAACCCTCATAAAAAGTTAGTTGTCAAATATTTTAATTTTGATCATGTGGCCATGGGGATGCTGCAATGATCATAAGTATGAAGAACAATCGTAAGTCATTTTTTCAGTGCTGTTGTAAATTTGAGCAGTCACTAAATAAGCTGTTGTAAGTCAAGGACTTCCTGTATCATGTTCTTCCAAACATTTGATCAACTCATTTTAGAAAAACTGTATCTAGTCAGACTGAACAAATTACTTTTATATGCAACTTTACTATTTGGATGCAGAAACAAGACTCTTCTCAAGCAAACCTTAAAGTTGCTGTCTGTGAGGTTTTATCAGTGAATGCATCTTTGCAAAGTCTCCTTTTAGAAACTCTTGGAGTCAACATCTATCAACCATTGTGCCTCAACAATATGTCTCTTCTGGAGTCATTTTTTCAAGAACTTAGAACTCATATTTCAAAAGTAAGTATCCATCCATCTCTCATTCCTTTTTTTCCCCCCTTCCTCTCGCTTTTAGGAGAATATAGTTTACTACATATAACTTTCATAAACTGCTTAGAAAAGACCTCCCTTAATCCATTTTTTTAAAAAATCTATCAATTGTTCCACATTCTATTTGGTTACCATGCATGTACAAACTTTAAGCTGGTTATTTTGTAAAAGAAAAAAAAAAACAAATAGTTATGGGTAAAAGAGTTGCAATTATGTGTCTGAAAAGAAGGAACAGAACTTCTTTCAGCTCAAGGATAAAGGCAGATGATGAAAAATATTGAAAGAAGTTGTTAAAATAGAAACCTGCCCAGTTGATGATAGATATGGGTATTTAAATACTGGTCTGCTCTGTCATTGAGAAAAAAAGGGATAAAGCCCACTAGATTAGCTAGCGAATTACATAAATAAGAGATACTGAACTCTTCTTTTCCTATGATTAGCTTACCTGAAATTCAGTTGATTTATGATAATCAATATGAGCTTAGTCAAAATAATAGAATCAAGAGAGCTGGAAGGGGTTTAAGGTTCTGCCTCACCAGTCTTCTCAAGAAAGCAGAACTTTTGAAACAAAAGCCATTTCAAAAGGAACTAATAACTAATAATAATAATTAATAATAATAATAACTAATAACTAGAGCATACAAAACATTTGCTAGACCAATACTCGAATACAGCTCATCAGTCTGGAACCCATATTATGTACCTGATATTAACACAGTTGAGAAAGTCCAGAAATATTTTACAAGAAGAGTTCTTCAGTCCTCTACTTGTTGCAGAATACCTTATGCCACCAGACTCAAAATTCTAGACCTAGAAAACCTAGAACTACACCGCTTCGGTCCGATCTAAGTATAGTATATAAAATCATACACTGCAATGTCCTACCTGTCAATGAATACTTCAGCTTCAACCATAACAACACAAGAGCAAACAATAGGTACAAACTCAAGATTAATCGCACCAAACTTGATTGCAGGAAATACGACTTCAGCAACAGAGTGGTCAATGTCTGGAATACTCTACCTGACTCTGTGGTTTCTTCCCCAAACCCCAAAAACTTTAACCTTAGACTATCTACTATTGACCTCACCCCTTTCCTAAGAGGTCTGTAGGGGGCGTGCATAAGTGCACCAACGTGTCTACCGTCCCTGTCCTATTGTTTCTTTTATATTTATATTTTATT
Organism: Bungarus multicinctus; assembly: GCA_023653725.1. Lineage (NCBI taxonomy): Eukaryota > Metazoa > Chordata > Lepidosauria > Squamata > Elapidae > Bungarus > Bungarus multicinctus. Next base: position 164,335,435 of record CM042836.1, read on the forward strand.
TTTCTTATATGTATCCATGTATTCATAACTATGTTTTTACTTATACCTATTATCTTGTAAGCAATTGACAAAATAAATAATGCAATGCAACTTGGAAGAACTAAGGTTTCCCATTCAAAACATTAGATTAAACCATTGCAAACAGAGCCCCTCCCAAAGCCCAGTCCATCATTGAGCCAATCCTGAGGTGTAAAGATGTTATGAGAAACTCAGGTTGAGAAGGTGATAATCTCCAGTTCCCAAGGCAATGCTGCCGCTCTTCTCCAGAAACGAGATAAGCCTCGAGGCACATTCCGTTCCCCGTTCCCTAGGTCACGAAACTTACAGCAAGGCAAAGGAAGGAATAGAAACAGAAACCCCATACAGAGATCTTCCACAAGCCTCCCACCTTCCACCTGAATGACAGTGTCCATATAGAAATCTACACCAGACACTATTAAAAAATGTAAGAAACTGCAGTCAGGTGACCATGGGATGTACAAATCATTGTAAAGGTGAATCATTTACCAAATGCCCAAAGAGTGATCATGTGATGGAGGTTGTGCAGTTGTCATAAATCCAAAAACATCATAAATAGCTCTGGTGAGGGGGAGGTCCATCAGTCATTAAGTGACCGGTCATAACTTCAGAACTACCTATACTCATATTTTAAAAGATGTTCTTTCGCTTCTCTTTCTAGTTACAGAAGGATCCTTCTTACCAGATGGCTTTTGTCCAGGAAGCTGGATCATTTTTATCACTCATCTCCCAAGTACAGAATGAAACTTCTATATGGAACCTCCTCCTGATGACTCCAGATATCATTCATGGTGCCACCACAGTGAGAGACATGGCTGATACTCTTCACAGCAAGAAAAGGTAATAGAGATGGAAGCTAGAAACTGTTGTGCATAGGATTTCACTTACAGTACTTTTTGACTGTTACACAAATGAACCCAGTTTTGATGAACTGAGATAATTTAAGGGCTTTTTTCCCCCTTCTAAACATCAATTTGTGTCCAATTATTCCACAATGGATGGTGATTACTTCCATATGAAATTAAAGTAAGGTGGGAAAAATTGATCATTTTGTAGTAAATTTATAGACCACCACTATGATTTTTTAATGTATGGTAAAATTAAATTTGACAGCAAAAAAGGCCTGCATTATTATACTTATGAAGAAATATGCGTCCACTTTATAATGAATGGAACATTGAATCAAATGATTGCAGTTGTCCTTGTTTTCATTATCCCTCCTTTTTTAATGGAGGCTGTTAGCTTTTGGTGGCATGGTTTCACTAGCGGCTATCTCTTAGCAGCTGCCATTTTCTTTTCCTAAAATGCCGTAGGCAATGGTTAGAAGAAATTCGTTTCTTTGATAGCTCCCATACTGTCAAATTCTTTTTATTTTGTGTGTGTGTGTGTGTTCAAGTCAGTACTGACTCCTGCAACTGCCTGAAGAAGTCAGAAACCACCTCCTCCCTCCCACAGTATAGAAAAGAAGAAAGAAGTATGGAGAAGAGAATCACTGAAATAAATATGAGGAACAAATTAATACATTCTGCAACATTTTCCCAAAGGCCTTTTCACATACAATTTCATTGGTGTTGCATTATATGAGAAAGCCATTGGTGAGAAAGCTGCTTTTAAACCAGTCCCTTCTGGGTCTTTCATGGTACAGTAACATTTTATTTACAGCTGAAAAAGGTTAAAAATGGAGCATGGGACTTGTTATAAATTTAATGTGAGTGGAGGTTTTTTCCTTGTGGCTATGAATTCTAGTTCGTTCAGGATTTTTAGGAGACATTGTTTAAACACTTTTAAAAAGTGCATATCATAGAAGAGCTGAGCATGTCTCTTACATGGAAAACTGTGCAATGAGCCAGAATTGACTCATTCCTGATTTCACTGCATCATCAGACTTTTGTTTTCTTGTTTTGAAGACTATTTATGAAGAGTGATAAGAGTCACCAAATGATTTTAAATATGACCAGCTGGCTATCTACTTTGAACTGTTCAGAACAAGGTGAGACTAGTCCATTTATTGTACCTTATCAGAGACCTAAGTTACTTAGGTCATTTATTCATTTATTTTAGTTATCAAATTTCCATATCACCCATCACACTTGGTTTACTCTGGATGGTTTGCAAGTAAAACAAAATTATATAAAAGCCATAAAATAAATAATTAAGAACAAAATTAAAAACCAAATTGAAACAGAGTTAAATGGAACTATTGAAATGTTAATAGACGGAGGAAGTACCTTCAACCCACCAAACCCCCCCCCCCCCAATATTTGCATGATAGACCCCCATGCCAATTGGCAGAGCCAAGCCTTGAAGTTCTTCTAAAAGGCTAGGAGAGTGGAAACTTATCTAGTCTCTGGGACAAGGTGTTCCACAGGGCAGGAAACAATGGCGGAGAAGGGTCTCTTCTTAGATTCCACCAGTTGAATTTCTTCAAGTGACAGGATCCACAACATACCTTCTCTGCTTATGTAGGTGGGATGAGTCAGTGAAATGAAATGGAAACTCCTGTAGGTAGATCCAAATTCTTGTATTACACCATGTAATAAACCATGTTCTTGCTTCAGGTCTCTTACATAGTTAATTGAATATGGTTCTTCCCAAAAACTTCCCCAAAACATTATTCAGCAAAAGAAATGCTAACATTGCTATACAATATTGCAGCCAGTGTATAAGATTCTAATTTAAAATATTTAAATAATTTAAATATTTAAATTTGAAAACAGTTCCCTTCATTCATTCTTCCTGATGAACACTGGCAGTGATATGTCAGTCCCAGTTTATCTATCTATATTTCTAAATAGGCAAACATAATGTTTGCCTATTTAGAAATATAGATAGATAATGATCTGAATGATCTGAAACAACCCTGAAGACAAATGTAAGTCAGCTTAAGGTGGAATACATGCTTTGTACTCTCTGGAAAACCATAAAAAAAAATCTCAGAGAGGCATTTATAGTTTTTTTCAATGCTATTATTTTACAGGCAGAGAGCATAATGCGACTCAGGGATGTAACAAAATAATAGTACCCTCTCACAATTGAAAGATAATAATTAAAATTAGTAATTTAATGTGTTTATTTGTTGGCTTGTTTTTGTAGATAAAAATAATTTGGCACTAAATTACATTTGTGAACAACCTGTTTCCTCGAAAAAGATTCTGATTTTATTTGACAGAATGAAAGTAGTTTTAAGGTGAGTTCTGAGTTATGCAAAGTTATTCTTTCTGTTGCTATAAAATGTTACTTCAAAAGAAATGGAGAAACCACTCTGTTTTCTTCCAATCATTTGAGTATTTCTCTAGTTCCTCTTATATTGTTAAGAAAGCAGGTATAAAAATATATCAGTATTTGACTGAAATACAGATAATCCTCAACTTACGATAGTAATGGATCCTGGCCATTCATATTGGAAATCATTGAATTCTTTATTGTCATTGTATGTATATACACAATATACATACAACAAAATTCACATAACACCCAGAGACCAGATCCAACATGCACAGACACATGACAATCCGCAACCACAACCCCACTGCCAAAAATTCCCTGCCTCCTAAAAACACACAAGCATCCACACAACAGACCAAGTAATACTGTCCAACAGCTCACTGATGGTGGTCCTTAAGCTCATTGTTAAGTGCAATTATAGCTCTGGGATAAAAACTATTCAGAAAATGTGTGGTCCAAGTTTTAATTGTTTTATATCTTCTGCCAGAAGGCAACAGTTTATAAAATTGTAAGCAGGATGGGAAAAGTCTGAGAATGTTGTGCAACTTCCTCAAACAGCGAGATGAGAACATGTTGTCCAGGGCTGGTAGCTGGAGCTCGATGATAAATCAAGGATTACATTAAATGAAGTACATAATTAACCACCTCTCTGTCCCTGCTTTCCTAAAGCATTTGTTAAATAAATGCACAGGCCATTAGGTAGAGCATAATGTGACTCGGGGATGGGGAAAACAATGGGAGGCTTAGTCCAGGCACAAGCGCATCAAGGAGGCCTCCCCCACCTCTGAGGTATTCCATGGTCTCCCCTTGTACCCTGGTTTCCCCAAAACCCTAAGGGCCTCCTCCATACCCCACCCCATCATTATTGCACATTTTCCTTTTAAAGATATCCAGAATTCAGGAAGTTGGAGCACAGAAGAACACTGTTGTTTAGGGAGCTAGGGATTCCTAAAATTCCTTAGGTCCCTGAACACCAGTATAACATTCTACCCCTTTGAAAGAAAGAAGTTGCTTTGCTGAGTTACTCCACAAAGCATGAACATTTCCTCCTCATGCTGGATAGAAAAGACTGCATTTTGTAACTTTATCTGGCTGAGAACAATGCAGCTACTTTGGGTGTTGTGTAGATTTCACAACAGGCTGAAAAGGAGGCTGCTGGAATCCTCCCATATGACCTCCTTCTTCCCAGCCTCCTAAATTCTGCTAATCTTCAGAAGCTAAGTGTGGGATTGTGAGGGGTGGAAGAGAGCTGTTTGGAATTTGGTGGGGAGACTAAATGTCTTTGTTTGGAAACCTGTTAAAGCAGGATGGATAGGGAACTAGATATATTGGGTATGCTGCAATGTCTCTGCAATTATACATTGCAATGTCCTACCTGTCAATGAATACTTCAGCTTCAACTATAACAATACAAGAGCACACAATAGATACAAACTCAAGGTAAACCGCACTAAACTTGATTGCAGGAAATATAACTTCAGCAACAGAGTGGTCAATGTCTGGAATACTCTACCTGACTCTGTTTCTTCCCCAAACCCCATTTGACAAAATAAATAAATAAAAATAAATAAAAATAAAGGTTAAGAATTCTATAGAACCCAATCATTCATAAGGTGAATGATCAGGTTGGTCCTATAGAATTTGTAACTTTGAAACAAGGTTGTTGTATATAGGGTTTTTTTTGGGGGGCGCGGGGAGTCTATTGTAACTTTAAACAGACAATAAATGATCTATTGTACTTTGAGGATTACCTGTATACATACGTAAAAGCCAGTGTTCACACCAGATCAACAGAAGAACTATACATGTCTATCCAAAAATTAGGGCCATTGTTTTTAATGTACTTTTTAATTTATAAATTAAATTTATGTATGACTTTAGCATGTATTAATACACTTTATAAAATATAATTCAATGGAATATGCATGAAATTTGAACTGCCATATTTCAATTGAATGTGGAGCTGCTGAAAATGCTCCCATGTGAGCTACTATTTTCACACCGATTGAAGTAGTAGGAAGAAACAGATTAACTCTCTCCTATAGATCAGCAATCATATCTTTTGCAGTACAGTAGTGTAAGCATTTGAGAAACATCCACTGACATTAATAAAAGCTATTAACAGAGTTTTAAATTTTTTATAGTTCAAAGAGAGGTTTGGCTAGAAAAGAGGAATCTGGGAACTAAAAAGGTGGGAGTGCCTTGGAAGAAGATAAAAAACTGGGTCAGAAACTATGAAAGACCATATCTGGCATTCTTCATGTTTGATTGGAATCTTATTTAAGATCAGTCATAAGCATAAGCCTTATGTTTAATAGCAAAATATGATTTGTTAAAAATAGAAGCAAGCAAGGTGTACGGAAGAGGTTGGTGGGAAGACAAGTTATAAAAACACTATTGGAAAGGGGAAACAATTTTTATGGCATTTCATGGCATTTTCATTTACTTTGTTCTGTTATAAATGATGCATTCTGTATCTTTTTATTACAGGAATCTTTTAGGTCTTGATTTTGCTGATGAAGAGCTTAAGACTGGCTATTTTTTAAAGGATTTCAAAAGAAATACAAAATCTCAGAATAGCTTGAAGAAAATGCCATTATTTGACTTAAAAGAAACTCAAAATATCCACCATTTAAACAGGAGCATCAGGGATATCACATTTTTAAATAATATTATTTTTAAAGCCAGAAAGGCATGGCAAACTGTTAAAATGAGTACTGTCCTCAAATACTTTTTCCTGCCTGAAAAATATAGAAAATACTTAACTTCAGTGAAAGAAGTGCCATCATTGTTAGTAAACTTTCTGCTTAAGCCTGCAACAACTGACAATTTTCCTGAGAAGCTCCTGGTACTTCAGGAAATCTTTAGTGTCATAGCAAATAGCAGGACTAATAATAACTACCTATTGATGTCTTCCCTGACCAACCTGATGCAGAAAATCCAAATTTCCATTAATGAATCTCAGTGGAATGAATTCAACATTTATTGGCACATTGTTGAAAAACTGAGGTCTGCAAAATGGAGTGAAACAGACATCCTTATATATAGACAGATTTTAGATACATTGCATGACAATCTGAATGTCAACCATGATAATTTTGGACTTCCTTTGAAAAAAGAACTAGAGCAAATGATTAAATTTGTAAACCATTTATTGAAAAAATATGATGCAGGGAGCATCAAGGGAACAAATGTTTCAATGGTTTTAAATACTATTTTGAAAAGTTTACAAGTGTTAGAGGATCTGAAGAAAAAGTACATCAGCGAATTCTTTATTGTTAATCCACTCATGAATACCAACAATGAAACTGTACAGAAATTATTTCAGTTAATTATGAAGGGTATAGAGATACTTTCTGATCCCAGTCAGTTAGAAGCATTTAATATTAACAAAACAGATACCCTCCTCAGATTTTCACAAGCATTATCTTTGCTGGATTTATATATGACTCCAGTGTGGCATAATTCTTCAATACAAGCAAAAATATTGCAACTTTTGTATTTAGCACCAAGCCTTCTTCAAATGGAAAACATTCAGGCTGACAACAGCTTCTCAGACTGCACTGTCAAAGATTTCCATTTCATTACAATTGAAGTGTTTTTCAATAATGCCACACTAAAGGAAGCCTTAAGTAAAAGAAAATGTAATTTTCGTTTCTCTTCTCTGGATTTTGAAAACCAAACAACCTATCATTATATGTTTACCCAATTGTTTCAGCTTACAACAAAAAGTCTCAAACCAGCATCACTTTTTGAAATAATCCAGGGAAACAAAAGGAAACACTTCCCAGGTGAATTTCAGTGTCTCATCAAATTATTAGAAGTTTCATCCAGTTTTCTGTCTAAATTAATTGGGCTCCATAAATACCAGAATTCCTGGATAGAAAAGATTGATAAAAATCTAAGTGCCTTTTCTCTTGATCTGTCTCAACATAATATGACTTGCAGAGAACCATTGCTTAGCAATATAATTGACAAAATTTCTGCTTTACACATTCAGAGTCCTTTTATTTTTAAAGGAACAGTAGCAGATATTACAAATATCCTGGATAGCCCATCATTTTGGAATCAAACATTTGTGCCTTCTTTTTTGCTACATAATAAACATCAAAAGATTGTAGCAAAGATTTTACAAATGAGCAAAAATGTTCATCAATCGAAATGGAATAATTTTTCAGAGATCTTGAGCGAGACCGCAGAAATATTGCACTCAAAACAAAATGTGACAAATAAAAAGCAGTATATTCAACTGCTAGAAATGTCCAGAAAAGCAGTAATTCTTGTTGGCATTGGATTAGCCAACAAGGAAAAAGAAACATACAAGCTTTTTGAAACTTTAAGCTGGAGCATGAAAATGTCCTCTTTAGAAGAGGTATTAGATATGTTAAGATTGTTCCTAAATTCCAGTTCTGACATAGATTACAAAACTTATTTTAGAAAAAATATGAATACTTTTTTATCACCTACTGATGCTCTTTTTCAAAGACTTTTCTACAATAATCCTTCTCCAGAACAAATCAAACACATATTAAACAAAACTACAAGAATGTCAAATGAATTGTTTTTAAATTGGATCAACTTAAAATTTACAATGATATGGAAAACTATCCAGAAGATGATATCTGTAGTAACTACCCAATTTCCAGTGGAAATACCATGGGCTTTTAATTCAAAAGAAGAAAATCCTTTGACATCTTCAGATTTTTTTCTTAAATCTTCAGTAATAAAAGACATTCTGAAGCCATTCCTCACCCCTCAGAATAGCTATCATAGTAAAACAAATGTAAACCTGATTACTTATCTTTCACAATTAGTGCAAATAATCCAAAATACCACTAAAAAATCCTGGTCAAATGAGTTGAGGGCCCTTGTAAATATTCATAGAGAACTACGGTCTGTAATGCATAGCTCACTTTTTTTAAATACATTATATAAACATTTTTCTTTACTGAATAATGCTTCTGATCTTCATTTTAACTCAGAACTACAAGGGTTAACTCAACTTTTATCCTATGTATTACCAAAATATAATGAAGAAAACCCACATATTAACACTTCAGAACAAATTAATATTGCTGTTAGGAAGCTGTTATTTCAGCAAAGGTTTGTGCATCAATTTATCATCAGTCAATTAGAAACCATCCTCCCATTGGCTAATAATAGCCACAAAATCTTTGAAAATATTTATGACATATTGAATCAAGGAGCAATGATACTTTCTGACAGCAAATTGGAAGAAACTGAGAAAGGAAAAATTGCCACCTTGTATGGTTTTTCACAATTTCTGTTTCAAAAGGAGTTCAGTGAATCTTACTTAGGGGATAGAAACTTAGTTGAAACAAAAACAGTGGATATCTTATATTTAATTCTAAGTCCATTATTACATAGTTGGACCAACAAAACGGGAGAACCACATAATTGCAATGCTCAAGATATAATTCACATAATTTTTCAAATGCTGTTTAGAAATATAACTCTCTCTGAAGTACATAACCAAAACCATTGTGAACTGCTTTTCTCTTCCAAGGATTTTGAAAAGAGAACAAATCAAACATTTATTGACTTCTTCCTTTTCTCCATAAAAAATTTCCAGCAGACAAAATTAACAAATCTTTACCAAAAAAATAATGTGCATTTTTCAAATGATTTGTTATGCATCATCAAATCACTACAATTTTCTTCTGGATTGCTTTTGAAAATAAATATACTCTTTGATTTCCAACATCCTTGGATACAGGAGATGTATACAACTTTAGCAAAAATTTCTAAACAATTACCATCAATTAATTCAACTTGTTTCGTCCCAGTTGTTGATGGTATAAATGATGTTACTTATAACCCTTCAAAAATTCCCTTGCTGTTTTCAGGTAATGAAACAGAATATTATATACAAAATTTCATTGACAAATTAATAGACTGGAGTGAGTTAGCAATATTCTTTAAGCAGCTTCAAGATTATCCATATTTGAACATTCCTCTGAATGAAGCCACACAAAAAAATGAAGATGAAATCTCTATTCTATCTAAAAATAATTTTTCACAGATTTGGGCTATATTGTCCAAATGGTACCACACAGAAACTGAGAATGCAACATATGGCTTTGAAATGATGGAGAAAGTTCTGGATAACAACAAATCAGTTCCAGAAATATTTAATGTCAGTATTTCTATTTTAAATCATTTGGATTTGCTAAAGGAGTTTAAAGCAAACCCAGATCCAAATTTGCTGTCAAAAAGAACTAAGCTGCAATATAAATTTGATCGTATTAGGCACCCTTTTCTGATGATTGCAGAAACAGTTCTAAACAAGACATTTTGGAAGGAATGGGAACAAGCACAATCTCCAAGCAATTTGATTGCACAGTAAGTAATGTGTTTCATAATTAGTTGAATGAAGATAAATTCATTCTCTTCTTTTCAGCAGAAAAGAAATATTTTTGAGATAAAGTTGACATGAGAAATAATATTGTATAAAATATTCAGAATGATGCAGATGTCAGGATTCTGACAGGGCAGAATTACTGATGTCTGGTTCATAATTCTTTTTTAAAATGTATATTTATGCATTATTGACAGGATGACTTTACTACAGAGCAGAGAGTGTTCATATATACTGGTACACTTGAGTATCTCACATGACTGTCAAAATTCATTTTCTGATCAAATAGAAATTGTTCTATTTCCTCTTTGTTTTGAGTTAGATCATAGAATAACAGAGTTGGAAGGGACCTTGGAGGTCATCTAGTCCAAAGATAGCATTCTCCCTCCTTGCCACTCAATCCACACACATTTTATAAAAATTGAGTTAAAGGGGAGAGGAAATGACTACAGGTAGGGAAAGGAGAGTTAAAATGTTGTCAGATTAACAGAGTTGGAAGGGACCTTGGAAGTCATCTACTCCAACCCCTGCCCAAACAGGAGACCCTACACCATTTCTGACAAATGACAGTCCAATCTCTTCTTCAAAGCATCCAGTGGTGAAGTTCCCACAACCTCTGAAGGCAAGTTGTTCCATTGGCTGATTGTTCTCACTGTCAGAAAATTTATCCTTATTTCTAGGTTGAATCTCTTCTTGATCAGCTTCCATCCATTATTCCTTGTCTGACCTTCAGGTGCCTTGCAAAATAGCTTGACCCCTTCCTCTCTGTGGCAGCCCCTCAAATATTGGAAAACTGCTATCATGTCTCCCCTGATCCTTCTCTTCACTGAACTAGCCAGGCCCAGTTCCTGTAACCATTCTTCGTATGTTTTAGTCTCCAAGTCTCCTAATCATCCTGGTTGCTCTTCTCTGCACTTTTTCTAGAGTCTGAACATCTTTTTTATAGTGTGGTGATCAAAACTGGTTGCAGTATTCTAGATGTGATCATACTAAGACTTTATAGAGTGGCATTAGTACCTCATTTGATTTTGATTGTATCCCTCTGTTAATGCAATTTAGGATTGCATTGGCTTTTTTGGCCACGGCTGCACACTGCTGACTCATATTTAGCTAGTCCAACACTCTGCTCAAGCAGGAGACCTTATACCCTTGTGGCAAAGTTGTCCAATCTCTTCTTGAAGACTTCCAGTGATGGAACACTCACAATTTCTGAAGGCAAGCCCTTCCACTGATTCATTGTTCTCACCATCAGAAAATTTCTCCTTAGTTCTAAGTTGAATCTCTCTTTAAGGATCTTCTACCCACTACTTCTTGTCCTGCCTTCAACTGCTTTTGAAAATAGTTGACTGTTGACTGAATAGTTCTCTGTGACAATCCCTTAAGTATTGGAAGGCTACTATCATGTCACTCCTAATTTTCTCTTTACTAGACTAGACATACCCAATTTATCATACGGTTTAGCTCCAGACCCCTAATTATCTTGCATTATTTCTAGGGCTTCAGCATCTTTTTTGTATTATGGTGATCAGAATTGGACAGAAGAGTGTGGTCTTACTATGCAGTGAAAGCAGTACTAACACTTCACATGATCTTGATACTCATCTTCTGTTGATGCATGTTAGGATTGCATTTGCTTTTTTTGGCAACTGCAGCACACTGCTGGCTCATATCTAAGTGGTTGTCTATTAAGTCATCTAGATCTCTTTCACTGTTACTGTTGTTGAGACACTTGTTTTATATTTGTGCATTTGGTTTTTCTTGCCTAGTGTAAAACCTTACTTTTCTCATCGCTGAATTGAATTCTGACAAATGGTTGTCCAGTCTCTTTATGAAAGCCTCCAGTGATGGAGCACCTACAACTTCTGAAGGCAAGCTGTTCCACTGGTTACTTGTCTTGTCACTGTTAAGGAGTTTCTCCTTAGTTCCAGGTTGCTACTCTTCTTGGTTAGTTTCCAACCATTGTTTCTTCTCTTGCCTTTTGATGCTTTGGAAAATAATTTGGACCCCTCGTCTTTGTAGGAGCCCCTCAAATTTTGGAACATTGCTATCATGTCTCCTCTAGTCCTTCTTTTCATTAGACTAGACGAGGTATAGCCAATTCCTGTAACCACTTTTCCTATGTTTTATTGGATGCTTTAAAAATAATTATTTAAAACAAGGGTGGGAAACAATGGGCCTTTTATGACTTCAGACTTCAACCCCCAGAATTCCTGGGCCAGCCATGCTGGTTCAGGAATTCTAGGAGTTGAAGTCCATAAGTTATAAAGGGGCCATCATTCTCCACCTCTGCTTTAAAAATGTTAAGTGGTATGAATATTTTTTACTGTTAAATTCAAGATAATGTTATAAAGAAGTTGATACAAAGGTGCCAGATATAGTCCAAGTCTGTTGGGCTCCAGCCCACCTTGGTGTACTGGCTCCCGCAAACTGGGATTCTCCATTAGTGCTGCAACTTTGTCTTTATTATTGATTTTTTCGTTGATGTGTTCCTCAATAGGATGTGCCCCCTCTAATATGTAGATTTCCAGCGTGTGTTTGAAAAGTAAACCTCTCTAAAGTTTCATTCTCAAACCCAGATTGATGAGTGTAGCCCATTGAGCAGTGGGGCACGGTGGTCATTAACTGGATGGTAATTAGGCACTCACCTGACCCAATCTCAGCCCCATAGCTCTTGCTCACCACCTCCAGCTCCTTCAGTGTGTTCAGCTTTTTGGGGTTCTGGACCGTGCAGATGAGTTCTGTGCAGGGCAAAGACAGGCACATAGCCTAAGTGGGGCAGACCATTATATGGCTGGCCCCACATGCCCTCTGCCACCAACAGCAGCACTATTTGTAGTCTTCAGTTGTCTACTTCTGCTCTTGCTCCATGGCAATGGCAGGCCCCTCTGACCCTTGCACTAAAAAGCACATCTGCATAGCCTAGGTTACCAAGCACCTGCCACAGCAGTCCCAGTGTCATCCTAAGACCTCTTCATGACAGACATCAAGCATCTTAGTTTCAATTAAAATTAAATTAATTAAAGTAATTAATTTTCTTAATTCCAATTAAAATAATTGCAATGATCCAGTCTTAAAGATTTGTTAAACAAAATTCAATATCTTCAGGATTAATCTGCAATTTTAAACTTAAAATCAAGTTTCCCACTCTGAAGAAAATCTAATCTATAGAACCAATCTCTGTAGGGTTGTGTAACACAGCTCTCAGTGGATTTTCAGATCTGTTCATTTGGTTTGTTATTAAAATTGGGGGGAAATTTTTAAACTAAAGTCTAAGTTATTCATTTGGAAAGACTTGGGAGAATCTTATTGATTGGTGGGTTTTTTTAGCCCAAATCTAGTTTAAAATTAGAAAAATGATAGATCATCTTGGTATTTTGTTAATTATATCTAAAGTATTCAGTGATATAAGTCAACTGACAGAAGTAGAACTCTTCTTATTTAGGATCTGTTAACTTCTATAAAGGAACATTTGGGTATATTTTCTGAATTAAATTGGCTTAGTGCTGCTCTAGGTAAATTGAAGATTATCTTTTAATTGCAAACCATTCTTTAATGTGTGTGACTTTACATGAGACTGTTTTGTTCTGTTTTGTCCCAGGTTTCTGTTTTCAGAATTTGAAAATGTCTTCCTAAAAACATCTTATAATAGTAACTTCTCATCATATTTCATTTGCATAATGAACGTGTTTCAAGGGCCAGATGATGCATTATCAGGTAACACGTATTTCCATAATAGCATGCAATATATTTGTTTTAAAATCTTCCCCTTGTGAAAGAGTTTAATAGCAACTAGGTGCTCTGTGGTGATACTGATGGCAATTCATACCCAGATAAAAGCCAGGAAGCCTGATCAAGTAGAACCCTACTGGGTCTGTTCCCCCCACATTTAATAAACATGCACCTGCTGTTGTCAGGATTCCAGAGAAAATCCATTCCTTCCAGTAACTCCAAGACACCATCTCAATGCACTTTTATTGGAACAGTACCTGGCACATACTGTGGAAGTCCGAAACTGATTTTTTTTCCCCGGCTTCCCCACACAGTCCCAAGCTACAACCCCCATCTTTTTTCCCTCATCATCAGATCACGTGCACCAATCCCACAGTAAGTTTTAGTCTTCTCTGCACAACACTCTGTAACCTTGAACTATCAAAATAATATATTTTGTCTAATAAGAGCTACTCAATTTACATCAGCCCCCTCCCACATTCTTCAACTGTGTGGCAGTGATGAATTCCATATCTGACAGGTGTCCCCCCTTGAAATATCCTTCTCCTATAAGAAAATAAGAAACAAAACACAACCAGGGATTAATGCATTGTCCTTAACCCCCTCTCTCCACTCCACGAGGACCCATTGGTTTCTGCGGGAATTCCTCATGGAACTGGCTAACCAATCTATCTGCATGTACATCCCAACTTTTTACCCTAGTAGCATCTGATATAGGGTAACCCTTCCATAAGATTAAATATTGTAACCGTCCTCGGTGTAATCTAGAATTGAGGATTTTCTTAATTTCATAATGTGTCTCACCCTGTACGGTTAACGGTTTAGGGGGAGCAATTGGTATTGGTCTTATCATTGATGTAACGGCTGGTTTTAATAAATTACTATGGGACACTGGGTGAATTTTTCCTAATAGTCGGGGAAGGCTTAATTGCACTGTGAACAGATTGAAATCAGGAATGGACCTAAGAATTTTGAACCCAACTTCTTACTAGGAAGTTTCAATCTAAGATATTTGGTTGACAAATATACTTTGTCTCCTACTTTAAATGGTGGTTGGAGGGATCTATGTTTGTCCGCCTGCTTTTTGTAATCTTTTGCAACTTCAGTCAAAGCTTTTTTTGTATCCTCTCAACCTTTTTTAATGAGTTCATCCATTCTGTTAGAGACATGGATGTGAGAGGTTCTCTAGGTAATTCTGGCATAGGGACAAATTCCATGCCACCGTTGATTTGGAATGGAGTCAATCCTGTGCTGCTATGTACTGCATTATTATAAGCAACCTCTGCAAATGGTAATAATTCAGCCCAGTTTTCCTGTTGATAATTTACATAGCATCTAATGTATTGTTCAACCATGGCGTTCGTTCTTTCTGCTACTCCGTTGCAAGCTGGATGGAATGCTGAGGATAACCCATGGGAGGACCCAATAGACTTTAAGAACTTCCTCCAGAACTCAGTGGTAAATTGTACCCCTCTGTCTGATATTATTCTATGCGGTATTCCATGTAGTCTATAGATGTGCTTCACAAACAGTTTTGCAAGCTTTTTTGCAGTTGGAAGTCCTTTGCAGGCTGTAAAGTGGGCCTGCTTAGAGAATAAGTCAATAACAGTCCAAATGATTGTATTCCCCCCACTCTCAGGTAAGTCTATGATAAAGTCCATTGCGATTTCTTCCCACAACTGTGTTGGTTCAGCTACTTGTTGGAGGAGGCCAGGGATTTTTCCAGTTCTATGTTTCATCGTGGCACAAATTGAGCAACTTTTTACATAGTCCTTGACATCAGGTTTTGGCCACCAGAATGTCTCCTGACTAAATGTAGAGTTTTTAAGAATCCAAAGTGGCCCCCCAGCTGTGAGTCATGGCTACTCTTTAGTATCACTAGTCTTAGGTTTGCGGGTACATAAAGTTTAGTTCCTTTCCAAGCCAGTCCCTCATTCATTGTTAATTCAGTTTGATGGTCCACAAACCAGGGATCGGTCAATAGGGCAGCTTTCAACTCCATGGTCAGTTTCTCTTTGAGGAGTTTGGGGTTGTGGTTGGCTCGGCCTGGAATGGTTACTTGGCCTGCTGATTGAGCTTCTGATATCAAAGCCTGTACTATTTCCTCTTGGTGACTGTCAAACTGGGGTTTCCTGGACAGGGCATCCGCCAAGATGTTTTTCCCTCTGGGGATATATTTCATGTTGAAGTTGAACCGCTTGAAGTATTGAGCCTAGCGGACTTGTTTAGGTGATAGTTTCCGAGGGGTTTTTAGAGCCTCGAGGTTTTTGTGATCAGTCCACACCTCAAATGGCTCCTTCACCCCTTCTAGGAAATGCCTCCAAGTCAACAAAGCCCATCATACTGCAAATGCTTCTTTTTCCCAGACCATCCATCTTCTCTCTGTGTCTGTTAGCTTTTTGGACACATAAGCCCAAGGCATCAGTCAGTTCTGAAAGTCCTTTTGTAGCAGAATGGCTGCTACTGCCACATCACTAGCATCAGCTTGGACTATAAAAGGTTTGGTCAGGTCTGGGTGCTGGAGAATGGGCTCAGCTGCAAAGAGGCATTTTAAGGTTTCAAAAGCTTTCCGACAGTCCATGGTCCAAGCAAGGGGTTGACTGGGCTTCAGTTTGGCAGGTAAGGGCCCATTTTTAATAACTCTGTCAAAGGGAGGGCAACCTTGGCAAAAGAAGGAATGAATTGTCTATAGAAATTGGCAAAACCCAAAAAACTTTGAAGTTGCTTTCAGGTTTTGGGGGGTTGTCAGTCCAGCACAGCTTTCACTTTTCCAGGGTCCATCTCAATTCCCAGGTTGGATATTGAGTAGCTTAAGTAATCCAGCGACTCCTTGTGGAATTCGCATTTTGACAGCTTTACATATAACTTAGTGGCTAGAAGTTTTTTCAGGTCTGATCAATTTGACATGTTCCTCAATGATTTTGCTGAATATAAGGATGTCATTCAGGTATACAAGGACCCCCCCGGTACAGGTGCGGATGTAACACTTCATGGATGAGTTTCATAAATACTGCGGGGGGGCCCTGAAGTCCGAAAGGCATGACTTTGAATTGGAAACTACCCAAAGGGCAGTTAAAGGCTGTTTTCCATTCGTCTCCCTCTTTTATGTGGACTCGGTAGTAAGCTTCTCTCAGATCTAGCTTGGTGAAGTTCTTGCCTTTTGATAGGTGGTTTAATAAATCCTTCATAAGGGGGAGAGGATACATGTTTTTTATGCTCACAGCGTTCATGCCCCTAAAATCAACACATAATCTCAACCCGCCATCTTTTCTTTGAACAGCACTGGAGTGGCCAATTTAGATTTGGCAGGTTCAGTGAAACCTTTTTCTAAATTGCTATCAATATATTTCCTTAATTCAGTCATTTCAGTCAGTGTCATGGAATACATCTTTGGTTTTGGCAGTTTTGCTCTGGGTTCTAATTCTATGGCACAATCCATGGGTCGATGGGGAGGTAAAATATTACATTCCTCTTCACTGAATGCCTCAGCCAAGCCTCTATATTGTCTGGGTACTTGGGGAGTACCTGGAAGAGGGTCCGAGGCACTGGTTGCTGCTTCAGTTTTTGGACCCAGGTTGGATGGTGGTTTCTTAGTGGGAGGAAGGGGGGACAGTGGGCCCACTCCAATGATGATTTTCCAGAATCCATCCTCCCACTTGATGATAGGGGCCCATTTATCTAGCCAAGCAAGTCCCAATATGACAGATTCTGACATTCTTGGAGCTACTATAAAACGTATGAATTTGCAGTGAAGACCCATCTGCAGTTTGATTAACTCTGTCATTTGGGTGGCTGGGGTCCCCCAATTAATGTCCCATCCTCTTGTTCAAATCTGATTGGGCGTTTTAGTGGTTTAGTCTTTATGCACAATTGTTCAACAATGGGGAGCCCAGTAAGGCATCTAGAGCATCCGGTATCTATGACTGCTTTTAATTCCCTTGCCTCCCCTGTGTCAGGCACCACTAACTTTGCTTTGATGGTAAAAGGTGTGATGGGTGCACTCACCATAGGATCGTCTTCATCAGTGGGTTGTCCAGGGAGGCTATATTGGTCTGAAAGGTTGCTGCTTTCTTCTGCGTGGAGAGGACCCTCTATGGTATGTCATAGCAAAGCAGGTAGTATCAGGGGGCTTTCCTTGACTCTTCCGGCCCCTGGCCCTCAGTTGTGTAGCTTTTGGAACAGGTGCAGGGGCCAGACAGTCAGCTGCTCTATGGCCACCCTGGCCACAATGATAACATTTTATCATTCTGGTGGTGTGGGTGGGAGCAGTTTCAGCAGGTCTGGTCAGCTGTCGCCTAGACACAGTTCTCCTAGGAGGGCCTTCAGGTAGGGGTGTTTTTTGCTGGTTGATGTTGTAGTCTAAATTGAGGGTGGTTGCATACCACGCTTGCAGGGTCTCTGGTATTCCCCTAATATCGCAGGCCTTCTTTACTTTTACGTCAATGATGTTTTTAAAATAGTGCAAGATTAATTTTCCAGGCCAATCTATGAGGTGGCTTGTGACACTTTTAAAGTCCCATATAAAGTCTATAAGGGTCATTTGCCCTGTTTCATTTCCATTAATTTGTCCTCATTTTCAGCCACTCTGTTTCAATTCACAAATTTGAGTCTCAGCAATTGAAGGAATGCATTAATATCCTGTAGTTCTGGGGCCTGTTGGTAATGCAATTGCACCACCCAGTCAGAAGCATCCGCCTCATTCATCCCATCTGTTATTGCAGTAACTAGATCCTGTTCGGTTGCATATTGGTCGCCAAATTGGTCTATGTGAGATCAGATTTGTGTGTGGAAATAAGAAAATTGTTCAAGGTGTCCATCAAAATTGGCCCTGAACTGCATCTGGTCTCTCTGGTGCCAGGGCATTGCTGGCACTGGCATCCACTGGTACTGGATCCACTCTTGACCAGAATAAAATCCCCACCTTGGAGGGATACTTTCCTCAGGGGGTAAATTTCCTTCTTGGTGTGGGGGAGAAGAAGATTGCCACATACCTTATTAGGTTGCATCTCTCGTCTCTCCCTTGAAATCTGATCCTGTTGGCCTTCTGATATAATTGGAGCTTCACACCTCCAATATATCTCCTTTGCAGTATGTAAAAGGCTTGATGGAATGAATTCTTTAGGCAGCTTTTTCTCTGGTCCTGTATGACAACTCCTCCAGGAAACTGTGCCTTCGGGCCGGGCTCCTAAATCTTGCCTCTCTTCCACATGTCTTAACTCCTCCAAAGGGAAGCTGGGGGATTCAATTAATCTTCCAGTGGGGTCCCCCCAATGCTCTTCTGTCTCACCTCCCATGCTGGCTGAGTATTCGGATTGATTCATAGTTGAAACAAATCCTGGGGGCTCAACCACCCCCTGACAGCTCGCTCTGGGAGAGCTGGAAGTTGTTAGATTCCAGACTAATGTCAGCATTCCAGAGAAAATCCATTCCTTCCAGTAACTCCAAGACACATGCCATCTCAAAGCACTTTTATTGGAACAATACCTGGCACATACTTGGGAAGTCCGGAACTGATTTTTTTCCCAGCTTCCCCACACAGTCCCAAGCTACATCCCCCACCTTTTTTCCCTCATCACCAGATCACATGCACCAATCCCACAGTAAGTTTTATTCTTCTCTGCGCCACACTCTGTAACCTTGAACTATCAAAATAATATATTTTGTCTACTAAAAGTTACCCAATTTACATCACCCCCTCCCACATTCTTCAACTGTGTGGCAGCGATGAATTCCATAGCTGACAGCTGTTTACACTCCATTAAAATCAATAGTAGCACAAGGCTTAATGTAACTGTAGTATATTAGAATTAGAATCAGAATTCTTTATTGGCCAAGTATGATTAGACACACAAGGAATTTGTCTGCAGTTCATAAGCTCTCAGTATACATACAACAATAGTGATAGATCAAATAACAACAATAACAACAACAGCAACAACAACATGTAACAGTAATATGCATTGTCATCAGAGCACTTGGTACCATGTCCAAGAATTTTGCAAAATACATCAAGAAGTTGCAGCTTCCTGCTGCGGCGCCAGCTGAGCTGCCAAAGACTGCTCTATTTGGAACATCATAGATTTAAAGAAGATACTTGTTGATACCTAGGATGATGAACTGAAAACTTGCAAAGAGAAACATTCTTTATTTTAGTTAACACAGATGGATTTGCAATGCTTTACATTCAGGCATTTTATTTTATGAGAGTGATTCTAGCTTAAATCTAAAAAAAGAAAATATGTTCTGATGTTCATTCAAAGGAAAAGCTATTTGATGAAACAAATAACATCCCAAAGTTGATACAAACATTTGATGGAGTACTGGTTTGGAAAGTTTATTCCCTGGATGAACCATAAAATGTTCTTTGGAATGAATAGTCAATACAAACATTGTTTCTATTTGTGCTTGAAAAGAGCTGAAACATGAAATGGAGTAATAAAGAAAAGAGTGGTCTGCAGTATTGTTTAGTGTGCATGATTCCTACATTCTTTTTTTAAGGCTGGATTCAGCTCATGATGGTTAAATATAATTTCCCCCTGAATTCTGGGTAGAATTCTTTCACTTACAACTATTTTAAACTATAGAAATCAAATATATCTCCATTGCCATTCAATAAATTAATCTAGAAGACAAACACTTGCTGGAACAACATTGCTTTAAGTTTCAATGGTTTTCAAAATACCTGCAGAGATTGTGGAAATCTATAAAATGTATTACAAAAGACAAGAAGGTGATTGTTTCTTACAGGAAATTGTACTCTTCCTCCAAAAATAAGAGAGCTAAAAGAAGTTCTTTTTAATTCTCGAAGTCCTTTTGCCACAGTTCCAGAGATTCTGATGTTAAAAGTAAGTACGGTATGGATGTGAAAAATACCAATGATAATATGAAATTAATATTAACAAGTTTTTGAAGCTTAGCTAGCTGTTTTTTGTAGAACAGCATTGCTAGAGAAATGGACAGAGAAGTGTACCCTTCCAGCTATTTCTCTACTCCAAAATTTTCCCTCCCCTTGTTTCTTCAGCTATGCCTCTGAAGTCCTGCACTGAGTGAAGTTTGGAACAGAATTGAAAAGGGGCTGAACTTCCTTTTCTAAGCTAGAAGAAACCAGTTTTTCACCCTATATTACATCAGGACCAGCTCTAGTCATTAGGTGCTAGATAAAATCATATTCTAATAACCCCTCCTTTTTGGTTCATGTTCCAATTTTGTTAGGAATTTAAAAAAGCATTGTGTTCCTTTTTTTCCTTTGATTTTTTTTTTTAGCTTTACTGTTGATTTTCAGCTCTGGATTTTCCTGGCAGACCTTTGTCTTGCTCCAGTAATATTATCAGGTTTCTGAGGTCCATAGCTATAATATATTTTCTTCAACATTTGGTTAGTGTGCTGCTCACCATCATTCCGGTGACTTTGTGAATAAGTATATCAAAAAGTGTAGAAAAAAAAGTTCTAAAGTAATAAGGAAAACTTATTATATTTTATACTCATATTATGTATTTTGGAAGTCTTTTCAATTTTAGTGTCCCCTAAAATCTGGAACTCTGGGCAACTGCCTTACTTGCTTAGACCTAGAAACCAATCCTGATTATATGCAAAAACTTCCATCATTGTCATGAAAGAATATTTCTGTTCAATATTGGGTAGGTTCTTTTCATTGCTTTCTATTATTCATTTGTGATTAATTTTGTCTCTGTTTTGATTGTTTAAAGCTAACCCATCTGCAAAACCTAACATCACTCCTTTGTGATTTCGAGAGCATTAGATGGTTGCAGCAAACATGCCAGCTCGCTAATGTTAGTTTTGCTGAGTTGTGCAGTCAAAGTGAATTCCACAAGAAGCTTCTTCATAGTAGAAATCAAAGTGATTATGCACTGTCCAATTTAATTAGCCACAGAAGACTCTTCCAAGAATTTCATGAAATAATTGTTGGGAATACCCAAACGCTTCAGCAACACATTAAGTGGTAAGATTCTTTGCATATAATCTGTAGCAAGTATCTATTTGACAGGGCCAATACTTACTCCTTTTCTTTTCTTCAAAAAGGTTACAAGAAAATGTCCCTCAACTTAAATATTTCCGAGATAACTTTAAGTATATTTCTTCTTTGACTTCAATAATGAATATCACGAAGATTACACCACATTCCAGAAAACAAGGTAATCTTTGCTTTCAGCAATTATGTATGGATAGATACATTTATTACAGTTTTCTGCCTATTTCCTTTAACGTTGCCAAAAAATTTTCATGGACTTGTTCAGTGTGGTCATTAGGAGTCAAGGCTGACTTGAGGGCAACCTATCTCCCCCTCCAAATCACCAAGGGAAATCAATTGCTGTTCTAAAGAGATTTAAATGAGCTGTCCATATCTATTCAGAAAATACAGTTACTGACTAATAATATTGTTTGAATTAATAGGGATTTCTCAACTTGCTGATGTCAAAATAACAGTTTTTGAATTTTAATTTAAGTTGATTAGGTTTAACCAAGAAGGGAATTTAATTTCATTTTAAAAATGTATTTCTTAGGCTTCTGAAATGAAAGAGTCAGAGGAAATTGAAGAAGTATGAAAATAGTTTTTTTTATATAATCAGATTTTTTTGTATTTAAAAAAAATACTCCCTAAATGTGAGTACCAAATAATTGAAAATATATGTGGTTCAAGCTTCTCTTTAGATAAAAATACAAATTAATTTTAAATAATGGAATAAACGTTTTGAATATTTTCTTATTCACTTTATTACTTTCTAGCATAAAGCACTTTTCTTTTGCAAACCATCTTTTAAGTGTTCTGTTTATAGTATTTTATGAAAACTGGAGTAAAACAAACTTTTTAATTTTAAACTTTTGTTCCGTGATGTTTTAAAGATATGGTCATAGATCTGTTCCGAAATACTGATGGCCTCAAGAATGATCTCAAAAATATTGTAGGATTGTCTACCAAAAGTATCAGTGCTTTCACAGAAATGCCTCTTTCAGAAAACAAAACAAAGGTAAGTATCTTGGGAATAATAACTATGTGCTTAGATGACTTTTCATAGATTATATCATACATGCTCATCTGTGTAAAAAAATCAGGTGTGACTGAGTGATACCAGTGGATAACTCATCTTTTTCACTGATGTATCTGTTTAATAATGTAAGTTCTCTTCTAAATCAAAATATAATATTTCAGCTATGATAGTCTGACATTCTATTCTATTCAGCAGACAAAAAGTGATGCTGATACATAGATGAGAAAAATATTTAAATCCCAGTGCTATTGATATAAAGATAAAACAGTCATTAAAAATAAACTGGCTGAATGTCAGATAATATCCCCAATGAAAGCTACACATAAAAAAAAAGCAGAGGCCTTCCAGAAGGTTTAATTCTGCTTTTCACATTTTTATCAATCTGTTTAAAAAAGGTTTATAAAAAGCTACACAACATAAAATGTGGGTTGAATAATAGATCATGCTGTATGTTTCTGATTTTATTTTTGGAAGGTATACAGGGCAAGTTTTTGCATTGGTAAACACATATAATCTGTTTCACCATGCAATAAAAATAAATGTATTCACAAGAGAAAAGAAAGTCTATGTTATGTCATACTCAACTAAGGAAGTGTTAGGTCAAGCAACAATATTGGAAACATAAACATAGTATATGTTTACACTTCATCAATGAGTTATTGTTCTTGATCATAAAGTAGCAAGATACAAAATTACTATATTAATAGTTAAAGCCCCAAGAACCTAAGAGTGCTTTGATTCCTGATTTTGCTTACAAGATGCTTAGAAGCTGCCTGATGTAACAACTGGAATCTATCTGCTGCTTTGTTAAGTGATCTAGGTCTGTGATTTTAAAGAGAACTGCTTAATTTGACCTTGTTAGAGCCTAGTATTTACCACTCTGCTTTTTTTCATGCCATTACAGCTGATATTTCAAATACTGCAGCTAGAGTCCTGTAATACTGATATTGGTGATGCTAAGCTGGAAATTATAGCAAAACAATTCTGCAACTTCTCCATTGCAGAAAGGGCTTACAAGTCTTATCTTTTGGGGATTACATTTCTCCGTTACTTAAATGTCTACAAATTCATCTACAAGGTTTGTTTCATGAGTTTGATTTTCTTTGCCATTCTATGCACAATGGGAAAGAGATCCACAAGATCAACAGTGGAATTTTAATGGGTGGTGGATATATCAATTTAATGGGACCAGATGTGACTTGAGCAACTCTGTGGTCCAACATGATTGAAACTAAAATACTATGAGTATAATTTATTTTATTTATTTTTTATTTATTTGATTTGTCAATCGCTTACAAGATAATAGGTATAAGTATAAATGTAATTATGAATACCTGAAATGGATACATATAAGAAAAATGAAAAGAAACAATAGGACAGGGACGGTAGGCACTTGGTGCACTTATGCACACCCCCTGCTCTGTAATTAGATATGACTCTTTAGCAGCTTTATTTGGAAGGAAGGAATTGGCGTAGACAAGGATACTTTCCTATACATAGATGCCAGACACAACTATAGAGCACCGGTAGCATCCTATAAACTGCCGAAGTGAAAGTAAGGTGTTAATAAATAGTAGCATTTATAATCCATCAACATACATAGTATTTTTTATATGATCATTAGCAAAATATGTATGTTTCATATACAGTAGCAGAGAGAAGAAAACAGACTATTTATTCTGTATTTATGAAATATATAAAGTGGCTTCAATGTCACACTCCTACACACATACAAATGCATTTTGCTTTAAAAGGGATTTAATTAGATTTAAGCCCGATTTTTCCCCTTATGTAATTGCAGATGGCAACACCTAGTGGACTTTTGACTAATCACAAAAAAGCTAAACTGATTTAAATCTGGTTAAAACTTCCCTGAAAGGTCATTGGGAAATCTCAGAGCTATTAGCTAGACTGGGAAGTTGAAAAAACATGTTGGAGGAGGCAGAGGTGAATCATTTCCATATTTTTGCTTTAAAAATCAAATGGGCATGTCCTTGTAGTTACCAGGAACTGGGTTTGACTAAGGAGGACTGTGCTTAATTCCCCCATTAATTCCCCCATTGGGAGATCTGACACTGATCTCCCTTCATCTACCTGAGCAGAGGTGTGCAGCAGATGGTTAACTACATTTTATCATTGAAGAATTTAAAAGATGAGGTTTGAGGTGCTGCCTCCAAGCCTATTTCTCTTCAGGGATTGCTTTGGTAGTGGATGGAGGGATCAAATCTCTTCACTTCCTCTCTGAAACAGTCCCTGAAAGAATGAACTGAGATTCTATGGAGGTGGTTTTATTCTGACGTTTTTTTAAACCTTCCAGTGAAATAAGAATAATAGAAAAAGGCAACTATAATGTATTTTGAAAAACAATTACACTTGTAATTGTTCCAATCATTTAAAAACAATACCTTAAATAAATTTAGTTTATGATTTTACTTAAAGTCGTTGTTACTATTGCCACTATTAATTATTGCTGTGCTTCCAAGACTATAGCTTAACTGTATATGTACTCCTTTGTAGCAGATATTTAAATGTGTGATTCTATAAAATTTGCTGAAATATTTGGAATTATATGACTACTTAAATTTAAAATTCAAGTAGAGATTTTATTTATCCAGCAGTATGCAATGATCAAATTAACACCCCTAAATCTCAGTGCAAAATCTAAAGTTACTGTGTTTCACAGGTATGGTGGGTTTATTCAAAAGGGATATTATTACTTACCAGATAAGGAATTTGAAAAGACATGTAGCTTAATGTTATTAGATTCATGAGGATATCTCCACATAGTAATGGACTAGTAAGTTCCCCAAAGTTCATGTCCTTAAATTCAGCAGACAGAACCTTGAAATTATGAATACTGTACCATAACTATTGACTTCTTAGCAAGGGTAGAACCAGGAATGGTAAGTTGTGGAATTAACAAATGATATTGATGCTGAAATACTGATTTTTAAGGATGCAGCAGAGTGAAGCATGATGAATTTTGCATGGACTGGAGAATATAGGAATAATAACAATTCTTATTGAACTATGCAGAAAACAGAATGCTTTCCATTCTGTCCCTCAAATATATGAATTTTGATCTTTTGAGAATGTGGCTTCTAGTTATATAATCTTTTAAGCCCAATTCAGTCCAAGAAGATCTAAAGTTTTTGTGATTTGAGCAAGATAATTAATTAAACTCAAATGCTTATCTGGTATCAGTTGAATGAAATATATCACATGTATCTCTTGTAAAAATATGTTTAGTTCGGATTATGATGTTGCTTTTTGTGGGCTTCTCTAGATGCTTTTCCCTAAGGAATTTCAAATTCCTGTGGATAAGGCATTAGAAGTTCTGAGAGACTTGGATCACTTGAGGATGCAGCTTGTATCAGATGTTCATCCGCTCTTAGATACAATTCATTCCCTGAAAAAGCTGAGGATGACAAGACATGCACCACTTTCTAAGGTTTGTTTTTAAAATGTGTTAATTTTTAGAAGCTGGAATTACAAAAAACTGATGAAAAATTCCCAAAATCTAGAAAATGTTTAATTTGCATAGAAGTCAAATGATCAGTTTCAATATATTATGGGAAGGATTCTTATTATGAGACTAGAAGCCACAATGTCACACTGAAGGAGAACAAAAAAAAAAGTGCAGAGAAGAGCAACCAGGATGACTAGGGGACTGAAGGCTAAAACATATGATGAAAGGTTGCAGGAACTGGGCATGGCTAGTCTAGGGAAGAGAAGGACCAGGGAAGATATGCTAGCAGTGTTCCAATATTAGAGGGGCTCCCACAGAGAGGAAGAAGTCATTTTCCAAGGCACCCAAAGGCCAGACAAGGAATAATGGATAGAAACTGATCAAGAAAAGATTCAACCTAAAAATAAGGAGAATAATGACAATGAGAACAATCAACAAATGGAACAGCTTGCCCTTGGAAGTTGTGGGAGCTTCATCACTGGAGGCTTTGAAGAAGAGATTGGACTGCCATTTGTCAGAAATGGTGTAAGGTCTCCTGCTTAGGTGGGGGATTGGAGTAGATGACCTACAAGGTCCCTTCCAACTCTTAATCTTGTTAGACACTGTTTCATCCACTTAATGGTTACAGATACAAGCATTTTAATAGTATATATAAGTAGATTCTTCTCATGAAGAATAAATCTGTGGTTGCCTTTTCTGAAGTCACATCATAATGCAACTTCAGTTTCATCATATCAAAGCTTTGTAATGATCAATAATTTCAAGATATTTTGCACAGGTTCTCTTGCCCTCTAGTAATCTCTTATATTTTACCTGTGGCTTTTGTTACTTAAGTTACGAGCTTGGCATTTATCTCTAAAATTTCATTTTGTTATTTCTGGCCCGCAGTTATAATTAGTGCATTTTCACTGAAATTTTTTAGCCTGTCTTGATAGAATTTATCTATTGTTTATTTATAGAATCTTTGATATTACTGTTGTATTTTTTTATCCGTACATATCTTTTGTATAATAGATTAGGATGTAAATTTCATGATCCAGAGACAGATATAGCCTAGTACTAACAAGTTTCAACCCTTTTTTGCTTCTAAATGTTAAATAGTACCATATAAGTATTGTATTCTAAGTAAATCTTAATGTCTCTATTTATCTTTATCTTGGTACTTGACTCTTGATGTAAATGACAAATGCAAATAAATTAAATTAAATTAAAAAATACAATAAAAGAAATAAACAAAATGGAAAATCCGTACCACTAGCATCAAAATATGAACATATAATACACGTGTATAACAAGGGATTCCATCCATCCTATTTTAAGAAGCCTGGGAAAAACAGCCAGATTGTAAGGCCTTCCTGAATGACGTTAGGTTAGGAGCTCTCTGGATCTCAGTGAGAAACCCATTCCAAGGGTACATTAATTACCTTCTTTGATTTCTTTTTTGTCATTGTGTCTTCTGTTTATTTTTACAGGCTTTATTTGAGGCTGGCAATCTAACAATAAATAACAGAGTGTTGGAAACGCTATCAAAAACTTTCTGCAACCATGAAATCACTCCCTTGTTTTTTGAATCTCTGCTACCTGATTTTGAGGAACAGAATGTTCACCATTCTTCTGCACATGAAGATGAACAAGTTCAACACATTATGAAGAAATATAGTATCCCATCTGACACTAGTAAGTTTGGCAGTTGGAACAACATCTAATGTGATCCTTTCAGCACAACCAAGCACAAATAAAGTTAGTGAAAATGTGGGATGATTATTTTTTATTTCATTATATTGTTTTCAACAGCATAATATAATCAGCACAATTAAAACTACACAAAGTTCTGTTCTTATTTATTAGATCTGGTCATTCTATGGATTACAGAAATCTATGTATAGCCTGTAAAGTACAGGTAGTCCTCAACTTGCGACCGCAATTGAGCCCAAAATTTATGTTGCTGAGTCAGAAATTCATTGGGAGTTTGCCCCGTTTTATGACTTTTCTTGCCACATTTGTTAAGTGAATCACTGCAGTTGCTAAATTAGTAACAGAGTTGTTAAGTGGATTTGGTTCCCCATCGACTTTGCTTGTCAGAAAGTTGCAAAAGATGATCATATGATCCCAAGACAATGCAACCATCATAAATACAAATCAGGTGCCAAGTGCCTGAATTTTGATCACATGATCATGGAGATACTGCAAAGGTTGTAACTATTAAAAATGGTCAAGTAACTTTTTTCAGTACCGTTGTAATTTTGAATGGTGACTAAATGAACTTATTGAGAGTTTTGCAGCGATAATTCAGCGCCAGAAAAATAAACACAGATGGCTGATACTTCATTTAACATCTTTATAAACATAAGTAGATTTTACAAACCAGTTGTAGATTTCTCTAACATGGAGCAAACTCAAACAGAAACATGTTGCAAGTTCAGAGCAGAGCTCCAATTTTCAGCAAGCAAGCAAGTTAGTTTCATCTTCAGTAGACAGACTGAGAGCTCAATATAGCTGCAGAGTTGCAGAGTTGCAGAGCTTAACTTATAGAACCACACCTAGGCTACTTCTAGTTTCAGTTTCCAAAAACAGTCCTCATTGACTGACTTAGCTGCTATGCCTATTCATTGGCTGTCCTTGTTACCAAGCTCTATTCCAATTCATGAATATACTCTGACAGAACTGTTGTAAGTCGAGGACTGACTGTACAACAAACACACCAGGGAATCCTTTTATTCAATATAATTAACTTAGAGAAACTTTTAACTCCCTGCCATTTTTTAAACTCCTACAATGTGGGATGACAAATCTCAGTTCAAATCTTATTATAACTTCATAATCAATATTGAAATTGTGCTTTAAAAAAATGTGGACAAGACTTCACTCAGAACACTGAAATAAACAAATAGCCCTTGTTTTGTGGCTTACTCCTACTTGGATATCTCAAGTGGAATGGAAGTAAGAAGCAGAATTAAATCTATCATTGCCGCCATGGAGAGCCTTGCTGTCAGACATTGGCCTATCTGATAGGCTAATAGTCTCACTCATTGTGATATTTTTTCATGACTGTGAGAGCAGCCTTTGGCATAGCAAAATCCTATATAGATACAACTGGCAATGTACTGGCAGGTAATCCTTCCAAGTTTATCTTAAGACTTTTCTTAAACATTAAGTCTTTCTGGTCGAGTTGGAGATCTTTGGGGAGGGTAGTTTTGTCAAAAGTATTACTTTAGTATGTGATCACAAGGTTATGAGAGGATCCATCAGGATTCTAACAGAACAGCGTATTTGACGAATTTGCTGTGCTTCAGTTGGTTGGTCCAATATTTTTCTTGTCTCTTCTATAGCACCTTTCTGCATATCATTGTTTCTGGACTTGGTTAAGACACCTTCTGGAGCTTTAATCTGGTCTTTCTTAAAGCCAATGATGCGTGGACGGATTCTGTATTCTCCAGATACTCCTGAAACACGTGCAATCATGGAAAAGGTAATGACATATTTTTTAAAAAATAACAATTCACTATTATTAGAATTGTTGTTGTTGGTCACGAAGTCATGTCCAATCCATAGATGGTATTCTACCGGTTCGGCCCGGTTCTAGTGTACTGGTAGCACTAAAGATCATCTGGCAGAGAACTGGTTCACTCCGAGTCTCTCTGACACTCTGCAGTTGGGCTCACCCACCCGCCCCTGCTCCTAGGTCCTTTTTAACCTTTCAGCTGTTTGGCGCAGCAGAGCGGATTGCTGTGCTAAACAGCTGAGAGGCACAGTAGCTTAATTTTTACTGTTTTAATACGTGCATAAAGCGCATGTTTGGCGCGAGTCCCATAAGTTGTGCAATCCCACTCCTGCAGCCACACTCACCAAGCCATGCCCACCAAACCAATGGTGGGAACTTTTGAATCCCACCACTGGTCCAATCCATCACGACCCTATGGATAATGTTCCTCCAGGCCTTCTTTCCTCTGCCATCCTCTGGAGTCCATTTAAGCTCATGCTGACTGCTTCAGTGACTCCATCCAGCCGCCTCGTTCTCTGCCGGCCCCTTCTTCTTTTTATTATATAAAAGTTTTTATTTTTTGAGACAAACATATACAAACAAAACATAAAAACATAAAACCATCTTCCATTTTATATACATGCATACATGTGTATTATATACAGTGTGACAGTTGGTTACAAATCTTTTGTGCTATCCTTTCGTAGTCATTACTCACAGTTTATATAAATGTTCACATTGTCAAGCTAACACGCTTATATATTTATCAGTTATTAATCATCCATGACTAAACTATTTATTCCATCATTTTATACAAGATATTCCAAATTTTATTTTGAAATTTATATTGTACTTTCATCCAATGGTTATATATATCTATATTATATTTTATATCAATCTATTAAACTTCTATTACAAAATTATCTAGTCTATAACATTACCATGTCTTTTTGTCCAACCATTGATAAAACAAATCCCATATCACATAAAATTGTTTATCTTCTTGTTCTCTAATTTCAAATATCAATTTACTCATTTCAGCACAATCCATAATTTTCTTAATAACTTCCTCCTGCATAGGTAATTTTTCATTTTTCCAATTCTTAGCAAATACAATTCTAGCCACTGTTAAAACATTTACAATCAAATATTTCAGCTCTTTATTGTATATTTCCGGTATAATTCCCAATAAAAAGATCTCTGGTTTAAAGTCTATGTGTTGTTTTATCATTTTTTCCAACCATGTGTGGATTTTAGTCCAATATCTTTTTGCATCCGAGCATGTCCACCACATATGGTAATATGAACCAGGTATCTGATGACATTTCCAATATTTATCTGATTTGTTCTTAAACATTCTTGCGATTCTCGTCGAGGGTAGGTGCCACCTGTAATCTGGCCCCTTCTTCTATTGCCCTCAATCATTCCCAGCATTAGACTCTTCTCCAGTGTCCTTCCTTCTCATTAGGTGGCCAAAGTATTTGAGTTTCATCTTCAGGATCTGGCTTTCTAAAAAGCAGCCAGGGTTGATCTCCTTCTAGGACTGTTTTTTTTAATTTTTTAAAACATACATCAGTATCATTTCATGGACAGTGTAGTGTCTGAGTGTTAATCATTTTGATACAAAAGCCATGGTAATACAATAAGCATTTCTAAATTAGTCCGACTTACGTAACCTAATGTTATACATAACTATATCAACACATAATCCTTCATTTTTAATATTTATCCTTCATAAATATTTGCTACATCCTTTTAATGGTAATAGCATTATTTTTGAGCATACCTAATAACATCATTTTTCAAACTCTGATCTTGACCTCTAATATTCAGTTTAGATGTATTAAGGTATGTATAAAGGTATTCCCCCATTGTTAATTTTTTTGTCTATTCTAATTTTTAATATGGCCACTCTTAAGAATTGCTACATTATTCTTATGTTGTTATACATAACTATATCAGCACATGACCCTTCATTTTTCAATTATTCAATATTTGCTACATCTTCTAATAGTAATAGCATTATTTTTGAGCATACCTAATAACACCTTTTTCAAATTGTAATTTTGACCTCTAATATTCTTTTAAAGTATTGTGTTAAGTAAAGTATGTATAACAGTATTCCCCCTATTTCTAAATTTTCCAGTTTTAGACCAATCTCATTTTTTCTTTCTTTCTTTCTTTCTTTCTTTCTTTCTTTCTTTCTTTCTTTCTTTCTTTCTTTCTTTCTTTCTTTCTTTCTTTCTTTCTTTCTTTCTTTCTTTCTTTCTTTCTTTCTTTCTTTCTTTCTTTCTTTTAATCCCTCCTATCCATCATTTCTCATTCTCTTACAAGCTCCACTTCTTCTCTTTTTAGCTTGCCTCCCATACTCCTCCCTTGGGTCCTTATCTACATCTTTCATATTTAATCCAAACTTTATTTCCCTGCCCAAATTTTTTTTGCTGCCAATACACCCATAATTCTGCCAAATCCTCTATTTTCCAAAAATATCTTTCAATTTATTCAGCTCCATTTTTCTATCTCCTTGTGTGTATTCTCCAAACTTTATTTCACCCAGCTTTATAATCTCCTCTTTCTTTTCTCTTTGTTCTCTTTGTTGTGTCATCTGTTCTATCTCATTCTCTAAGCTTGTCTTCCTTGTTTCCTGGATTTTATTTTCTTGTTTCATTAATCCTTGTTTCACATTTTCAGTCTTCCCAATTATCTCATATAATACATCCTTTATCTCCTTAGAATTCCCCATTATCGTGCCATAAATGTTTTGAAGTAACATCATGATTCATTTTTGTGTCTCCAGTTCTTTCTGATGTGCCATCTTGCCTTATTTTAAAAAGTCCAGGTAGTGTTCAATGTTCTGTCAGTAATCTGTCACTGCTCCAGAGTCTATTTTGTCTAATTTTTTGGTGTTAATTTTAGAAGGTGTTGTAGGGCTTTATAGAACCAGTCAACTTCAGCCTCTTCAGCACTATCACTATTGTGATGTTGAATGGTTTGCCTTGGGTTCGAACTGAGATCATTCTGTCATTTTGGGGATTGTATCCCAGTACGGCTTTTCCTACTTTTTTATTGACTATGAAGGCTACTCCATTTCTTCTGAGGAGTTCTTGCTTGAAGTAGTATACCTGGTCATCTGAATTAAATTCATCCATTTCTGTCCGTTTTAGTTCACTGATTCCTAAGATGTCGATGTTCAGTCTTGTCATCTCTTGTTTGACCACGTCCAGCTTTCCTTGATTCATGGATCTTAAATTCCAGGTTCCTATGGAGTATAGATCTTTACAGCTTCGGACTTTCCTTTCACCACCAGATACATCCATAGCTGAAGTCCTTTTGGCTTTGACCTAGTTGCTTCATTCTTTCTAGTGCTACTAGTACTAGCCCTTTTCTGTTCCCCAGTAGCATATTGGACACCTTCTAATCTCAGGGGCTCATCTTCCAGCATCATATCATTTGGCCTTCTGGTACTGTCCATGGGGTTTTCACGGCAAAGATACTGGAATGGGTTGCCATTTCCTTCTCCAGGGGATCACATTTTGTCAGAACTCTGCTGTGACCTGTCTGTCTTGGGTGGCATAGCTCATAGCTTCATTGAGTTACGAAAGCCCCTTTGCCACAACAAGGCAGTAATCCATGAAGGGGATTATTAGAATTCTTGATAAATCAGCAGAAACTGAATTTGAAGACCTGATTCATGAAAAAAATCTATTAGTAAGTTTCTAGAATATGTAATTTGGTGGGGTTTACAAAAGCAGCAACTCAGATTTTCCTTTTAAATTAAGATAGATAGATAAATTGAGATAGGAACTTAAATGGGGAATAAACTAAATTTTCTAAATTTCAAATTCTGAACATTTATACTAGCACCTTTATTGTTATCTGATTAGCTATAGTCCTTGCTTTTATGATAGCATGAAAGCAAACTTTGTGCTAAAAACATTAATCTTTAAAATCACTTCTTTGCCTATCTACAGAATAGATTAATGTTTGATTTATTTGTTCCAATTCTTTAAGTCCAATTCAACATTGAAACTGATGGCTGATTTAACACAAAAAGCCCAGGAGTGGTTGGACCTTTCACCATTGCTCATGGATTCACTAACTATATTAAATGACACTCTTCCAATGTTGAAGGTATGAAACATCATTTCATATATTGACTATTCAACTTGTTACTCTCTTTTTTATAACAATAATTTGGTTTAATAATTTTTCTACATACTCAAGTATGCAGATCATATCCAGAAACTACAGTAAATTATATCCTGAAATATTAAGATACATGGAAATAATTATCTCTTCAGACAGAGAGAAACCATTATTGTCCAGGTATCTAAATGTGAAAACTTTTCATAATAATAATTGTACATAACAGAGAATATTATCTTTACTTCCAGTATTACACTCATGGGTGAAAATGAGCCAAAAATAACTTAGAGTAAACAAATGAGCTTTTATTTCTACAATTGTGTGTGTGTTATATGTATACAGCTAGATAGAAAGATAGATGGAGGAAGTTGCAGGGGGATTAAGCAAAAGAAACAAATCTGGAATCTAAGATGATGCATTACTGAGATCCTATTGCATAATTATCAAAATAAATACCCTGCCCCAGATCCAGGGTATTGACATAATGATGACTGTAAGATATTGCATTGATTTTTTTGGTGGGGGGAATACTTTGTGTAGGGAAGGTGGGAATTTTTCAAAGCGAAGGGTGGCAACGGAGGAAGCATAGTTACATTGCAGGGAGAAAAGTTACTATTAAACTAAGATAAACTATAAGAGGAGAAGTGGAGAGGGAAAGATAAATCATAGAAAAAGGAAAAAAAGTGGCAAACGGAAAAGGACAGGAAAGATTGTAGAAATAGGAGGAAAACGCCACCAAGGACAGCAACTCACAGCAACCTTGGCCTTGCTGAGAGAAACCCAGCTGCACCCGAGAGGCCTACCCAAGAGCCCAGAGGTCCGTTGAAGTGACATGAGCGGAGAGGCAAAACAAACTGGTGGAGAACAAGGAGGTGAGCCAGTGAGAGAGTGGGGCTAGCTGTGGAGCATCCATGTGGCAGAGAGGTGAGCTAACTGAAGGCAAAGGCAGAGCTGGCTGAAGAGAGAAGACAAGAGGCATGCTTATTGTAGGCCATCTAGATAGTCCTGTTTGCTAGGAGAAGCAGCGCAAACGGGAGCCATGTGGCTGAGGAACAAAGAGCAGAGGCAGCACAAAATAAAGGAAAGCCAGCGGCAAAGGGCAGCACAGCAAAGCATATCCTGAGAGCAACACAGAGAGCCGTGTGGAAAGTGATGGTAGAGCATTGGTGGAACCAGAGGCTGTCAGTGATGGTGGAGCATTGCAGCACACTGGACCAGTGAACCAGTGACTGAGAATGGCAGCAGAACAGCGAGGCAAAGCAACAGACAAGGGAGAGGCGGGGGGAAAATGCCATGAACTGAGAAAAGCAGGGAGAGCTGACTACCCGGTAGTAGCAGGAGAAAAGCAAGTAGGAAGAGAGGATAGACAACTTAGGACACAAGGCAAAAAAACCCCCAAAGGTGAGTAGACAATAGCAAGTATGGAACATATAAAGTCAGAGATAAATTAAGACCACAAGAAGGCAGGGAGGGAAAGGATCATAAGAAGGAAGGGAGGAAAGGGATAATTATAGAACATTCCAGGACAGGCTAAGAACGAACCTTGTACTTAAGTCCACTCAACACTGAAAATTTTAAAATTGGACAACCAGAGTGCAATCTAAAGTGCAATTTCCTCCATAAATTACAAATCTTTTGCTGAACTATAGAAACAGCACTATGATATGAGAAATAAGAGAACTGAAGTATTTGTGTATTATAAATCACAATATATCTGAATTCAAAATATAAAATTCAGAAATTTTTTAAAAATATAAATCAGTGTTTAATCCCAAAAGTATAGCTATGGCTTCTATTTTCTTTGGGTGCCTCATCATATTTACAATGAATTTGCAATTGATCTTGCTTTGTTCATAAAAAAGCAGTGGATGAAATTCATGAAAGTCAATAAAGCACATTTAATATAATAAGGCTAATAGATAATCTTCTTTTATGTTTTAGGATTGTGAGAATTGTCATTTTTATGGCTGAATGAAGTTATACTAATGTTTTTGTTTCAAACATGTTTCTTAGAAAAATTCATAAAAACTATTGTTTATGAAGCTATTAGGAACAGAGCTCTTTATTTGCATTAGGAAAGTGATTTCCTTCTTGTTTTTGAAATAAATCATTTTTATAACTTTTTCATGGTAGCATTTCTGTGGACTTCACCCTGGTTTAGATAGATATTAGATATCATAAAATATCTCATTCCATATATCATATTTGCACAATTAAAAACTGATTTATGCAGAGAGTTTTATTTATGTGACTGCACTTGATTCCGCTGAGTTATTATCACCTGCATAACTAACTATATAGTGAAACAAATCTTATGAGGAAATTTTGTGTCAGAAATACAGGCAGTCCTCATTTAGCAAGTGCCTCTCACCAAAACATCTGGGTGACTGTACAAACAACCGTAATTTTAATTCTTAAAGTTTGGTCCCTGATTCTCAGATTGAAAGGATGCTTTATTGGGAAATGTCAATTTTTTTTATTTGAGGGGAATAATTTTAACCACAATTTTAAAAAATAGCATAATGTATTTGAAGTTGAATATTAAATACTTATTATGTCATTTGGCAGAACACATTGCAGAATCCTTTTGTACAGGTTTTCATCAAATTTATGGTGAAGCTGGATGCTGTTGAATTGTTAAACCAAATTAAGGAACTGGGTAAGTTATTGCATATCTTCATTTTACCAATCAGATAAATATAGGTTCTTGAATGACTAGTGATGGCGCTGTAGTTTACGATGAAAGTGAAAAAAAAAAGAATATGAGGAGTATGAGCATATAAGATGTATTCTTCATAAAACTTGAAAGAAATTTTGGACAAATGAGCAGAGGGGTTTTTCTTAAATGACTAATCTGGGGATTCTAAGATTAGTGACTAAATCTAGGAATTCTAAGCACTGAGTTTATCTCCATTAAATTTCATTCTGTTATTTCAGTCATTTTTTGTAACCAATTTTTTGAAACCGTATTTCAATCTTCTAGAATACTGAAGTTCCCATGAGGAGATGGAGAGAATGCTTATCATTGTTTTCCAAAATGTTCCTCATCCTATTCATGATGTTAAAGAAGACTATATCCCATGAATCTCAGACAATACACTCTCTGATTTGATGAGGAATTATGAAATTTAATTTAATTTAGTTTAATCTAATCTAATCTAATCTTTGAGTCAACACTGTCTTCTGGCAACTGCCTGAGCTAGTCCCTGCAGT
This sequence comes from Bungarus multicinctus, assembly GCA_023653725.1. Lineage (NCBI taxonomy): Eukaryota > Metazoa > Chordata > Lepidosauria > Squamata > Elapidae > Bungarus > Bungarus multicinctus. The sequence continues at coordinate 164,372,103 of CM042836.1, forward strand.
TTTCTTAGCAAGATTTTTCAGAAGTGCTTTGCCATTGCCTCCTTCCTACAGCTGAAAGAATATGACTGGTCCAAGGTCACTCAGATGGCTTTGTGCCTAAGGCAGGACTAGAACTCACTGTCTCCTGCTCTTCTGATGTCTTAAGCACTGCACAAAGTGGCTTTCTCTTTCTTTTAAATGCTACCTATTCAGGGGTGGGATTCAGTTTTTTTAACAATGTTAAAAAAACATTGGGCGTGGTTTAGTTGGTAGGTGTGGTTTGGTGGTCATGTGACTGGGTGGGCGTGGCCAGCTCGACATCACTCATGTCAAGGGACGCTTCTCCTTGCCTGGTGTCTCATGACAGTGGGGATGCTGCAATGGTCATAAGTGTGAAAAATGGTCATAATAAATAATATTAAAAATAAAAAAATAAATAATAAAATAATAAATAAGTCACTTTTTTCAGTGTCATTGTAACTTTGTATGGTCACTAAATGAACTGTTGTAAGTCAAGGATTACTTGTACAAAAATACAAAAAGCTTATTTGCTTTCAAAAAGATGCCTTAAATACCAATCATTAGATTAAAAATACCTGCAAGCTGGAGTTACAAATCAGGCAGGGTGCCAGAGCACCTTGAGGAATGAAAATAATTAAAATGCAGTGACAACTATCAAGCAGCCAACTCTTCCTCATAAAGTGAAACCTTTAGCAGAGAGGTCATTTAAGCTCTCCAGAAAAATCACACTCAGCAAAAGCAATCCTTAGATCCATTTGCACCATTTAAAAATACCAGTTGGTCTCACTCACCTCACAAGATATCCTAAGAAAATCATCCAGATTTAAGTAAAGGTCACATGCTCCCCAAAAAGGCAGTAAAAAAATCAGTGCCAAGCATCCTGCCTCTTGGAAGTATATTCCAAAAGGACAGTGCCAGATGGTATTAAAGCAGTGATGGAAGACCCCCTCCCCAGATAGAAAAAGAAACTATGTGGCAGGAAAAAATTCAAACACAATACAAATAATTAAATCACAATAGTAGCTGTTGCTTATTGAAGCTGAATAGGGAAAATTATCCCATCAATAAACACAGGATTAAATTTCACCAAACACAGAATTAACCTTCATCAAAAACCAGTTTTAGACTAAAACTCAGAAAGAATATGTAAACTCACATTTGAATGTCAATCTTTCTAGCTAGGCAAGAAGCCTTGCTGAATGTCACTCATCTTGATTCCCTGTCACTAAAAGTTTTGGTTCATTATTCAATTATTTCTTCAAAGTGCTGATTGTCCAGGGAAGTATTTCCCCCCAACAGCAGTGTAAAAATCTTAAAAACGACCCTTCCCCTTTAAGAAAGCCAAGCCCCAAAAGCTCCGGAGACAGTAAGTCTAGGCTGTCTGCCAAGAATGTAATAAGGGTGGAAAAAAACAAAAGGAGATTGCTTCTAACTACCGGGTTCTCCAAACTGCTTAGAAAGTTAACAAGGGGTGCTATAGAACTGGATAGAACTGGTAAAATCCCACCTCTGTACCTATCTTTTTAACTTTAATGTCAATCAGTCTATATATACTTAATACAAATGTTATGTAATGGTTTTCAAATTTCTACTGGAATCATAATGTATCTACAATATACCCATACTTTAATAAGGAAATTATCTAATTAAAAAATAGATAAATATTTACAATTCTATGGAATGTATATGTATTATGCACTGATGATGTTAGGTAATGTTAGGTAATGACATCTGCAAGAAAACAGCCACGCTCAGCTAGCACCAAGGACCCCACAGTTCAACCCTTGGCTACAAATATTATCTTCTATTAATACATATACTCTAGTTGAATAAAGCAGAAAACAGACATTAAGCAATCACTTATTTTGCCCTATTCACTGAACAGCATACCAATTTCTTTCTTTTCCTATAATTTTAAATCTATACTATCACTTTCTCCCAATGTACCTGCTTCTTTATTTCGCTCAGTTTTCTATTTTGGTTAATATAAAGTCAAGAATAGCTAATGGTTTGGAGTCAATAGTGCAAGTAAAATTAATTGGAAGGAACATGGGCAGAATTTATTTCCCAGTAAATATCAAGATCTTTAAAAATATGCAGGTTTTTTTAACAAATTAATCCCAAATTCTTCCATTCTTACCAATTCCATTTACTCTAATATCTGAGTAGGAATGGATTCTCTACAACCTTTTCCCCCATTCTGTTCTGTTTCTTTTGAACAAATTATATCTTTTATGTATGCCAGTCACATGACCCAGCTCACCAGGGCTCCATTATACCTAGTAAATTATATTTGACTTCATATACTATGAGTCCAATTTTCTTGTGTTTTCCTACTTGGAGTTTGGGTAGGCAGTGAGGGCCATATACCTTGTCAGCCAATACCCAATCTTAGTTTCATTGTATTTTGTAATGGGCATTATTGCAACACAACTCCAATGTTTTTCTATAGTGCCTTGTGACTAAGCTTCAATTGCAGAATAGCTCAGACTTGTTCCTGCCTAGAAACAGAGACAACTAGAAGCAGAGGGTACTTTTAGCTCTTGATTATGTGTTTATTAATTTTATATAAGTGGACATTTGGCATTCATCTACAAGGAAAAGTATTCCTTCAATTGCCCCCAATATTACATAACCCTCTCCTCACAAAGAGAACCCAGCAGGCTGTCTCTGGAGAAACTTACAACATATTGCCATCCCTTTGAAACCTTTGCTTGAGGGATTATTGCAAGGTAATTTTTCACCACTGTTCTCTGTGACACATAGTAGTTAGATAATGAAGGCTGTTCTTTAGGTAGACCTACAGTATGTCTATGGTGATCATTTTTTTTTTGAAAAAAATAAAGGAGAAACCGGAAAAGCAGCACATCTGAAAAGGGTTCACAAAGATTAAAAAATTGTTTATAGCTTAGCTTTAGAAAGGAAAATTCAAGAGCAAAACCAAGAAACTTAATAAAAACATGTATTCTAATAAAATGTCTTAAATCAAGCAATACAATATACAGTATGTAAATGTATTTTAAAAAATAATTTACACATTTTTCACATGAATGTGAAACGTTTCCATTTGTATGATAAAAGTTAAATGACCAAAATGAAAAATAAAGTAAATAAACCTAAAGGTTTGTTTTCTGAATAAAGGACTGCCCTTTATAATAAAGGACATATGGCCACTATACCAATGTTTGAAAAAGAGCCTTTGATTAGTTTCACGAGCACTCTCTTCCAGAAAATTGCTCCAGATTTGTTTAACAGGAATGGTTAAACAGTTACTGTATTGCACAGAATTCTGGGAACGGTTTAATTGCATTATTCTGTCATATAAATTAAAAATGAACTATAAGCTACATCCCATTTTAGAGGACAACCAACTATTGTGGCAAAAAACTTTCTCATAAATCTTGGCCTGCAACTTCTTATGTTATAGTAAAGCATTTTTGAACAAAGCTACATCTGCTATATTAGTATCTGTGTATATGCAGTGTATAGTTATGTGTGTGTTTGTGTGAGTGTGTATATAGCAATAGCACGTAGACTTATGTATCACTTTATAGTGGTTTACAGCCCTCTCTAAGAATCAGCATATTGCCCCCAACAATTTGGGTCCTCATTTTATCCACCTCGGAAGAATGGAAGGCTGAGTCAACCATGAGCCTAGTGAGATTCGATCTGTCAAATTGCAGGCAGCTGGCTTGTATGCAGAAGTAGCCTGCAATTACTGCACTCCAGCCACTGCACCACCAAAGCTCTTATAAATATATATGTATATATATACTGTATACATATCTGTAGAAACTAGAGTGAAGAAAAAAATGCATATCAGTAGAAAGGATGGGATGAACATCTACAGAAAATTCCTTATCTACAATCTGAGACAGATCACATCTGCAGCCACCTTATGTATCATTTCTTATTATTAATAGTAATAACATCCTATGAGAACAAGTCTATTGACAAAGAGTGTTTAAAGCTTTAGAAATTTCATGACTAAATTTATTAAACTAATTTGTGATAATTTGGGGGCTTTTGTGAATTTTTTAAGTCGGTAAGACATGATAATTTGAAGATTAAAGTTTTCTTTCTTGATTTCTTTTATTTCAGATGATATACGTTTGGAACTACAGAATAGCACTGACATAATAAATCAACTTATTATTTTAGCAAGACTATCAATAAATATGTCTTCATGTGTGCTGCTTGATCGCATTCAGCCAGGCAAAACTGTAGAGGAAATGGAGATGATGGCAAAAGATCTGTTTCTGAGAAATGAACTTTTTGCAAGTAAGTAAGGTTATATGGATTTAGATTTTTTCCCACTGGAACTTTTTAAAAAATATCAAGATTAGACATATTAATTGAGTTAAACTGCCATGCCCATAATTTCAAAGTACTCATATGATCAAACTAATGTACATGTGACATGTTTTTCATTTTCAACAAATTATTTTATCAATAAATAAATTATCCTGGAATGCATATGGGTATAAACCAGCAGACTATATCATTTCACTGCAGCCCTCTGGAAATACTTCTGTTTCATAAGAACAGGTAAAGGAATTGGATTGAATGAAACCTTAGCAGTGATTACAGAAGTCAGGTGTAAATTACACCAACATAACTGACATTATTCATTTTTACTTTATTATTTTCCCAATTGAAGGTAGGTGCAGCCTTTGTTGGGCTCAGATATAAACATGCATTTTTATCATATACTACCGGTAGTTATTTGGTAATTGCAAATCTTTCTCTTCCTTTTTTAAAGGTGTCATTTTCAAGTTACCTTCAAATGAGACAAGAAAACACGTAACACCTAGTGGACTTTCCCTTCCATTATTAGTCAATTATACCATCCGAATGAGCAGCAAGATTTCCCAAACAACAAAAAGAATTCGAGAAAAAGTTTGGACAGCGGGACCACATATTTCAGCCTCGCAAAGCCAAATATACAGTCGAGCATTTGTCTACATCCAAGATAGCATTGATAGAGCAATAATTGAACTACAGACTGGGAAAAGTGCTGAAGAAATAGCTGTCCAAGTTCAGGCTACACCATATCCTTGTTATAATAAAGACATGTAAGTCATGAAAATTGGCAGGATATTTAATATCTTAGTGGGGAAAAGTAGCTAAAACTTATTAATTGCATGAGATTCCAGTAACAGAATACACGTTGATTTGTTTTTTTAATCAAAACTCTGTTACAGCTGAACTTGCAAATTATGAATAAGTGAGATTTCCAAAGTGTGATGTGCAATAATGCATAAGAAAGTATCAAATGAGAATTGGGATAAAGTTTTTTATGTTCCATTAACAGCAATTATGATGAATTATTTTTACTCTCCACTGTGTTTAGGCCTGTGAATGTGACCTCATGATTAGTTGCATGAATTTTTGACAAATGGTCATCTAGCTTCTGCTTGATTGAATACAGCTCATCACCCTTTTAATAATTGTCTCTACTGTTAAAATTAATCTTTACTTTTATTTTTTTTCTGCCTTCTTCTAACTTAAATCCACTATTCCATGCCCTGCAGTTTGTGATGGTAGAGAGCAGGATATAGCATTTTTTTGTGAGGGACTTCTTTATTTGCAGAGTGTTATCATATGCCTCCTCATTTGTCTTTCATTTGAGATCTATTAAATCATTATGTTCTGCATAGGATGCTTTACATAAGTACTGTATATGAGAACATGTGTTGTTCCAAAAACCCAGCATATGGAACGAACTCTTCGTTATGATGAGAAATATTACAAGGTGAAGTGATTCAGCCAAAAATGAAAGAGTTCTATCTGGTTATTTCCACCATTCCATCAGTGCCAGCTGTATGTAATAATCATTGATTTGACCTAGATTTAATGTTTTTCTTGATTTAATTTACTGTATATTACTATATTATATCATTGTAGCTTGATGGTTTCATTGTGCACTGCTCTGGAATCTTTAATGAAATGCAAAGTTGTGAAGTGCTATGTGAGCATTAATATGCTGATATTTTTATATATATAAAGTTTTTTATTTTTAACAACAAACATAAACACAAAACATAATACATAAAACAACAAATAAAACTTCTTTCAATTGTACAGTGTGTCAGTTGGTACATATGTCTTGTGCACAATATCTATAGTCTTTTCCTCTTAAATTTACATTCATATTGCATTAACTTTCCATATCATATTATATTGTTACTATATAATCATTAGACTTTAATTTCAATTTCATATTATTCTTTAGAGCACATCTCAATTCTCACTAATTTTTATTTGTATTATATTTCATTCAAATATAATCAGCATATCATTACTATTATATTATACTTTAATTTCCTACTTTTCTATTTAGCCATTGATAGAATAAATCCCATATTTTATAATATTCTTTTTCTTCTTGCTTTCTAATTGCTAATGTTAATCTGCTCATTTCTGCACATTCCATTATTTTCTTAATCACTTCAATATGCTGATATTTTGAACATATAACTAGATATTGAATTTTAGGGAGAGTATTGAAATACAAAACAATAGACTTTGGCTTTTCTGGACCATATTACTTCAGCTATTTCTAAGATTTTGTGGCGCTGTAAAAAAATCAAATCAACGATCAGGAATCATGCAAAGTAGCCATACATATTGTATTGTGCAATGTTTTGCAGTACAAAAGTTCATATCTCTGTACTCTGTAGTGTGATTAGAGAATGAGGAAAGATGAGATATTTGTCAAAGAAGGCTGAAGTTGCATACAGCAAAATATATTTCTGTTCTTAAAATGATCGAACACTTTTTAATTATAGGCTGTGAGAGAGAAAACATTTTTACTGTTCAAAGGCTTTTATAGTATTTTGAAAATTATCTTAATTATAATTCATAAAGGGAAACTACTTTGTATTTACCTAAGTAATTACTTTGCTTTTACAGGTTTCTGACTAGTGTGACCTACTCTCTTCCATTTACATTAATGGCTGCTTGGACACTTTTCATTGCATCTTTTGTGAAAAAGCTTGTTCAAGAAAAAGACCTGAGACTTTATGAGGTAGGCTGAAGCTTTGAATACTTGCCAGATCCTGAACTTTACTTGCATATTAATCCTGCAAAATTAGATTGCCTGCATGCAAAGAGAATCCAACCATAATATTTTCCTCTTGACTTGTTCACAGGATAATAAAAATCCAATCTTCTCTCCAAACAATGCAAGCAAATTCACTAGGAATTGCTATTAGCAATTCCCAAGGCTGTGGGCTAGATATTGTCCTGAGAACATTAAATACATACTGCTTAGCTAGGCTGCTCATGGAGTTTCAATATGGGGATAACAGAGCTAGTCTTCTACAAATGCAGAGAAGCACATATGTGTGAATATTGTGTTGCTAGTTGATGACTAGTACATTTGAACTTTCTCTCTCAATGTTTCTTTGATATTGGATATGCACATTTAGCACATATCTTACCTGCAGGATATGCCTTAGTTATTACGTGGCTTACAGATTGTTCCTATTATAGTAGAGTCTGAGCAATATATATTAATACAGCAGTCAAACAATACATAAGAATTAATGTATTGGATTAATATATAGATACTCCAGGCATGGTTAGCAAACAATTCATGTACATTTTACTTGCTGCAAAGAGGAATAAAATATCCAAAAGATGCAGTTCAATGGTCAGAAAAGTAAGGTCCTGCACTTGGCAGGAAAAACCAAATGCTAATGTATAGAATAGGTGATACCTGGCTCAACTATCATAACTGTGAGTGGGATGTTAGCGTCCTACCCCTTAAGTATGAGATCACCACTTAAGTATAAGTCAGCAGTGTGTTGCAACTTCCCAAAAAGCCAGTGCTATCCTAGACTGGAATCGACAGAGGGATAGCATCAATACATCATGAGAAGTGATATTACCACTCTACACTACACTAGTGAGTCCATGCTTGCAATACTGAGTCCAGTTCTGGTCCTCACAATGTAATAAATAAATAAATGCTGAAGCCCGAGAGGCCCAGAAGAGCAATAAAAATGATAAAGGTTCTGGATAAACTAAACTGTATGATGAATGGTTAATGTCTAGCCTAATTAGGAGATGGATTGGGGGTGACATGACAGCTGTCTGTTGTTTAGTACTTAAGAGGCTGTCACAGAGAAGAGGAGGTAGACTTCTTTTCAAAGCACCCGAGAGTAGAACAAGAAGCAATGTGTGGAAGCTCGTTAAAGAGAAATATAAACTGGAACTAAGGAGAAATTTCCTGACCGAACAATTAATCAATGGAATAGCTTGTCTTGTGGATGCTCCATCACTGGACATTTTAAAGAAGACATTGTAGAATAATTTTTCCAGAAGGATACAAGGTCGCCTGCTTTGGGCGGAAGGTCTGACTAGAAAACCTTCAAGGTCTCTTCCATCCTTATAATTCTATGATTCTATAACATACAGTACCAAGTTCCACTCTTCCAGAGACACAGAGAACTAAGAAAGAGACAGATTTGGATAGACCTTTAAAAAAAAACTTAAGAGCATAATCATTGATCAAATATTTGGAGGAACCTTGTTTCCGAGATCAGGGGAAGCAACATAGAAGTCTATCCTTCACAGATCCAGTAGATGTCACTATGTCAGAGAAGAGGATTTGTATAAACTCCTCTCTTTCTGGGTTTAATAGATGGGCAGAAACTACTAGGAATAGACAATTGTAAAGATACACAAGCCGTAGCTGATGAAGAGTTTTAAAGGGGATGTCAGCATTACGAATTACAGATAGTCCTCAAGTTATGACCCTAGTGGAGCCTGCCCATGACCATTGGAAATCACAACAAATTTTAACGCCTCAAGTAATGACCAGTCATCCCTGCTCTCCCTAGTGCATTTCTTAAATGAATACACAGGTCATTAAGTGGAGTTCAGACATGGGGGAGATACTGGGAGGCCTAGTGCAAGCCCACATTTCTCAGGCCTCCCAAGGCCCCCCTTACCCTGAGAGTCAGCCCATCACACAGCTGATTGTCTTGGCAGTGAGAAACAATGGGAAAGGAAAACACTGTGAATGCCTGCCTTTCCTGTTTCTTCTCCTGCTTTTCCTCCTATCAAGATGCCCCGCTTTTGGTGGCAAAAGAAGAAGAAGAACCAGTTCCCTAACCTTTTAGAGCTTTTTGGCTGCTGATCAGCTGGCCATCAAGCAGCTGCAAAACTCTCCTGACTGTTGCTAGGCTTTGGGAAGCCGCACCTGCATGCAAAGATGTTAGCTTCAGGGGGAAGGAGGGGAGAAAGATGTCTATCCCTCACAGCTTTTTTGTTTTGTTTATTGAAGAAATTGGGTTTCTGGGGGAGGAAAGGGGTTAAGCAAGGGGAAAGTTTTAGGAAGCTTCCACCTTTGCATGTAGGGGCTAGGCTAGCTTCCCAAAGCCTAGCAACAGCCAGCCAGGAAAGCTTTGCAGCCTCCCAATGGTCAACTGATTTGGGGGCAGAAAACTCTGAAAATATCCACCATTTCTGCAAGAAACTATTAAAGCCCTGAAAATACTGGCTGCTTCTGGGTGGCATGGGGAACAAGCCTAAGCTGTGGGGCAGGATGGGGAGAGGAAGAGAGGTAACGGGGGCTCTGCAGCATCCTCTGGTCTGTCACAAAGTGAATAACTGTGGAAGTACTATGGCTGTCATAACGCCTCCCCATCTGTCATAATTTTAAATATTTGTTAAGTGGCCTGCCATTTCTCAAGAATTATTTGTATACCCAAAAGTAAACTGGTAACCAGTGTAGCTGTCAGAGTAGTTGTGTTATGTGGTTAAACTGATTCTCATACGTAACTCGCTGAGCTACTGCATTTTAGACATTGTAGTTTCTGAATGGTCTTCAAGGGTAGCCCTATTTTCTACTAGAGTAGGAATTTAAAAAAAAACATCTAATATCTTCCCAATTAGGGTTATTTTAGATCGTAATGTAATGTAATGTTATGGTAGCCCTTAAGCTTCATTCTCAGGATTTCTTATATTATTTTGTATTACATGTAAGAAAATTAGATTACTCTGTAAGAGAGTGAGTACTCTGCACTATAAATACAGCATGAGGAAAAAAGCTGATTCTTAGATTTTCTGTACTTAAATAAAACAAGGCAGTGTTTTAAGTAACCAGAGCAAAGTATTTTTTACTAACTGACAGCACTGAAATCCATTAAATCTTCTCAGATTAAAATTATCTATCAACTAACAATTGTTTTATGAATGTTTGCAATAGAGAAGAAAAAAAAAAACAACCCCAGGATTTTAAGTTGGCCATATTTCAGAAAGAACTGTGATTTTTTTCAATGGATTGGCTTCCACTAGAATGAGGGACTGTTTTTTTTTTTTTTTTGAGAGAGGAGATAAACTATTTGCTATTTAATTATTTGGCTGAGTTTTTTAGATAGTCCATTACAAACTCCCACATCTCTGTTTATTAAAATTTAGTGGAGGAAAAAGGACAGTCTGCCAAATTGGCAGAATGATAACTAATGCATTTCAACAATCTCTGTGGGGAGAGCATATGGTAAACCAGGAGCTATCCATTGATCTGCATATTCGATCAGGCATGTAAAACAAGCACATAACAGATGTTCTAGCTTATCTCTTAGTCTGAGAATCAACAATAGGAACTGGGGATGGAAAAGGATTTGATCCACAATTCATGAAGCATTGAGCTGTATTGGGTTGACATTTGCATGTGACTACATTTCCAAGGCTATAGAAACGAAACTAATAATGCATGCTACTATTGAACCTTTCTGTTTTGGAAGAGAAGTTGATAAAATGTGTCTTAATGACTTGGTATTTAAGGATTATAACTGAACTATAGAGTATGCATTTTACTCATTAATAAGTTTTCAATTTTTTCTTTTCCATAGTATATGAAGATGATGGGTGTAAATTCCAGCAGCCATTTCTTTGCTTGGTTCATTGAATGCATCGTATTTCTCCTGCTTACTAACATATTTCTTATTTTTATTCTCAAATTTGGGAGTATCCTTCCAAAAATAAATGTTATGATCTTGTTCCTGTACATTCTGGACTACAGCGTCTCCATCATAGCCATGTGCTATCTCATTAGTGTTTTCTTCAACAATACAAACATTGCTGCTTTGGTTGGCTGCCTGGTCTACATCCTGGCCTTTTTCCCCTTCATTGTCCTACTAGTTGTTGAGAATCAGACGAGCTTCACCATCAAGAGCGTACTGGTAAATCTGTCCTTGTATACATTTTCTAGAAAAAAAATGGGGAATTTACAACTGGACTTTTGTGGGGGAACCAATCTACTTATAGATTTGGGTTTGCTTTGTCTTGCAGCCACAGACAATAGTAGCATGAACATTGGAAAGTGTTTTTTGGTATGTCAAGTAATGCCCCATCCATTTTAATTGAATATGGCTCTTCACTGCTTGAGATGGAAATTGTTAGGATGCCTGAAGTGTCCATTTCACTTGCCAAGTAATGAATCTGGGTCCTTTACTGCACAAAACATACCTTCTGTGACCGTGCTGCCCCATCACAACTGTAATCCTTAGTCATTGGGTACCTACTGTAATATGGAAATGTTTAAAAAATTATTTCACAGATCAACAAAATAGGATTGTTATTGTTGTTTTTTGCTTTTAGTACTGGTTTTGAGAGTAGTAAAAAGAAAAAAAAAACATAGCCATCAAATTAAAAAGAAAGTGATAGTATATTATTTACAAAGTCCCTGCCAAACCTTCTTCACACACATTTTTTCGATATTTGAAAAAATATGTGTCCAGGATGAAACAAGGACTCCTGCCATGGGCAGGGCTTGGACTAGAAGATCTCCAAGATCCCTTCCAGCCCTTGGAGATTTTTCTTTTTTAAAAAAGAGTCTTCAACACATAGAAATGATGGGAATGATATCTTCTCAATTTTGTATTATCAGCTAGGCAACAATTTTGTGAATAGACAAGCTATTTTGTGAGAGTTCTGAATAAAGTATTAGCATTCCTTCCACAAATTGCTTGAACTGAATATCGAAAGCAACTGTTCTAAATGAAATTAAAAATTGGTTTTTAACACATGTTTATTTTCTAAACATACAGTAGAATAATAATGTGTTGAGTTTGGATACATTGTACTGGTTAAATCTGGGCTGGATGATGAAGCTTATTAAAATAAGTTAAAATAAAAATAAATAAGCTGAAATAACAAAAGCTTAAAATACGGTAAGCCTCTAATTCAGTTACCTAAAGAATAGTTGTGAACATGATTCTTGTTGGCAAGATGTGAGCTAAATTAAAATCCATAACTACTAATCAAACCATCACAACTAAAGCCAAATCATCCTTGTGTTCTATTACAGCTATGTTTTTCTATTGTTCAAGACTACCAGATAGATAGATAGATAGATAGATAGATAGATAGATAGATAGATAGATAGATAGATAGATAGATAGATAGAAATAGAGATGAATCTCTCTCTCTCTGTCTCTCTGTCTCTCTGCGCGTGTGTATTTGGAAATATCTCCATTAATTACCTTTCTTCCTGTTTTTTTCCAGAGCCTTTTATCTCCAACTGCATTCAGCTATGGAAGTCAGTATATTGCCCGTTACGAAGAACAAGGCATTGGTATCTATCTATATCTATACATTTTTATAAGAAAAATATATCTTAATAGTCCAAATTAAATACTGTGTGTTCATTTGCTAATGCAGGTTATTCTGTGTATCCCTCCTTTTCTTTTTTTATAGGTCTACAATGGGATAATATGCATGAGTCACCAATATCAGGAGACAATACTAATTTTAGCTGGATGTGCTGGTTAATTCTGATAGATTCTTTTATTTATTTCATTCTGGGCTGGTACATCAGGAATGTTTTTCCAGGTATGCAATACTGATTATTAAAAATATTGTATTTTGAAGGATGCTATTCGACAATTAAAAATATAAAGTTAGGACAAATTATCCTATAATATCCATGCTATCATTATTTCTGGGAAATCACTAAAACCATCCACTAAAAAAGGATAGATTTTAATGGAGTTTAAGGTAGCATCATTGTATTACTACTTATATACCGCATAATGACTGGTGACAATGAGAAACAGGGAAAATTTTGATTGGCCCTACCCACCTGCCACCACTCTTATCTCTCACCTCTCCTATATTTTGTTGTTTCTTAGCTCAGCTGATTCGCGCTGCAGAGGAGATTGCTGTGCCTCAGCTGAGCTAAGAAACAGCTGATGGTCGGTGTTGCTGTTATCTGTGCGTGCGTGCGAATCATGCATTTGGCCTGCCCCGGAGAAGATAAGAAACAATTGATGGTCACTGTTTGTCTCATTTGTACAGGCACGAAACAGGGCAGGAGGCAGAAAAGTTCAGCCAAGTCTTCTCCTTCTCCTTATTTTGTCAGCCCAGGGGCGGAGAGGGGTGGAAGGTATGAACGTAGGCAATCTCCCTATCTCTGCAGCATTGGTCATGTAACTGAGTGGGCGTGCCAACTTGACGTCATTCACAGGAAGGTGCCACCTCACCTTGCCATGAGTGACATTGAGTTAGCCATGCCCATCCAGTCACATGACCACCAAGCCATGGCCACCAAGCCACAGCCACAGAACCGGTGGTGGTAAATTTTTAATCCCACCATTGCTTCAATTCTTCTGGTTATTTCCAAGAATCCCAGAAAAACAAATGAACTGTTATTCTCCACCCCATTCATTTCCCCACTTGTAAAGATTTGACTACAGCAGCCTAGGTGCAAAAATGCTACCATGCTATTCTTTTAGCTTCATAATTAGCAGAGGCTTTTACAACAGAAATAGAAGGAATTAATTCTTCAAAGCAGAGTGCTTGTTGTAACAACTGCTATGTGGAAGTATCCATGATCTCACACAGGAAAATGTTCAAATGAATTCTGCAGCACATTGTTTCCTGCTCTGTTTTCATAGATTTCATTTCAGATAAATTCAGAAATGCCTGCCTATGATTTAACATGAATATTTAGCGGTCAAATGTTCAGTTGAAATAATATGGCTGTTTGTTGTTCAGGAAGAGAACAGTATTCTCATACTTTGAGATGTTGAAAGCCCACAAAACTCATCTATTATTTTCTTTAGGCCTGATATTGTTGAGATAATATCAAAATGTTACTACAGAGCTTTTCAATCTCTCTCCCATTTTTGTCACTATTCTCATTACAGGGAAATATGGGATGGCAGCTCCATGGTATTTTCCATTCCTTCCATCTTACTGGACTGAGCGCTATGGTTATTTTCCTTTGTTGAGTGAGAAGTTACCAGGCTATCTTTTCACCAATTTCTTCTTGAGAAAACAACCTGCTTTCCCTGAAAAGATGTGTATGTTTCCTTTTAAGTATAAATAAAATCTTTTAATAGATTGGATAATGAAAATTTTATAACTGTCTTAGATGAGAGAGCAGCTAAACTATATAAGCTATATAAGCATAAGAATATAACTATATAAGCATAAACCAGAAATTAAAAGATAGAACCAGTAGAAAATAATAAGAAATCTATATATTTAAACTTTTAAAAATTTTGTCCTAAATTATTTACAAAGTTATTTCAGCCCCAAGGTTACAAAGCCTCATAGCCATATGTCAGCATTTTGCAAATGAATATGTAACATTTGACCTCTTTGTCTCTGAATAGATATTGAATGTAAAATTTATCTGGGTGGTCTGGAAAATTTATTTAACAATGGTTGGTTTCGCCTTTGCCCACGGGTCAGGATAAAAATTTCCTTCAGTGAGGAACCTATGCAATTATCTCAGTGTCCCTTGTTTTATGCAGATGAGTCTATAAGGTATAACTATCAGATATCTGAACAGGCAAAGGAGGACACAGACAATTGGAAAGGAGGCCAAATGGGGAGAAAAGAAGGAAAACCCCCTGACTATTTGGCATCCATTATAAGAATCAGAGTGAAAAGCTGTAAAATGTACTTAGGACTATTGAATTGACAACAACATACTTTTCCAATTTTGTGACCTACAGACTATAGTGATCATAGATTTGAAGGAGTTGGATTGAATCTAATTGCTGAAATGAAGGAATAAATTATTTATTTATTTATAAATTTTATTGGCCACCCATGTTACCATAAGGTTATGGTAAATGGAAGGGTAGGAGCATGCTCGCGCTAAGGGGACTGAGAGAACCTGTGGTGCTCACACAAGTGGAGCCAAAAGCACTCATGCAAGAAAGGAGACATTAAGAGCAACTCTAGAAAATAACACCGAGAGGAACTCTAGAAAATAAACCATTGATACTTGAGATAGTCTATGCATACGTCTATGCATATGTCTATGCATATGTGACTTTGAGTGTCTTTTTTGACTGATTGAATTCTTGCAGTTTTCTTGGCAAGATTTCTGTAGTTTGCCATTGCCTCCTTCCTAGGGCTAGAGAGAGTAATTGGCTTAAGATCACCCAGCTGGCTTTGTGCCTAAGGCAGGACTAGAATTCACAGTCTTCCTTTTTTTTTTAGCCCGGTGTGTGTTAACTATGATATCACATTAGCTCTCTTGGGAGAGATAAGTGGAAATAAATAGGCTACTGGATTCCCTGGTATATCTGCCAGTCTTTGACATTCAGATTAAGTTATTCTGTGACTCCATATGCCAGATCCAGTTTGGTTACTTCTTGTGCCCTATCTCAACCTAATAATAAGTTGATGAGAAGTTGTGGGAGAGCTGATTAATTTACTATAGAACAGCCTTCTTTGACAATGCATGATTTTTTTGGATGATGGGGTTAGCAATCTTGCTTTAAAAAAAGGAAAGATATTTGTTACAACTCAAAATCTTTAACAAATGAGGAGTTGGAAGAATAAACTTCAAGAGCAAATTGTAATTCTTATTCTACAAAAATTGGGTATGTCTAGTTTACTGAAAAGAAGGACTAGAGGGTGACATGATAGCAGTATTCCAATATCCCACAGAGAAGAGGGAGTCAACCTATTCTCCAAAGCACCCGAGGGCTGCAAAAGAAGCAATGGATGGAGACTGATCAAGGGGAGAAGCAACTTAGAACTAAGAAGAAATTTCCTGACAGTTAGAACAATTAATCAGTAGACCAACTTGTCTCCAGAAGTTGTGAATATTTCAACACTGGATGTTTTTAAGAAGAGATTGGACAACCATTTGTCTGAAATGGTATAGGGTTTCTTGCCTAAGCAGGGGATTGGATTAGAAGACTTCCATGGTTCCTTCCGACTCTGGTATTCTATTCTATTTTATTCTAAAACAGCTTGTATTTAACATAAGATTGCTTACATTATTCTACTTCACAAATACATTGGCTAATTTCATCAGGATGTAAAAGTCAATTTAAATCTGAACTCTGGTTGGGGGGTGGGGAGACATTCTGACAGAAACAAAAATTCTTGGATTTGCTGTTAAATATGATGCTTATTAAAGCCAGAGTTATTCTAGTATTCATATTAATTTATTTAAAACATCTACATATAGCATATTGGCTATATAACAATGCTTTTGTGCACTCACGTTTAGTAAAGGACCAAGAAAAAAGATTTAGGAGAACATACATTTTTATTAGAAAGGAGAGAAAGAGAGGTTAGGGTTGATGGGACAAACATTAAAAATTCAGCAATCTGTGAGGGTAACTCTTCTTTTGTTTTGAGTTTGCTACACAGAATTTTCCCTGTTCAGAATCTCTCTTCTGAACAGTTCTTGCACAGTGCAGCAAATTCTAACAGTAAGACAACCAGGCAGGCAGGCAGGCAGGCAGGCAGGCAGGCAGGAAGGAAGGAAGGAAGGAAGGAAGGAAGGAAGGAAGGAAGGAAGGAAGGAAGGAAGGAAGGAAAAAGGTACAGCAGGTGCAAAACAAGACCATGATCCTTTCAACTTGAGTTTATCAGAAAAAGTCTGGAATCAAAAGATAGACATGGTTCAACCTTCAAACATGGTTCAAAAGTAGCATTCTCCCTCCTTGCCACTCAATCCACACACATTTTATAAAAATCGCATTAAAGGGGAAAGGAAATGACAACAGGAGGGAAAGGAGAGTTAAAATGTCAGATTAATAGAATTGGAAGGTGTTCTGGATTGGTTATTTTATATATTTGAAATACTTACTGTTTATTGGTCTACATTCCGGCGGGAGATCCTCGCCCCGTCATTGGCTGACTTGGGCGCGGGAGCCCTTTAAAAGAAGGGCTGCCGCACCGCCGAGTTGAGTTGGTGTTCCTGCAATAAAACAAGAAGACCTGAATCACTAACCGTGTGTGCCTCGTTATTGCCGCTCCAAAACACTGGCGACGAGGGTGGGATCGAGGCAACACGTTTAGAGAGTGAATAGCGGCGGAGAGCGAGCGGCATCATGTCCGGAAGCAACGCCCCGCCAGAGAAATTCAATCCGGCAAAGGAGGAATGGCAGACGTATGTGGACCGCTTCCTCATGTTTTTGGAGAGTAGTGATCTGAGCGGAGTGTCGGATCATCGGAAGAGAGCGGTTTTCTTGACCCACTGCGGCCAAGCCGTTTTTCGGATGGCGAAGGTGTTAGCGTCTCCAATCGATGTCAAAACGCTAACCTGGCCCGAGCTAGAAAAGATCCTGCGAAAACACTACGCTCCCACAGTCTCCTGCCTGATTAAGCGCCATGAGTTTTACCTCCGGAATCAAAAAGAAGGTGAACCTATCGCTGACTTCGTGGCAGACTTAAGAGAAATAGGAGGGGAGTGCG
The DNA here is from genome assembly GCA_023653725.1 of Bungarus multicinctus. NCBI lineage: Eukaryota > Metazoa > Chordata > Lepidosauria > Squamata > Elapidae > Bungarus > Bungarus multicinctus. The sequence continues at coordinate 164,389,791 of CM042836.1, forward strand.
AATTCTCGGATTTCAACGAGGCTCTGAGAGACCGGATCGTATTAGGCTTAAAAGATCCAATATTGCAGAGTAAATTGCTAAACCGACCCAAGATAACAGCCACAGAGGCCATTGAAGAAGCCACCGCAGCCGAAGCTGCTCACAAATCGGCGGCAAGAATGAAACAGATTAATCAAGCTGCACACCACAATCCCAAAGAGGCCACCAAAGCTGAAGGCGAACGGGGAAAAACCTCAACGCACTACGAGGATCTGGAAACTGAGACCAGTAGTGAAGAAGATGAGGTTTGCCACCTAAAAGCCGCGAGAGGGAAAAAAGAGCGGGCAAACAGGCGGTTTGATTTTGAATGCAACCGTTGTGGTGGAAACCACCCCAGATCAGAGTGCCGTTTCATAGACGCAATATGCAGAAAGTGTGAAAAGAAAGGGCACATCGCAAGAGTATGCAGAGCCAGATCAAGCTACAGCCCCAGGCGGAGAGAAAGTCCTCCCCCAAGAGAGAAAGAAAAGAAAACAAGCAGCCGTTGGAGCCAGGAAGGAAGGAATAGAAAATTTAAGGAGTCATCTTACAAGAAAGAAGAAACTCACCAAACAGTAATAATTGGACACTCTAATACAAAAAACGTTAAAAAAGTCCACGTTCAAGTAAGAATTGAAGGAAAAAATTGTGAAATGGAAGTGGATTCGGGATCATTCCTTTCCATGGTCTCGTGGGACACTATCAAAGACTTGATCCCAGACATACGGCGAAGCGAACTAGACAAACAGAACTTAACGCTTAAAGACTACCAGGGAAACAAAATTCCGGTAGTAGGAATTGGACATTTCCAGGTAACCTTCAAAAACCACACCGAGATTCTACCCCTAACAATTGTTGACCGGAACAGACCAAGCCTTTTAGGACTGGAATGGTTCGAACCGCTTGAAATAGGGATGACCGGTATCAACCATATCACAGACGCTGACTGGGAGGCAGACCTCATTCAAGAATTCCAGGACCTGTTCAGCGAAGAATTAGGCAAGTACCGGGGTAACCCGATATCTTTTAACATAGACCCTAAGGTAGCCCCAATTAGACTAAAGGCAAGACGGGTACCTTTTGCCTTAAAGCCAAAAATAGAGGAACAACTGGATAAATTAGTCAAGCAAGGGGTCCTCGAACCAGTTGACCACGCTAAATGGGAGACCCCTATAGTGACCCCTATAAAAGCGGACGGGTCGGTTCGTATTTGTGGGGACTATAAGGCGACCCTTAACCATGCATTACAACAGAGCGCATACCCCGTGCCTGTCGTACAACACTTGTTACATTCTATCAAAGGCGGAAAAATTTTCGCTAAACTCGATTTGGCTCAGGCTTACCAGCAACTGCCCGTTGACGAAAAAACAGCTGAAGCCCAAACTATTGTGACACACCGGGGCGCCTTTAAATGTAATCGCCTCCAATTTGGCGTTAGCGTGGCACCTGGCATTTTTCAATCTCTTATGGAACGCCTCCTTCAAGGAATTCCAGGAGTCATCCCATATTTCGATGACGTCCTGATTGCAGCTAAACACAAATTGCAACTGCGAGACCGCCTAAGAAAAGTGCTTACCAAATTTACTGAGGCTGGTTTAAAAGTCAAAAAAGACAAATGCACCCTAATCACAGACAAAATAGAATTCTTGGGATACCAAATCGATGGCAACGGCATCCACCCAACAGAAGGAAAAACCCGTGCCATCAAAAATGCCCCCACCCCAACTAACAAAGCTGACCTACAAGCCTTCCTAGGGTTAATAAACTTTTATCATGTCTTTCTGCCCCAGAAAGCCACGGTGGCGGAACCCTTGCATAGACTTTTGGACAAAGACACGTTGTGGAAGTGGGGAAATCGGGAAGAAACAGCATTTAACAAAATTAAAGACATGATCACTTCAGCAAAGGTACTAATACAATATAACGAGACTTTGCCATTGTTATTAACTTGTGATGCATTGCCTTTTGGGATCGGAGCTGTTCTGAGCCACCTTCTACCTAACGGCAGAGAGGCTCTGATTGCCTTCTATTCAAAAACCCTGTCTAAAAGCCAAAGAAATTACAGTCAACTGGACAAGGAAGCACTAGCCATAATTTCTGGTATTAAACGTTTCCATGAATACCTTTATGGCCGACCATTTTCTATTATCACCGACCACAAACCCCTACTAGGTATTCTGGCGGGAGACAAACCAACTCCTCACATTTTATCACCCAGAATGACAAGATGGTCAGAGTTCCTTGCCGCTTACAATTACACCTTGTCTTACCGTCCGGGTCCGTCCATCACGCACGCAGATGCTTTAAGTCGTTGCCCGTTACCAGACACTGATCCTGAACCAAACCCCAGCACCTCAACATTTTTGATTGAAACCCTGCCAGACCTCCCGATGACAGCAGCAGACATCGCGCACGAAACCTCTAACGACCACCTACTGCATACCGTGAGTAGGTGGATCATAAAGGGATGGCCAGACTCTGATTTACAAGAACATTACAAACCATTTAAACAGAGACAAATGGAACTTTCCGTGCTAAAGGGTTGTGTACTATGGGGGGATCGAGTGGTCATTCCACTAAAACTTCGAAATCCCATATTGAGACTATTGCATGAGGGACACCCCGGGGTGGTGAAAATGAAAAGTTTAGCCAGGAGTTATGTATGGTGGCCTGGGTTAGACAAGGATGTTACCGACTGGGTCGCGGGTTGCCAGCCCTGCCAGACATCCCGGCCCTCACCCCCAAAGGCGCCAGCCACTGAGTGGGATCTACCTAGGGGCCCTTGGTCTAGAATCCACATAGATTTTGCGGGTCCGACCAAGGGGCATACTTTCTTGATTCTGGTGGACGCTTATTCAAACTGGCTAGAAGTAAGCCTAATGAAATCAACCTCTTGCGAGGCTGTCATACGACAGCTCAGTCACTGGTTTGCCACCCACGGATTACCAGACGTCCTGGTCTCAGACAACGGCCCTCAATTCACGGCTACAGAATTTGAGGGTTATTTAGCAAGTTTGGGCATACGCCATGCCCTAACAGCGCCGGCACATCCGGCAGCGAATGGACGGGCCGAACGCATGGTCCGGTTTACCAAGGAGACCCTTCTTAAGTTAGACCAGGGCCCTATACAAGCACGCATCGACAAATTATTATTTATCCAACACACTACACCTAGTAGCACTACTAACAAAACTCCTGCTGAATTACTTATGGGGAGGAAATTACGTTCCCCTCTAGATAGACTACACCCTACATACTCTACAGACAAGCCTCTAGATTCTTCAACCAGAGTCCGAACATTCCGAATTGGGGATTTAGTTTACGCTAAAAACCTGGTAGGGCACCCCTTATGGGTGCCAGCCACCATCACACATCTAACCGGACCACGTTCATACCGGCTTACCACTTCTGATGGCAGAAGCTGGAAGCGACACATTGACCAACTTAGAACTCGCACCCTTCCCAGACCTTGCGATTTTCCTGGGGGGGAAGGGGAGCAACCACCAAGCAGTCAAGACAAGGCAAGCCCACTAACAAACAATGACGCCCTAACTCACACACACACACCCTCAAATCTAGCTCCGGTCGGGTCTCGCTGCTACGCACCTGATCCTGGAGAACGTTCCGCTGAAACATCTGACAGGACCGACGATAATCCAGGCCGGGTAGGGAGCGGCATGGCCACATCAACTAGCCTAGCTAGGCCCGTTGGTAGTGACGCAGCCGGCTCGACCTGCCCAAAGTTTCCAGGGCCGGAGGCGAGAGGAGCAACAGGTCCTTCCGCACCAGCCGGTAGCAACGACGCAACTGAGCCGCGCAGGTCCAGTCGGGCCCACAGGAGCCCCGCCTATCTACGTGATTACGTAACATAGGCGCGGCTCCTGATTGGTCAGACTGGACCAAGGAGGGAGGGGTGTTCTGGATTGGTTATTTTATATATTTGAAATACTTACTGTTTATTGGTCTACATTCCGGCGGGAGATCCTCGCCCCGTCATTGGCTGACTTGGGCGCGGGAGCCCTTTAAAAGAAGGGCTGCCGCGCCGCCGAGTTGAGCCGGTGTTCCTGCAATAAAACAAGAAGACCTGAATCACTAACCGTGTGTGCCTCGTTATTGCCGCTCCAAAACAGAAGGGATCTTGGAGGTCATCTACTCGAACCCCTGCCCAAGCAGGAGACCCTATACCATTTCTGACAGGTGGCAGTCCAGTCTCTTCTTGAAAGCTTCCAGTGATAAAGCTCCCACAACTTCTGAAGGCAAGCAGTTCCATTGGTTGATTACTGTCACTGTCAGAAAATTTCTCCTTATTTCCAGATTGAATCTCTCCTTCTTCAGTTTCCATCCAGTATTCCTTGTCTGGTCTTCAGGTGCTTTGGAAAATAGCTTGACCTCTCTGGCAGCCCTTCAAATATTGGAACATTGTTATCATGTCTCCCCTGGTCCTTCTCCTCATTAGACTAGCCATGCCCAGTTCCTGTAACTGTTCATCTTACGTTTTAGCCTTCAGTCTCCTAATCATCTTGGTTTTCTTCACTCTTTCTAGAGTCTCAGCATTCTTTTTATAGTGTGGTGACCAAAACTGGATGCAGTATTTTAGGAGTAGTTTTACTAGGCTTTATAGAGTAGTATTGTAGTATTTGTCATGGGTCTTATTTGGACATATTGATTTAACTGCAGGAAAGCTTGCATTGTACTAAAACATAAACTATTTCAGTTCAATTCAATCAGATATTAAGAAATGTGCATAGTATATACACAACTTCTTGCACTTTCAAAATCTTTATGAAATCTAACAAGACATTTCAACTAGAACACTGAACTTAGTAAGTAAGAGAAAGAGACGTGGACAGGGGGGAAATGCTATATAGTGTTCTTTATAAGTTTGACATCTTTCTTTTTTGTTTAGATGTTCACAGTGGTTTACCCTCTAACATTGAACCTGAACCCACTCATCTCAAAGTGGGAGTTTCTCTCCAAGGAATAACAAAGATTTATGAATCCAAAGCTGCTGTTCAGAATCTCAATCTGAATTTTTATGAAGGAAATATCACCTCATTGCTGGGTCATAATGGAGCTGGAAAAACTACCACAATGTAAGTTCTATTAGAAGAAAAATGTCTGAGAATAACTAATGAAGTTTATTGAGTAATAACATTACATTACATTACCACACTAATGTAATGTTTCTTGAGTCCTGTTATCTGCCAGGTTGGGAACTGATACATTTCCTGGATTGAGGATCTTTTTGTTTTCAGAGCTAGGTTGAGAGTGGCGGGAATCAATTGTTTCCCCCCTTATTTCTGAATTCTGTAACCTAACCAGTCTACAATCTCCATGATGATAGATAAGCTTTTGGTCTTATTTCTGGACTTTCCTCATTTGTTCCCCCATTCCTAGAGAACTCAGAAGAAAGGCATTTTAGATGCATGTTTTGGTATTGATCGCATTTCAGTGTTTTCTGACTCCAAAGAACTGCTGGATAGAACTGCTTTCCAATTTACTAGAGGCAAAAATGCCCTATACCACTAGATCAAGGGTCTTCAAACTTGGCAAGTTTAAGACTTGTGGACTTCAAGACTCAGAATTCCTGAGCTAACATGACTGGAGGAGAAATTCTGGGAGTTGAAGTCCACAAGCCTTAAAGCTGTCAAGTTTGAAGACCCCTGCACTAGATTGGTCATTCCAGGTAGCCAGATTATAGATCCCAGTCCCAGGGTTCGGCTCACATGCTGTCATTGGCAGTGAGTGATTTGTGAATACAAAGAATTAATGGCAGTCTTAGCTTTACCTTCATCCAATTTTAGAATTAGTCTGCTTTTTTCCCCTTCATTTTTTATACCAATGTAACTACTAACTTCTATTGAATAAAATGTTGATATTTTTTCTCAACTTTTCTTCCCTTTCCCCCATTTAGATCTATACTGACAGGTTTGTTTCCTGCTTCATCTGGCACTATATTTGTTTATGGCAAAGATATCAGAACTGATCAAGATTTCATCAGGAAAAATATGGGAATTTGCATGCAACACAATGTATTATTTGATTATCTCACTACAAAGGAGCACCTGCTTTTATATGGCTATATCAAGGTGCCCCAATGGAGCAAAGAAGAGTTACAGGAAGAAATAGACCGGTATGTCATAGCATTTTTAACAGCATAAAACAGTCTTCCTTTTATGTTTGTTTGATATTTCTCTTTTTCCTTTTACAAAAAATATGTAAGAGTGCAATTGTTTAGTAGCACTAACATCACTCTATAGAAAATAAATTTGGGGAGAATGCTTATATACAAACATACATACATACATACCTGTCATGGTAAGCCCTTTTAGGATAAGTAGTATGAAAAACACATTGTGTTTATCCCAAAAGGGGTTAGCAAGACAGATATTATATGTACATATGTATGTCTATAAGCATTTTGAATGTATTGAAAGGAAGCAAAGACTTATTATATTTATATAAGACTTCTTATTTTTTAAGAACCCGTAAAGAAAAGAAATCAAAGCCATAAGAATAAAGTAAAATAAAAGTAAGTCTAGTCTACACTAACCCAATTCACTATGCACTATCTCTCCACATCTTTCATTTCTGCAAACCATTCTTACTTTTACTATCTCCAGGCACAATTTCATATATTCCTTTTTATTCTTTAATCTCATCTTTCTCTTTGTAAGGATCTCATCAATTCTGTTGTCTCACAACTTTCTCACAAGTGTCACAGTCTTCATTTCCTTTCAACACATTCAGTGTTCCTTCATATATTTGTTTTGCTGTTCAGATCTCATTTAGTCTTTCTGTATGACCAAAATCAACATATATCTTCTGTACAGGTCATTCTTTTTTTCCCCAAAGTCCAATTCATTTGTTTACTTTTTCTACATATTATACAATATCTTTTTCTTATCCTCATTTCATGCTGTCCATTTATCTAACCCAGCCTTAACAAATTATTCAGTCCCAGAGTTTCCCCATTAGCACGGCCATTGTTGATAATCCAAGAGGTCCATGCATCTGGAAGTTCCCAAGGCATGGAAATTCTTCAAGATTGCTTTGATTTTTTTCTCTACCATGCTAGCTATTACATCCTATTTTTCACACTCTGCGATTTGATAAGCAATGCCTTCACCTCCATATTCAACTCAATAATTAATAATATATTGAGGAGTAAAGTGAATGTGAATGTTTGCAACCCTCTTTTATCTTTATTCACCTACAATCACATAAGATATTCTAAGAAATGACAACAAAAGTAGAACAGCCTTTTCTTACAAGGAACATACTTTCAAGCCACTAACATTCTTGCTCTGTTGACCAAAATCGAGCTTATAGTTAGTTGGGAAACCACTTGATGAAAGCCTTACAAAATTCTCATATCATGATGAGTTTGCTAGCATTTGTCCACTGCACAGGTGGGCACTGAAGTCCTTTATTGCTGCCAATTTTTAATAATGTGTCTTAATGAAATATTTGATAATACTTGGCTGATTCTTACTCAAAACCAGCAGGGTGCTAAATCATGCATAATATTTTCCATATCTTCTGTGATTGGGAAGTTTTATACTGAAACTAAGCTGTCATTTTAAAAAGATTGTAATAAACAAAGGAAAGTGCTTTTAGTTTAAGGTTTATTTCAGGAGCTCTGTTTTGCTTTATTCTCCATGTTATGTTACTCTGTTATGACTGAATCATGTGGTGCCTTATGCAAGCCCACCGCCCCCCCCCCCCAATTTTAAAAAATCATAGAATGTTCAGGATGGAAAAAATATTGAAGATCATCTAGTTCAACCTTCTGCACAGTCCTACAGCATCCTGACAAGTGCCGTCTAAATTTTCTTCAAATATCTCCAGAGAAGGAGAATTTAAAATCCCACCCCCCATGAACAAGTAAACTGTTAATGTAATACCTTTGTTGAATCATTTAACTCTACTATTAAGATACTTTTTCCTGGTGTGCTTCCAAAATCCAAGTCCTTGTAATTTAATTGTTTCTTTTTCTAATTTTTTAAAACTAAAATTTTATATTCTTTCTTCTACGTATTTACAAAATAATGTTCTTTCTGGGTGCTGTTTTGAAGGATTTTGAAGGAAACTGGATTATACAACCATCGTCACAAGTTGACAGGTTCTTTATCAGGAGGGATGAAGAGGAAGCTGTCTATTTCAATTGCTCTACTGGGAGGTTCAAAGGTTGTAATTTTGGATGAGCCAACTACTGGAGTTGATCCCTGTTCTAGGAGAGGCATTTGGGAAATCATATCAAAGAACAGAAAAGGTAATATGGGCAGTTTATTGTGATTCTAGCTTTTTAGAGCAACAAGTATTACTACAATATTAACATAATAACAGGTTAAGCTTGAATGACTATTACAAATATAGTCACAGTTATGGAACAGCAAACATACATTAAAGAGAAGTTTTCAAATGTTAAACTTTCTCTTTGATAAGAAGAGAGGCCTGTGTAGCTGCTCTCCTGCAAAATAGCAGTAGGAAAAGCCAAGAACAACTGCAGACTTTGCCTCTTCTTGCTCCATGGCTGGTTGAGTTCTAGCAGAAGAGATATCATCGCAGAAAAGGCCAGCTTTACCCAAGCTAGCCTTTACCAGGAGCTCTTTGTCCTGGGTGAAAAGACCACCTACTGCCATAGATGGAGAACCAACAGCTCATGGCTCTTGGTGACTGTAAGATTGGATGGCAGTTGAGGCTGATAAATTGACTTGTAGGTATGTGATAAAATGTGCTGGAGATCTCAAATTAGGATTTCTGATAAACAGTCTCCAGCATTCCTGAATTGTTCTAAAAAAAGAAAGAAAATTGGCTTAAATAGCCATTGTCATTATGCTGACTGGTTCTTCCCTAGGAGAGAAGAAAGAAAACTGCCAATGTTTATTTCATTCTTCCCATTGTTTTGAATCCTTTTCTGGCTTCTGTACCCAATGAGCTCCTGAGTTTGAGCAATTCATTTTTCACTTGGCAATTTTTCTGCTGCCACAAGAATCTGCATGGAAATTGTAGTGTAATTGTCCCCTTTTTATGTTCTTTTCAGGCAGAACAATCATCCTTTCTACACATCACTTGGATGAAGCAGAGGTCTTAAGTGACAGGATTGCATTCTTGGAACATGGAGGTCTCAAATGCTGTGGGTCCCCATTCTACCTCAAGGAAACTTATGGTAGTGGATACCACCTGACACTTACTAAAGAAAAGGTTTGGAGCAATAATTACTCTCAGTATTTAATAAAAAGTAGGAAATTCTAATAGTAATTTCAAAATCAAAGTAAGCTCTGGAGGAAAAAAAGTATCTTAATGAAAATGGTACTGTATTCTTTATTTGTTTGATTGATTATTAGCCCTTGGGCCTTATCAAAGTGAAAAGTTCCAGAAACAAATTATTACTAAAATTTTATAAAATGGCTTTAATCAATTTATAGGTTTCAGTGACAGACAAGATAAAATCTGGAGACAGAGAGTATAATCATTACTTTTCATGGTATTCTGTAAATTTTTGAACAAGTTTTGAGGAACATGTAGAATGTTCTGACATTCTCCAAGCCATCAGTAAACATTGATTTAATGATTTAAGACAGGACCGAACTTGGCTAATATTATTGTAAATATAATACTATGGATATAGTACAGTAATGATAAATATTGTCAATTGATGAATTACTCTTTTAATTACTATTATTTCAAAAGTTTTTATTGGACTGTTCAAAATTTGCTTGCAGTTTCCCAATAGTTTAGGAAGATTTTTAGTCATTATGTACTTCATAGTATCTGAAGAGATTTCTTGTTCTTTATATAAATTGGTACAATAATTTCAAAAAAGTCTTTGAATGTTTTTGTTATCCATGTCAATCTTATTCCCTCTTGAAGCTTGGTTATCATCTTCTTTTCTGTCTGTTTTCATAGTGCATATACCAATCACCTCTCTGGTTTATTTGCCTGTTCAAAAAAGTGTTGTTTTATATATTTAGGTTTGTTTTCAATATTTGAAACAGTCAACGAAGATATTTATTGTTGCAATAATTTTAGTTGATTAAGTATGTTACAATCTTCTGGTGAATTCTGAAGTTCCCTCTCCTTCAGTTTAATTTCTTGTAACACATTTTTGATTTTTTCATCCATCTTTCTCTTAATTGCTGTATTGTATTGTATAAAGGGTCCTCATATCACAGCCTTACAAGCATCCCAAGCTGTTGTCAAATTGACTCTCTTACCTAAATTATTGTTAAAATAGTCTTAAAGTATCTGTTTACATTCTTTAACACTCTGTGGTTTCTGCAAAATAGATGCATTTAATATCCATTTAAAAGACTAAGGACCAAATTTAAGATGCAAAGTCACTGGATTATGGTCAGACAATGTTTTGGAAGAATAATAAGAATTATAAATTAATTATAAATAATTGCTTTGTGAAATAGATTTTTTGTAATCTAAATCATATCAATTCTAGAAAAGGATTTATGTCTGTCTGAAAAAATGGAAATGTCTTTTGTTAGTCCATTTTTATACCTCTAAATATTGATCAAATTTAAAGTATCAGCTTGAAATACGTTTGGGACAGTTCCCCTTGTGTTTCTTTAATTCCTTTATTAGCTGATCTATCCAATTATGGGGTTATTTACCCCATTGTAGTCTTCAATTACACAGAACTACTGAAAAGAATAAGAAAGTAAGTGTCCAGACAGATGTTTAAAAAATCCTGGCTTTTTCTTGGTGTGAGGTGTATAATCTCACCATAATTCATTTTACTCCCCATAATTCAATTTGCACAATTACATACATGCCTTGATCATCAGCAAAAAATAAATATGGATGTAATTGGGGTTTTATACACAAAACTACCCCATTAGTTTTTTTCTTTGAATTAGCAGAAATAAATTCCAGATCCACAGTGTTATTTGTTAACTACTTTTTCTCAGTCTCTTTAATATGAGTTTCTTGCAAACACATTATATCATGGTTCACTTTTTTAAAATAATGAAATAACTTTTTTCTCTTTTGCGGGAAATTTGCCCCATTGACATTCCATGTCAGAACCTTGCAATCCATCTGTTATGAAGAGGAAGTTCCAGCTGAGGCTCCCATCTTCACAGGCTGTCCTTGATGAGCATCAGACTGCTTTTTATCTTTTTGTTTCTAATCTTTATCTTTTGAAAAATAGTGTAGTTTCGATCTGTGTTTTTCCAAAAAGTCTTGTGCTTTAAGGATTGAGTTTAGTCTATACCAGTGATTTCAAAAGATAACCCCTTCCAGCTTATCCCAGTGAAAGGAAATATTATTTTGTTTCAGAAAATCTGTCAGAGAAAATATTCTTTGTGTTTCCTTAATATTGTAAATGAAATTTCTTTAAACTTCAACCTTGGTGCCATATTACTAAGCCTTATTATCATGAGAGAAAATTAAAATGAATTGGAGGATCCACACCCCTACCTCCTTTTTTAAAAAAGCTTACTATCAGTGAGCAATCATGTGTCTTGGCCACTCCAAAGCAATGTAAAAGTACCAAAGGTGCTTTTTCAAGAGGCAACTGGACTTTCTGGAAACCAAGAAAGTCCAGTTGCCTCTTGAAAAAAAAACATTTTTGGAACAACCATGACCTGGAAGACTGAAGAATCCCCATAGACAACAGACTCCTGTGCTCAGGGAACTGACAAAGCACCTTTCACACCCAGGAGAAGCAATCCTTAGATCCTTTTGCAACACTTAAAGATACCAGCTGGTCTCACTCACCTCATAAGATATCCTAAGGAAATCATCCAGATTTAAGGAAAGATCACATGCTCCCAGAAAGGCAGCAAAAAAATCAGTGCCAAGCTTGCACCCTGCCTCTTGGAAGTACATCACAAAAGGACAGTGCCAGAAACCAGTAAAGCAATGTAAAAAGCTTAAAACAACCCTTCTCCTTTAAGAAATTCAAGCCCCTAATAAAGCAAAGCAAAGCAAAATACCAGCAAAGAAAAAAACAAACTCTGGAGAAGTTCAGGCAACAGTAAGTCTGGGCGTACTACCAAAAACCTTTAGCTGTTACAATGTAATAAGGCTTAACTGAGAGGCAGTTTCTGTAAGCAGGGTAATAAAGATTAGGCTACAAACAACACCAGATTATTTCCTTCCTGCCTTCCTTACAGGATTAGCCTTATAAAGTGTAAAAAAACAAAAATATTTTTTCCAACAACTGGTTCTCTGAACTGCTCAGAAAGTTAAACAGTTCTCCTGAATAGGTGAGAAGTGGCTGAATCCCACTACTCTGTGTGTGTGTGTGTGTGTGTGTGTGTGTGTGTGTGTGTAAAGATAATAGAAAAGTAGTCCACAAAAATATTTAAAAGTATTTAAAAAATTAAAAACATTGTAAAAACATTGTAATTCACAAACCAAGATAGAATGATAATGGCAACTCAAGGCAATAAAAGCTTACCATCCAGACAATAAATATTTGTGAACCAGCAGTAAAACTTTACAATAGTTGTAAACAACTTTTTAAAAGGATAATTCAGTTTTCTCTGGAGCATTCAATATGTATATATAAATCATATTCAATTCATTCATAGTTAGTAAAGGCAGTAATCCTTATAAATCCTTATAAATATGGAGAAAGAAAAAGAGAAAAAATATCCTTGCAAAGACGTCTGCACTTAATTCAGTAGATGGGGGAGAGAACACTCATGCAAACAGATCTATACCTAATTCATTTTGCAATTATGTCTATATAAATATGTTCTGTTGATGGTAAAAAGGACTATGCAGTCAATATTGAAGAAAAGCAGTTCACTTTATATAAAGAAAATTTTCTCAATGATGGGATGCTGTGCTGTGTTTTGTCATCAGCAGAGCAAAGGAAACTGTAGACAGACCATACTACACAGCAGAACCCAGCAAAATAAACTTTGCATCCAAATAAATGTTTGATTTCCAAGATTTCTCTTCTCTTCCAATCCAGCCTTTTCCTCCAGTCACCTTTTTTTCCTTGTGGTTACAGATTCACTTCAGCTCTTTGGATAGGAATTTAAATATCCACCAAACTTTTTGTTTTCCAAATGTTGTGGTGCAATTTTAAACTTACTAGAGCAGTGGTGGTTAACCTTTTCAGCACCGGGAGAATGCGCGCCGGCCACCTGGTCTTCTGGTTTCTAGTGTGTATGTGCGTGCAAAGACCAGCTGGTGGGTGCACACATACACGTGCCGGAACCCAGAAGAGCAACGGGCAACAGCTGGCGTGCCCGGAGAGAAGGGACATAGGTTCACCATCACAGTACTAGAATATCTTTTAAATATGCATTTAAAAGAAAGTACATGTATTTAAATATGTACATTGCATGGCCTTTTAAAACAGAGAATTAATGGAAAACATTATCAAAATTATCAAATATATTAAATTTGGCATGACCAGGTTTTTACATATTTTGCATATTTTAAAAGAATTTCATTGGGTATCTATTAAATTTTGGACTTTTTTGAATACTTATATTTATTTGTTGCCCAAAGCAAATTGCTATAATCTTTAACCAAGGCTCTTTTTCAAAGGCTCATCATTAGAAAATATAGTTTAAGGCTATCTGCTTCTTTGCTGCTATACTCCATAACCAAAAGTCCTCCATAAAGAAGCTCACTTATTTCCCACGTTGAATGTTTTGGGCCAAAGCCTATGCAAATTACGATATCTAATCTAGACACTTAAATTGCAAGCCAATTTCTGTTGTCTATATCCACCAATTAGCAGATACAGTTTACGGATGTACTCAGGATACCTGAATATAGTTTTATTCGGTTGTTTCAAACTTAATTTCCTTCTTATGTATCATGTTTTATGGTATATTATGAACATTAAAATTTCACTGTGTGGTGCTTTATTATGCCTTTATGTTTCCGCAGAGCTCATTTCTGAATGTAGGAGAATGCAATACCTCTACTGTGACAGCCACAATACAGGCTCATCTTCCAGAAGCATATCTCAAAGAAGATATTGGTGGAGAACTTATCTATGTACTTCCTCCATTTAACAATAAAGTTTCTTCATCCTATCAGTCTCTTCTGAGAAACCTGGATAGTAATTTAAGCGATCTACATATTGGCTGCTATGGAATTTCAGATAGCACTATAGAAGAAGTAAGCATCTAGCAGCTTTAAACAATCAGATTTATTAATATTTTATAAAATTTTATTATTTTGTTGCACTGTGAGCCAAATGTTTAAACTGGATTTCTCTGCCCCCGCCCTCCCCCCCCCCATCTATTATGATCTTCCCTTAAAGACCTGGGTAGGCAGATGTTGTTTTATGGTGTTAAAATTATTATCACAGAATGTAAATTGTTCCAAGTAAAGCTGCCTTTTGCAATTGACTAGTGGTGATTTTATGAATGCTGATGGTATTCAAGTGATGCATGTTATGTTTGCAGTTATTATTATTCACTGAATACTTAATTATATGTAAAGATAGGAAAATTTGTTGAGGCTTCATTTTAATATGTCTCAAATGTATATGGAACTCATATACTGTATAATTTGTATACTAAAATAGGTATTTAAAATTGCACTTAGTTTGCATCACAGGATTCAGTAATACAATATATTAAGATTATATGCAAAACCATTTGAAAAAAATATAAATGTTTAGAATTGCACCAAATGCAAACTCAAGTTTATATGAACTTTTTTTTTTAAGTTGCAAACTGATCTGGATCAAGAAATGAAGAAAATAAACTGAAGATGGGAAACAACAATGACACCAGTGATGGGATTCAAATTTTTTTACTACCAGTTCTATGGGCATGGCTTGGTGGTAGTGGCAGGGGAAGGATACTGTAAAATCTCCAGTCAGAGGTGATAATTGCTGGTTCTCTGAACTACTCAAAATTTTTGCTACCAGTTCTCCAGAATTGGTCTGAACCTGCTGAATACTCCTCTGAATGACACCTTCTCTAAGTGTAGGGGGTTCTTTGTCTAGTAGCGAATTCTTGTCAGTCAGTGTGAAAGACCATAGAGGAAATTAATATTCTCTTCCGATTATGTTTGCATGTTATATCTATGCAATGGCCTCTTATGAGGATGGTCATTTACAAAGGAGAAGCTGTATGAATAAAAGTTATTTACAGAACTATGAACTGACACAAGATTCTGTACACAAACTGGAAACAATCAGTCTAACTTAAACATAGAGCATACGTGAAGTTGCATGTGTTTTCAATCTTGAGTCCAAGTAGAAATTTTTAATAGCAAGATCAAAAAATTTTGCTTTAGGAATTGTGAGAACTGAAATTAAAATATTTTTAATATTACTGTTTTGCAGGTGTTTCTTAATTTGACCAAAGATTTTGCAAAAGATGAACAAATTGATGCAGAGTTATCTCAAGAAGGGCCCAGTTTTAATAAGGATAATGATGGCTTGTCCATGAACTCTAACAAAGTCTTTGAAGCAGATGGTATGAAAATAGTGTAATTTTTCACTGGCTGAAGTTTTTATCAAAGGAAAAGCTTATATCTAGTGTACAGTGAATTACAGCAAGATGGCATTTTTAGCAAGATTGTGAAATATCAGGTTAACTTCACAAAAACGTAAGCTGGATTGATAATAAATTGGGGGGACAGACAAAATCACTAAGTATGGCTGGTGATGAAGCAATTTCAGGCTAGAATAGAATAGAATAGAATAGAATACTTTATTGGTTGTCTTGGTGTAAATACTCTCAGTATACATAAAGAAGGAGCATTCGTTAAGAATCAAGAATCACAATGTACATAATGTACACTTAATGATAGTCATAGGGTACAATCAACATCAAATCATACTAGGAAACAGGATACAAGCAACAAAGTTACAGTCACAAGTGGGAGGGGATGGGTGATAAGGAGTAATGAGAAGATTAACAATAGTAGTAGTGTACACTTTGTAAATAGTTGAACAGTAAACAGTTAGGGATAAGATAGCTTTGTGGGAACTCCAGTATCTCTTAACCTGAAATCAAACACTGTTCATGACTAGAAATATAATGGGCAGTTATTCTGTGCCATTTGATCCTTGATCTGTTTTGTCCCTCAGAAATTAGCTTACCAAGAAAAGCTACTTCCATCTCAGACTTTAGTGAGAAGATGGGAAATGGTGACATAATCTAATAGGACCCCATGCCTAGGCTAAGGAATAATTCACTTGCTACTTAAATTTTATATAATTATTTAATAATTGCAATAGCTCCTTAAATATTGTTCAGTTATTGAGACATAGGCTGAGTTTTAATTAAGTACAGAGCTGCTACTCAGCAGCAATCCAAACTCCAAAATCACACACACGCAAACACCCCAGTTATCATATGAAACAAGAACAATGACTGACTGGGACTATCACTAACTTCATAGATCTTGTTTTTGTCAAAGATGCAAACAACCATAACTAATTCAGGAAATCAGACCTCTGCTAGAGCTCCCTGGCTGTGGAGAAGATACTCAATTACCTTATTACAGTACAATCCAGCTCTTGTGTATTACACTCGACAAAGCGCCACAGTCAGTGTTGGATGTATATTTTGTGCATATTCGTAGATATTGTACTCACAAATTGCAAATGGAGACGTGGGTACTCTATTTTTTTTATTTATTCTATTTATTTTTTAAGTGGTTTGGTTTCATTTTATCACAAACAGTTGCTGGGGCGCATCCACAGTTTCGTTGTACTTGTACAATGACAATAAAGCTCTTCTTATTCTTATCTGGCAGTAGCACCTTACCTCCTTATAGTCCTAGGAACAACCTTATTGAAACACCATGATCTCTCAGACTGTTTAATCTACTGATCATGTAGCTTTTCATTCTTTCCGTTATAAGCACAATGTAGGCCTGAGGGGAGAATGTTGATGACCCAGGATGAGGGGGTTAGATAGGTTGCCTTACCAAAAACAAAACACAGCCACTTCCGGAAGTGCGTTTGGAAAAGAAGAAACATAGTGTGAGTCCTAACGTCAATCCCTGCTAATAAGGCAGCAGCCAGAATTTAAGATTGTCTAGGATTTTAAAAGATAAATAATTTTTTTTTATGGTTTATGTGTATTGGTGGGATGAATTGGATAAAACTAAGTATAATAAGGAAACAGAACTAAGTCCTTATGTGTTATGTTATTTCTTTTATTTTTCTTTTTGATGAATAGATCAAGTCCTGATTAACATAGGAAAGCCAAACAATCTTTCTCTCCTGCTGAGGAAGGCCACAGCATTGTTCATTAAACGTTTCCATCACACTCGACGCGATGTGAAAGGTTTTATTGCTCAAGTTATCCTTCCTGTGCTCTTTGTGACAGCTGCTATGGGCCTGGGCACCTTGAGAACAAAGGTGGCAGAATACCCAGCTCTCCATCTCTCACCAGCCTTGTATGGTTCTTCCAGCCAGTCAGACTTCTTTGGGTGACTATTCATTTTTAGTTATTCAGTTGGCTTAATGGAATGTGATGCACGTGGAGTAAGAGGGCTGACCAAATCGTCACCAGTGTGACTAGAATCATTATAGTTCCTTGTATGGAAGTATGAGATATGCTAAGAAAATGAAAAAAAAAATCTTTTTTGTTAACTTCAGCAGTATCATACTTCCTAGAGTTTTAAAAGTAAAGCAAATTATGTTTATGCCAGCTCTCCCAGATAAACCAGACAAGAAACATTGACTAGATGAATTAATTCTCCCCCTCCCCATAAGGCTATCTTAACAAAACATTGTAAAAGTACAAAGTTCCCAGTGCCACGTTTGACTGCTTGATCCATTAGGGAAGAAACTTCTTGAAATTCCACTGGGGTTATGCCACTGGAGTTTTCTGGTTGTCTTGACTAATTGTTTTCTAGGCAGCATCTTTTCTTCTTGTTCCCCAATGTCATTCATACATTCTATTGCATTTTTATAAGGCTTATCAATATAGTCCAACAATTCAGTAAACTATCAGGGTATTCAATTAATCTGAGCAAATCTCATATTTGCCACCATGTGCTGCTAAAATTCTTCAAGTGTTTATTCATTTTTAACCTTCAGTTGGGTGAAACAATGTCCCATGGGGCAACCATTTTTGAACCAAACATTACATTTTGAATTTAACTTACAGAATGCCAGAACACATTATTCCTATGGGAATGAAATACGAGAAATTTATCATACGATTGCTATGTAAAATGCTCCCTGATAGCTTTCCACAAGTCAGTAGGGAAGCCAGGAGGAAGTATATTTTTTATTGTGACTGTTGAGACTCCTTGCCAGCTTCCCACCAGCAAACTGGAACGGAGTGCCAACAATGAGGAAACCAGCAGGGAAGGTTGCAAGTTGCTCAATTAAGCCTCCCCCAACCATACAACTTTTCTAGGCTTGTGTGCTTATACCACATCAGCCACTTGCATAGTCCTGTGCACCTTTCCCATCCTCTATCTCATCCCCAGGTAGTCTCCCTGACTTACGTTGTGGCTCTCATGCATACCATGAACCCTTCCCAACCCACACTGTGTCCTTCCTGATCTGCACAGAACCTCTCACACATCCTGCATACCTTCCTAATCCACACCATAACCTCATGCAGAAGACGTGCCGCACAATTCAGGGATGGTGTGTGGGATGCATGAAACATGACCCCTGGGTTGGGGTGGAAGTATGCAGGGTGTGGCATGGATCAGGAAGGGTGCACAGGGATGCAAAGGGATGGCTGTTTGGTAAGGAAATTCTTCTGAAATGCTGATCCTTGGATCGCAAAGGAACTACTACCTCTTATATGTTCATGGAATAATTTATGAATTGGAGTTTTACTAAGAATTTTGAGTATATTAAATATCTTATAATTATCTAAAATTGGACATTTTGTTTCAAGATAAATATTTCAATGGCTCTCATTTAAAAAAAAGTTTGTTAAATTGCCTAAGGAGGAAAAAAGAAAATGAAAAATAAATGGAGGCTCTTGTATGCTGCTCCTCTCCAGAGGGAGGCTGGATCCATTCAGATGGTCCACCCCTGGTGATGGATGGATCCTGATGGGTTCCAAAGGGAACTGGGGATACCTTGGAGTTGTTGCTGCACAGTCCTGCTGAAGCCGTGGCAGCAGCTGGAATTTAAGGATGGCCGCCACTTTGAACAGGATCACATCATGCAACCTCTCTTGACTCATCCTTCCAGACCCTCCCCATGGGTTACAAAGGAGCTATGGATTCTGAAAAGAGCCAAGAAATGCCTAGAATATTGCTGGAGGAAAACAAGGGATAACTCTGACCAGACTTGACTTAGATCCGCTATTAAGACCTACTATTGAGATTAGCCCATACCACTCATGCCAGCAGAGAGGCATATTGCAGGTTCCATCAGCCTGATTTTTCTGGCTGGTGAGGTCCAGGAGGATGGTCTTCTCTACTGTTGCTCCTGCCCTCTGGAACATCTTGACCCCTTCTTTCTGAGGCGTGAGGTTGGCACCAATCCTTCTAGCCTTTCATAAGGGCCTAAAGATGTGGCTCTGCCAGTCAGCTTGGAGCTCCAGTGTGGGAACAGCGCAATGGAAGTGGTTGATTGAGTAATATCGTAACAGGTTCCACCTCCTCCACTCTGCTCCCATCCTCCCCACGTGTTCTTGGTTTTAACGTCTGATATTAACTTTTTATTTTTTAATTGCATATGTAACTGTAAGCCTCCTAGAGTTACCCTATAGGCGGCAAATCAATCAATCAATCAACCAATCCAAAATAATTCCTTCAAAAACAAGGAACATCAAAATAAAAAAACAAAAAAAATCACATGAATATTTAAATAGTGTGTGTGTAGGTATTAGCATTCTGACACAAGATCGTTTTCTTCAATTTTCATTGTCATTCAGTTTTAACATGGGATATAGGGATTTAAAAGAATGTCGACTATCCTGTTGATTACTTATACTTGCCTTGAAATTGCAGTTAACCATTTGGTTTGTTTGTGTGTTTAGGAATTTCAATCAAACCACAGATATTTTGGTTGCTTCAATGTTCTCTTTTCCTGGAATAGATAATACCTGCCTAAACAGAAGTAATTTGTAAGTAGCTCTTCTTCATTTTTAAGTAACTCTCATAATAACAGAATAATAATCTTCCTACTTTTAACAACTCCTCTTCTAAGAAGACAAATGACTGAAAATTATGAGTCATCAGGGTAATCTGCTGAGCTATTATACCAAGCTGCCAACATCAGAAAATATTCTAGCAACAATCAGTGATTTATATCAAAATTTGGTGCAGTTTAATATCCAATATTAAATGTGCAAATTATAATAGATACCCTTAAGGAGTTAGAAAAACCATTAGAAAAAATATCACATAATAAGACAGCAAATATGTAAAAGATAATGATTAGACACAAATTGACTATGTTAGCACAAGATGAATAGTTACAGGACATGAAAATGATAAAACAGAATTATTTTGAGCATGCGAACAAGCCGGGAAGGTGGCTAGCCTACAGACTTAAGAAAGAAAAGGAAAAAAGATCAATCCAACAATTGAAGGATGCTGATGGTACGTTACAATATCAAATTGAAAAGAAAAAACATATTGTTAAAAGTTTTTTTGAGGAACTATATAGTAGGGAAGACGTACCAGAGGAAAATATCCAACATTATTTAGAAGGGAAAGGGCTACCCGCGATCCCAGAAGAGAATAAAGAAGAGATAAACAGGGAAATACCACTAAAAGAACTCCAAAAAGCAATCCTGAAACAGAAAAACAATAAGACAAGGGACCAGATGGTCTCCCAGAGGAACTGTATAAAATGCTCCAAGAAAAATTAGAAATGCAAAAGTTAGAACTCTACAATGAGGTACTGACAACAGTGAAGTTTACCCAAGTCATGGGGGGAGACATACATAACATTGATCCCAAAAGAAGATTCGGACTATCAATTAATTCAAAATTATAGGCCCATATCCATTTTAAACGTTGACTATAAAATATTTATGTCCATAATGGCAGAAAGGTTGAAAAAAACCCTGAACCAGATCATTCATAGCGACCAAAACGGATTTTTACCGAATAGACAAATAAAAAATAATACCAGAATGGTAATGAATATAATAGAATACTATGAAGCAAACCCAGGAAAACAATTGGCAATGGTCTTCCTTGATGCGCAAAAGGCATTCGACAATGTTAATTGGCAGTTTATAATACAACAATTAAAAAGTATGCAATTTGGCAATAAATTTATCAAACTGATTTTGACAATTTATACGACACAGATGGCCAGTTTAATACTGAATGGTGATAGAACGGAAACATTTAAGATCAACAAGGGAATAAGACAGGGATGCCCACTGTCACCCCTTCTTTTCATCCTTACCTTAGAAAATTTATTGGAAAACATTAGGAAAAATGAAGAAATCAAAGGGGCTTTAATCAAAAAGGAGCATTGTAAGGTACAGGGATTTGCCGATGATATAGTATTTTTTCTGGAAGATCCAGAGGATACGGGAGTAAAATTAATAAAGGAAATAGAGGAATTCGGCAGGATCGCAGGCCTTAAGATAAATAAAAACAAAACAAAATTATTGACTAAAAATGTAAAAGATAAGCAAAGAAAGAATTAGAAGGAAAATTGGGAATGCAAAGTGTGAAAAAGGTAAAATATTTAGGCATTTGGTTAACAGCAAGATGTTCTTCAATCAAAAAAGATAATTACGACAAATTAATAATACAAATTAAAAATGAATTAGAAATGTGGGGGAAATTACAGCTATCATTACTGGGATAAATCACGGCAATTAAAATGTCTACTTTACCAAAAATATTATATCTTTTTCAAACTGTACCAATAAGATTGCATAAAACCTTTTTTAAAGAATTAGATTGAATAATAAGTAAATTTCTTTGGGATGGGGAAAAAAGCCAGGATAAAAATGAAACTATTACAGGACAAAAGAGAAAGGGATGGCTTTGGACTCCCTGACTGAGAAATGTATTACCAGGTTGCAGCTATGGTATGGATTAAAGATTGGAACAACCTAGAAAATAGAAGAGTATTGTCGATAGACGGCACGACTTGCAGAGAGTGTGGCATAGTTTTCTATGGGATGGGAAATGTAAACAGCATGCATATTTTCAGAGACACATGATTAGAGATTCATTAATTCGGACATGGAACAAGATTAAAAAGAACCATTATACTAAAATTCCGGATTGGTTGTCAACTATGGAAGCACAAATCTACCCAAATGCTATGGATCTGGGGGAAAAGAGGACTTATAAAGACTTATTAGACACACAAGGAAGATTAAAAACGAGACAAGAATTACAGCAACAAAATATAAAGATAGATTGGTGGCCATACATGCAAATTCAGGTGAGATACAAAAAGGACAAAGAACAATATGGTTTCTGCACGGAAAAGCATCAATTAGATAAAATTCTACAAGAAATGGAAAAGAAAATGATCTCAAGAATATATAACTTTCTACTAGATTTTAAAATGGAAGAGGAGGTGGTCAAAGAGATGATGGTGGTATGGGCGAAATAGGTTGGCCATAATATAGACCTGGAAAATTGGGAGAGAATGTGGGGATTAAATTATAAATTAATTACATCTACAGCACAATATAAAATGTTCTACAGATGGTACCTTCCTCCCGCTAGACTGGCAAAAATGTTTTTGGGGGAATGTGGAAAAGCAAAAGGCACTTATTTTCATATGTGGTGGACATGCCAGGAGGTGAAAAAATATTGGAATACAATTAGATAATGGCTAGAAGAAATCACAAATCAGAAAATTGAATTTAATTGGGAAACTTTTTTATTAGGTATAATAACACAAAAAAGCAATAAAACAGATAGCTATATCATGCTACACATATTAAGTGCTGCAAGGATTTCGTACGCACAACTCTGGTAAATGTGCAATATTCTTCACCAAAATATCGAATCTAGATTTATGGGTCTCACTGATGTTCAGTGTTCTCAAAATTAAGATATTTTAGATTTGTTGTTGGGGTTCAGCAGTAATGCAATATAAATTATTATTATCTAGAATAATTCAAAAATAAACCCAAGAACTTCAAACAGGCTGATAGCTAAATTAACATGCACAATAAGCATGTTTAAATATTTATTTTCAATTAATGCAACTCATTGTGGTGTTAAGTAAGCATAGATGTAGTCTTACTACAGATTCTAGTCAGAAGTAAATCCCATTGAATTATGCTTGATTGATGGAAGCTTTATAAAGCATATAGGAGTGCAATTTTATCAAGTTATAGTCATGTGATGAAAGAGGAGGGTTGAAATAGGGAGGTGTGAAGATTCATGGCAATAAGTTTTTAATGGTTTCTATAGATTACCAAATTTAAATTACTTATTAATTAAAAAGAAAGTTGAAAGCTTCTGTTCAACACAATAGGAGATATTTGTGGCATTCTCGTGAGTTCTTATAAGAGTTTTGTGCAAGAAAGAAAACTTCAATTTTGATGTTCTTTGATGTTTGATGAAATCTCAGAGGTGAAATGGATGTCAGCTTAGGTATATTTCTTCATTTTTACACATATGTTCTCAGTGTCTTCTTTATTTTTATTTATTTTACATCACATAATGGCATCCGGTGCCTTAACAAGATGCCACCATAGCTGTTTGAGGGAGCTTTTAAATGGAGCATAAATGGACCACCTTTGTGTGCCTCTGTAGTTCTTGACATTTGGGGAAGAGTGAAGGCAAGGATGCAAAATGGATTGAATCAGACTTTGTTTATCGTTTTCACACTGTGCTAAATTTATTTTAAAAGCATACACTATAGTTTTTGTCTGTTTTCCACCATAAAAAAATGACAAAAATTAGGCCTCTGATTTTCAGCTGTTGTTGGACGGGGCTCACAAAAACTACCAAAAAATGATATATTCAGGTCTTAGCATGTTTGGGTCTTTTCCCATGTAAGGTTGAGAGTATCTTGGCGACGTTTTGACGAGGTCCCACTCGCCATCTTCAGGCTGGTGCTTTCGGTTCGTGCTTGTGCGAGCAAAGTGTGATCGGAGCTGCCGTCTCTCTATAAATATTGGTGGGGAGATTGGCTGTATTGTCATTTATTGATTGGTTGATGGAGTTGATGTTTGCGGATTGGCTGGCTTTTTCGTAAGAACATGTGTGGCTGAGGTATTGGCTGTGTGTCTATCAGCCTCCTGTGTTAAATGACCTGGGTAATGGGCTGTGTGATGACCTTCTGAGTTCTATTGTTGGCTGTGTTGTAACATCCTGAGGTTTTGTGGTGTAACCTCCTGAGTTCCGTGATGTGATCTCCTGAGCGGGTGGCTGTGATGTGACGTTCCGGGTTTTGGTTTGGCTCCGAGTTTGAGGCCTAGTTACGTGTTCATGGCATGTGTCAGTTTGCTTGGTTTGGGGGTCGGGGTGTGTGGCGGCTAGTGATGCAGCCATAGTCTGGTTTCTGGACAGTGGTTGCCTTACATCTATGGGATGGGTTTGGGTTTGAGTCTAGTGAGGGAGATTGGTAGTGGCATCATGTGTTGTTTTGGGTCTGGTGTTGGTTTTTGTGGCTGAGACTTGTTTGTTGATAAGGGCTAGTTTCCAGATGTCTGGTAGGCGGGAGGTATCATCCCGTTTATTCATTTTATGGGGGTGTTTCTCTATTTCGATGGCTTCCCTGATTATTCTCTTGTTGAAGTGTTCTGTATTGGAGATTAATTTGGTTCCCTCAAAATTAATTTCATGTCCTGTGGCTTTAAGGTGCTGGAAAAGGGAGGAAGTATTTTCTTCTTTTCTGACTGCATTCTTGTGTTCTGCGACGTGTGCATTTATTCTCCTGTTGGTTTGTCCAATGTATGTGACTGGGAAATTGTTGCATGGTATTTCTTAAACTCCTTGGTTTTCAAGCTGGATCTTGTCTTTGGGGTTTCTTAGGATGTTGGCTATTTTTTGGTCAGTGCCAAAGGCTGTCCTGATATTGTGTTTGTGGAGAATTTTGCTGATTTTATCTGTGGTGACTTTGATGTAGGGGAGGAGGGTGATATCGTTGCCCTGTTCTGTATCTCGGTTTCTGGGGGGTGTCTCCTTTAGGATTAGGTTGGTAATTGTGTTTCTTTGGAATCCATTGGAAATTAAAATGTTAGTGGGGGTGTGTAATTCTGTTCTCAGGTGGTCTTTGTCAGCTAGGCATTTGGTTCTGGAGATGAGGGTCTTGGCTACAGAGTTGATATGTGCAGGGTGATGATGGGATTGTGTGTTTAAGTAGCGGTTGGTGTGTATTTTCTTCTGGTGGATGGTGTGTCCTAGGGAGCCATTGGTTTTTTTGTAAATTAGGACGTCCAGGAAGGAAAGTTGGTTGTTGGCTTCTGTTTCCATGGTGAATTGTATTTTGGGGTGTAGGCTGTTGAGGTATGTGAGGAAGTTGTCCAGTTTTTCTTTCCCATGTGGCCAAATTATGAAAGTGTCATCTACATATCTAAGCCAAAGTTTGGGTTTGGGTTTGGATTTGTCTAGAGCGTTGGTTTCAAAGTGTTCTATGTATAGGTTAGCAATGATGGGTGAGGGGGTGATCCCATAGGTGCTCCTATCTGTTTGTATCTTTGTCCATTGTGGATGAAGTATGTGTTGGTTAGGCAATGGTTGGTCAGATCTAGGATGTGCTTAGGGGGGTTGTATTTGTCTGGAAACTAGCCCTTATCAACAAATGAGTCCCAGCCACAAAAACCAACACCAGACCCAAAACAACACATGACGCCACCACCAATCTCCCTCACCAGACTCAAACCCAATCCCACCCCATAGATGAAAGGCAACCACTGTCCAGAAACCAGACCATGGCTGCATCACCAGCCGCCACACACCCCGACCTCCAAACCAAGCAAACTGACACACACCATGAACACATAGCCAGGCCTCAAACTCGGAGCCAAACCAAAACCCGGAACATCACATCACAACCACCCGCTCAGGAGATCACATCGCAGAACCCAGGAGGTTACACCACAAAACCTCAGGATGTTACAACACAGCCAGCGACCCAGGAGATTATAGTACAAGACCCAGGATGTCACAACAATAGAACTCAGAATGTCATCACACAGCCCATTACCCAGGTCGTTACAACACAGGAGGCTGATAGACACACAGCCAATACCTCAGCCACACATGTTCTTATGAAAAAGCCAGCAATCTGCAAACATCAACTCCATCAACCAATCAAGGAATGACAATACAGCCAACCTCCCCAACAGTATTTATAGAGAGACAGCAGCTCAGATCACACTTTGCTCACACAAGCACGAAGCTGAAAGCTCCAGCCTGAAGATGGCAAGTGGGACCTCATCAAAACATTGCCAAGATACTCTAAATCTTACACGGGAAAAGACCCGAACACACCAAAACCTCCATACCTGTACCCGTGAAAATCTATGAAAACAAATAGATAGATAGATAGATAGATAGATAGATAGATAGATAGATAGATAGATAGATAGATAGATAGACATATACATATATATGAAAATATATATTTATTTCATGTTACTGTAGATATTTTTTGCTTATTAAAATGGTCTTATTAAAACTTTTCTTCTGAAATTTTAGTATTGAATAAAAAATAGATAGAAGAATAGTTAAACCAGTAAGAACTAAGCAAAGCTGATCAAATTTAGTTTCCCTTGGAAAAGCTTTAGGAAATTAATAAATAATGAGGTATTCCTGCCTAGTGTTCTGCATTAGCTAGGAAATTCCCACTATGCTGTATACAAATTTGCAGGCAATGTCAGTATTAAATCTGTTTACTTTCAGAACATGTTTCAAGGAAGATGTGGCTGAAAAGTGGATATTCAGTGGAAATAAGAGTGATCAGTATACTGCCTGCAATTGCACACTCAATGGAGAGGTAAATTCAAATTAGAATCTCATGCTATAAGGTCACTATAAGATAGAAATTTTAAAAAGACTGGAGGTTCCAATAAAGACTAAATAAGTGGATTTCCCCCCCCAAAACTAAGCCCCAAGTTTGAGAAAAACAGTTATCTTTATAAATTTATAAGTTATATTTATAAAAGCTAATTTCCCAAGTTGCCAATTTGACAGTATTTTTGTTTAATAATACTACTTAACAATATGAATGGCATAGTAATTTATGGTTATAACTTGTTTCTAGTAGAATCTTCCTTCACTTTCTTAAACATGAAAACTACAAGGCCAGTCTTGGAGACAAAACTAAATATGATGTTAATTATTATTATCTAGCATTGATGATGTTACCTAGTTGGGTCATGAAATATTTGTAAAAAAACAATCAAGTTCAGAGAAGCAAATTATCAGTTCTTCCTTTCTACAATTTTTCCTTGAGCTACAGAGGAACACATGAATAAAAGAACAAGCTGTTCTGTTTTTTTTATTACTGTAGCATCACAACAATAGAACCATAAGGGGAAATATAATAACCAAGAAGAGTCTGTTTTAATGTCAGAGGAGAATGTGGGTGGGGCGGGGACTAGGAAGGAGGAAACAATCCCTAAAATGGGGATCGCCAACCTTTTGGACCTTAGGGACCACCAAACTCATAATTTTAATCCCACAGACCACTAATATGAATTTTGTGCAAATTAATGTGCAAATTTGCGGGTGGTGCAACATGCAAAAAGCAGCACAGCCCTTGCCAGCCAGGACGAGGTAATGGTGCTGTTGTGGCAAGAGGGGGGCGGGTGGCACAGGGGGCCGAAGTGGTGATGGAGATGGCTGGAAGGTGTGGGAGTGCCATACTACTTGCATTTGAGCAGCATTAGCATTCTGCCTTCGCTCAAGGAGCCCGGCTGAAGTTTCCCACGCTGCTCATGCTTCAGCACTTTGACGTCCAGAGACAGGAATTTGTCCAAGCTACCTGCAAAATCACGCTCACGGAGAGAAGCATCCAGAGTGACTCTCATCTCTCAAGAGTCCAGCCAAAGTTTCCCATGTTGCTTCTGCGAGTACTCCTTGAGAGAGACATGATTTTGCAGATAGCTTGGCCAAACTCCTGTCCTGGGAGTCAAAGCACTGAAGCGCGAGTGGCGCGGGAAACTTTGGCTGAGCTCTTGAGAGACGAGAGTGACCCCAGCTGCTTCTCTCTGTGAGCGCTCCTCGAAAACAGTGCCAATCTAGTCTTGCAGTACAATCTGGCCTGGAGGTTCTGGCCAGGCTTCAAAAAGAATTGGAAAACAGCATGTAGAGAGGCAAGCAAGCATCTTAGGTTGCAGTGTGGAATTCCCTTTCCATTCTAATGTGTTAGCACCTCACTAACCTTGATTGATCTGAAGCAAGGCCGGATCAGAAAACCCGGGGTCATAGACAAGACTATGAAGCTGAAAAAATATTCTAGCAAACTGCTTTTACTTCTCTACTGCAACTGCATGGCCAGAGCCATTAATCTTGATCAGAGGTGCCTTTTATGTGCATTTAATTGCACTTGCACTTGCACACTTAAAATGAGGGTCTTGAGGGTCTGTTTTATCACTAGGCCCCCCATGGCCTCCCCCCTCCCTGAGATACCTCATATGCACTTAATGAATGGCACATTGGTATTCTTGAATTATGAGCTCTTAGGAATGTATCCCCTCCTTGTGTATTGCAAACAACTATTTCCAGTGGGGAAAAATATTTTCCTTTGTTATAATTCCAGTCTGAATTAGACCTTGCAGGGTCCCTATAAGAGAGCCCTTTTAAGGATTATGTATTAATAGAAAAACAACTAACTTCCTTTGTTCTTAAATGCTAAAGCTGTTGCACATAAAAAAACAGAGGAGCTCTGATCAACTATCAGAGCCATCATTTTGACAGTTTTGTTGTGGAAACCCCCACGAAATGCAAGCATGGGATAAACTGAGCCTGGTTTGTTCTCAGTCTTATAAATGGCCACAATCTACTAGCTAAAGTGGCATTTGATTAAAGGTGAGGAGGCATCGAGAAATGTTTCCTCTTTTGCATTTGAGCATCCAAGAAGGGACAGGAAGGACAAAGAAAAAGAACAAAGAGGGGAAGAGAGCAAGGAAGGAAGAAGAAGGATAGGGGAAGGGAGGAGAAAGAAAGGAGAATGAAGAGGGAAGAAAAAAGAAGGAAGGAAGGAAGGTGGTGGGATTCAAAAGTTCCCAACTATGGGTGTCTCTTGGTGGGCGTGGCTGCAGGGGTGGGATCACACAACTCAGGCGATCTTGTGATCACGTGCACAAACAAACACGTGCTTTGTGCATGCGTTAAAACAATAAAAACTAAGGTATTGCGCCTCTCAGGTATTTAGCACAGCAATCCACTCTGCCACACCAAACAGCTGAGAGGTTAAAAAGGACCTAGGAGCAGGGGTGGAAGGGTGGGCCCAACTGCAGAGCCTTGGAGAGCCTTGGAGTGAACCAGTTCTCTGCCAGCTGATCTTCGGCGCTACCGGTACACCAAAACAGGCCCAAACTGGTAGAATACCATCACTGGTTATAATGAGAGAGAGTGAGCATCTGAGGTAAATCCAGCATTAGCACTTGGCCACCAGCAGCCCTACTGCCTTTTGTCATCCCCTTGTCCCCTCCTCCTGACCTCTCCTGATGGTCTCCCATCCTTTCACTGATTGGATTGATTACAAAGCCGGGTCTCCTCATAAGAAGATGAAGTGGGCCTCCCTCTGACCCACACACTTTGCCCTCCCACACACAACATGAGCAACCTGGCCAAGGAGAGTGAGCAAAAGCAGCAGGGGGAGCTGGCCATGCTCTCCACGGTCACACCTACCATGGCCATGCCCACCACAGCCCCCCCGAAGTCAACCACAATCCTGATGCGGCCCTCAATTAAATTGAGTTTGACACCCGTGCCCTACAGTATGGAAAGTATATCTGCCCATCTGAAAATTAGTTTGTATGCAAGGTTTTATTTTTTATTTTTTTATTAAATTCTAATTTAAAAACCTTTCCCTTGTTTCATTTGCGTCAAGTTTTATTTGCTAAAATAATATTGTATAGGGACACTAAATAATATTTTATATTAATATTGTTTGTCAAAATAAATAATTTTAGGTGTAAAAATCATTCGTGTTCATAAATTTCTTTTCTTTATAGACTTGTCCAAAGCTGAATTTTTCACCACCTCACAAGAGAACATTCTCTTCCCGAACAATATATAACCTTACTGGACATGATGTAGAAACTTACCTTCTTGTTACTGCCAGAGATTTTGTTCAAAAAAGGTATTCCATTTATCTTATTGCTGTCCCTTGCTTGCTCTATTTAACTTTAACAGAAAGCCTTGACTAAAGTGTTATTGCCAAAGCAGCATTGTACTATTGATATGTAAATCCTGATAGACACACACAATATCATGATGACTGTACAGAAGGGCAGAACTTGTGTTGCAACAATGTAACACTAATTTCATTGTGGTCCCATTGAGATCACCACCATCAATCAGATGCCTCTGGTTATCACCATCTCTCTGGTACCAGTTCAGGGAGAGAATGGGATAGCAGGCACTACATATGGTGGGACTTTTTCATAATTTCTTAGTCACCAATTCACTGAACAAAAGGGATTTAGATTGTTTAGATTATGTTTGCGGCTATAATCTTTAATTTTGATTTTAAAAAGTCAGGAGGCACCACTAAAAAATTAGGATTCTAAAATTATTTTGCTTTTCTTCTCTTTTTAAATTTTAGTCCATAAATCTTGAAAGATGATAATGAAAACATACATTAATTTTAACTGAATCTTGAGATTACACAGTTCCTGATAGGTCTTTCAGTATGTGAAAAAGAACATGTTGGTATACTTTATTTTCATACGACCTGGGAATTGCCTGGATTTTTTTTTATTTGAATCCTGAGCCTGCAGCTCCCTTGTCAGCTTCTTCTTCTCTTCTCTGTATAAGAAGTCCTTAAGGGGCATATTAGCAGCATGGTGACTCACATGGTTAGGATGCTGGGTTGGAGTTTAGCAAGCCTATGTTCGAGACCCAAGTGCTGCTGTGTAGTGGGATGAGCTCCCATCACTCACCTCAGCCTCCTTGACAGGATACGAAAGAAGCCCCTTTGGGCATCCACCCGGCACTGGTGATATCATGGGCTTATCCTTTCAATCCGGAAATGCCTCCAGTATGAATAGGATGGGGATGAGATGTATGAGATTAGCATACCCATATGGTCCAAGAATGTAGAAAACTTGCTTAAAGAAAGAAAACTTGATGGTGCCATCAATCATTGCCTAAATATGTCAAGCTGTCAGAAATGATGGACACTTTGGAATGTTATTAGCTATAAAGATATTTTTAAATGAAAAGGGTGAGCTCAGAATCAAACAAGAATTAAATGAACAAGGATTAGATAGATATAGAATGGTACTCATATATACAGATACAAACAAGATATGAGAAAGATATGAAAAATGAAGGGATTGAAAAAGAGTTGACAGAATTGGATAAAATATTAACAGAAACAGAAGACAAATTGATTAAAAGATTATATTGTTTGTTGGGTGTCAAGCTGGAAGAAGAACAAGTTAAAGAAATGATGATTGCATGGGTAAAAAACTTTGGATATGTTATAGAACTGGATAAATGGCAGAAATTATGGGATAGGAATTATAAATTTACAATATCGACACGTATAAGGAGAATTTGTATAAGATGTTTTATAGATGGCACTTAGTGCCAGCAAGACTAGCGAAAATGTTTAAAGATAAATCAATGAAATGTTGAAAATGTCATCAAGCACCAGGAACATACAGTATTACCTACCATATGTGGTGGGCTTGAACAGAGGCTAAAAGGTATTGGACTAAAATACACACATGGTTGAAAAAAATGATTAAACAACATAAAGATTTGAAACCTGAAATATTCCTATTAGGAATGGTACCAGAAGGCTATAGTAAAGAAGAGATTTATTTAATTATACATGTTTTAACAGCAGCTAGAATTGTATTTGCCCAAAATTGGAAGATGACAAAATATCGATAGAAAGGAAAGTAATTGAAAAAACATTTGAATGTGCATAAATGAATAGATTGACACTAGAAATTAAAGAAAAAAAAGAAACTGAATATTACTTGGTATAGAATCTGTTCTATCAATGGATAGAGAACAAAACAAATTAAAAGAGATGTGATGTATTTATAGAGTAATTAAAGAAATTAATATAATAGATATATGCGATACTATTATATATACGTGATTATTGTTGTATTGTTAGATTTGATAAGAAAAACATCATTTATAATGGTCAAATAATTGAAATATGTACCTAATCGACACACGATTGAAATGGTATGGATTTGCTGTATATAAAAAATGATTTTTTTTTAAAAAAAGAAGAAGAATGTTTTATATAACTTCCATGGAATTTAATTATGTGAAATTTAAGATGTCTAAAACATGAAAACTTTATTTCTAACGTGTCCCCCCCCCCCCCCACATCTAGATATGGTGGATGGAGTTTTGGGCTGCCCTTGACTAGTAATCTCCGATTTGATATAAGCCCTGTACCTGCTAACAGAACAGTAACAAAGGTAAACTATAGGCATTTAATTGTCATGAAATATAGCAAACCAATAAATGATTTCTTAAATTCAGTATATATATATATATATATATATATATATATGATATCTTTTAAAATTCACTATTTAATTACATTGAAAACTAGGTTCTTATTGCAGATTTTTCAAGTAAGTCAGTATTACTATTTAAGTGTTGCAGACAGAAAAAATGAGACTTGGAGAAATAAGCTCTATTAAGGCAACTTGTCAAGTTCTTGAAAAGCATGAGATGGAAACAACTTCATGATTTATAACTCAGATTCACAGTAACTATATTTTATCAACTCAGCTGTGACTTTGTATTAATAGGTTATATTTTACATCTGTATAGCATATGCATAAAATGTTCCTCTTAACTCTGTGGTCAAGGAAATAATGGTCGTATTAGGAGGGACCATCCTAGCAGATGTGTCAGCTGCAGATCTGTTTCTTTCTATAGCATTGTTCTAATATTTTCAAGGAACATGCTGCTGTATCAGGAATATCTAATTTTGGGTCCTATCAGCATTTATTTAGTAAAGGAACTTTTGTTTTTCAGTTCCTAATGTGCTGAGAAAGCCTGTCAAGGCTAGAACATTCATCTGACAGTAATTGCTTTTAGTGGAACTGGACATTGACTCTTATCTGAGCTTTCTCAGCAGAGTTATTTTTAAATGTATTTTCTGTCCTCAAGTACTGTGGATAAAAGGTCTAGTTCTACTAAAACTGGAGTGGCACTTTGAGGACTTGCTTTCTTGCTTCTTTGAGTTTTGAGAAAAAACTATGTTTCAATTTTGCAAATATTTTTTGGCCAATATAAATTTTATTTTGCTTCTACAAAAACAAACAAATAAACATATCCTAACATTGGAACTATGGGTTGGAACTATTATCACACAACTTATGAACTTAACTAATTGAACTTAGAAAAGTCACTGTTCTCTTTAGTTCTCCAAGGATTCACAACAGTGATGGGATTCAAAAATTTTTACTACCGATTCTGTGGGCGTGGCTTGGTGAGCGTGGCAGGGGAAGGATACTGTAAAGTCTCCAGTCAGAAGTGGCATTTGCCCGTTCTCCAAACTATTCAAAATTTCCGCCACTGGTTCTCCAGAACTGGTCAGAACCTGCTGGATACAACCTCCAATTCACAATCTAGAATCCTGCAGATTTTTCAAAATCCCCTTTGACATGAATAAACAAACAAACAAACAAACAAATACTTTACTTTATTATTCTTTTTGTTTTTAGAAAACTTTATTGAATTTGTTATATGACAATGCACCACAAACAGCTGTTATTGAATTATATACTTTTTAATGTTTTTATGTAAAATACTTTATTATTCTTAATGTTGTTTTATGAAGTAGGCTTACAGGTATATTCTGTCTCATTGTTCACTTGAGTTCTAAGCTTCACTGGTTACAAATTTATTCACAAAATTACAAATACATATGAATTGCCTGTTATTTTTGTGTCTGAAATTTAAATATAGGTCTGGTATAATCCAGAAGGATATCATAGCCTCCCAGTTTACCTTAACAGCTTGAATAACTTCATTCTCCATGCTTACTTACCACCTGGAAACACCTCTGGATATGGTAAGTATCCACTTGCCACGTAGTTTTCTATTTCAAGATGAAAGCTTTTGTTTTCCCACCTATCTTTAAATACATTGTGATATCTGAAGTATTATGTTACTGTTTATCCCTTCTAAAATTGAACCTCAAAAATTGCAGAATAGTTAATCCAGGTTTTAGATTTTTCAGGACATCATTTATTCCTTTCTGAATTCTCTATAGATTATTGAATAAAATACAGATTGGTCTGCATTGCTTTAAGGTGAAAATCCTACAATGAAGCATATAAAATTTTTTTTTAAAATATACTCAACTAATAAAGGATGCTGAATATAATAAATTTGAAACAAAAGGTTCTCTGAAGGGATTGTTTTTCCATCAGCCATTTAAAGTAAGCAATAGCATATATGTGCTTTGACAAAAAGACTGTTCAGAAATTCTTGAAATGTCCAGAAAAAACTTAACTATTATTATTTTATTGTTTTTAAAATAGATGGTAACAATCAAGATCCTATCATTGTGTTTCCCGATTTTAATCCCCAATGCAGTTTTAAGTTTAGACCAAGAGCTAGACTGCAGCTTTTAGGTAGTGATTGAAATTAATGTTTACTTAAGTGGGATTGATATCCCTGACTAACAAGGATAACGCTGATGTGGAAGATACATATCAGAGAAAAATTTGTGTTTTTGAAGCAATTAAAAAAATGTGATACAAAAGCAATAGCAATATCATTTAGACTTATATACCACTTCATAGTGTTTTACAGCCCTCTATAAACAGAGTCAGCATATTGCCCCCAACAATTTGGGTCCTCATTTTCCTGACTTTGGAAAGATGGAAGGCTGAGTCAACCTTGAGCCAGTCAGGATATAACTTTATTTTATTTATTTATTTATTCTAGGTTTTATATACCGCCCTTCTCCCGAAGGACTCAGGGCGGTGAACAGCCAACTAAAATACATGTATACAAATATAAATAGTTAAAAAAGAATTAAACCCTAGGCTGTCCCTATAAAAATCTAAAAACCCCAATTAAAATAAATTAAAACTTTGTACACCCATAACTCTTGACTATGGGTAGAGTTAGCTGCAATTCTGCATTCTAACCACTGTGCCACCACGGCTCCTCAATCAAACAAAATGAATACTAATGAATACTAATTCGTGACATGGCACCAATGTAATATAGTATAACTCTTGAAGGCCTTTACTATTGAACCAACTGAAAAAGAAAAGGGGCAATGATAGCTAGAAGCTCAGTAGCCATAAATAGAATATAAAAAATAGAATAATGTCAAAATATTATTTTTACTATTTTTGATTAATTTCATTCGTTTTCAAACTTCCATTTTTGAATGCAATGAACGACGTCAGTATCTGCCATACTGCTCTATTGTTGGATTCTAACTAAATCTGAGTAATGTAATAAATGATCTTGGGTAATTTTCCAGATTTTTTCCAGGTAAAATCTATTTTACTGATAGTAGGTTTTATGTAACATTTTGTATCAAAAATGGATTTTTAAAATGTTTGATAAGCTTTCCTAGATGGTATTTTAGCCTCAGCAGGGATAATTTTGACTGAAAGTAAAAGATAGGTTTGTGAAAAACCATTTAGGTATTTTGAATAACTAATTATAAAAAGTCCTAAACTGAAAAATTATTACTTTTCTATGTCTTTTTCACCTGTTTTTAATCTCCCAACAATTGCAATGAGAAATAAGGCAAGATGAGATTGGTAACTGCCCAGTATGCTTTATCACTAAATTGTGAAATCAGATGTCTTAACATCTTTATCTCCTAATAAAAAATTATCTCTCTACAATAAAATGATTTTGTTAGCTTATTTCCATCCCAGGACATGGATTTGCACCCCAGAGAGATGCTTACATTGCCTCTGTTTTAACTCTACTGCCCTCTGGAGTTTTACTTCTTCCTGAGCTTTTACATATTTGATCTTACTGTAACTCTAACATTCCACTAGAATTTGCCTTTCTGTAACTTCAGTCCATCATGCCCCACACTCTAGGATGAGAGAGGACAGGTCTTCTTCCAACTGTTTGATGCTCTCTAGATCAGGTGTGTCAAGCTCAAGGCCCGCAGACCAGATCCAGTCTGTGAGGTGGTTAGATGCAGTAGTGGGATTCAAATATTGTTGCCACAAATATTGTTGTCGGTGGGCATGGCTTGGTGGGCATGCTTTGCACGCATGCACACACTTTGCGTGGACGTGCACACCAAACATGCACTTTGCGCAGGCGCAGAGTCATTTGCGCAGGTTCAGACGCATTCTAACTCACCTCCTGCAAGCCTGCACAATCCTGGTCGCTTCAGCAGCTGCCCCGCAGCTCTATTCTGTGCTGCGCAAAACAGCTATGCTTCAAATTCAGCAGATAAAAGTGAGTATGGAAGCCCGGGCGGGTGGGTGGACATGACAGCAGAGCCAGCAGAGAAGCTGAGACAACCAGTTCAGTCTCCACTGCTCATCACTCCTACCGGCTCTCCAGAACTGGGCAGAACCAGTCGAATACCACCACTGGTTAGACCTGAACTGTGGGGCTGCCCAAGAAACACCAAACTACCAGCTCATGGAGCCTTGGCCCGGCCCAGGCCGACCAGGGACTGATCTGCAACCTGGTGGCATCCATCTGAGTTGGACTGCGGCCAGCCTTAGATCCCCAGTGCTGCCTTGGTCCTGCCCTTGGGCGTGCACACAGGAGGCATTGTGCTTGTGGGGTCTGGAATCCCTAGGGACTACATTCTGAATGCTTCCATTTCACCCAGGATGCCAGCCCTCACCCATTCGCCACCTCCTATGCGCACATCCAGGGGGCAGTGCCATGGATCTAATGGTGGCCATGGTCCAGCCCGGATAGATGCCACCAGATTGCTGATTAGTGCCAGGCCTGCACCAGCATCTCCATGTCCCGCTCATCAGCCTTTCACCTGTGTGTGTGTGTGCACAGCTGAGGGGAAGATGTCCAGCAGCAGGAACTCCACAGTGGCGGTGGCACCAGCATCCCTGGCCATCCCCACAGTTATTAACAAATGTCCAATTTGGTGGTGGTATATTGGTTGGGTAATGAGCCTTTGGTTTCATGGGCTTTTCTGCTTTGCACTTGGATGAGTGACCTTAGATAGCAGATGTTCCTCATTCGGGGGCAATATGCTGACTCTGTAAACTGCTTAAAGAGAGCAGTAAAACACTGTGAAGAGGTATATAAGTCTAAATGCTATTCCTGGGCTGGCATACTTTGGTTTGCAATGCTGCATTCTACCCACTGCGTCACCACAGCTCCTGGCAACACAACCCAACAATTTTTTTAAAATCCCATATGTATAATAATGGTATCCTGGCTCCACTCAAAATGAATTTGGTCATACATCCCATTGATCAACTTTCAATTTAAATTATTTTTTTTAATTTAAATTTAAGTTTAACCCTATATAATTTTTTTTCTTATAAAAATATTATTTGCTTCCACTGTAGACAATACCTGATTGATTTTTCTTATTTTTTTTTGCATCTTTGATTTTCCATATACTGCCTCCTGCAGCAACTACGTGAACCATCTTCTTCAGTTCAACAAGTTCTGGCACCAATGTGCATGTTTTTATTAATTTGATTCTTATGTTTCTCTTTAATTTTAATTGCTAAATATTTTTTTTTTAAATATCAGCCGTAGCTGTTTAATACTATCTCACAAGACTGCCACATTTTCATAGTCTTTTATGTTACAAAGTGACTGTTATTCTCTGGGAGAGAGATAGGTGATTTCAAAAGTAACAGAGTAGAAAGGGACCTTGGAGGTCTTCTAGTCCAGCCTGCTGCTCAAGCCTATACCTATATCATTGCAGATAACTGATTGTCCAATTTCTTCTTAAAACCCCCCAGTGATGAAGCATTCACAACATCTGGAGGCATTTATCTGACAAATTAATAAATAAATATGTTTAATACTCCGTTTACCCATGCCTTTGGAAATTCAGACTGATTTATGTAAAATTGCCAGTGAATTTTCATTAGGCAGAGATAAAATTCAGAAATAGTTTGCACATAATTGTGGCATTATGAGTATATGCCTAGATGGAGATGTACCTTTCCACTGTTGTTCCTCTGTAACTGATGTTTGGAGGAATGCTGCTCCAAACTCAGGTTAATGAGGTGGAAATCAACAGTTCTCAAGCTACACAAAGTCACTGCATAAACATAAAACAGGCTTCTTCAGCTCTCAAAACTGAGAAAAGAATGCCCTTTGACTCAAAAGGGTAGGAGGAACATTTTGCATGGATTAATTATACAATATATAAATAACTTTCTTTATTCTGTCTAAATCTTTCTCTAATTAACTGATTTGGATAACCCTGATCATTTGATGCTTAGAAAAAAAAACATTCCCCTCCCCTCTTTCACAATCAAGATGATTTTATACATCTTGATTCCACTCATTTGTCTTATTTTTCTAAACCAGATTCTCAAATATTCTTTCTCTCAGCATTTGAGCTATAGATCATTTTAGTTGTCTTTTACCTTAATGGCAGAAATATAAAACTGTTAAATCTTTCAGTTGTTGATTTAGCACCTATATTCAATAATGAAATAAATCCCTAAATGTGTTTCATTATTATTGCAGGCATTTCTGTTGTTGCTCATCCATATCCTGGTGGAGAGAGTCAGGAGCAAGCTATGTAAGACATTAATTTTATCATTTTTCTCCTCAATATAATTGTAAGAAAAACAGTCTGATCTTTTTTTCAATACAGTTATTTTGAAATATAATCTAGATCAGGGGTATCCAATTCGTGTCCACACTTAGGCCCGGTTTAGCGAAGGGGAAAAAAGTTGCAATACATCACATGACACTCCCTTTATGACAAGAGTTTGATGATCCTGATCTAGATTATATTATATGCATATCAGTCATTGTGAATAGGGACTGATTATGTTTTATACAGTATGTTTTGAATTTATCATAAATATTATCCCAAATAGTAGAACAAGAAATTGCATAGCTTTGGAGAATATGTTTATATTTAAATATTTATATAGTTCTGTAATTTTATTATCTATCCATTATATCTATTATCTATTCATTAAAATCAAGATAAACAATTCAACAAAAAGTAAGTAAAATGACCTGATTAAAAATAGAGTAGGAATTGAGTTATTACAAGCACAGTTTGTTAACCGGACTTTAGTTAGTAGCCTCTACAGAATGAAAGCCCATTTCCATGTATAAGCAACTTTATTTTACACTGAGCACACAATGGCTCATGTGGTTAGGATGCTGAATCAGAAGACCATTGAGAGGTCAGTCCTGAGTTAGAAAACCATTGAGAGATTGACAACTCGGCAGTTCAAAACCCAAGAATGAGCTGCATGATAGAGTGAGCTCCCATCATTTTGTTTTAACTCCTGCCCACCTAGCAGTTTGAAAGTATGCAAATGCAAGTAGATAAATAGGTACCATTCAGTAAGCCAATAATAGGGACACATAAAGAGCCCCTGTGGGTGTCCCCTGGGCAAGAGTGATGTCACTGGCTAATCCTTTCAATCTGGAAGCATTTTGGTAGGTGCTTTCCACATTAATATAGCAGCAGCCACCCACAAACACTGAATTAGCAATATTGAAATCTCAGCTGGAAGCTTGTGCATTAGGCAACTCAATTTCTTTTTAATTGCTCTACATATCTATGAATGAGCATGAGGACTGACTTTGTGGTTACAAATACATTTGAAAATTCACAAGGTAAATTTACAAATATAGAATCCACAAACAATGAGAATTGATGGAATATTGTTAAAAGACAGCCTATCAGCAGACCTTAGTATTTGGGTGGGCAGAGGTATATCAAGAGTAAGACCCAAGAGATATGTTCCCTCAAATAATCTATGTCTCGAACTATGTAAATGTTTAAACCTCATCACTACTAATGATTACATATATATAACAAGTGTATTTCTAGCCTTCGTATATAATATTTTTTCTTAGTAATGTTTGGGTAGGAATTTAGCTGTTATATTCAGCTCTAGCAATAACCTTCATAGCTAAAATAAAACAAACAGGAATAAAACTGAACCAGAATTCTCATTGTTCTTCTCTTTGGTACTTTACAAAGCACCAGACTTTCTCACAGAAGCGGGGTGGGGTGTGGAATAGATTGATTGAATCGTCTTTTCTTCACCTTTTGTCTGGAGTGTGAGTGTAAAGGAAATTGGTTATTCTAATATCTTATTCTCCACATTCACAGCTTTACACCTGCACTTTTAGAGCAATAGCTTAGTGTTTGGGGTTGGGTTTGTTCTTTCTTCCTTTTTTTTGCAGATAGGCACACACACAAACATAAATAGAGGGATAGCAAATGATTTTATTTCCTTTTGCAATGAGTGGAGAAACAAGAGGATTTTTGTTTCTTTAGGGCCTGCGGCACTTGGGGGTAAAATTTTTTAATACCTATATACTGGTCAGCTAGAGAAAGCATTGATGAAATCCCTTTCTCTGCATTCCAAAGTTTTGGGAAGTGAAAAGAACACAGCTGTCATCAAAATTTGTTGGAAGGACTAGGAGTGGAAGTAGTAGCATGTATAAAAACCCTTGTTTGCCTAGCTTTCCAATTTATTTCTGGGCTGTAGCCCTTCAGGTTGCAGGTTCTCCATTACAAAGAGAACACTTCTCTGTGATATTTAGGAATGTGGAAGGAATGTTTTGGCACCAAATAATATGACATTAATTCTTTCAGACTTACTAATCTTAGAAGTTGTCATATTTAGCTATAATTGTTCAACATATTCATTGATCCTGAATTATTTTTGACAGCACCTGCCAGTTCAGT
The DNA here is from genome assembly GCA_023653725.1 of Bungarus multicinctus. Lineage (NCBI taxonomy): Eukaryota > Metazoa > Chordata > Lepidosauria > Squamata > Elapidae > Bungarus > Bungarus multicinctus. The sequence goes on from CM042836.1 coordinate 164,430,682, forward strand.
TATGAAAAAAGATTATGGAATAAAAATAAATGTTTATATTTTATTATTTTACATCTTTGAAATAAAACATATCTGCATGCTATTCATTACCATCTGGGGCTCATGGTCAATGCTTAAATTCCTTCCTTTTTTATTTCCTGATCAACTTTCTTAGACACTTACCTCAGACGATTTTGAATTTCTTACAATGCTTCCAATTGAACTTTACTCTGGACAATGCAGAAAATTAAGCCAATCCTCCAGAGAACTCCAGCAAAAGTCAGGCCCATTGGAAGATTCTTTGTGGTGTCAAACTCAAGGGCCAGGGGCCAGATCTAGCCTACAGGGTGCTTAGATCTGGCCTGCTGGGCTGCCCTGGAAACAGCAAAGGACCGGCCCATGGTGCCTCTGCCAGTGAAAATGGAGCTCTGTTTTCTCTGGCAGACGGTTGAAGAAGCCACTGCAGCCAAAAACGGAGCTCAGGAGCTTGTTTTCACTGGCAGAGTGCTCAGGCCACCACAGGTGCCCCTGACACAAGTGATGTCATGCTGGCCATGCCCACACTGGCTCCCTGAGGTCAAACACAATCTTGATGCAGGACTCAATGAAATCGAGTTTGACACCCCTGGTATAGAACATCCTAAAAACTGGAGCTGGCTATGGCTGGCCTATTCATCTTTTAAAATGTTTTCATTAAGTTTTCATCTCCTCAGGCTTAGTAGTTTACTGGATATCATCGTGTCCATGTCAGTCTTGATTGGATACTCCATCACAACAGCTAGTTTTGTGCTTTATGTGGTCAAGGAACATCAAACAAAGGCAAAACAGCTACAGCATATCTCTGGCCTTAGTGTGACCAGCTACTGGGTGACTAACTTCATTTATGACATGGTGAGTAGCTTATCTCTTAAATATAATATGGAAAATACCACATGATGAAGTGAAGCAAAAAACAACTATATTAAAAATGCAGGATTCACTTACTCATAAAACTCCAGGCTATATACAGTTTTTTAAATCTTAAAATATAGAATTAAGCTGTTGCATCATGCTTAGTAATACATGGACCCCATCCTCTTTTTGTTGTTGCTGCTAGATTATATGTATAAAACTCAGAACTTTATAATAGCCCAATCTATTACTAAGATCAGAAGTTCATTTATATTTAACTAGAAATTAATAAAGTTGTTCTCAGGTTAAATTATAAAAAATATGGCAAAAAGGGAGAGTTAATTGGCATCCCCTAATAGATCTTTTATTTGGAGTTACCTATTGTTATATGAACATTCAACTTTGATGTCTTAATTACTATTGTTAAAAATAGTGTAATTTGATGTGATATTAGAATTTTCTTTATCCTCCAAACCAAAATTTGTCTTACCCATCCTATAAAAATGGTTTTCCTTTCTTCAGGGAAAAGTAACTTTTCTCTTTTTTACAAGAGATAGAAAAATTCTCTTTTTTACAAGAGAAGGAAGCTTTTGTTATGAACTTAGTCATGGAGAAAAAAATATCACTGCTTGTTTTCAGATCACCTTATAGGCCTTTTTGTATATTAATGTAAAAACAATAAAATCTTTGGAGCATATTTCATGTTTATGTATAGTTTACCCTCCAATTTTGAATACAGCAGTACTTAGTGATTCTGATGAAAAATAAAATATCTTTTAACATGAATCTTATCGAGAAGCAAGTACTGAAATATGCAAAGTTGGCACTAGGCAAAGCATAGTCATAAGATCTCAGGGTAGCATATATATATTGTCAGAAGAATAATTTGGAGTTCCAATGTGAGGTAGGGTTGCACAAGAATAAATAAAAATGAGATCCAGACAGCTGTGAGGAAAGAAAAAAATACATAAAGCAAAACAGTTTGACTTCAAGGTCAAGCTGCACAAAAATAGGATACAGCAGCAGATTTTTATAAGGGGAACTTGTATTTATTTATTTATTTAATCACACTTTTATACCGCTCCCTCTCCCAAAAAGGGACTCGGGGCGGTGTACAGCCTATTAAAAGCATACAATAAATACACAATAAATACGATTAAAAATAAATTAAATAATTATGTATGGTACAATTATGTATTGTATGGTGTGTCACATGCTAATTCTAGGATGACACTTGAGGTGTGTGTGTCTGTGTGTGTGTGTGTAGTGTATTTATTCTTGTAGAATAGAATAGAATAGAATAGAATAGAATAGAATAGAATAGAATACTTTATTGGCCAAGTGTGATTGGACACACAAGGAATTTGTCTTGGTGTAAATACTCTCAGTATACATAAAAAAAAGATACATTCGTTAACAATCAAGAATCATAACGTACTTAATGATAGTCATAGGGTACAATCAACAATCAAATCATACTAGGAAACAGTCAATATATATCGTAAGGATACAAGGGACAAAGTTACAGTCCTACAATCACGTGGGAGGGGATGGGTGATAAGGAGTGATGAGAAGATTAGCAGTAATAGTAGTGCAGACTTTGTAATAGTTGAACAGTGTAGAAGGAATTATTTGTTTAGCAGGGTAATGGCTTTCGGGAAAAAACTCTTCTTGTGTCTAGTTGTTCTGGTATGCAGTGCTCTATAGCGTCGTTTTGAGGGAAGGAGTTGAAACAGTTTATGTCCAACATGTGAGGGGTTTGTAAATATTTTTTATGAACATGCAATTGCTCTTGGAGACCTAATTTAATTAACTCTGTATTTGCAGACATCCTTTGATAAGTGGATTGGGTCTGGGAGGAAGTTTGCTAATTTTAGTTAATTAACTTAAGTTTCATCTTGACTGTCAATTATCAAGTGGAGACACTGATTCTCAGGCTATTCTGGATTCTGTTAATATTTTAAAATGGAAACAATATAAATAATAAAATATATTTGGATAAAAAAACTTTTCACAATATATTGTATGCTTTTTGTTATATTTCATATATCATAATAACATAGGTAGTTTGAAGTCATGTATGAGAAATATGGCTTTTGACACAGCACTACAAACTATGGCTAAGAACATGTGAACTCAGCCATTTTGTTGTTTAAAAACATGACCATCTACTTTCAAATTATTGAATAAATATGAAATATTTTCTCATGGGAATTGTCATGAAACATTCCTAAGAGGCCTGTATAATTCAGATAAGCTGCATAGAGATACTTAGAGCCAAGCACATTTTTCTGAATTTAAACTCATTATAATACGTAGATATACCTCTTTCATGCTTTGGCCCCTTGGTTTGAAATGGCAGATTTATGCATTTTCTGCTGGATAGCATCCCATATGAGCTAACCGGCTAGCATTTAAGAGACTGAAACTAATGTTAGTGATATGCTGTTACTTGATACCTTTCATTGAATTCTTGGTACTAAAAAATCCTCTTAGTAGGAGAGGAACTAGAAAATCTTGTGAATCCTGCCAATTAGGAACTAGAATAGGAACTATATGTAATAATACTTGTCATCATTGTGAGTAATGAACTCAGAGAAGTCACAATTCTGACACTTCGTTCAGGTTCAAGAGATCCTTTATTGAGTACATCATATTGGCACTCAGAAAAGTGAAGCTAACTCTAAATTATTCCCATGCTTAGGGATAGTTAAAAGAATGGGACCTCCCCACCCCCCTTTTGTCTCTCAGGTCACATGGGCCAATCAGTCCAGATATAGGTTCCCGTTCAACTTCAACAGGTGTCAGTTGAATGATCTTGTTTACACGCTGACTGGCAGATGTTATGGCTAGCCAGCAGTCTCCCCCCCCGGCAACCAAGGAACAAAGCAGAAATAAGTATGGCTTCAGCTGAAGTTGTTTTGCAGGTTGACAATACCAATATGCATGCTGCCCTTCATCATTTGTATATGCCCAAAATAAAGGAAAATAATATGCATGAATCTCAAGGGTTAATGTGTCCCAAATATTAAGTTTTCCTAACCGAATTAAAATTTAAAACTACTAACCTAGGCACACCTAAGAGGCAGTTCATTTCAGGAAATCAAATTGCTAGAATTGGAAAAAAAGGTTGTAAAACACGTCACACAGAAAATATTCTTAGTAGCTTAGACATTTCATTATTTTGACTGATTCTATTCCATCTTGTACATGGGGTTTCATAAATATTTTCAAATAAATAAACGTAAACATAAATTCAAAGGCTTTACAGAATTTAGCCTTTCTCTAAGTACCACAGTGTCATCATTTTTAAATGTAAACTTAATTGTTTATAATAATCTTCTCACACACCTTTTCTCTCTTCCCATTATTGGTACCATTTCACACCTAATTGACTTTATAAAATAATATCCAGCTCTACAATTTAAAATGTATTTTATATTATTGTACTTTTTCCTAGACTGGACATGTAAAAATAATTAATAACAAAATAATTATTATGGAAATGCCGACACATCTATAATATATGAATAATAAAAAAACACTTGAGAAGGGACCATGGTTTATGTTTATTAATACATTTTTCTTTCTGGTTGGCAGATTTTTGTACTATTTCAAAATAAATTCAACTAGAAGACCCAACTAGCCTTCTGAAATACATTACTTCTTTCAAATCACTTTGAGCTATGATAGAAACGTTGTTTGTCTCCAGATTAAAGCTTTCTATAGGCATTGCTTTCTAAGACCTCTGTAAATAATGCTTGCTTCCTTTGTTACTAACTTTTCCATAGTTAGAAGAAAATCCAGTTGTTTCAATCCAAATCAATCCAATGAAGTAGTAATTCAATTCCATGATAATGACTGAGCAAATAATGGGGAGTGGTAATTATTCTTAAAGTAAAAAATTGATGTTTCTGTATTTATATCCTATGAAGGGAAGTTTTTTTCTCATGCATTTAAAGCCACATTTGGTCCATATGTTTTATATATATGATACTAAAATAAACAGGCTTAGCATTTGGTCTGTGATAATCAGTTGTATTTATGAACATTCTACAGGTTTATTTTCTGGTGCCTGTCATACTCTCAGTGGGCGTTATTTCAGCTTTTCAGATACCAGCTTTCTTCAATGACAATAACCTGTTGGCTGTATTCCTGCTTCTTCTTTTATTTGGGTAAGGATTTGTATAGTTTCATTCAATTTGAATTGAATCTCCAATTCTAGTTTTGAACAGAGCTATTTGGATTCCTTATTTTTAAAAGTAATTTTAAAAATTCAGTTTTTTAAAGTAATTAGTCATAAACAAAGCATAAAAGAGGGTAAATAAAAATAAACCAACCAACTCTAGAAATAAGGTATGTACATTAAAAAAGCCAATCTATCTAATGCACTTCATAGATACTTAATTTAAATTTGTATACCGCTCCCCTCTCCCGGAGGGACTCGGGGCGGTGAACAGCCAAGATAAAATACACATATAAGAATACATATACAATATTTAAAAGTTAAAAGAATTAAATAAGTTGGCCATATCAAAAGATTAAAAATAAGGGATTAAAAAGTTAAAACCAAATTAAAAGCTCTAAAAACCCCGAGGCCAGACCGGCTTGCTGAAATAAATGGGTTTTCAACGTACGGCAGAAGGTCAGGAGATCAGGGATGATAATGATATAGGATTATGAAAGAACACCAAAAATGGAAAGGCTGTGTTACAAGAAAAAACTTGATAAAATATGGAAGACTATGAGAAAAATAAATTCAACAATCTCACCACTAGCTCTTCTTTAAATGCTTCTCATGTCAGAAATAACTATATAGGAAAAGTATGATTACATATGCCATTGATGGCTAACTTTTTCCTCATCGCGTGCCAAAAGTGTGCGCATGCACATGTGCCTGCACCTATAATGCAATGTGCGTGTGACCCCCCCTGGCCCCCTGCACATGTGTGCGTGACCCCCTGTGTGCACACTGTGCACCTCTGCACATGCGCACATGACCTCCCCATGCTGCAGTCTCTGCGCATGTGTGTGTGACCCTTCTGTAAGCCCCCCACCCCCTTCACATGTGTGTGCATCTCCTGTGCATGCATCTCCCCCTGCATATGCACAGCAGATGCCCAACAATCAGCTGGCTGGTGGGGGGCTCATGCGCATGTGCAGCGGGTCTGTTCGGGGCAACGGCTTGCATGCTAGCAGAAATGACTCTGTATGCCGCTTCTGGCACATGTGCCATAGGTTTGCCATCACGGACATATGCAGATATGATCCATTTACACCCCACAAAGACACAGCAACAACTACTTTAAAAGGCCAGAACATACCATGATTGATGTACCTATGCATTGTTGGAAGAATAAAACTGATCTCAGAAATAATGGAGGGCCTCTAAGAAAAATGTCAGGATTTGAAATGCTTGTACAGAATCAAAATAGCATACTAAGGCAACTATATACACTGTTGCTCAGATAGAACATGGAGATATAAATAAAAATAAATAAAAGTTTCATAATAAAATGGATGAAAAACAAAGAAAGAATAAAAAAATTACAAACTATGGAATTACTAGACAAAATGTGGACACATTAGACTCTGAGTAGTGAATTTTGTTGTCATGTTGATCTGCATTTTCTTTTATTTTTTTATTTTAAGGTAGAAAATAATGGAGTATTTTTCTTGCTTTTATTTATTTCTTTATGTATGTCTATTCTAGGTATTAACATTCTCCCCCCTCCAAGTTTTATTAGATTTTTATTTTTAAATAAACATTAATATCACTACATGAACAATGTGTCCTCTGGATATACTTCATTTTGATACAAACATCAATAATAATATTCATAATGGTTGTTATATTAATCAAACTTATATAACCCTAATATTAATATACATGGATTTTTTTTAAAAAGTAGTTATTTAATATTATATTCTATTTTAGTGTCAATGATGTTATAAGCGTACATGATAATACCATCTTTCAACCTCTAATCTTTTCCATCAGATTATTACTTATATTCTATTGTATAAAGATTATAATTCCCTCAACACTGTCCAACTATTTACTAAGTCTACATTGCTATTATCATTTATCTTCTCATCATTCCTATCAGCCATCTCCTAGGGGTCTGGTATATTCCATTCACCAGTAGATAGCACCCTCAGCTTAGGTTTCAGCATTGTTGCAAATCTTAACAATTTAAATAATCCAAATTTAGTTCAGTTTATGGAAATGAAGTCAGCTATTCAAATAGATTCAATGGATAGTCCAGCATTTTATAATGCCTTTCCAAAACAATGCCTACCCAATTTAAGAGTCCAATTTTCTATATTTTAAAAGGTCTTTAGCTTCTTTCCCCTTAGTTATTCTTTCGGGTCTAGGATTTTTCTCTGTATGGTTGTTATCCACTTTAAAAAATAGTTCTAAGAGTTTCTTTTTCTGGATTTTCCTCTTTCTTTTTTTCTTTAAAGTTAGGGTCTAAATAAAAAGGAATCTTCTCACCCAGCTCCAGTAACTGTTCATCTGCACCACACTTGCACATTTCTTAGTTGCCTTGGCTATCCCAGCTTTGTGGCAGCCATGATGGCTGCCTCTTCTCCTCACTGAGGGAGAGGGAAGAAGCCCTGAGTCCAGCAGGAGTGTTGCTGCTCTCCATGAACCGCAGCATGCCCCTCTTTTCTTCACCACCCCTACAGGGTGACTTTAGCCTTCCAACAAGGAAAACTTGGTATGGGAGCACTGAGACTCACTCCTCACATCTGAAAGTGCCACAACATCAGCCGGAAGTCCTAGCTATTAACATTCTTTATCTATCTAAATTCATGACTATATCCAGCAATGAAACAGTACCTGGATGAGCTTCATGGATTTCATAATACTCAATAGTGTACGGCAGAAGCCAAAAAAGCTAATACAATCCTTGGTTGTATAAATAAAGGCATAGAATCTAAATCATGTGAAGTATTAATATCACTTTATACAATCTTAATAAGACCACTGGAATACTGCATCCAGTTTTGTTACAAAAAGGATGTTGAGATTTTGGAAAAAGTACAAAGAAGAGCAACTAAGATGATTAAGGGCCTGGAGACAAAAACATATGAGGAACAGTTGCAGGAATTAGATATGACTAGTCTAGAGAAAAGAAGGACTAGCAGTGACATGATAGCAGTATTCCAGTATTTGAGGGGCTGCCACAAAGAAGAGAGGGTCAAATTATTCTCCAAAGTACCAGAAGGCAAAACAAGAAACAATGAATGGAAACTAATCAAGGAGAGAAGCAACCTAGAATTAAGGAGAGGTTTCCTAACAGTCAGGACAAGTAACCAGCACAATAGCTTGCTTTCAGAAATTGTAGGTTCTTCATCACTGTAGGTTCTTAAGAAAAGACTGGACAGCCAACTATCTGAAATGATATAGTGCAGGGGTTTCAAACACAATGTGGTCAGATCTGGCCCATGGAGACATCCTGGAAATGTAAGACACCGGCCCACATTGCTTCGGCCTGGTCTACCCAATGCAAAGAGGAAACATCAGGTCAGTGTGGCTTCAACCTGGTCTACCCATTGCAAAAAGAAAATATGCCAGCAGTTTGGGAAGTGGCATCAATCTGGCCACGGCCACCCAGTTGGCCATGCCCAGTGAGTGGCGTCAAGCTGGCCACACCTATCCAATTAGCCACACCTACACATTCAGCCATACTCTTCTGGCCCCCTGAGGTCAAACATAGCCCTGATGAAATTGAAATTGAGTTTGACACCCCTTGTATAGTGTTTCTTGCTTGAACAGGGGGTTAGACTAGAAGACCTCCAAGGTCCCTTCCAGCACTATTCTGATTGGTCCAGAATGAGTATTACTGGATGGGAGATCACTGAGAAATATAACAGCTGAAAGCTAAACTTGGATGTTGAAAAAATATGCTGACAATCCTTGTTAATATTGTGATCAAGAAAAAGTATAGGGATACCAAAGACGTCACAAGTTTAAAGGAAATTATAGAGAGAGTAGCAAATGTTTAGTTTTTGTCTTGAATAATAAGTATATATTGCCTTGCATGTCTATCTGAGTAGGAAGGAGTAGGAAGGTACAGATAAATGAATAAAATAATACATTATGGTTATCAGAATTAATGTAATTTAATGGCAATTAAATTAGCTCCAAAATAAAATAGTTCACAGACACATTGGACTAGAAGCCAATTAAGTACTTTGCTATCTTTAATGCTTGCTTTATTCTACCTGTGATTTTAATGATCTGCAGATATTCAACATTTTCATGGATGTACTTACTGGCTGGAATCTTCAAGGAAACTGGGATGGCCTTTATTGTTTATGTCTGCATCAATTTATTCTTTGGTGTCAACACAATCATTTCCCATTCAGTTATTTTTTTAATTTCCCAAGAAAAAGCTACTGATAAGGTAATAAGCTTGAAAACATGTAATTGGCACCAACATGTAATCAGATTTTTCATTAATGTTCCAGATTATATAAAATAGGGTAGAATACCAATAGTAATATTGCAGAGGACAGAAATAAAAGTTACTCCTTATTTAGCTTGATAATGAAAAGGGTTTTAGATAAATATAGCTTCACATATGAATATGTGAACACCTGGTTTTGCCAGCAGGCCTGGGGAACCCAGAGTGGGATGAAGCCCATCAAATGGGTAGTATGATCTGCTGTCGTCAGGGCGGGGGTGGAAGTTGGGGGGTGATCCCCCCCCCAGATTTTGTTCTATTGTACTTTATTAATTTATTTGATTCTTTTTGTTAGTTTTTATTGTTTCTTACTTTTTATTTTTTGTTTTAAATATGGTTTTACATTGTGTAAGCCACCTCAAGTCACCATGGGTGAATAGGCGGCAATATTAAATTAAATAAATAAATATATATTGCAATGTGATATGCAATGAAAACAAACTCTATTTGAGGTATATCAAGAAAAATAGAGTTTTAAAATCCAAGGAACCAACAGTTCTATCTTGGTGAGATTCCTTCTTAAGTAATGTGTTTTGTTTCAATCTTTAAGAAACATCAGACTAAATGGAATCGACAGAGATGAGCAGGTATAGCCTATATGTGACTTGCTAATGATTTACATGAAAAGGATAAATATGAGTCAGCAATATGCTATAACACAATCTGTTATAAAGGTTTTTTTTTTTTAATGATAAGGTAATTTTGTAACTACAGAAGTACAATGACCAAAGAATTTTTATTTCTTTCAGGCCCTGCATGATCTTGCTGAAACATTGAGACATATTTTCCTGATATTCCCACAATTCTGTTTTGGTTATGGGTTAATCGAATTATCTCAGTATCATGCCCTGATGGGTTTTTTGAAAGCCTATGGAGTAGTTTACCCCGATAAAACATTTGAATTGGACAGGACAACATCCAAACTGCTTGGGATGTTCATTCAAGGAACTCTATTTTTTACAATCCGCCTCTTGCTTGATGATGGAACAATTCAGAAAATATGGCAAAAAATATTACAGTAAGTAACCATAAATGTATGTGGAAATTCTAAAATTGCAAATAAAACAAGGGATTGACAAGAAGTAAGTTGCAGAATATAAACTTGTTGTAATTTATTGTTTTAAGAGGCTTTTATAAAATGCTTTGTTAAATTAAACTGGTTAGGCTTTTTATTAAATTAAGATTATGTAGTAACAGGAACTGTCAAGTTGGCCTATTTTGCAATGAAGGGGCTACAATCTCTTCTTTCTGCATCAAATATATGTGATTAAGGAGTTGCTTTATTACAGTGCTAAAATGCCAGAAATAAGAGAGAAATTCATCACAGCTCTTGATCCACAAAGCTGTTTAAACAAATAGCTGTTTAAACAAATAGTTGAGTGCAGATTAGAACAATCCTCATAATATTCAGTCTAAGCATAGGCCCTACCAAGTTTCAGCAATAGATGGAAGCATCTGATTTCTCTCACTTGAACTCAGATACTATAAATAGTCAGATTATTAGAATGGGAAATTACAGGGGAATTCCAAGGCTGTAGGCTATATGAGTTTAGATCACACCTTAGCTGAAGTTAAACAAAATGCAGCAATATGTCTGTTTCTTTGCTTGTACCTCACCTTTATTATTTTTACAAATAACTCAAAGGGGTGAACATATTCAACACCCCTTCCTCCTCCTTATCTTCCTCACAGCAACAATCCTGAGAGGTGGGTAGGGCTGCAAGAAAGTGACTGGCCTAAATCACCCTCCTGGCTTTCATGGTTAAGGCAGAGCTTGAATTCAGAGTCTCCCGCACCAGACCAAACTGGCTCTCATAATTTTCAAAAGAGAAGCATGAGTTTCCCACTTAAATCAACAGAATTATTTTGATTGAACTATGTCTATAATTGCAATAGTCTTTTTGTCTTCCATTTACATGTGTCAAATTCTTTGAGACTGCTAGGAAAAGTCCCTGCAGTTTTCTTGGGAAGATTTTTTTCAGATGTGGTTTGTTCTTGTTTCCCTCCAAGGACTGAGAGAAAGTAATGCAGGGTCACACAATTGACCTCATGCCTAGGTAGGACTAGAACTCATGGTGTCCTGGTTTCTAGCCTGATACTTTAAGTCAGGGCTTTTAAACTCACAGTCCGCAGGCTAGATGTGTTATGTGCTGGTTTAGTGAAAGGGGAAAAAAGTTGCAATATTATTTATTTATTTATTTTTCGTATTTCTATACCGCTCCCTCTCCCAAAAAGGGACTCGAGGCGGTGTACAGCCTAACAAACACATAAAATAGATACAAGTTAAATAAAGTTTAAAACCAAATTAAATACATATATGGCTGCATCCCGTTCGACTATAATTAAATATTTAAAAATCCGGGATAGAAAAACTTTAAAATCAGATTAAATTAAAAATTAAAACCCTTATTGAATTAAAACCCCAAAGACCCTTACTGGGCCAGGCCGGCCTGTTTAAAAAATAGGGTCTTAACTGCGCGCCGGAAAGTCAGGATGTCTGTCATGGCTCGTATCTCCGGGGGGAGATCATTCCACAGGGAGGGGGCTCCCACAGAGAAAGCACGCACCCTCAGGGCCGCCAGCCGACAGCGATCAGGCGGCGGTACCCCAAGTAGGGCAACCCTGTGGGAGCGTACTGGGCGGTGGGAGGTTGTTGATGGCAGCAGGTGGTCCCGTAAGTACCCAGGTCCCGAGCCATGGAGCACTTTAAATACCATCAGTACCACCTTGAATCGAATCCGGAAGGCCACAGGAAGCCAGTGCAGCCTGCGGAGAAGCGGTGTAACGTGGGAGCTCCGAGGGGCACCCACGATCACCCGCGCGGCTGCATTCTGGACCAACTGCAACCTCCGGAGACTCTTCAAGGGGAGCCCCATGTAGAGAGCATTGCAATAATCCAAGTGGGAGATGACGAGGGTGGAAGTGACTGTGCGAAGTGTGCCCAGATCCAGAAAGGGCCGCAACTGGTAGATCAGACGAATCTGATAAAAAGCCCCCCTGGCGACGGCTGCAATATGTTCTTCCAAAGACAGCTGTACATCCAGGAGGACACCCAAATTGCGCTCCCTTTCCACAGGGGTCAATACCTCTCCCCCCACGGCCAGCGAAGGAACAAGGAATCTGGGCACAGGAAACCACAGCCACTCGGTTTTGGTCGGGTTGAGATGAAGCCTGTTACGACCCATCCAACCCCACACGGCCTCCAGGCACCGGGTCATCACTTCGACGGCTTCGTTGGGGTGGCCTGGGGTGGAGATGTACAGCTGAGTATCATCAGCGTACTGATGGAACTCCACCCCAAAGCCACGGATGATCTCACCCAGCGGCTTCACATAAATGTTGAACAGCAGGGGCGAGAGCACCGACCCCTGAGGCACCCCACAAAGCAGGGGCCTTGGGGTCGATCTCTGCCCCCCTGTCAACACAAATTGAGAATGGTCGGAGAGGAAGGAGGAGAACCACCGTAACACGGTGCCTCCAACCCCCAATCCCCCCAACCACCGCAATAAGATACTGTGGTCGACAGTATCAAAAGCCGCTGAGAGATCTAACAGGACCAGGACAGAGGAACAGCCCCTGTCCCGGGCCCTCCAGAGGTCATCCACCAACGCCGTCTCAGTGCTGTGCCTGGGCCTGAAGCCCGATTGGAGGGGGTCGAGATAACTCGCTTCATCCAGGTACTGCGGGAACTGACGTGCCACCACACTCTCTTCAACCTTCGCAACAAAGCAAAGGTTGGAGACAGGATGATAATTTGATAATAATGCTGGGTCCAGGGACGGTTTCTTGAGGAGGGGCCGCACCACCGCCTCCTTCAAGGCGGCGGGAAAAAGCCCCTCTCTCAAGGAAGTGTTTATAATACCCTGGAACCAGCCTCGTGTCACCTCCCGAGTGGCCAAGACCAGCCAGGAGGGGCACGGGTCCAACAAACAGGTGGTGGCATTCAGTCCCCCCAGTATCCTGTCCACGTCCTCCACAGTAACAGGATCGAACTCAACCCAATTGACCTCACCGATATCCACCCCCGCCCCCCCGCCCGGAGATGCCCAGTCGGAGTCCAGCTCATCCCGAATCTGAGCGATTTTGTCCTGCAGAAACCTAGAAAACTCCTCAGCCCGTCCCTGCAAGGGATCCTCCCGCGCTTCCACCTCCAAAAGGGAGCGGGTCACCCTAAACAGGGCGGCTGGGCAGTTTTCCGCGGACGCAATAAGGGTGGAGAGGTAGGTCCTCCTCGCCATCCTTATCACCACTAAATACGTCTTAATATAAGATCGTAATAGTGTTCGGTCAGACTCAGAACGGCTAGCCCTCCAACTACTCTCTAGGCGTCTTTTCCGGCGCTTCATCTCCCTTAGCTCCTCAGAAAACCAAGGAGCCACTTGGGATTGGCACCGGGTCAGAGGCCGCAAGGGCACGACCCGGTCAAGGGCCCCAGCAGGCACCCTATTCCAGGTGGCAACCAAGCCCTCAACCGAGTCGTGTGTGTGAGCTTCAGGAAATGGCCCAAGCTCCATCAGGAACCTATCCGGGTCCATCAGGCGCCTGGGGCGGTACCATTTTAACGGCCCCACCTCCCTGCGGTCAGGGGGTGCGGAACGGAAGTCGAACTTCAGGAGCAAGTGATCTGTCCATGACAGGGGTTATATAACTATATCCCCTATACCCAGATCACTCTGCCACTGATCAGAGACAAAAACTAGATCCAGGGTGTGACCTCCCACGTGAGTAGGGTCCCGAATTAACTGGGTCAGGCCCATGGCTGTCATGGAAGCCATGAACTCCTGAGCAGTTCCTGAGGCACCGCCGGCAGAAGGCAGGTTGAAATCCCCCATGACCATAAGCCTGGGGGTCTCAACCGCCACGCCAGCTATAACCGGGAGCTCAAGCAGGGCCGATGCCGCATAGCAGGGAGCCAGGTATGCGATCAACAAGCCCACCTGTACCACCTGAGACTCACATCCGGTCGTCTGAGAAACAGTGGATTCCCACGGACACAGATCCTCCTTAATAACCACCGCAACACCCCCACCCCTCCCCTGGGCCCTCGGTCGATGAAAAACCCAAAACCCGGCTGGGCACATCTCCACAAGAGGGACTCCCCCCTGTAGGCTCAGCCAGGTCTCGGTAATACCCACCAGGTCCGCCTCCCCCTCACAGATCAAATCCTGAATGAGGGGGGCTTATTAATGACGGACCTGGCGTTACATAGCATCAGCCGAAGGCCCAGGGCCCGATCGTTCAAACCATCTGGGGAACGGGACGTAACAAGGGGGTCGGAGCGCGCCACAGCAGACAAATAGCGGAGGCGCACTCCCGAAACAAAATGTGGCCCCCTATACCCGCCAAATCTGCCCCTCCCGCTCACCGTACCAATAGCTTTAATATCACCCTCCCCGGGTGAATATGTCACATGACAACACTGTGACAATGCAAGTTTGATACCCCTGCTTTAACTGCTACACCAAACTGCTTCAGAATTGAGATACTTCCTGAAATACGTAATAAAAAAATCCATAATATTTATGGATTATGGACTTTCTAACAGATAGGAAGCAGCAGTTGAAGCTAGGTAAATCACATCGAATACCTGTTCAATTAGCATAGCTGTCCCACAGGGCTGTGTGGTCTCTCCATTACTCTTTTGTCTCTGTACCCATGACTCTGTACCCATCTCAAAGGATCCGTCTGTTAAAGTACTGAAATTGGCAGATGATACAACAATCATTGGTTTAATTCAAGATGATGATGAAACTTCATAGAGACAGGAGGTTGAACAACTGGCCCTGGGGTACAACCAGAACAATTTGTAACTGAACACACTTAAAACTGTAGAAATGATAGTAGATTTTAGAAGGAGCTCTCCTATTCTACCACCTCTTCCAATATTAAACAACACATTACCAACACTAGAGACTTTCAAGTTTCTGGGTTCTATAATCTCCCAGGACTTGAAATGGACACCTGACATTAGAACTGTCATTAAAAAGGTACAACAAAGAATGTTCTTTCTATGCCATCTCAGAAAGCTCAGGTTGCTCAAGGAGCTGCTGACACAATTCTACACAAGAATTATTGAGTCTGTATTTTGTACTTGCTGTATCTGTCTGGTTTGGTACAGCAACTAAACAAGACAGGTACAGACTTCAACAGATAGTTAGGACTGCAGAAAAAACAACTGCAACCAGCCTGCCTTCCATTGAAGATCCATTTACTGCATGAGCCAGAAAGAGGGCTGAGAAAATATCTACAGACTCCTTACATCCTGGGCATAAACTGTTTCAACTTTTCCCTTCAGGATACCACTATAGGGCATTGCATACCAAAACAACTAGACACAAAGACAGTTGTTTCCCCCTATGTCATCACTCTGATAAACACATATTCCCATAGCACTGCCTAAGGATAACTAAGCATGTAGTAGGACTGTATTACTATTATCCTTCTCATCTTTTCTATTATCTACTCCTATTGATATGACTATCACTTTGTTTGTTGTATCTTATATTTATGATTGTATCTTATGATCTGTGCTTTGTAGCTTTGTTGCTTCTTTGTTGCTTGAGAGCTTATGAAACACCAGAGACAAATTGCTTGTGTGACCACTCACCCTTGGCCAATAAAAATATTCTAGACTACTCTAGTCTTGTTCTTTGTATTTCTATTTTCATTCCATTCCATTCTGTATATTGACTGGTGCTGAATGATTGAATTTTTAAAAAGCTTCTGCAAAAAACTCATTGTATCCACAAAAATAATATTTCATAAAACAACATTTAAAAATAAGATAATACTAATATGATTGATTTTAATTTTTGGTAGATTCGTATTTAATAAACTGCATGGTAAGTTTCCAATCTACATTGAAGACATTGTTGGGGAGGAAGACAAAGATGTCCGAGCAGAAAGAGAGCGAGTGACACTGGGCTTGTCAGATTGTGATGTGTTGCAACTCCAGAATCTTTCCAAAATCTACCATCTTCCCTACAGAAGGATTGTAGCAGTAAGAAATGTCAACATTGGAATACCAGCAGGAGAGGTAAGTCATTAAACCAAAAGTACAATGTGGAAATTATCAGAAGTAAACTCTCTTAGTATGTCTGTAGTTACTCACAAAAAATTGTGCACAGTTTAAGAGGCATCTTCAGGCATTAATCTGGGCATATCAGGCATATACTGCCTGCTCATTTCTCTTTTTGCCCTCCTTATGTTAAGCAGTAGCAAAAATATATAAATGTAACCATTTAAATAATACTTTGCACATGTTTCATGTGAATCACAATCTGCTACTCTATATCAGGGAGGCTGATCCAACACAGAACTCAATCATTTCAGAGATTAGATGGGAGGATTGCAAAAAAATATGAATGTTTCTTCATCTGAATGTTTCTGCTGCCCCACCCCCTTTGAAACTGATATTTTGCTAGCTATTTAAGTTATGAATGCATATAAACATGCTGTTTTCTATATCTCCTGGGCTTTCTAGTTTGTTTGTTTTAAACATTTTCTTTTATTAAAATTGCAAATATTATGGATAATATGAAAGAATATTTGTTTTTTGAATCTATTTTAAGTCAAGGAAACTACAAATGGATTTAAAATCCTGTGATCTTTTTTCCTCCAGTGCTTTGGCTTGCTTGGTGTGAATGGGGCTGGGAAAACCACCATTTTTAAAATGCTGACAGGCGATATTGGTCCAACTGATGGAAGGCTACTGATACAAGACGAAACTGGGTATGGAGGATGGATTCATTCTCCACAAAAAAGTGGAGCAACTTAGCTGAGAAAATAAATCCAAAATGGAACAAAATAATTTATGTTCAAAAGAAATCCAAATAGAATTTTCTATTACTTTAGTGACACTCATTTCTGTAATGCATTTTTAGCCATAGTATAAGTGAATGAGGTCGTGTGAAGCTTAAATCAAAGTTTTGTTAAATTATACAATTTCTAAGTAATTCATTCAACAATATTGTTTTTAATAAATTTAACAAATTCACAAGAACTACAAATCACAGTTGCCTGCCTCCCACCTCAGCTGAATAATTATGTGAGAAATTCTTAGCTGCAAGTGACTTCCCTGGTGTTCTTATGCCACTCTTGAGAATGAGGCCTTAAAATGGAAATGCAAAACAGACATCAAAATGTGGCCTTAGACCACCCCCCAATAAAACCCAGTAAGAAGACTGGCATTTTACAGACTGTGATTAAAATGATCAAAACTCATGCAATAAATTGACTGAAGCCAACATAAAATCATGCTTTATATAGTAAGTTTTTTTAAATGGGAGATTATCCATAAATGTGGCTTTATTCAAAGGCAATCTCAGATGTATAGAAGACAGATACAATGAGACAGCAATGTCAGGGACATTTTCTCTTTCTACTATACATGTTTGTATAAGTATTTCACATGGCTTCTTGCTATGTTGACTTTTAAGCACTTTTAAAAATCTTTCCAGACTTAACAAAAAGATTTTTTGCAACTCAGATCCTTAAATGAAATTGATGATACACACCGTTCACAATTTGGATACTGTCCTCAAGAAGATGCTCTTGATGATTTGCTGACTGTGGAAGAACACATGTATTACCATGCACGATTACATGACATCCCAGAGGAAGATATTAAAGGGGTATGTAAAATTAAGATTAAGTAGAAATATCAGAAGTTTGTTGGGAAACTACCAAGTAATGCGGGAGTTTTGCTTTTAAGATAGTTTAAAACTGAATGTAGCTAAATACATGAAAGACTTTCAGAAGGACTGAAAGCCTTCTGACTACTTAACGCAACTTCTCAATGGGTTCAATTTGTCTCTTTCTTCGTTTTGATTATTAGGGTTTGTTCAGGATGAATTTTCAAGGGCATATCAGGTTTCAGCTGCATTTGGAAGCTGGTTTGATGGAAGCAGATACCAGAATTTGGCTGCTTATGCTTAATCTTTGACTATCATTTTTTTCCCAAAGGGCCTACTCTCGTCATCCTGGAGAATGAATTTCATTTTTCATGGAAATGATCAGCATTGACAAAATTAACATTAGGGCTCTCTTCACCACTTGTAACTTATTCTATACTATGTAACTTATAATAGGTAGGGGCGTCAAACTCAAGGCCTGGGGGCCGGATCTGGCCCACAGGATGCTTAGATCTGGCCCACGGGGACACCCTGGAAATAGTGAAGGACCGGCCTACAGTGTGCCTCTGCCAGTGAAAACGGAGCTCCATTTTCGCTGACAATGGGTTGCAGGAGGCTGTCGCAGGCAAAAATGGTGCTCAGGAGCCCATTTTTGCTGACAGAGCACTTGGCCACCACAGAGCACTTGGCCCCCGACATGAGTGATGCCATGCTGGCCATGCCCATCCGGGCCCACCCAAAGTCAAATACAACCCTGATGTGGCTCTCAATGAAATCAAGTTTGACATCGCTGTTCTAGGTTATGTGAAAGTCAAATCCTTCTTTTTTCATTTCAAGTTTTTATTTTTATAGAATTCCAATTTCAATTGAACAGTATGTTGTCTAGGTACAAATATTTTTAGGATATAATAATCAAAACATTTACAATAATATTCATTACATTGATGTTAATTATAGTAGTATCAATAATAATAATAACAATATTATTCACTTAACAAATTCATCATACCTTTCTTATATCACTGATCCTATCCACCTATTTCCCTGTATCTAGCTCCTGTTTTTACAGGTAGCCCAGGGGTCTGCAACTTTAAATACTCAAAGAGCCATTTGGACCAGTTTCTCACAGAAAAAAACACACCAGGAGCCACAAAACCTGGGTGGGCGTGGCCAACTTGATGTCACTCACTCCCACCCAGATTCCCTAGCCACATCTACCCAGCCACAAAACCCTTCTCTCTCTCTCTCTCTATGTCTCTTTCTCTACCCCTTCTCTGTATCCCTCTCTGTCCCTCTCTGTCCCTCTCCCTCTCTCTTCTCCTCTCTCTGTATATCTTTCTCTGTATCTCTCTCTCATTCTCTCTCACACTCCCCCTTTCTTCCCCCTCTCTCCCTCTCTATCTCTCCCCCCCGTCCCTCTCTCATCTCTCCCCCTCTTTGTATCTCTCTCTCTCTTCCTCTCCCTATCTTCCCTTCTCTCTCCCCCCCTCTCTGTGTATCACTCTGTGTGTGTGTCTTTATCTCTATCTCTCCCCCTCTCTCTGTATCTCTCTCTCTCTCTCACTCTATGTCTCAGAGTGTGTATATCTCTGTCCCTGTCTGTCTCTGTTTCTGTCTCTGTCTCTCTCTGTCTCTCTCTCTCTCTCTCTCAAAGCCATGGCTGGGCCTAGCCAGCAAGCTTTCCTTGGGGCTCTTTGCTATTCCTTTTATTTCTTTTTGGAAATCCAGGCTGACCCTCCTCCCCTTCCTTCTCCTTTGTGAAGGCAGGTACAAGGCTGCTTTGCTCCTGCACTTCGGCCAACCTCGGAGGGCGCAAGCTCCAACCCGAAGCAGCAGGAGGTGAAAGCTGCCTTATGTGCAAATATGGCACAAAGGCAGGTAAAGTGCCATTTTGTTCCTGCATTAAGGCTCAGGCGAATGCCAAAACGCAGCTTGAGGAGCATCTCCCCATTTGTGTGCACTCTCCCCCACCACCACAGCCAGCCAGGGGGTCACAAGAGGCGAAGGAGAGGAAGGAGAAGGAGGGTTGCCCGAAGGAAAACTGCCATGGCTGGCTCTCATTCTTCAGCCAGCCCAGATTTCCAAAAAAAATAACTAAAAGGAGTAGCGAAGAGCCCCACAGAGGCCCTAACCCTAACCTTAACCTTTGCCATTTGCTTGTTATATATTGCCTTAATCATGTTAATAAATCTCTCCCTAAAATCCATAAATTTTAATTGAAACAACATAAATTGCCAGTTTACATTGTCAAATGCTTTCTTCACATCCAGAAAAATCAATGCCATTTGTTTTCTAGGATGTGCTTCATAATATTCCAATGTGTTTAAGATTATTCTCAATTTGTCTCTTAGGCAGGAAGCCATTTTGATCTAAATGTATAAATTCACGTTGAAGAATGATCATTTTTCTGAATCTCTTTTCCCCACAGATTGTATTTCACCTTCTTTATCGACTTAATCTCATGCCTTACCGATGTAGAGTTGCTTCTATGTGCAGCTATGGCACCAACAGAAAGTTATCAACTGCTTTAGCCCTTCTGGGGAAACCATCAGTTTTACTATTGGTATGAAATACAAACTTTATTTTGTGAGGAATTATTATGCTTTTTTATATTCTCTGTCTCATAGTCTTGCAAAGTAGTCTACAAAAAGATGAGAGAAAACTATTTTGTTAAAGCCAGAGATTGTGCTCAGCATGTGCAGATACTTAACGTTCTGCGTAGAAAGTGGGGCCAGCCTTATTTGTGTTTGGTAACAGAAGATCTTGCTTTACAACACAATTTTCTTTTTTCTTTTACTTTATTTTCTAAAGTATCCTGCTATTTAATACTCAAAGGTTCTAGGGATAAGCAAGTATTTAGTTTCCTTTTGTTTAATTTCATTTAAATTCATTTAAATTAAATCATGGGTTTCCATGCTTCTGATTTAACTTTACATTTTCTTTTCATAGTCGAGAGAGATATGGATCTAGTCCATACGTTCTGACAATACCATCTTTTCCTTTTGGTTGCACAATTTTGAAAAAAACATTATGTTGCCACATTTACTTAGCAGTTTTACAGAATAAACTATTAAGCTTATATTTTCCACCACAACTGCAAGGTGTGTATAATCTGTAACATTTTGCTCCCCATGATTTTAGAGGCAAGTAGATTATGAACCTACTTGTGGTGGGTTACTTTACTCCCTTCATTTTTGACCCTTGTCAAAAGGGTTATCAAGTTCTTCCCATAACTATCACCTTCACTCCTTCCCTCAGCATTTTTGAAACTAGCTTCCCTTCAGCCTTCAAACAAGCAGCCTCACTTTTTCTCATTGCAAGGTCTGGATAATAATGGAAGACCTCCAAGTGGAAGAAGACCTTTTGTTTGTTGATTGGTTTCAGTCACTTCTCCCCATTCTCCCGAAGCCAGATCATGTGGTGACCCATTAGCTACTGAACTACTTGTACAGTTATTTTAATATATTGAATCTAGGTAGTTCCACAAGGATAGAATAGGACCATTCTGTACTCTGATGCTATTTCTGCCCTGTTTTGTTCCTATCTGTTTCTTGAGCTCATATTAATTTATTGTCCCCAATAATAAAATGGGAGCAAAACCAGAGAATAAAGCCAATCACATTACTTATAATGAAGGGCATCTCACCAATCGGGACAACTTGATTTTACAGGATTATAAAAGAGGCAATACAGATAGGATACAGATTGGTAATAGGAGCGGCATAGTTTTATTTATCAAATTTATATGCTACCCATCTCACAGTTTGAGCTGATAAAACAAAATTATGCTGTCAATGTTTTATTTATTTATCAAATTTAGAGATTGCCCATCTCACAAAACAACTCTATGTTTTATGTTGGCATAGAAGACAGCAATGTAGAAATGAGCACTTACCATAGTCAAAAAACATTATGTTGTAAATAAATTCATGAGAAAGGGCTGCCATATAATAGTAGAACAGTAATTAGAAAAGGACCTGAACCAAGTGTCAGTGGGGAAAGTTTCTGTAATGAATTAGGGAACAATTGTTTTCCTAGGGAGATTTAGCCTACTTTCTGGCTATCAGACTATAATTTCTCTATTTGAAAACTATCAGCAAATATTTTTATATCTATCACAACTTTCCATTTTTATATATTTGTACTACTACATTTACTTTCAAGCCTGATCTCATTTATAATATTAAGTGCAATATTAATTTCATATGGTTAGCAGGTTTGCCATTAAGGTTTTTTGACATCATTATTTTACTGCTGTTTTTGATATAAACCCTGAATCTTCTATATTACCCAAGGTTAATACAAAGGTCTATGTTAAATCTCCAGGGATTGTTCTTATTTAGATGAAATTGTGGATCCCACCCCTTCATAGAAACTCCTACATTCATCCAGATTGTTTCAATCCCCTTTCCTGAGTACATCAAAGTTATGGACAACCACAGTATTTAGATTAGCAAACACTGTTGCATTAACAATAGATAGGGAATGTAAACTAAGTGCAAAAATATAACAAAAATCTTAAGATCTATATCTTGAAATGGCTTTCTATATCACTCATTTTATTCATAATTATTCCATGCCTGCAGCAATACTGAAATCACAAATTTACAAGCATTTTTTATCCAGTAATTCTGCATTTTAATAGTATAAGTTGTTTCCTTTCAGTTTGTACATTTAAATAGGGAATACATCACACTGAGTGATAAAAGAGAAATATGCACATGACATATTTTTCATCCTATTACTTATTAGGCAGTGGATAAGCTTGTTGGCATAATGGATTCCTTCTCTCTTTGGTATGCTCTCCATTTCCCACATCTGTTCTGGTGTGTGGGGAGAACTTTCAAAGCATAGTCAGAGGGATTAGTATAAAAAGGTATATAGTATATTAGTATAGTATCAACATTGGTTGCTACCTTTTATGTTTATGTTATACTACAATATCTATAACATACTCCCATAAAAAACAAGTGCTTGTATATATGGTATGATCTCTAGCCTCACAGCACCATATGTTTATAAAAACAAATGAGTTGTTGAGGAGAATTCAGAAAAGGAGGAAACTTCATTCTTATTTTCTTTGTTTTCAATCAGTAAAAGAAAAATATAAAAATAAGCAGTTATATTTCAGATATAACGGATTCAGTTCATCCATAATTAAATCAGAAGCTCACCTTTCCTAGCTAGAACTGTTTTTTATTTATTTCTTTTGTGCAATATCTAGACATTTTGTTGCTTAACAATGAAGCCCTGTGACTCTTTACTCAAAAAGATGGCCTTATTCACAAGCAAGTGAAGAATTTCACTGTTTACCATAATATAGTGGGAATTATTCTGTAAACCTTTAAAATCATGTTCAGTAAAAATGTGGGAGGAACTAACAGGAAAGCTAGTAGTGCTTTTACAAATGTTAAAAAATGTTTTTCTTAACTTGTAATATTTGTTGTCAAATGTTTTGATTTTAGGATGAGCCAAGTTCTGGTATGGATCCTAATGCAAAGAGGCATTTATGGAAAATCATCACCGAGGAAGTGCAGAACCAGTGTTCAGTGATACTTACTTCACACAGGTATAATATGTTATTTGAGGCATAATAACAATAGCACTTAACAATAACACCAACTCTCTCATTTAATGACTTTAATGTCAATATATAAAATACAACTAAAAATTAAAATAGGAAATTAAGGGAACGAAAAAGAGAGGGGGAAAGAAAATATGAGTTATAAGGAAAGAAAGAAAAAAAGCAATTAACTTCTGACTCTTTTTAGTACGGTACAAGATAACAATATTCCAGCCTTAACTTTTTACTTTTACCCATTAGTATATAACTAACCATAACTACAAATCTGTCTAATCAGCAAAAGTAAGGTCAGAGTTTCATTTTTTTTATCACAAGCAAAAAATCCAGAAGTGGTATTCAAATGAATAACATAATTAAATATATTATTTGAATAAAACAACCAATTTTACCATTTCTGCTTTATCTTCCTTGCTGTGAAAATAATATGTATTTTTATTTGTACTTAATAATCTTTGTAAACTATCACCATTTATATTAACAAAATTCACTGTATTCTTTCAGATTCTTTAACCTTAAAGGAACAATACTTTTTTCATCCATTTTGAAGCACTAAACCTTTCTTTAATCAAAACTTTCTAATACATCTTTTTTTTAACTTCCTCATAACATTGCATAAAGTTCACCATTAAATTTAGATTACTCCCTCCAAGTTATCCTCATAGAATAATTTTTTCTTCTTATATACATCCTTTTTAAAACTCCAAATTTTTCTTTAAACTAATACATCTTTTTTTAAAACTTTCTCTTAACATGAATACGCTCAAATATACTTTCAATAATATTTTGCAAACTTTAGGAATTACTTAAGCAGTATATACAGTATAAAGGAAAAAACATTTTCAAATTTTAGATTAAGATTTTCTTTCAATTATAAATTTCAAATTGATAAAAATTCATCCCAATTCCAACTGACTCCTACTTTACTCCATGGAGTAAAGTCTTTATCTCCTCAGGAACAGTGGTGGGATTCAAAGTTTTTCATTACCAGTTCTGTGGGCGTGGTTTGGTGGGTGTGGCAGGGGAAGGATACTGTAAAGTCTTTGCCGGTTCTCTGAACTACTCAAAATTTCCGCTACTGTTCTCCAGAACAGTCAGAACCTGCTGAATGCCATGTCTGCTCTGGAATGTTTGTCAAGTAATTATAAGCTTCTCTTTTTCTCAAGGATTTTTCAACCACAAGGATTTCTCAATGAGACATCTCTAACTCTCAAGACTGGGAAAACAATGGACAAGAGCTATTGACTTAAAAAGGCAGGAGGAAAGCCTAGGATTTAAAACCCAAGATTAACATATATTTAGAACTTGACTCTAGTATTCTGCAGTAAATATAACTTCTGTGCAATTTCAGGTTACATATTTGTGCAAAGTCTGAGACACAAGTATGTTATTAAGTGTTAGTGATTATGGCATTAAAGTTATACATAGTTTTAAATCTCATTTAAAGCTATGATTTAAAACTATGACTACCAAGAAAACAGATTTAAAATGTATATTTTTGATAAATAACCTATGAAATAGCTTTCTCTTCTTGATGCCTGATTACCCAATTCAATATAAATATTATGGCTTATATTTAGAATAATTGCTATTTTCTTCAGCGTTTAATGTGTATATCTACTATGGAAACTAATATCCAAGGAAAGTCACAACAAAATGCAACAATGAATGCAATAGAAAATAGAAAAAAAATATTGAGAAGATCTGGCTTTTCTTGCTTTCACCAGTTCAAGAAAACTTTTGGAGCAAAGATTTGTCAGCTGAACTCCAAAAGTCACTTTTTCTTTGATAATATTCCTTGTCCTTCAGACAGCAGCTCCTTAGACAGATCCCAAAGTTAATCCAAACCTACATTGCTGGTAGGGAGCGCAATGGCTCAAGACAGATTTGTCAAAACTGGCAGCCTGGGTTTGCAACCCAAGCACAACAGGTTGAGCTCCTATTCTTGCCCCAGCTCCTGTCAAACTAGCAGTCTGAAAGCATGCAAATACTAGTAGTAGGTACCACTTTGGTGGGAAGATAACAGCATTCTGTGAGCCTTGGGTATAATTAGGCTGGCCACATGACCACAGAAGTGTTTTATGACAGCACTAGCTCTATATCCGTGCTTCGCTACAAAACTATGTGATCAGGCTTAGTTTTTGGGGAGGAAAATAAGGGGGAAAAATGTGCCTCTCCCTACCAGCATCCATCAGTATTCATCTGGCTAGTGTCCTATCAGTGTGTGAGACAGTTGAGGGCTGTTTGGAAACTAAAACAGTATTTGCTGTGTGAGCAAGGAGCCTGGATGTGGCTTAGCTCAACTGTTCTGTACTAAAGCTGGTTGCTGTTGTGAAACTAAAACCGAACCTCCTTTCTTCTGCTTGTGTTTTGCATTTGGAACAGATTTCTTTTCAGGTGGGAAGGGGGAGTAGAACTCCTTAGCATCAGAGCGTGTTAATAATAATATACGAAATACTAATGCTCTGATGGTCATTTCGAAAAATCATTTCTTAGTGAGCATCTAGAAGTCAAGAGGAACTTATGTGCCAAATTTCAAGTTTGTAGGCTTTACGGTTCTGGAGATTTTGTGATGATGCGTGAGTGGTATATTGCTTTATATATATATATACATTGGTTCCCTCAGCTAAGAAACAGAGATGAACACTACCCCCTAGAGTCGGACACAATTGGACAGGGAAAATCTTTAGCCTTAGTCTTTTTAAATTGCTGCAAATTGTATATAATGTATATAATGTTTCCATACTGCATTCTCCACCATCAAAGTACATAATAACAGTAAAATAGTAATAGATATTTCACAATATGCAAAACCCAATTATGAAAGCATATCTAATCAAATTAACCAAGCCAACATAAATATGTTTCTAAAACATTTTAACAAATCATGTCATAAGAAAAGTGGGTTTCCAAAAGTTGCATTTGCCAGAAGATGGCTAATATCCTGATTGGGTCTTCTCAATCCTCTTAGGTGTTGATGATTTCCTATTTGGGATAAGGAATGAGTCTTCCTGCTTTCTGCTATTGCAGAGGAATATTAGGCAACCAGTTTTCAGGCAGTAAGAGAAATGAACAAGTTCAGTTAAGAGATAGCTCAATGGGGATGTTCAAGTGCAAAGTCACCAACAATTTTTCAAGCTTTGGAATGTTCAGTAGCCTGAATGCAGTAGCTATCTATGACTCATTAAAGCAGCTGTGTGATTGTGGAAACAGAAGCAGCTGATTTAATAAATCACAGATTGGTTCTGCATTTGTGTTGCAAAAACTCCAAAGCACCACTTCCTGAAGTAATCTAATGTATTGCACAGAACTCTAAACAACAAGATCACGGGTGTTAAACTTGCCATGTCTAGTCATTTCTTAAAAACCTCCGGCAATGAAGCACCTACAATTTCTGAAAACAAGTTGTTCCACTGGTTAATTGTTCTCATTATTAGGAAGTTTCCCCTTAATTCCAGGTTGCTTCTCTCCTTTAGTAGTTTCCATCCATTGTCTTGCCTTCTGCTTTGGAAAATAAATGGATCCTCTCCTCTTTGTGGCAGCCCCTGAAATACTGGAATCATGTCCCCTCCCCTCAGTCATTTTTTTCTCTAGACTGCCCATATCTAATTTCTGCAACTTTTCTTCAGACGTTTTTGTCTCCAGGCCCTTAATCATCTTAGTTGCTCTTTTTGCACTTTTCCCAAAGTCTCGACATCTTTTTTGTAATGTGGTGACCAAAATTAAATGCAATATTTCAGGTGTGATCTTACTAAGGCTTTACAAAGTGGTACTAATAGGTCACATGATTTTTTTCTATGCCTCTGTTTATACAACCAAGGATTATATTAGCTTTTTTGGCTGCCACAACACACTACTGACTCATGTTTAAGTGATTGTCCACTATGATTCCATTCTCCCTGTCACAGTTACTGTTTTTGAACCAGATTTTGCCTAAGCTGCACTTGTACCTTTCGTTTTCCCTGCCTAAGTGTAAAACCTTGTTTTTCTCCACATTAAATTTCATGTTGTTGGATAGGGTCCATTGTTCAAGTCTGTCAAGATCTTTTTGGATCCTGAGCTTGTCTTTTGGGATCTTGGCTATTTCTATCAGCTTAATGTGGAATTAAGGGTGGGTGGAATTAAATCTATTGATACGGTGAGCGGGAGAGGCAGATTTGGCGGTTATAGGGGGCCATATTCTGTATTGGGAGCGCGCCCTCGCTGCCTGTCTGCTGTGGTGCGCTCCAACCCCCTTGTCATCTCCCGTTCCCCAGGGGGTCTGAGCAATCGGGCCCTGGGCCTTCGGCTGATGTTATGTAATGCCAGGTCTGTTGTTAATAAAGCCCCTCTCATCCACGATTTGATTTGTGAGGGGGGTGCGGACCTGGTGGGTGTCACCGAGACCTGGCTGGGCCAGGAGGGGGGAGTCCCTCTGGTGGAGATGTGCCCAGCCGGGTTTCGGGTCTTTCATCGGCCGAGGGCCCAGGGGAGGGGAGGGGGGGTTGCGGTGGTTATTAAGGAGGATCTGTGTCCGAGGGAAGCCACTGTGTCTCAGACGACCGGGTGTGAGCTCCTTTTCGTGAAGTTCGGTCCCAAGGTTCAGGTGGGCTTGCTGGTCGCATACCTGGCTCCCTGCTATGTGGCAGCGGCCCTGCTTGAGCTCCTTGAGATCATAGCTGGCGTGGCAGTTGGGACCCCCAGGCTTATGGTCATGGGGAATTTCAACTTGCCATCTGCCGGCGGTGCCTCGGGGACTGCTCAGGAGTTCATGGCTTCCATGACGGCCATGGGCCTAACCCAGTTAATTCGGGACCCTACTCACGTGGGAGGTCACACCTTGGATCTGGTTTTTGTCTCTGATCAGTGGCAGAGTGATCTGGGTATAGGGGATATAGTTGTGGAACCCCTGTCGTGGACGGATCACTCGCTCCTGAAGCTTGACTTCCGTTCCGCACCCCCTGACCGCAGGGAGGCGGGACCATTAAAATGGTACCGCCCCAGGCGCCTGATGGACCCTGATAGGTTCCTGATGGAGCTTGGGCCATTCCCCGAAGCTCACACACACGACTCGGTTGAGGGCTTGGTCGCCACCTGGGATAGGGTGGCTGCTGGGGCCCTTGACCGAGTTGTGCCCTTGCGGCCTCTGACCCGGTGCCGATCCCAGGTGGCTCCCTGGTTTTCTGAGGAGCTAAGGGAGATGAAGCACCAGAAAAGATGCCTAGAGAGCAGTTGGAGGGCTAGCCACTCTGGGTCTGACCGAACACTATTATGATCTTATATCAAGACGTATTTAGTGGCAATAAGGATGGCGAGGAGGTCTTACCTCTCCACCCTTATTGCGTCTGCGGAAAACCGCCCAGCCGCCCTGTTCAGGGTGACCCGCTCCCTCCTGGAGGTGGGAGCGCGGGAGGACCCCTTGCAGGGACGGGCTGAGGAGTTTTCTAGGTTTCTGCAGGACAAAATCGCTCAGATCCGGGATGAGCTGGACTCCGACTGGGCATCTCCGGGCGGGGGGGCGGGGGTGGATATTGGTGAGGTCAACTGGGTTGAGTTCGATCCTGTTACTGTGGAGGATGTGGACAGGATACTGGGGGGGCTGAATGCCACCACCTGTTTGCTGGACCCGTGCCCCTCCTGGCTGGTCTTGGCCACTCGGGAGGTGACACGAGGCTGGTTCCAGGGTATTATAAATGCTTCCTTGAGAGAGGGGCTGTTACCCGCCGCCTTGAAAGAGGCGGTGGTGCGGCCCCTCCTCAAGAAACCGTCCCTGGACCCAGCATTGTTATCTAACTATCGTCCTGTCTCCAACCTTCGCTTTGTTGCGAAGGTTGTTGAGAGTGTGGTGGCACGTCAGCTCCCGCAGTACCTGGATGAAGCGAGTTATCTCGACCCCCTCCAATCGGGCTTCAGGCCCGGGCACAGCATGGAGACAGCGTTGGTCGCGTTGGTGGATGACCTCTGGAGGGCCCGGGACAGGGTCCTGTTAGATCTCTCAGCGGCTTTTGATACTGTTGACCACAGTATCCTATTGCGGCGGTTGGAGGGGTTGGGGGTGAGGGGCACCGTGTTGCGGTGGTTCACCTCCTTCCTCTCCGACCGTTTGCAATTTGTGTTGATGGGGGGACAGAGATCGGCCCCGAGGCCCCTACTATGTGGGGTCCCTCAGGGGTCGGTGCTCTCGCCCCTGCTGTTCAACATTTATGTAAAGCCGCTGGGTGAGGTCATCCGTGGCTTCGGGGTGGAGTTCCATCAGTACGCTGATGATATTCAGCTGTACATCTCCACCCCAGGCCACCCCAATGAAGCAGTCGAAGTGATGTCCCGGTGCCTGGAGGCCGTGCGGAGTTGGATGGGTCAGGCTTCGTCTCAACCCGACCAAAACCGAGTGGCTGTGGTTTCCTGCGCCCAGATACAGCCAGCTGTTTCCTTCGCTGGCCGTGGGGAGAGAGGTTTTGACCCACGTGGAAAGGGCGCGCAACTTGGGTGTCCTCCTGGACGTATGGCTGTCTTTAGAAGAACACATAGCAGCCATCGCCAGGAGGGCTTTTTATCAGATTCATCTGATCTACCAGTTGCGGCCCTTTCTGGATCTGGGCGCACTTCGCACAGTCACTTCCGCCCTCGTTATCTCCCGCCTGGATTATTGCAATGCTCTCTACATGGGGCTCCCCTTGAAGAGTCTCCGGAGGTTGCAGTTGATCCAGAATGCAGCCGCGCGGGTGATCGTGGGTGCCCCTCGGAGCTCCCACGTTACATCGCTTCTCCGCAGGCTGCACTGGCTTCCTGTGGCCTTCCGGATTCGATTCAAGGTGGTACTGATGGTATTTAAAGTGCTCCATGGCTCGGGACCTGGGTACTTACGGGACCGCCTACTGCCATCGTCAACCTCCCGCCGCCCAGTACGCTCCCACAGGGTTGCCCTCCTTGGGGTACCGCCGCCCGGCCATTGTCAGCTGACGGCCCCGAGAGTTCGGGCTTTCTCTGTGGGAGCTCCCTCCCTATGGAATGATCTCCCCCCGGAGATACGAGCCATGACAGATATTCTGACCTTCCGGCGCGCAGTTAAAACCCTATTTTTTAGACAGGCTGGCCTGGCCCAGTAATCAGGTTTTGGTTTTAAACTTAATTTGGTTTTAATAATAAATTTTTAATTTTTATTCAGATCCCTGATTTTATATTCCTAAATTTAATTTTGATGGGACACAGCCGGACCAATCGCGTTTAATATATTTTTAATTGTATTTATAGTGTATTTATTATGTGTTTTTAGTAGGCTGTACACCGCCCCGAGTCCCTTTTTGGGAGAGGGAGCGGTATAAAAATATGATAAATAATAAATAATAATAATGTCATATCAGATTTGATGAGTTTCCCTTCTATTCCCTCATCTAAGTCATTAATGAAGATACTGAAAAGTACTGAACCTAAGTGAAATCTTGTGGTACCCCACTGCTTACCCTCCATGTAGATATAGTACAGGAGTGGGATTCAACCGGTGTTACTACCGGTTCGGTGACTACATTTTGCTGCGCGTGCATGTAAAAAACCTTAAGTTGTGCCACCCGGAAAGCTGAAAAGTGCTGCTCACAGGTACGCAGCATTTGAAAAGCCTCTTTTTTCTTGCTTTTTCAACCTCAGCTGTGCCATGCAAAGCAGCTGAGGTTGAAAAAGCAGGAAATAAAGGACAAGTAAGAGCGCGGGCAGGTGGGTGGGCCAAACAGCAGCAAACACAGAACTGGTTCAGTGTCTATTGCTCTTCAGAACTACCGGTTCTATAGAACCAGGCAGAACCAATAGCATCCCACCCCTGATGTAGTACCATTAAGGATTACTCATTGAATACTGCAGCCAAAGTGGAGAAAGTAATAAAATCTGGAATGTCTTCAGCTGTCTTCATTTCCAAGTGGGAATTAATCAATTGAAGGTTATCGTGCAAAAGTTCAAAGAAGGCAATGTGTTTGAGGAAATTAATTTGGCTTCTTTAAAATCCAGCAATCTCTGTACAATTGTAATGGCAAGTCTAACTCAGAGAATTTTGATAGGCCTATGCATACTTGGGATCACAGAACATTGAATGGACTGAAGTCCTTGACCTCAAATGCTTTAATGAAGTTTCTCTCTGGGATAAGCAAAAGGCTAGGCTGGAGTGAGGGAAGGCTTGGCTGCCCCACTCTGCAGTTCTTCTGAGTAAATGTCTCTACTAAATAAATTGAACTCAGAATGTCTCTACCAAAGGTGGTATTCAACAGGTTCTGACTGGTTCTAGAGAACCGGTAGCAGAAATTTTGAATAGTTCAAAGAACCGGCAAATACCACCTTTGACTGGAAATTTTGCAGTATCCTTCCCATGCCATGCTCACCAAGGCACGCCCACAAAACCAGTAGTAAAAATATTTGAATCCCACCACTGGTCTCTACCAAATAAATTGAACTTTCCAACTTTGAAATCCAATGGATCCTCAGAAGGAACAAAGAGACAATCTTTATAAAATTGCATGCAAAAAAAAAAGATAAAAAAAAATTATGATTGAACCTAGATTAACATTAATTAATTAATTAATAGCCCCATTGTCTTCAAAAAGGCTTTATCATGAAGTTGCATATTTTGTTGTTTAATGCCTTTGGACAGAAAGAATTCATTATGTGATCTTCATCACAATAGAAGATGGGAAGACTATTCTTTTCTTTAAAATCCATTCAACTCCATTCCTAGGTCCATATAACTGATAACAGAGTCATTGTTTGGCCAAGTGCAATATAGATCTATGGTACCCTTGCTCTTAATGGACTCTACCCTGCAAAATCGCAATAAACCAAATGTGCCAAGTTCAAAAAACAGTTGGAGCATGAGACTAGAATCACAGAGAATGAACCATTTAGTTGAGTCCAATTCCCAATTTATGCAAGAATCCAAACTGATCCCAGACAGAGGGCTACTTAGTCTGTACTTACACACATCTGCCAGGGGAACTTACCTTGAAAAGAAGTGCCATCGTTGACTCGCTACACATCCCTGCTCGCAAATAGACAATAGTAACAGAATAGGGGAGGGAAGGCATTGGAATGTATGGGAGGTTTGGGAGGGACCTGTGGAATGCAAGTGTGCTGCCTGGAGGTATGAGACAGACCCAAACCACAAAGTTATTGCCTGGGAACATCCAAGACAGACAGGCTGTTTCCAAAATAAAGCAAGTGCAACTGATTGGTGGACAATGGACAATGGGAGCCAGGTGGCAGGGGGAAGGAAATGTTTTCCTATGCTGTTTGCATGTGAAAATGTCACAATTGGCTTTTCTACTTCTGTACCCATAATGGCTTTTCAGTAAAGTTATACCCTTGGAGAAAAAAAAGTCATGTGAGTTTCTCTTGCTGTTTAATGCAGTGGGATGGTTGACAATAGGTTCCATTATTGAATAGTAAGAGCGCTGATTTCGAGTAATTGCTATTACATTAATAGAAAACATCTATAGGTAAACATCTACCCATTTCTGGTATTTCCATTCTAAGATAATTTCCCTCTTAATATTTTATTGTCCTATCAAATAGTTCCAATACTTTTTCCAAACCTTGTGGAATGTGATTCTTACTATCTTCTCCGTGAGAAAATATTGCTTCTCATAACTGGATTGTACACCTATCTTGCAAACCTGTCAGTCCCATCTTGCTGGTTATTGATCGATATGTAAGTTGGGAATTTTTTGAGAAGATTGCAGACAACAAGATTTGTTCCAATATCAGGCATTCTAGTTGAAATAGAATTGAAAATGCAATATCTTTTGGTTTTCAGCATGGAAGAATGTGAGGCTCTCTGCACACGGCTGGCTATCATGGTAAATGGACATTTCCAGTGCTTGGGTTCATTACAGCATATAAAAAACAGGTTGGTAAAATATTTCTTTTGTGACAACTCTTACTTTGCCACCTAAATTGAGCAAGCAGTAAAGTGTATAAGAGCAATTTTTGCTTTAAGGGAGGAAATGGTACAAAAATTACCAAACAAGTAATGTTTTAGCTTTGTGGATGAGTGAACCAAGGTGATATAATGAAGTTATTGCATTCTATAACATCTTTTTATCGTAACATAGATATTCAGAGCAAGATTCGTCACATTCAAATATCAAAGGATGAGCATAAGACATAGCATAGATAGAAATTCTACCTACACAAACCACTGATGCTGCAGCATTTAGAACATTCTAACCTTCTGAAATTTGAAGCTGACCCAGATCCTTAATGTGCTTTTGGTTGTACTAGAAATTATGCTTCATTTGGTTTTCTAGAAATACTGCTTGGGATTGCTAGACTTTTTATTACATTTTGAATCTAATAAATTATACTTTTCATATTTTCCTCTAGATTTGGAAAAGGATTCACTGTAAAGATGCATTTGAGTAACAGTGCAGACAACATTGAGAAGCTGACTCTATTTTTACAAACAAACTTTCCAAATACATATTTAAGGGTATGTATTTTTACATATCTATACTGTGAAATGCCTGAATATTACATTAACAACTTGAGAAATCTGGTTACATTTCTTTGGGCTGCAGGGAGATTTCTGATATGATGAAATATTCTTTCATGTGCTTAAATCAGCAGAATTTGAGGACCTAGATTCTTGGTGGCAATATGCTGACTCTGTAAACCACTTAGAGAGGGCTGTAAAGCACTATAAAGCAGTATATAAGTCTAAGTGCTATTGCTATATCATTAAGGCTAAGCTAAAGTGCAAAAAAGTGCAATGAATATTTTCACAGAAGAGAATATAATAATGTAAGTCTCTGTTGTCTAGCCACAAATTAAAAAGAGGCCAAATTATTCTTGATTAATGTTCTGATAGAAATTATAGCATCCTGAATTAACTGTAGCATTCACAAAGTAATACAGTATTATCAGCTAAATGTTATCACATTTGTTCTATAAAATTAAAGTACACATTGTGTTTTATAGTTTTTTTTGGAAATTGGAAATATGTTGTCAGGTGGACATCAGCATTTGATTTAAAAATCTGCATTTGTCTGCATTAAATCTTATTCATACAGGACCATCAACTGAACATGGTGGAATATCATATCCCAGTGTCTGCAGGAGGTGTAGCAAACATATTTCAACTTCTAGAAATGAACAAAGCAGTTTTTGAAATTAAACACTTCTCTGTGAGTCAAACAACTCTGGAAGAGGTAAGCAATAAACTTGTCTCATTTTTTGTTGACACAATAGCATTAAACTGTAAGAATCACCTACTTCTGGATTGCAACTCCTTGGACATTGGAACTCTTTTCCTAGTTTGAGGCAAGATAACTTATAACTGTTACCAGCAATATGTGAAAAGCATGCCTTGTATAGAATGCCTAGAAATCTATAGAGTGTGTGATATTTTTAGGCGAAGTATGAAATGCCTGTGTTATTTTAATATGTTATATGCTTTCCTTGTCATTATATATAATACCTAGGCATTATGCAGAATGTTAAGACCTATTTAGATAAAATATGAAAAGAGAATCATGAAAAGGGTCAGGGTTAGAATTAGCCTAACCTTAACTTTTTATTGAAAACATGCATATGAAAATGAAAGAAGAAAAACAAACTGAAGTACAGAACTTTTTTACTGAAAAAACAAAGGACCAAAGAACTCAGAAAAAGCCTAGAAAAGATTCCATAGATGAAAATTCTAAAGGGAAAAGCAACTCAAGAAGTGTGAGAAACTCTGAAAAATGTGATCATAAAAGCCCTGTCTAGCACAATACGACTGAAAAAGAAAAATAAGAAATTCAAGAAGAAACCAGCATGGCTGCACAAAGATCTCTCTGATAAACTGAAAGACAAAAAGGCCAAGTACAAAAAAATGGAAAGAGGGACACACAACTAAGGCAGAATATCAGCAGATAGCCAGAACCTGTAAAAATGAAGTCAGGAAAGCAAAGGCTCAGAATGAACAAAAACTTTGAACAAAAGCCAAAGATAATTTTTAAAAAGTTTCTTTCAACATATTAAAAATAAGAAAAAAGTCAAGGAAATAGTTGGTCCACTAAAGAGAGAAGATGGCAAGGAAGTAACAGGCAGTAGGGAGAAAGCAGAACTGCTTAGCTCATTCATGCAAAAAGAAACTATAGCCCAACCTACCAAAAAAATAAAAAACTACTGCAAAAGACAGAGTAGAAATAAAAATTAAAATAAGCAAGAAAATGGTAAGAGACACCTATCTGATCCTGACGAATGTAAATCACTGGGGCCTGATAATTACATCCCAGAGTTCTGAATGAGCTAGTGAGTGCTATCTCAGAACCATTGTGTCATATCTTTCAAAACTCCTGGAGCACCGGGGTAGTTCCTGAGGATTGGAAAAGGGCTGATGTGGTTCCCATCTTCAAGAAAGAAAGAAAAAGCTGAACTAGGAACCTTCAGACCAATCAATCTACATCAATACCTGGAAAAATCCTGGAAAAGATAATCCAAAATCAGATCTGTGAACAACTAGAAGCAAATAAAGTTATAACTAGCAGTCAGCACAGGTTTGTTAAAAACAGATCATGCCAAACCAATCTTATTTCATTCTTTGATAAGGCAACTAAGTTAGTAGACCAGCGAAATCTGTGGACATAGTATACTTAGATTTCAGTAAGGCATTTGATAAAGTAGACCACAGCCTACTTCTTAGTAAGCTGACAAACTGTACTCAATGAGTAGTCCTTAATGGTACTACATGTACATGGAGGGAAGTAAGCAGTGGGGTACCACAAGATTCTGTCTTAGGCCCCGTACTTTTCAATATCTTCATAAATGACTTAGATGAGAAAATAGAAGGGGAACTCATCAAATTTGCAGATAACACTAAGCTGGCAGGAATAGCCAGCATACCAGAAGACAAGCTCAGGATCCAAAAAAATCTTGACAACCTTGAACTATGGGTCCTATCTAAAAAAATAAATTTTAATGTAGAGAAAGCAAAAGTTTTACATTTAGGGAAGAAAAATAAATAAATATATAAGTACATATTAGGTGAGACCTGGCTCAAAAACAGTAAGTGTGAAAAGGACCTTGGAGTCAAAGTGGATGATCATTGAATGTGAGCCAGCAGTGTGTGGTAGCAGGTAAAAAAGCTAATACAATCCTTGGTTATATAAAGAGGGGCATATCACATGAAGTATTAATACCGCTTTATAAAGCCTTAGTAAGGCCATATCTGGAATACTGCAACCAATTTTGGTCACCACGCTACAAAAAAGATGTTGAGGCTTTGGAAAAAGTTCAAAAAGGAGCAACTAAGGTGTTCAAAGACCTGGAGACTAAAATATATGAAGAACGGTTACAGGATTTGTTTTTGGCTAGTCTGGAGAAAAGAAGTGGGGTGACATGATAGCAATATTCCAATATTTGAGGTGCTGCCCCAAAGAAGAGGGGATCAAATTATTCTCCAAAGCACCAGGGGATAGGACAAGAAACAATGGTTGGAAACTAATCAAGGAGAGAAGCAACATGGAATTAAGGAGAAACTTCTAACAGTGAGGACAATTAACCAGTAGAACAACTAGTCATCAGAAGTTGTGGGTGCTTCATCACTGGAGGTTTTAAGAAAAGACTAGACAGCCACCTATCTGAAATGGTATAGGGTCTCCTGCTTGAGCAGGAGGCTGGACTAGAAACCTCCAAGATCCCTTCCAATTCTGTTCTGTTCTGTTCCGTTCCGTTCCATTCCATTCCATTCCATTCCAACCTACTTGCTGTAACAAAGAAGGATAGAATGGCATTTTAGCGGGAGTATTTTATACTTTGCCAGTGTGCCTTTTGGTACTACATAGAATGCCTAGGAAATGTGTGAAATATTAAGCATTTCATACTTTGACATCCCATTTTTGACATTCTATGACATTTTTGACGTTTTATGCCAATTTCACACATCGATGGTAACATAACTAAAGTTTCCTGCCTTATAATTCCATTTCTAAATTTTCAAGAAAATTTATAAAAAAGCAAATTAATTTGTTTTTCTTTTAAAATATTCTATCTCACTTTAGTGAATCTTCAAAATAGCAATATCTTAATAAATTGCTATTACAAGATAAAACACTTATTAACTTTTACGCATTACAACCTGAATATTAATGTATTCAGTATTGCTAATTAACAATGGACTTGGAAGAAAAGGTAGATCTTAGCCATATGCCTAGTAAATAACACTCTTGATCTCTGGGGAAATAATTCTGAATAAAAGCACCCTCATCTTAATCTCCAAAGTCATTTGGAGGAAGAACTGAAATACAACTTCATTTGCACTCCATCTCTCTGAGTGTAATATAGCCCTTGGCCCCTAACATAGGAATCAGCTATTAATACTAACAAAAGGCAAATGAGTTAATGGGCTTTGTCTGAAATTCTTTCCACCCGATGTCTAAAATTCATTTAGGTTGAATGTTACAAATTTGGTAAAATAAGGGCTGTCATATAAGAGGTGTCTTAGCAGTACCTGCAGATTTCTTCATTCTTGATAAGCCTCTGTTTTATTTTCGTAACCATAACATGAATGTCATATTTATACTAGTTATAAGAAGTCCATTTAGAAAGTCTCTGAGAAACAGAATGTGTTTAATTTCATGTAATGTTTTTGTTTCATTTTAGGTGTTCATCAACTTTGCTAAAGCTCAAACTAGCCCTGATATTTCAGATGCAATCACCTATACAAGTCCAGAAGTTTAAGGGAACATTTAACTGCTATACTAAAGCTTTATGCCAAAACTTCTTGACTACTGTATTAAAGCTTTTCTTTGCAAGTTATTTTATCCATATTGTATTCTAGACCAATAATCTAGGCCCTTCCCTTTATATCAGATTGGTCTTTACTTTTCTCAAGTTTTTTTTTCATATGTAAAGAAAACATAGCAGATACAAATATATTGTATTTCTCATCATGTATTTATGAAATTCTTTCCATACTCCAGTTCCCAAGAAATATATTCAGTGAAAAAGAAGAGCTGATTTAAGGAATATAAATCGAAAGATTGCTATATAGAGAGATTATGACAATGTTAAATAAAAAAATTAAAATGACTGCATAATCTGTTAATTTCTAATCTTTGTTTAGTTCTTGGCAAAAGGAAATGTTTGTAAAGATAGAAAAGTATGGTGATATATAGCAAATAATGTGGATCAAAACTAGTTTTAGGAATATTTGGTTTCCTTTAAATGTTTTAAATGTCTTTATGTTACTCCTTAACTTTGCATAATGTTGCTTATCAAAAGGGAATAGCAACATGATGGGTATGGGTTTATGAAAGTGTGGCAAATTATATTTCTGTCACAATGCCCAAAATCTGGCCACCTATATAACATATTCTACTTGGAAATTTGGGCAATATTGTATTATATTAATTGTGACCTCACTATTTCATACATGTGTCTTTGTAATAAGAACTTTTTTCCTTTGGAAATAAACAAAAGCGTACATTATACTCTGTAAACATACATAAATATTAACAATTTGTTTTATTTCCTGAGCATCAGTGGAGAATAAGAGGACTTTTATTGCAACAGGATTTGCAAGAAGTTTCACAAGGCAGGGAACTGTGAATTACATTGCACATTCTATTGGTGAGCTGGAGAGAGGGTAGTGATTTGCTCAAAATAGTCTTTGCCTGTTTTGCATATTTCAAGATCAATGGAAGGGAAAGCCGTCAGAAATCACTGCTAAATTTAGAGTTACCCTGTGGTAAGATGGGCAGCCAATAAAATCAATCAACCAGCAATGGAGAGGAAATGTAGAGTAGAATTGCCCTAGACTTGCATTTAGTCAAACATTTTCATGCTTGATTCCTAATGACTTCAAAATCATGTCCATGCAATTATCTTGCTAAGAAGATAAAACAAGTTAGTGATTGTATTCTGGGATGTTTTTGACTTCTAAAACTAGGTGTGTTGATGTTGAGCTTCTGACTCCAGACAACACCAACTGGGATACAACTATTGAATAACTTATAGATATAGATGTAGTACACATATAAATATGCCATCATTCTGTAATGCATCTTAAAATTGTACAGTCAGCGTCCATCCATGATATAGATGACTGATAGACAAAAATAGCAATAAGAGGAGAGAGAGTGTGCGTGTCAAGTGTATGTGTTTTCTAATTCCTCTCTCCAAAAGAAAGAAAGAAAAAAAAGAACTCAAGTCACCAGGAAGGAGGAGGAATCCGACCAGAATCATGAATTCTGATCCATTAGGAGTGGCATCTGTTAATAGGATGCCCAAGATTCTAGTGTGGACTCCTCAAAGCATCACCCCAAATCCATGGTGACATTGGGTTGAGAATCTGAAGGCTGAGAGGAAGGAAAAACCCAAGACCGTGAGGGGAAAGTCAGTGCTTCTTAAGTAAACCAGATAGTCTCTTGGGCAAATACTATACAACTACTACAAAGATCAGGTGGATGAATACTTGGAAACTGCACTATGAATCTTAATACTTAGGGGTGATCCAGTGTTAGGAACATCTAGCAACCCTGCCCTGAATGTTTGGATGTTGTTGTGGCTTCTACCTGATTTTGCCTAGGTTTATGCCTCTTCCATGTTTTGACTTAAAGTATGATATTGCCTTGGTAGCCCATTTCTGCCTGCCTTTTGAAGCTTGGGAAATCTTTTTGCTCCCTCCCTGCATAACTTCTGGAGACAGAAGAAATATTGCCATGGTTTTTGCAACATGTAAAAAACTGAAGAGACACTCTGCAGACAGTCACCAGGAGTCAACAGACTCTAAGCACAATAAAAGTGTGTTATTACTTTTTGATATTTTGAAACTCAGAAAAATCTCTTTAAAAAATTAGAAGTCTTTTAGAGGTTATCTTTAGAAATTCTAAAAAGTTTTACAATGTTTTAAAATTATAGAAATACCCACCTTTGCTCTTTCTTTTTCCTGCAATGCGAGTTCCCCCCCCGTCTCTTTTAGAAGGGGCTAAATGGCAATAGCACTTAGACTTATATGCCACTTTACAGTGCTTTACAGCCCTCTCTAAGCGGTTTACAGAATCAGCACATTGCCCCCAACAATCTGGCTCCTTATTTTATCCACCTTGGAAGGATGAAAGGCTGAGTCAACCATGAACCTCGTGAGATTTAATCTGCCAAATTACAGGTAGCCAGCAGGC
Source organism: Bungarus multicinctus (assembly GCA_023653725.1). NCBI lineage: Eukaryota > Metazoa > Chordata > Lepidosauria > Squamata > Elapidae > Bungarus > Bungarus multicinctus. The sequence goes on from CM042836.1 coordinate 164,471,360, forward strand.
AGCATAAGTAGCCTGCAGTACTTGCACTCTAACTACGGTGCCACCATGGTTCATTTGAAAGCATCATGAGAAAGCACAATACTCTTGAGATTTAAGTAGTTGCTGGAGAATTATCAACCTAACAACCAGTGAAATATTTTATCTTCATTTGTTTAAATTCCAAAACTGCTTACTTGTTGCCCTCAAGTTCTTTCTTGTAAAGAACTGTATTTTCTAAACTATTTTAGTGCTTCAATTTTTTTATCCAAAATATTTTCTTTTTAAAAACTGCTTGTGCTCATGTTGTTTCTCCCAAATGCTATTTTATTTTAAATCTTATTATTTTGTTATGCTGAAACAAAACACCAAACAAAAACATTATGAAACTACGTTCAGTTCCTCAAATTCTGCAGAGGACTGAATTATTATAGCCCTATAAACAATGTGACCAGAATTACAACAAGCTACTCACAGAAAACATCGTAATGCATTTCCGAGTGCTTCCTAGCTCTTTTTCTGCTTTTCAGTATAACTTCTGTGTTCCCCTCTTGCATTTGACTGCATGACACAAAGCATCAAATTACTTGTTTCTTTAATGATAGAATTGCTGTATCTGCAAAGAATTTAGGAACTGAATGCTAATGCTTTGAAACCAATCTCTAATCCCAGGCAGCACTTCTCTTTACAATGCCAGTGGCATAATGCTGAGTAGAAGAGGATGCATCTTCATTCTGATTTGTCCTGTAATATTTTATATTTGACTGAGTGGGGTAAAATGAGAAAGCCATCCTCTGACAAAAAATCTATTGAAATGGGTTAACAAACTTTAGCATTACATTATCACTTAAATGAAATCATTTATAGTGTAAGGTCTCCTGACTTGGCAGTGGGTTGGACTAGAAGACCTCCAAGGTCCCTTCCAGCCCTATGATTCTATCTTTCTATCCTGGGATAAGTTTCATTACAGAAGACACTGGAATATGGGGTAGTATTATTAAATTTGTTACCATTTCTAATTTCAGTAACAGTTTTTAAAATTTATGTATGCATTGGAGCCTGGCAACAAGCAGAAGGTATTATGTAAGAAGATTTCTGGCTCTATCAAAGATCACCCCTTGAGAATAAGATTTTTCTGTTCAGTTCCAGATCTTATATCCTGAATGGAGAATAAAACTAAATCAGTGCTCCCTCAATTTCATGTTGTTTAAATTAATCTAAATTCATTGTATAATTTCCAGTACTGTACCTGAGAATTTATAGTTCCCCTCCCTGATGAGCAGGCACTCAGGTCTGATACAATTGCTATTCAGAAGGTCCTGTGGAAAGTCAATACTCAGAAAGCTGCTGGCCCTGATAATATCCCTGGGCGAGTACTTAAGGAGTGTGCTGACCAGCTGGCCATTGTTCTCACAGACATCTTTAACCTCTTGTTGCATCAGGCCATGGTTCCATCATGTTTTAAGACTGCCATCATTGTACCAGTGCCCCAAAAAACTATCATCACATGCCTTAATGATTACCATTCAGTTACACTCACTTTCATTATGATGAAGTGTTTTGAGAGATTAGTTTCATGCCTTTCCCCTACATTTGACTCATTAGTTTGCCTATCCGAAGAGCTGCTTTATAGATGAGGCATTTTCCTATGGGCTTCATCTTAGTTTGGCACACCTGGAGGAGAATACTCATGTGCAAATGCTATTCATTGATTTTAGTTCAGCATTCAACTCAATCATTCCTCAGCATTTGGTGAACAAACTGGTCCTCTTAGATTTTAATACTCTTTTATGTAATTGGATACTGGATTTCCTTATTGATAGGCCCCAATTTGTGCGAGTTGGAAGAAAAGTTTCCAACTCCATCTCTGCTACTATTCACCTTGATGACCCATGACTGCTGTACCAAATCTTTTACAAATCATATTGTGAAGTATACGTATGACATGGCAGTGGGGAGACTTATCCGGGACGACAGTGAAGATGCTTTTATAGGGAAGAGGTGAAGGCTCTGGTGGACTGGTGCAATAAAAATAACCCAGTTCTAAATGTTAATAAAGAAGATCATTGTAGTTTTAGAGCCAGAGTGATCACATTCCACAAGTATCAAGGATGCAGCTCTAGGGGTGGTTAATAGTATTAAGTATCTGGGGGTGCTGATAACTAATAATCAACTGGTCTCTCCACATGTCATCCTTAGTGAAGTGTGCAAACCAGTGCCTGCATTTCCTGCATTGGATGAAGAGATCACATCTTTCTCCTGGCCACTTTTTAGAGGCACAATTGAGAGCATTTTAACAAACTGCATCACTGTTTGGTTTGGTGGCTGCAGTGCTTCAGAAAGAAAGTCCATTCAGACAGTGGTAAAGACAGCCGAGAATCCTGTTATTCAGGATACAGGCTAGAGCTCAAAACATTGTTAGACACCCCAAACACCCACTTCCTGGTCTGTTTCTGTTGTTCTCCTCTGGGAAGAGGTTTCAAAGTATTTCTAGCAAAACTACCAGATTCTGAAATAGTTTTGTTCACTATGCCATCCATCTGATAAACTTGCAAGATTTGTTTCTCTCGCCATGTACATGTATACATCTGAACTAGACTGTGTTGTTTCTCCATATCATATATGTGGGTATATGCATAATCTTGTATTTATTTATTTAGTCATGCTTATGTAGTATATATTGGAGATATACACTTTGAGAGCTGTATGCAATGAAATTTCATTTTAATGTATGCCAATTCGTGTACATTCAAAATGACAATAAAGTCTAAGTCTTTCACTTTACTCTGCATTTATCAGGACCCAACTCAAGTGCTAAGTTTATTTCTAGACTCAGCACTTCAAAAAATTTAGAGAAATTGGAACTAGTTCAGTGAAGGTTACAAGAATGATCTGGGGATTAGAAAGAAAATACTGTACAAAGAGACAAAGAGTTGACCATGTTCAGCCTTTAGAAGAGAAGACTTGGGCACTACTTCACTCTTGAAATACTTGAAAGGGTGTTACTGCCAGGGTTCCAAGTAATAAATCCATCGCAAGCAAGGCTTCGAGGCAATTGAGTTCCTCAAATATTTCTTTTATTGGAAATATCACATTGGCAGATATCAGGTGAATACCAACTCTGAAAACTCTCGCGGTTTTCACCTTATTAAAAGATTTTCTACTTTCTCAAAACAGTCAGTCACATGATCCAATTACCAACAACCGGGTGGCATCACTTCACCTTCTTCTGACCAGGTGTGAGAATATTCTTGGTTCCCAAGAGAAAGTATTTTGTTTTGGCTACAAAAATCCCTCTATCTCAAATCCCACCTCCCTGACCCTCAGCTCCAGTGTGGCAACACTGAAACAGACCAAATGGCTTCGGTGAGGACAGCTTCTGGGTTGACAATCACGAGAAGAATATCACAACCCTTTTTCTATTGTTCTACAACAGAGGTGTCAAACTAGTGTTTTTATACAAAAGCTCAGAGGTGGTATTCAGCAGGTTCCGACCAGTTCTGGAGAACCAGTAGCAGAAATTTTGAGTAGTTGGAGAACCAGCAAATACTACTTCTGACTGGCCCCGTCAATCCCATCTATTCTCTGCCTCTCGAGTCCCAGCTAATCGGCTGGGTCTTCTTTTGTTGCCCTGCACAGGAGAGCAGAGCTGGAAAGCAAGTTAGTGGGATGGGGAGGGAATGGGATTTTGCAGTATCCTTCCCCTAGCATGCTCACCAAGTACGCCCACCAAGCCATACTCACAGAACTGGTAGTAAACATTGTTGAATCCCAGCACTGCAAAAGCTGATTCTATCTGAATGTTAAAAATGTTGTAGGATTCCTCAAAGGTAGTTGACAAAACTCCTGATTGCTTTCAATCAGTTGCTTCAGTATTCTAAGGTGAATTTCACTATGGAGTAAAAGGCATTCAAAAGACTTTTTTCAGTAACTGCTGGCAATAGGTCTTTGAAGGCATATTCTTATGACGTCAGTTTCACTTATTAAAACATCCCTTTTATTAATGGTTTAAATCAAGTTTTTATTAAACAATGCATGGTTTTCCTCACTGCCCACCTCAGCCTTTTGAAAGAGAAAATTATTTCCAACACATGCCAAGAACGTATAAGATATTTTAATGGAAACAGTCTTTTAATAAAAGCCTGGGTAGATAATCGTCCATTACTACTACGTCATATTTTTAAGGCTTCAGATGCCTGATTTTGTATATCTTCCATGCTGGTAATTTGTAGCAGATTCAAAGCAAGACTTACCATCTGCTAACTTGTTCTTTTTTATTTAATCCAGTTGCTTCAACACTCCAACACTGGACCATCAATCCAGAGGATTGTGTACAAGCAAATTAATTCCTGATACCCACAGCCTCTTCCCTTGTATTGCCCTTTCCATTGAAATAAAGGTGTATCCAACAAGCCCAATATTCCATAGGTGGGTTATCACAACATGCTTCCATAATCCCTAGTATATAAATTATACCCTTATGGTCCACAAAATCCAGCTCAACCTGTTTGTTATTCATACTTTATGCATTAGCATGGAACATTGAAAATAATGGGTTTGATTCCCTTTGATCAGTTTTTCTTTTTCTCTATGCCTGTATTTCTTTTGATTCTTTGTTAAAATAATAATTTCCAAAACTCTTCACTTTGCAGTCGTATTCAATCCATTAGTTGCCAATTTATTACTCAGTAATGATCATGATTCCCACCCTCTTACATTCTCGTTTCTAGAGATAAACTACAAACAACCCCAGCTTTTAGAAGATATCACCCAAAGCCAATTTAATTAAAAACACAAGCTTACTTTGTTCAAAACTTCAAACACTTTTGTTAACAGTCACTTATATCTATTTAGTAATTATAAGAGAAAGTAAATGGCTGCAGAGATAAAATTTAGGGAGATAATTTACTTCTTTTCCCCCTCTATGTGTAAGAAATATACTTAACAAAGCAAGCATGATCCTAGCATCCAAAGTTTAATTTGGATGTTTGGACTATATGGTCGATATGTGTTTCAATAGCCTGGTTCGCATAAGAGTGATTTCAGAGATTAGAAATATAGCATTGCATAATGGGGAGAAAATGGGAGTGTAAGGCATCCAGAAAGTATCCATGATATCAATCACTCCAAGACATTTTCTCTCCAGTTGATTTATTTAGAAACAGATCTGGCATGTCAAAGGCATTTCCCAAAGTGAAAAAAATTTTCGCGTGTTACACAGAATCCACCTTCTCTCCTCCCTTCTCTCCTCCCACTTCTACACTTCATAAGTCACGAGAATCAATTAACTGCCACTGGAATTTCTTAATGCGACATACAGAATAACCTTGAACTTTTCAACTCCTCCACCCCCTCTTTCATGAAATGTGACAGCTGAATTTTAAAGCTGACAGGCGTCCTCCCTTGAAAACTCCTCCTCCTAAAAGAAAAGGAAAAAAAAACAGATACAGGGGTTAACACATTGTCCTTAATCCTCGGTTTGTGAGGAAAATCCTCATGGAATTGGTTAATCAATTGATCAGCATGAACATCCCAACTCTTTATCCACCTAGCATCTGAGAGAGGGTATCCTTTCCATAAGACCAAATATTGCAATCTGCCATGGTGTAACCTAGAATTGAGATTTTTTTTTAATTTCATAATGTGTTTCCCCCTGTACCATTAACGGTTGCTGCACACGCGCACATTCATCCGAGCTGCCCCATGGCCACCACGTGGTACGGAAAGCTATGAGAACAACCGGGACAAGTGACCCAGTTCGGGGGCGTGGCCAGCCAGGGGTCGCTACCAGTTCTGCGACCCAAGGCAAATGACCACTAACAGTTCTCCCGAATAGGTGCGAACTGGTCGAATAGCACCTCTGGAATCCAATAAGACATCTAGAACACCCAGTATCAATGACAGCTTCTAACTCCCCGGCCTCCCTTGTGTTTGGTACCATTAACTTGACCTTGACTGTAAAAGGTATGATGGAATCACTCACCATTGGGTCGTCTTTGCAGGGCAGGTTCTCGGGGACGTGGTGGCAGTCTGGTGGTCCATTGCTCCCATCTGCGCAGAGGGGGCTTTCCCAGCTGTGTTTGGCAAACTCGCCCCTGACAAGAGGTCTTTCTTGATTCTTCCGACCTCTAACAGCTGGATTAGACTTCGACTGTGGAGCTTGTGGTACAGGAGCAGGGGCCAGACAGTCTGCTGCTCTATGGCTGGCTTGGCCACATCAATAACATTTCAGCACCCTGGTAGGTTGGGTGTGAGCAGTTTCGGCTGATCCGGTCAGTGGTCTCCTAGCCACAATTCTCTTAGGTGGGGCTGCCGGAAGGGAATTCCTGTGTGGGTTGATACTACGATCTAAGCTGAGGAATGCAATATACCACGATTATAAGGTCTCTGGGATTCCCCTAATTTCACAGGCCTTCTTTACTTCTGGATCAATGGCGTTTTTAAAATAATGTAAAGTCATTCTTTCAGGCCAATCCATGAGGTGGCTTGCAACCCTTCTAAAGTCCCAAATAAATTCTGACAAGGGTCGCTTGCCTTGCCTCATTTCCATTAACTTCTCTTCATTCTCTGCTACCCTGTCTGGACTTTCAAATCTGAGTCTTAATAATTGAATAAATCCGTTTACATCATGTAATTTGGGGGCTTATATGTTGTGTAGTTGGGCAACCCTGTCTGAAGCATCCCCTTCATTCATCCCATTTGTTATGGCCATAACCAAATCGCGCTCTGTGGCGTACTGATCTCCAAATTGTTCTATATGGGATCGGATTCGAGTTTATTTATTATTTATTTATTTACTAAATAATTTTATATACCGCCCTTCTCCCGAAGGACTCAGAGCGGTGAACAGCCAACTAAAATATATATAAATTATAAATACAAATACAAATAAAAGAGAATTAAATTATAGGCTGCCATTTAAAAATTTAAAACCCCCGATTAAAAATAAGCTAAAATTTTCATACCCCAACCAATCAATTCTAAAATTCCTTATTTAAAATCCCATTTGAAGTCAGCTCAGGCCGGCCTGCTCAAAGAGCCAGGTTTTCAGATCACATCTGAACGCCCTCAGGTCAGTGGTTGTCCGTAGCCCCGGGGGCAGCCCATTCCAAAGGGTAGGTGCCCCCACAGAGAAGGCCCTATTCCTTGGGGTCACCAGGCGGCACATAGATGCCGTCGGGACCCGAAGGAGACCCTCTCTGTGGGAGTGCACCGGTCGGTGGGAGACTACTGGCAGAATGCGATCTTGTAAATATCCTGGTCTGATGCCATGGAGTGCTTTAAAGGCCAAAACCAATACTTTAAAGCGAACCCGGAAGGCTACTGGTAACCAATGCAGCTCGCGCAGGAGAGGCGTCACATGGGAATATCTCAACGTCCCCATAACCACCCGCGCGGCCGCATTTTGCACCAGTTGGAGCCTCCGGGTGCTCCCCGCAGGGAGCCCCATGTAGAGGGCATTACAGTAGTCCAGCCGGGAGGTGACAGGGCGTGGGTGACCGTGCGTAAGGTGTCCCGATCAAGAAAGGGCCACATCTGGCGTATCAGGCGAACCTGATAAAAAGCCCCCCTGGAGACGGCCGTGATGTGATCTTCCAAAGACAGCCGTACATCCAGGAGGACACCAAGATTGCGAGCCCTTTCTGTGGGGGTCAAGATCTCATCCTCAATAGCCAGCGACGGAGTCAGCTGACTATATCGGGCCGCCGGAAACCACAGCCATTCAGTCTTGGAAGGGTTGAGTCGAAGCCTATTCCCGCCCATCCAGTTCCGCACAGCCTCCAGGCAGCGGGACATGACCTCCACAGCATCGTTGGGGTGGTTTGGGGTGGAGATGTAAAGTGAGATGTGAGTGAGGAAGTAATTGAAATGTTCATGGCGGCCATCAAATACGGCCTTAAAGGGTATTTGGTCCAGTATAGCCCCTGCAGGTTATACTGGAATTAAAGGAACTGGCCTGGTGGCGTACGCAGGCTAGGTAGGCCCCCTGTATCCTGGCTGGGTGGTGCCTCTCTGGAATAGGGGTCCCTGTGGCCTCACTGCCGGTTGGGGTTGCATTTGTGGTTGCCAGGAAGATGGGTGTGGCCTGATTCCCTGGTTGGGTGGAGGGGAAGTGGCTGCTGTCTGTTGTCTGGGCAACCCCCCTTCAGACCAGGGCTGAGTTGGTGCTGGCTACCATTGGCATTGAATCCACCCCTGGCCTGGATAAAATCCCCACCCTGGAGGGATAATCTCTGCAAAATTCCCTCTGGAAAATGAGGGAATTGCCTCGGAGGCTGCAACATAACTCTGTCAGTTGATGCATCTTTCTGGCTTCCTCCACCTGGCATCTGTATAGTCTCCTTCCTCCAATCGGACAGAATAGAAATCTACCTGGAGCTTGAGGAAGATTTCTCTTCTAACAGCTGGATTACCTCTGGGTTATAACAACTTCTTGTGTTGAAACGCTTCGGTATAGCTCCCAAACCTCTTTCCTCTACTGTCATTCTGGAAGCATCCATCATCTCCTCCAAACAAAGGCTTGCAGATTCAATTAATGTTCCGGAGGGAGGGGCCCCATATTTTCCCCCTCCATATCTCCAACTTTGGCTGATTGTTGATCTCTCTCCATTTCAGGGAAAAGAACTCAGGGGTATCAGCCAAGCCCTTTCAAAAATAAAAAGAAGACTTTGGGAAATAAATGTAAGGCATCCAGAAAGTATCCATGATATCAATCACTCCAAGACATTTTCTCTCCAATTGATTTATTTAGAAACAGATCTGGCATGTCAAAGGCATTTCCCAAAGTGAAAAATTTTTTCACGCGTAACATAGAATCCACCTTCTCTCCTCCCTTCTCTCCTCCCACTTCTACACTTCATAAGTCATGAGAACCAATTAACTACCACTGGAATTTCTTAATACGACATACAGAATAACCTTGAACTTTTCAACTCCTCCACCTTTCATGAAATGTGACAACTGAATTTTAAAGCTGACAGGGAGAGTGGATGGTATTTAGTAACTCAGTCAAATCTTTCACTTGGTAGGAAGTTTAATAATGGAACGAATGTTTTTGACCTCCGAAGTATGTGAAACTTGTAATAGTTTACTATACCGTTTAGAATATCACCTTTGGTCACTTTATGTGCAAACCAGAAAGATAGAAATAGGGGTATTAATATTAATGGAGTAGAATATCTCGTAACTTTTTTTGGCAGAATCTATATAAAAAAATTACAAGCTGACCAAATTTGAATAACTTTCAGAATTTTCCCTCGGTATCAGGGTCATCAGAATCATAAGTCAAAGACATGTGTTTATATACCTCCCCTCAAATGGATTTCTGCTTCAGTCTCCGGGGCTTGGGATTTGTTTTTGAATCTGGCACCCTGTTCCTCCAGGAAGTTGTTGCTGTTCCCCAATTCTGGCGCATCGTCATTATGGAGTCTCGTCACCCACTCTATAGCTTCTTCTCTAGATTGGTGGCCATTGTATTCACTATCTCCATGTCATATGGGTTAGCTGGGGCATAGCAGTCTAGATGAGTCCACACCTGGTTGGGGAAGAATGCCAACTTCTCCAGGTCCCCATCAAATGTTTTCATTGGTGGCAAGCTTACTAGCAGTGGAGGAATGGGGTGCCCACGGTCCAGGCCACAGACAGTAAGTCCACAGCGGATGCCCGTGCCATCCAGGCGGAGGCTGAGGTTGCTCCACTGAACTCGCCATTCGCTGCTGCTATGGGGGGTTCTGACTTTGGCTAGGGCTCACTGCCATGGCTGGCTGGGGCGGAAACTGGCAACTCGGGCCACCGTGGTTGGGCTCGGGTTCTGATGAGTTAAAAGCAGCTGAGCTGCCCAAGCTGCTGTCACCACAGACATCCCAGGTTGATGCATCAGCTCCACTCAGATTTCCACATGATTATATCTCCCTATCAGCCGCTCAACCAATGGGCTCTGAAGCGCATTTAGGTACTTCTATTCCCTGTGCTTGTTCCACTCAGTTTTCATCTTGGGATGAAGGAAGCTGGTGATTGAGGGGACCTCAGGGGGAACTCTGCTTCAGCGGCCTTCGGCACAACCCTGAACCAGGTCTCCCTGTCTGCTTGGTAGAGGTCCTCAGTAATTAGGGCATCCTCTCACATCATTGGCCTTTTGGGCCTTTCCACATGGACTTTCAGCCTGGTCACCAGTAGTAGGATCTCCTCTCTGGTCTGACCTGCCGGCTGCACAATCCCAGCAAAGCAGTGCTGGGTTAGCAGCTGCTTCCCGTCTTCTCCATCTCTGACTTTCCCGAGTCTTTTCTGTCCATCCGATATTGTCGGGTGGGTGGCCAGGGCTCAGGGCACTGGGGTAGATTCAGGAGAGTTGGTTTAATGCCAAGGTTCCGACTAATGAACCCAAGCAAATTAGAACTCTGAGACTAGAATCTTCCTCAAAGGACTTCTTTACTGGGTACATCATATCAGTACTACTTCAAAGGAAAACCAACTCTAAATCTTTCCCATGGTTTCAGTATAATTAAAATAGGAAATAACCCCATCCCCAAAGGCCACAGGTCACATTGGCCAATTGGGTTAATTGGCGGACTCTCCAGGCACTCCTTCCCCAAACTTATCCGTTGCCGGTAGAGATGACCTTAGTTTTCATGGGAAAGCTCTCTGTTGTGTCTAGTAAGGCATTCCAACTTCCTTCCCCCCTCCCCCGTGTGGCAACTGAGGAACAGTTTCTAGGTTTGTTTTAAAGTTGACAGAGAGCTTCAAAGGGGTCCTAAGTGCTTTCAGATTCTTGTGATCAGTCCATACTTTAAATGGCACTTTGCTCCCCTCTAGAAAGTTAGTAATGCCCAACAGTTGGCAAAATCCTCCTTCTCCTACACCACCCAGCATCTTTCAGGGTTGGTGAGTTTTCTGGAGATGTATATGCATGATTGCAGGTTTCCCCCTCTGTTCTTATGGAGGAGAACTGTGCCCATAGATACATCACTAGCATCAACCTGGATAACAAAAGTGTCCTTGGGGTTAGAATAGCAATGGATTTAGACTTATATATGACTTCACAGTGCTTTACAGCCCTCTAAGCAGTTTACAGAGTCAGCATATTGCCCCCAACAATTTGGGTCCTCATTTTACCCACCTTGGAAGGATGAAAGGCTGATTCAACCTTGAGCCCGGTGAGATTTGAACTGCCAAATTGTAGTCAGCTGGCAGTCAGCAGAAGTAGCCTGCAGTATTGCACTCTAACCACTGCACCACCAGTTCATCCGCAAACATCTGCTTGAGCTTCTTGAATGGCCCCTGGCATTCCATAGTCCACTCTAGTGGTTGGCCAGGCTGTGGCTTGACATACACACACCTTTTTCTGTCTTCAGCAGTTTGGTGATTGGCAAGGCTGTCTTGACGAAAGAGGGAATGAACTGTTGGTAAAAGTTTGCAAACCCCAGGAAACAGCTGCTTGCTGTTCAAGGGGATTTCCATTCCAGAATGCTTTTCACTTTTCCATCTCCACCCCTTTCCTTGATGCTTGGTACCCTAGGTAGTCAAGGTGGGTTTTGTGGAGCTCACATTTAGACAGCTGGGCATACAGGTTTGCATCCAGTTGTTTTTTGAGCACCTGGCGAACCAGCTTGATATACTCCTCCATTGTTTCAGTGAAGATGAGAATGTTGTCGAAATAAATTTGGACTCCCTTATATAAGTGATCATGCAGTACTTTGTTAATCAGATGCATGAATATGGCATCACCTTGAATTGGAAACTCCCCAGCGGGCAATTAAATAGAATATTTTATTGGGCAAGTGTGATTGGACACACAAGGAATTAGTCTTGGTGTAAATACTCTCAGTATATATAAAGAAAAGATACATTCGTTAAGAATCAACAATCATAATGTACAACACTTAATTATAATCATAGGGTACAATCAACAATCAAATTATACTAGGAAACAGTCAATATAAATCATAAGTATACAAGCGACAAAGTTACAGTCCTACAATCACAAGTAGGAGGGGATGGGTGATAAGGAGTGATGAGAAGTTTAACAATAATAGTAGTGCAGACTTTGTAATTAGTTGAACAGTGTTGAGGGAATTATTTGTTTAGCAGAGTGATGGCTTTCGGGAAAAAAACTGTTCTTGTGTCTAGTTGTTCTGGTGTGCAGTGCTCTATAGCGTCGTTTTGAGGGATGTAGTCTTAAATGTAGTCTTCTACTAGTCCCCCTCTTCGATTCTCACTTTATAATATGCTTCTCTCAGGTCCAACTTGGTGAAGACCTTTCTCTTTGCCAGGTAGGCCAGCATGTCCTTCATTAAGGGAAGAGAGTACATTTTCTCTAAACACACACTGTTTATTCCCCTAAAATAAATGCATAATCTCATCATCCCATCCTTCTTTTTTTTGAATAGTATGGGGGTTGCCACGCAAGATTTAACTGGTTGGATGAAACTCCTGACTACGTTTTTGTTTATGTACTCTGTTAACTCCTTCATCTCCTTTGGGGCCATGAAATAAATCTTTAGTTTAGGAAGTTTCACCACTGGCAGGATTTAAATTGCACAATCGGTGGGGCAGTGGGGAGGCATCAGATCGCATTCCTTCTCACTGAACACCTCTGCTAGAGCCCAGTATTGTTTTGGGATGGGTCCTTGGCGTTTGCTCCTTCACAGTTTTCAAGCACTCATTCTCCTTAAGTTCTGCCCTCTGTGGAGCAGCTCCTTTCTCAGGGCTGTTTTGAGGGGCGAGCAGGCCTTTTCCTAGTATCATTTTTCTCTCCCGCCTTTCCCATCATATCGTCGGGCCCCACTTCTCTAGCAAGGACAAGAATTACAGTCTCACTCATTTTTGGGACTATCACGAAGTGGATAATCTCCCAATGTTAACTCATCTCTAACCTCATTGGCTGGATGTGTCATGAGGGACCCTCCTATTAGTGATCTGTCGACCTGCTGGAACCTCACGGCTTGGGGCAGGTTCTTCACTCAGAGTCTTATCACTTAGTCTTAGTCTTATCTTAGTCTTACCATCGGTAGGCCAATTAGCCAATGGGTGCAGCTTGAGTCTATTAGGGCAGGGGTCGCCAACCTTTTGGACCTCAGGGACCACCAAACTCATAATTTTAAATCCCGCGGACCAGAAACCCTGGGAAAATCCCCCAAAAAGTCTGCAGGAAAATTCCCCACCCCGTTTTCCTACTGATCGATCATTCTTTATTTGGGATCACAGCATACTGTCTCCAGCTCTGTTCTCAGGGGGAGAGAGAGGAAGGAAAATTTAACTGCAATCCAAGAAAGGGCTAAAAATGTCAGTTCTCATCCTCATCCAGAGTTCTTTTTCTTCAGGTTCTTCTTACCTTAATCCATTTTTTTATTGGTAATAGAAAAAAGAGGAAAAAAAGAAAAAAGGGAAAGTAGCAATTTGGAAGCCAAATTAGCCCACCAACCTTCAGTATTCAATCCTCAATTATTATATTTCCAACAAGAAAAAAAAGGAAATTCAACTGCAATCCAAGAAAAGGGTAAAAATATCTGTTCTCATCCACATCCAGAATTCTTTTTCTTCAGGTTCTTCTTACCTTAATCCAAATTTTATTGGGAATAGTAAATATGAAATGCAACCAAAAGAGAAACAAGAGAAAAGAGGAAGGATTTTTTAAAAAATAATAAATTGTAATCCAGATTGGCCCACCAACCCTCAGCATTCAATCCTCTACTATTGTATTTCCAGAAAAAAAAGATTTCACATAGCAAGCTCAAAGGCATCAGAAAAAAGAAAAAAGTAGTCCAAGAGAAAGGGAATCCTTTAAGTGTTCAGTTCTCAGTTGTCTGATTTATTTTCATTAAGTTCCAAGAGCTACACTGTTTAAGTCTAAGTGATCCACTCTTTATCTTTCACCTTCAGACAAAATAGCCCTGTTATTTTTCTATTCCCATGTAACCAAGGTCATATATTTTCCCTTTTCTCTTTTCAGTCTTCTATTTTCACTTCAATCTGCAGGTGGCTCTGTTGCTCTGCTTTCTCTTTTCTCTTCCTTATATTATTCCAATATAAGGTATAGTTCTTTATCTTTTTGTATTTTATAGTTGAAAACAAGAAAAAAACAAAAATCTAATTCTCAGTTTTAACACTATTCAATATTTTTAGTTATTCCAACATGTCCAGTCCAGCTTCAATACCAAATTTCTTCCAAAAAGTCCATGATCAATTGCTTCCTTTTTCAATTGGCTATTTAAAACAAACTTTCCTCACGGCTTACAGGGATGGAGTGGAAAGAAACCCACTTCCACCTCTCTTTTAGCCTCTTCTTCACCCCACTTTCCCAGGGGTGGCTCTTTCTCCAATAGTTAATTTTAATTTACATTTCTCACCCAGCACAATCACACCTTCTTTCCAGTTTCTCTTTCTTCCGGTAGCTGTCCCAGCTTCGTAGCAGCTTGCAATGGCCATTTTTCCATGCCGTTGGCTTTGAAGGCTTTCTCCGGATCAACCAAGGAATTTGCAGATTCCCTGGGATCGACAGAGTATGCCTTCTTCAATCATCATCCCTTCTGGATGATTTAAGTCCAGCTGGACCTCCTGACAGCTGGGATTTTGATGCCACCCCTGGAGCTCCGGAAAAGCTCATTGTATCGCTGCGACGTCTGCTCTGTCCTCCCAGAAAAAAAGTTTATTGAAGAGCAGAACCAACATGTGGTTCTGGGGCAGCTGACCAATCGGTTTGGTTTGACATGGGCTTTTATACAGTTTTTTACAGCATTTTGTAATCTGGAGGCTTGCTTTGTGTGGGTTTTTATTATCTGTTGGATCTTAATTATCAGCTTCCTGAACCTAATCTGTCAGGCATGTATAATTGATTTTATCCTATTATCTATTGCCTCTTGCCTGCCTTTCTTAATGGACAGGTATTGTTTCATATCCCGTCCTTAACCCCATTGTCTAGAGGTGAAGTTCTTTTGTCTTGTGAATAGCTGGCACAATCTTAATGGGCACAAAATATCTACTGGGGGCTGTTAAGACTGCGTCTGCTTTTCTCTTTAAGATCATGTTTCTCCATTTCTCCCTTTGGGGAAAAATAATATTCTGCCTCTTAATATCCCCAAAATATTTCTGGGTAGGGGGCTTCCCACAACAACATAACAGAATGATACAAGCCACTATTGCTCATGTAATGGGAGCTGTTTGTTATATTCTGACAGTTATTTAAGGAATATTGTCAACTAAAACTTACTGCTCTGCATCACAAAATTCTTATGACGAACTTCCCCATTAGAAATAACTTGCCTGCTCTAAATATCTTTTGAATACAGATTTATGACTTCAGGTAGGATTTCGCAATACAAATGTCAGTGAGCCTGTTATAAATTGCTTTTGGCATCCACATTCTATCTTTTATTGGGCTTAGAGTATTTCTATCTGAAAGTGATAAATTCCCCTATAAGTGCTTTGTATGCTTCAATAATTACAAATATATGGAAGAGGTTTGTGCATGCAGGTTTGTGCATAGGTATCTTTAAAAAACATATTCAGTAAAGAAAAAATAGGATGGGCTGAACCATGAAATGTTACTGAAGAAAAATAATGTGCTAAATAACTTGATAAATGAGAGAGAGAGAGAGAGATAAAAATACATGTTAATAAAGGTTTTTCAAACAGCCAGTATGGGTATAGGAAACAGATTTTATTTTCTACACAATTTTGTCCCTTTTATCCAAAAAGGCAATTATGTAGATTAATATTCAAGTTTAATTTTTGCTTAAACTTGGATGAGCTATACAGTTTATTTTACTAACTCTTGCTCCCATTTGGATAGTCAAATGTAAAACACTGTAGGAAGCCCCAAAGTAGCAGCAAGATTACTTTGGTTCTGTGAGAAGCAAAAGACACTGGATGTTAGATAATAGTGAAAATTAATGTTAGCCATATTAGTGGATAAAACACTTAAAATGTTTAACTCTTAGAACTTATTCAGATAATAAATTTAATTTCAAACATTTTTCCCCAGCAACTGGAGGTGAAGAAATATTTTCATTGTCTTTCTTCCATTTATAAAATTGATTCTTATGATATTGGTTTGAAGAATTGTGATGTTTTCTGTGATCATGTAATATCTATTCTGCAACCCAGACATTGCTGTGTGGCAGTGCTTTTCCAAATACAATTGGTGTTTATGGACAGATTGAATAAAAAGAATGCACCATGCACTGTTTTTATAATCCCCTTTGGAACACCAATCACTAAAGATTTATATGTGTTCCCAGGCATGGGAACTAGGAAGTTACAATCATTCAAAGCAGGGGTGGGATCCGACAAGGTTAATTACCAGTTTGGTCATTTATGAGGTTTGGTGATTTACGATGTGCTTCCCTGCACGTTACCTGTGTGCACCTGTAAATTGTCATCAGCACGCTGTATGCAGAGAAGCAGCCTTTGAAACAGCACTTTTTTCCTGCTTTTTTAACTTCAGCTGTGCCTTGCACGGCAGCTGAAGTTGAAAAAATCAGGAAATAAAGGTCAGGTAAGAGCCCAGGTGGGTGGGTGGGCAAAAACATCAGCAGACATAGAACCGGTTCTATGTCTGCTGCTCTTCAGAGCTACCGGTTCTACAGAGGTGGACAGAACCGGTAGAAACCCATCCCTGATTCAAAGCCAATACACTGTAGTCATTTTTTCTGCATTGGAACTGGGCCTCTGCTGTCATTGTAGGATATATACACACACACACATAGTTCTTTTTGAAGGGTTTTTTGTTCTGAGTTTTTATATTTTTACAATGGCAAGATAACAATGATATAACTCAAATTAATAAACTCAATCAAAATGATTATCAGTTGTAATCAGCAAAAGGTAGCCAGTATTACATAACTTTTGTCACATTGTATAGCACAACCATATTATTATTGGATTTTGTTATTTTTACAATTCAAAACAGTGTACACAATGCTCTCACCTCTTTTCTTCCACAATATCCTCGTTAGTTGGGTTGGGCTGAGAGAGAACAACCGGTCCAAAATCACTCAGCTGGCTTTCATGTCTCATAAGATACCTACCATTCTGCCATTATACAGTATATAAAGATGGGGGTCATGTTGTCAGATATCTTTTTTCAATGTTCAGGTTTCCTAAAAGCATAAGCAGTTGGTTGTCTCAGTGGTCAACTCTCTAATCAATTGAACAGAGAACATTTGGGAAAACATTGCACAATCTATAATTTCATGTTAGGATTTCCAACTACTTCAAACAAAGGCAGAGTAAGGAATACAGGTAGTCCTCAAGGTACAAACCTAATGGAGCCTGCCCATTAGGTTCATAAGTAAAAAAATTAATCAAATGAATCAGACTCAATTTTACAAATTTTTAAAATCAAATCCATTAATTGAATCAAATGGCTCATTAAATGAAGATCTGACTTACTTCCCATTGCTAATTAGCTGTTTCCGGTGTACCAAAGGAAGGAGGAACTAAATTGCCTCCAATCAGTTTGAGCTCTCCATTTACAGTTTTAAAGAAACCCATTTACTGCTGATCAGCTCAAGCTTCTTGACAGCTGTTCAGAGGGGGTGGGGCGGTAATTTACAGAACTCTCCTATTGCAGTTGCTTTTTTAAAAAAACACCTGCCACTAATTATGGTAGCTTAAGAGTCTCCAGCCAAGCACTGGGGAGATTTACAGAACTCTTGGCTTGCAATAGTAACACAGATGGAAGGGACTTTGAGGTCATCTAGTCAAACCCACTACTCTCACAAGAGTATTTCTGATAAATGCCTATCCAGTCTCTTCTTAAAAGTCTCTAGAGATGGGAGAATCCACAACTTCTGGAGGCAATTTAGATTTAAAACCTGATCAGAGCAAGTCTCTCCAAGCAAAATCCAAAAACTCATATAAATAGCTTGCAAACTTGAAAATCAAAAGGGCCTTGGTGGTGCAGGCTGTTAGTCATCTAGCACTTAGTGCAAGCTGCCTGCAATTAGTGCAGGTTCAAATCCCACCAGGCTCAAGGTTGACTCAGCCTTCCATCCTCTCGGGGTAGGTAAATTGAGGACCCAAGATTGTTGGGGGCAATAAGCTGACTTTGTAAAAATGCCGCTTGAGGGGGCCAAAAAGCCCTAGTAATAAGCAGGCATATACAATGGAATGAAGGCTATTGCTGAGCACCTAGCATGGTGCTCCATAGACTGTAAGCCGCCCTGAGTCTCCGGAGAAGGGCGGCATATAAATGTAATTAAAAAAAAAAAAAAAAAAGTTTAGAGAAGAGATACAGCACACATTATAGAATGCTTTGTGTAGATACTGGCTAACATTTCTACAAGTAGTTTCAAAACAAATGCAAACAAACTTCATCTTTGCAAAGAACTGTACTTACAAACACAATACTGAAAAGTACTGTACAGCAAAATATAGTAGAGTACTTAAAAAGAAGCAGAGCAATTCCCAAAGTGCTTACAAGCAGTACAGTACAATCAGAGGTGGTATTCTGACCAGTTCTGGAGTTCTGACCAGTTCTGGAGAACCAGTAGTGGAATTTTTGAGTAGTTTGAAGAACCGGCAAATACCACCTCTGACTGGCCCCTCCCCCATTTATTTATTCTCTGCCTCCCGGGTCCCTGTTGATCGGCTGGGTCTTCTTTTGTTGCCCTGCACAGGAGAACAGAGCTGGAAAGCAGGTTAGTGGGGTGGGGAGGGAATGGGATTTTGCAGTATCCTTCCCCTGCCATACCCACCAAGCCATGCCCACAGAACTGGTAGTAAAAAAATTTCAATCCTATCACTGAGTACAATGGTGTAACAAAAAGGAATATTTTAAAATACTTACAAAAGCAATTCCAGCACCCCAATTCTCAAGCCCAGGCAGCAGATCCTACATGCAGCACCAAAACAACAACAACAAAAAACTTGCCGCTGGGCTGGTTGCAAAAACCACCAGATCTTATTTGTCCGTGTGACCATGGACAAAAAAAAACAAACCCTGCCAGCTTCAGGAAATTGCATCTTAACTCAGAAAGGCTCTGAAAAAAGACAGAGTTAAAAATGGTGGCTGCTGCATCAGTAACTGAATCCAAGTCACATGGTTACAGAGGCCTCTTTTTGATCGCAGTGTTGAATTTCTAACGTAAGTATCCTATCTGAATAAATTTGTTTTATTGAAAATTTGCTAAAGGAACCTTCGTATATAATCTGTAATGATTATATATGTGGTTGTTTAAAGCTACACTCATTATTAAACTATCATGTTGCTGGAACAATGCACAGAAGCTGGCTGTTACAAAATATTTCCAGACTTCAATAAATGTACAGGGATTATGATATCCTTTCTCTTCCAGAAATGAGTCTCAGGTCTTAAGATTTTTTTTTTCTTCAGTCATTGTTTGGGGAAAATAACTTATTAACTCAAAACTTGGGAAACTACATCTCATAAGAGAATAAAAGATTCTAGAAGTGAACCACTGGCTAAAGGGTTGGTGTCACCAAAAAAACTTTGGATTCCTAGACTATACTATTTCCATGATGGGCTTCTGGCAAGGAATGGACTGGACTTCACAAAGACTAGGAAGAATGTTTTCAGAATACTGTAGGAATCAAGACTCAGGACCACATGGAGATGAGACAAGCTGCTTTCTTTATTGTCAGGTTGAGAATAAGAAGAGCTGTCTGCTCTCTTGCCAGAGTTCGTTCTATCTCTCTATATTCATGGTAGCATACCAGTGGTTAATTTATACACTATACATCTATTTAGACAACCTTTGTTACTGTCTGCTTAAGCAGTTTATACATTCATTTCCAGTTAGGATTAACTTTTAATTAAGATTAACATAAACTTCAGTTCCTGCCTTTGTTCCGTCCTATCTGGGTGTTAAGGTCTTGTTTCCTCCAGGTAAACATGCAAATGTTTCCCCCAAGTAAACATCCAAACGTTGCACTTTGCACGGAATGTTCTTTGTCTGAGGTTTGCCATCCAAGACAAGAATATCCAGAAAGCACAATGTCTACAGAATACGACTGGCTCAACTTATCAGGAGGGCTTCAAAGTAAAATTGAGGGAGAACGGTGACCAATCTTTAGGATCTTCAGGAGCTAATTCCAAGCAAAACCCCCTAGAAAACAAGTCAAATAATGAGGTAAGGCGGGATGGGAAGGAAGAAAAACTCAAATACCAAGTAGGAGACATAGGAAGCATACCCAGAGTCAGACATAAAGAGCTCAAGGGCCTATATACGAATGCATAAAGTTTGAGAACAAACGGGGTAAACTTGAACTATTAACATGACGGTTGATATGATATAGTTGGAATTACAGAAACTTGGTGGGACAAAACCCATGACTGGAACATACTGATAGAAGGATACAAACTATTCAGAAAACCCAGACCACATAAAAGAGGAGGCGGAGTTGCACTGTATGTAAAGGACCACTACATTGCTACAGAAACGCATGAAATGAACCAAAGATAAAAACCTCCTAGAATACATAACTGTCAATATAAAAGAAAAAAAAAAGAATGACATGGCCATACATGTATACTATAGGCCACCCAACCAAGCAGAAAAAATAGGTGTACTTTTTGCTAATCAACTAACAAATATATATAGGAAATACATTTAAGCAATAATGGGGGATTTCAATTATCCTGACATCAATTGGAAGACTAATTCCGCACTGTAGGAAGTTAGCACTCACCCCTCTCCTAGAAAAATGAAATATCCTAGGAAATATTAAAAAGGCAGAATATTCCCCTAAAAAGAGTAGAAACTCAGAAGCAGAAACTCACCTCAGAAGCTCACCCCCACCTTTGCTAATGGACTATTACTTTGGTCTAGGCCAGCCTATTTTACATAACAAAGATCTCCAGGTAGAGCTATAATAGGAATTGCCCAAAGCCCTTTCATTACATCATCATTCAGCAAGGCTCAACCAAGCCTGGGACTCAGGACAGCCTACAGAGTTGCCCTTGCATGGCCTCAAAACGTAGACACCAAACCGGTAGTAACACCGGTTGAATCCCACCCGTATAGGGGAGACATGATAGCAGTGTTCCAATATTTGAGGGGCTGCCACAGAGAGGAGGAGGTCAAGCTATTTCCCATAGTACCCAAAGGCCAGAAAAGCAATAATGGGTGGAAACTGAACAAGGAGAGACTCAACCTAGAAATAAGAAGAGTTTCTGACAGCGAGACCAATCAACCAATGGAACAGCTTGCCTTTATAAGTTGTGGGAGCTTCATTACTGGAGGCTTTCAAGAAGAGATTGGACTGCCATTTGTCATAAATGTAGCACACAAAATCATCTGCTACAATGTCCTACCAGTCAATTACTACTTCAGCTTCAACCACAACAATACAAGACCACACAACAAATACAAATTCAATGTAAACTGCTTCAAACTTGATTGCAGAAAGTACGACTTCAGCAACAGAGTGGTCAATGCCCGGAATGCACTACCTGACTCTGTTGTTACATCCTCTAACCCTCACTAACCTCAAACTAACCACTATTGACCTCACCCCATTCCTAAGAGGCCTGTAAGGGGTGTGCATAAGGGCACCATCATGCCTACTGTCCCTGTCCTATTGTCCCCATTTATTCGTACCTATTACCTGTATTCTTACTCATGTTTATATCTATTATCTTGTAAGCAATTGACAAATCAAATAAATAAATGGTGTAGGGTCTCCTGCTTGGGCAAGGGGATGGACTAGATGACCTAAAAGATCCTTTCCAACTCTGTTACTGTTAAAATATGTTATTACTGCTATACTCAGCTTCAAAACAATAAACGAAATTATACGGGAAAAACAGCCACATGCTTGCAATACATCAGGGGTCTTCAAACTTGACAGCTTTAAGGTTTGTGGAGTTGAACTCCCAGAATTCCTCCTCCAGTCATGTTAGCTTAGGAATTCTGGGAGTTTGAAGATTCTTGGCGTACGTGTTCCCTTCATTTAACAAACCTCCTTCCCGAGAAACCTCTATATGAACAAGGGACAAAAGAACGCAGAGCTCGTATCAAAAGTCCCACAGAGCGAATGAAACGATCAATCAAAGGCGCGAGAGGGTATCGGCATAGCATACGCATGCGCATACACGCAAATTTTTCCCCAGATCCGGAAACTTTCCCTTCATCGGACTTTTCGCCGCGATGCTGAAGGCGGAACGAAAGGCTTGTTCGAAAATGCTTCGTGCGTAATGCATCATAGTGTTATTTCATGCGACTCCTTGAATCTTTCTTCCGTTAACTAAGCAGGGATTAGAATTCCATAAGGATGAAATCACGGGGGTTTCCCCTCCCCCTATTATTTGCAGGGGCCAATCAAACAAAGAGTTTCAAGCGAGGCTATGAAAGCGGACTACCGAATTCCTACCCTCTCTATAACCTCACGCATGCGCCCACGGCAACTGACATGCGCGTGTTGCATAAATCGCAAAGCGCACAGTTTGAACCGATTCTTTGGGGCTGGGTTTGTTTGCCTTCTGGCCTGTATTTGGCGGGAAGGGAAGAATTATGCGACCCGGTACATTTCGGAGCCGTTCCGGTAATGAGTCCGCCGGCCACATGGCGCAGGAACAGCACCTGCAGTCCGGAAGCCCGTGGAAAGAAACGCGGCTGGCTTTGAGACACTTGGCCGAGTGCCTGAAGTGCTCCCTTTGGTAACCGGTTATACCTGAGCAAAAGGAGGGCGGAAGGGATGGCGCAGAGGCTTTGGATGGGGAAAAGGGGTTTGGAAATTAAGTCATCTTTGCTGTTATCAGTGGTCCTGCGGATGCTTCCAGTCCAGAACTGATCCAACAGACCATATTGTTTAGTGAAGGGGGTTCCAACCTTGGCAACTTGCGCATAAGCGCACCAACGTGCCTACCATTCATGTCTTAATGTTCCCTTTTATTCATATCTATTTCATGTATTAATAATTATGTTTATACTTATATATATTATCAAAGGCATGCTTGACAAAATAAACAAACAAATAACAAATAAACTAAGACTTGTGGACTTCAACTCCCATGGTTGGAGACCCCCCCCCCTCGCCCGGTTTAATGAGTTGCATAAAACTTGTCAATAAGAAAAAGCTAGGGTAATTAATGATTTGAGATAGCATCATATATATTGATCTACTCCAGCCTTTTCTGGATCCATATAAAATGTTCGGCAAGTGGCATTTTTAACAAAATCAAATGGCAGAGAATATGTCTGACCATTAGTGAGGGATGTTTTTGTTCATTTGCTTTTTGTTCATTTTTCAAGCGTGTACAAGTCCTTGAAGTTTTCATGGCAAGGGTTTTTAGAAGTGGTTTGCCCTTGTTTCCTCCCTTGAGCCCGAGCATAAAGTGAAGTAGAAGTCATGCTCTCTCGCCTGTTTCTAGCCCAATGTCTCAGCCACCACACCTGATTAGCTCTCAAATTTTGCAAACAAAATTATTTTAATTTTTACTTTTAGATGTGGTTCTCCTTAAAATGGGAGTTTGCAATTGTAGATGGGATTACTATAATTGAGTGCTATTCCATAAGTTAGGGAATTCCTTAAATATTGACATTTCCATTTATATTCAGAGGATTATTTTCTTTGGAAGAATGTACAATGTTGTGACTCCCTATCTTACAGATTTCCCAGATAATAGTTAATTACGTTGTTGGCACTGTTTATCCTTCCTCAATGTGGAATCAGTCAAATGAATTAGGAATTGCAGTCTCAACAACTAGGCTGCCAGGTTATAAAGACTGACTTGGGCAAGGAATGTTACTTTAGAGTATACAGTGGTACCTCTACTTACGAAAGGCTCTAGTTACGAAAGTTTCAGGTTATGAAGCGCGTTGTCGAGAAAATATCGTCTCTAGTTACGAAATATGTTTCAAGATACGAAAGGCCAAAAATTTCAAAATTGAAAATGGCACGTCTGAGCTGCTCTGCCATTGGTTATCTCCCAGCATCTTCCTGGCATCCCATTGGCTAGGAGGGATCTTTGTGTATGGGATGAGAGTAACGCACCGCGCCGCGTTCTCAGTCTCACGCTAGCGAAATCCAGCAAAGCACGAAGTGTTTTTCGTCAGTTTTCGTGATTGTTTTTTGCTTCTTTAAGTGTATGTATTAACTTTTATTCACTATGGCCCCCAAGAAAGTAATGGAGAAAATTGATGAGAAGAAGAAAGTTCTCTTGTCCATAGAAACCAAGCAAGAGGTAATAGAAAAGTATGAAAAAGGGATGCGCTTGGTTGACCTCGCGAAAGAATATGGCCGTAACCCATCCACGATTGGTACGATTCTGAAGCATAAGGAAGCCCTAAAAGCTACGACTCCTTCTAAAGGCCTCTCTGTTATTTCGAAGAGGAGGTCTCCAGTAAACGATGAAATGGAGAGGTTGTTACTCCTATGGATAAAGGAGAAAGAGATAGCTGGAGACACAGTGACCAAAACGATAATTTGCGAAAAGGCAACAGCCATCTTTAATGACCTCGTGAAGAAGGATGCAGGCGAAGGAACTTCAGAACCACAACCACACCCGGAGTTTAAGGCATCGCGTGGGTGGTTCGAGAAATTTAAGAGGAGGACTGGAATTCACTCTGCTGTTCGGCATGGAGAGGCAGCTAGCGCTGACCAGAAATCGGCCGATGAATTTGTACGAAAATTAGAGGAATTGGTGGCTGAGGAAGGTTATGTCCCACAGCAATTTTTTAATTGTGACGAGACGGGCCTCTTCTGGAAAAAGAGGCCTCGCCATACGTTCATCACTGTTGAGGAGAAGAAATTGCCAGGCCACAAGCCCATGAAGGACCGCCTTACGCTTGCCCTTTGTGGCAATGCCAGTGGGGATTGTAAAATTAAGCCCCTGCTGATCTACCACTCCGAGAATCCAAGAGCATTCAAGGCTCATAAAATAATCAGAGAAAACCTTCAGGTGCTATGGAGGGCCAATGCCAAGGCCTGGGTCACACAACAATTTTTTGTTGAGTGGGTCAATGTGGTTTTTGGCCCTGCTGTGAAGAAATACCTCAAGGAGAACAATCTCCCCCTCAAGTGCCTCCTCATTCTTGACAATGCCTCTGCCCACTTGCCCGGCCTTGAAGATGATATCCTGGTGCAGTTCTCCTTCATTAAAGTGCTGTTCCTCCCACCAAACACCACCCTTATCTTCCAGCCCATGGACCAACAAGTGATTTCGAACTTCAAGAAACTCTACACGAAACACTTGTTCAAGAGGTGTTTCGACACCACCGAAAATACCCAGCTGACCCTTCGTGAGTTTTGGAAACAGCATTTCGATATTGTTGTTTGCCTCAAGATTATCGACTTGGCTTGGCAGGACATGAACAGACGTACCCTTAATTCGGCTTGGAGAAAGCTGTGGCCCGATGCTGTTTCCGCACGAGATTTTGAAGGGTTCGAGTTAGAGGCCGTGGGTGATGTTGAGCCTGAAGTTAACGAAATTGTTTCGCTGGGAAAGTGCATGGGGCTTGAGGTGGATGACGAGGACATCGACGAGTTGATTCAGGAGCACAACGAGGAGCTTTCGACGGAGGAGCTGAAGGAGTTGGAGGCGATGCAACACATGGCAGTGCAGGAGGAGTTCAGTAACGACGAGGAGGAGGGGGCAGCCATTCCGACATCCGAAATCAAAGAAATTTTATGACAATACCATAGAGTTGTGGAATTCGTTGAAAAGAAACGCCCAGAAAAAGTGTTCACTGGTCGGGCTGTCGCTCACTTTGATGATGTTTGCCTTGCACGTTTTAGACAAATTGTTAAAAGCCGACAAAAGCAGTCGTCCTTAGATCAATTCTTTACGAAACGTCAGACAAAAACTAAGGCCGAGAGTGAACCTGAACCGAAGAAGGCGAAAGGTGACGTCGATAGCAGTTAAAACAAAAGAAAAATGAAATGCAAAAAATAAAAAATAAAATAAAAAAAACAGAAATGTAAAAAAAAATGTTAAACATTAAACGTCACCGTTGTCATCGCATAACCGGCCGACCCGAAAATGAAAGTAAATGAAACTCATTTTTATTCTTTACATTAGTCCTACAATACAGTACTCATTTTTATGTTTTTTGTGCAATAATGGTAATGTAACATGTTTTTATTACAGGTATTAATGAAATATTATAATTTATAAAAAATTATTGTCTGAATTTGGGGGGCTTGGAATGGATTAGGGCATTTATAGGTAAAATGCGTCTCTACTTACGGAATTTTCGCGTTACGAAACGGCTTCCGGAACGAATTAATTTCGTAAGTAGAGGTACCACTGTACTCTATGTCACTTGTGTTTGGGTTCTGATATTTCAGTGGCAAAATCACATTAACATTGCAGAATAAATAAAGGGTTTCAACACTTGTTTGCACAGTTGAAGGTAGCATGCCATTAAAACCTTGTTATTGAAGTTGCCCTGAATGTCCATGGATCTTGATATTTTGGTTGCAACCCATCCCTTCCAGAAACAGACATACAAAAATAGCCTGTAACTTCTTATCAGCACATATAAAGACAGCTTCGTTTCAGTTTTCGCTCATGCTATAAGACACTGGAATAAGTAGCAGCTAGGGAAGTAATCATCTCCTCTGTGCAGAAGATCCTTTGATATTTGTATAACACTGTTAAAATTTACCAAAAGAAATATGAGAAATAATGTGAACAATGCTGTAATTAATTATTGATTGTGAGAACGCAGATAGAAGATTCTTTATTTTCTGGGTCTTTAATATGAATTTTGTGGACTCCTCTGTTTCTATTCAGCTCTGTGCCTCACCCAATTTAATTTATCAAATTCTTTTAATTAATAATTAGGAAGCCAATATGCTGCAGTGCACCAATCTGATACACAATCTTTATTTTCAGCAGTGCTTCTAAATTTTGTACAGTATATTTCCTTGAGGGGTTTTGAAGAATAAGCAATACTTTGTTAAAAATAACAAGGTATTGTTTATTAAGGAAAAAGGGCTGGAAGTGGTGGTGGCAATGTGCCCATCTGCTCAATAGTGGTGGGAGGTTAAAAGGAGTAGCAGCAAACAATTTAGCTGCTTTGCCGCTACCAAATGGATGTTTTGTGTAGCAATCGGATGAGGGAGCCCATAGCACAATGGTGGGATTCAAATAATTTAACAACCGGTTCTCCACACTAATGACTGGCTGGGTAAGTGTGGTTGGGTGGTCATGTGACTGGATGGGCATGGCCAGCTGGATATAACTCATCACACCCAATCCAGCCTCCCGGCCACTCTCCCTTTCCCCAGGCCTTGGGCCTATACGCAACACCTCCAGAAATGAAAGGCTTAACCAACCCTCAGTTTCCTGGTGCAAATGCCCCCTCTCCTGAGTGAAAGGATGGGAAGAGACCAGCAAAGACTTCTGTTCCCATCACCAAGGAAAGTAAGACATTGGAGGCTGAGCTTATTAAAAAGCAATATATTGTGTCATAATAGCCAACATTTCATACCTGAGGTGGCAGAGGCAATAAATCTCATTGACTCCTCACAAGCAATTTACAATTAAAGCCCATTTGCACTCCCAAAATAATAAATAAATAACAGAAGGAGAAGGATTGACAATACTTCTGTGCAGGCAATTATAAAAGAAACTAAGCTAAAGCTGGATTAACCCCTGCCTCCCTTCTTTCCTTCTTTCCCTCCTCCTTCCCATCTCCCTTCCTTCCTTCCTTCCTTCCTTCCTTCCTTCCTTCCTTCCTTCCTTCCTTCCTTCCTTCCTTCCTTCCTGGCTGCTTTTTGCCCGAAAACAGCCTGAAAATGGCTGAAAAATGGGCTGAAAAACAGCCCCCAAACTGCCAGAAAAAGGCCTGAAAATAGCCCAAAACAGCCATTTTTTACTTTTTGGGCTGTTTTTTGCCTGAAAAACAACTGAAAATGGCCCAAAAAACAGGCAGGGGCGGGGTCAGCCAGTGGTGGGATTAGCTGGTTTGCCAAACTGCAAAATTTTAACAACTGGTTCACCCAAATCAGTCTGACCCAGCTGAATCCCACCTCTGCCATAGCATGATTTCAAAATTTTAGATGTGCTCCCATGCTAAAAAGATTAGGATCCCTGACCTTTTTCAAACAGTTAAGAAATCTAATGAATTTGATGTGCCTTGATGCAATCAAACAAAGCTTTAATTACTGTAAACCTACTTGCCTCTGCTTTAGAGGGAAGCTTAAACTGTCCTCCAGATTCTAAAAACACACCCATGTATTTGCAGCCCATCTTTGACAGCACATTGCTAGCCATGTTTTTCTGTATTGGAGGTGGAATTCTTGACATGTAAAGCTTGTCCCAAGAGGCAGCTGCCTAGAGAGATGTTATCTGAGTACAAAAAATGAACACATTTTTTTCTTAGTATCCAGTTTTTTTATGTTAATATAGGGGAAAACTGTTTGCCTAGCTTGTTCATCTTGATATTACATTACATCTTGGGGATGCAATGAAAATGTGTCCATTCTAATATTTAAGACAGAAATAACTCGATTCCATTTATTCTCTTGACAGTACTAACATTCTGAAGAAACCTGTGGACCTAGGAATTTGTGAGCATATCTTCTGTCTGTGAGTCATGACATAACTTTATGGGAGATGAATAGTTCAAAATGTGAAAATAAATAAAAATTGTTATATAGCTTTTCCCAAACTTGCCTATTTTGATCATATTTTTAATCTGAAGTAAATATATGTTATTTCTATTTGTGGCTGCTAGTATGATTATATCTTCTTATGTAACCATACATGTCTGTCTCAAGAAAGCACTTATTTGTTGTAATGTTTTTTTTTTCCTTTTTATCTTATAAATAAAATAAAGATTAAATTATTTAAATCTCTGTTAGGTTTGACATATTTATTATGCATTTAAATGCTTTCCACTCCACACAGACACACACATCATCTTATCAGTATAATATTCTAGAAATACTCAGAACCTATATATACAAACTACAAGTAGTCTTTGCTTACCTATTCCTTGTTCAGCGAACCTTCAAAGTTATGACAGTGCTAAAAAAATAACTATTAACTAATGCTGCATTTTCAACCTTTGCAGCATACCTCAGTCATCTGATTGCCATTACACTCAATATACATTATCCTTTGCCTGTTGTTAAGGAATTATAAGAGAATAAATAGGCACACAATGGGATATACATTTCCCAGATTAAATTAGACTGAAGTATAATTACCTGTTCGGTTGAAATAGTTGTAATTTATTTTAATTTTATCTTACATTATTTTGTAAACCTTTTCATGTAATATTTGTAATATTTTCCTGTCTTTTTCCTTTTAAAATAAATTTAAATATATGATATAAATATCAGAGCAACTAAAAAGAAGACTGTAAAGAGATCATTCTCTAAGCAAACCAGTTAAGTAAATAAACTGATTCATATAAACATAAGCAAGTATGAAGCTAGCTTTTTTGAAATTTTTGGTTATGCATAGGCTCAGTTAATCCAGGCAACACCAGAAAGGTAAAATTTATAATTCAGAAAGAGGGAGCATGCGAAAATTAATGCCACTGTCCTTCTGTCTGTAATTTTTCTTACTTGTGCATTTTGTTCTTTAGTGTGACGTATGAACATAGACTTTGTATCAAATTATTAATCTATATAAGGTATCAGTGAAAACTTCACCATTTTAAGTGTACTATAAACAATTGTCTTGTTCTTATGTATTTTAATTTCTAAGATAAAGACTTATTTAACCATGTGTTAGAAATTATTGTTTGTTATTCAGATGTAGTTTTTCTCATGAAACCATGTTTATATTTTTCAGAACTTGTGTAGGCAACTGTAATGGCACAGCTTGCCCAATATGTCAGGTACCAATCATGAAACAGGATGTGAAAATAAACAGAAAACTGGACATCACCATCAAACTCTACAACAAATTACAAATTCTGCAGGACAAGGACTTCTCAGGTAAATGAAATAATACTTTTTGAAACCTGAAATTATGTAGCTTGAAAGAACAAAACCATCTTTCAAGACTCTTTTCCACTATACATTTAAAATGGACTGTAATTACATTTTGGTGTCATTTTTGTATAACTTGATATTTTTGGTGCTGCTGCTGTTAACTATTGTTATCCTTCGGATGGTGACATTATTCAGTGGATGGCATTCCTTTTGAGAGCGAGATATCAGAATTTAATTTTAATATGTGTCATCATACATACATGTAAATAACAAACTTTATATTTTCATCTTATTTTATCTAACTAGAATCTTACTGGTTTGATATTTTTTAACATTTCCCTTCTAAAGTGGCAGAAACACTGGCATTCAGTAGGATTTTGACTCCTAGAGATGGGAAAAACCTAATAAACACCAGCATTCTGAAAGGCTCAGAATGTTGGTATTCATTGGCATTTTTGCCAGATTTGAGGTTGTTCCTCTAGTGTGTGGAAGGATTTCCCCTCCCTGTACAGAGGTGAGGGAAAATCCCTTGATGCACTGGGGAAACAGACCTCAAATCCAACATCCTTTTGCTTGCAACCTTCCCTGTTGGCTTCCACATAGACTTTTGGGATAATAGCAGTAGCCCTTAGATTTATATACCACTTTACAGTGCTTTACAGCCCTCTCTAAGCAGTTTACACAGTCAGCATATTGCCCCCAACAATCTTACCTACATAAGAAGAATGCACCTGAAGCAGTAAAAGAGGAAGTAGAGAAGAAAACCCCTTGTTAAATTCCTTAGGATGGAAACCAAACAAAAATATTCTCATAGACATTTAATTAGAGATTCTCTATTGGCCAATTGGAATAAAATAGGAACAAACATTACTTAAAGATCTCTATCTGGCTTTCAGCAATGGATGCGATGATTCATCTGAACAACTTGGATATTAGTAGATGTTAAGGTATAAAGATTCATTGGATATACAAGGAAATTTGAAATTATGGAAAGACCTTCAGGAACAAGGGTTACAAATTGACCAGTGGGCATATCTTCAAGTCCAGAATAGATATAGACAGGACATGAAAGATTTCGGAATCTATAATAAACCACAGCAATTAGATAAAATTTTATTAGGCCCAGATAAAAAAAAATATAACAAAATTTTATAATTATTTATTAGAGATAGAATTAGAGGAAGAAGTAATTAAAGGTAATATGATAGCTTGGAGTAGGAATATAGGCTGTAGCATTACTTTATCAGAATGGGAGAAGATCTGGAACGGAAACAATAAAATTACAAAATCGGCATCATATAAAGAAAATGCTTACAAAATGTTTTATAGATGGCACCTACCCCCTTCGAGATTAGCGAAGATGTTTCCCAACATGAATCCTAAATGCTGGAAGTGTAAAAAGAAAGAAGGAACATTTTACCATATGTGGTGGTCGTGTACAGAATCTCAAAGATATTGGCTGAGAATAAAAAAATGGATGGAGGAAATTACAATTGAGCAGATTGAACTTAAACCAGAACTCTTCCTATTAGGGATTCTCAACAGACAATTCCCCAAAAAAGTTAAATATATAATGCTACATATATTGACGGCAGCTAGATTGGCCTTTGCACAATGCTGGAAACAATCCTATACTCCACCAGAGGAAATGATTATTCAGAAAATATCAAGTTGTGCAGAAATGGATAAACTAACTCTAGCACTAAAAAATAAAGAACTATCAGAGTAAATATATGAGTTGGAACTGTTGCTATGAGTGGATAAACTGAAGATAAACCTAATAATAATAACAGCAACAACAATAAATTGTAAATGAGGAGGAGTGACAATAGTAGTAATTAGATATTCTCACTAAAGATACATAAGGCACAAAATAATGAGATAAATAAAAAACCACAAACTGTTGATGATGTAATCGTTTTTAATCGTTTACCCTTTTTTCTTTGTTGTTTTTCTTTCCTTTCCCAATCTCTGTGTGTTGTTTGTATATTTTAACTGTAACATTTAATAAAGTTTATTATAAAAAAAAAGAAGGATGGAAGGCTGAGTCAACGTTGACCCTGGTGAGACTTGAACTGCCAAATTGTAGGCAGCTGGCAGTCAGCAGAAGTAGCCTGTAGTACTCCACACTAACCACTGCGCCACTATGGCTCATAAGCTATCAGAAGATTGCATATGGCAATCATGGTCACTGGGCACTTGGCAACTAGTCATAAATATGAACAGATTGCCAAGGGCCCAAAATGTGGTTATGTGACTAGAGGAGTCTCCATCACGATGTTTTACAAAGACCAGAATTAAAGCACCTATTCCAAGATCATCTTGACTATGGTCATTAAATGACCAGTTGTAAGTCCAAGACTATCTGTAAATCCTGTGCTAATGTTATCATTATTGATCATGATCATGATTACCAACAATTGTTCAAAAATATTATTTTTGAGTTAAACTTATTTTTCAAGAGCTGACTTTCATAGAAAAAACATGCTGCTTAGGTAAAGCAGACCAAACATGATAGAAATAAGTATATGTTCAAATATATTGTCTGATTTGTGTCTAGAATAAAATGGTGAATGCAGTTTTCTGAGTCCAAAGTGCATTTTGGAATACAGGGAATCCTTGATTTATGATAGGTTGCTTAGCAATGATTAGGACAGACTGCCTCATTGTGGGGACTCGTGGCAGAATTCCACAAGAGGCATTGGCAAAGCTCTTGGTTTTTTTTCCTCAATAGTCACTAGCCTTCCCTCCCTCAGCATTCGCAGCTGTAAGAAGCCCTTTTGGCTTTCCTTTCCTTGCTAGCCCTAGCCTTCCCTCTCCTACCATTAGCATATTATCATTTGGCTTCAAATGCTGGGAGAGGGAAGGCTAGTGACTAGGCAGGGAAGAAAAGCCACCAGGATTTCTTCTTGCTAGTGGTAGCCTTCACTTCCCCAGTGATAGCTGCAATACGCTTGTGGAATTCTGTCCTGTGGCCCAGCAATGGAATGGCCTGTACCTCTTTTTGTACCCCAACTTGAGTTCTGGAGAATGTCCAAAAGGTAAACTAACAATCAATGGCGGGGTGGATACAAGGCCCAAAGCATCAGGATCCAAAAGGAGAGCATGGAATTGGTTTCTCAGGGGGTGAGGGGCGGCATTGGGAGGCTAGAGAGTTTGTCTGCATTAGGGTCTCCCCCACCCCTGAGGCATCCCATATTCCACTTAACATTTAATGACTACATAGAGAACAGAGATAGGGACACAAGTGAAGCAGATCACTTAACATCCCCTAACATTCGCTCACAATGGGGAGACTCCATTATGATTACCTGTATTGTTTTCTCTGACTATTTTTCATCATCCAGCTCATGCCAGTTAGTGCAATAAGAGCTACAAGGTGAATAATAGATCTGGAGAGGACAGAGAACACAGTGTTGCATGATAAGATGCTAAGAAGAACAGAATGTGGGGCAGTAGCAAAAACTTGATGGAAATCATGCTTGAAAAAAAAGTAGAGCCACTCATTTTCTATTAATTAGCCTTAATTATCATCCTGGATGTTGAACTTTGGTTTTAAGCATGTATTCCAAAAAGGCTTAATTCAAAGACATCGAGAAAGAAATATTTCATATTCTTGGCTGCTTCTGAACAGCTAACTCCAAAAGATTCTCCTTAGACAGATCAAACCATACTTTCTGGATATATTTTCTGGAGCTAAATGTGTATCATTATAATAGATAGATACAAAAATTTTGACCTCAGTCTTGAAAGCTTCTTTCCATTTCCATTGTGCAACAGCTTAATAACTAAATATACTGTAATTTGTCACTTCAGGCAATAAAATTTAATCCATTAGCACAAAGTTTATCCTTCAAAAAAAATCTTTTTTCCCCTTTACAAGGGGAAAATTGCAGGCTAGTTTCTCTAGTCAAAAGATTATTATGGTGCTTGAATAGCATTGTGCAATGTTATTAATATATTTAATATACAGATTCACTGTAATGGAGCCTAAAATTACGATCATAAAGTATTGTTAAGGGGATCACTACACAACAATGGTCAACTTTTATACCTTTTTTGCAGGAGTTGTTAAGCAAACCCATTTTACCCAATAGGGATTTTTTGCCAAAAACTGGAAGTAAATGCTAGTTTCAGGCAAAAAAATGATGACCATAGGAACTATAAATAGCAGTAAATGTGGGCTGGTTGCCAAGCACCCAAATTGCAATCATAACTGTGATGGGGTTGCCATTGGAATTTCAAAAACAGGTTTTAAGTAGTTTGGAAAGGTCCCTTGTAACTTTGTATGGTGGCTAAGTGATCAGTTGTTAGTTGAGGACTATCTGTAAACATAATTCATTAACATACAGGCTCTGCATTTTGTTCATTTTGATGGGGAATGACAATATTTGCTTACAATTACAGGCAGTTAAAAATAAAGTTGACAGCATCCCCCTTCCTATTTTCTGGATATGAATATTTATATCCAGGTAAATATTTTGCAATTACAGTAATTTTGATGAGAGTAAATAAATAATATGAGGAGTAAATGTCACCTGTAGAGTGTTTGTTTCTAAGCTTGTTGGTAACCTGGCTTCACAGGTTGTGTTGCTACAATGGAAGATTACTTAAACTTTTTATAGTGATAGAACAATCTTGTTCCGTTTCTGTTTTGTTCTATCCATAACTTCCAACCAGTTCTTTAATAGGCCTAACTAAAAGTACCAATGAAATATTTCAACATTAATTGGTCATTATTGCCTTAGGCTGTATTAATAACTTATCCTTGCAACTTGCTTTATATGCAAATATGACATTTGCATTAAATCTAATATATTAAATTTTATGTAGGATGTTATGAAAGTTACTACTTGATGCCCTATGTTCTATTAATTTACTCTGCAAATTTAGTTGCACATACTGCCCTTGAGATTTTCACAGAGATTTTCATCATTAAAATAAAATACTTACAATAGAAAATAAGATTTTAATAAAAGTTGTTGAGTACAAATTCATTAAGAGAAGCCAAGGGCCTTTGTAATTTGATTATAGTGATTTTGATATTTCTTTTAAATTGAATGTTTATACATTTATTCCTTTGGTTATTTTAACTTGTTAATAAAATATCCTAAAAATATATAACTGGGATTTTAATGCAGAGTGGTGTAAGTAACGTTAAATTCAGTTAGTCTCAATGGATTCAAATTTTTAAAATAATTGCATATTTCAATTTGCATACCATGTCCCAGTATGCTAAGTAACTAAAACTTTCCATAGTATAATGTCCTTGCCTTTCACTTTTTTAAAAAAGTTTTTCATTAGGCAAGATACTTTATATAGTGTTTGAACTTCTATAGTTGTTTATAGCAATGGATGCATAGTAATCTTAAAGATTTGTAAATCCATTTGACTTTTCAGTATTTCTACACAAAGAAGACCTAAGATGTGATATGTTCTCCACACAAGTCCTAAAACTAGATAGAGAGAACATGTATCATGAATGTTCAAAGGTGACATTGAGACAGATGTACATAGTATTGTAGATATCATGGGGGCTATTGCATTTATAATTTTGGGCAAATGGAGTGAAAGAAGTGACTGACAGCATACGAGATGCATAAAATACTGGAAGCTAGAGAATATCCCTGGAAGAATTGCATAATATGGTGAATTACAACTGAACAGAGTATAGTATAACACATTCTATATATGAGTCCTCTGCTGAAATGCTTAATGGGTGCATTCACAGTTAAAGCAGTGGTCTTTACAGTTCATCAGATGATGGTGGCTGTACAGGTGTAGCAAGATATTTTCTTTAGACCTGCTTGGATAGAACTCATTTTCTGTGAGTAAATAATGTTTCTACCACTGAATAACTCTATGCTGCTTTGATCTTTGTTTTGAGGCAAATCTTAATTTAACATAATGGCAACATGTTTTCTACAAATCTGAAAGTAATCTTCAGGAGGAAGAAGAACAGGATGTACTGTACTATGAGTAACCATAATTCTCATCTCTATAGTGTTGAATTGTGATATAAGTTTGCATGGAAACTAGCGCTCTATATATGTGGAACTCTTCTGACTTTTTTGTAGAATTTTTGGTCAGATATTATACCCAAACATGATAAGAAGCTCTGGAGAAATTAGAAGAAAATGTTTATGTACAAAAAGCCTGACAGATTTTTGGAATGGAAAAAGCATTTCATCATGACTGCAGCCTTAGGTGAAACAGTGCAGATACAAATAATACCACCAGTAAGGGGTAATATTGTTATAGTGTACATAAAACTAAACATTTTCCCTCCCTTCTGTTTCCTTGTCAGATCCTGAAGATAACTTGTCTGCTTTGGGAAAGAAAGTTGAAGAGGCAGAAACTAAAAAGAAAAAAATCAAAATGTGTTTCAGTCCTCACAGTAGGAAGCTGAAATTCACCGTGAAGACAAGCCCAAAGAAATTAGAGCAGCTGAAGAAATCAGTCAAGGACAGCGGGTCTTGTAACTTAACCTCCATCTATGATTTTGTTTCTTCACCTCCTCATGAGAAACCTTTCAGACAGGAACAGACACATCAGCAGGAATATAAGAAGCTGAGAAAAAATACTTTAAAAGGCTTCAGCAAACAGGGGGATACGTTCAGGGGCCAAGAGGAAAACTCCCGTGAAAGGTATAAAGAAGGCCTAAATGAAAGCAAAGATCCAATCCCCAGTTCCGGTTCAAAAAATACCTCAGTGCTGAAGCTGATAACCGGGATAGAGCTTGCAGAGAATGCAAGTGAACCCTCAACAAGCAATGGTAGACCTGTGAAACCTAAAGAGAAGAGTAGCAATTGCAACTTTTCTCTTATGCCTAACGTTTTGGGGGGAAATCTGACTTCTAAAGAGTGGCTTTCTTCGTCAAAGGAAACAACTCAGTTAAAGTGTGACAGGCAGTTTTCTGGCTCTCCCGTTTCTTTGCCCAAGTGTCACAAAACGAAAGAGGGGACTATCCAACGGAAGTCACGGTTGCTGAAAAAGGCCTCTGAACAGTTGCCTAGGAATTCTGTAGCGGACTTTCCCCTCAGGGACTGTGCAGTTTCTTCCCCATCTCTGCAATTGCCTGGAATCACATCACCGCTAAGGAATTTGGAAGACTTTGCATGTGCCAATGATCCAGAACTTCCAAAAGTGTCCAGAAATTGTGCTGAAAAGGAGGTGTTCCTCAAGAAATTTCCCAAAAACTTATCAGCCAAGAGAAACCATAAAGGGGAATCTTTACTCCATACTGCTTCTATTGAGGTAAACTAACCCCTGGAATATTTTTTTCTCAGTAAAATAACAATTTTTCTATTTCTCTATTACAGAAGAGTAAGATATTTCTAAACCATTAAGTTCATATAATGGTCTACATCTTCTGTTTTCCAGAGATACTGCATTATAGTGTATGTATATGTACGTGCTTTCTTTTGCTGTTTTGTGGATATTATAGTCATGAAAAGAAATGCTCTTCAACATTGGGAATGCATGTAAGAATGTTTCAGTCATTAGAAGAGAGATGCTTATTATTCCTGTGCGTTGTAAAAATGTGTATAATCTTGGGTCAGTGTATAGAAGCAACCCTAATTAAAATGTTCAAATTTCTGAAGGCAAAAGATTTGGGACTAATTTGTCCTCAGGGAGTACACGATACCAAAATATTAATGAAAAGGATGTCTTTTGCTCTCCTTTGGCTTTTGTCTGCTGTTCCAATAAGCATTATAAGTCCAGGAGAATGCCAAATTGTATATCAAATTGCCTCAATTTGGTCTGAGCAATAGGGCCCTGGGCCTTCGGCTGGTGTTATGTAACGCCAGGTCCGTCATGAATAAGGCCCCCCTCATTCATGATTTGATCTGTGAGGGGGGGGCGGACCTGATGGGTATTACCGAGACCTGGCTGGGCCCAGAGGGAGGAATCCCTCTTGTAGATATATGCCCAGCCGGGTTTCGGGTCTTTCATCAGCCGAGGACCCAGGGGAGGGGTGGGGGTGTTGCGATGATTATTAAGGAAGATCTATGTCTGAGGGAGTCCACTGTCTCTCAGACGACCGGATGTGAATCTCTTTTCGTGAAGTTCGGTTCCAAGGTACAGATGGGCTTGTTGATCGCATACCTGGCTCCCTGCTATGCGTCATCTGCCCTGCTTGAGCTCCTCGAGGTTATAGCTGGCGTAGCAGTTGAGACCCCCAGGCTTATGGTCATGGGGGACTTCAACCTACCCTCTGCCGGCGGCACCTCGGGGACTGCTCAGGAGTTCATGGCTTCCATGACAGCCATGGGCCTGACCCAGTTAATTCGGGACCCTACTCACGTGGGAGGTCACACCCTGGATTTAGTTTTTGTCTCTGACCAGTGGCAGAGTGATCTGGGTATAGAGGATACAGCTTTAGAACCACTGTCATGGTCAGATCACTTACTCCTAAGGCTCGACTTCCGTTCCGCACGCCCCGACCGCAGGGAGGCGGGACCATTAAAATGGTACCGCCCCAGGCGCCTCATGGACCCAGATAGGTTCCTGATGGAGCTTGGGCCACTTCCCGAAGCTCACACACACAACTCAGTCGAGGACTTGGCTGCCACCTGGGAAAAGGTGGCTGCTGGGGCCCTTGACCGAATTGTGCCCTTACTCTGACCCGGCACCGATCCCAAGTGGCTCCTTGGTTCTCCGAGGAGCTAAGGGAGATGAAGCGCCGGAAAAGACGCCTAGAGAGCAGTTGGAAGGCCAGCCGCTCTGAGTCTGACCGAACACTATTACGTTCTTATATTAAGACGTATTTAGTGGCGATAAGGATGGCAAGGAAGACCTACCTCTCCACCCTTATTGTGTCTGCAGAAAACCACCCAGCCGCACTGTTCAGGGTGACCCGCTCCCTCTTGGAGGTAGAGACACGGGAAGATCCCTTACAGGGACGAGCTGAGGAGTTTTCTAAGTTTCTGCAGGACAAAATCACTCAGATTCGGAATGAGCTGGACTCTGACTGGGCATCTCCGGGCGGGAGGGCAGGGGTGGATATCGGTGAGGTCAACTGGGTTGAGTTCGATCCTGTTACCGTAGAGGACGTGGACAGAATACTGAGGGGACTGAATGCTACCACCTGTTTGTTGGACCGGTGTCCCTCCTGGCTGGTCTTGTCCACCCGAGAGGTGACTCGAGGCTGGCTCCAGGGCATTATAAACGCTTCCTTGAGAGAGGGGTTTTTGCCCGCCTCCTTGAAGGAGGCAGTGGTACGACCTCTCCTCAAGAAACCGTCCCTGGATCCAGCACTATTATCAAATTACCGTCCTGTCTCCAACCTTCGCTTTGTTGCAAAGGTTGTAGAGACTGTGGTGGCACGTCAGTTCCCGCAGTACCTGGATGAAACGAGTTATCTCGACCCCCTCCAATCGGGCTTCAGGCCCGGGCACAGCACAGAGACGGCGTTGGTCGCGTTGATGGATGATCTCTGGAGGGCATGAGACAGAGGTTGTTCCTCTGTCCTGGTGCTGTTAGATCTGTCAGCGGCTTTTGATACTGTCGACCACAGTATCTTATTGCAGCGATTGGAGGGGTTGGGGATTGGAGGCACCGTCTTACGGTGGTTCTCCTCCTTCCTCTCCGACCGTTCGCAATTTGTGTTGACAGCGGGACAGAGATCGACCCCAAGGCCCCTGCTTTGTGGGCTGCCTCAGGGATCGGTACTCTCGCCCCTATTGTTCAACATTTATGTGAAGCCGCTGGGTGAGATCATCCGTGGCTTTGGGGTGGAATTCCATCAATACGCTGATGATACTCAGCTATACATCTCCACCCCAGACCACCCCAACGAAGCCGTCGAAGTGATGACCCGATGTCTGGAGGCCGTGCGGGATTGGATGGGTCATAACAGGCTTCGTCTCAACCCGACCAAAACCGAGTGGCTGTGGTTTCCTGCTCCCAGATACAGTCAGCTTGTTCCTTCGCTGACCATAGGGGGAGAGGTACTGACCCCTGTGGAAAGGGCGCGCAATTTGGGTGTCCTCCTGGATGTACGGCTGTCTTTGGAAGAACATATTGCAGCCGTTGCCAGGGGGGCTTTTTATAAGATTCGTTTGATCTACCAGTTGTGGCCCTTTCTGGATCTGGACGCACTTCGCACAGTCACTTCCGCCCTCGTTATCTCCCGCTTGGACTACTGCAATGCTCTCTACATGGGGCTCCCCTTGAAGAGTCTCCGGAGATTACAGTTAGTCCAGAATGCAGCCGCACGGATGATTATGGGCGCCCCCCGGGATGCCCACATAACACCACTTCTCCGCAGACTGCACTGGCTTCCTGTGGCCTTCCGGATTCGATTCAAGGTGGTACTGTTAGTATTTAAAGTGCTCCATGGCTCGGGACCTGGCTACTTACAGGATCGTCTTCTGCCACCAACAACCTCCCGCCGCCCAGTACGCTCCCACAGGGTCGCCCTGCTTGGGGTACCGCCACCTGATCGTTGTCGGCTGGCGACCCCGAGATTACGTGCTTTCTCTGTGGGAGCCCCCTCCCTTTGGAATTATCTCCCCCCGGAGATACGAGACACATCGGACATCCTAACCTTCCGGCGTGCAGTCAAGACCTTACTTTTTAAGCAGGCCGGCCTAGCCAATTAAGGGTTTTCTGAGATTTTTAAATTTTAAATTCTAATAAGACTTTTAATTCTATTTGACGGGACTCAATCATTTACTTACTTATTTTACTCTTTATTCTATTTTCATCTATTTATTTTAATTCTGATTTTAATTGCTGTTTGACTGTATCTTTTATATGTTTAGTTTGTACACCGCCCCGAGTCCCTTTGTGGGAGAGGGAGCGGTATAAAAATACGATAAATAAATAAATAAATAAATAAATTTGAAAAAATAAAAATGGAGCATTTTCACAATTATCAAATCTTACAAAATATTGCCATATTTGGTATTTTATGAAATTTTAAATATCATTTTGCAGTTGTGCTCAGGGTATGAAAATATTGTTGGTCCCTTAAATGCTGCATCTGGTATAGCTTGCTATACGATATAACTGATTTTACTGGGATTTTTTTAAAAAATATTTTTATTATGCATTTTCCTTTGTTATACATAACATTTCCATTTCTGCCCAATCTTTTCTTGAAAACCTCCAGCAATGAAGTATCCACAATTCTGGGATGTCCCAAAGATGCTTTTCCAAAAGACAACTGAACTTTCTTGGTTTTTCCCTGAAAATGTTTCGCTTCTTATCCAAGAAGCTTCTTCAGTCCACTTGCCTTTTGGAAAAGCACTTTTGGGACAACAAGACCTGGAAGACTGAGAATCTCCATAGATAATCACCACCACTCAAATTTGTATCTTCAAGGTACCTAGTGGACTCCTCTGTCTGTCTGAGCTACTTTTCTTCCTGTCACTGGAACACTTGATGGAGATCCTACTTCAGATGCCTATGTGTTTTCTTCCAGGGGGAGGATATGAAATCAATTGTTCAACTCCAATGGCAGGGACAATCATCTTGATTTTTTTAATCTTCTGAATGACATGTTGCCATCAATCTTCCTATTGGGCTTCATTTTTCTTTGTAGTTGTTTTTTGCTTGTTGCATTTAGTTTAAAAACAGATTTCTGCCTTTCCAAGGTTTTCCTCACTTTCATGGATGAGACTCAGAGTGGCTAGAACTTTCTCCTCCAGAATCTGATCAGTTTACACTAGGTGCAGGTGTAATTTGAATCCCTCTCGAATAAAAATACAAACATAGTACACCTTCAGTTTTGTTTTGCGCAAGCAGCTTGATTCTTTGGAATTCTAAAGCCTTTCTCATGGAATTTTTAGAAGTGAAATTCAAAGAACCAATTTCCTCAAATTGCAAGGTGTTTTCGGGGGACGAGTTGCACAATGAAATGAAATTCCTTCCTCCTACTTCTTTCCAAAAAGGGATTGGGGTGACTCCAAATAGAGCTGTGGTTGCACCTCCTATAAATCCTTTTCTCAGACATGCAGATATTGCCAAACCAAGTCAAAGATTCCAAGACTCTTATATTAGCCTAAATAAGTGAATTAAAGGGGTTCTGTCTGCACATGTATAAATTGGAGCAGCATCTGGAAATGGACATGATAGCAATTTTGAAGATTTTCATAGCCCTAATCTTAAATCAGTCAAAATGAGTCCAGCTAAATTGATAGGCTGATGAATCTTGCCTTCAGATGGGGAATTCTTAGGATTTTTGTTTCTTTGCGTGTACTTTCCACTGGATATTTGTTGGAAATTAATTACAGCTGCCCTTAGTCTAAGTATCTTGGCTGAAGGGAGTTTAAATGTGATAGGAATTCATTCTTCTCTCTTTAGTCTTTTCTGGATTCCCTTGTTAGCCTATCCTTGCCGGTAGACTGATCAAGAATTTCTGCTAGCATATCATTGGTGAAATTGGCATGTAGTTTCTTTTTGTATAATTGATTTTATTATCAGATTTTGCCATGTGTGACTCCTTGTTAGACACATGACAATAACATCAATTAACAATTGTTGAGGCTGCCAGAAGAGCAAGAATCAGAACTTTGTATCTCCGTCAGCACCTGAAGCAGTAAAAGAAGAAGTAGATAAGAAGACCCCTTATTAATTCCTTAATTTTTTAAAATAACCTTTTCTTTGTGAAATTGGAAACAAAAATGGGTATAAGCATGCAGTACATATTTATACAGTATTTGTATTTTATTTATTAAATTTAATCTGCCACCCATCTCATTGTTGGAGCAACTCTGGGCTACTTAAAAA
Source organism: Bungarus multicinctus (assembly GCA_023653725.1). Lineage (NCBI taxonomy): Eukaryota > Metazoa > Chordata > Lepidosauria > Squamata > Elapidae > Bungarus > Bungarus multicinctus. The sequence goes on from CM042836.1 coordinate 164,513,930, forward strand.
TGGTAAAAAAGATAAACATAAAAGTTAAAATTAGTAAGGATTAAATAGAGGCTAAAAGCTAAGGAGACAGACAATAATGGGAATGGAATTTTTTTTCTTATCCTATCAAGCACCTCTAGCACAGAACACAGAATCAGGGCCCCAAGCCAGCTGGCAGAGCCAGATTTTAAGACCCTTCCGGAAGACTATTTTATGCAGCTATTCCAACCTTATATGATCCAGATTGCTAATTTTAATTTCTTTTTGTGGTATATGTCTTTGTAAGCCTTTTAGCCTACTTTGATTGAAAATTGCCAACATTTTTTGTCTTCATGAACTGATATTTTCAATTTAATTTTGAATATTTGAATACTAACTCTCCTGCGCTGGTTAATGACCGCAATAAATTTAAGTAAGATTTTATTAATGGTCATCTTTTACCATGTGTGACTCCTGATTAATTTCTTAATTTTTTAAAAAATAACTTTTTACTTGTGAAAATGGAAAAGAAAAAATGCCAGACTAATTTTAAAGCATAATAAACTCTTTTACAAGGGATGATGATGGTGATGATTACAATCAACCTATATATCCCACCCCAGTAATTGTAGGCAGCGTACAAACTAAAGTCTAAACAAGCAAGTAGACATAGACTTAATAAAAAGAAAAAAAAACTTTTAGGGAAAGACACTGTCTTGAAAAGTCTGGAATTAGCTAAAAGGAAATGTTTCCTGTTTCATCCTATTCCCCACCCAACCATGGATTGTTCTATTTGGATTGCACTATTAAATAGCTGCAGCTATTTTCTGAATTTCGTATCCAATTAAACTTGTCAGTGTAATAGAAACAATCTCATGGGAGAGTAAATGGAAATTACATTTATTTCTTCTGGGACTTCATTAATTATCAGATAAATCTATAGTGTTTTCATTACTATGTAGGGCTTAATACACCAAACTTAATGAAAATTAAATGAGTTCAACTTTTGGATTGTTTAAGAGAGTCCGTTAAAAGCATTTAAAATTAAATATGTTGGTGTATTTCAGATCAGTCTAAACTGAAATTGCAGGGTTGTCTTTCCTATTTTACAACTTTGACACTCATGGTAAATATCCTAAAAGCACTTTGGTTCTGAAAAATGATTCTAAAGTTCGATGAGTTTACAGTTGAACTGCATTAATAAATTGAAACAAATGTAGCCATTTGTGTGGTTAAACTGGAATCCATGTTTTTTATTACTCATTAAAAGTAAAATGAAAGGCAAAATCTCTGTTCTTGCAAACATGTCATGCACTCCTGATTTTCTACAAAAAATTCCTCTACTTTGTGTAAGTGTACATAAATGCATACAAAGCTTATTTTTCATATGGATACCTTGAATGGGATCATAGAGCAACCGTACCAAAAGTTAGCTCTAAAATATTGTAAACCAGGCAAAGCAAAAGATCATATGGATAAAGTTACTGCTAACATGTTTAACTAGTCTTGTTGAAAGTAGTAAACAGCTTCTGCAAAATGATTGATCATTTTGCTTTTCAGTTTCATGCTTCTTGATAACGATTCACAAAGGCTGGGTATCTTATAATAGTTCATTTAATGAGGTGGACCAGTTGCTTTCGTGATGTGGAGACAATAATTTGATCCTTAACACCAATAAGACCCAGGAGCTTATAGTGGACTACAGAAGGAATAGATCAGACATCCAGCCCTTGCTTATCAATGGAGACCGAATGGAGCAAGTGGCCAGTTTTAAGTTTCTAAGTGTTATCATAAAAGAGGACCTGACCTGGGGTGCTCACATTGCAGCACTGGTCAAAAGGGCCCAGCAGAGATTATACTACCTGGGACTTCTCAGGAAACAACTGAATGAAAAATTGCTGGTGGCCTTATACTGCTGCACCAATAGAGAGTATTTTAATTTACTGCACCAGTGTATGATTTGCCAATTGCACAATGGCAGATAGGACAGCACTCCAGACAGTTAATGTCATTGCCCAGAAGATCATTGGTTGCCCCTCTCCCCTCTTTGGAAGAGCTTTATAGTTCCCGCTGCCTTAAGAAAGTTCTAAACATTCTTAAAGATCCATCTCATCTTGGGTACCCTTTGTTTGACTATTACCATCTGGCAGACGGTACAGGATAATAAAAACAAGGACAAATAGCTGAAAACCAGCTTCTATCCCAAGGTAGTAACTATATTGAATTCCACTGTACAATGCAATATTAATGCAATATTGGGTTTTCAGTTCAATTGTATAGAATGTGAAGGATGTGTGTTTGTGTTTTATTTTTATAGTTATAATGTACACTGAAGATGGCATTTAATTTCATTGTACGAGGTGCAATAACAATAAAGTAAATAACTAATTTTAGTGATTGTCAAAGCTACAACAGCACTGAAAAAAGTGACTTATGACCATTTTTCACATTTACAACTATTGCAGCATCCCTATGGTCACATGATCAAAATTCAGACACTTGGTAACTGACTCATATTTATGAAGGCTGCAGTGTCCCGGGTCATGTGGTCATCTTTTGTGACCTGACAAGCAAAGTGAATGGGAAAGTCAGATTCACTTAAAATGTGTTACTAACTTAACTGCAGTTGATTCACTTATTTGTGGCAAGAGAGGTCATAAAATTGAGCAAAATTCATTTAACAAATGTCTCACTTAGCAAACATTTTGGGATTAATTGTGGTGTTCCCTTCTTAACCTGTCCTTCATTTCACTTCATACTTTCATATAGCTATTTTGAAATAACATACAATCATCCATATTAATCTTATAATATGCAGATATTTTACTTTGGGAAATGCATATCAATTGCACCCATTTAATAAATGTGTCTGAGCTTATGAGGGGTCAGGATAGAAATAAGCATAATAATAAATAAGGGATAATTTAGCAAGAGTCTAATGCATATATTTGCATTAATAATTGTTAGTCTTGTTTTGGGAGAGGACAAGTAACTGTTACCAGGTAGACTGAATTCTGAGTGGAGGCAGTTCTATGGTTGAAAATCAACACCAGCTGAATGGGTTAGTTCTGCCACAGGTCTGTTAGCATGATTAATTTGGGTAATCATATTTTTATCATTTTGTGGTACACAATTTTTATCCTAAACTTGCATTCTTTTACTATCATTTTTTTTAATTCATAGAATATTTCAGGCATTTTTCATAATGAAGAGGAAATTAATTTTAAAAGAGGAGTAAGAAGGGGCTGTAACAATTGTATAGTTCTCTAGATGAGGGAAATCAGAATATCAACTAACTATAATATATATTTATCTTTTAATATAAAGGGTGATTTTTAAAAATTTGTATTTCTAAAAACCTTCCATGTTTTATTTTATTCTGTTGGATATTTGATTCCCTCTTACCTTACTGATTTTTCTGTGTTTTATTTTGGGTTTATAAATCTTCAATAAACTTAAATTGTTTGTTAGAGTTTAATAAACTTTAATGCTTTTTCATTTCCCATTTCTAGGGTAATATTTCTGCTGTTGAATGCTTGCTGAAAAAAGGAGCTGATCCCAACATTAAAGACTATGCTGGTTGGACACCACTGGTAATTTAATTGCTTCATTCCTTCCATTCTTCCTTTATTCTTTATCTCATTGTTGTTGAGACTATGTGATACAGGGGGTGATAGATGAACTCTTTCTCAGCTTGCCTGAAAAAGGAAAAAAAAAAACTTCATTTGTTTTAATAAACTCAAATACTTTTGAGATCCTCTTTCTCTTGCTTTTCCTGTTATTTGTTCCTACATGTTTCTGAATAAAGCTAGTTTCTTTCTTCAGGTGAATTTCTATTGCATTTTCAGAAGCAAGAGAAACAGATTTTAAAAGTCTAAACAGAATCTGGAAAGTGGTAAAATACATTATAGATAGTTATTTTATGTTCATTTTTTTCTGCCAGATACTGTTAACATAAGCTTTTTTCCTTTGCTCATAGTAAAGATTTCTAGAATGATTAATTATACCTGTAAGCTATCTCGGAGTCAGTCTTGGTTGTAATAAATAAAATTCATTTTCCTGCTTTATCAAGCTTCAGTTTTTAATTGAGCCAATTCTTATTCTGTCATTTCTATATTGGTTTTCCCCCATTCAACATTTAGCATGAAGCCTGTAATCATGGACATAAGCAGATAGTTGAATTATTGATAAGACATGGGGCACTGCTGAATGTGACTGGGTATCAGAATGATATGCCACTTCACGATGCTGTCAAGAATGGACATATAGAAATTGTGGAACTCATGCTTCTGCATGGAGCTTCTCGAGACGTAGTGTGAGTAATTACTGTTCCCTTCCCCCACCCCCCACTCAATCCCACTTCAGGACAGAGGAGCGTGCGCTGGAAATGCGTGTTCAGGACAATGTCAGAGCATACCTTCTGACCCTCTGATGCTTGGCCCGCAATTCTCCGTGCTCCTCCAGGCCCGGCTTGCTGAGGAGCGGGAGGGCAGTCCTGATGCCTCTGCTGCCCCCTCCCCCATGGCCCTAGCCATCACTGCCCGGCTTCCTCAAAGGCGTGGTGCATTTCAAAGCTGGCAGCTCGTGTCTGGAGGTGCCGAACAGTGGGACAGCTGTGAGAGCCGAGCTAGTCCTCCACCGTCCAACTCGCCAATGGGGGCGCTTCTGTTAGGCCAGCCACACACCCCTCTGCTGGTCTTTTGTGCTCAGTACTTGGCTGGGGGAGGGCAGCGCTTCCCCACACCGTTCCTTCTTTCTCTTGGCCCCGCCAATGAGGGAGGAAGGCCAGGCTTGGGGGATGGGCCCCCCCTGCAAGATCTGCCCCCGCCATTCACTCCCAGCCTTCTTTTCTGGCGGCAACAGCAAATTCATGATGAAAGCAGAATATTGTTGCCATGCAAAGGCAAATACAAGGGTTCCTCGCTCCTACACTAAGGCTCTGCTCATCGTCACTGCCATGACAGGGCGACAGTTCTTTCATCCCTCTGCTGCGACAGGGCCACAGGGAGCTGCAGCAGAGGGGTGAAAGAGCTGCATGCAGCTCTGGAGCCGCGGGTTGTTGGCACCCGCTCTAGAAAAAGTGCAGAGAAGAGCAACTAGGATGATTAGGGGACTGGATACTAAAACATGAAGAATGGTTACAGGAACTGGGCATGGCTAGTCTAGTGAAGAGAAGGACCAGGGGAGATATGATAGCAGTGTTCCAATATTTGAGGGTCTGCCATAGAGAGGAAGGGGTCAAGCTATTTTCTAAAGCACCTGTAGACCAGACAAGGAATAATAGATGGAAATTGATCAAGGAGAGATTCAGCCTAGAAATAAGGAGAAACTTTCTGACAGTGAGAACAATCAACCAATGGAACAGCTTGCCTTTGGAAGTTGTGGGAGCTTCATCACTGGAGGCTTTCAAGAAGAGAAGCCATTTGTAAGAAATGGTGTAGGGTCTCCTGCTTGGGCGGGGGTTTGAACTAGATGACCTATAAGGTCCCTTCCAACTCTATTAATCTTAATCTAACCTGTATTAAAAATATTTAACTTTATTATTTTCAATCTACTGAGCAAATATGAGTTAGGAAAATGAAGAGACAACACTGTGTTTGATGGAAACTTTGTAAACAAATATTTTCTTGCAAATAAGCTGCAAAAATATGTGCAAAAAAAAGCAGGCATGGCCGTGATAAGAGGAAAGAAAGACTTTAATTCATGGTAATATTCTTAACTAATCAGCTCCACTGATTTGGGCATTACTGGTAGTCCTTGACTTACCACCACAATCAAGCCTCAAATCTCTTGCTAATCAAGACAGTTAAGTGAGTTTTGCCCCATTTTATGACTTTTCTTGGCTCAATTGTTAGTGAATCTCTGCAGTTATCAAATTAGTAACACAGTTGTTAAATGACTCTGGGTTTCCCATTGCTTCTCAGAAGGTCACAAGAAGTGACCCTGGGACACATGCCAGTTGCCAAGCATCTGAATTTTAATCACGTGATCTTGGGGATGCTTCAATGATTGTCACTTTTTGTAATTTTGAATGGTCATTAAACAAATGGTTATAAGTCGAAGACTACCTGTACAGCATGTTGAAAATTGTGGTCAGTGCATAATATGAGATCACTAAAAGGACCTGCTTAGTTAAAAGTGAGCAGTTTCAATGTGTTGCCTCCTTTTTATATTTCTTTGCTGTTCTTTACCCATCTGTCATAAATGTTAATGGTTTAACTGGTTTTTTATGCAATTTTTCTTGTAAATATTTGAAGAACATAAAAATCCTATAGTGCAGTTATAATTAGATGATTAGTAATCTAGTCTCATCCCTTGTTTACTTAAAATCTACCTTTCTTTTTACTAGTAATATATTTGGTCACAAACCTGTGGATTATGCTGAAACAGAAGAAATGAAATCACTTCTAATGCAACCAGGAAAGAATGATTCTTCTTCAATTATTCAGTATGCAGAAGTAAGTATTCTTTTCTTTGTTTAACTATAGTTTGGAATAATATAAAGCTAGCCTTGTTAAATGAGGGCAATGTATAATTCTCAACAATATTATTTGTAATATTTCTCACTATTTAATCAAAGTACCTAAATTATAAGTTAAGAAAATGATATAAATCAGAGGTTCTCAACTTTTCTTCTATGTGATCTTATGTAACCATTAAATCATAGAGAACCATTGCCTGATCAAAGGAACTAATTAATTTTGGATCTCCCATGCAAGTAAATAAGCAGAGCATAACAAAATAATGTAGCAAAAATACAATAATAATATTATAAAATGAAGTAATAAAAAGAGTGTTAGGTATAATAAAGTTAAAGCAAGATAAAGCTAGATTTACAACTGAGAACTTAAGTATTTTTCTAAGTTTACAAGAGAGCAAAAGTAGCAATCCGACTAACATTTGGAAACACAACTTTGAAAAGTTAATTCAATTCAAGGCACGAGGCCTTGAGTTTACCTACCATCAATAATTTGGCCTGGATCTATAAATGAGGCAGTGGAAATAATAATAAACACTGTAACATCTGATACTTGACCAATCCCACAAGGAGAGAGACATAATATAACAGTATTTAAAAAGACCTCCCTTTGAGTTAGTCTAAGTTCATGGTTTGTGGGTGAAGGGGTATAGAAGACTTTTTCAGTGAGAAACTGATAATATTAATCAGGTACTAGGAGAAGTTTCTATGTCTTTTATGGTGATGTTACCAAGATTAAAATTTGGATGACTCTACTGTAGTGGCATCTTTATTGGCATTTCTTTTGGAAAGCCTTGCTCTAATATTTTCTCAGTTCCAAGAGATGAGTAGGTGGTAGAGAATACATTTAGGATGGATGACAAAGGTTTGGTCTACTGATTCCAACTGTGTAATGAAGCAGAGTTTGGCAAAGTGGGATTCTGGAAAGTTTCTAATTTCTTATAATGCCTTAACCACACAAGATCCATACTAGGGACAGGGGTGGGGCTGGCATCACGACGGTACTGTATGCGATCTTGGTGATCCGAGATCGCAGCTGATATCTTTGTTGCTGGACGGTTAAACGGACCTAAACCATCCCAAAGAGATGGTGAATGTAAAGAGCGCATCCTGCTGATCCCAGGGACATCGCAAAATCCCTGGTAGACCCAGGAGAAGCTCTTTTTGCCAGAGGCAAAGAGGCAGCCTTTGAAGCTGCTGAAGTTGGGACAGCCCCGGAAGAGAATGGAAGGAGAAAGTGTGCCGGTTTGGTGAGAGGTTTTTTTTTTTCATTATATGATCTGAGAGAACACCCTAAGGAAAGAAGGAATTTGTAAAATTTAAGACAGAAGTGATTAAGCAGCGATTTTGCCAGGAAGTCAAAATTAGTAATTCTTTTTTATTGCTGGACTTTTAATGTTTGATTTTTTACTTTGAAACTGGACTGGTTTTTTTACTTTACTTTTTCTCTTTTTCTTTTTTCCTTTTTGTCTTTATAATATTATAGGTTAGAGATTTCCTTTTAGTGTTTCCTTTTAAGTTTTTTTTCTTTTATTTTTAATTAATTTTTTTATTACTTAAAACACATTTTGTTTGAAAAAGGAGGGGGAAAGTGAAAGTAGAGGGAAATTTGTAACACTGCTAGAGGCTTGTAAACATTGTTTTCTTTTTCTTTACTATTGAAGACCAGACAAAGCTGAGAAAGAGGCTTCTTTTCAAGGACTTTGAGTCTGTTTGATAAGATAGAGGGAAGAGCACGGAAGAGCGTTACTGCAGGTGCTCCTCTGAGTTTCTATCAGTGGCTGGAGTCTGGTATTGAAATTTATGGAAAGAAGATTGTAAGATTTTAGAGAAGAGAGTTATATAATTATTTGGAAATCAACAAAAAGCCTTGGACATTTAAATAGGCGCAGTGTATTCTTTCTTTCCTTTTTTTACTTTTTTACATTGGGCTATTCTCTATTTCAACAAACCCCTTCCTTATTAGTTTACTATTTTTGATAATCATCTTTGACTCTTTGGAATTTGATTTTGTCTTTTTTTGTTTTTGAGTATATTTTTTATTTTTACATTTTATTTTAAAGGGAAAATCTTACATCATCTACCTGTTTTTTGTTTTTTTGGTACTATTATTAGTATTAATTTTTCTTTTTTTCTAAAGGGAGTTTTTTTTTCTTTTCTTTCCTCCCATTTTTTTAGGGTTTTTTTTTGTATGTGACTCTTTTTTTCTTTCCCTTTCCGCACTTGAGATTTTTCAATCGGATTAAGGTATTGAAGAACCTGAAGAATTTGCCACCCACAATACCTGACAATCTCCCTTTTTTTTAAAATGGTTTTTTCTTCTTTTTTTTTTTCTCGCTATTGATTGGATTAAGGTGTACAAAAACCTGAAGAAATTTTTCTCTTATTCTACTTTTTCTTTTCCTCCACTATTTCTACTTGGAATTACAATTGGTCATTACATGAGTGGATTAAGGTCTAGGAGAACCTGAAGATTTTGAATTGTTTGAAATGAGTAGGAAACTAACAGTGGCTGGCTCCTCAGTTCCTACTTCTTCCTCTTTACCAATTGGAGGACATTCAATACAGACAATGTTACAACAAGAAAAAGAACAGAAGATGATGCTGCAAAAGATTTTGCAAGGAATTCAAAATATACAAGCAAGAACAGAGAATATTGAAAAGAGAACAGAGAGCATTGAACAAAGAATAGGAAAAACTGATGAAAAGGTGGAGAATATTCAACAAATGATGATGAAGTATGATGAGAAATTCCAAAAAATTGAAGAAGATAAACAAAGAGATAAGAAAATTGGAGATATTGATGGCAGATTAACTGTGATTGAAGAAGATAAAAGTGGGATGTTGGGATGGGAGATGGACAGATCAGAATTTTATCTTAGATTCCAAAATATAGAGAAAGAAAAGGGACAAAATCTGGCAGAGATAATGATAGAAATCTTGGCTGAGGCATTGGAAATATGTAAAGAGAAGATGATGGATGGAATAGACGAGGTTTTTCGAGTTTTCACAAGATATGCAATGAGAAATAGCCTGCCAAGAGAAGTTCATATTAGATTTACGAAGAAAGCTATTAAAACACAAATATTACAGGTGGCAAGAGAGAAAACATTGAAATACAAAGATAAGGAGATTGTGGTTCTGAAACAAGTACCCAGAAGAGTGAGAGAGATGAGAAGAGAGTATCGATTCTTGACAAAAATACTGCTCAAAAAAGAGATGAATTATAGATGGTTGATACCGGAAGGCTTAATGTTTACATGGCAAGAACAAAGAAACAGAATTGACTCAACTGAGAAAACAGAATTGTTTTATAAAGAATACTTCAGAGGGAAAGAGGAGGAGACAGAAAAAGAAATGTCACTAATTGAATTCCAAGAGGACTGTCAAGAAGCGATTGAAAAAGAAAAAGGTGCAGTAGGTGGAAAGGTGGAAGCTAGAGAACAACGAGAACCAAGATCTACTAGAGCTGCAAAACCTACTTTTAAAATATAATTATGGAAGAGAAAAAACTGATTAAAATTAACATAAATGGACTTAACTCAGCCGTTAAAAGAAGGAAAACTTTCCATAAATTAGAAAAATTAAAACTTGATATAATTTGCTTACAAGAAGTACATATTAAAAAGCAACATGAACAACTATTGATACAGCCAAAGCTAGGGAAAATATTTATTTTTGACACAATGTAAGAAAAGAGGAGTGGTCTTATACATCAAAGATACTATTCCAGCCAAATTGATACATACAGATAATGAGGGAAGACTTGTAATGGTGGAAATAATGGGCAATAATATGAAAACACTCCTGATAGCAATCTATGCTCCGATTAATAATCAAGAAGAGTTTTATAGAAAATTACATATGAAAATAATTGAATTGGACTATGTTAATATTGTTATGATGGGAGAGTTCAATGGAATAGTAGATAATAAACTGGACTATACAACACGGAAAACAACAAAGCAAAGCAGAAAGATTCTCCCTAGATCCTTTTTTAAAATGATAGATGAAATAAACCTAAAAGATGCATGGAGAGAAAGAAACGTTAAGACTAAACAATATACGTTCTATTCAAACAGACACTCATCATGGTCTAGAATAGATATGATATGAATGTCAACAGAATTGATTGCTAACCTTCAAGAAAGTGATATAGAAACAAGTATCTGGGCTGATCATAATCCAATGACAATTAAATGGAAAGGACAAAGAAGAAGATCCAGATGGGCATTAAATAACACTATATTAAAAGAAAAAGACTTTTCACAGAGAATAGAGAAAGAACTGGCTCTTTTTTTCAGACAAAATAAAAAAGAAGAAACTTCAATACAGAGTGAAATGGGAAAACTTACAATTATCATTAATAGGGAGGATATCAACAATCAAGATGAATATGTTACCTAGAATTCTATATCTGTTTCAAACAATTCCAATAAGGCTAGGGAAAGATTATTTTGAAGATTTAAATAAAGTTGTGTTGAAATATATATGGCAGGGAAAGAAAGGTGAATAAAACTAAAACTTCTGCAAGATGCTAGAATAAGAGGAGGATTTGGTCTGCCTAATTGGAAGTTATACTACCAAGCTACAAATCTGATGTGGGTTAAGGAATGGATAACATTAAGAAATGCTAGATTGTTGACATTAGAAGGACATGATTTGTTGTTGGGGTGGCATGCCTTCTTATGGTACAAGGGAACTAAAACACAGAACTTTAGAAGACATTATATACGGGAAACTTGTGGTTAAATTGGGAGAAGACTAAAAGGCAAAGCTATTTGAAAATTCCAGTCTGGCTATTGACTATTGAAACATTTTCTTATCCTATAACATATAAAAAGGAACAAACAGATATGGTGAAATATTGAATGAAAAGGGTGAACTTAAATCTATGCAAAAACTAGAGGAACAAGGTATAAAGATGAATTGATTTTCATATGCGCAAATATATTCTAGATATGATAAAGATTCAAAACAGAAGGTTTTTATGATAAGTTAACTGGTTTAGATAAGATTTTGACAGGTACTGATGAAAAAGTGATTAAAAAACTATGGATATTTATTAGGAATTAAGCTAGAAGAAGAACAAGTTAAAGAAACAATGATTGCTTAGGGGGAAAATTTTGGATATGGGATTGATTTAGAGAAATGGCAAAAATTATGATCTCAAAATTCTAAAATGACAGTGTCAACAGCACATAAAGAAACTTTGTATAAGATGTTTTACAGGTGGCATCTACCCCCAACAAGAATAGCAATAATGTTCAAGAACAAGTCAGAAAAATGTTGGAAATGTCATCAAATACTTGATTCATATTACCATATGTGGTGGACGTGTGCAGATGCTAAAAGATATTGGACTAAAATCCACACATGATTGGAAAAAATGATAAAAAACACATAGATTTGAAACCAGAGATTTTCTTATTGGGAATCTTACCTGAAATATACAGTAAGGAATTGAAATATTTGATTGTAAGTGTATTAACAGCGGCTAGGATTGTATTTGCTAAAAATTGGAAAAATGAGAAAATACCAACGCAGGAGGAAATTATTAAGAAAATCATGGACTGTGCTGAAATGAGTGACTGACGTTTGAAATCAGAGAACAAGAAGATAAACAATTTTATGAGATTTGGGATTTTATCAATAGTTAGACAATAAAATATGGTAATGAAATATGTAGAATTTTAGAAATATATAAAGATGTATTATTATAATATAACTGGGATAGATTTGGGATGATAATATGAATGGTCATAAAATAAATCAATTAAAATATGGATTATTTTGCATAACATGAATAAATAACAGTATAGTCAAATGATAGATTAATAAGGATATTAATGTATTTAGGAATATTTGATAGATAATATGAGAATATATACAAGTAATTGTAAGTGATGACTATGAAGTGGATGCACAAAAAAATTTGTAAACCAACCGACACACTGTATGTAAGTGGAAGATGGTTTGATGTTTTTATGTTGTGTTTGTGTATGTTTGTTTAAAAATAATAATAAAATTTGTTTTTTTAAAAAGAGATTCATACTAGCAATGATGGAAGGTAGTCTTTTCTTCAGCCTTAGATAAGGAGTGGGGGTGCCCTGGAGGAGACCTAAAATTAGACAGCCTTGTGTGACTCCTTTCTCCAAATAAATAGGATCTTACAAGGACCCTTGTGGGACCATTATTACTCTAGCTGAAATGTCAGTATGTAATTCAATTATTAATTTGAGACATCACCTATTGATGTCTTGTCAGATGCAAAAATGTCACTGTGCACATCCAGATAAAATGTTTACACAATAGTATGAAAAAAAAAACCTACATTGTGAATAACATAATCCTTAATATTATGCATAATAGTACTAAAACTAATGATGCATCATTTCAACTGTTTGAAGAGGTTTTGTTTTTCTGAAGATACAATAAAGCTAATTGGCTAATTGGCTATATTATCTACCAATTGAATTGCTGTGGGAATAATCGGTTTTTCAGAATCTCATGGAAAAATTACTCTATATAGATATGGAAGATGTCTTAAGCAACAAAAAATGGCTTTGGTCATGAGAATTAAGAGTGCAAGTTTCTGAGTAAGGAAATTGTGAACTAGATGTCTCCAAAGAAGTAGAAGAGACACTTTGATTAGGACTGACAGACCAGCAATGAGCCCAGTCAAAAGGAACTTCTCCAGATAAAGAAGCCGATGAGTTACTTGTGTTCTGGACAGCGGCTTCTCATGAGGAGACTGTAGAATAGCAATTTCTCCTCTGGGACTCAGGAAGAAGAAAACAGCATGGGAGGGGCTCGCAGCACTCCTCCATGCTCCATTTTGGGATCTTCCTGAACTCAGAAGAGCTTCTAAGTGGGGAGCTTTTGCTCTCAGAAGGCTTCTCTGGGACTCAGGAAGAAAAAAAACAGACCATGGGAGGGGCATGCAGCACCCTTCCATGCTCCATTTTGGGACCTTCCTTGTCTCAGAAGAGCCCCTAGGAGGGGCGTTTTGCTCCCTCTGGGGCTCAGGAAGGGAAAAAATGGAGGGCGGGGGGGCTGAGCCTTTCCAATGTTTGCCTTCCTGGGCCTCAGCAAGAGGAATCCCAGCACAGCTGATCATATGAACAGCTGATTGTCGGGAGAGAAAAAAAATAAATACCTTAAGAGGCAAGTGTCAGGCGGGCAGGGTGAGCGAGCATCGGGCGGGTGGGACAAGCGAGCCAGTGGCGACCAGGCGACCGGGTTGGGGGCATGGCCAGCCAGAACTTGCTACCAGTTTGGAGACCCATGCCAAATCCTTGTTGCCGGTTCGCCCGATGCGGTGCGAACCGGCTGAATACCACCACTCATTTGAAATGTAAAGTTGAAAGAGATTTTCAAATAATGAGTTTTAAAAGCTACTTTGTGAATTAACCTTTCTTCCAGTACAAAAGTAAAATGAACCAACAGCTTAAATAATTTTTTAAATGGAAGTAAATAGCAAAAAGCTTAATAAGAATTTAATCTAAAAAAGGTTACAGGTGAATTAACCAAAAAACTTTGGAATATTAGGACTTTTGCTAACTGTTTTGGGAAATAATTAAACCAAACAGTACCTTTATGGGTATGTAAACTGTTTAGTCTGTAATAGAAATTTGAGATTTTCCAATTTTAGAAATGAAACATTAAACATTAGACTAGACAGACAAAAGGAGAGAGAAACCTATGTTTTGTGGAATCTACAAAGTGACACACAATGCTATAACATTTTGAAAGATTTTGGGAGATTTTAAAGGAATGGGTTCAGAAACTACAATATCAGCAAAATGCTTGCTTTCATGAATGTATTATTTAACAAAAGATTTTAAAGAAGAAATGGAAGACATGAAAGAGAGTGTTTTGTAAGACTGTCAAGATAAAAGAGGTAAACAAATATTACCTGATGCAGATACACTGAAAAATAAATTCTGAATTATAAGACAGAGATGACAGACATAACTTTATTATTGGATTTACAAATGAGGGTTGATTAAAAAAAACGTGAAAAAACCTTTGAGATGAAAGAAAGAAAGATAAAATTGGAGGGAGATCAAATCCTACAACAGTTTCTGAATGAATTAAAGGACTAAGATACAGAATCTTAAGTAAACTACAAAGTCGATTTGTTTAATTGGATTAAAATAAGACATTTTTATAAAATTCTGAGAACCTTTTACAAATTTCTTGCAGACATCTGAACTGAAATATTAACTGTTCATGAATTTATGAATGGGCAAGGGATGTTATGGGAAGAAGTGATCCATGTATGTAACTTTTGTGGAAGGTGGAGAAATGTTACATTTGTTATACATGTGATGAATATTGGAATTCATTTCTTTAAATAATGCTTTGTTAAAACTCTTTATTTGCACATTTTCTTTTTCTATTTTTTCTCTCAGTTTGTATTTTATTGTTAAAATCCTTAATAAAAAGTTATATATTTATATAAACATAAATGGCTTTGATAATCACAAAGGGCTTTTGGTTCTATTAAAAGATAAAGGGAAACTTTACCTTTTAATAGGGCCAGAAGCACTTTGTGTCTGGCTCTAGAGCACAGAGCTCATCTACCTTTCTTGGCCAAGGGAGGCAGTGTTGTCCGAAGACCATTTCCATAGTCATGTGGCTGGCATGGCTATATGCCAAAGGTGCACAGAACACTGTTACCTTCCCACGAAAGTGGTACCTATTAATCTACTCACATTTGCATGCTTTCAAACTGCTAGGTGGGCATGAACTGGGACACATTCCTGCCCACCTATTGTGGCCTGCTGGCAGTTGGCAGCAGAGTCGGACAACGAGGAGGTCGGGGAGGAACCTGGGTCAGTCCTGGAGACTGAGGAAGACTCGGACGAGGGATCTGTGTCAGACAGAGATGGGGCCAGGGCAGGTTGGCAGTCATCAACTGCCTTTGGGCTCAATGAGGCAGGGGAGCAGCTGGAACTGATTCCCAGGCTGCACATGGGCAGAACTGCCAAAAGGAAAGAACAATTTCGGGCTCAGGGTCGATGTGAGAGTAAGGCCACAGGTGGATGATGAACGGCCTCTCTCATAAAGATTAAGAGAGGAGCAAAAGGGGACGGGGCTTTTGCAGGAAACCGTTTGTTCATTCCATCATTGTAAAGATCTGTCAGTGCATTCTAGAGACTCTGTGCTAAGCCCTTGTCAGCTTTGCATTTGGAAATATTTACCGGGCAGCTTTCCAAGATAGATAAGGTTGAAGCTCCTAATTATACCCTTGAAAGACTGTTTACCAGGCCGTTGGCTGAATGTGAATGCAAGAAATTCACATTCATTTAATAAAAGGTGTTTGGTCAGGACAAAGAGTCTGCTTAGTGCTTTTTGGGGAAGCCTAGGACAGAACACTATCTATCACTGATGATGTTACCTAGTTTGTGTAATAAAACATCAGCAGGAAAACAAGCAAGCTCAAGAGAGCACCAATGACCCTTCATGCCAACTCTGAGGTACAAATATTCTCCTTTATTAGTACTGGGGCAAATAATGTGGAGTTTCAGTCTTGAGCCCAGACTTGTCTAGCTGACAAGCTCAAATACATTTCATCTACTTTTAATTATGTCCAGAAATTATATCCAAAATTATGCTTATTTTGAAATAGTTCTTTATTATGTAATAGAAATGTTGAGTAAATTTGAGTTTACTATTTTTAACAGGAAGAAAGAAATATAGGCTCTTGGGAATTTAATAGCTCTCTCTTTTGTTTTTAGTACAAAAACCTAAATTACTATAAAAAAGGACCTGTTGTTCTCCTTGGGAGTGGTCTTGATCCAGATCAACAGCTGCTGTTAAGCAAATTTGCCACAATTTTGAAGGTTACAGTATGTACAAATTTTAACAATTTTGGTAAGTTGTCAGATTTATTTAATATACTAATACTTTATTGTTTAGCCATAAGGCTATACAAGATACAGAATTATATAATAAGACAGAATTATATAATAAGACAAGGATAGGCAAAACTAAAAGGAAATACAAATTGTATTTCTGTGTCACCTCTCATAATTTGGGGAATGTAGTTTTATTCATATAAAGAGCCAAATTATGCATATGTGGATTTTGAATGTACATGAAATATATTGCATTAATGTTTAGTTCTCAATAGGCCATTTGTTTAAAATGTGATCTAAGATATTGATCTCTATCTTTTTTACACAATTGGCATTCAAATAATGTATGACCTATGTCTTCTGCATCTGGAGTTCCACCAATACATGTACATTTATCATGAGGAACTTGATTAAACCTTCCATATTTAACAATGTTCAGTTGCTCAAATCTTGCTTGAGTAAGTATCACCCCGCCCAAGATTCCCAACCATTTCTATATTTAATTGTTTTACAAATTATATTTATATTTAAGGTGCATTTATAGCAGCTCACCCATTTTAATGTGCCAGCCTTATTGAGGGTAGCTATATTTCTATTAGCTTCTATATACACTTTTTTGTGTGTAGCAATCTTTCTGACTTGTTTTGCTTAGTAGCACAAGAAATAGGGTAATCACAACTCCTAATATAGTTTGTAGGTTATACAATCCAGGAGTTCTCTAATTGAGATTTATGGATAGTTCTCACTTAACCTCTTACTGACCCTCATTGAGATTGGCAAGTCTGTTATTATGTGACATAGTTGTTAAGCAAAAGTCATGTAAACATACTGCTTAGCTATGGCAATTCTAGCAGTCCCAGGTACTGTTGTTGAACAAATCTCAGATGATCATTGAGCGAGGACCCTCCTGTATCCAAGACATTTTTGGAAGAAAGTAAAGGACTGCCTCCACTTTAGTTCCACCCACCCACCAGGTCAGCCTTTTTCATCATCTGCCACCAACTCTGCCCACTGCTGTGCCCGCTGCACCACACATTACTAGATGGGCCCTTCTTTTGGCTGCTGTCCAGGGCTTTCTTTCACAAAGAATATTACTGTCTTTGAAAAAGGCATACTCTTGAATCTGTCACTGTTGCAGCTTTGCATGTAACATCATTTTTTATGTTAGTTTGGAAGTTTCAATCAGTTTCAAATAAATGAACTGGATTGCATAATCTTATTAGGATAATGTTTTGTGGTTCTACTGTCTTCCATCCTCATTTTGGGTACAATTCAAGGTTTTTTTGCTGACTTTTAGAGACTTGAATTCTTGAAGCGAGAGAATTTCACAGAATGTATTCTGCCTTACCTGGGTGGCCATATCAAATGGAGCAATATATAAAGCAAGAAACAGAAGAAAATGCTAATGTGTTTTCAGCTCCAGAATTTCCCCCTCAGCACTTCCATAAACATTGCTTTTAATTTGATTTTAAATGCCTGATCTAAAGTGGAAGAATATGTCAAATATGTCAGCGAAAACATTCAGCTTTATAAATTAGAGGAAATGAATCATGTTTTTCTGTTACCAGCATACTTTATTTATAAAATAACTAGAAACGAAAGAAACAGCAGTACATTCTACGAAGCAAGCAAAAGAAAAAGCTATAATGAAAGATGAAGTAGAAGTAAAACTCCTCCCCCGCACACATGTGCAGTACATCAAACATCACAAGACACTCATATCTTGTTACTATGGAAACTTTGATAACCAGTCCAGCTTATTCTGTAAACTTCTGTGGAAGCTCATCAGACAAACCAAAACAAACGCAGTGACACCCCCTTCTTTGTCTGATGAGCCGACATCAGGTAAGGCATATCTTCTCACGCAGGTATTCATGCTGAGCAGCTGCAAGTGGTCTGTTGATGTAACTTAAAATTGCAATATAAAATATTTCTGCAAAACTCTATTCATTTGCTTATTTGAACCAATATAAACAATATCAACATAAACAAGAATTATCTCATATGCATTCCCAGATCTTTTTGTGAACACGCATTCATCAGTTTCAGATTTAATAAAACCCATTAAATTTAGTTTGTCAGTAAGACATAAATACTACATTAAACCAGACTGTTTCAGACCATAAAGACTTTTGTTTAAGAGCCAGGTATCCCCTTCTTGCTTCCAAAACCCTGGAAAACCTTTTAACATAAATTTCTTCATCCAGGAGGAATTGCAGGCGTAAACACCTTGAGTTGCTTTAGACTGTCCATTTCAGCCTGCATTTCCTTATGCCAAGGTAAAATTGCTTTTGTTTCGTCCTCGTCTTCTTCCTCGTCTCTAGCCTCAGCATCGACGGAAGGCGAAGATGGAACCTCTGGTTGAGAAGAACTAGTTGATGGAACATCCGCCTGATAATCTCGGTCATCAGACTGCGTAACATCATCTCTAGGAAAATAAACTCCAGGATCACTGGAGTGAATCCTGGACCAGTCAGCATCTTCTTCAAAATTAAACGATTGAGAAACCACTATTACATGTCTGGAGTCAACGAACTTACTGCTTCTGGAATTGTCATCAATACCCATGAATCTCAGTCTTTTTGCTGCTGGACCTCCTTTCTTTCTTTGAGCAAAAGGAATATTCAGCATAGCATATGAACCAAAAATATGGATATTTCTCAAATCAGGTTTATATCCATATAACATGAAGAAAGGTGTCTGGTTAATTACACTGCTCCAAATACGGTTAATGATGTAGTTTGCATATTTAATTGCTTCACCACAGAATGGGAAACTCAGATTAGCGTCTTCTAGGAGACAACGCATCATGGTTTGCAGGACTCCATTTCTGCGTTCCGCCACTCTGTTTTCCGCAGGAACGTAAGGAGCTGAGGTCTGGTGCAGAATTCCATTCTTACTCATCCAGTCCTGAAAACGCTGGGACATGAATTCAGCACTGCGATCACTTTGAATTCTAGCGATGTGAACACCATGTTGAATGTTGACATAAGTTGCAAAGTCTTTAAAGATCTGAAAGGTCTCTGATTTTTCCTTCATAGGAAACACAAATCCATATCTAGAATAATTGTCAACAATTGTTAAGAAATATTTTCTACCACGAAGTGTTGGTGCAAATGGACCTACTATGTCAGTATGTACCAAATCAAAAACGCGTGTTGACAGGCGTGTAGCGTGTTTTGGAACGGCTGCTGCCTTGGAGTTGGCTTTCTTGCAGACAGCACAATCCAAGAACATCTTACACCCCTTCAGATCCAAACCTTTTACGAATTCTGGCATCTTGCTAAGAACACGAAAACTGGCGTGCCCCAATCTTCTATGCCACTTATGGATACACCTGGAATGCAAAAGTTTACCTGTTGGTGAATTTTCAACATTTATATTAAGAACCGTAGGCTTGCTTTGAGCAACCTGTTTCTGACTTTTGTTGGTTCTAGGAACCTTTGGGATAGCAACAGGATCTCTCTCTGGAACATCTCTCTGGGCCTGTGCTCCCTCTTATTGGAACAGGTATACTTGCCTGTGCTTGTGAAGAAGACTTTGGCTTTAGGTAATAAACACTACCAATTAATATGGTTTCAGCAACAATATTACCTTCTTTCACCACATAACTTGCTTTTTCAAAATGGTGAACCTGGTACTTGGATACTCTCGACAAATGACTCTGACTAAGCAAACTGCTGGTTGCTGCTGGAATATAATAAACATCAGGAATAAATGCATCTAGCTCTTCAATGTAAACAGTTTCTTTCCCTTTGACAGTATTGAACAGTATTATTGGAAAAAGTGTACAGTTCACACATGTCAGGTTCAGGCTCATGCATCTCTGTGAAAAGATCTCTTCTGTAGGTAACATGCACTGCTGCTCCACTGTCCAAAGTCCAGAGATGTCTTCTGTCATAATCCGGACTTCCTTCCTTGGTTAACGCCAATGTGATGTGTGGAGCTTGTAGATCACGCCTGGAACCACGATGACCTTGTCTTTCACCTCTGCCCATGCTTCTGGAATCTGTTCCTCTGGGCTGGTATGTGACAGGTGCTGGAGATCACTGGGGACAATCACGGATGATATGTCCCAGATGACCACAGATGTAGTATCTTGGCATCCTTGGAACGAAGGCCTTTCCTCGGAAATTGCGCCTTGGATCTGGAGCTCTCAATGCAGGTGGTCCTCTCAAATGTGGCATGGTGTGCATGAATGCTTTTTCTTTAGTTAAAATTCTGCATACATGATCAACTGTGCGCTGAGCAATAAGCACTTGATTAATCTTTGAAATGGCATCTTTCCATTCATGATTCAATGAGTTAATAATAACTTGCGCTGGTTGAGCAATGCCTGCTTGGACACCTGGAGGTGCTGGAGCTGGCACAGGTGCCGGCACTGGCTGACTTGCTGGAGACATCTGTACAGCAGACTGACTCCTTGACAACTTTGTAAAAGCTCTTTGTAAACTTTGTAAATGTTCATGTATTTCATGCAAATCGCCAGCAGATGGTGCTGCAATATTAGAAATTGCAGAAGCTCTTGCTGTTTCAACTGAGTCAGCATCATGAGACATATCACGAGATAGCTGTGATGTAGGCATAGTTCTCTGCTCTGATTGGTCTGACGCCACTCCCTTGTGACCAATTTGTGGGTGGACCCCTGGCTTCAATGAAGAAGGCAAGATGGAGGACTCAGGAACTCTAATCACACCCTTATCTGGCTGAAGGGACAGTGCAAATGCCTTAGCTTGCTGTAAGCTGTGTTCAAAAACTGCAATCTGTTGCATATAATCCTGCATAGCTCTCTGACTCATCGTTGGCTCAGGACTTAATGGAGAATAATAAATTTCACCTTTCTCTTTTTGTGAAAAATGCTCAGCTGTCTGTATAACTTTAGTTTTAGCACCAAGCTTCTCATATTCTTGAGCCTCTGGCTTCTCAGGCTGAATTTGATAGCATGCATCATAAATAAAACTTGGTACAGACCTGCTTTCTTGTCCTCCCACAACAGCTTGTTCCAGATGAGTAGCAGTAGCCAGCGGTCTTATCTCCTCATTAGGTATTTCAGAAAATGATAATAAATCTTCTGACCGAGCTCTCCGCCTTGTTTTTCCTTTCTTTCGTGGCATTGTAGAGTTAATTAAAGTTACTCACAAATTCCTCAGAATGTTTGTGAGGTAACAAAAACAAATTCAGCCGGCAAACAAAAACATAATAAACCATCCTCTGCTACCATGTGTCAAAGCGAAAACATTCAGCTTCATAAATTAGAGGAAATGAATCGTGTTTTTCTGTTGCCAGCAAACTTTATTTACAAAATAACTAGAAACAAAAGAAACAGCAGTACATTCTACGAAGCAAGCAAAAGAAAAAGCTGTAAGGAAAGATGAAATAGAAGTAAAACTCCTCCCCTGCACACATGCGCAGTACATCAAACATCACAAGACACTTATATCTTGTTACTATGGAAACTTTGATAACAGTCCAGCTTATTCTGTAAACTTCTGTGGAAGCTCATCAGACAAACCAAAACAAACGCAGTGACAATATATTTTAAATTTCCTGTGCTATTTGCTACTAACATATTTATTATTTTGGTTTCTTTTATTATCGTAAACTTGAGGGTTATATATTCCAGTATAGGAATCTATTATTATAGCATCCTTGACAGACCATTCAGCTTTTGTGTAAATAAGTCCAGAAAATGAGAGTCCATCCTCTCCTGAGACAGTTCTTGTTATATTGAAAAGCTCTTAATGTTCAGAATTTTTGCCTAATGTCCAATTTATTTCTACTTCCCTGTAATTAAAGCAAATATTTTGGAACTTTTTGATCAGAATTTTATCTCTCAAATTATGGAGTAGATTATGTTATAATGATAAGTAACATATAGGTAAGAAGGATACCTAAAAATATACATCATTAATTTTCTCAATGCATAAGGTTTTCTGTTCCAGTAATTATTTCTCAGAGATTGAAAACTTTAAAATAGCGGTGATAGAGCTCTATACTTGTCTGCTATTTGGCAGTTTTCCATTTCCCTATCTTCCTAAATCACTCCTCACCCATTCAAGGAACGCCTGAGCCCATGGGGTGTAAGAAGCTTTTTGAACAATATAATGCTTCTCTTCCTTTTGTGGGAACTATTCTGCCTGTGTTGTTGGCTGGTGGCTATAAAACTGAATTATTATCTGAATGTGAAGGATCAGATCAGTTGTGGTTTGTTTATGCAGGGTAGAATTCATCCTCAGTTTATACATTTTAACAAATTCTCATTTTAGTGACACATGTTGTTATTCCTGCATATCCTGTGCAAACTACTATGAAGTGCATGCTGGCACTTTTATCTGGATGTTGGATCTTGACATTTACGTGTAAGTAATTCAATTTGGGGGATATTTAAGAAAAATATGTTTGAGGTGATGGCACAGAGATAACAGGAATGTAGCATTGATGCCATTTTTCAACACGCTTCAACACTTCTCAGAAGCAATAATCCTAAAATTGTGCAAAATATTTTGAACATTTTCAAGCATACAACAGTTATTCCAAGTTCATGGCAGGGTAAAGTGCATTCAACTGTTTTGTTTTGAGAGCGGTATAAAACGTGTAGTTATTGTAACTGATTATCAAAAATGCTTACAAGATAGCAGTAAACAAGATTCATAATATGCTGATTTTCCCATGGTAAATTAACAGTATTATGAAAATTAAATGTGTGTGCAATTTGAAAGAGTAAACATCTATTCACAATTGGATAATACAAATTTATCTTAGAGAATTGTTATGACCCCACTCTGCTGCTGTTTAGACGATCTGTGAAGACCTGACTCTTCACCCAGGAGAGATAAAGGCTACTTGCAAAAACAAATTCCAGGAACATACTTCAAGAGTAGAAAATGGGCTCACATTGTTTGGTATTTTTGCCATATAATATGTAGCATTCTTTTCATTATAGCATCTTCTGCAACTGCATTCTGTACTTCTTTGTACAGTAATATGTTCTTTTTAGATTTATGAAAAATATCCCTGGTAACTAAAAGGCAAAGTAATATTGTATTAATATTTAAATTTGTATTTAACAGAAAGACAAAAAGGATAAGTACAAAAAAAATGGAAAGAGGGACATTTACCTAAGTCAGAATATCAGCAGATAGCCTGAATCTGTTCAGAATGAACAAGGATTTGCAACAAAAGTTGAAGATAATTTTAAAGTTTCTTTAAACATATAAATAATAATTAAAAAGTCAAGGAAACAGTCAGTCCACTAAAGAGAAAAGATGGTAAGAAAGTAACAGGCAGTAGAGAGAAAGCATAGCTGCTTAACTCATTCTTTGCATTAGTCTTTACGCAGAAGAAACTATAGCTCAACCTGTCAAAAATATAACTGTAAAAGACAGACTAGAAATAAAAATTAAAATAAACAAAAAAATGATAAGAGAGCACCTGTCTGACCTTGATGAATATAAATCATTGGATCTGATCGATTGCATCCCAGAGTTCTGAAGGAGCTGACAGATGTTATCTCAGAATCATTATACCATATCTTTCAAAAATCCTGAAGCATTGGGGAATTACCAGATAATTGGAAAAGAGCTGATGTGGTTCCCATCTTCAAAAAAATAAGTGGGGGGACACACACCCAGGAAACTATAGACCAATCATCTTAACATCAATATCTGGGAAGTTACTGGAAAAAAATAATTAAAAAAAACACAGATCTGTGAACATCTAGAAACAAAGTTATAACTAGCAGCCAGCACAGATTTTTTTAAAAACAGATCATATCAAGCCAATCTTATTTCATTTTTTGACAAAGTGACTAAATTAGTAGACTAGCTAAATGCTGTGGACATAGTACACTTAGACTTCAGCAAGGCATTTGACAAAGTGGACCACAACCTACTTCTTAGTAAACTAACAAAATGTGGGATATGTCACCACCAGATGGATTTGTAACTGCCTGACAAACTATTCAACAAGTAATCCTTGATGATACTGTATCTACATGGAGGGAAGAAAGCAGTGGAGTACCACAAAGCTCTAGTTTTTTCAAAGTTTTAAAGAAAAGGCTGGACTAGAAGACCTCAGGGTCCCTTCCAGCTCTATGCTGATTGATTGACTAATTTGATTACTTAACTCTCATATGGTATTGAGCCTTTCTCTTTGCCTGGCACGTGTTCCAGCCAATCATCTGTCCATCTGTTCATGATATTTTTTCCTAATCCTTCAATTCACCCTCTCCAAATCCACTTCTGGATTTGCAGAAAATAACGTTTTCTTTTTTAAAACTTTCTTTTCCAACTTATAGGGGTAGAAGCCAGCTTGAGGAGTGGCACTTTTGAACAAGAAGAGAAATATGAAGTAGATGGTGGTCCTCGACAAGGCCGCTTGAACACAGAACAGCTTGTGAGGACTTTTTTTATCAGTGTTTGAGTCTTTTTTTTTTTCTGCAGACAAGGGAAGAAGAAAACTTTTGAGAAATGATAGATAGCTAAATTAAATTAGAAATATAATTTAAAACTATAAATGGATTTTTATTGTGAATAAATGTTTCTAAATATTGGGGGTTTAAGTTTTGGAAAAATGTCTAGAGTTATTACCTGAAGTAGAATGGATTCACCTTTGATAAATTTTAGTACATCAGTAATTTTGGTTAGTAAAACTGTTTGGTAGCCTTCTCCTTCCCCTGTGTATATTGTTATGCAAACATGAATATTATAGTTAATATGTTCTACTGAACCTTAAATTTGTTTTTCCTCCCACATCTAGAAATATTTTGTAATCATTTCTTAATTAAGAATAAACACATGCACACCAAGTTCAGATTATTTTTAATCAATATATGAAGCTATCTCTACCTGTTCCTACCAGTTTCTTCTGTTGCAAAGTTCCAAATTTTTTTGTTCATTTGCTATATCTCATTTCTGTATTCACATAACTGATGTGAATTCACATCATAACTGATGTGAATTTTTTTTCACAAGATCTTTTTTTTCCCTTTTTTCTCTCTTTCCATTTCTTCTATCCACAGGACTATTAACTCCTTTTTTATTGCTGAGAGTAGGGTATGTCTGTTTTCCTTCTTTGAAACCATATCTCTTGTTTGTTGTTCTGTTCTGTCCCATTTTGCCATTCTGGGCTCCTGTTTCTATCTTCACCCATTTTTTTCAGCAGCTTCTACTCCTTAATTTGTTGCTGGTTATAAAAAAATTGTATTATTAGTTGCACTGTAACTCACAGATCAACAGAATATTAAATAAGAAATTATGGTTTTATCTCAGAATTGTCAGCTGCATAGATGAGAACAATCTATTCTTTATTTCAGTTGCCAAAACTTTTTGATGGCTGCTACTTCTATTTCCTGGGAATATTTAAAGAGCACAAGAAAGATGACCTCAAAGAACTGGTGAAAGCTGGAGGGGGACAGATTCTCCTAAGGAAGCCTAAATCAGATAATGATGTGACTCAGACAATCAGTACAGTAGCCTATCATGCTGAGATTACTTCTGACCAGAGTTTCTGTACACAATATATAATCTATGATGCCTCTTCTAACTACAAACCACAAAAAGTTCGTCAAGGAAAGGTTTGGGAAGTGCCCTCCAGATGGCTTATTGACTGTGTGATGTCATTTCAACTGTTGCCTGTTAAGAAATGATTTTCCTAGCATTATGATAACATAAATGTTGAGATTTAAATTTTACATAAATGTTATTAAAAGATACTGAAATTATGTACTGAAACAAAAATGGATACACTTCTTGATAGGAAGGTTGTATAAAATTGAGTCACTCTTCAAATCTTAAAATGTATATTTTTTTAAAAAATAATAACTGAAGATTCAGATTCCCAAAATTTATTGCATGTTGATATTAGGAGAGCTTTGTTTGTGTTCTATAAATTATATTAATTATTATTGTATATACTGAAATTATAATAATTCTGCATTGAAATCTTACAAAAATCTCAAAGCTTGGTTACTGGTTACTGTGATCATAATATGAGCCTCAGCATGCCCAGATTTTTTTTTCTCATTCTTTATAGGTGAAATTAATTGTCACAATTTGTTTGAAGAGATTACTTATATCTATAATCATGTTCTGCTGAGAGATTTGTTTCCCTTTAATGTTTTCTATATCACAAATCACGTTCTGAAGCATTAGCATGAAAGACCTTTATTTAAATATAAACTTCATTTGTGTGTGAGAAAGAGGGAAAGAAAGTACTCAATATAACAAAACCTCACAATCAGTAAAGAGCTTGCAATATAGTAATTTTCAGCAATCAGTAGTGTGCTTTCAATTATAGGCCAGGGTTGAATTGAATCAAATGGTTTTATAACTTGAAAAGATAGGAGTCAGTTTTCTCACCAGGGAGGCAATTTGCAGCCATCCAGATATTAATGGCGACTAATGCAAGTTATAGTTCAACTTCACATTCTGTTAGCTTTCCCTCTTTTATTCTTTAATTGAAGCATCTGGACGTGTATGTCATCTTACAAGGCACAAGAATCAATATTTCTATAAAGAACCTATAGCCTTACAGATACTGGATTTCTTCCAGCCTCAGGCAGTATGGACAATGCTTTGAAACAATAACATTCTATTTCATCAATTCTACACTATTTCCACTCTCTCATCTTCTGACTTACATGAAAGAACTGTATTTTATAATTGTTTAGGGGGATGAATAACAGTAAATGCTAGACACAGTTATCTTGGATTAGTTACATGTTGCCTCTTTTATTCTAACTACTAACTCTTCACTTTTCTTCTGTCCAGCTGCCTTTTAGCAGAAGAAAAGCATCTCCTCTCCAGCACAATAATACCATTTATGCTAAATTAACTGTTATAATACAGTCATCAAAAATTGCAGTAAAAATGCAATGGCAAGACGAAGAGTAGAGAAATACTGTACCTCTGCCTCAGGCAGAAACAATGAAGGAAAGCTGACTCTGCTATGTATTTTTTTTTACTTTATTGGGGCTTTGTAAAATCACTTTGAGAATTTTAAAAGTGTACTTTTCCAATTACAGTGCATTCAGAAAGTATTCAAACCCGCTTCAGTTGTCAATTTTGTTATGTTACAGCCTGATTCTACAATTGTTGAAATTCATTTTTTTCTCATTAATCTACATTCAGTACCCTATAATGACAAAGTGAGAACAGAATTTTAGAGATGTCTGTAAATTTTAGAGATGTCTGTATTAAAAAGAAAAAATTGAAATAGCACATTGGCATAAGTATTTAGATCGTTTGCAAAAACACTTTAAATTTAGTTCAGGTGCTTCCCAGTTCTTTTGATTGTTGCTGATATGTTTCTACACCTTGATTGGAGTTCTACCTGTGGTAAATTAAATTGATTGGACATGATTTTGAAGCTGTGACTTCTATAGAGAGGTACACACCTCTGTAGAAGTCACAGCTGACAATGCATACCATGGCAGAGCAAAAGTCATGAGGTCAAAGGAACTGCCTGCAGAGCTCAGAGACAGGATTATTGCAAGGCACAAATCTGGAGAAGGCTATAATAAAATTTCTGCTGTCCTGCAGAAAGAGAGGGTTTTGCTCTGCCAGATTGGGAACTATATTATACGGCAGCAGCCCTTACAGGGATCAAAGATTGGGTAATGTTGAAAAATAAAAGAATATTGACAATTGAAGGGCACAACTTACAATTAGGGTGGCATGCATTTTTATGGCATGGGAAAAACAAGATGCATAGTTACTTCCAAATACATCAGATAAGAAATGCATTGCTATTAATTTGGGAAAAGATTAAAATAAATCATCATGACAAAATTCTGATCTGGTTATCAACCATGGAAGCATCAATATACTCAAATGCACTTCTAGGTTGAGCCCTCCTTGCTGACAGACCGTAGGTCGTGATAGTCTGCGGCTACGGCCCGTGCTCTTTTGTCGGAGAGCCCCAATCATTGTGATTAGGGGCTGAAGCTGCCTCGGAGAGGCGGTGGAGAAAGGGGAAGCCGCCAGCCAGGTTGAGGGAGCTGCAACTCTCTGGGTTTAGCAATTTTCCCCCCCAAAGAAGACTGAAGTGGTGGTCTAAAATGGCCACCCTGAAGAGGAGAACTCAGCTGGACTAAGTTTGTGCAGGAGTGAAGAAAGAGATGGATAGCAGATGAGCCAGGACAATTGGGCGCAACAACCAAATAAAAGGTACCCCGGAATTGATGTAACAATGAATTTCTAAAAAAGAAAAAGTGGCGGAATTATAAAGGGAAGGGGAAAAAAAAGAAAAATAACTTTGACAGCTAAACAGGGCTTCGAACCGGGAAAGGAAGAAGACTGAATAAGATATTTAAATTGGATTAAAATACTTTGGCAACAGTGTGCTGTCCAGCCAGTGTATGGGAATTGGATAGTTAGGTAGCAATTGTGAGCTGTCCCCTTAAGGGAATGCATCATGGTAAATGTAGTTAAAGTATCCTGGGAAATGTAGTCCATGTCACATGACCACATCTATAATCCTAATTGGTCACTAAATTGACCCTTGATGGGTTGGGGGAGTTTTTCTCACTCTTGGCTTAACTTACGTACTCGTATCGCTATAGGATGGGAGAAAAAGGATGGGAGATAACCATCTTTTTATCTACAAGACAGATATGCAAAGGATTGGTCATTAAAGAAGAACTTCATCACAAATGTGAGTTATGAGGATATCTGATGAACCAATAAAAGTACTTTGTGGACCTTTTGTTGAGTTTATCTATCTGCATCTGTACAAAAGACAAATCTACCACTGTACAGAATACAGAACAAACGGATAAATTAAAGCAGGACTTAAGAGTGTCAAAAAAACAGGTGGGGGGGCAAATATACAAACTGGAGATTTGATTGTTTTGGAATATTGAGGCTCAAAAAGCCCTGAATAATAAAGCAGGGGAAAAATGTGAACATTTTGCATAACGGAGAGTGCCATCTTGTGGACAAAAATTCAAATTAAAAATAAAAGGGAAAATATCCTGTTTCTTTATGAACTTGAGTTGATACAATGTTAAAGAAATATTGAAACAAAACAAGAACCCTAGAAAGTGAAAGTTGAACTAGAATAAAGGAAGAAGTAAGAAAAGATTGACTGCGGGACTAATTGGTGATTTTGGTATAGAACCAGTGTTGGAATAATTGTGAATCTAGGAGGCCTGAAGAAGAAAGAAGGAAAATAAAAGTTTTTGTGGATTTTAATGATTGTAAGATATAAGAGTGTGCAACGATGATATCTCTTCAGGAACTAAAAATGGAACTTAAAAATATGAAAAAATTACTACAGGAAAAAGGTGAATCACTTGGCTCTGTATTAAAAACTATGGAAATGGCAACTGAACATGAAGAAAAAACTTAAGAGAAGGAGGAGTTAGTTCAAGGAGAAGCCATCTTAAATAGACAATTAACACAACACCACAAAGAAGAGGGAAAAGAAGGGGGGTTAAAAATTTGAGATTCAAGAAGGTAACTAAAAAGGGGAATACCTGTGAAATTAGGAAAGGTAGAAAGGAGCAGCAGAAAAGGGGAAAGGAAGACAAAGAGGGAGAGGAACACAAACTGGAAGGAGAAAAGATGGGAAAATGAAGGGGAAGAGAGGTAATGAGAACCAGGAGCAGGAAATAAATATGGGAATTGTAAAATAAAAAAAAACTGTTTACACAGAGATAATGGTTAATGGATTAAAAGAGGGATTCTGCATGGAGATGAGGGGTAATAATATATTTGCAATTACAAAATATTTAGAAAATAGGAAAATATAGATTATCAAAGGAGAGATGGACACATATTCTTTACTAGGTGAATGTATATTTTTATTTTTATCTTTAAAAGAAATGTTAATGTTTATTAAATAAATTCAAATAATTGAAATGAACTGAGGATGTTTAAAAATGAGATTAATATCAGTGACCAAGATAAATGGACTAAATTTTTTCTTGTTTTTGAAACTATAAATAAATTCAATGAAATTAAAGGGGAAAAATACATTGCGGAATCTGACTGAAAAGAAATATAATGTTACGTAATTTTTTAAAGGGAATGACTATTATAATTAAAAATAAATGTTTATTGGGAATTAAGATGAGGGAATTAGGGTATATTTTAACCACTGAGGTGACACACTCAAATTAGTAAAAGGGGGGGAAACTTATGTTTTTTTTTCTCTTGTGTAAAAGCTTGTATTAATTTAGAACTTATGGAAAGAATATGTGATGAAATTGCAAATCTGACAGATAAAAGAACTATTTAAATGAGAAAAGAGTATTTTGGAAAAGGTAACAATAAAAGTATTTGTAATCATAAATTAATCAATTAATAAGGTAATATAGATTATTGAAAGGAAGGAGGGACATTGATAATTTTTTTATTAGGCAAATGCATATTGTTATTCCTATTTTTAAAAGAAATATTAATGTTTAAGAAATATATTTGAAATAATTGAAACGAAATGAGAGGATGTTTAGATTGAGACCAATATCAGAGACCAGGATTAATTTGTTTGTTCTTTTCTTCTGTAAAAGTTGGAATGAAAAAGGTAATAACAGAATTAAGTAAAAATTGGATAAGATAGGATGTTGAATATAAAACATGAATATATAACTATTGTCATATTTGCATGTAAAAGTGGTGACCCGGAAATATGTTGGCCACTGAAAAGAGCTTTTTTATTTTGCAATTCATGTGAAAAACTGAATAAAACTTGTTTAAAAAAATATACTCAAATGTGTTAAATCTTGATAAGATAGTAAGGTGTAAGGACATCTTAAACAAGCAAGGGATGTTAAAAAGAAAACAAGAGTTAAAAGAGCAAGGAATCAAGGTAGAGTGGTGGATGTATATGCAAACACAAGCAAGATTCAAGAAAGATACAGAAAAAACATGGGTTATATAGAGAACTATCACAGTTAGATAAGATTCTAAAAGGTCCAGAGGAGAAATTGATTGAAAAATTATGTAATTATTTGTTGGAATATAAGATGGAAGAGGAGAGGGTTAAAGAAATGATTGTTTGGGTGAAAAAATACATGATAGAATTGGAGAAATGGGAAAAATGTGAGAAAAGAATTATAAATTGACATCGGCATCATATAGAGAAAATTTATATAAAATGTTCTACAGATGGCACCTACCAGTTGCTAGATTAGCAAAAATGTTCCCAAACAGATCGGCTGATTGTTGGAAATGCAAACAAAAGCAAGGAACCAACCATCCCACAAAGCCAGTTGAAATGCTACAGATGCAGAGGGATGGGCCACATTACATCGGCATGTGCGACCCCAGCTCCAAAACCCAAGCCAGAGCCACCACCCAGGGTGCGACCAGAATGAGGCCCCAGGCATGCCCTCCAGGCCGTAGAGATCCCTCCCAACCCAGTCGAAGGGAGGTGAAGGCCAGCCCACAATGACCAATCGCTGGACCGCTATGACAATGAGGATGATGGTGAAAATGACCTGTCTGGTGAGTGAACTGATCCACCCCTTCATCCTCCCTATATGCCTCACAGCCCCAAAATCAGGGACCTAGGGCACTTTTCAAGCCCTAATAGACTCAGGCTGTACTAGATGCCTAATTAACCTAACCATGGTCCTGAAACTGGGGAATAGAGTGAAGAGACTGGCCCACCCGATCAGATTCGAACAGATCAATGGGTCTCCATTGGGGGGAACCTATGCCACCTATCTAACTCAACCAGTGAAGCTTGAGCTAGAGAACCACTGGAAAGCAATTTGATTTATAATAGCCCCCAAAATGACAGACGCGGTCATACTGTGGCTGTCTTGGCTAGACAAATGTGGCCCAACAATCTGGTGGGAAGGAGGCACCTGGGGCTGAGGATAACTAGAGGATCCCAACCTCTCCCACAGCAGCAAATAGAAACATCGCCCATGCAGGAACACCCCCAAAGGCCCTCCAGAACTATTGGTAGCCACCTCTGACAAAACCCCAGAGGTTGAACAGATCCCCCCAAAATATTAGGACCTTGCAGAAGTGTTCAGTGAGGTCAAGTCAAACATCATCACACCCCCTCCCCCATTGTGAGATGGACTGCACCATTGAAATAATCCCTGGGGCAAAACTACCCAAATCTATTGGATTTCTTTTGAAGTTTGGCCTGCTCATATTAAGAGATTGGAACAAATTTATTAAATAATGTGATTAAAAATAAATTTATAATAAATTCTCAAATATATTCTGACTTTTTGGTAAAAGGGCAAAACCAGTCCTAATCTACATATGAAGATAGACTTCACCAAAGGATTATCTTGATTTGAATCAAAAGAAAGAAGGGAAAGGCAAAAACAAACCTTGTTTCCTTTCATTCAACATCTTTTATTCAATATAATGCAATATAATAAAATTTAATATAATGCAGATACAAGCAATAGAACATAATCAGACCAGTGTCCTAGACTTTAAAAGAACTGATTTCAACAAAGTTTGAGAAAGATTCCATTGATGAAAATCCAAGAGCTTGAGAAACTCTGATTATAAAAGTCCAGTCCAACATAATACCACTGAAAAAGAAAAATAAATCAAAGAAGAAACCAGCATGGTTGCACAATAAACTCTAATAAACTGAAAGACAAAGGATAAGTAAAAAAATGGAAAGAGGGATACATAACTAAACTCAAATATCAGCATAGAGCAAATCTGCAAAGATGTCACGAGAAAAGCTAAGACTCAGGATGAACTAGCTGTCAGCTTTGGAAGCCATATTAGCACCAGACGCTTCCACACTGCCACATTCTTGAGCCTGGGAAAATGGGAGTGGGGAATTTCTTGGAGCGTATGTGGTTAGACATAATAGCATTCTTCAAAGTCAAGGTCATGTTATTTCTGCACCTGGCTGAGGAGTGGTTGAGGGGACATCTCAAGTTGGGACAGATGGTGATTGGGGCATGTGATGCAATGAGGGGTGCAGGGGGTGGATTTGTAATATTTTATTATTGAAGGGAAACCCGGAACTTTCAGGATTTCCCAGATGTGCCAGTTTACTACTTTAATAAAAGGAACCTTTGAGAAGATATCTGTCTTGGAGTTATTGATTGGAGTTGAGGTTTTCTGGAACACTGACACTGGAACTTGCAACGAATGTCAAAAATAGTTTTTAAAAGTTTCTTTTAACATAAAATACAAGAAAAAAGTAAAGGAAACAATCACTCCATTAACTTTTTAAATGGCAAGAAAGTGATGGGGAGCAGAGAGAGCAGAGTTGCTTAATTTCTCTTTTCATCCGTCTTCATGAAAAAAGAAAAAATAGCCCAACCTACCAAAAACAGAACTGTAAAAGACAGACTAGGAATAAAATTATGCAATAAAATGGTAAGAGAACACCTGTTCATTCTAGACAAGATCAGATCAACAGGTCAGAGGTGAATTATATCCCAGACTTGTGAAAGAGCTGACAGTTGTGATCTCAGAACCATTGAATCATATCTTTCAAGGATCTTGAAGTACCAGAGGATTGGAAAAGAGCTGATGTGGTTCCTATCTTCAAAAAAGGAGAAAAGATCCAGGAAACTACAGACCAATCAGACTGGCATCAATACCTGAGAAAATCTTGGAAAAGATAGTCAAGCAACAGATCTGTGAAGACTTAGAAACAAGCAAAGTTATAACCAGAAGCCAACATGGATTTCTCAAAAACAGATCATGCCAAACAAACCTTATTTCATTCTTTGACAAAGTGACTTAATTAGTGGATCAGTAAAATGCTGTGGATATAATGTGCATGAATTTCAGTAAGGCATCTGACAAAATAGACCACAACTTACTTCTTAGTAAGCTAGAAAGATGTGAGATAGACAGTATCACCACCAGATGGATTTGGTGGTAATGGAACTACATCTACATGGAGGGAAGTAAACAACGGAGTACCCCAATGTTCTGTTTTAGGCCTAGTACTCTTCAATATCTTCATAAACAATTTAGATGAGGGAATAGAAGGGGAACTCATCAAATTAACAGATGATACCAAGTTGACAGTAATACTAGGAACACGGAACACTGGGCCCTATCTAATAGCATGAAATTCAATGTAGAGAAAAGTAAGGTTTTATACTAGGCAAGAAATATCAAATGTACAGGTACAAATTAGGTGAAACCTGGCTCAATAGCAGTAATTGTGAGAGGGATGTTGGACTCCTAGTAGACAATCACTTAAACATGAGCCAGCAGTGTGCTGCAGCTGCCAAAAAAGCCAATGGCAATCCTAAGCTACATTAACAGAGGAATAGAATCAAGATCATTTGAAGTGTTAGTACTGCCTTAGTAAGGCCTTGGTAAGACCACACTTAGTATACTGCATTCAGTTTTGTGCACCACAATATAAAAAAAGATGTTGAGACTCTGGAAATAGTGCAGAAAAAGACAACAAAGATGACTAGTGGATGGAGGCTAAACTTAAGAAAAAGGGTTGCAGGAATTTGGTATGTCTAGTCTAGTGAAAAGAAGAACTAGGGGTGAAATGATAGTAGCAGTATTTCAATATTTGAGAGGCTGTCACAAATAAGAGGAGGTCAACTTATTGTCTAAAGCACCAGAAGGCAAGGCAAGAAGCAAGGGATGAAAGCTAACCAAAGAATGAAGCAACCTAAAACCAAGGAGAAATTTTCTGACAGAATAAACAATCAATGGAATGGCTTGCTTTCAGAAGTTGTGGGTACTTTATCACTGGAGGCTTTCAAAAAGAGACTGGACAGCAATTTGTCTGAAATAGTATGGGGTTTCCTGTTTGAACAGGGAGTTGGACTAGAAGACCTCCAAGGTCTGTTCCAACTCTGATGTTCTGTATTCTGTATTCTTTTATTGCCTTGTCTTCTAACAAGTGGAAATTAAGGGTGTCCAGAGGCTCCCTGTTTCAAAGATGGGAGCTGGAGCTCTGGAAACAGACAACTCATTTTAGGAACTATTTGACCTGATTCAGTTTAGTTTCCAAAATACAATTTGGAGAAAACTATTTTCTTGCTACACAGATTCTCCTTGTAGATTTCAATCATGGCAGAGGGTATGACTTTTTGGGTATGACTTTTAATTTAATTCTAGCCAATAAAGAAAATGCCAACTTCAGACATATTTGTGGTCCTAGATCGGTCTCTTGAGATCAGGGGTACAGCCAGGACAATCCTTTCAATGAGATTTTAAAAGAGTTCTTAATTGTTATTGATTGTGGGTTAAAAAATTAAATTCCATCAGCAACAGCATCTTTGAAACATCTAAATCAGGGGTGTCAAACTCAAGGCCCATGGGCCACATCCGGTTTCTGAGGTGGTTAGATCTGGTCCACAGGGCCACCCTGGAATCAGCAAAGGACCGGCCCATGGTGCCTCGGCCCAACCAAAGGTGACCAGGCACTGATCTGCAACCTGGTGACATCCATCAGGGCTGGACCGCAGTCAGTATTAGATGGTGCTACCTCAGCCTCGCCCCCTGGACATGTGCAGGAACCACCGATCCCGCCTCCCAGCTTCAGCTCACCAGTTATCTTCAAGGCTTGACTTCTAAAACAGCTTGCAGGATGTTGCTGTTATCGGAGGAACTTGAAGGATGATTCTGAGACTCTCCTTAACCCTGGAGAGTCAAATAAACAAAAGGGAACCTGTTCCTTCTGTTGTTAAGTTGGAAAAACGACAATCCAGAGAGAGGAGATTCTCTGGGTGTTTCTGCTGCTGGCCAAGTCTTCACCAGAAGGGAAAGCCAACCAATTTTCATAGCTTTAATTCAGCTGGATATCATAGTTGTGTATTGTTGACCCCACACCACATACTATTAGAACAGCCAAGTGTCAGGGCAGAAAAGCAGCTATATACATGCAATTGTTTTGGCCAGAGAAAAGAATAGGTTCACAATATTTTACAACTGAGATAAAAAGATACTGCTTGTTTTGCTCTCTGTTGAAGATATGCAGTACAAAGCCAAATGATTTGATGTCATTAAATCTTGCTTTCCTTTTCTTATTTTCATTTATGGGTGCAGGAAGTACACCAAAAGGATAGTGCCAGAGACATCACAGCACCAAAAACCTCAGAAAACAGTGCCAAGAAACTTAAGCCAGCCCTTTCCTCTTTAAGAAAACCAAGAATCACCAGCTGAAAGAAAATACTTAGAGCCCTGCTAACAGAGTTGACAAAAGGAACACTTAAGTACAGCCATTAAGATAAGGAGAATCAGAAGAGAATAGAGAATCAGAGAATAGAAACTAGAAATTCTAGCTGTGTCACTACTTTTCTTGCCTTCCTGAATTAAAGAATCCCTTTTCTGGCAGCTGGCTTCCATGTCTATTTCTTCTCAGCATTAGCAGAGGTGGTATTCAGCAGGTTCTGACCATTTCTGGAGAACCAGTAGTAGAAATTTTGAGTAGTTTGGAGAACCGCATATACCACCTCTGATTGACCCCACCCTCATCTATTCTCTGCCTCCTGAGTCCCAGCTGATAGGCTGGGTCTTATTTTGTTGCCCTGCACAGGAGAACGGAGCTGGAAAGCAGATTAGTGGGGGTGGGGAAAGAATAGGATTTTGCAGTATCCTTCCCTTGGAGTGGGGTGGGAATGGAGATTTTACAGTATCCTTCTCCTGCCATGCCCACCAAGCCACACCACGCCCACAGAGCTGATAGTAAAAAAATTTGAATCCCATCACTGAGCATCAGTTACTGCTTCCCAGCTGGGAAATGAACACAGGAAATTTCTTCCAATATGAGGGTCTGTAATTGTTCAATAGAAAGAATGAAGGTCTATATACTATAGAAAATATATATAGGTTACTAGGGCTCAAGTTTCATGTAAGAATCAACACTTTGCATTGGTTTTGGGAAGGAAGCTCCAGCTAATTCAGATCAAAAATCATTGCAGTAATGTTTTTAGACTTGGGCCAAAGCATATGAGTTAAGAAAGCTGAAAAGGCTTTTTAAAGTCTTAAGGAAGTTTTGTTTTAAGCTAGGTTATTTATTAGAATACCCTATTGAGTGTCTTGAGAGGGGTTGTTCATGGTATTGTTCCCCTGTAGCTCAACTGAACATAAGCAGATACAGAAGTTTGGATCAACTTGGTAGTAATTGACTCTTTCCTGAAAACTGTCTAATGGTGATTAGCACCTTACCAAGAAGCTACAATTAGTTTTGTTCTGCTAAAGCACTACACTCATATAGAAGTGAGGGGGTTTGTTCCCATTTTCAAATACCTTTGGAAGCAAGTTTATGAGATTTTGAAACACTGTCTTTCTAGAAATGTAGCTGAATGGAAAACTGATTCAAAAGTCTCATTTCAATCAGGCCAAACTAGATGGAAGAGATGACTATGGGTAATATGTGATTTAATTTGTGGTTCATAGAGTAGGACCCTCAGTTCTGCAAAAGCAATGTGTGGAGGGACCCAAAATCATTCATTCTAGCTTAAATAAGAAAAGACCAATTGGAATATATCTTCAAATAATAAAATATTTTGGATAGAGTCCTTCACTGACCTGAATGATGAATGATGGTACGGTTAGAATTTTGAGAGCATATCACAGCTACTTTCACAGAATGGCCATCAAGGAGTCAGAGATCTAAGCCAATTTCAGAAATGTGCCTTCTGCCCCTTACTGTGCCTTGCCACTCCAGCTCATTATCATGTTTGTTTTTGTGAACAAATAAATAGGTCGATGTGCCAGACAAGTACTTAGTTGCAACCATCCACCATTTTTATTTTCAAAAATCCAGGTACAGGTGTGTGTGTGTGTGTGTGTGTGAGTGTGTGTGTGTGTAAATAGAGGCAAGTTTTGTGAATACCGTTCTAGAAATGTCTTGCAACATTTTAGCTTACCATTTTCTAATTAAAATGAAAGCTTAATAGGCATAAAATATTTGCAGAAATCAGGCATTGGTATCACTTTATATACTCCTGCTTCAGAGTCCCACCTGCAGCAGTTTTTATACTCATAAACAGCCTGACATAAAGCATATTGTATGATTACACTAATAAAGTCTGGAAATAAATATTTGGTGATTGCTGTCCACATAAAAGAACACTTCCAGTATAATACACTGGAATTTGAAGAAGATAAACAGTAATAGATCACCTACAGTATTTCCCCTGGAGTCCCACACCATCCAATCAAATTATTTCTGACACTCTCAGAAAGTATACTGTGAATGCTACTAAACATAGCAAAATTATGGCAGGTGAATTTTCTGTCTGGCCAAAGAAATGTTCTCTTCACTGTGGACCACCATTTAATTCTGCTTTCCAAGGTCATTCTATGTTTATCAGATCCGACTTTCCTACAATAAAGGTTGCTATATAACTTATGTTGATCTTGTAAACCCCATGTACTTTTTCTTGAGCAGGTATAACCTGTAATCTGGGGGGGGGGGGGGGTTGCAGCTCTTCACATTTTTTTGATGAAGGTCCAGGGATTACTATAGTTATGCATACTAATATAATGCATTGTGTTGCCACTATCTCTGGATGTTTTGGTTCTTTACTTAAGTGAGGGTTTTTCCCACAGAATATATTTGAAATTGAAAAGAAAAGCCTACTGGTGTAGTGCAAAGGAGAACACAGGAGACATTTGCTGGATAGTGTTTTATATTTAACAAAATATTTTTAATAATATATTTTTCAAATTTGTTTTCTAGAGTCTTTTTTTACAGTAGCGTGTTTTGTTTTCACTAGTTTTCAGGCACACTATTGTTTAGAGGTGTAAAAAATCTGACAGGTATTCTCTTTATGAAGAACACAGTTCCCCCTGTTTCCTTAGCAGTTGAAGTACTTAATCTGATCTCCAAGCAAGTAGGGTACAGCACAGCTTTATTTAAAACAGGTAGATCAAATTATATCAACATAATGATCTGGCCCTATGCTATGTCATGTATATGTATATACAAATTTCTGGAGCCTCATTTATGCATAGGAATGACCTCTATGTAACAGGTACAATTTTCAGATGCACATGCTTGGGAAACTTCCTGAGCTCCAGAACTTGTAGTAAGTAATGTTTATTCAGTCCTTCTAGTATTCTAGCAAGCTCTAATCAGTGACCAATGGTTTAGGAGGATAGGAATTTGTAGTCCAGAGTACCCAAAGGACTGTAGCTAGAAGAAGCAGTGCAAAATGACAAGCAGCTTCTTCATCCATTCTAACAGGTTAACTGTTGAATTTCCCTTGTGCCTTTTCATCCAGGGTACGATCTGAAGGCTCATGTTAGAGTGTCTGTGCTGGAACTTAGCAGATAGTGTCTGGTCAGTAACTGAATGGGAGTACACTTGAGGTCACCTTCATTTCCATGCCAGAGAAGCATAATGAGGAAAAAATATATAAACTATGTCAGAATAATCAGCATACTTGACCAACATTTGTAAATTGCAGCATACCTTTTTGATTAGTTGCAACTATGCTCTCTATGCTTGAGAGTCAGTCATGAGTAAATTTTTCTATCAAGCAAGACATTTATGTACAGACATATGACATAGCTATTATTCATAGCAGTTTGAACAACACAGTCTATCCATTATTTGCAGTGTAAAACAACTGGAAATGAAGAGTAATATTTGGGAGGTTGGACTAGATGACCTACAAGGTCCCTTCCAACTGTTAATTTGTTAATTCTTAGTAGCTCACTACACCTCCCAAACTGATCCCAAGAACGTGGAAAAAATAGAATAACCCTAACCCTTAAGAGCACAGTACAAGACTTTTAATAAAATCAACTTATTTTAATTAATGAACTAAATGTAGGGAAAATATTAGCATATTTGGCTTTCATATTGGACATAAAAGCAAGTGCGATTATCCATGTTTTCCAAATGTAATGAATGATCTCCTTAAAATTCAATACATAGAAAATAAACAAACAAGTAAGTAAATAATGCAGCATAATTTCTCTAGACAAATCTATTCAGGTGGGATTAGAATGGTAAAAGGCTTTCCCCATATTAAGCAAAACTTGCAATATATAAAACGTGATAAAAAGGATAGAAGTCAATCTGATTGACATACTACTGACATGGGGTTTTTTGTTTACTTCATAAAGCATTTAATCAATGTTATTTACACTAGCATTCAGAGAGCTGGTGCATTTACCACAGGATTTTTTTTAAAAAATAAGACCGATAGTTTTTTAAAATTGTTCAGATTGGTTTGCAAAGTAACAGAAGAAGAAAAAAAACCCCAGAGTTGTGCAGGGCTTCAGATTTGAAGGGAGAAAAGTGCTTTGGTGCACACAGAGATGGTCTCATAAAACGTATTGACAACTCTTTCGAGCAGCTACATCATTTCACAGGATCACCTTACTGTGAAAAAGGTAAGTAGATCCCAGAAGGTGATCAAAATTTCTAGATGATTCTTGGAGGAGAATAGAGGAACTTGGAAAAGAAGTGCAGCTGATGAGCCAAAAGCCAAAAGCTGCCTTTTCCTCCAATAGGAGAAATGTCAAAACTGCATGACTTTCATTCCTCTGAGAGAGGAAGCTTGAGGGCAAAAGCAAAACTAATTTATTAATATTAGGAGGGCCCGACTAAAAGAAGGCCAAGGAAGCAAGGAGAGAATGGACTGAAGAGAAATGCCAAAGATAGTGCTTATTATTAGGTTCCTTAATAATTTCTGACTGACACAAATAGAACCCAAATCTTGGGAAATCTTGCAGAAATGGGGAGTGACTCATTTTGCCTACCCAATAAAATGGTTGATGGTAGATGCAAAATTTCCATACATAATACATATTCCTGGGACTTTGGTGTGTCAGTCATTTTCCAGCTAATACAGTTTTCTCTCCATGGAACATATTTATACTAATGTCTAAAAGGATTGTGTAGGAAATGATTTCAATCTTATCTAAGAAACTGCAAAATTTAAAATAGATTTTATCATGATGTTTCTTTCATGATATATTTTATCTAAGAAGAAATGGAGTAATGGACAAAAACTTCTCCCTATTAATTTAGCCCAAAATATATGCACTTTTAAGCTCAAGCAATGAGGACTTCTTCATTGGAGTTAGAAATGAACACTGAAAAGAAAAATGAAAAACACAAATTTAATTCAGGAAACTTGCACAGTTAATTTTCTTTGGACTCTTGAGCCAAAAAAACCAGGAGTACATTATATCTTGATTTCCAGACAACCTGGTCAAATGAATCTTTTGTGTAATTTCCCCACCCCATCAGATTTATAGGAATGTTATTCAGCATTAAATGTTTTAAAATATATTTGTGCTGATAGTTAACACTTGGATAGTCATGAATTGCAACTCCATGTCAGATGATTTCTTCCAGTAGAGATGCACTTATTATCTCTTAAGAACCAGTTGATTTCTACATTCATGCTGAGATTATTCAAAGATGGAGAGAGAGCAAAGAGGGCAGTAATTGTCACTAAAATTAACCTGAATAGGCATATTTAGTCTGATGGATTAGGGAAAGGCAAATCTCTAGGAAGCTGCAGTTTCTTTCCTCCTTGCCTAGGACCAAAGAGGTGGGAAAAATGATAATGCAACAGATTGACACTGGTGTATGTTGTTGAGTGATGATCTTAAGAGTTTGGTTTTCTTAGGTTGTATAATCTCTTTCATGAATATTGACTGCTTACACTGGTTGGCTTTAGCTTGTTTTCTATCGAAATTACAGCATACATTTTTCTTTTCAATTATCTCCACGTGGTGGAGAAAACATAAATAATCACCAGAAGAAGCTCTGTAAAACATTCCATTCCTAAGCTAACTTACCAACCTGTGTTGCTTGCTCTAATGTCAAGCTACATAGATTTTTTTTTCAGAGAGGAAAAGAGAGGAAGAGAACAAGCTCACAGTTAAAATTGTCTTATTTAACCCTAAAAGATTTTGCTGGTGAACCAACTGCAGCTGGCAGATTCAGCTTGGAAAACTGTCACAATGGGTGTGCAAATATCATTGCTGGGAGCTTTGCCCTATGCAGTCGGCTTGCCTTGACATTCACGTTTGGAGCACTGGGCAGGTTTCCACCAGTCCCCGTGATGGCAGTGACAGATGTTACACTCATCCACTTTGACTTCGATGCCAGCCGGAATGATGGTGGTTCCTGCAAAGCAGTTTGGACCTGCAAATGTATATACATGGCATAAGATTAAATGGCATAAGATTAAATGGTTAACCAGATTGGAGAACAAGGTCTTGATTACATTGGGCATAGTCCATCCAAAATTAACATTTTTAATTCCATTGCACCCATCACAAAGATTGAAACCCAGATTTAAAACGGCTTTACTTATAATGTTATTGTCTATGAACTTTGTGCTCTTTTACTGAGAATAGAAATACTCTCAGTAAATACTGTATTTATGATGTAACATACAGAGAAAAATAATAATGTCATTACATGTACAAAGACCAATGTCTTAATAAAAATGGGAAAAACAGAAAAATCAACATATGACGTTTAGAAAGCTGATTCATATATATAGATGATTCAAACAGCAATCCTTTTTCATCCTCCATTTTGGTATTCTTAGTATCTAACAGACACTGACCTAAGTACTTTAATGCCCAGTGATGACTAACTTTTACGGCACCTAGTGCCCAAAGTGGCACACGCCCCGCACATGTTCCCTGCCTCCACAGATGCACGCACAACTCCCCTCACCCAGCACATGCACATATGAGCTCTTGCATCCCCCGCACATGCCCGTGTGACCCCCGTGCATGCACCCTGCCCCCACGCATGTGTGGCAGAGACCCAAAGACCAGCTGGCTGGTGGGAGGTACACGTGCGCATGCGTAGCAGAGCTGAGCTGGCTCATGTGCCCAGAGAGAGGGCTCTGCATGCCACCTCCGGCACGCATGCCATAGGTTCGCCATCATGGGCCTAGAGTATTGATGGGCTTTGGTGAGCTTTTAGTTAATTGAATATCTTTTTTCACTGTCTATTTTTATGTTTGCAGAGGAAAACACCAATATATTTATTGCATATAGTGAGAAGAAAAGATGGCATAAGAAGTAGCATCTGTTGTAAGGAGCAACCTCTGAAGCCTTTCTTGTTTCATTTTTTTAACAAGCTCTTTTATTTTATCCCATTTTATTCTATACTTTCATCTGCTTTACCCTCCTGATGGAGACTGGCAATTTTATTATTTTTACTGGAGACTGTATTTTTATCATTTCTGCCCTGGGAAAAGAGGCAGTGGGATTAATTTCCACTTTACTCCTTTATTGGTTGATAAAATCATTCCATATAGAAAGTGCAAGTAATAGAAATAAAAGTGATCTTATTGTTCCTCTTCCAGACAAGAAGAAGTAAACTGTAGCCAAAATCCTGTTGAATTACAAGGCCTTAGCTCAATGCTTTTAACCAGAGATAAGCTCCCCCTCTTAGCATTGGTACTATTCTGAGTTGCCAACCAGCAAAATCACCTCATTCAAATTATCACCACCTCCCTCAAAATTATCTAGAGCTCATGCAACAGCAAGGCTGTGGTGAAAGTAGACAAGTGTCAAATCAATGTGTCTTTTTTTGACACTGAAATAATTTTGGAGAATATCTCTTCAGTGTAGTGGTGGGATTCCAATTTTTTTACTACTGGATCTGTGGGCGTGGCTTGGTGGGCACGGCAGGGGAAGGATACTGTAAAATCTCCAGTCAGAAGTGGTATTTGCTGGTTCTCTGAACTACTCAAAATTTCTGCTACTGATCAGAACCTGCTGAATACCACCCCTGTTTCAGTGGAATGACTGAAAACTCCTGAGCTTCAACTCAAAATTCCAATCCCTTTGAACCATCCCACTAAATTTAAACACAAACGTTCCAACCAACTACTGACTTGGAACATGGTTGACTGGAAGAATAGAGCAACAGATGGGGACTTGATGGAGATTCTCTCCAATTTTGACTATTTTTAGCAATCCAAGAGTCTTGAATGAATGATTTATTGATTGATTGAATGAATGAATATATACTATTTCAGAGTAGAGAAGAGAATAGAATTGGAAGGGATCTTGGAGGTTTCTATCCAGCCTCCTGTTCAAGCAGGAGACCTATACCATTTCAGACAGGTGGCTGTCTAGACTCTTCTTAAAAACATTCAGTGATGGAGCGCCCACAATTTCTGGAGGCAAGCTCTTCCACTGGTTATTGTCCTCAGTGTTAGGAAGTTTCTCCTTAATTCCAGGTTATTTCACTCTTTGATTAGTTTCCAGCCATTGTTTCTTCTCCTGCCCTCCGGTGCTTTGGAGAATAATTTGACCCCTTCTTCTCTGTGGCAGCACCTCAAGTACTGGTATACTGCTATCATGTCAACCCTAATTATTCTTTTCTTTAGATTAACCAAACCCAAATCCTGCAGTCATTCTTCATATGTTTTAGTCTCCAGGCCTTTGATCATCTTAGTTGCTCTTCTCTGAACTTTTTCCAAAGTCTGAACATCTTTTTTGTAATATGATAA
The DNA here is from genome assembly GCA_023653725.1 of Bungarus multicinctus. NCBI lineage: Eukaryota > Metazoa > Chordata > Lepidosauria > Squamata > Elapidae > Bungarus > Bungarus multicinctus. The sequence continues at coordinate 164,558,610 of CM042836.1, forward strand.
CCAAAATTGGTTGCAGTATTCCAGGTGTGGACTTACTAGAGATTTATAAAATGGCACTAATACTTCACATGATCTTGAATCTATGCTTCTGTTTATACAACTAAGAATTGTATTAGCATTTTTGGCTACAGTTGCACACTGCTGGCTCATATTCAAGTGATCATCCACTAAGACTCCAAGGTCCCTTTCACAGTTATGGTTGATTACAAATGAAGAGAAGCTTCAATTACCAGGCTTTAGTTCCTGGATTATTCCTGTAAGGAAATTTAAGACTAAGAGAGGCATCAGGAGGACTACTACTCTTGCCAAGGGCTGGCAAGACCAGGAACTCGAACTTTCCCATTTAGCTGTCAAATTTTCTTATAAATTCTCTGAAATAGTTCTACTTTATCTTCTATTGCACACATCTCCTCACTTTTCTCCTAATATGTTGGGAAATCTAGAAAAGACAGTGATAAACTCACTCTAAAACCACTGTAATTCTCACAGGAGACTTAAATGCCAGGGTGGGGGCTTCCTTCCAACATTTTACTCACGGGTATTATTGCGGAAGATTGTCTAATTAAATGATCCCTCCTGGCTTGCTAGAGGCACCAAAAGAAACACCACAAGTTCACAATTGGTCTCCTTGATTTGTAAATATAGTCTCCATATTTTAGGTAGTAACACATCCAAGCCCATGTGAGGGAGGATAACGACCATCATCACAGTCCATTTTTAAGGCAGATCTGATACTAGGTTATACATGCCCCATGATAAGAGGTTAGAGGTACAACAGAAAGCTTAATCGGGTTAAGATTGGTATCAAGGCATTGCATATACAGGTCCAGACTTGTAGAAAACTCAATTTCCTCCCTTACCCAAGATTCAGGTAAAATCTTGACTGCCAATATGCAATCTTTGTTGTTCACTGAGAAAAAAATTAATAGAAGAACTTCCTACTAGAAATCATCAGCAAATAAGTTCAGATTGGTTTGATTCTGATTATGTAGATAAAAGTTATTGAGGGCAGCAAATGTGCCAGGCCTTAGGAAAACCCTACTAGAAAAAATGCTAAAAATCAAGCATAACTACAAGAAATGCATAGGCTTTCAAAATGCCTCCTATTAAAGTTAAAACATGGTCAGATCTGGAAGTTTCAGTGACAGGGGACAAATTACATTTTCTTCTGGAGTATGGTATCAGGTTTATTGAAGGAACATACATTTCAATTTGATATTCTTATTTCAGCCTCAATTTAGGAGGATTTTAATGCAGATCTATTTCCTGATCCTAACCAGGACCTCTCACACAAACAGATGGTGAATACTTCAGCTGTTCAAAACCTTCCCCAATCACCGGCCTCCAGTATCAGAAATCAGGGCTGTTCACCCACATAAATAACACAGGCTGTATTATAATTGGATGGGAAGTTACCATTATACGCCCCCTATATAAAAAATGGTGACAAAGGTGACCCCAAATATAGACCAATAAAACCTTATTAAAATTGTGGGTAAAATGAATGAAAAATATCTTCTGAGCAAAATGGAAAACTGGGTAATGGAAATAAACCTCTTAGTGAACAAGCTGTACTCAGATCAGGGTACTCCACAATAGATACCGATAATAGTTTTACTTTAAAACATCTCATAACAAAGCAATTACCAATAGCAAGAAACTATGGCATTTATAGATCCTAGTGAGGCTTTTGATCCTATAAATAGAAATATTATGGGGGTGAAATTGGCCATCTTAAATATGAAACCTAGATACTTATTCTTGATTAAGGCCTTCTACTCAAACACCCATTTGAAAGTCCATATGGGTATAAATGGTTGTGTACCCACACATAACATGGTGTTAGATAGGATTGTATCCTATCTTGTTAATGCTTGTTAATTTCCATGCCAATGATTTACCAGGATTCTTATATGCTACAGACATTCATGTGCCAAAAATCCAGGATAAATTTATTAATGTCTTTATATGCTAATGACATGATAGTAATAGCAGTTAGACTTATATACCACTTCACAATGCTTTACAGCCCTCTCTAAGCAGTTTACAGAGTCAGCATATTGCCCTCAACAATCTGAGTCCTCATGTTACCCACCTCGGAAGGATGAAAGGCTGAGTCAACTTTGAGCTGGTGAGAATTGAACTGCTAAACTGTAGCCAGGATTCAGCAGAAGTAGCTTGCAGTCCTGCATTCTAAGATACTAATGGTGTACTCCTAAATAGGCTTGAGAAGACTGCTGCAAAAGCTAAATATCTACTGTATTCTTAATTTGTTAAGCTTCAATAAATTTCAAATTTAATGATGGTGTTTAGTGAAAATGTAATTGGCAGATAAATGGGGAATTATTAGAACACAGAATATAGAATAACCAAGTTGGAAGGGACCCTATACAGTCAAATGACTGTCCAATCTTTTCTTGAAAACCTCCAGTGATGGAGCACCCACATTTCAATGATTCATTGTTCTCATTGTCAGAAAATTTCTTCTTGGTTCTATGTTAGATCTCTCTTTAATGATCTTCTACCCATTACTTGTGCTGCCTTCAGATGCTTTGGAAAATAGGTCAATCCCCAAGTTCAGACCTATTTTTAAATAGCATACTGGGAAATGATGGTCAGAGCAGATATAGATATCCATTCCTTTCATAGTCATTTAATAATTAATTTTTTTCACATATTGGCAGAGAATCCATTCAATGGACCCTGACAGCCTCCCCAAAATACACATAACAGAATAGATAAGCATGGCCCAGCTCAACTCCTGGACCAGACAACTTTCCAAAATTATTTCACAACATGGGTTTTCTACCTAGCATCTACCTCCCCAGCAAGGGAAACGTTTAAACAAAGAATCCTAGTTATTAGTGCTAAAACTGATATGGAATTATTGGCTAAAAATAGATCCCCAGTTGGCTGGCTAAGAAAAAACTATTTTTCAATCTGAAAAATTCATTTCATTAAGTCTGACACAAATTTTAAAAAGAGCCTATTTAAAAGCAAGATTTGAGTTGTTGGACTCTATGGTGAAATATTTCTCATATTATGAAAGAACCTGCAAATGCGGTATTCCGATCATTGAAAATATTTCTCATATTTTGTTTGACTGTAAATTATATCTCCATTATGCTTTAATACTTATAGTTTCTGCCGGCATGCGGGCGGTCCCTCCAGATCAGGTGCACTGTGCATGTGTGCGCCTCCTCGCCAACAGCTGATTGTCGGGTATCTGCTGTGCATGTGTGGGGGGTGGGGGTCATGCGGGAGATGAGCGTGCATGTGCAGAGGCATTATGGGTGCAGGCACATGTGCATGCATACACACACCCGCTTACTTTTGGCACACGACGACGAAAAGGTTAGCCCGTCTTCAAACCTTCAAAGCTTTAAGACTTGTGGACTTCAACTCCCAGAATTCCTGAGCTAACATGACTAGAAGAGGAATTCTGGGAGTTGAAGTCCACAAGTCTTAAAGCTGTCAAGTTTGAAGACCCCTGTTCTAAAAGGAGACTAGAACTCACTCTTTCCCAGTTTCTAGGCTAGAATCTGAGCTACTAAATTGATCTGGTTCTCAATATATATGTGATATCCTGGCAAATAGCTATCATTACAATCTTAGGCAGATGTTTAATTATTTCTGTTCTAAGACACAATGTCTCTGGATGGCTTACAGTTTAAAAAAAACAATCTATATCAAAGAGAAAGAATACAGATAGTCAGTTCAACCTCAACTATTCATTTAGTGACCTTCAAAGATACAACGGCACCAAAATGCAACCCATTCTCACACTTATAACTGTTGCAGCATGGACATTTAGCAATTGACATGTACTTAAGAGGGTTGCAGTGTCCTGGGGTTCTGTGATCATCATTTGCAATCTTCCCAGCCAATTTCTGGGAACAAACAAAATCAATGGGGGAAACCAAATACCCTTTACAGCAGTGATTCACTTAACTATCGTGGCAAAAAAGATTGTAAAATCAGGCACAACTTACTTAAACACTTAGCAGTGGAATTCTGCTCCCATCTGTGGTTGGAAATTGAGGGCTACCTTGTAGATTAACAGGAGGTAGAACCCAAAACCAAAAAGGATCAACCAGCATCTAACTCAAGGCCTGGGAGAACAACCAGGTTTTTAACAATTGGGTGGAAAAACAAGAGGGTAAGAGCAGTCCAGAGCTCCGTTCTTAAGTGCAACAAAGTGAATTCTCCTGAAATCTTTGTATAGCTGCAAAGACCACCACAGATAAATACTAGCTGGAAGCATCTCCAGCTTTTTATTTTTGAAGTCCCAAGTTGGTGATTTAGCAATGAATTCTTGTATGGCAAAACTTATTTATGTATACACATTTATTACTGGTGTTATTTATGAATTAGATTTCTTATGAGTTTATCTTTCTCTCCCTTTCAGTTATTCATGAGGGGGGAAAAATTGAAGCCGTCATTTCTAAATCAGCAGGAATTTTGCTTCCATGCTATAAATAATCCACACCACCTTTCTTGGAGATCTTGGAGGTCTTCTAGTCAACCCCCCTGCTCAAGCAAGAGACCCCCGTACCATTTCAGTCCAATCTCTTTTTAAAAACCTTCAGTGATGGAGCACCAACAACTTCTGAATGCAAGCCATTCTATGATTAATTGTTCTCACTGTCAGGAAATTTCTCCTTAGTTCTAGGTTTATTCTCTCCTTGATTAATTTATATCAATTACTTCTAGTCTTCTCTTCTGGTGTTTTGGGGAATATGTTGACCCCCTCTTCTTTGTGGCAGCCCCGCAAATGTTGTAACACTGCTATCTTGTCACCCTTAGTCCATCTTTTCACTAGACAATAATTGTTCTTCATATATTTTAGCGTCCAGCCCCCTAATCACTTCTGTTACTTTTCTCTGCACCCTTTCCAGAGTTTCAATATCTTTTTGATATTGTGGCAACCAAACTGGATGCAGTATTCCAAGTGTGGTCTTATCAAGGAATTATAAAGCGGTATCTTTCTGTGTTCTGGAGGATGACTCTTCCCATCATCTATGACAGCCCTTCAAGACTACTATCACGTCTCTCTTTAGGCTTGTCTTCTCTGGCTAGAGATGTTTCTTTAACTGTTCTTTGCAGGATTTAGCCTCTAAGCCTCTTTCTCTCTGTATCACTCAGACATCCTTCCAGTTCCTAGGTATCCTTTTTGAGATCAATAGTGTCATTTCCATGATCTTGACAAGATACCTATGTTGATGTAGCCCCAAACTCCATTGGTTCTTTTGGCAGCTGCCGTTTGATGATTCTTTGAGCTTCTCAGAGATTTTGGCGTTTTTCTTCCTGGAAAGTAGACTAAGAGATCGCTCCTAATGTCATTCCCATGAAGGATAACGTTTCTGATTTATTTAAGCACTGCAATTTTAAACCCTAAATAATTCCTAACCATTAGGTGACTGACACAACAGTTTTTTAGATTCATGACAGTCATAATCATGTCTCTTACATTGAATAGAATCTTTGTTTATTTCTGACTGTGTCTCAAGCAGTACTCAATGGTGCAGATTTTTTTGACATATGTGAATTGATAATAATATCATTCAAAATCCAGGTTTCAAAGTGCCAAATGTTTTTGTCAAAAAATGCCAAAGGTTTTATTGTTCTCCAATTATAAAATTCAGTTTAATCATGGTCTGTCATCATGACAAACAACTGATACAAAGGATGCATTTTCAAAGCTTTTAAATAACCCTTTTCATCATCTTACTGATTCATGTGCATCTTTTGATTTTGTCCCTTCTAGATTAATTATGAAGTAAAGGTTAAGGTAAAGCTGAGCAGACAGTGACTGCTGAATTCTCGATTGCTCTTACTGAGTTTTTGTGAGATAAAATAAATGGTACAATACAGGGACTGACCCTCTTTGTTCAAATACTACAATCCACTAGAATAAAATGCATGTTTGGCTCACTTCTGAATGAAACTCCTTTTATATTGTATATGAATTCTATTCATTTTAGGTGGAAATTCTCATCCACCATCCATATAACCCATTCATACTGGATGGTGATTGTGGGGTACTCTCTCAATATCAGCAACACCCAGTGGTGGGATTCAAAAAAAATTTCTACCAGTTCTGTGGGCGTGGCTCAGTGGGCATGGCTCAGTGGGTGTGGCAGAGGAAGGTTACTGCAAAATCCCCATTCCCTCCCCACCCCAGTAACCTGCTTTCCAGCTCCATTCTCCTGTACAGGGCAACAAAAGAAGACCCAGCCAATCAGCTGAGACTCGGGAGGCAGAGAATAGATGGGATTGGCAAGGCCAGTCAGAGCTGGTATTTGCCAGTTCTCTGAACCACTCAAAATTTCCGCTATTGGTTCTCCAGAACTGTTCAGAACCTGCTGAATATCCACCTCTGGCAACACCTTTAAATTTAACAGAGTTGACATTCAACAACTTTTGAATGGCTGCACATTGTCTATTTCTGTCCTGCAAAATGAATGCAATGTGAGGGAGTTTCCACATTTGGGCTTTAAGATCATTTTTTAAAATGTTCAGTATTTGATAGTTTTGCCCTTGCAGCACTGACCAGAAAAGTTATTAATTTTGCATGCATGACATTTTGGTAACTATGTAAGTAGACTCTTTGTCACGAACTATTTTCTGTGTTCTGTTTGATTTTGCAGCCAAGATGATGAAATTCAGTTTAGGCTTTGTATCCTAGCTAATAATCATTTCTGTATAATGCAAGCAGCAGCAGCCAAAGGACCAACAGCAGTCCAAAATTGTGATGTGCCACTACCTAAATTTCACTTCTCACTGACAAGATCTAACAACAAATTTAGATCTAACAACAAACCTACCATGCAATTGTAGTCTCACCTCTTGAATTGGTAAATTGTAGCTAGTGCTTCATGGAGATATCATCACTGGAACCACCCATTCTATGAGTAAAATCTGTCACAATAAGACCTAAGCTCCTAATATCCTGAAAAAATGAGTAATCAGCAAAAATATATCCTGGTTTTGGGGAAAACCTCCTAGATTCCAGATACACTTTCCTAAACCATCCAGAAGTAAGGTTACCAGCAACAGCAGGAGCAACAACTTTATTCTTGCTGCTCATTGCAATTACAGAGATTAAACTGTCTGGACTATCACAACAAAACTGTAAAAACCTAAACAACCATTAATTTTATTGTAGAAATTATGAGCTGCTGCAGCAAAGCATATAGGAAGCATTAGGAAGGAAATTTTGTTAATAAAATATGTAGATATTACCTACACAATATGCTTGATATTACTTCTCAGCCTGCTAAGCCTAAAATGTTTACAACCTGGCCCTTTACAGAAAAAAAATTCTGACCTATTCTAAGGTTTCTGCTTTATCAGAGACAGAAGTGCATTGTCTATGCGAAAGGGACATCTGAATATATCTTTGGCTGATAGAAGATCCCTGAGTGATTTTTGGGCCAATTGTTTTCTCAAAAGAAAATGCTATGAATGCTACCTTAAGCTGCTGAAAAAAGAATCATTTTGCTCACAACACAAGAGTGCAGTAGGAAAGAGGAAGTATAGGACATTACTCAAAGCATCTCCATTTCAGAGAAGACTTTCCAAGCATTAAATTCCAGAGTTTAGTTTTGTTTCTGTAGTGTTCAATTGGAATTCTTGGGAAACTACTGATTGACAATAAATATACAAATGAATGAAAATTAATAACAAGCTTTACTTCATGTTTATTCATACTTTGCATTCTCTATTGTTTTATTAAAAGAATAAACTGCAGAAATGTAAATCTGAGAATAAGATCTAAAGCAGCAGAAGAATCAGTAAAGTATCATCAGATAACACAGACAGATGCAAACAATACTAAAATATTTAATGCCTGGAGAAATGAGAGATCATGAGTTGAATGATGTTTAATGGCAGTGTGTTTATTATTCCTATAGTATTTTGATGTATACACTAAAGTGAATTGTCTAGTCATCTCAGTATATAAAGATTATTACATCTTTGGGTAATACATTTAAAATGCATTTTTTCTCCTCCAGCAGTGTTTACCTGCATTGGTGTTCAAACTTTCAGATGATTTAATCTTGAGGAGTCCTAGAAACAGCTAAGGAAAGGGAAGAATCTGTCCTGGGGTGTTGGGCTACCTTGCTTCACCAAATGCAGAGCCTCAAGAGTCCTGTAACTAAGAAGCAGTGGGGAATGGGGGGAAGAAAGAGGGCCAGTATTCTACATAGACCCACTACAGAGGATTGCCATAGAAAGGAATGATGCATCTTGGCATTTTAGCTATTATTTAGTGTTTTAATTAATGAATTGGCATTGGCATTAAACCTGGAGAGAAGATGAAGTGACTGAAGGATCATGCATTGATCTTGTTTTAGCGGCGGCAATAACGAGGCACGTACACTCAGTGATTTCAGCTCTTCTCTTGTTTATTTCAGAACGGACACAATCGGCGAGCGCAGGCAGCCTCTCTTTTAAAGGCTTCCTGCGCTTCACCCAGCCAATGACAGGGCAAGGCTTTCCCGCTGGAATCACGGCCAATGAAGGGTAAGTATTTTAAATACAAATGAACCAATCCAGAACACCCCTCCCCTCTTGGTCCAGTCCGACCAATCAGGAGCTCCGCCTATGTTACGTAATCACGTAGATAGGCGGGGCCCCTGCGGGTCCGACTGGACCTGCGCGGCTCAGTCATTTCGTTGCTGACTGTCGGAGCGGGTGGACCTGTTGGTCCTCCTGCCTCTGACCTGGGAAACTTCTGGAAGGTCGAGCCGGCCGAGTCACTCCTAGCGGGCCTAGCTCGACTGGTTGAGATGGCTAGGCCGCTCCCTCTCTGGCTTGGATTATCGTTGGCCGTGTCTGCTGTTTCGTCTGGAAGTTCCCCTGGCTCAGGTACGTAGCTGCGAAAATCGACCGGAGCTAGTGTTGAGGGTGTGTGTGTGGAAGTTAGGTTGTCATTGTTTGTTTGTGGGTCTGCTGCTTGTTAATTGTTGGTTGGGTGTGGGTCTGTTGTTTCTTGATTGTGTGGTGGTTGATCCCCTTCCCCCCCAGGGGGGTCGCAAGGTCTTGTAAGGGTGCGGGATCTAAGTTGATCGATATGCCGCTTCCAGCTTTTATTATCAGAAGTGGTAAGTCGGTATGATCGTGGGCCGGTGATTTGTGTGATGGTAGCTGGTACCCATAATGGATGTCCAACCAAATTTTTTGCATAGACTAAGTCTCCGATTTGAAATGTTCGGAGCTTGCTGGAAGAGTCTAGTGGTTTTTGGAGTATGTAGGGTGTAACCTATCCAAAGGGGAGCGTAATTTCCTCCCCATAAGTAGTTCAGCTGGGGTTTTGTTTGTAGTGCTGCTAGGTGTGGTATGTTGTATAAATAGTAGTTTGTCGATGCGTGCTTGTATAGGGCCGTGGCCTAACTTATGGAGTGTTTCTTTGGTGAACCGAACCATGCGTTCGGCTCGTCCATTCGCTGCCGGGTGTGCCGGCGCGGTTAGGGCATGGCGTATGCCCGAGCTGGCTAAATAGCCCTCAAATTCTGTAGCAGTGAATTGAGGGCCGTTGTCTGAGACTAGGACGTCTGGCAATCCGTGTGTGGCAAACCATTTTCTGAGTTGTCGAATGACAGCTTCCGAAGAAGTTGATTACATTAGGCTTACTTCTAGCCAGTTTGAGTAAGCGTCTACCAGGATTAAAAATGTATAACCTTTTGTCGGACCCGCGAAATCTATATGGACTCTAGACCATGGGCCCCTGGGTAGCTCCCACTCAGTGACCGGTGCTTTCGGGGGTGAGGGTCGGGATGTCTGGCATGGCTGGCAACCCGCAACCCACTCCACAACGTCCTTGTCCAACCCCGGCCACCAAACGTAGCTTCTAGCCAAACTTTTCATTTTAACAACCCCAGGGTGTCCTTCATGCAATAATCGCAGAATCGGATCCCTCAGTCTTAGTGGAATAACCACCCGGTCCCCCCAAAGTACACAACCTTTTAGTACAGAAAGTTCTGTTTGTCTCTGTTTAAAGGGTCTATACGAGTCTTGTAGTTCAGTTTCTGGCCATCCCTTTGTAATCCACCCACTCACTTTGTGCAGTAGATGATCGTTGGCGGTTTCGTGAGCGATGTCTGCTGCTGTCATCGGGAGGTCGGTCAGGGTTTCAATTAGTAGTGTGGATGTGCTGGGGTTCGGGTCAGGGTCACTGTCCGGCAATGGGCAACGACTCAGAGCATCGGCATGCATGATGGATGGACCGGGGCGGTAGGCTAATGTATAGTTGTATGCAGCGAGGAATTCTGACCATCTCGTCATTCTGGGTGATAAAATGTTAGGCGTCGCTTTGTTTCCAGCCAGAATTCCTAGTAAAGGTTTATGGTCGGTAATTACAGAAAACAGTCGGCCATAGAGGTACTCATGGAACCTTTTAATACCTGATACAATGGCTAGTGCTTCCTTGTCTATTTGACTGTAATTTCGTTGGGTTTTAGACAATGTCTTTGAATAAAACGCAATCGGGGCTTCTCTGCCATTAGGTAAAAGATGGCTTAGAACGGCTCTGATCCCAAAAGGTGATGCATCACAAGTTACTATCAATGGTAAAGTCTCATTGTATTGTATGAGTACCTTTGCTGAAGTAATGAGGTCTTTAATTTTGTTAAAAGCTGTTTCTTCCCGACTGCCCCACTTCCAAACCGTGTCTTTGTCCAGGAGTCTATGTAAGGGTTCCGCCACCGTTGCTTTCTGCGGCAGAAAAACATGGTAAAAGTTTATTAATCCCAGAAAAGCTTGTAGATCTCCTTTGTTAGTCGGAATGGGGGCGTCTTTGATTGCACGGATTTTTCCTTCTGTCGGGTGGATGCCATTGCCATCAATTAGGTATCCCAGAAATTCGATTTTCTCAGTTATTAGTATGCATTTTTCTTTTTTAACTTTGAGACCTGTTTCAGCGAATTTGGTGAGCACTTTTCTTAGTCGGTCTCGCAGTTGCGCTTTGTCTTTAGCTGCGATCAGGACATCATCAAAGTATGGAATGACTCCCGGTATTCCCTGAAGGAGACGTTCCATTAAGCACTGAAAAATGCCTGGAGCCACACTAACGCCGAATTGAAGGCGGTTACATTTAAATGCGCCCCTGTGTGTGACAATCGTTTGGGCTTCCGCTGTTTTTTCGTCTACAGGTAGTTGTTGGTATGCCTGAGCCAAATCGAGTTTAGCGAAGATCTTTCCGCCTTTGATAGAATGTAACAAGTGTTGCACAACCGGAACGGGATATGCACTTTGTTGCAACGCATGATTAAGGGTTGCCTTATAGTCCCCACAGATACGAATCGACCCATCCGCTTTGATAGGGGTAACTATGGGGGTCTCCCACCTGGCATGGTCCACTGGTTCGAGGACTCCTTGCTTAATTAATTTGTCTAGTTGTTCCTCTATTTTAGGTTTTAAAGCGAAAGGGACGCGCCTTGCCTTTAGTCTAATTGGGGCTACCTTAGGGTCTAGGTTAAAAGATATCGGGTTACCCCGGTACTTGCCTAGTTCGCCGCTGAATAGGTCCTGGAATTCTTGAATGAGGTCTGCTTCCCAGTCTGCATCTGCGACGTGGTTGATACCGGTCATCCCAATTCCCAGCGGGTCGAACCATTCCAATCCTAAAAGACTTGGTCTGTTTCGGTCAACAATTGTGAGGGGTAAAATTTCGGTGCGATTTTTGAAGGTTACCTGAAAATGTCCAACGCCCACAACAGGAATTTTATTACCTTGATAGTCTTTTAGAGTTAAGTTTTGTACTTCAAGCTCTTCCTGTTGGATGTCTGGAATTAAGTCTTTGATAGTGTCCCACGATACCATTGAGAGAAATGATCCCGAGTCCACTTCCATTTTACAGTCTTGTCCTTCAATTTTTACTTGAATGTGGACTTTTCTTACATTCTTTGTATTTGAGTGTCCAATTATGACTGTTTGGTGTGTTTCTTCTTTCCGGTAAGTTGATTCTTTGTATCTTCCCTGTCTTCCTTCTTGGCTCCAACGGCTACTCGTTTTTTTCTCTTTCGCTCTTTCTCTCTCTCTTGGGGGAGGGCTTCCTCTTCGCCTCGGGCTATAATTGGATCTGGCTCTGCATACCTTCGCGATGTGCCCTTTTCTCTCGCATTTTCTGCAGATCGCATCGATGAAACGACATTCAGATCTGGGGTGATTTCCCCCGCAGCGGTTGCATTCAAAGTCAAATTTTCTGTTTGCCCGCTCTTTTCTCCCTCTACCTGTCTTCAGGTGGCATACATCGTCTTCTTCACTACTGGTCTCAGTCTCCAGATCCTCATGGTGTGTCGTGGTCTTCTCTCGTTCCCCCTCTGGTTTTGGTGGTTCTCTGGTGTTGTGGTTTGCAGCTTGGTTAATTTTTTTCATTCTCGCTGCTGATTTCTGGGTGGCTTCGGCTGCGGTGGCTTCTTCTATAGCCTCCTTGACTGTTATTTTTGGGCGATTTAACAGTCTGCTCTGTAGTATTGGATCTCTTAGCCCTAGTACGATCCGGTCTCTTAGGGCTTCGTTGAAATCCGAGAATTCGCACTCACCCCCGATGTCTCTTAAGATTGCCACGAAGTCGGCTATGGATTCACCTTCCTTCTGATTCCGGAGGTAAAACTCATGGCGCTTAATTAGGCAGGAGACTGTAGGAGCGTAGTGGTCTCGTAGGATCTTTTCCAGTTCGGGCCAGGTTAAGGTCTTAACGTCGATTGGAGATGCAAGCGCTTTCGCCATTCGGAATACAGCTTGGCCGCAATGGGTCAGGAAAACCGCTCTCTTCCGATGATCGGAGACGCCGTTCAGGTCGCTGCTCTCCAGGAACATGAGGAATCGGTCCACGTAGGTCTGCCATTCCTCTTTTGCCGGGTTGAATTTCTCTGGCGGTGTGTTGTTTCCAGACATGGTGCCGTTCGATCTCCGCCGCTATCGTACTCGCTAAAAGTGCTGTCTCGATCCCATCCTCATCGCCAGTGTTTTAGCGGCGGCAATAACGAGGCACGTACACTCAGTGATTTCAGCTCTTCTCTTGTTTATTTCAGAACGGACACAATCGGCAAGCGCAGGCAGCCTCTCTTTTAAAGGCTTCCTGCGCTTCACCCAGCCAATGACAGGGCAAGGATTTCCCGCCGGAATCACGGCCAATGAAGGGTAAGTATTTTAAATACAAATGAACCAATCCAGAACAGATCTGTTGTTTAATTTATTTATTTTGTTTATTAAATGTTTATGCCACCCATCTCCCTATAAGGTGATTCTGTTATAATTTACGCTTTCAGACCCTTTTCTAAGCCAAGACTGGGAAATCAAACAACAGCCATCAAACAACTCACACTGGATTTGGATGGTAGATTGCGATCCATAACCTTTAAAAGAGAAGATTCCTTCTTTAATGGATTGATTTGTACACACACACAACACTGCTATGTAAAGCTCTACACACTTTTGTCCAACTCTTCCCCCGGTATGAAATGGAAGATACTAGAGTAAGCACAAATGCTCCTGCAGTTAAAGTATTTAATTCTGTGCTGTGATAACATCTAACCTGCAGGAAGATATTTGCAGCAAATCACTAACTATGTGAAATTAGAATTGCTGTGCTGCCACAGCTTTCAATCCCAAGTAATTTACAACATCATTGGAATGATTTGGCAACCACAGTTTTACCCCCTGCTTGCTTGACACTAATAATGCCTCATCCTAGACTGTAATTTATCCTTGCTTATCCTACTCTTTTTTGAACAGACAAATGCCAAATACCAACCAGTATAAAAATGCTAAGGAATAAAGCAAGTGAAGACAATGCTTCCTGATACTGGCACCTCTTTCGGTTACCACAGTAAGAACCTATTTCCACCAAGGACTGCTGGTGGTAAAGGCTCTGCAGTTGCTAAAATAACATTGGGATAAGTTTCACAGCTGAGAACAATTATGATAAACAGCCATTCTTTTTCAAAGTAAAACACCAGATTGCTGTGGCATCTTGGAAAAAATATGTGTGAAAGCAAATTGGAAGCAAAAAGCATGTGGCTTAATTGTTTTAAAGCATATGGCAGATTGCTAGTATTATGCACATTTAAAGAGTTGCACATCAGATGCCATAGCAGTTCCAAAACTCAACAGAGATTAAATATGGCTTGTTATCTTGGGAATCACTCTGCTAGCCAGAGACCTCCATTAAGAATTAGTACATAAAGCAAATCCCAAAGAAACCACCAAGAAAAAGCAGGAAGATTACCCTTAGTACTGAGTATAGTAATAGATTAAAAGCTGTGAATGGAACAATGTGAATTTCTTTGGAGTATTAATATGTAATATTATGATCTAAGCCTTATGCTGTTTTGATGTGGTTACTGGAAGAAAAGGAACTTCTGCAATTCTTGTTATGTGATACCATTATTTGTATGATAGCTAACTTCAGAATAATATGATTCTGAAAAAATGTTAAAAATGTAGGCAATGCATAGTATTTTAAGAAAATAATAGCAGAAATACTTTAATATTATCTCAAACACTCATTTTAAGTATGTTGCTTACTGAGATCCTCCCAACGGCTTACCATGACCCAGTTATGACTTGTGAATAAAATGCTGGGAAGAATATATAATTCAAAAAGTTATATTCCATCAACTTTTGCTTTTGAAATATTACAGAAATGTTTGCATATAACCTTTTCAAGAACGGAAAAGTAACCATGACCAATTCTATCATTATTGTTTAAGTCACTGTTTGAAATGTGCATCTCCTATGCTAAACAAAACCAAGATAGTGCACATATATCATTCTAAAAATGGAAATTCTTTGACATTTAGCATAATATTGCAAAGCAGATTTCCAAACCAAGCATAGGACACAAAAACCGCTTAGCTAAATCAGCCCAAAGGCATATTTTAGAATGATTATCTTGCATAAAAAGTACTGATATGATATCTCTGGAAATTCAAAAACAGGTATGAAGGTGACCCCATTACATATCATTTTAAAATGATCAGATAATAAGAACAGAAGTTAGAAATATGGAAACATAAAACGGATAAATGTTAAAACAGAGATTTGTCAAAGTAAATAACTTAAATATTATTGTTATTATAAAATTGTGATGAATACTATTGCAAACATTTTGATTATGATTGCTGAAAAACAATTGTACCCAGACAACACACTGTTTGATTGAAAATTAATTTTTATATGTTATATAAATAAAACAAACAAAACAAAAAAGAAAAGTAACTCATATGGCATTCTTTATTGCAAGATGTCTGCCATTTTGAAAAGGAGAAAGACTGGATGTAGCAAATTTCTCCACACTTCTCCATTGGGGCTGTGCCTGTTTAACTTCCACTAGCCTCAGCTGTTGTCACCTGGCATCTTCCCTCTTATCGTAGGATAAGTGATAGAGGTCCCACAACCAATATTATCTTTCTAGTAGCTAAGTTGTGCAAAATACAACATGAAATAACTTCAACAGTGTTCCATAAGTGTCTTATACAGTAGAAGTATGTAGCTAAATGGTTTAGCTCTCCCTGTTGGAGATAGACCAATCTAATAAAAGATAATTACAGTATTTAATGGTATTCTAGGAAGAATGTTTAAATACAACCCTTTTAAAAACTTTAAATATTATAATATCTCTATTATGGAGAAAGAAAGAAAGGACTGACTCCAGCAAGGCCACATATAGAGTCTATGGAGATTCTCAGTCATCTAGGTTATGATTGTGCCAAAAGTGTTTTTTAAAGAGGCAATTGGACTTTCTCGAGAGTTGTTGAGGTCATTTGAATAGTACAAGTGGGTGTAGAGCTTTCTTGGAACTGCTGAAAGGACTGTGTTGTAGATTGGAGATAGATGATGTCATATCCCTCCCTCTCTGTTGAGAGAGGGCTGTTCAATTTTGACATAGATAGCCTCTAAAAAAGCTCAGGAGGATCTTCAGACAACATAACATACATGCACACTTTAAATCCAAGAATATACTAAGGCAGAAGCTTTTCCACCCCAAAGATAAAACACCCAAACACAAACTGAGCAACATTGTATATGTGGTACAAAGCAGTGAGCCATGTGCAGAGCTGTACATTGGGGAAACAAAATGCTTGGTACAACATAAACCCATCAGGACAAAATTTAGCAGCCCATCTGCATTTAAAAAACAAACGTCGCTCTTTTGAAGACAGCAAAATCCACATTTTGGACACAGAGGACCACTGGTTTGAAAGAGGGGTCAAAGAGGCCATCTATGTAAAAATTGAATAGCCCTCTCAACAGTGCGAGAGGGATATGAGATCATCTATCTCCAGCCTACAACACGGTCCTTTCAGCAGTTCCAAGAAAGCTCCACACACATTTGCACTACTCAGGTGACCCTGAGAACACAGATAATTCTCCAAGTGGCCTAAACAACTCTCTAAAAGAATGCAAATGACCTACTGTCTGCAATGAATATAAATCCTTCCATTCCCTACCATCCAGTAAGAGCTGAAAAAGCTTCTTGGTTGAGAAGCAAAATATCTTAAAAAAAAATCAAGACAGTCTATTTGCTTCTTGAAAAAGCAACGTTGGGGTCACAAATAGAGGGTAAAAAGGTAAAGCTTCCCCTCACAAATACGTGCTAGTTGTTTCCAACTCTAGGGGGCAGTGCTCATCTCCATTACAAAGCCGAAGAGCCAGCGCTGTCCAAAGACGTTTCCGTGGTCATGTGGCTGGCATGACTAAATGCCGAAGGTGCACAGAACGCTGTTACCTTCCCACCAAAGTGGTCTCTATTTTTCTACTTGCATTTTTACATGCTTTTGAACTGCTAAGTTGGCAGAAGCTGGGGCAAGTAATGGGAGCTCACTCTGTTATGCGGTGCTAGGGATTTGAACTGCTGAACGGCCGACCTTTCTGATCAATAAGCTCAGTGTTTTAGCCACAGTCCCTATAAATATAAATATTTATATTTAATATAAATAGAGGGTACCCTTTTCTTAAAGTCTCCATTAAAAAGAAGAAAATGACATATGATCTCCTGTTTGAGCAGGGAGTTGGATTATAAGACGTCCAAGGTCCCTTCCAACTCTGTTATTCTGTAGGAGTTCCTAATTAGCACTATAAATCAATAGAGGATTTCTACAGAGAAAAAAAGTCTGGAACACAACTTGAAGTAGATGAAAGTAAATACCCATTTATATAATTCATAGAGGAAAATAAATAAAACAATACTGAACAGCACAGCGGAAAAAGAACCAAAATTCCTTTGAAATTCCTTACTTATTTCCTCAGTTTCTGTTTCTTTTCTTTACTTTTGCTCAAGTGATCAGTTTCTTGGAAATTCCAAACCTCTAGCAGAGGCTGAAGGGGATCTGGCACTTTCCAGTCTGAAGGTGCAGCTTTTCTACAAATCCTGCCTGAAGTTGTAAAATGCCCCACTTTTTCTCTATTCCTAGCAGAGGGACTGGGATTATCTTTACATGACAGGGAGCACCTATCACCATGATGGTGAACCTATGGCACATGTGCCACAGGTGGCACACAGAGCCATTTTTTGCCAGCACTCGAACTGCAGGTAAACTTACCTCACTGCACATGTACACGCCTCACAGCTGATTTTCGGCAGGTCTGAGGCCTTTTTCAGCTTCCCAAAGAGTTGAGGAAGGCTTCTGCAGGCTTTGCAGGCCGAAAACTAACTCTTGTTTCATTACTTCCAGTTTTTCCGAAAATACCAGAAGTGATAAAACGGGGTTAGTTTTCGGCCTGCAAAGCCTTCAGAAGCCTTCCTCAAGCCTTTGGGAGGCCGAAAAAGCCCTCAAACTCGCCAAAAATTAGCTGCAAGGCGCAGTGCAGGTAAGGGGGCAGCAGTGGGTGTGTAGGGGGCATGGGGGAGTGCTGGCACGTGAGCGCAAGTGTGCAAGCGCAAGCACAATTTTTGGCACAGGAGCCCAAAAAGGTTAGCCAGCATTGACCTATCACTAAGGGAATAGGGAATGGAAAGCTCTGCGGCCTGCATAAGGCAATGTCCACAGGGAGTGCCAGAATTCTGTGGAACTTCATTCACCATAGCCCTGTTCAGTCTTTTTGGATGCTATAATAGGCTGATAATTTATTATGCATAATGTCGTGGACATGGACACTTTAGGAATAATAAGATATTTAAGGAATAGCTCTGACTTCTGTGCACACAGTATGAATTTTTTCCTTTCTTCGTGGTCCTGCTCTGTCCTTTTTATCCCATCACAATGTTGGACTTCATGCTGAAGGAGCACAACATGCACTTGCTCAGAAAAAAAAATTGCACTCTTATATATTATAACAGCAAAACCAGCCACTTTTTCCTTGTTTTTGTTTTAATTTTTGTTATCTGTTTTCAGAACGTGGCAGACAGGGTTTATTTATTTATTTATTCCATTTTTATCCCACCTTTATTATTTTTGTATGACTAACTCAAGGTGGCAAACATACTTAATACTCCTCCCTCCGCTTCTTTCCCCACAGGAAGTGGGTTGGGCTGAGAGAGGGGGACTGGCCCAAGGTCAACCAGCTGGTTTTCATGGGCAAGGCAGGACTTGAATTCACCATCTCCTGCTTTCTAGTCTTAACCACTAGATCCCACTGTTTCACTTCAAATATCAAATACCTCACTTTAAAAAACAGGTATTGAATTTTTTCTGAATTTCTTAACATTTAAAAATAATTTTAAGAATATATGGTGAATGCATACAACCCACATTTATTGAAAAAAAAAAACCAAAAACAGGGATGATGACTGAAAACCTGTGTTATATAACCCACAATACCTCAGAAATGGAGTGAGAAGGACTGCTATACAACCATCTGCAGAATAATCTAATATTTTTAGCAGTTTCCTGATATGCTGATTTATTTTTTCACCTAAATGAGTAAGAGGTGGTATTCAGCAGGTTCTGACCAGTTCTGGAGAACCGGTAGCAGAAATTTTGAGTAGTTCGGAGAAACAGCAAATACCACCTCTGACTGGCCCCGCCCCCATCTATTCTCTGCCTCCCGAGTCCCAGCTGATCGGCTGGATCTTCTTTGGTTGCTCTGCACAGGAGAACGGAGCTGGAAAGCAGGTTAGTGGAGTTTGGGGGGGAATGGGATTTTACAGTATCCTTCCCACAGGAGTGGGGAGGGAATGGGGTTTTTACAGTATCCTTTCCCTGCCACAGCCACCAAGCCACACCCACAAAGCCACACCATACTTACCAAGCCATGCCCACAGAATCGGTAGTAAAAAGATTTGAAACCCACCATTGAAATGAGTGTATGTATTTGGTTCATTAGTAGTAAAAATTTAAGTCTGGAGGGGATACAGGCCACCCCAAGAAGTGTAATATACAATATATCTCAAGGTCAGGCCTTCCTCTCTTTGATAAATCTGATATCCAGATTCATCAGTCAGCAGACCTTGTAGGTATTGGAAACCAGGGAAAATATCTGACTTGTATCCCATCATTTCTTCCAGAATAACAATAAGTGGAGATAGCTGGGCCCTCAATCCATGGGCCCAGCCCAGCGCCCTTGCTCTTCCTTTTCCTCAGAGCTGCTTCCATTCCTGCACCTGAGCGAGGCTGCCCTCCTGGCCTGCGTCTGCCACCTGGGTGCGCTCTACGTCTGCCTGCACAAGTTCATCAAGCACACCCTCCCACAGCCTGCAGCCTGCCACTCCGCTGCAGGTGCACCCTTCCCATCCTCTGTGGTAGACTGTGGCATCGGGTGAGCCCAGAGACAGAGAGAGAGAGAGGTATGAATGGGCAACTGGGCGTATGGCTGACACTTGGCTTCCAGTGCTGGAGTGGATGAGGAAGGGAAGCGGCCAGGTTGCCGCTGCCTTTTATTGGGGCGTGTGTATTCTCCCCCACTCTCTGGGCATGGCAGGGTTTCCTGCCACTCACTAGGCCACTCACCCCCTTTATCGATGCAATTTGGGGTGGCTGGTGGGGCAGGGGAGGGAGGGTATTCCCAACTCCTGGGCTGACTGAAAGCTTTCTCTGACTTTCGGAGTTGGCTGCCAAAGACGAGGCTTTTGTGGGCAGAAGAGCTGCGTTGCATTGGAGAAATGGGAAATGGAGTGGCCAGCATGAGAGAAAGATGAGGAGCAGGGAAAGAGTGGCCTCCTCCTTCCCTCATGCTGGCCACTCCATTGCCCATTTCTCCATTGCAGTGTTGTACCATGGAGCTTGTCCCACCCACCACCACCCAAGCATTTCTTTGCCTCCCTTATTTTCAGCTCCATCATGTTTCTTACCATTGTGTGCAAGGGACTAAAAGTTTGTGGGACTAAAAAAGGTTTGCAACTTCTTGCAAAAAAAAAAAAATCTACAAACTTGGAATTGATTGACTGAACTTTTTTTTTTAGTCCCACGTATTTGTTTCCCTCCACACAATGGTGAGAAATGTGATGGAGAAACGCGACGGAGCTGGAAATCAGGCAGGCAAAGAAATGCTTGGGGGAAGTGAGGGTATCTAGGCACCAGGAGCTGAAAGGGCCCATTTCTCTCCAGCAGTTGCCGAGGCCCACTGGAGGGAAGGCTGACATCTACCAGAACTTAAATGCATTGGCATTCCACTTCTGGCTGGGAAGGGGTAGCTGGCATGGGCGCTGCAGGCAGAACATGGCGAGAAATGCAGTGGAGCTGGAAATCAGGCAAAGAAATGCTTTGGAAGTGAGGGCATCCGGGCGGCAGTGCTGCAGTGGTAGAATTCAAATTTTTTTACTACCGGTTCTGTGGGCGTGGCTTATTTGATGGGCGTGGCTTGGTGGTCATGTGACTGTGTGGGCATGGCTTGGTGGTCATGTGACTGGGTGGACGTGCTTGGTAGTCATGTGACTGGGTGGACGTGCTTGGTAGTCATGTGACTGGGTGGGCATGGCCAATTCAATGTCACTCACATCAAGGGGTGCCTCACCTGGCCCCTCCCCTCCCAGCCATTCCTTGTCATCCAGCCTCAACTTAGCTATAGTTCTGTAAAAATGTTGTTCACCTTTTTTGACTTTATTATCTGCATACTATAGATGTACTTTCATGGACCACTGAAAGGAGAAAATGGCTCACATGCTTTACTCAAGAGTGTGATAGGCAACAGGCTTTTAAGGGGCTGCCACAAAGAAAGGGGGACAATGTATTTTCCAAAGAAGCAGAATGCAAACAAGAAGCAATGGATGGAAACTGAACAAGGAGAGAAGCAACCTAAAACTAAGGAGAAACTTTCTGACAGTGAGAACAATTAACCAGTGGAACTGCCTGTCTCCAGAAGTTCTGAGTGCTCAATCACTGGAAGGTTTTAAGAAAAGACTGGACAGCCATTTCTCTGAAATGGTATAGGGTTCACCCCAAGGTCCCTTCTAAGTATTATTCTGACACCTTTCCCAGGATTTCTACTCGGAGTTTGGCATCCTCAGTTTTCTTGCCTGAGCTGAGGGTTGGACTAGAAGACCTCCAAGGTCCCTTTCAACTCTTGTTAAACACATATGTATTTATGCTCTGGACTATTGACATTGAATGCATGTAAACCCTGAAAAATATGTGGTAGCCCTGGGCAAAAGAAAGGCAGAAAAATCACTCTAAGTGTAGGGACAGTATAAAATATTAACACATGATAAATAATGGAACAATTAAAAATAATAGCATAGAGTTTTATCTCTCTCTGTCTTCCTATTTTTTCTTTTTTTTCTCGCTCTTTCTCTCTGTTTCTTTCTCTGTCTCTTTCTTTCTCTGTCTGTCTCTCTCTCTCTCTCTCTCTCTCACACACACACGGAACACTTTTGTAGCATAACAGACATCATTTTGAAGCAGCTCCTTTAAATTTCTCCAAGGCTGGAGTGAATTCCCCCACCCCCTCTGTCAGACCGCACTCCTTCTCACTCTAGGCACTTTGACTCATGAGGGGAAAGCAATACTTGCAGCGTCCATGGGGAATCCTTGGAGAACTTTAAAGCAGGGGTCACCAACCTTTTGGATCTCAGGGACCACCAAACTCATTATTTTAAATCCTGTGGACCACTAATGTGAATTTTGACTGACGTGGCTTGCTGACATTGGTGGGAGGGAGGGAGGGAGGGAGGGAGAGAGAGAGAGAGAGAGCTGAACTCACCTTGGAGAGCTGGTGATTCTCCTTCTCTCTCTCTCTCTCTCTCTCTCTCTCTCTCTCACACACACACACACACACACACACACAGACAGAGACAAATCCTACACAACCCCACCCCCTCCAAGGCAGCCCCATTCCTAGCCTGCATTGAGCTCCGTTCTCAGAGGGAGGGGGGAAAGAGATCCAATGAGGACTGGTGATTTTCTTTCTCTCTCTCTCTCTCCCTCACACACCCACCCCCCCTCCATGGCAGCCGCATTCTTAGCCTGCTTTGAGCTCTGTTCTCAGGCTGCACGCAAGGAAAGCAGCAGAAGCTTTCTTTCTCTCTCCCCAAACTCCGCCAGAAATGAGTCTTTGCTGGCGCAGCCTCTTGGAGCAGGATGCCTTGCAGAGTCCCAAAGACTCATTTCTGGTGAAGTTTGAGGGAGAGATAAAAAGACTTTTGCTGCTTTCCTTGTGTGCAGCCAAAAGCGGAAGATGAAAGAAGTGGAAAGAAGCAACCCGGTGGCCAGGCAAATTCCTCCCTTCCGCCCTTTCCTTCCTCCCCTCACTACTTCGTGTTGTTCCTTTCCCCCCCCCCGGGGAGAAGGAGGACGTGGGTGGTGGCAGTCCAGGGGGATGAAAGAAAGAAATTGCCTGGCTAGTCTTCTCTTTCTCTACCTGTTTGTTCTGTATGGCCGAGGAAGAGATCAGCTGGCCAAAGGGGCAGCTGCTGGAGGCAACTCTTTTTCAGTCTCCAGTCACCTTTTCAGCACAGAAATCCTCCCCGAATTGATCGGCTGGTTGTCCCCTTCTCTGCCTATATGTTCTGTATGGAAGAGAAGGAGATGACCAACTGGCCACTTCAGGGAGGATTTCGATGCTGCAAAAGAGGCAGCTACTGATCTCCGGCTTTGCTCCGCTTCTCCAATGGTCCGGCGCCTCCCTGTTCTATGTGCCGGCTGCTCGGACTTGCTGAGCCAGGCAAATAGAAAAGGGCATGCTTTTTTTGGTGCGGCTGCTGGATTGCAGCCGCACCAAAAAAAGCACACAGCAGCTGCAGGCATCTCACGACAAGCGGGGAGAGGACCCCCGGAATATCCACTCATCCATCTGCTGGCTGGGCCGGGCTGGGCTGAGCTGAAAGAGGCGTGTCTGCTGGGAGAAGAAAGAAAATGTGCTCCAGGAGGGCAGGCAGGCGGGTGGATGGCCCAGGGCTGCTGCACATGTGCACTGCATGTGTAGTGGTTGCACACACAGTGCGTATGTGTAGCAGCCCTGGGACATCTGCCCGAGCTGCGCCATGGCCGCCACGTGGTAGGGAAAGCTAGGAGAGCAACCGGGGCAAGTGAGTGACTGGGCGACTGGGTTGGGGACATGGCCAGTCAGGGGTCATTACTGGTTTGGCGACCCATGCCAAATAACCACTACCAGTTCGCCTGAATAGGTGCGAACCAGTTGAATACCACCTCTGCTGTGCTGCAATGGAGAAATGGGCTACAGGGTGGCCAGCTTGAGGGAAGCAGGCTGCATTTCTTCTGTCCTCTTTCCACTTATTTCTGCCTGTTCATGGCAGAGCACCTTCTCCTCACTGGGCATTAGCCATGGGGAAGTAGCAAGAAAAGGGTGCAGTGAGGAAGCCTTGCACAAAAACACACGAGCCAAGGAGGCAAATTGGCTATCCCAGCTGCCTGGATCACCGGAGCCTTGCTGGATACTTGCACGGTACCTCCGGCAGGAATAGAAGGCAGAGACACCACGGGGAGGGAGGGAGGGAGGCAATCCCAGCTGCCTAGATCATCAGAGCAAGCTTCCATTTAAGCAAGCATCCAGCAAGCATCCACTAGCGTGCTTGGATCGCCTGTCTCCCTCATGCTTCTACCTCCACCTGCTGCCATCGCTACCACAAAAGCCTCCCATGAAGCTCCCATGAGGAAAAAGATGGAAAAACAAAGCAGCTATCCACAGAACTGCCTGCATTGGGACGTGGCCCAACAAACAGAAGCCCCGCACCCAGAAAGAGATGGGCAAAAATCATTCTGCGCTGAGGCAGAGGCCGAACAAGCACCAGCACAGGGCATCTGGATCGCTTGCCTGCTGATCTTGGCTGCCAGTGGTGCTGGGCATGGGGCTTCTTTTTATTGGCTTCAGGATTGTGGTCAGGACTGGCCAGTTGAGGACAGTGCCATTCTAGTGCCCCCAGCCCTAGCAAAGGAGAAGCAGAAGCAGGCAGGGGGCATGCGGGGCTCCTCCGATGGCCTCCCCAGCCTCAGCGCTGCTTGGGGGATGGCTTCACAGGGGTCATGTGGTGACCATCCACAGGTGAGGGTCACGGGGTCTGCTCACCTGGCAAGGTTGACTACCACGGTTGATTACCATTTCAATCCAATTCCTTTGCTTTTACTTTCACACGTGCACACAAATATTAACTTGCTTTCTGGCTCCGTTCTCCACTGTGCATGCAAGGCAAAAAAAGTAATCTGTGGGACTATGGTAAAAAAAAAATCATTCAGACCTTCCAATTTCTCATTAAAAAAAATATTGCAAAGTTGGATGGTCTGAACATTTTTTTTTTACTGCAGTTCCATAGACTACTTTTCTTTGCCCTGCACATGCAGTGGAGAACAGAGCTAGAAAGCAGGTTAGTGAAGACATGTGGCTGCCTTGGCGGAGTGAGGGACATGTGTGTGTGTGTGTGAGAGAGAGAGAGAGAGAGAGAGAGAGAGGGAGGGAGGGAGGGAGGGAGAGAGAGAGAATATCACCGCCAGCCCTCTCTCTCTCTCTCATACACACACACACAAAGAGAGAGAGAGAGGTTGGAGCTTTTTTTCCTCATGCCCCTCCCTCCCGCCCCACCTACCAGAGCCCCCTGGATTCCATCACCAACGCTGCCTAGTCCATACAGGCACCATCCATATGAGTGATGTAGAATTGGCCACACGCACTCAGTCACATGACACTCCCCTCCAGCCATGCTCACCCAGCTGGACATTAGGAAGAACCAGTTGTTAAATTATTTGAATCCCACCACTGTTTAGAATGTTTGCAATTAAACTTTTTAAACCTAAACGTTCAGTCATGCACTAATATTACAGGCATGCAACAGAACATTTAATACAAAAGTATTATGGTACCTAATGAAAAAAGTGATTGGCTAGCAATATCAAAAGTAAAAGGAGCTCCAAAATGTGGTCAAATAATTCTTTCACTTTCATTGAAAAAGACAAGGCATCTCATTACTGTTCTCTAGTGAATACTCTTAAATGTTTCAAGAGGGAGAGGAAAGCTGTGATTGGACTAATGCTCAAAGGTCTTTTCTGACTATACCCCTGTAAAATTCAAACTGCAATTCTGCTGCACTACCCTGCACTTTACTGCTCTTTGATGGGAATCATCATTTTTACAGCCTGACCCAAAATAGTTGGGTAGTTCTGCCATTACACAATATATTGTTATTCCCCTTCCTTTTATTTTAAAGATATATAAGAATAATATTGCGGCTCTTTTCCTCCTCTTTCTCCACTGTCACCTCTAATTTTAGTTTAATTTTAATTTTAGGTTCTTCAGGAAACAGAATAACATGGACATACTCTTCTTTGGTGACTTGTCCCTTTTCTCCCTTTTATACGTTATCTTTTCTTTTGTACAATTATCTGCATAATTAATGTCCCCCATCACTGTTTCATTCCTTTCAAACACAAAATCTCCTTATTTGAATAGACTCTGTCACGAGTATTGTGTGTAGTATTTCTTCTGCTTATTTTTACCCAGCAACAACAACAACAACAAATAATTACCTTGGATTTCTTTGTAGAAGGGAAGTGCAATCCCCTTATATTTCTGTCCTTTTGAAGAAATTGTATGCTTGCCTTGTAATATGCCAATCATGGAACAGCCTGCTAGGTCACTATTACATTTGTGTTTCCATTCTGGTTTGATCTAATTTATGTTTATTTTTTATACTCAATAGTGTATAAACAATGAAGCTCAACTTTATAACTCAAACTGCATGGTTTAAGAAGCTTTAATAAGTGCCATTGTGATATGGTACTTAAGATTTTGGATTAGGCCCAGCGGACCCAGATTCAAATCCACCCTTAACCACAGAAACTGACAGTTACTCTTTCTCAGCCCATCCCATCTCTTAAGGTTGTGGTGAGTAAAATGGAAGAATGAAGTTCTCGATATACGCAGCCTTGAGCTCCTGAAGAAAAGGTGGGATATAAATCCAAGAAATAGATACATCTTTTCATTTATCCAACAATGCACAAATCTTTTTGTGATGTTTCAGGATTCAGTTTAATGCCCTTCTGTTCAAGCTTGCTGTAGTTCAGCCAAATACGTTTTTTGTAGTGCTTATGAAACTCAAACTCATGCCAGGAGTCAATTCAGAAAATGCATTTTTGTTCTCAGGAACCAAGTATTACAGGAATATCTCCTCTGTAGCCTGTAGAATTTTTCTCTGCAATATTTTTTGCCCCCATCCTGATCCTTTGTCATGGAATAGATGAAAAATGAAAATACCACTTGGCAGCACCTGTTCTGGTTCTTGAACTTCCTTTTTAGTCTTTCACTGTTCAAAATGGCAAAATCATAAGTCTCCACAGGAATGAACAGGAACAAACAATTGTCTGCATTGCTATTCTGTCACATTCCTATTCTAAAGGGTTCCATATTTCACAAGGCATTGGTTCTGGCCAGTATACTGTTTCTAACTATAAGATGCATCTATTTGCTACATTTTTTCCTTTTGTCCAGTTCCAGAAAGCAGTTGTATCCCCTATGATCATTAAGTCTCTCGTCTCTTGTTCAGCGTGGTTCTCTTGCTCATCATCAGCAAAGTTCTTTCTGTATTATTACCTTTCTCTGGCCAAGAATAGCCAATAGCTGGTTCTGTTGCTCTTCAGTGACCATTATAAATTTTCAATTGTTGTAAATAAACACCAGGTTTTCATCAACAGGAAAGGAAACTTGTCATAAGCCTTATGTTGTTAGAACTGCAGATATATGTCTTACACACACATGTATATATGTATGCACTGTCCAGTAAAAAGAAAATTTATAAGGAACTTTTCTCTTGATCTTTGTAAAACTTGCTGCCAACTCCTGTTAACAGCCAAGATAACTTATTACTGTCTGACTCTGTGGCCTTTCTCATATGACTTATACTTATGTATCAGCTGCTTGCTTTTCAGGAAGAAATGGACAATCAAGAAGTTCTCAGTACATTATTTTCTAATTAGCACCTAATCAATTCCATAGATTGAAGAAATAGGTAGAGTCCATAACTCATATGGTTGTCCTCCTGTCAGGTCCCATAGATTCTTATTGGGATGCTGCCATTTGGTGGGGAGGGAGTCTGGGTGCATTCTTTAGTTTATAACCTCCTTCCTGGTGCTTATCTATCCTGTACTTTGATTTACCTTCCTGGGAATGTAAGGGGGAGGGCCTCCAGCAAGAGATGACTGAGAACAGCTTCTTATCACCTTCTCAGCCAGCAGTTCTCAAAACAACTTTGCACCTGTGGATTGGCTTATTCAACACCAGACTGAAGGTCGGGGTTTCTAACTGCCTTAACCTGTTAACTGAATTGTGCAGGAATCCTCAGATCCTGCTTCCTTTTGTGATCTCTTTCCTTCAATAACAGGCTCCTTTTGAAATGCTAATTGTTTCAAGAGTTTTCCTTTCTTGAACAGAGAGGCAATTGATTCTGGTGAGTTCTGCTTATAGGGTAATCAGACTGCAGATCTTGTTCACCTGATGACATTGAGAAAATACCAGCACTGAAAGTTTTTTAGCATTGAGAAAATGTTCGTTATATAGGCTGAACTTTTTTTTCAGCTTACTGCATAGTTCTTTTTACCATTAACAGAGTATACTTACACAGACATAATTACAAAATGAATTACATATAGATCTGATTGCGTGAATGTTCTTTTCCTCTCTCTCTTTCTCTAATGAATGAAGTGCAATTCTCTTTGCAAGGGTGTATTTCTTCCTTTCTTTTTTCTTACTGCATATTTATAGGGATTTATAAGAATTCCAAGTCTTTGCCAACTAAATAATCATGAATGAATTGAATATGGTTTTAAAAAATATATTGAATGATCCTGTGACAACTGAGTGAACATTTTAAAATGTTTACGACTATTATAAAATTTTAAAACTGGATTGAAAAATTTTATTATCTAGTTTGTAAATTGCCTGATCTGCAATTATCATTCCACCTTCTTTTGTGGATTACAAATAGACAGAGATTGCAAAAAAAATGTACAATATTTTAAAATTTCTAATACTTTAAAATATTTTGTGGATTTTTGTGGGAAAAACCAAAGGTACTGGTACAGATTAGGTGAAACCTGGCTCAAAAACTGTAACAATGAGCGGGACCTTGGAGTCCTAGTGAACGATCACTGAAACATAAGCCAGCATTGTGCAGCAGAAGCCAAAAAGCTAATACAATCCTTGGTTGTATAAACAGAAGCATAAAATCTAAATCACATGAAGTATTAGTATTGCTTTATAAAGTAGGACTACACTTGGAATACTGCATCCGGTTGTGATTACAACATTACAAAAAAGATGCTGAGACTTTGGAAAAAGTGCAAAGAAAAGCAACTAAGATGATTAAAGGCCTGCAGTCTAAAATATATGAAAAATGGTTGCAAGATTTGGGTTTGGCTAGTCTAGAGAAAAGAAGGATTGGTGGGGGGGACATGATAGCAGATAGATGGACAAATAGATAGAATTTGAGAGGCTGCCACAAAGAGGAGGGTGTCAATTGATTTTCCAAAGCACCAATGTGCAGGACAAGAAACAATAGCTGGAAATTACCCAAGGGGAAAAGCAACCTGGAATTAAGGAGAAACTTCCTAACAATGAGGACAATTAATGAGTGAAACAGCTTGCCTTCAAAAATTGTGGATGCATCATCACTGGAAGTTTTTAAGAAGAGATTGGGCAGTCATTTGTCTGAAATGGCATAGGATCTCCTGTTTGAGCAGGGGATAGACTAAAAGACCTCCAAGGTCTGTTCCAGCTCTATTCTGATTCTGTTGCACATTGTTAAAGAGAGGTAGAACAGGGGGAAAAAGCT
The DNA here is from genome assembly GCA_023653725.1 of Bungarus multicinctus. Lineage (NCBI taxonomy): Eukaryota > Metazoa > Chordata > Lepidosauria > Squamata > Elapidae > Bungarus > Bungarus multicinctus. The sequence goes on from CM042836.1 coordinate 164,587,768, forward strand.
GAAAATTGAAAATGGTTGAGTAAACACAGTAGTATAAAAGAAACTGGACAGTCAGGAAACAAAAATAGGCATTTTAACTGAGAAAGTACAATTTACAATTCAAAATTAGCAATCCAAGGATGAATTTGGTTTATAGCAATAGCACTTAGACTTATATACCGCTTTATATGCTTTACAGCGGTTTACAGAGTCAGCCTATTGCCCCCCAACAATTTGGGTCCTCATTTTACCCACCTCAGAAGGATGAAAGGCTGAGTCAATCTTGAGCCTGGTGGGATTTGAACTGCCAAATTGTAGGCAGCTGGCTGCAGACGTAGCTTGCAATATTGCACTCTAACCACTGTGCCACAGAAGCTCCTAGGATTAAGTACTTTATTTTATTGTCATTGCACCTCATACAACGAAATCAAACACCATCTTCAGTGCACATCATGACCATGACCATGAAAATAAACACAAACACACCTCCTTCACCCTTCACACATTGAACTGAAAACACCGTGCCAATACTGCACTATACAGCAGAATTCAAAAAAGCTTCTGTCTTGGGAAAGAAATTGTTTTACTATTTTCATCACTATTAATTTTTGGATTTGGTATTAGCATCACCACTGTTTGGATTTGAAATTAACATCACTATTAATTTTGTATTCAGAAGTTCTAACATTAATACAGATAACAATAGCACTTAAGACTTATATACTGTTTCACAGTGCTTTGCAGCCCTAAGCTGGAAGGCTGAGTCAACCTTGAGTCGCTCAGAATCAAACTCCTGGAGTGAACAGTGTTAGCTGGCAGTATTGTATTCTAACCACTGTGCTATCATGGCTACACTATATATAGTAACATATTCTGCATCATTTTAATGTTTTTGGTTTTTTAAAAAAGCCCTACAATTTGAATAAAGAAAATATTGTGGAAGTAAATTTGCATGGCCTTAGGCTGGTTTTTATGCTGTTCCAGCTGCCATCCAGAATGCTAATCACTTGCTAGGTCTTTTATCGTTATGTTGATTTTTCCAAGGATTCATGGCCATAGAACAAACAAGAAATGTCTTAATTTAGACAATCCACATAGTTTATTTTTCAAAAACCTATTTGCATTATTTTAAATACTTTCCTTTGTGGGAAATAATCTTGTTAGTTAGAGGCAGGGAGGGGGAATGAGAAGTGTAATTTCTTTCTCTAGGATAATTTAATTTTTCTTTTCTTAGAAAAACAAAACATTCTATTTTTTGTTTGATAATGCGGATAGTCGTTGTTTAGCAACCACACTTGGGACTGGCAACTTGTCACCAAACAAGTGATTTCTAGGGAAGAAATAGAAAAAATATATTTTTCTTTTCCCCATTCCATCACTTTTTGAAATGTTCATGGCAGGGCTGGAATAGCCACCTTGAAACTAATATGTGTAATCAGTTTCACATCTCCTGTTTTTGTTTCAGTGGTGGTATTCAGCAGGTTCTGACCAGTTCTGGAGAACCGGTAGTGGAAATTTTGAGTAGTTTGGACAACCGGCAAATGCCACCTCTGCCTGGAGATTTTACAGTATCCTTCCCCTGCCATGCCCACCAAGCCACGCCCACAGAACTGGTAGTAAACAAAATTGAATCCCACCACTGTTTTGCTTGCTTCCTAACCATTCTCCCAAATGGTCATCCCAGTGCTGGGATAATTAGCAAGAATTAGTGTTTGTATTTGCATTCATTGAAGAGGAAGGGATTATAAGACAGTAAGTAAGCACTACACTGGGGAACACATAAAAATCAATGTCCTGTCACTGCAGTAGTGAATGCATTGGACAAACAGTCCAGTTTTTTCCCTCATTGTGTACCTGCTTACCTCTTATAATTCCTTCCTCTTCAATCTTTTTGCACTGCAAGCAGGGGAGGGGGAAAAAAAGTCAAGTACTGACTATAATGGTGATCACATGACTGGATTAACAGATTAACAGATAATCAGAGTTGGAAGGGACCTTATAGGTCATCTAGTCCAACCCCCGCCCAAGCGGGAGATCCTACACCATTTCTGAAAAATGGCAGTCCAATATCTTCTTGAAGGTTTCAAGTGATGGCGCTCCCACAACTTCCAAGAACAAGCTGTTCCACTGATTGATTGTTCTCACTGTCAGAAAGTTTCTCCTTATTTCCAGGTTAAATCTCTCCTTGTTCAGTTTCCATCCATTATTCCTTGTCTGGCCTACAAGTGCTTTAGAAAATAGCTTGACCCCTTCCTCTCTGTGGTAGCCCCTCAAATATTGGAAGACTGCTATCATGCCTCCCTTGGTCCTTCTGTTCACTAGACTAGCCATGCCTAGTTCCTGTAACCGTTGTCATATGTTTTAGTCACCAGTCCCCTAATCACCCCGATTGCTCTTCTCTGCACTTTTTCTAGAGTCTCAACATCTTTTTTATAGTGTGGTGATCAAAACTGGGTGCAGTACTCTAGGTGTGGTCTTACTAAGGCTTTATAGAGTGGTATTAGTACTTCCCTTGATCTTGATTGTATCCTTCTGTTAATACAACTTAGGATTGTATTAACTTTTTTGGCTGCTGCTGCACACTCCTGGCTCATATTTAGCTGGTTGTCCACTAAAATTCCAAGATCCCTCTCACAGTTACTGCTATTGAGCCTGGTTTCACCCAGTCTATATGTGTACTTTTGGTTTTTCTTGCCTAAGTGTAGGACTTTACTTTTCTCTACATTGAATTTCATTTTGTTAGATATGGCCCAATGTTCTAGTCTGTCAAGATCCATCTGTATCTTGAGCCTATCTTCTTGGGTGTTAGCTATTCCTGCCAGTTTAGTATCATCTGCAAATTTGGTAAGTTCCCCTTCTATTCCCTCATCTAAGTCGTTAATGAAGATATTGAAGACTACTGAGCCTAATGTATCAAAGGTTGCAAATGTAGATGGATATTGGTCATAAATGTTGCTTTCAGAACCTTTGTAAATTTGAATAATCACTGAAGCTTTCAGAAAATAAATACATGAAAGAAGCAGTACTACTAGCTTCCTGCTTCAATTCTAACTATAATAGGAGCTGATTACAAGTTGCTCTTATTTAAAGTCCTCTTTTTAAAAGCACTTCCACAATTCTGTATATACTTCGTTAAGGGAAACACCATCAAGAGTGTCAGATCTGTAATCACACTGCTTCAGCCCTGCTTTGCTTTGATGGCAGCCTGCCATAAAGCATGAGAGTAGGGATGGGAGGATATAGGGAGGGGCTATGACAGGGACCAGAAGTGCCAACCAGAAATAATGGTTGAATCATCCAAGGACACTGGCCTGAGAACAGAATGCAAATGCATGCCAAAGAGATGCTAAATCTCAGAATTGTTATCAAAACACTTAATTTGAACCTAATTGGACACTACCAAGATGACCAAGGAGGGAGGGTCTGGAAGAAGGGAAAATTACTGGGTTTGCATGGCAATCCTCAGATCTTGCTTTGCTTGCATTGTAACCATTTCATTTTAGTAAAAGTATACCTTTCGCTCAGGGGTGGAATTCTACCAGTTCGCACTTATTCTCTAGAACCAGTTGTTAACATTCTAAGCAGTTCGGAGAACCAGTTATTAGAAGAAATTACTGGCCTAATCCTGTAAGGAAGGCAGGAAGGAAACATTCTGGTGTTGCTTACAGAAACTGCCTCTCCGTTAACCCTTATTAGATTCTTGGCAGGACTAGACTTCCTGTCTCAGGAACTTCTTTGGAGGTTTTTTCCCCCTCCTTTGCTGGTACTTTGCTTGTGTGGAGTGACCATTCAAAGTTACAATGGCACTGAAAAAAGTGACTTATGACCATTTTTCACGCTTACAACTGTTGCAGCATCCCCACAGTCATGAGAGGCCAGGCGAGGAGATGCATGCCTCGATGTGAGTGATATTGAGTTGGCCACGCCCAGCCAATAACATGACCACCAAGCCATGTCCACTAGTCACATGACCACCAAGCCTCGCCCACCACCTAAGCCATGCCCACAGAACCGGTTGTTAAAAATTTTGAATCCCACCCCTATTTTCACTACAAATGGAGTGGAGTGTATTTCTTTCCTAAATGTCCAAGCTGGGTAAGCCTGACAAAAAGTCTGTATTAGTACACACTATCTTTCTAGGCTAACATGCATATAATTTTGTTGGGTCCCCTTAAGATTAGACCAGGGGTGTCAAACTCAGGTCATCACAGCATCATCACGTGATTTTGGCATAATTTTTTAAAATTGATGGGAACCTCCTAAAGCTTAAGCTTCTTCCATCACTCCAAATGAATGAGGGTGTGTGAGAGAGCCAATTCAGTACTGGAACAATACCTCAGATACTATATTAATTACCAATAGGATAATTTGACTGATCTTTTGCCATTTTTAGAGGTGGCATATAAAAACTCGGTGCATATCACCACTGGTTTTACTCCTTTTAAGGTAGCCTTGGGTCAGGACTTTGTTACAATCCCCGAGCTACCCTTGGAAACCCCCAAAATCCATTGTTACTAGAGTGGATACAACCATTGCAAAACATGTGGCCAGAAGCCTACAAACATTAGACTGATAAAAAGCACGCCAAGCCAATGAAATTTAAAGTGGGTGACAGAGTACACTTTTCTACAAAATACATGCAGTCTACCCAACAATCCCCCCCCCCCAAAAAAAAAAATTGGGCCCAAACTCCATTCCCTATCAGCAAAATTATGAACCCAGTCACAGTACAACTAGAACTGCCAAAGAACCTGAAAAGAATCCACCCTGTGTTACATTGCAGTTTGCTAAAACCAGAAACCACTTCCCCCTTCTTCATCCTTCCACATAACTCCTTCCCATTTTTATAGAAGGGGAGCAACACTTTAAGGTCAAAGAGATTTTGGATTCCTGAAAACACAAAGGCAAAGTACAGTACGTAATTGTGTGGAAATATTTCCCACCTCACAATCCAAGTGAGTTGATGGATGCCAGTTTCAAGTTGCCAAACTGTTGTGTTTTTTCCACCAGACAAACCCCAATTGCCCAACCCTGTTTGAGTCCTTACTTAAATCTTCCTTTTCTCACCCCCAGGGCTAACACCTTTGAAAAGGGGGGCTGAATGTCAGTTGCCTACCTACAAGAATGTTGTGGGAAAATTGGGGAGTATGGACAGTAACAGAAACCAGAGGTGCCAAACCGAGGCATCTTACTGCCTTCAAGGATGCCAGCCCTGGGAAAGGAACTTACAACAGCCCAAGGCACTGGTTCCAAAACATTGGGACAAGACCTGATTGGACTACTCTCATGGGAGAGGGGTTTGGACATTGGGGATCACTTTCACTATATTATTTTTGTGTGGTTTTTTTTCCAGAGCTCACTTTGCTCATGCTCACTCAGTGTCTCTAGTAAAAGTACCTTTTTTCTAATACCTATGGAGTCAAGGGTTGTTCTTTCCTAGGGAGCAGGCTGTGGCCAGTCTGACTGGAATGGAATGGAACAGAATACTTTATTAGCCAAGTGTGATTGGACACACAAGGAATTTTATCTCCTTTAACATTATGATCAGATGTGAAACACATATATTTTACATTACAGGTAGTCCTTGCTTATTGACAACTCATTCCACAATTATTTGAACTTGGGATGGTGTTGAACAAGTGGTACTTACAACTGGTCCTCAAAGTTGTAGCTATCACAATGTCCTTCCTTTGAAAAAAAAAACCCTAAGCTTAATTATAATCAATGGCCAATTTGGCATGCACTTCACTGATATAAATTTGATCACATAATGATTTGAGTCAATCATTACCTATTATCCTCAGTTGCCTCACAGGTCTGTAGGGAAACTCAGAACTCATATTGCTGTAGGGAAAGACAGGAGGAGGGCATATTATATATGCTACCAAGGAAATGCCAGATAAAAAGCTAATAAATAATACATCTAGCAAATAAAGTGAATTGGCTTGAGATACTGAAGAATTTTTCAGTATGATCAACAATTGGCTAGATTAGGCTGGATAGATTGGCTTATTTCTATATAAAGTTTATTTCTGTATATAAAAATGCAAACCTATATTTCAGTCGGAGGCCATTTCCAGAGAATTAACCTTACAATACAATCTTACAACTGTGTCTTTGGATGGCACAATTAAACTGCAATAAGAACTGGGCAGATTAAACATATTTATATATCTGAAACTGTTGATTCCACAGCTAAAAATAAGTTGATCTTCATTTGTCAACAACTGTGGACAAAGAACTGTGAACCAATCAGAGCTTGTTTTGCACCAAAATCCCTTCCTTCTAGTAAAACAAAAGTGAACTATGTTTACACTGTTAGACAGTTTGTATTTCCAATAACGTTGTCTTTATCTTTTGTCTTTTAAAGAAAACTCTTTAAACTGTAGTTTTCTCTCATAACTGTAATTTTATGTTTTTGTAGGACAAATGTTGGTATCCTGCCTTGTGTTGGATAAAACATTCCAATAGTACAAACTCTTTATTAAATTATTTTACAAAACCAGGTTTTAATGCTTCACTTTAACAGATTGATGTTTTCTGTGCCAATTAATTACTTAATTGGCATCTTAACAGAAGAATAGGCTCTGAGAATCCTTTGGGCAGAAGCCTTTTATAATGGCTAATTAAACACTGTAGAAAGATCTGATTATATTACTAAGTATTTCCTAATCTTAGGGAAAGATAATGCTCTCTACAATCTATGCAATAGAAACAGAAATTGACAGAGGTTTGGCTATTTATCAAAGAAAACCACTGATATGAACAATTGATAAACATAATCTATACTTTTATGCTCTCCTATATTTAGTATCTAAAGACAATTAAATAGAGGATATTAAATTTGGGATAATATAAGATTGTACAGTGAAAACATCCTATGCCAAAACTGGACAAATCAATGCATTAATTATAAAATTTCCAAACATATTTCCAGCTGGCTATTTGACTCATCAAAGCTACAAGATCCAAACCATTTCCAAATAAATCCTTCTTGATTTAGGAAAGAAGGGTTTCTTTTTTGTTTTCCAATTTGTTCTTTTACTTCTGTCTTTAATGCTCAAAACCAAACAGCCTACAGGATGTAGTTTGCAGCACCTAGTTAATTTTGGCTGCATACATGGTTGGAAAGACAGCTGTGGCATACCCCTTGCTTCCTGCTCCTAAATTGTTGCATAAGTATAGGAACCAGTGTTCAAAATATATTTTTCATTAAGTGTTTTCCAAAGTTTATTAAAGAAGTTCACCGTTTGTTGCACTGAGAAATATGGAGTTCTGATAACCATAGCGGGAGCAGTGACTTCTGCAGAAAGACTTAAGTTATAGGGGTGTATGTAACTTTTAATTCTAAACATGTGTAAATAATGTAATGCTTTTGATTTGTAGGCTTTCTGTTTTTTTCTTAGAAATTGATTTAATGTAAGAGTGGTCCTACAACAGACTTGCAGAACAAATCCACTTTCAGGATGTTTATACCAGGTAAAAGATTCATTTAGATAGAACAAGTTAGTGGCTGAGGTGTTGTCACAGGCATGGGTGGACCAAGTTCTAGCCTGGTTTAGGTATAAAACTCAGCTGGGTGTTCTAGGGCCACTCATTCCCTCTCAGCTCTAAGAAGCAGGCAATGGCAAAATACTTCTGCAAAATCTTTCCAAGGAAATGGTATAGACTTGTTAAAACTGACTTGAGGAGGAGTGGAGGGGAATAAATCAAGTAATATTTGAGGAGAGGATCTGGGCCAAATCTCATACACATGAATTATACATAACCTAATTTGCATATACGCACTGCCCTATGCCAATTCTGGATACTTCTTGGCAAAGAAGCTTAATCAAAATAGTGAGATTTTGCATAGTGCAGTAATCTGCAGTTAATGCAGAATACATAAAACAACCTCTTTGAGGAATAGCAAACACATATTGAATTTTCTAAGGTGGGGAAAATCAGTAACTAACATCGCTTGTAGATTGGGTCAGGAGCATCTAGAATACTAAGCATTTGGATAATTAGTTCAGTCTTGGCACCTAACAAGGATAAACTAAGGTACCTTGGAATCATGTTGCTAAGGTCAGTGTTTGCCACTCTGTGCAAGTGCTGCATATCTGACAAAGTGCACTGGATGCATTTATGTACATAATGCGCGTGTGAGAGATTTGTGAGCGAGAAGTTACAAAAGATTCAGAGTCTGGTTGCTAGAACTGCAATTTGAAATGCTTAGTTTTGCTGAGAAATAATTGCAACGGTGTCCTATCATTGGTGGCAATCATATTGGAAAGGGAGAGCAACATGCAATATAAATTGGAAATGTTATTGCCAAGGAAAAATTAATGTCTGGAGGAGCTCAGTGTTTGAAAATCCAGTGACCACAATGAATTGGCTAAAGAGATGACAGCATGAAATGGGAGTTGACTTCTGAGAGTTTCATATAAACTGCTCTTTTGAAAAAATGTTGATATAGATAGATATAAAGTTGTGTCAGGACAGGTGGAGGGGGATCCTTCATGAGATTGCAAAGTCTGAGTGGCAAAAATGAGAATGGAAAGTTGTGAGAGACATGAAATGGAGATTAGGATGCTTAATAGAGCAGGAAGTCATGCATCAAGGAATTGCTGCTCTGGACTTGGGAAACATTGATGATTTTCAGTTAAATTTAGTTAATTTTTTTTCTGCAGAGGAAGAATAATGGTTGCATAAACCAGATTGGCAAAGTAAATACTTCCAATTTTGGACAACACATTGCTGCTAGTGGTTATAGATTTAGGGAGGAAAATGCAGAACCTTCTGGGTGGATATCCAAGGCTATTACAGAATGATTGGAGCCTCTGTATTTCAAGATGACCATTATTTTGTCTCAGAGGTATGACAAAGACATCCAAACACTGACAGCATTGATTTTTTTTAGATTGCAAGAGATCATTTGAGGATAATGATACTGTCAGGTCTATCATCTTTGGCTTGGCATCTCGCTGACAGCTTCCCATCAAAGGACAGAGGGTGTGTGTGTGACAGTTTGACAAAACCTAAGGAAACGCAGAACCTGTTTGTGCCAGTGCTTAAGGCTACACACCCTGAAACTGGAATGTGAACTACCCCAAACATCTCAGCATTCTCAAAACATCTACAGTTGTGCTCATAAGTTTACATACCCTGGCAGAATTTATTATTTCTAGGCCATTTTTCAGACAATATGAATGATAACACAAAAACTTTTCTTTCATTCATGGTTAGTGTATGGCTGAAGCCATTTATTATCAATCAACTGTGTTTACTCTTTTTAAATCATAATGGCAACAGAAACTACCCAAATGACCATGATCAAAGTTTACATACCCTGGTGATTTTGGCCGGATAACATGCACACAGGTTGGCACAAAGGGGTTTGAATGGCTATTAAAGATAACCACCCTCACCTGTGATCTGTTTGCTTGTAATTAGTGTGTGTGTAAAGAAGGTCAATGAGTTTCTGGATTTCTGACAGGCTCTTGCATCTAGTGCTGCACTGATGTTTCTGGTTTCTGAGTCATGGGAAAAGCAAAAGAATTATCAAAGGATCTGTGGGAAAAGATAGTTGAACTGTATAAAACAGGAAAGGCAGGGGTGGGATTCTACTGGTTCTGACCAGTTCTATAGAACCCCTTATTAACTTTCTAAGCAGTTCAGAAAACCGGTAGTTAGAAGAAATCTCCTTTTGTTTTTTTTCCACTTATTGTCTCCAAAGATGTTTTTTTTTTTCTTAAAGAGGAAGGGTTGTTTTAAGCTTTTTACACTGCTGTTGAGAGGAAATACTCCCCTGCAAATACTTCTTTTCAGCTAGCTAGAAAGATTGACATTCAAACATGAGTTTGAATGTCTAAAATTGGTTTTTGGTGATGTTTAATTCTGTGCTTGGTGACGTTTAATCCTGTGTTTATTGATGGGATAATTTTCCCTATTCAGCTTTGTTTGGAAGGAAAAAGATAAATCTCTGTTCCTGAAAATAAACTGGTTTGAGAAATCTGCTAGTCCCTGTGTCTATTTGTTCTGGTAATTGGTTTAACAAGCAACAGCTACTGTTGTGATTTCATTATTTGTATTGTGTTTGATTTTTTTCCTGCTTCATGGTTTCTTTATCTATCTGGGGAGAGGGTCTTCCTTCACTGCTTTAGTGGTATCTGGCACTGTCTTTTTGGGATGTACTTCCAAAAGGCAGGATGCAAGCTTGGCACTGACTTTTTTACTGCCTTTCTGGGGGGCACGTGACCTTTCCTTAAATCTAGATGATTTCCTTAGGATATCTTGTGAGATGAGTGAGTCCAGCTGGTATCTTTAAGTGGTGCAAATGGATCTAAGGATTGCTTCTCCTGGGTGTGCTCTTTCTGGAGAGCTTAAATGACCTCTCTGCTAAAGGGTTTCACTTTATGAGCAAGATTTGGCTGCTGAAAGTTATCATTTCATTTTAACTATTTTAATTCCTCAAGGTACTCTGGCAACTTCCCTGATTTGCAACTCTGTCTATTTTTAATCTAATGATTGGTATTTAGGGCAGCTCTCTGCAAGCAAAAAAGTTTTTTGTATTTTTGTACAGGTAATCCTTGACTTACAACAGTTCATTTAGTGACCATTCAAAGTTACAATGGCACTGAAAAAAGTGATTTATGATTGTTTTTCACACTTATAACCATTGCAGCATCCCCACTGAGGATAAGAGGCCAGGCGAGGAGAAGCACCCCTTGATGTGAGTGATGTTGAGTTGGCCACGCCCACCCAGTCACATGACCACCAAGCCCACCCAGTCACATGACCACACTCACTAACTAAGCCACACCCACAGAACTAGTTGTTAAAAATTTTGAATCCCACGAAAGGGATATAAAAAGATATCCAAGGAATTGAGAATGCCAATCAGCAGTGTTCAAACACTAATCAAGAAGTGGAAAATGTGGCGTTCTGTTGAAACCAAACCATGGTCAGGTAGACCAACTAAACTATTCAGCCACAACTGCCAGGAAAATTGTTCGGGATGCAAAGAAAAACCCACAAATAACTTCAGGTGAAATACAGGACTCTATGAAAACATGTGGTGTGGCTGTTTCAAGATGCACAATAAGGAGGCACTGGAAGAAAGATGGGCTGCATGGTTGAGTCGCCAGAAGAAAGCCATTACTACGCAAATGCCACAAAGTATCCCACTTACAATATGCCAAACAGCACAGAGACAAGCCTCAAATCTTCTGGCACAAAGTCATTTGGAGTGATGAGACCAAAATTGAGCTTTTTGGCCACAACCATAAATGCTACATTTGGAAAGGAGTCAACAAGGCCTATGATGAAAAGTACACCATTCCTACTGTGAAACACAGAGGTGGATTGCTGATGTTTTGGGGATGTGTGAGCTACAAAGGCACAGGAAATTTGGTCAGAATTGATAGCAAGATGAATGCAATATGTTATCAAAATATACTGGAGGAAAATTTGCATTTATCAGCCTGGAAGCTGCGCATGGGACATACTTGGACATTCCAACATGACAATGATCACAAGGCCAAGTCGACCTGTCATTGGCTACAGGAGAATAAAGTGAAGGTTCTAGAGTGGCCATCTCAGTTTCCTGACCTCAATATCATTGAGCCACTCTGGGGAGCTCTAAAATGTGCAGTTCATGTAAGACAGCCCAAGAATTTACAGGAACTTGAGGATTTTTGCCAGGAAGAATGGGCAGCTTTACCATCTTTACCATAAGATAAAGAGCCTCATCCACACATACCACAAAAGACTTCAAGCTGTCATTGATGTTAAAGGAGGCAATACACCGTATTAAGAACTGGGGTATGTAAACTTTTAATCAGGGTCATTTGGGTAGTTTCTGTTGTCATTATGATTTAAAAAGAGTAAACACAGTCTCATTCAATCATCTTCAGGCTTGTGTCTTCGGCCTTGTGCTTCTTCAAGGCCGAAGACACAAGCCTGAAGATGATGAATGAGACTTCATTGAAATGTCGCCTAGATATTTCCAACTCTACGTGGGAGAAAACCCGAAGAACCAAAGATCCACATACAAATACCCGCGAAAATCTCCAATATATATATATATATATATATATATATATATGCATACACATAATTTGATGTGGCATGTATAAAACAGATTTTATGTAAGGTAGGGGAAGTAACACTGAGATTCCACCTCCAGCTGTTTTTGGCAATATTTAATTCTTAATCTAAATGAAAGGCTAATAGGCACCAAGTCCTAATCAGCTATACTCAATCTTTATTCACATGGTTAGATGAATCATAATTTACACTGTTTATATTGAGAAGTTTAGGAAACAATTTAGCCAAAAATGTTACTTCCAGTGATTTAGATGAATAATATTAAGCAAGATTAAATTATCCTAGTTAAAGCATTTTACTGGGACTTAATATAGTATTTAATTTAAGCTGGATTATGCTCTTAGCTTTTACTTTTGTGTAAAAGTACTTTTGGTACTCAAATCAAGATTATGAAGGAAAATTAGATCAAAACAATATTTTTTTCTATGCAATTCAATACTTTTGTTAATTTCCCAGTTACTCACTGCATTTATTTATTTATTGTCAATTATCAAACATTATACTTTAAACATAGCAGCAAATTCTTAGAGTATCTTTTACAGACTGGAGAAATTATGCTACACTTCCTGCAACCAATGTGGTTAATACAATTCAATGCATCTAGAGATCTCAGGCTAGGAAAGCCATAGCCAAGCAATTGTGGCTAGTATGCATTGCATCCCAAACTCATAGCATTAGTGTCCCACAATAGTTTTCACAACACTTTCAGAGAGAACTGCCAATTTCAGAGTAAAAGTGAGGGTACTATGTAAGAGGCAAGCTGCCTTTGGAGTATGTGATGCTGTTTCCCTCAGTTGTTCTTCCCCAGAGAGTCACATATCTGGTGGTTAAGTGAGATTGACAAAACATTTGGAGCACCTCTGGAGGCTGGATCAGGAACTGCAGGACATTACTCCAACCCATTTGAGGACACTTGAAAATTGCTCTTGAGTTTGATACTTCTCTGTTCCAGTTTAGAGAATGGATGGACAATGAAAAACAAATTGCTCAGTCAGTCAGTCAAGGGGAAAAACACTACTTACTATTTTAATATAAAAACAATTTAGAAAAAAGGCAACTCTGGTTTTAAAAGAAGTTAAAATAGTAGCCTCCCGATAACAAATCTTTGTTTTTAATCATACCTTCTTTCACTTGTTAAAATAATTTCTATTCTACATTTCCTATAACACATTTCTTTTATGCACAGAGATCACTTGAATGGTAATCAAACATTATGTCCCAAGCCCATTTCCTTTGCTTGCAACTTTTATGACAACACAGGAGATATGCAAATTAAATGCAGAGACTTAAAGAAAATTCTTTCATTATTATGTGACATTGGTTGTCCTGGTTTTATTTGCAAAGGAAAGACATCTGCAATTACCAATAGTCTTGAGCTATTCTGGGAGTTGCTGCATAACTCAATAGATAATCTCCATTTGTGTGAATTGTGTAATGCTCTTTGAGGAGCTTTTTGTATATGCAAGAATATTCCTGCACTTATCCTGCCTAAAAAGGCAGCAAGAACACTCAGGTTAGTATCTGAGGATTATTTTGGAATATTTTGGAAGAAAACAGGCAAAAGAAATATGGAAGTTGGAACATAAATATATAGGATAGGGTTAAAAAAGATGTCTTGGAACTTAATTTAACCTGTACAAACTGCTGAATTTGAATGTTTGAAACATTAATCCCTGTAATAGAGTAATCAAAAGTTCAAAATAGTACAAAAAGGAACAACAGAAAGCAAAAATAATTGATTATGGACAAAACTAACAAAGCCACTCCATTTAGCTTTGTAAAAATTTCAAGTTCATCATTTCCATACTGCTTGTAGAAACATCTACTGTTACTCCAATTCAACAGGTCTGGATCAGAAAGATTTGGAAAGGGCCATTAAAGACACTGAGTCCAACTCTCTGTCTTCTCTTGTAACAGATCATTATCCCCTTCTCCTCTTTGATGTGGAGATGAATGATACAGCAAAGAGCCTGAAACAATATCAAGAAACTATGAGCAACTAGAAATGAAAGCCAAAGACATGGGAGCACTGGTGGTGTTTTCATCTGTATTTCCAATGGAAGGTAAACATCCTGTGAGGGAATAGAGAATTTTTGAAGTAAAACCACTTTCTTAAAGGATGGTGCAGTCAAGAGAACTTTGGATTCCTATACCATGGTTTACAATACAACATGAAGGGCTTCTAGCAGGGATTGGGCTACATGTCATAAGAATCAGTAAGATAATTTTTGAAACTGGATCAGCTTATCTGAAGGACTTTAAACTAAAACTAGAGAGGGATGGAGATCAATTTTTAGAACCTAATCTCAAGTATAAACCTCAAGGAAATCAACTAAATGGTGTGAAAGAAGGGGAACAGGAGATACAAAACAGGAGACATAGAAAACAAACATAGGGTCAGTCAAAAAGAACTCCATATACTAATGTTCAAAGTATGAGGAACAAACACGGCAAGCTTTAATTCTAGTACATGAGGGGAGATAGGATATTGTTGCCTTTACCAAAACTTGGTGGAATGAAACCCATGACTACTAGAAGGATTTACATTGTTCAAAAGAAACAAACTTAACAAAAGAAGAAGTGGGGAGGCAGGGATGATGTCATGGTAAAATAGTGTGAATTCACAGGGCTCTCTGAAATCCTCCTGAATTCTGCCCGGTGGGTGATCCTATGGGGCCAAAGTCAGCCTAGAAGGGATACTCCACTGATCGCAAGGAGACAGCAATCTATTTGTTTAATCCAGAGAAACACCTCAAACTGCTGGGAGAAAAAGGCAGCCAATACAGCCAGACCAAGGCTGTAACAGCCAGACTGAAGGAGAAATGAAGAAAAAAAATCCAGTAACAGTGTGGCTGATTTGGGTGAGATTTTTCCAACTTATTTTGAGGAACTTTCCCCAGAAATATTCTTTTGTTAAAAGTGGGATTCAAGAGAGGAGGAGATGGAGTTTTTTCCCACTCCTTAGGAATAGCAGTGATTAAGACCTTGAGCTACTGATAGATATGAAAGAGAGAAAATGTTTAGAATATATCTGGCAATGAAAACAAGCAAGAATAAATTTGAAAATGTTATAAAATTCTAAAAACAAAGGGTTTTTTGGGTTGCCAGGCAGGAGCTGTACTACCAGGCCTCTGTACTTACATAGGTGAAAGAATGGATAAATTTGAGGCATCTCAATTATTGATTTTGGAGCGACATGATCTCCAACTTGGGTGGCACACCTTCTTATGGTATGGGAAAAACAAAATACATAGATATTTTCAAAGACATTATGTTAAAAATGTATTAAAAATGTATTACTTTGGCCAAAATTGGAAACAGGCTATGATCCCCACAGTAATTAAGAAGATTTACAAATGCACCGAGATGATAGATTGACAAAGATATTGAAAAATAAGGAAGAAGGAAAATACTATAAGATATAGGATATTTGGTACAAATGGATAAGGAAAAGATGCAAAGGCATCAAATGATAATGTATGAGAAATCATAAAGTAATAAGGCTCACGTGTAAATAAATGTATACATATAAATGTATATATGTATAAAATGCTTAGAATGATGAAGAATGAAGATCTAAATATAGAGATGGATAATATAGTAATAGAGGATATTCACAAATGCTTAGAATGATTCACTGTTATAGTAACATTGCAAAATGTGGAATTATGTTTTTAATTGTTGAAACGTTGAATAAACAAATTTATTAAAAAATACACTAAGCAAGAATTGAAAAGTCAAGGGATGGATTTAGCATGGTGGCCACAAGTCAAGGGATGGATTTAGCATGGTGGCCACATGTGCAAATACAATCAAGATATGAGAAAGATACTAAAATGTATTGTTTCTATAAAGAACCAACAGAACTAGATCACATACTAACAGGGACAGATGAAAAACTAATTTAAAAAATCTATAGCTATTTACTGAGCATTAAAATGGAAGAAGAGCAAGTAAAGGAAACAATGGCAGTATGGGGTAAAAAATGTGGTTATACTATAAAGTTAGATAAAAGACAGAAATTGTGGGACAGGAACTATAAATTAACAATGTCAACTGCATATACGGAAAATTTATATAAAATGTTTTATGGATGGCACTTTTCACCAGCAAGACTGGCAAAGATATTTAAGAACATGTCCGCTAAATGTTGGAAATGTAATCAGATACTGGATTCGTATTATCATATATGCGGACATGCCCAAAGACAAAAAAAATATTGGACAAAAATACAGCCATGGTTAGAAAAAATGGTAAAGCAACATATAGATTTAAAACCAGAAATATTTTTGTAGAGCCTCCTAACAGAAAAAAAATATAATAAAGGGAATACATATGTAATTTTATATGTGTTAACAGCGGCTAGAATTGTGTTTGCACAATAGTGGAAAAAAGAGGGGATCCCTGCAGATGAAAGTGTAATAAAAAAATATTAGAATGTGCAGAAATGGATAGCTTAACACTTAAAATTAAGGAGAAGGAAGAAACTGAATTTTTTAACATGGGATTTGTTTTACCAATGGCTAACTAACAGAAACAGAAATTTAAAAACGTAAGAGAACATAAGGAAGGTTTACTAAAATGGATAAGCATATTATTATTATTATTATTATTCTAATAATACTATAATTATTATGTGATCATAATTAATGTTATGGATATCATTGTTACGATTATCATTACTATTTCTCAGAATTAACTGTACCCAGACAACACACTTATGTAGACATTGAATTGTTTATGTTTAATAATAAAGAGTGGGGGGAAAAAGAAGAGGTGGAATTTCATTATGTGAAAGAAATAATTGCTTTTTTACAGAAATGTAAAAAAACAAGTATGAAAATCTTGAACACATTTGGGTTAATATAAAAGGAAAAAGAAATGACAATGCCATGAGTGCATACTATAGACCAACCAACCAACCAACCAGAGGAAATAAATGAAATTTCTGCTAATCAGTATGCAGTAAGTACATTACAATAGTGACCGGATTTTTAACTACCTGACATCAACTGGGAGACAAACTCTCCATCAAGTGGGAGGTCAAACAGATTCCTGACAAACCTAACAGACAATTTTAGAGGAGGGTAGAGGAGGAGAGCAGGGGGGTAGCTACACTGGACTGAATTCTTTCTAACAGTGATCAAATCATAGAGGGGGTTGAAGTTGCAAGAATTTTGGGGGAGAGTGACATGACATATTGGAATTCAACATTATGCAGGCATCAGTAAAAGCTATTACTAGAAGCTAACATGGGTTTTCAAACATGGATGATGCCAGACAAATCTTACCTCATTTTTGACAAAGAAATAAAATTAATGGATCAGGGAAATACTGTGGACTGTAAGGCATCTGACAAAGTAGAAGACAGCCTACTTGTTGATAAGATAGAAATAAGTGGGATAGACATCACCACCCCCGATGGATTCACAACCAGCTGACCAATCAATCACACAATGTATAACCCTCAATGGGGGTTATTTACATGGAGGGAAGCATGCAGTAGGGTACTTCAAGGTTTGGTCTTAGGCCCAGTACTTTTCAACATCTTCATCTATTATTTAAACAAGGAGATAGAAGGGGAACTCAACAATTTTATAAATACCACCAAATTGGGGGAATAACCTAAGGTAGATTTAAGATACAGAAAGATCTTCACAGACCCAAATACTGAACCCTATTCAACAAAATACAATTCAGAGTTAGCAAAGTAAGGTTTTACATTCAGGCAAGAAAAAACAAATCTACAGGTAAAGAAGAGGTGGTACCTGCTCAATAGCAGTAACTGAGAGGGATCTAGGGTATGCTTGCCTCCAGAAATTGTGGGTTGCCATCATTGGAGGTTTTCAAGAAGAAATTGGACATCCACTTGTGTGGAATGGTATAGGTTTTTTTTTTGCTTGAGCAGGGGGTTGGACTAAAAGACCTCCAAGATCCCTTCCAAATCTCTTATTCTGTTATTTTGTTATATGACAAATCTTAAGATGTGAGATCAAAAATAATTATCTTTTTTCACTATAAAAATCCAAAAAAGGATACTATTAAGTAAATTTGAAATGAAAACTATATAAGAACTATAAGTAATACATTTCTGGAAAAAATGGAAATCCCAAAATATGATTTCTTAATAATTCATCCATAAAATATTTTCACTTTTTCTCCTAAAAAAGTAGGTGTTGATGTTTGTTTCTATGGGGTTTTCTTGGAGATCCAGGTTATTCTTCAGACAAATGAATTTGAAGTGTTCAGTCATCTCTTCTACTCTCAATTTTTCTGTTTCTTCTTTATCCTGCAACAGTTGTATACAATCAAAAGGAAGATAAATTTTTTTTTCATTCTTCAATGATTTAAAATTTTTGTTGACTTAATGCTCTTGTCAACCAACACTTAAATAATTATGGAATGAAAATGAAAAAGCATTGAAGAACTATGAAAGAGCAAGTTGGATTGGATTTGAACATTTGCAGCACAATGTTATACCCATGATCTCAAAAATGCCATAATTCATTTATCATGTGCTCTTGACTAAGACTGTTCACTATCTCCACGGAGACTGTGGTGCTGCTGTGATTAGGTGGAGATGTGGAGAAACAGAAATGCAACTCCAGCCATGAGAGCAAGCACATAGCCATTTTTTAACTCAATGAAACACAAATAAGCATCCTCTACGCTTTCAGGGGCTTCTCTATTCTCTCTCTCTCTCTATCTATTTTCTAGTAGGAATAATTCAAGCTGACATCATAAAATGGTCGTGATGGCAAGCACAAGAGCCAGTTTGATAATAGTGCTGGTCTAGGAAGGAGGTGAGTTTTAGGCCTATCTTAGGCAGGGAAGATGACTGGGTGACCTGCGGACAGTCTCATTTTTTCAGCTCAACCCACCTCACAGAATTATTGTTGTTGTTGGAAAAATAGAAGACAGGAGAATTAAGAATGTTCACTGCCTTGAGTTATACATGTGTATAAAAAAGATGGGGAAAATAATAATAATGATGATGATGCAACAACAATAACAATAATATGCCTATTCCAGGTCCTTGGGAAGGACTCAATAGATAGATAAAAATGCCAAACTCAGCTTAAACTGTGTAATCAACCATAATATACTGATATGCACGTTGGAATAAAAATTGTTACAACAGTTTTTATGGATTATCCACCCCTGAATATCTGAGGGCCCCGAAATCAGTGATGTCTCTTTCCATATATGTTCAGTAACATATGACAGCTGTCAACTTGAAATAGGAAAGCAGTTATATACTTTTTCAAACCTAACCTGGCTTTTTAAAAAATATTGATAGACAGTAACATATAAATAGCTATTTGACCAAATGCTTTGATACTATATTAGAAGATATATTAATAGAAGTATAAATATGTGCATATGTTTCTTCCCTATTACTTACTGTATCAGTTTGAGGGGAGAATCAAAATTGGCAGGATGGAAGCTCCCTGTATGTAGTTCAACCCATAATTAATAGTGGTGGGGCTTGCATTGCTACACTCCATTTGTCACCCTTCCAATTAGGACATCCCCTGATATGAATGCTGCTGATGCTTTGAAAATATCCTAGACCAGCCGTGCTTGGCCTAGAAATCACCCATTCCAATCCAGAGACTAGTATTTGTGTATAGATCTGATCTAGACACTTTGGAATAATCTTGCTGATTCTAGATGACAACATCTATGAAACAGTCAATAAATTGCCCAATCTTAGGGGGTACATACTATAGTTAATAATTTAAGCCTTGAACTTCCAACTCCAGTCCCATCACATTCAGCAAAGCAGTCAATTCTTATTTTCTCATCAATAGGGGACATTAGGTGGAAGGGGAAAAGATGACAGGGATTTCACCAACTGCTACTCCCAAATCACCCATTTACCTATTTAATTATCCATTAATGATTGTAAGGATAGTAACACACCCAACTCTTTGCTGAAGTACAGTAGCAATAATAACACGTGCGGGCAGTCTACGACAGTTTAAGGCTGGTAATAAAGAACATACAGAATAAGAGAGTAGGAAGGGACCTTGGAACTCTTCTTCTCCTTCGAGTGGCTATCAGAAAGAGTTCTAGGTCATGCCCAAAGTTGAGTGTAAATAATGATTATCCTTCATACATATACGGAATTGTACACTAAAATTGGGAGTTGAAACAGAATTTGCAGAATTTAATTTTCCTTACTATTGCCACATTTTGGTTTGAAATTCACAGGATTTTCTACACAGAATCATACAATTTCAAGGGACTTCAGAAGCCATTCCAATTATAAGTACATGGAAACTTTGAGACAGTTGCAAATAAACACCTAAGCACCAATGGATCCTGGATGTGCTTAACAACTAATTTTCTGCTTTCATATTTTGTTTACCCACTCAGTTTGTAAAGACTCTTCTACACTATCACTTATTGAATCAGGAATACACTTTTCAAAGATATTAGGGGAAGAACAGGAATAGTTATTTAATCAGAATCTTTTAAAACTAAACTTTTCTTAAAAGAAGAAAGTCCTGACTTTTACAGAATTCCCAGATTGTTCTACAGTAGCTTCAGTTTATTGTCTTCTTGATGCCAATTTGTTTAATTTATTTCCTCTCAATAATACCTATATTACAAAGCTTGTAGAAATACTATTAAAGGCACAATTATGCAGCCAGACCCAAATAAAGCAGAGGAAATACTCATGAGAAAATAATAGTAGTACATGATTTGGTTCTATTTGCTTGTAATTTTTAAAAATGCTTTTTAAACTATTAGCTGGATGAGGAGGTGATGCTGAAATGTGAAATACATATTTACTTCAGTTAAAAACCTTCTCACATTAGACTTCAGTTAGAATAATTTGTTTATTTCTGCCATGGGTCTATAACCTATTGATGCATTCAGGTGGGGGCCATTTGTTTGTGATCTTCACTTTGGGTTAATTAAGGAGGGATCTATTTGGACTACCAGGCAGCCAGAGTGCTTCTAGGGCTGCTAGAGCAGCTCTGTTGTCTTCAGGTAGGAAGGAAAGAAGCCTTCTTCTGTGGAGTTGTTATTGTTGTTATTGTTGTTGTTATTGATTTAATCTTCAACTCAATTCACAGTCTGGGACTGGTAAAAACTTAACAGTTCAAGTCCTAACCAAGGACCTGAACACTGTCCAGCTAATGTCCGAGTATACAGGAAGTTCCGAGTAAGGTGATTTTTTGCAAAGTCAGAATATTCAGCCCTGATAAGTTCAAAATTTCCCTGTACATAGGCAATCCTTTGGGTATTGCTCCAAGAGGCTCCTATTACTATTGGTACAACCATTGATTTCTTCCTCCATAGTTGTTCAACTTCCATTTGCAATTCATGATATTTTGTTTTTTCTTGGTTGTTTCTTTTCAATTCATGCATCATCTGGTATTGCAATATCAACATCATCATCATTATCATCATCACCATCATCATCATTTTTGTTGTTGCTGTTGTTATTGTTACTTAGGATATGGCTTTGTTATATTAGCCAGGAGACCACAATGCTATTGCAGAATAGTAGTTTGGCTGTCAATTTACAGTTCTGTTGTAGAACATACTCATGGACTTTCAAAGATGCTAGGAGGATGAGCTGGTTTTGCTCTAAAAGAAAGGTAAGCAGTTCTTCCTGCAGCCTCATCCTAGGACCTCTCCCTTCCTGAGCCATCTCATAAATGGGTGCCATAACCAGGAAGATTCAGAGTCAGCAGTAATCTGACTGCCTGCAAAGAGCACCAACTAGCCTCCCTACTCAAGTGGTACCTGTTTTTCTATTCATGTAGAACATGCTTTTGAACTGTTGGGTGGGCAGAACTGTTGGGTGGGCAGAAGTTGGGGCAGGATCTCACCCCAACAAGCAATGCTAGCACTCAAACCACTGGAACAGAGACCATCTCCAGTGCCATTAAGCCACTGAACCAGCATGTCTTTCTACTCTGGAATAAATTTACATCAGAAAGTAAGCAAGAAAGTCAGAGTGAACATTTTAAAAAAATAATTTTTCAGATCTGTCACCAGAACCAGACAAGAGGGGGAGTGATAATATGGCAGGCAAACAAAGGAGATGTGTGGCTTCTGGTATTGCGGGTGGACATGGGGGTGCGCAGAGGTGGCATTCAGCAGGTTCTGACCAGTTCTGGAGAAGCAGTAGCGGAAATTTTGAGTAGTTCGGAGAACCGGAAAATACCACCTCTGACTGTAGATTTTACAGTATCCTTCCCCTGTCACCATGCCCACCAAGCCATGCCCACAGAACCGGTAGTAAAAAAAAATTGAATCCCACCACTGGGGGTGCAACAAGTGAACAGTGGTGACATGTGGCTTCTGGTGTTGCGGGGATGTGGGGGGGCACAGCAGGCAAATAGCAGTGGCACGCGGCTTCTGGCGCAGGGAGGCGGGGAGCACGGCAGGCAAACGGTGATTTGCTCCCTGCTTTTTATCATCTGCCAGGCTAACGATTAACAAGGAACGTTTTGCAAAAAAGTGACTTATGGTTGTCATTTGGAATACTTGTTGGTACCTAAATCCTTCTTTCACCCATTGTACCTGAAATTATAACTAAGGTAATGGCTTGGGAGGGGCTCACCATTGCCAATCTGGCATGACACCTGGCAGTTTGGCTGCCCCATCGTGTGCCACCTCCATTCGCCTGTTGTGCCCATGGCCCCCCTGTAATGCCACAAGCCACGCTGTCTTTATTCCTCTTCTCCACTTTTATTGTTGACAGACTTGCAAGCCAAGCTGTCTTTGCAAAGACTCCTAGAGGCACCCCTCCCTTCCTGGTCCCCCCAAATACACTCTTGCCTGTAATTACAACCACAATAAAAATTACACTTATACAATTAAAAATCTTAAATCTATTGACCAATTAACTTTACAGCAAAACAGCTCTATCACCATTTTCAGCATATGCTTACCACTATATCCAGCTACGACTCTGGTTTAAATATGTTTTCAAATCTTATTTGATGTTCCAATATTTGAGGGGCTGCCACAGAGAAGAGGGGGTCAAGCTATTTTCCAAAGCACCCGAAGGCCAGACAAGGAATAATGGATGGAAACTGATCAAGGAGAGATTCAACCTGGAAATAAGGAGAAATTTTCTGACAGTGAGAGCAATCAACCAATGGAACAGCTTGCCTTCAGAAGTTGTGGGAGCTCCATCACTGGAAGTTTCAAGAGGAGACTGAACCACCATCTGTCAGAAATGGTGTAGGGTCTCCTGCTTGGCGGGGGGTGTTGGACTAGATGACCTATAGGGTGACTTCCAACTCTGTTAATCTGCTAATCTGATGTGAAATACATTTGAAATAGATCTGAAATCTGGTGACTTGTCTGATGATATAATATTCGGATCCTTGGATTGTTCTTATAGATGACCTATAGCAGAAGATAATGAAAATGGTGTTGTTGCCTTGGTTCTGTTAGATTACTTACTCAGTGATATTACAGTTGAACAATTTTAGGGGCACTATTTTGCAGTGGTTCTATTCCTTTCTGAGCAGGATTTCAATGTGTGATGGTAGGGAAAAGTCTTTTAATTCTTAGATCAATCCTTAGGTACTCTGTGTGGGGCCCCTAGGATTTAGCCCTCTGTTTTTAAACATTTACAGGAAACTGGTAGGAGAGCTCATCAATCAGCTTTGAATGGGAGATCATCAATATGCTGTTCATACCAGTTACACATGTCCATCTTGAGTCAAGCAGAAGATGTGGTGGAAATCCTGGCCTTCCACTTGAAATCTCTGGGAAATTTCTTCAGAAGTTGTGGGAACTTTATCACTGGAAGCTTTCAAGATGAGACTGGACTGCCATCTGTTAAAAATGGTGTAGGGTCTGCTTGGGCAGGGGGGTTGGACTACAAGGTCCCTTCCAACTCTGTTAATCTGTATAAATTTCTTTTTCCTATCTATTTTGTAATGAATCTATTATTTAAGTATTAGAGTGCCAGGGTGCATTATCCTATCAATGTGAACATCCCTATTTAAAACTATTTCATCATTTTTTATTCAATGAAGGAAGTTTTAAAGCTGGACTAATTAAAATCCTTTATGTCATTATATTTTGACAATAAAGGAAACAACTTCTGGACAATAGACACAATAAATTGAAATCAGTAGGTTATTTAGATAACTTTTAGGAACAGTGCCATAAAATTATATACTTATATATCAGTTGATACATTTGGAGATTACCAGCGGAGGGATTCTACTGGTTTGGACCTATTCTATAGAACCAATTGTTATGATTCTTCCCAGTTTGGAGAACCCACAAATTGTGCCCCTGGTTGGCCCCACCCCGCCCCTCTCTGCCTGCCCCTCCCCTCCCACTCAGTCCTTATTGAACATGCCTGACATCGCGCACATGCCCGACATCGCTGAATTGTAGTTGGATGGGATGCAGCCGGATTTGTTTATTTAATCTAGTTTTAAATTGTATTTAAATTGTATTTATTCTATGTGTTTTTAGTAGGCTGTACACCGCCCCGAGTCCCTTTTTGGGAGAGGGAGCGGTATAGAAATCTGAATAATAAATAAATAAATAAATAAATAAATCGCTGTGTTCTCCCCCACCCAATCACTCCTTAAGGTATTTCTCCCCCCCCGACGATCAGCTATTCCAACGATCAGCTGTGCCAGGATCCCCCTCGCTGTCTTACTGCTTCACCCAGGAGTCTTCCGCGAGGGCCCAGGAGGCAAACAGGTGTGTGCAGGGGGGATGCTCCCCCCACACTCAATTTTTTTGCTTTCTTGGGACCCAGGAAAGCCTTCTGGGAGCAAAAATGCCCCCCCCCCAGGAGACTTGCCTGAGACCCAGGAGGCCCAAAAGCGGAGCTTAGGGGGTTCTGCACCCTCCCCCCATGCCCCAGGGAAGCCCCTGAAGGAAGCCTTCAGGGACCAAAAACACCATCCCAGGAAGCTTGCCTGAAGTCCAGGAGACAAAAAAAAAAAAAAATCAGGGGAGGGGTTGGTAAAAAAAGCCACGCCCACAGAACCGATTGTTAAAAAATTTGAATCCCACCCCTGGAGATCATAGCCCCAACCCAACATGCCAGATTGGTAAAAAATAAACCAGAATTCTAGCAGCCAAATGTTGTACTAACTAAAGTATCCAAATTGTTTTCAAAAATGGCTTTACACCTAACATATACTCACAGAAATTACATTGCATTACAGAAATCATGTGACTGAGTGGGCGTGGCTTGGGGTCATGTGACTGGATAAGCATGGCCAACTCCACATCACTCATGTTGAGGGGTACCTTGCCTCATCTCGCTTGCCTGGCCTCCTAAGCTCTTCTGGTCTTTGTCTATTAATTTGTATACTACTACAGTGTCTAATGCCTGCCTGTCCTTCTGGATCCGGAACTCCCACAGATTCTTAGCTCTATTATTCTCCATAATCTTCTGTGGAAACTCCTTGATGGCTGGCTGGAGAATTTTGGGAGTTGAAGTCCATACATCTTTCAGCTGAGAGACACTGATCTGCCCCTTAGGATCTATCCCTGCTTCTATAGATCTGGTGCTTAGTACCTGTTCTTGTGCTGTTATGATCAGTGATCAGTGCTGCCTTTTACACACACACCACTTCAGGAATAATTATAAAAATGATGATTTCTCACTTATTTCTTTCTGGTAGTAGAAACAAAATAAGCAGCCATAAATGTCACCTAAAGTTGGAACCTTCTATTTGTATTCTGATGCATATTTATTGTTGTGAATGCTTTTGCAAAACAGTGGCTGGGAAGACTCGCCACAGATAAGTTTGCACAGCACCTATTTCAAATAACATTTCTTAATTGTGTATTGCGTTACCAGTTACTCTGGAGGAAATTGGAGCTTACCTAGCCAGCATTAAATAATGTTTTTTTCCCCAGAAAGTCAGTCAATAGGAGGAGGGTAGCTAGGTTTGGAGCTGGCCTTCAAAGTTGACAGGCAATAAAGTATTTTTCTCACTTTTCTGTGCATAGGTTTTACAACTCTGTGGCTGTTTTGCCATGAGTTTATTTTGACCAGTTTAATTCTTGCCATGATTTTTGGATTCTAATTGTTTTGGACTAATTCTGATATTTTCCACAAAAGTGGATTTTTGCTTTTTCTACAAAGTGGACATAAACATGCTCATTAAATTGTGTTGATTTTTCTGAATTAATTTAAACTTTTGAACACAATCAGGAAGAATACATGCACAGGGTTACCTGCCCATTCTAGATACAAAAGAACTTATATGGTATAAGAACATGCACTTTATATACATATAATCTGAAGCTATTGAGAACCTTAGATGAAATAGATTTACCTGAATTTCTGGAGTCAGGTGGCATACTATTATTATTATTAGTAGTAGTAGTAGTACATAGTAGTAGTAGTAATAGTTAATATTTGGTGAGATTCACAGCCTTTGGGGCTGGTTGGTAGCTAAATAGCTCGAGTCCTAACCAAGTATCGAGGATCTGTTAAGTTGTTGTTTGTTGTTGTTGTTTGTTGTTGTTGTTGTTATTATTATTTCTCCATGCTTGGTGACAAAGACCACCTGCCTTAACTATTGAGAGGCTTTATTAACTTCATTAAAAATACACATTGTTACCATCTTTTTGCTAGCCTTTCCTTTCTGCTATAATGACAAAAAAGATCACCCCTCTCTGGTTACTGTTATTCTGAGTGCTGCAGTAGCATCTCAGCTCTATGTTTGGGATTTCGCCTCAGAGCTCTATCTTTCTGCACTGAAAAATAGAAGTCGAAACTGCAGTCCTGGGAGTCTTCCTGGGCCAGCAACAGCCCGGCCGTTCACTTCCAGCAGCGCATCTGACCAATGGCTTCCTGACACTCTTTCTCCTTGTAGCACTGAGCTGCTTGGCTTTTGAAATCCAGCACTCTTGGATTTCAAGAGTGCTCGGGTTCGGCAGCCAGAGAAGCGGCACTGGATTTCAAAAGCCAAGCAGCTCAGTGCTTACAAGGAGAAAAAATGCCAGGAAGCCATCAGCAGGAGGCCTGGGAGGAGAACATTCAGCCGGCATTTAGAAGCAAGCAGGAAGCTCCAGTAAGCTCCATTTAGAGGCAAGTGGGAAGCAGTTGGGATGAATGGCCTACCTCCCAGACAGCGGAGGAAGCAGCGGGAAGTGCAGCAAACTCCGGGAAGCAATGTGGACGAGTGGTCTGCTCAATTTTTATTGTAACTCAAGGATTGCCCGTATAAACAATTTTATAATTTATCTCCTTATCACCAGCATCTCAAAATACAAGAAATGATCTCTTCTTCCCCTATCTCATCTCTTAGCTATAAATAAATTCTTAAAACCTTGTCATTTCCATCCTGATTAGTAAAAGTCCAAAAATAACACATCTCTTTTAATCTTATCAAATACACCAATTTTATATTCCTTCATTTTGTTTTCAACAATGCTGATTTTAGGTCCTAGAACATTTTTTCTTTTCATGTTTTCTTTGTCCCTTCTCACAAAAATCTTCAATTCTTCAAGGCATCATTTGTAAATTCAATACAAGAAAATTATTCAGATCACTCTCTTGGTTTGTGTTCATTTAATTATTAAGACATCAGCCAGTTTCTTTTCCAGTGTAGCATGTCTTTCCATAACAGTCTCATAGTCCTTCATTTTTAAATCCATTTTTGGGTCAATCTCAGTCTTGTTTGGTAACTTGTTTCTCTTTTATAACATCTTTAAACAGGCAGATTCTTGAAATTAACTTCTGGGTCCATTGTTCAAAAATATTCTTCAACATTTCCAGCGCTAAAGCATTTTTCTCCCTTATGTATTATATAAGTGAAATTTAAATGTTCTATTTTAATTTAGTTCCTTCTAGTTTCATCTAATGTCCAACTTTCGAAGTCCCATCCTGTCATGTTTTTTCTAAAAGAATTAAAGGCAAAAGCACACCTACCTCAATGTTTTTAAGTCCTTAAACTTGTATTTAAACATGTTTCTTTTAAGGACTAAAGGTAACTTTACTCAATATTTTCAATTTTGTCAATCCAAAGGCTCTTAATAGCTGAAAAGCAGTTAACAAGCAATTTCTGAAAGTGATTAGAAAAAATGTAAAATCCAGTGTTCGTTTGAAGGTGCTGAATATGGTTGAGCAAAATGGCTATTTCCCAGAGTTCTAATACCACCCAAGACCACTGTTTTACAGTCTCCTTTCAAAGAACAGCTGTCTGGAGCACTTGTGGATGATCTCAAGTCTTCTCCTTATATGAAGGGAAATTAAAAAAGAGCCTATCAACTGTCCAATTGGCAAATTCAAAAAAAAAAAAAACTCCTGGGACATTATTTTACTAAGTGTACAAACTTTACTGAAAATCCACATTGGCACAGAAGAAGCAAAACCAGCTCTGGGCTTTCCATGCAAAAGCACACATAGTTCATTTCCCCTTTTCCCCATGGGACACTCACAGTCTATTACGTCCACCAAACACTTCTGTTCATTTTATTATGGGAACTGGCCAGCCCCACTGGGACATCTGCTCGGAGTGTCCTTGAGGGAACACAATGTCTCACAGAAAGAAGGCTCAAGTAGATGGGCACTTCGCTCCCACCCTGGATTACAGAATGAGTCACCATCCACCGTTGCCCTTACCTTCTCAGGCCAGGCGAGGAGTGAGTGGGAGGAGAGGGTGAGTAATCCAGTAGTGGGATTATCTGACAGGGAGCCATAAAAGAGGGCCCAAAGTGCCACATGCAGCTCTGAAGCCATAGGTTGCTAACCCCCACCCTAGAAGATAGGGTCAAGATCCATCTGGATCTTGACAGACTTGAACGCTGGGCGCTATCTAACAAAAGGAAATTCAATGTAGAGAAAAGTAAAGTCCTAAACTTAGGCAAGAAAAACAAAAGTACACATATAGACTGGCTAAAACCAGGCTTAATAGCAGTAACTATGAGAGGGATCTTGGAGTCTTAGTGGACAACCAGTTAAATATGAGCCAGCAGTGTGCGGTGGCAGCCAAAAAAGCCAATGCAACCCTAAATTATTAACAAAAGGATACAATCAAGATCAAATGAGGTATTAATACCACTCTATAAAGCCTTAGTAAGACCACACCTAGAATACTGCATCCAGATTTGATCACCACATTATAAAAAAGATGTTGAGACTCTAAAAAAGGGGGCACAAAAGAACAACAACCAAAATGATTAAGGGACTGGAGACTGAAACGTATGAAGAATGGTTGCAGGAACTAGGCATGGCTAGTCTAGTGAAGAGAAAGACCAGAGGAGACATGGTAATATTTGAGAGGCTGCCACAGAGAGGAGGGAATCAAGCTATTTTCTAAAGCCCCTGTAGGCCAGACAAGGAATAATGGATGGAAACTGAAAAAGGAGAGATTCAACCTAGAAATAAGGAGAAACTTTCTGATGTGAGAATAATCAACCAATGGAACAGCTTCCCTTCAGAAGTTGTGGGAGCTTCATCACTTGAAACTTTCAAGAAGAGATTGGACTGCCACTTGTCAGTAATGGTATAGGGTCTCCTGCTTGGGCAGGAGTTGGACTAGATGATCTATAAGGTTGTTCCAATTCTGTTAATCTGTTAAGGCCACTAGACAGACAATTGCATTCTTCCATAGTCAGCATCTGCACCATAAACCCTGGTCCAACCAAAGCCAAAAAAACCACCCCTGAAGCCAAAGGAAAAAAACACAGGTGGCTCAACAGGTCATGGAGGTTTCTCCCCAATCCAGTGCAGGGGTGGGAACTCCGATCCACAGAAAACACAGCTTGGTTTTCTACAGCAAAGGGGAAGCTGAGCCGATGATAAGTGGCACCATTACCCTTATGATGACCCGGTGGAGATTTAGATGCCATCCTCTCAGTGTTTGTGGACTCAGGGTGCACTCAATGCCTATTAGCCTTCAGGCAGTGAAGAAACGAGGATTGAGGCTGAGGAAATTAAGGCAGCTCATGGGGGTCTCCCAGTTACATGACTCACTTACAGGACGGGCACCAATACCTTGCCTAATGAAGCCAGTGAGCCTCGGGGCTGGGACCCATGTAGAGACTGTTTGCTATATTGTGGCTCCTGGAATGACTGAGACCATAGTCCTAAGACTATTGTGGTTGAAGAAATGGAACCCCTCAGTAAATTGGGAGAGCAACAAATGGCGAATGAGGAAGAAAATGGCTAGGCAGCAGGAGCCAGTGAAAATGCTGAATGCCAGGCATGAGCCAGCAGTTAGGAAAGTGAAAGTGGAGTCAGCGAATACACTGAAAGAAAGCGAGGAGTGCCACAACCTAGTAGAGACATTCAGCAAAAGGGAATCGGACATACTCCTACCCCATCGCCCCACAGACTGTACTATTGAAATCTTGCCAGGGACTAAATTACCCAAGCTGAAGATGTATTCCATGACGCCAAGGGAGATGGAGGAATTTCCGAGGTTCATAGACAAGAACTTAGCCTGGGTCTTCTATAGGCATAAATGTATACATAGAACATGTTTTTTTATTTATTTATTTTTAAATTGAATATACATCAATATGAATACATGAACAGTGAGGCATTTATATATCATTCATTTGGATACAAGTAGTAATGGTAATACTAACAATATTTGTTATTTTAATCATATTTATATAATTGTAGTTTTACTATACATATTTGTTAGAATATAGGCCTTTATTATTTGTTCAGTATTTTAATATGCCATTCTAATGACAATAACAATATTATTAAAACATACATAGTGACCCCATCTTTCAATCTCTAATCTTTACATCTAGCTATTGCTTTTAGTATATTATATAAAGTATGCACAATAATATTCCCCCTATTTCTTGTTTCTGCCTATGTTCTAGCTCCTAATAGAGTCAATGTTGTGCTACAAAACATTTCCCCTATCCACCATTTCTTGTCCGTTTAGGTATTTTAATTCTTATTCATTTTTTGATTTGCCTCCCAAACTTCTCCCTTGAGTCTTTATCTCTATCTACATCTTTCCTGTTTAATCTAAATATTCCTTCCATCTCTACTATCTTCTGTTGCCAAGTGTCCAGAGGGTCTGGCCAAGTCCATACCTTCTTTTCAAGAATATCATTCTGTTTATCCAATACCATTATTTGTCTTTTAGTATGTATTTTCCCTAAATTCTTTCATGTCTTTAATGCCTTCTCCTTCTTATCTTCTTGTTTTACTTGTTGGTTTATCTGTTTTATCTGGTCTTTCTATTATCTCCTCTATTTCCTGGGCTTTTTGATAATTGTTCATTATCCCTTGTTGAACATTTTCTAACTTCTCATCTATGTTATTCATTAGATCCTGTATCTCCTTTTTTTCAAAAAGGTTTTTTATTTTATATATACAATAATTCCATTCCATTTCAACTGTGTGTTGATTAGGTACATATTTCTTGTGCTTACAATTATAATTAATACTTTTCTTATCAATATAACAATAATCACATTTTCTTATAAGTATTATCTAATATGTCTATTTTTTAACAACCTTACCCTATTGCTTTATATATTTATCTAATCCATTTTAATTCGTTTTATTTTCTAACCATTGATAAAATAAACCCCATACCATGTAATATTCTGTTTTTTCTTTTTCTTTAATTACCAGTGTTAATCTATTCATTTCTGCACATTCAAATATTTTCTCAATTGCTTTTCGCTCTATCGGTATCTTATCACTTTTCCAATTCTGAGCAAATACAATGCTAGCTGCTGTTTACATGTATGATTAAATATGTTTTTTTCTTTAGTGTAACCTTCAGGTACCATTCCTAATAAAAATATTTCAGGTTTCAAGTCTCTATGTTATTTTATCATTTTTTCCAACCATGTGTGTATTTTTGTCCAATATCTTTTAGCTTCTAGTATGTTCCTGGTGTTTGATGACACTTCCAATATTTGGCTGATTTATCTTTAAACATTTTAGCTAGTTTTGCTGGTGCTAAATGCC
The DNA here is from genome assembly GCA_023653725.1 of Bungarus multicinctus. Classification (NCBI taxonomy): domain Eukaryota; kingdom Metazoa; phylum Chordata; class Lepidosauria; order Squamata; family Elapidae; genus Bungarus; species Bungarus multicinctus. Next base: position 164,619,758 of record CM042836.1, read on the forward strand.
ATCTATAAAACATCTTATACAAATTTTCTTTGTATGCTGTCGATATTGTTAATTTCTAGTTTCTGTCCCATAGCGTCTGCCATTTATCTAATTCTACAGCATATCCCAAAAAATTTGCCCATGCTATTATTGTTTCTTTAACTTGTTTTTCTTCTAATAAATAACAATATAGTCTTTTAATCAGCTTATCTTCGGTTCCTGTTAGTATTTTATCCAATTCTGTCAACTCCTTATTAATCCCTTCACCTTTGATATCTTTTTCATTTCTTGATTGTATTTGCATATACGAATACCAATGCATTTCTAACCCTTGTTCATTCAGTTCTTGTTTTGTTTTGAGCTCACCCTTTTTATTTAAAATATCTTTACATCTGGCAACAATTCCTATTTTACAGACATTTGGATGTATAAGTCCTTCCATTGTTGACAGTCAGTATCTTCATATAATGTTGTTCTCTGTTTTTTTTCCCATACATTAACAATGCATTCCTGATAATATGCCTTTGAAAATACCCATATATTTTGCTTCTCCCATGCCATAAAACAAAACAAACGAACAACAATGACAAAATGTCAAACTATTTAAAAATCATGTCCTTCCAACATTAATAACCTTTTATTCCTCAATGTTATCCATTCTTTCATCCAGGTTAATGCCATGGCCTGATAATATATCTCCCAATTAGGTAATCCAAACTCTTCTCTAATTCTAACATCCTTTAACATTTTTATATTAATTCTTGTTTTCTTCCCTTGTCATATATATTTCAACACTATTTATTGATATCTTCAAAATATTTTTTTCTAATTTTATCGGAATTGTTTGAAACAAATACAACACTTTGGGTAATATGTTTATCTTAATTGACACAATTCTTCCTGTTAATAGCTGCATATTAGCCCATTTTCCTAACTTTGTCTTAATTTGTTGTTTGTTTACAATAATTATCTTCTTTAATTGTCCCACTTCTTGCCATCAATTGAATTCCTAAGTACTTAACTTTCTTTACAATCTGTATATCTATACTCTTTGTCAACTTTTTTGTTTCTCTGTCATATTTTTCACCAATATCTTAGTTTTTCCTTTATTTATTTTTAATCCAGCCATTTTCCCATAGTCCTCTATTTTATTTATCAGCTTGGGTTCTCTTCCTAGAGGTTCTTCTAATATGAAAACTATATCATCTGCAAATGCCTGTAATCTATACTCCTCTTTTCTTATTTCCATCCCTTTTATCTCCTTATCTTTCCTGATAGCTCTGTTTAATACTTCTAAATACAAACAACAATTAGTGATAGAGGACACCCTTGCCTTGTTCCTTTCTCAATATGATTTTTTCTGTCAATTCTCCATTAACCATTACCTTTGCATATTGTTTGTAATATATTGTCTTAATCATGTTGATAAACCTTTTCCAAAACCCCATTTCTTCCATTTGTGTCAGCATAAATTGCCAGTTCACATTATCAAAAGCCTTCTGTGCATCTAGAAATAACAAATCCATTTGTTGTTCAGGATGTGCTTCATAATATTCCAAAGTATTTAAAATTATTCTCATATTATCCTTTATTTGTCTCTTAGGTAGAAATCCATTTTGATCTGGATGTATGAAGGAGGCAAAAAGGAGTACGGGGGAGCATGGGGGGGAGCTGCACGGCCCCCCAAGGAGGCTTCCCTGAGGCCCAGGAGGCAAAAAACGGGGGGAAGGGCTACAAAAAAGAAGCCATGCCCACCCAGTCACATGGCCATTGCTCACCTAGCCATGCCTACAGAACCGGTTGTTAAAATTTTTGAATCCCACCTCCGCTTAAATGTTTCACCAATTTCAATTCCCCGTTAAACCAAATAATTGATTTGGTTCTGTTAGAAAAAAAGGGACATTAATTTATTAACGAAGTCAGACTGTTGCTACATTCTTCAGATTAGTCAAAGTTTAACAATATCATCATATGCTGGGAAGACCTCCAGACCCATTCAGAACCTACTCACTTTTATCAAACAATGAAACTGAACTATTTTAATAAATCTTCTACCCTTGCAGAGATTTGTGCTATTCAACAGCTAAAGCAGGCTATTCTAGGTCTTGACCAAACAATGAAGTGGAATTATTATAATGTCTGTTCTGAAGCAATAGGGAGCAAGGTCTGGGAACTCTTCAAAGAGGAAGGATATAAAGGGAGGTATACTGGAAAAAAAACTATGAATGTTCATTGCACTATACTACAATTTTAAGGGCCCTGTTTTATAGCTCATCTCCAGATCAACTTGGATTAAACTTATGGTGCCTCTTTTTAGGAACCATACTCACAATGAAATGCTAGTTGAAACAATAGTCTTCCCAACAGGTACTATTAAATACTATGAAAATTACACACACACACACCAAGTATTGTTCTGTCAGGTTTTCCCCAGATAATACCACTAACATATGGACAGCTTGTATTAGTTGCTGGAGGCAGGTATACATGTGTGTGTGAGTATTAACCACAGATTTGTATAGAAAAATCTTATACCCCAAAACACCATAGATTTGTCAGGAAATTCAAATGCTTTGTACTCCTAGAAGGACGGACTGTTCCTTCATATGTTCATCTAAAACTATCTAATAAACCTAAAATATAATCTCCTTTTCTTTGTTTTAGAAAACCCAGAATGTAAAAGTACCTACCTGCAAATGCCCTGCAGCCATTTCTAAAAGAAAGCTGGAGAGGAGAGGAGAGAGAAATGGCTTTTTACTAGGACTGTGCAAAGCTTCCACAAAGCATCCAACAAAGCTGCCCTTTAAAGGTGCTTTGCAGAGCAATGTTGCCCAGCCTCCTTCTTCTAAAGAGGAAAGTGAGAATCTCATATTGCTTCACTTTCTGTTACACTAAACCGGAGCAGAAACCTTCTGTAGCTCTTCCAGTGACTATAGGAAGCAGCTTCCCTGACTGTACAATGCACAGGTAGAAGCCCCTTCCAGAGTTCCTGGACATTCCACAGGAAGAAATCAAACAGAACATGAACACAGAAATAGTAATTCAGTATTGTATGTTGTGGGTTGTGTGTCCTTCCAATGTGGAAGGTTTTTAATCATTTCCACTCACTCAGATCCATCATTCTTCATACAGTCACTCATTTCAATTTACTGGAATGCAAATTGAGTCCATTCACGTTTTTAAACTACAGTGATCACTGTCATATAATTTTAATATATTCATGGATAGTCAACCTACATCATGCAATAGAGGGAGAACATATTTTATTTATCTATTTTATTAATAACATTTATCTGGCTATCCATCTCATGGAAAATGATTCTGGGCAGCATACAACAATCCAATAAAATAGTAGATTTAGCTTTCTTTTTACCCATTTATATTCCCAATACAATGAAATTAACCGGCTCCTTTAAAACATTGTCTGTGTAGTTTGGAAAATATTAGGAAAAGTTTTTCATTAAATAAGTCTCACCTTAAGATCATAAGAAACATTCTTCAAGAACTTTAGCTAGTGACTTATTAATATGGAAATAGTTCAATGTTTTATGCCAGAGTTGTTACAAGTAACTAATATCCATTTTAGCACTTTTTAACTTGTCAATAATAAAGAATACCATAGATTTAGGTTCCATTCAGCTTTTAATTGAAATCATAAAAGTGGGGAAGAGCCTAGGATTTATCTCTGTGGCACGTACCTTGATATCTCACTCAACTTTCATATGTAGTCATTAAAAAACATTCTATTTGTAATGATTTATGTTTAACTTTAATTCCTTTTTAAAATTAAAAGCTCCAATGTTCCATGTGGTCATGATCTCTTTCTCCAAATGCTCCTAAAAATTATGGGATTTACTTGACTAAAATCTTCCTTGTTGGTTAGCTTCTGGCCAAATATGTCTGATCATTTCTCCCCCTTTCTCTTCCCACCTAAAGAAAATGTTGCCTACAAGACTAGTTGGATATTTCTTTAAATATTCCAAAGATCATGCTTCTGCAAATTGCTTTTGGAATTAATTGTTCAGTTGTCTTGGTTGATTGGGTTTTAACATTTACTGTCACTCATATTGCTTTTGTATTAGTGGTGGGATTCAAAAAAATTTACTACTGGTTCTGTGGGCGTGGCTTGATGGGCATGGCAGGAGAAGGATACTGCAGAATCTCCAGTCAGAGGTGGTATTTGCTGGTTCTCCAAACTACTCAAAATTTAATGCTAGCTTTTGTGTTTCTTTTGCATAAAAATTAAAATGGTCCCCATTCTTAAGATAATGTCTAGTTTGAATGGGCACTGGGGCCCATTCACATGATAGCTGAATTGATCATGTGGCAAAAATAAAGGGTGCATGCTGTTAGGAAAAGATGCCTCTCTTAAGAATCTTCAAAGCAAGTTGGTAGGTTCAACAACTTTCCACAATAACCTGACATTTGTATAGTTTTCTGTGCTTGGCAATTTATAACTAAGATAGACATAAAATCAATCCTGCTGTACTCAAAATAAATTATTGGCCACTTAATTGGCTGAAATATTTTTGCAAGCAAGTTTGCAAAACTGCATAGTATAACACTGAGTCTATCTTAGCTGCAAATAATTATGTTAAATTAAAAGGATATCATAATTTTGAGACATTATACTATGATAGTTAGTAACATCCATACACTTTAATTAATTAAATTAAGAAGTTATTAATAACATTTAAATATATTTTTATACTTTCTAAAATAGAAATTAAAATGGCAGAACACATGTTAGGCTTGAAATCAATGTATTCTTGATAGCTTTCTAACTTGAAGAAGTAGTATGCCTCCTCCTGAAAAACCTATGATTTATCTGGCCATGCTTGATTTGTTCTAGCTGGTATCCATCTCTCATTTTGTGAAAGTCATGAAAAGTAGATCTCACATGGTCCAAAGAAATAACCTGATCAGAGATAGTATTCAGCCAGTTTGGACTGGTTCAGGCATACTATACCACCTCTGGCTGGCCCTGCCCACCTGCTCCCACCCTCACTCTTTCCTGCCCTAAATAAGGTTAAATTCCTTTGTTTTTTTAGCTCAGCTGATTCATGGGGCAGAGTGGATTGCTGCGCCTCAGCTGAGCTAAAAAACAGCTCACCTCACCAGCGCTGACACCCAGGGTGGTCTTTGAGTGCTGTGCTGTGCTGCACCGTGCAAAGCACACTCTCATAGAACCAATCACACCACCGGCTGGCCCCGGCCAACCTACCCCGCCCTATATATCTTGCCTTTGCCACATGGCCCAGCTAATCTCCGCACCTCATCTGCATACCTCGCCTCCTTTACAGGTAAACAATGCATGCTGCCTGCTTGCCATTCACCTCAACCTGATCAGGGAATGCACCATTCCCTGGCTCCGGCTTTGCCCCAGGCCTCTGCCTGTATGCCGCCGCCTCTCTCTCCTCTGGCCTCCAACTATGGTCCTGCGAGCCAAAGCAATTTATTTGGCCTGTGGCCTGCCACGCTAGGCCGAAGGCCCACAGGGGGGCAAGGCATGGGCACAGGAGGGCTGAAGCGGTTTGGGAATGGACCTGATGGTTCTTCTTCCCTTTAAGAAGATCCATCCGGAAAGCACTGCAGTGGAGATCTTGCAGCCACTTCTACTGTCCTTTGCCCTGAAGCTTAGCTCGTGAAGATGCTCATTTGCTATCTGGGTTGGCAGCTGCTTCTCACCACTGCTACTCTTGCTGGGAGAGCAGACTGCAATTTAGCAGCTGTCAGCTGCCGCTTTGGGTCCTGTAAGTGCCATCCAGAACGTGCTGCAACTGAGAGAAACAGCATTCAACACGGCTGCTTCTCTGTGCTGCAGCACTTTCCGAATGGGACTTAGACCCAAAGCAGTGGCTGATAGCTGCTAAATTGCAGTTTGCTTTCCCAGCCAGAGCAGCAGTGGAGAGAAGCAGCCGCTGCCCTGGAGAGCAGAGATGGAGGAACGCAGGCCCTGGAACGCTGCTCCATCAGGCCTTGCCACATGGCAAAAGCTGTGCATGCATGGACACTGTGCATGCACTTGCATTTTCAGTGAACCAGTGGTGGGTTTATTTGAAACCCACCACTGAACCTGATAACACAACATGTTTTTGCTGCCTACTCCAAATATTATGTCTTTGCCTTTTAGATTGGGTGAAGAAAGGACATTACTCTAGAAATTTGAACATTGATCAATAGAATTTGCATTTACTATCCATGAGTTGCTGAGATTGTTTTGTGATGCCTTCTTAGTTTTTCAATAACAAATTGTTTATCACAGGTTTCTGGATGTGTACTTCTATAATCACCTCAAATCCAGTCTGCAGGAAGACATTGATGGATGGTTTTGGAGGTGGTGGTGGGACTGCAGCTGCTATGAAACTTGGAGGAGTGGCTTATCCAGTTTCCTTTCAATCATGTTTCAGTCCCAGGAAAGGGACTGAAATTATTGCAGTCATTCATTGGGAAAAATCAATGAGAGGATATTTTGATGCTGGGAACGCAATTATTTTGATCTCACTCAATCTCTCATTAGCGTTTTATATTATCAACCAAAGTATTTTGTGAGAGTTGTGGTTGGGGGGGGGGGGAGACACACACACTATTTTGCAGTAGTTCCATTCCTCCCTGAATAGGTAATTCCAGTCAATGGCACTGGCAGATAGTTTTTCCTGTATAAAGCATGATAGGGCTTTGACCCATCAATATGCTGAGGATACATAATTATATCTTAATCGTGGACCAGATAGGAGATCAGGTAAATGTCTGGAGGCAGAAATAGACCATATGGGACAACACAGTAGAATTCCAGCATAATGGAGCTTTTCTCCTAAAGCTTTCAGGGTTAGTCACAACCCCTATCTTGACTCTGGACTGAGATTCACTTCCCCTGGAAAAGCAAGCCCCAATTTAAGATCTTTACTGGACTCATGGCTTCTGTTTGAACAGCAGGTGAAAGATGTAGCCAGGGAAAACTTTGCCCAATTTTGATTAGTATACCAATTGTAGCATGTTTTGAAATGGGAGGTGCTGGCAGCAATGATCTTCATGATTTAAAACTAGATTATTGTTTGGGACTGACTTTGAAGAAAAACCAAAAACTGCAACTGGTCCAGCTTGCAAGGTGGCAGGTGAGAGCTGTTTCAGCAAAGATGCTTCTGTGTTCATGCTGCATTTGTTGTCACTATACTTCTGAATACAATTCAAAGAGCTGCTTTTGATTTATTGGGAGTCCAAGATTCCCATGAGACCAAGCAGAGTTTGTTCATCCTGTATCATCAGTTACCCTAGGTGCCTTCTCTCAGGATGTTGAGGGTGGGGGCTCAGGACAGGCTTTGGCAGAGGCAACATGGTCACTTTGCAACCCTCTGCCCTTGAGGTCCATATAATTTTAAGAGGAATAGTTGCTCCATGGATTTGAATAGACTATCCTTTGTGGCTTTTCTTTCAGATGTCTTAACTCAGGGGCGTCAAACTCGTGTCATCATGGCGGCATCACGTGACTTATCGTGACTTTTCCCCCAGCACATGACACATCTGGCCTGCGGACTGCGGGTTTGACAGCCTTGTCTTAACTGATTGTAATTATTTTACAAGGCTTTTGGCTGGAACCTGTAGAATTGGATGGGACTTAATTCATAAATTATGCATGAAAAAAATAAAGCACAATCAGTTACAGTATGGTTTTTACCTCCCAGCTCCTTCTCCTTCTAAGCAACTTGCTTGACAAAAAAAAAAATACTGGTGTTCAGGAACTTCTAGTGAATTTTGTAAAATAATGGTTGATCTAATGAATTTGGATTTTATATTGTTTTTCTCTCATGGTTAATGATTTTATTATTGTTTCTTTAAAGTTGTCTATCAACTGTTCTTTTGAAATCTAATATTCTGCATCTAAGGATTATCCACCAGAAGGAAAAGCTTGTATCTAAAATTTTTTATAAAGGACCAACTAGAGTCCCATGGCCTTTGTAACAAGTAAAATATAAAATTCAGAAAGATTCCTTATTCAAGTGAGCAGATAAATCGTAAACAGCAGTTTAGCTCATGTGGGACAAATCTTCAAGGATGTTTATATCCTGTCAGTATGAGGGCTGCATTACTCATGAATCATGCAACTCATGCTCCAGTCCATTTTCCTCACTATTATCTTCTAAAAAGTCAGATTTGTTTCCTGATAGTTTTTGTAATGAATCTTTTGGGAAATTATACCATCTGTGCACTGCTGAATATGTTATCTTCCAATATTGTTGTAAATGTTTGCTAGTTTACTCAGGGATGCTGCTCAGAAAAATCCCAAGCTCCCTTTATAAATTTAAATCAGATGGAAAAGTGAGGTTTCTTTCCTTTTTATTTTTTGAATTAGGAGAAATTGACTAGACTAAATCATATTCTTCAACTGGAAAATTTACTAAAGAATTGGCAAAATCTTAAGAACATAATGGAAAAAACATGAGCATCCTGATCTCTATGGATCAGAAGCTGGTAAGGAGTCTGTGAGATGCAACTCCTTTGGGCAGGTGTGGCAGAATCCAGAGGAGGTATGAAAACTTTAGTTACATTTTTACAATAAATACATTTTGCCCCAAAAGTTTTATTGTATTGCTTTCCTTGTTCATGTGTGTATATTTTGCTGTTGGATTTTTAAGGAAACTTTCTGTACATTAATATTACACTAAAAGGAGTTGTGATGGCAAAATATTTAGGAATTCCCGTTATAAACCTTGGAGAATAGAAAATAAATGTTTCTTTTCATTTAAAAACAAGATAACATTAAATATTCTGAAACAAAGCAACAACTGTTCAAACTCAGGCACTTCAGCAAACAGAACAGTGAATTAAATGCAAATACAGCTGCAGTTCTAACTTGCAGTTTGAACTTTACTGGCCAACCAAAGACACAAGGGCTGTCTAGAAATTCTGACTTCAGAATACAGAATAACAGAGTTGGAGAATCTTCTAGTCCAGGGGTCCCTAACCCTCGGTGGTGGCCCACTCCTGGGCCTTGAGCCATTCAAATTGGGCTGTGGAAGTGGGGGGGCGAGTGTGTATATACATCCCCATTTGCAGGAACAGCAGTCAAATGCATGCCTGCATGTTCCATTTGCGCAAGAGACAGACAGGCATGCTGTCATACCCCTGTTGGAGTCTGACTCCAAGGGAGTGGAGGAACAGCTGACAGGGAGCGGGAGTGTGGCTCCAGTGGTTGTGGAAGAAACTGTGGAAAGGCACAGGCCGGATGGGCATTCAGAGGAAGACCCAGGCCTATCCCCTCTTCATCCTAGGGCACGTAGGGAGGAGCGGATAAGGGAGAAACATGAATGGTTTGATTTACCGGGGAGCAAGGAGTCCTGATCCCCTTCATGGGCTGCAGCGTGGAGGACTGCTTAGAAGGACAAACTGTGCACGCCAAAGGTGCTGGAAGCAAAGTGTGCATTCTTATCAGAGCTTATCTGTATTTTGGCTTCCTCCCAGTTGTGGTTGCTACATTATCTGGTAGAAGTCTGCAATTAATCATCCTTGCCTACTGTAGTAATTCCTTCAGTGTGGTTTGTGTTGGGTTTTTTATTTTGAATTAACTTTACTTTGAGTGTGGACTGCATTTACTCCCTCCGTAAGCTGTTTTCTTTAAGAGTTTGATATCCAGCCGATGATAATTGGACATTGGGGCCAAATTGGAAGCATTAAAGGGACTTTCTTCTATTTTTGTGACTTAGTTATTTTTGTGTCACGCCCGGATCATCATACATGCCTGTCACTTGCATACATGCACATTTGCTTGCCACTCAAACGGAACCATTCCCTCTCACCCCCTCCGCTAGTCCACAAAGAGGTTGGTGACCCCTGTTCTAGTCCAATTCGCTGCTCAAACAGAAAACCCTAGCCTCTTTTTTTAAAAAGCTTCCAGTCCAGTGAAGGAGCATCCACAACTTCTGATGGCAAGCTGGTTTATTGTTCTCATCGTCAGGAAATTTCTCCTTAGTTCAATAGTTTCAGGATGTACTTATCATGGTCCTGTTCTAAACATAGTGGATTTTGTGCTAGCCTTTGATATAATGTTGAACCGTATGCCAATACAGGAAAGAGGATCCAGGGTAGATCCCGATCTATATTCTTAAGATAATGTTAATAATTAGAAAATTTAGTTTGGAGTTGTAAAGAAGACTTTCTTGTTTGCTTCTTTGTACATTTATTATGACATAATATTTGAAATTCTAGATAAAGATATAGCAAACCCTATTTTAATGTTGGAAAGGACCAGAAGCATCACAAGCTGCTAAGTAATGACTAAGTCCTAGGAATTATGGTGCTTTTTAATATATTATTTTAAAGGTTCCTTTAATCAGATTGCAGTTAAAATGATTCATTCTCTCTGAATCAGGAATCATGTATTAATTTGGATTGCTGATTATTTATGGCAATTGTACCCCAAGGATAAGGAGCTATTGAAAATGAACTTTCCTAAAACTTTCCTGTAAACCAATCACAGAAAGCTAGCCACAGTCTCATGCATTTGCTGGATGCTGTGTCTGCTACATTAATCCAGGATAGAGCAACATGTGATGTTGGCATTTGTATTCTTTTAAGGATTTTTTTTTTTTGCCAGAATGCTTTTCAATTCTCATGTTGCCAGCCAAGTCTAAGAAAAGTTCACTCTAGAAGAAAATTGTTTTTTCCCCTTGAATCAGTAAACTTTCTCATGGAGACAAAATCAAACTAGCATCATTTTGTCCAACATGGAAACTTTTTATTTCAACTTTTAGTTGAAAGGAGCCTTTGCACAGAGCATTGGTTTGTGTGAAACAAACTACTACACAATTCACTAGAATTGCAATGTTTCCTATCAGTGGGAATTCCAGGTGCAGTTTCCCAGGTTTGTAAGCTTCAAATCCCAGAATTCCACTGCCAATATGGTCATTGATGAGAATTCTGAGAGATGAAGCCCACAAACCTGGGAAATTACTAAGGCTGGGAAACACTGCACTAGAGAAAGTGAGATCCCTAGAAAATATGATGTTTTAGAACAGAATGAGATATAATTTGCCACAAAGGCAGCCCTTGAGATAAAATTATGTTATGATCCAAAGTGAGGAAGTCAGGAAAAGAAATGACAAATGTTTCTTCATAAATGTTATAAAGTTGATTTTTGGGTACTGAACCAGAAATTTAATCAATTAACAGCATTTGCCACACATTATTGCACTGCTGTGACTATTATCTTAATTGTTTTTAACCACACATTTGCAGACACCCCTGTGTTTCTCCCTCCCTGTCTCACTGTGGTATTTTAGATCAGCAATTAACAGTCTTGCTCAACATGTCATTTGTAGCAAACTAGAGCTGCAGAGAAACAAATCACAGCTAAAATTTCATGGAAGGTTAAGGATCAGTATAACATAGATGTCGCTATCTATCCCACTTGGGATGAGAAAAAGTATAGTACAAATAACCCAGTTGTTTCCCAACTTTGTCCACATCCTAGAGTAGCTTAGAAAAAACAATGGACAACCAGTATTATATCTGGCATTTGTGACCTTAACTTTTTTATTTTATCACAGTAGCTATCCTGTTAGCTTGAACTGAAGTTTTGGAGAAGCAACATAAAAATGGATGACAGGATTATTTAGACAGAGAGAAGTGGAAGGTAAGAACCATTTAATTTTCACTTTGGGCTCTGATAGAATTAAGGGTTAGACGGTCTTTGTCCAGATTGTTTATGCATTTCACTCTATGGGAGCTACTTTTTGCGTAATTGTGGTTCCAATTGAAAATGTTTTATTCATGTAACATCCATTATAAATATTACTTCATATAATAATGGATTTGCACAGACAGAGAATATAACATCATAATATAAGCACATTAGAGGAAAAATAAGGGGCAGTTTTCCCATGGAGACCTCCAAGTACTTTACATTTTAATATGTATTAATATAAGCAAGTTGTTTCCCTCTTAGAAGTCACATTTGTGTGATTTCATTTATACAACCCATTGTGAGGGAGATGAGTGATTTCAAAATTTGATATTAAAATATATAAAATAATGTTTCTGACATTATATACAGTCTACAATTTTAGGAGAAATACTTAAGATAAAGTACTTATGGAAGTGGAATATTATCTTTGGCTGATTCTAATTTTTTTTTTTTGCAAAGTCTGTATGTCATGGAGATTCTTTGGAATAGAAAAAAATATTGATGAACTAGAGATGAATTGAAACATCAATTCCAATTTGTAAATCTTTAATACATCATCATCATTTAAATTACTGCAATTGAAGAGCATATAAGTATACATATTTTTAGAAACAGGATTTTTACTAACCAGATTACTTAGCACAGATGTAACTGGATTTTGTAATAGCTAGGAAAGCCCCAAATCCCTGAAGTTCTGTATATATGGCTTGCTGTGTCAGGGTAGCTTTGTTCTAAGCTTATGTGACATGACATTTAACAAAGCCAAAATGTGATATAATTTTTATAACGAAGCCGCATTTAGGGTATAGCTTCAAGCTGCAACAGTGATTGCATCACTGGATTTTCATAAGCAGCCCGGTGGAATATGATTCAGCTTTGTTTCCCCATTCCGCTACTATACAGCCTTTTATCCTGCTATGATGGTAAACTAATTAAAGGATTAAAGACACTTGGAAACACAATTTTCCTAAATATATTTGATAGATGTCAAGGAGCAGTAATGGGGCGGAGTTGCACTCTTTTAGGTTTCTGTGGATATCATTGGATATAGCCAAGGTCAACTGGAGGCACTGCAACATTTGGAATATACATTATTGGAATGACATATGAAATATTAATTTTTGATTAATCAAGTTATGATATAAACCTGTGAGTGCTTATCACCCCTTTATTTTTTTCACATTATAGTTCTACTAACTGAAAATAGTTTTTTAGCTAAGGAAAATCATAATTTAAAAATCCTCTTCTCATAGTTTTTAGGTTGTCTGAGCTAAATTTCAAGGGATTGCTCATCTTCTGTAGGGGTAGGATTCTACAGGTTCGTACCTATTTGCTAGAACTGGTTGTTAACATTCTAAGCAGTTCGGAGAACCGGTTGTTAGAAGAAATTACTGGCCTAATCCTGTAAGGAAGGCAGGAAGGAAACATTCTGGTGTTGCTTATAGAAACTGCCTCTCTGTTAACCCTTATTACATTCTTGGCAGGATTAGACTTCCTGTCTCAGGAATGTCTCTGGAGTTTTTCCCCCTCCTTTGCTGGTAGTTTGCTTGTGTGGAGTGACCATTCAAAGTTACAATGGCACTGAAAAAAGTGACTTATGACCGTTTTTCACACTTACAACTGTTGCAGCATCCCCATAGTCATGAGAGGCCAGGCGAGGAGATGTGTGCCTCGATGTGAGTGATGGTGAGTTGGCCACACCCAGCCAGTCACATGACCACCAAGCCATGCCCACAGAACCGGTTGTTAAAAAATTTGAATCCTACCCCTGGTCTTCTGTATCATAAATTGTGACTTATCTCTATTACAGTTACCCGTCCAGTTTTCTAATCCCCAAATTAATAAACTTTATAGGTACCAGACATCTTAGTACATATGCCAATGAAGAACGTTGCCCATCATTCACATACTCCATGAGTTACAAATAATAGCCTTTCCTAATGAAGCTATGTTTCTAAGCGTTGTCAAAAGCTTTAAAAATTGGATGACATATTTTCTTTTATGTATTGAAAGCTTACCATTTTTGCAGACTGGACAACACTGTTCTGGCTCATAGACTGGGTTGACACATTCAGGGACGGCACAATCTGCTACAACACAGTGAACTTCATTGCTGGGCTCACAACGGCACCATTCACATGGCGAGGGCTGGGAACAAAGCTCAAATTAGCCCATTTCAACCCTTCTGATAGTTCAGTAAACAAAGATACTCTAATCTTGACTTATACATTTCACTTAACTTATTCTTTGTTCATATTGGGATAATACAGTGTATATATACTACATAATGTTATAAAATGGCCTTCGTTTTATAGATAACTTTTGGGGGTTTAACACTTACCTATTAAAGATTTATCATAAAGCTCCATAGCAATCTTTGATCCTGCTGCCTTTTGTGGTCATGGACGCTTCTGACTAGTTAAAGGCTTAAGAGTTCACATTATGTGAGATCAAAGTTGCTTTTATTGCTTGTGTTTTAACACCTGAGAACTACCATTATTGCCCTGCAACTGGCAGGAATGCCATGCTGCCCTCAACTAGAGGTGACATTGAGTTTCAAAATAATACTCTCAGATTTATACATTTATCAAATCCTTCCATTTGTGGCTGTCAGCACATCTTTCAGGAATTAATTTCACTGGCTAATTGTGTGCTGTATGAAGAAGTATTTGGATCTGTTCAAAATCTTTGAAGGAAGAGTTTTGGACCCAGCATTCTGAGAGAGGAAGCAAAACATCTCTCCATCCGCTTTCTTCATCCCATGTGTGATTATATACACTTTGATCATGTCTAAGATGGTATAGAAAGTTCACAGGATCTACTTCAAGGAGCTCTGTAATTCTGTAAATAACTTCCCAACTCTGATCGTTCCAAAGTCACAAGGACTTCTCGGAGTGGAAGTGCTTTTTCATTGGAACTATGGTTTTATAAGTGCAGAGAGAAGGCTGCTTTCACCAAAATCAGTGCAAAGGCTTTCAAAGAACAGCTTTAAAAATGGCAATTGCAAACTTTTCAGCAAAAAAAGAAGGTTTAAGCGGTGTATTAATTATTATTAATAATTAAATCTTTTAAAGGAAGTAGCATAATACATTTCTTAGAAACTTGTGCTGCAGTTGTCCAAATATATTTCTTTAAAAACTTGGTTTCTAAAGTTCCTGTAATTTTGCTGACTTCCAGAACACAGTTCTAATTAATTTCTTTCTTTTGAAAAGTGGATTTAATTTAACAGTTTCATGAATCTGAATGCTGTAAAGGGGGTATTCTTTAGAGAACCCCAATGACTTCGTTTTCTTTTGTTATGAATGTGAAATCAATCAGTTTAAGCTTGCAGTAATACAAGATCATAAAGGGATAAATTCTTTATAACTTCATTGCTCTAATATATAGAAAGGAATAAAAGGAAAAAAATGAATTATAATGGAAAGAAGTATACAAAGGTGAAAGCAAAAAGCATAACATATGTAAAAAAATAAACCTCAAGATTAAACCACGGTCTGATGGAATATATTAGATTCTAATCCATTTGGGTATGATACAAGCTACAATAGGTGAAGGAAACATATTTCATTACTCCAAGGTTTAAAATCGGGTAGCATTAAAAAAAGTTGTACTCTATGAAGTGTAAATCTATATTTCTTCATATGTTGTAAAGTCTAAATGTTGAAGGGATAATTGTATTTCTGCTCATGAATATTAACAAAGGAAAGGAAAAATAAAGACAATGGGTTAACAGCAAAGTAATAAGAATATATTTCTTCCTTATGTTAAAATTCAAATTCTGTTCTTTCCTTTTTTCGGAAATGACAGCTTACACTGTATCTTTTCTTTGTACATTTGTACAGTCTTCTACTAATATGGATTTGGAATCACTTTGCAGTATATGTTTGTCCACACAGGTTTTAGAAGCAACCATAAGACAGTTATTATTACTTGAACATTGCAATGGGTTGTTATAGCTATTAGAAGAAAACACTATTATATACACAATCCTATTGGATAGAAATTTTGACTCTGCTGTTTTCAAAGCCCAGGCATATAAGTCCCCCTGCCCTTCAAGTGTTTTTCTTTTCCATAACATGTAAACCCCACTTCGTTTTATGGAAACTTGGTGACACCTGTCTTCAAGATATACCAAAGGCATGTTATGTAATGTAATGTCATGTCATGTCATGTCTCTGTTAAAAAAGAGAGGAAATGGTGTATGGCAGGATTGCCCCAGTAACATTAAAGATTTTTCTAAAAGAATGCTTTGAAATATTTTAACTGGGTAGCCATCTTTGTATTTCATAGTGTAGCAGCCAACATAATTGCTTTGCTTTACTTTGGAATTACTATCTGAATTCTCTTGAATAAAAACATCCAAGCAAGTCTCCAAATTACACTAGGTAATTCATACAACCAGTTTGAAGGAATGCTTTCCAGAACAATGAACCCTGGAATTAAATATCTCAATTTTGAAAGAGTTGCTTTGTTCTGTTTGTTGATTGCTAATTGTGCAAGTAGGCTATTTCCAAAGACTAAGCCTTAACTTTTCCTTCTGATAGTGCTTGGCTAATCATTACTCTTCTGTGTCACCACTCAGGAGAAGACATATATTTTTCATTACAAATTCTGAATGGTTTTACAAACTAATCCTGAATTCGTGCAAGCAAACAGACTTGCAATTCGTTTCAGAAATGCTCTCAGATTCTCAGGAATTGGTTCCCCAAAACCTCATGTCAACCCTAAAATTAGCTGCAGTATTTAAAGCTTCTCTAACTTCTTCTCATTGTTAACAGCTTGCAATCCTTATTTTCACTTACTTTCTATGTAACTTTTTCAGTCAAGGTAAATATTTATTGTCCTTATCTTAAAAGCAAATTCTATGCATTTATTCAGTTTTCATTCCATCTTCATGGAGCTTTTTAGTTCATTTATTTGTTTTTGCTTGGAATGATAAGAAAGTAATAAGCTGGTTTATGACTATAATAACAATTGATTTTTACAGAAGCAAAAATAATATTTTGTTAAAGGATCGACAAAAGAATTACTTTCATTACACAATTTGATGACTGTGTCCCTCAAAATTTTAAGCTAGTTATTGTTTTATTGCTTATTTGCATGTCTCATGGGATCTGTTTTTCATCCTCATATAACACCTAATTTTTGATAATATCAGGAGATGTACCATTCCTTTCCAGTAAGGCTATGGCCTAGTTGTTATATATCGCATATAGAAAAACATCAAACAGAAACAATGACACCAAATGACTTGGTTCTGAGTAAATGAGACATGACAGATATGGAGGTTTTTTGGTTCTGCAGTATGATATCTGAAAATAACTTAGAAGAGAAAAATGATGTTCTATGATATTGAAAGCAATTGTCAAGATGAGAAAAAAAATCATACCATTCTAAACTTTTAAAAAACTTTTAAAATTTCAAAGATCAGCTTCGAGATCTTAGAAAACACATTATGTTTATCCCATTATATTCAGAGGTAGGATCCTGTGGGCTATAAATCACAAGTCTTCCTCTTCCCACAAACTAATTTTTCTTTATTATGAAATATTTTCCTATCAACCATTGCTAACATATTTTTGCCTTTTGTGAAAAAATAGTGCAAATCCTTCCAGAACCATGAAGGCAGGAGAATGCCTCTCTCAAAAGCTTTTATACGCCATATACATAAGCAAGAACCATTAAGACTGCACACTAAATAACCTTAGAAATATACAGTAGAACCTCTGGTCACAACCATAATTCATTCCTTAATTTTGGTCGCAACCCAATTTGGTCATGACCCAACCTAATTTTGGAAATTTGGCACTTACAAAAAAAATGATGCAGAAGGGGAAATCGGCCATGAAAAAAAATTGTGAATTTTTGGTCGCAACCTGATTTGGTCATGGTCAGAAGAGTTTGTGACCAGAAGTTCTATTGTATGTTCTATTGATTATGTATCCTCTGGAAATACATTTTTTTATTTTTTTGTTTCTATATACACATCATTGTGTGAACAGTGTGGTTCCACATCATTCTACACTTTAAAACAAACATGACAATAGCTTCACATTAATATTATTAACTTTCCTGCATAATTTGATATTAATACATATTATTGATCTTAATTATTCAATATTCTCATGTACTATTTTGTGTCCGTCTATAATCTTAACATCACTTATTTTATTATAAATTCTATATTAGTAGTCATATTTGCAGTCTTTAACAAATTATAAAATTCAAATAGCCATTCATAAATTCATATTAATTTGTATTTTCTATTATTTATCCCCTTTTTAGTACTTGATTGTGCCACCATTACATTTAAACTAAGTTTCTTCCTACTCCCAATTGTAATAAAACAAACAATATTAATCTATTAACATTTAATGTGTTATATCATTCTAGTAATACTATACTCCTCTTTATCTGTTAGCATATTTACTCTTATTTTTAAATCTGTCAGGTTCCACATGTTATTTCTTTTCCTACCTTACAATATTAATTTCATATTTGTTACAGTTAACAATTATATATCTTTAATAATAATCCTATATTAAAATATTAATTCCATTTTTATTACAATTACCATATTAAATTTCATGTTTATTACAATTAGCAATTATATATCTTTAATGCTAATCCTCTAATAACAAATTAATTTCATGTTTATTACAATTAACAGTTATACATCTTAAGTAATAATACACACATTCATGTGGAGCCCTTATATCTCTTATTCTCATTAAAGCATTAATTTGTCACTTCTTAGCTTGTCTCCCATTTTCTATTATTTTTTTACCTTTCCTCTTACTCACTCCTCCCTTCTCTTTTAAATTCCATTGTCTCTTTTTCCAAATA
Organism: Bungarus multicinctus; assembly: GCA_023653725.1. NCBI lineage: Eukaryota > Metazoa > Chordata > Lepidosauria > Squamata > Elapidae > Bungarus > Bungarus multicinctus. The sequence continues at coordinate 164,638,263 of CM042836.1, forward strand.
TCTAATTTTACCCCTATCCTCTCAATCTTTTCTCTGAGATTCCATTTCCTGTTGTTTTTCCCTTAAAACATTCCCCCTTGTTTTATTGCATCAATCATTATCATATTAAACTTTATTTCCTTGTTGTCTTTTCGTTTCATTTGTTGTTTCATCTGTTTTGTTTCTGTTAAGGTAAAATGAGTTATCAACAGTTTCTCTGATTATACTTCCAGTTAATTCCTCCTCTTCCTGGATTTCTTATTTTCTTTCTGTTGCTTGTGTCTCTGCTGCTTGCATCTCCATTTCCAGCTTTTCTACTATACCCTGTATTTTGTTCAAAATGTCCTCAAATCCTCTATTCATAATGTCTTTTATAGCTTGTAGTTCCAACACAATTTCTCTACATATTCCCCACTCATCTTTGTTCTTGTTTATTCCTTTTCTTATTCCAATTGTCCAACAATAAACCAAGCCTCCCTTTTCAAGCTATAAGTCTAACATCCAGGAGTCTTTAAGTCCCAAAGTTAATAAATTTCTTTTAAGTAATCCAAGGATAATATATTCATAAATTTCTCCACCAGTTAAGTTTTATAGTGTGCATTTCTAGGGTCCAAATCAAAGTCACTTCTCGCAAAATTTAAAGTTCTTGTATCTTTTTATCTCCAAATTAATCGGTATTCCTCTATAAATTTAATCTTATATTAAAACCTTCAGAGTCACTTTAATAATATTTCTGGATTTTTGGGAATATGTTGTGTCTTTCTTCCGTCAGCAGATGGCGCTCTTAAGTCCCATTCCAATTTTAACCAATTTTCTCTAATTTTAAAAATAACAATTCAAAATAATAAGATAATATTCATTTTTTAGGTATATGGTTCCAGCATTTTAAAATGCCTATTTAGTACAATATCTGTCCAATTTAAAGTTCCAATTTTCTATAATTTCCAAAAATTTGCCTTCTCCATCCCCCCCCCCCCCCAACTTTAAAGTTCTTCTCAAAAAGCTTGAACTGCCCCTTTGAAAATAATAGTGACTTCCTTTTTTCCCTGGAAAGTCTTTTGGGGTTAAGTTTTAAGTAAAGCAGATTCTTCTCACCCAGATCCAAACACCATTCACTATCTCCACTCCAGCACAATACTTAGGTGTTCACGGCTGTCCCTACTGGTGGCTGTTTTGACCAGCCTCATCTCTCCATCGTGGCATAGAGGGAAAAGGCTCCAGATTTCCACAGCAGAATTGCATTCTCTCCCGGGAGCTCACAGAGTGCTCCTCCTTAGCTTCACTGCCTCTCCAAAGTGGTTTTTGACTCCTTCCGAAGCCCACAAACAATGAGAAGCCAGTCAGGAACGGAGAACTCCGTTTCTCTGCTTCTGGTGTCTTTGCGATGTCAGTGGGGAAGTATTGATTGTGTGTCCTGAACCAGACAAAGAGGCTGGCAAAGAACAGAAAGAACTTTTAGGTAAATAGAGTGCAAATACTCTTGTCCTCCATATCCCTATTTAAACGAAGAGCACAAAAGGTCTGTTATTAGAAAAAGAATGGTAGGATTTAAATCCTAAAGGATGATATACACAATATACCCCCTCATGCACACCAAGCTGGATTTTCAAATTCTGTAGTAGTTGTATAGATATAGCTACACTGGTTTTATCTAACTACTGAGTCCTTGAAGATTCTGCTATTAGCTAGTATCTTGCTATCATGAAGCAGACTACTAATGGTTTTCAAGATTTCCTACCACTGACTTAGTTCCCATTACACAACTTTCAATGTTAAGGTGCTGCCAGTTGGTTGAGAGGGCCATCGAAATTCATTTCTCACTGAGCACTGAATAATGCATAACTCAATAGTAATTAATTATGGAGTCTAAGCACAGAATATTTTTATCTGTATCTCAAGAGCTGAAGTGCTTTCATATTAACCCTCTGACAAATGAACCCTCCTTTTACAAATAGGATTAAATCAGATTAACAGAGTTGGAAAGGACCTTGTAGGTCATCTAGTCCAATCCCCGCCCAAGCAGGAGACCCTACACCATTTCTGACAAATGGCAGTCCAATCTCTTCTTGAAAGTCTCAAGTGATGAAGCTCCCACAACTTCTGAAGGGAAGCTGTTCCATTGGTTGATTGTTCTCACTGTCAAAAATTTCTCCTTATTTCCAGGTTGAATCTCTCCTTGATCAGTTTCCATCCATTATTCCTGGTCCGGCCTTCAGGTGCCTTGGAAAATAGCCTGACCCCTTTCTCTCTGTGGCAGCCCCTGAAACATTGGAACACTGCTATCATGTCTCCCCTGGACATCACAGCAAACGGTTGCTTGGGGTCAGGATATCACAGGATTGGCTCCCTGGAAAACAGTCCTTTTAACTCTTCGAATGCTTGTTGACATTCAAGTGTCCAGTTTAGAGGTTGGTTGGGCTTGGGTTTGGGGTTGGTCCCCTTTGTCTTTAACAGTTCCATAAGAAGCAGGGTTATCTCAGGAAACATAGCAATGAACTGCCAGTAAAAGTATGCAAACTCCAGGAAGCTTTGAAGCTGTTTCCAGGTACAAGGAGGTTGCCAATTCAGTATGGCTTTAACTTTTCCTGGGCCCATCTCAATCCCCTTGTTTGACACTCAGTAGCTCAGGCAGTCTAGGGAGGTCTTGTGGAACTCACACTTTGACAGTTTGGCATACAGCTTAGCATCTAAGAGTTTTTTCAACACTTGTCATACTAGTTTGATGTGTTCTTTCATTGTCTCACTGAAGATGAAAATATCACCAAGTAAACTAAAAAACCCTTGTATAAGTGCTGATACAGCATCATGTTAATGAGTTGCATAAACATGGTTGGGGTTCCCAGTGGCCCAAATGGCATGACTTTAAACTGGAAGCTGCCTAATGAGCAATTGAATGCTGTTTTCCATTCATCACCCTCTTTTATCTGTACGTGGTAGGCTTCCTTAGAGGTCTAGTTTTTTAAATACCTTTCCCCTCACCAGGTAGTTGAGCATGTCCTTCATGAGGGGAAGGGGGTAGATGTTTTCTATGCATACTGTGTTTATTCCATGAAAATCAATGCAGAGCCTCACACACACACACCACATCTTTTTTCTCTTTAAACAGTATGGGGGCTGTGACCTTAGATTTTGCAGCCTGGATGAACCCTCTTGATAAGTTTATTTATTTATTATTTAAATTTATATACCGCCCTTCTCCCAGGGGACTCAGGGCGATGTACAGCCCATCTAAAACCCACAAATATACAAAAATTAAAAAAGTATTAAATTAATCGGCTGATAAATGAGACTAAAAAGATCCCACCCACCCCCTTAAAACCCCAATTTAAAATTAAATGCTATGGAGACCAATTTAAAACCATTATCTCAGCCCAGGCCGGCCTGCTCAAAGAGCCAGGTCTTCAACGCGCGCCTGAAGGCCCTCAGGTCCGTGCCGGTACGGAGCTCCGGTGGCAGAGTATTCCAGAGGGTGGGGGCACCCACAGAGAAGGCCCTACCCCTCGGCGCCGCCAGACGACACATAGCGGCCGACGGCACCCGGAGCAGACCCTCTCTGTGGGAACGCACCGACCTGTTGGAGATCACTGTTGATCACCAACTGTTGGAGATCAGTTGGCATCAATGTACTTCCTCAGTTCATCCATCTCTTTAGGGATCATCAAATACATTTTTGACTTCGGTAGTTTCACCCCCTGGTATGAATTCTATTGTGCATTCAGTGGGTCAATGCGGGGGTAGCACATTGCACTCATCTTCACTAAAAACGCCTGCTAAGTCTTAGTATTCTTTGGGTATCCTTGGGCAACTGGGCAGTACCTCTGTGGTGGAAGCAACTCCCTCCTTCTGGTTGTGTTCAGATGGCCGGTTCTCAGTTTGCAAAAGGAGGGGTAGCAACCCGATACCTATCTTTATTTTACGATAGCCATCTTCCCATGTGATTGTGGGGCCCATTTGTCTAGCCAGGCTAAGCCGAGGATAAGTGCCTTAGTCATTTTCAGGGTGACTACGAATTGTAGTCCCAGTACCGCTCCGTTTCCAACCTTACAGGTTCGGTGATAAAAGTCGTGGGTGCGCTTGAGGGACCAGAACCAGTGGTAAGGCATTCCAAAATACAGTGGTCCTGCTGGCCACATCTGAAACACTTTATGCTGGGGGCTGCTATCGGGTGCACCTCCACTGGCAGCTTGCTGGCCAATCTGCATACCAACAGCCATTTGGGGGGGGAGGGTTCTGACATGGATCTCCGGTGAGGGTGAATCTCTAAGTCCCTAATCACCACCATCCAGTACCAATCTTGGATTTGGTCTGGTACTTCCCTGAAGGTGCATGCTTCCCAAATGTCCTGATCCAGAGCCTCTTTAAAGTAGTGCATAAAGAGTCAGTCTGGCCAGTCCCGTAGTTTAGCATCCACTCTTCTAAAATCCCACACAAATTCCTTGGGAGGCTAGCCACACTGCTTCAGTCCCTTTATTTCTGCTTCAGCATCCTCTCAATTAGAGTGTCTTCAAATCGAACTCTTAGTGACTGCACGAACTCATCCACATCTTCCAACTTGGAGGCTCCTTCATGGTGGAGTTGAGCAATCCAGTTTGCTGCTTCCCCCCCTGCTCATATTATCTGCAATGACTGAGATCATGTCCTGGTCTGACTGGTATTGAGCCCCATATCGATTGATGTGAGCCCAGATCTATTTAGGAAATAAATAGCTGGCTAGCTTTCCTAGGGTACATTCAAAGGTCACCAAGGATTGTGGTGGGACCGCGGCAGGCAGGGCTAATGCTGCTGGGATTGGTGGGGGGATGGGAGCTGGCAGCCATTGGTATTGGATCTGCCCCTGACATGGGTAGAAGGCCCACCTGGGCGGGATTTGATTGGCAGGTGGCTGACCAGGATGTGCTGTTGGGGGAGGATGAGCAGGCCTGGGTAGTCCCCTCACTCCTCCCTGGGTGCCTGGGCTCGAGTGCCCCAGAGGGCCAGGGTGTCGGCCAGCTCTTGCTGAGTTATTATAAGTGGAGTGAATGGGTAAATATCTAAATTAAAACAAGAAATAAAAAGTAAGAATAGACAGATAGACATAGAGATACATATAAATAGATGATGATAGATAGATAGATAGATAGATAGATAGATAGATAGATAGATAGATGACAGATAGATAGATAGATAGATAGATAGATAGATATTACATAGATAGAGATAAACAGATCAGAGAGACAGAGCGACAGAAAGAGAGAGAGAGAGAGAGGGGGAGAGAGGGAAGACAGGGTGGTCTATGTTGAAAAAAATCAGATATTGGACCGGTATAAGCTTTTGATGGACATTCTGACACAATGTCATGGATATTTTGTCAAGGAGCACCACAGTCACACTGAGGGGTAGAGACAAGACCCAAGTTAAAAAATGAGTCCTGGCAGATGCCATGTTAGGTACGGATCCTGTTCAGAGTTGACCAATGCTGGCGAGGAAAGTCAAAACCTGGCACCTTTAGTGTAGGGTCATCTATGTAACTGCCTGTGTCTGGGTGTTCAGCAGCCCATTTGGCTTTCCACTGTGTGTTGATGTCAAAATTATTAGACAGCTGTTGAGCAAGTGCCAGAGATGGCTTCCTGGATGCCTGCCAATTGATAGATGAGGAAGATGGATGCCTGCCAATTGATAGATGAGAAAGAAGTGGGCTTCTCATAATTTTGTTACACTCCTTCACTAAGGCTTCCTGCCTTCATAGAGCTAGTAGTGAAATGTGGCTCAAGAGAGGGAGCCAACAAGTAGGAATAGATTTTATGCAACTGCTTATGGTCTTCACTGTATCATTTAGTCTAGCATCGATCTTGCTAGTGATGATTCTTGGATACTATGCTGTATTGAATGGCAATGGTAGAAGAAACAGTAATGCATTTTAGGGAAAATTGTGCAACTTTCTGAATGAAAATTTAATTCTTTAGAATCTAAAATATAAGATACTTTTGAATTGTTCTGAATAACTTCTTTGCATATATATACACAATTTCTCAAATTAAAATTTTAATTTACATCAATTTGATTTTATGTTTTAATAGCAATAGCAATAGCACTTAGACTTTATATTGCTTTACAGCTCTCTCTAACTAGTTTACAGAGTCAGCATATTGCTCCCAACAATCTAGGTCCTCATTTTACCAACTTCAGAAGGATGGGAAGGCTGCAATAATGCATTGTAACCACTGCATTACCACAGCTCAAATGATTGTGATTCTTCAGATCAAATTATTTATTGAATATTAATTTCAGATGTAAACTAGAACTTGATTTATTTTTATTGCAGCAAATGATGAACGACCAGTTTAAGGCATCAAGCTAGAAACCAGCTGAGTGACCTTGGGCCAGTCACTCTCTCTTAGCTCTAGAAAAAAGTCAAGGAAAACCACTTCCAAAAATCTTGCCAAGGAAACTGCAATGGGACTACTCTAGACAGTTGCCAGGAATTAAATCTCATGCAAAAACATAAAATAAACACCCACACCCACACACATTTAATGAAAGCTCTAGAAAACTGAGCTCCAAGAAGTGAAATTATAAATCAATAAGAAAAAGTATCATGGGTATAAGTCTATTGCACGTGCAAACTCAATGCAGTTTTATCTTTAGTTTCTACCAGAAGACATTATATAATATAAAATCATACTATATAAAAATAAGACCCTACATTAAACTAAATTTTAAATGAAAGAAGAGACCCTGCAGTGCATCTACTGGAAGCATTCACAACAGAATTTACAAGAAGAATAACATAGTCATGGAAAAAAGTATAACAGTGTTGTGATTTGCAGAATATGTGCCATACATACAGTATATGCATACCCATAGGAGATCCAAAGTATATCTGTACCAAATGTAAACCAACTGAAAGACTTGAGGAAAACGTTAAGGGTCCAAAGGAAGAAGTAAAGGGTTTAGAGAAAAGTCTAGCCACTATGAGACTCAAACAACAAAATGAGAAACTCCAACTTAAGGAAGACTGTAAACAAACTGAACACAGTAAGGAAGAATTAACTACCAGAGAAAATGAATCTTTAAGATAGATCAATGGCAACACAGAAGAAAAAAAATAAGAACATTGTCCATGCAGTCCAACCCAGTCCAGTCCAGTCAAGCCCCATTGGACCTAAGCAATCAATTTCATAGCCTCCCCTTGGAAGAAAGTATGCAAACATCTGGTGAAGAGACACCATCAAGTGTACCAGTGATATGAAGAAAAGTAGACCAGACTGCCCCAAGAAAAGAAAGGGATGTGTTGTGGATAGAAGATTTACTACTCAAAAGAACAGAATCAGCAATTTGTAGATCAGACAATCTTTCTAGAGCAGGGGTCGCCAATCTTTTGGACCTCATAATTTTAAATCCCGGGAACCACTAACCGGTCCTGTGGGCATGGCCTAATTTGTGGATGTGGCTTGGTGGTCATGTGACTGGCTGGGCATGGCTTGTATGTAAATATTATAAATATTTATATAAATATTGAATTTTTTTATTAAAAAGAGCAACTTTTACACAAAATGAGGCAAAGCAGGCAGGCAAATTGAATTGCTCACAGAATCACAGATTCATTCAGAGATCTATCTATCTGCCATCGGCTAGCTCAGTCTGTCATAAAATTTGCCTGCAAGCAAACTCACAAAATTAACTCACAACACACGATGTATGTAAATATTGAATTTTTTATTTAAAAAAAGAGCAATTTTTACCCAAAATCAGGAAAAGCAGGCAGGCAGCTTGAGTTGCTCACAGAATTATTCAGTGATTTATCCATCTGCCATCGGCTAGCTTAATCTGTCACATAAAATTTGCTTGCTGTGAGTCTGCATTGAATAATAGAACTTTCAGTCTTAAGGGAGGTTCTGCTGTGCTTAAAAACAGAGCTGAAGATCTAAAGACTAGCTAGAAAGCAAAAAATCCAACCCTTTCCTGCTTCCTAGCTAATCTAAATCTCCCGGTACAGCAGAACAGCTGATGGTCAGGAAAAAAAGGAAAAATAGCAATTTAGCAGGCAAGTTTGCTGGGTAAGGAGTGAATGGGTGGACAGGGTTCCCATAGGCCATGTGGGCGGAGCAGCCTTGTATTTCTGCGCAGCCTGGTTTAATTGTTTTGGGGGGTGAGATTTCTCTGTGGCCCACCAAAATTTTCTCACGGCCCACCAGTTGGCAACTGCTGTTCTAGTGAGTATGTTTTCTCCCAAGAGCAAAAATCAAAGATTCTGAAAACATCAGGAGATTATGAGCAGATAGCCATGAAAGCCAAAGCAATGGGAGTAAACATTCAAAGAGGGATGGAGGATTCTAGAAGTAAACTGGTGGTTCAAGGAATGTAGTCAAGAGAATTCTGTATTCCTAGACCATGATCTACAATACCTACCTGAATGGCTTCTGGCAGGGGATGGGTTACACCTTACAATAATTGGAAAGAACATTTTCCAATTAGCAAATGACTTTAAACTTGAACTGGAGAGGGGGGGAGACCAGTTTTTAGGACCTAATGTCAAGATAAATCTCAAGGCAATCATTAATGATGAGAAAGAAGGGTAACTCATGTACAAAATAGGAGATGTAGGAACCAAATGCAGGATCAATCATAAAGGACAGATACCTATACACTAACACTCAAAGGATGAGGAATAAACAGGGCAAACCTGAAGTCCTAGTGTGGGCAGATACAACACTGTTACCTTTACAAAAACCTGGTGGCATAAATTCCATGACTGGAATGTACTGCTAGCAGGATTTAAATTAGAATAATAGATTGGAAGGGACCTTGAAGGCCTTCTAGTTCAACCCCCTTCTGAAGCAGGAAACCCTATACCATTTCAGACAAATGGTTGTCCAATCTCTTCTTAAAAACTTCCAGTGTTGGAGCATTCACAACTTCTGGAAGCAAATTGTTCCACTGGTTGATTGTTTTAACTGTCAGGAAATTTCTTCTTAGTTCTAGATTGCTTCTCTCTTTGATTAGTTTCCATCCATTGTTTCTTGTCCTGCCCTCAAGTGTTCTGGAGAAAAGGTTGATTCCCTCTTCTTTGTGGTAGCCCCTGAGATATGACTACATTGCTATCATGTCATCCCTAGTCCTTCTTTTCATTAAACTAGATGTACCCAATTCCAGCAACTGTTCTTTATATGTTTTAGTCTCCAGTCCCCTAATCATCTTTGATGTTTTTCTCTGCACTTTTTCTAGAGTCTCAACATCTTTTTTACACCATGGCGACCAAAACTGGATGCAGTATTCCAAGTGTGGCCTTACCAAGGCATTATAAAGTTGTATTAACACTTCATATGATCTTGATTCTATTCCTCTGTTAATGCAGCCTAGAACTGTGTTGGATTTTTTGGCAGATGTAGCACCCTGCTGGCTCGTATTTAAGTGATTCCAAGATCTCTCTCACAGTTACTACTATTGAGTGAGGTATCACTTATACTGTATCTGTGCATTTGGTTTTTCTTACCTAAATGTAGAATCTTACTTTTTTCACCACTGAGTTTCATTTTATTAGATAGCGCCCAATGTTCAAGTCTGTCAAGATCCTTCTGAATCTTAAGCCTATCTTCTGGAGTGTTGGCTATTCCTGACAGCTTGATGTCATCTGCAAATTTAATGAGTTCCCCATCTATCCCCCCCATCAAATCATTGGTGAAGATGTTAAAGAGTACTGGGCCTAAAACAGAGCTTTGGGGTACCGCACTGCATATTTCCCTCCATGTAAATGCAGTTCCATTGAGGACCACTCATCGAGTGCAGTTAGTCAGCCAGTTATAAATCTATCTGGTTCTGATTTTGTCTATACCAGATGGAATCATAACTGGCTGACCAACCACACTCAATGAATTTGTTCAATAGAAACAGACCTAACAAAAAGGAGATGGAGTTCTTTTATATAAAAAAATAAGCACACCTCTACAGAAATGTAGAAAATGAAGTATGAAAATCTTGGATGTATTTGAGTTAATATAAAAGGAAAAAGAAATGACCTTGCCATGAGTATATATTACAAACCACCCAACCAAACAGAGAAAATAGATGAACTTTTTGCTAATTAGTTAACTAAGGTGTGCAGGTGTGCAATTTTAATTACACTGACCTCAACAGGGAAATGCTGCACCAAGTGGGAGATCAAACAGATTCGTGACAAACCTAGGAGACCCCTTCCCCTTTGGGAAGCAGAGGGTCAGCTACATTGGACTTCATTTTTTACTAATAGGGATGAAAAGATAGAGGGGGTTCAAGATGTGGTCACTTTGGAGGAGAGTGATTATGTCATATTGGAATTCCATATAACACAGGCACAAATAATAAAACAAAATCAAATAAGTTTCTTAGACTTTAAGAGAGCTGATTTCAAACAACTTAGAGAATGATTAGGAAGGATTCCATTAATGGAAATCTGAAAGGAGAAACAACTCAGGAAGCTTGGTAACACTAAAAAAATGAGATTATAAAAGCGTAGTCTAAAGAAATACCACTGAGAAAGAAAAACAAGAGACTCCAGATGAAACCAACCTGGTTGCAGAAAGAGGTCTCTGATAAATCAAGAGAGAAAAAAACAAGTATAAAAAATGGAAAGAGGGGAACATAACTAAAACAAATAGTTAACTAAGCAAATAGCTGAAATCTGCAAAGACAAAGTCAGGAAAGCTATGGTTCAGAATAAACTAAGGCATGCAACAAATGTCAAACACAATAGCAATAAGTTTCAACATGTAAAAAACAAAATAGTCAAGGAAAGATAGAGATTCTAATGGGAGAAGATGGCAAGGAGATGAATGATAGCAGGGAGAAAGTGGAACTGCTTATTTCATTATTTGCATCTGTTTTTATACAAAGGAAAAAATTGTCCAACTTGTCAAAAGCAATAACCCAGCCCCATGGTTGATGTATCAACCATATTCCAATCCCAAACCTGGATAAATGAGGAAGGTTAGGGAAAGCACTGGCGAACTATCCTGTAAAAAATCACCAGAACACTTAATGGCAATAAATCAACATGACTCAGATATGGATACCAACAATGGACCCTCCAGGCTGGAGGGTAGCCTGCAAGCTACTGGAGAAGAACGACTAGCTTTTGAATAATCAGGGATTTATGATGACATTGGAGGAAAGCCTTTGGAAACCCCAATAATTCATGGTGCCCATGACAGAAGAGGTCATCTATGCTGTACAAAGTTATATCAAATTGGAATGTGGAATGTTAGAGGAATGTCCCTTAGGAAGCCTGAGGGAAATGTAAATGTAAAAAGAGAAATATTTAGGGTATTGTATATATGCATCATGTTTTATATTATTGTATATAAACAAGTTTCTTCTATAAATGAATCCTGCTACTAAATTATTTACTTGTGTGCTGGTTGGATTGTTGCAACTCTGACACCACTAAAGAGAGAAGATGGCAAGGAAGTAACAGGCAGCGAAGAGAAAGCAGAGCTGCTTAACTCATTCTTCACAGTGGTCTTCACACAAAAAGAAACAATTGTCCAATCTACCAAAAATATAACTGTAAAAGAAAAACTAGAAATAAAAATTAAAATAAGCCAAAAAAATGGTAAGCGAACACCTGTCTGATCTTGATGAATATTAATCACCAGGACCTGAGAGATCTAAAGGAGCTGGCAGATTTATCTCAGAACCACTGTATCACATCTTCCAAAATTCCTGGAGCACCGGGGAACTACCAGAGGATTGGAAAAGAGCTGATGTGGTTCCCATCTTCAAAAAAGGGGAAAAAACCAGACCCAGGAAACTACAGATCAATCAGACTACCATCAAGGGAAGATACTGGAAAAGATAATTTAAAATAATTTAAAAAACCACAGATCTGCCAACATCTAGAAACAAGTAAAGTAATAACTAGAAATCAACATGAGTTTGTTAAAAATAGATCATGCCAAACCAATCTCATTTAATTCTTCAACATAGTGATTAAATTAGTAGACCAGAGAGGTACTGTGGACATAATATACTTAAACTTCAGCAATGCATTTGACAAAGTAGACCGCAACTTATTTCTTGGTAAGCTAGAAAAAAGTGGATAGATAGAATCATCTCCAGATGGATTTGCAACTGGCTGACAAACCATATTCAATGAGTAGTACTACATCTACATGGAGGGAAGTAAGCAGTGGGGTACCATAAGATTCCCTCCTAGGCCCAGCACTCTTCAATATCTTCATAAACCAATATCTTCAATATCTTCATCTAGGAATAGCTAACACTCTAATGATAGGCTCAAGATCCAGATGGAACACTGGGTCCTATCTAACAAAAGGAAATTCAATGTAGAGAATAGTAAAGTCTTACACTTAGGAAAAAAAAGTACACATATAGACTGGGTGAAAATAGGCTTAATAGCAGTAACTGTGAGAGGGATCTTGAGTCTTAGTGGACAACCAGTTAAATATGAGCCAGCAGTGTGCGGTGGCAGCCAAAAAAGCCAATGCAATCATAAGTTGCATGAACAGAGGGATACAATCAAGATCAAGTGAGGTACTAATATCATTCTATAAAGCTTTAGCAAGACCACACCTAGAGTACTGCATCCAGATTTGGTCACCACACTATAAAAAGATGTTGAGAAGAACATGGCAACCAGGATGATTAGGGGACTGGAGACTAAAATATATGAAGAACGGTTACAGGAACTGGGCATGGCTAGTCTAGTGAAGAGAAGGACCAGGGGAGACATGATAGCAGTGTTCCAATATTTGAGAGGCTGCCACAGAGAGGAGGGGGTCAAGCTATTTTAAGGCATCTATAGGCCAGACAAGGAATAAGGATAGAAACTGATCAAGGGGAGATTCAGCCTAGAAATAAGGAGAATTTTTTCTGACAGTGAGAATAATCAACCAATAGAACACCTTGCCTTTGGAAGTTGTGGGAGCTTCATCACTTGAGACTTTCAAGAAGAGATTGGACTGTCATTTGTCAGAAATGGTGTAGGGTCTCCTGCTTGGGTGGGGGTTAGACTAGATGACCTACAAGGTCCCTTCCAATTCTGTTAAGCTATATCTGAGGACGGGTTTAACAATTCAGTACATTCCGCTGAAAGCAAAGCACAACCCCTGGTCTTGGTTGGACATTTGATTTATGTCTGCAGTTTCTCAAAGTGACTCAAGGTAACAGTACACTTAACACAAAGTCAGGGGATTAAAAAAAATAATTCTGTGCATAGTGCTCCTTCCTCAAATTCTCATCACAATCTCAGGTTTTACAGATACAGGAATATCTTGGCATGTAGGGGGGAGGGGGGGCTCTCTGTCTGCTTACTTCCCTCCCTCCTGACATTCTGATCGATTGGGCAGCAGCACATCTCAACTGTCACACATTGTTGCTTTGTCTGGTGGGCTGTGAATCAGCCAGCGATCCTGCACAGCATTCCAGCATCCTGGCTGGAGAAACCTGGCTTGTTAGATATGCCTTCAGACTTGATTTGTTTTGTTTTGCTTGTTAACCAACTACAACCTTTCTGTTGAATGCCTGATAGCACTGCTTCTTTTCAGAGGAACATCAGAGGAGTACATAGACAAGCAGTTGACTGTGATAACGACAGCTACTAAATAAATAATTTACTTTTAATATAGGTATTATTACAGTTATTATAGTTCATTGTCTGACATGCCCTTCTTGAATATGCATTGCTTTTATCAGCCATGACAGAAATATAGCAATTTCAGATATGAAATTTTGCATGGGCCCTGTGTCACCACAGTTCTGTCAAGAGGGAGCTAATAAATCATGTGCTTCCATTTGACATGTTCAGTTTCTCTTGGCTGGCTTCAGAAGCTGGTTGTTGTACTGTAAGCTAGCAGGTTTGCAGAGAAGAAGGCATGTTACTAAAATACCTTCATCTGCCCATATAAATTATGTACAGAATGTTAGAAATTACATAACTCTTTATTTTTAAGAAAACCACCACTAATCCAGTTGCTACATGGGATGCTACTACTCACTGCTTTTAGGAGGAGGATAAGGTTCTTTTGAAAACTGGGATATGTGTGTGCGTGTGTGTGCATGTGCACATTAATTAAGAACCTGTTTTTGTAAAAATTGAGCAGCTCACTATGATGGAGTAACTTCAATGCCAAACAGTTTTAGGATGTTTGCGTAACACTTTCAGCAGAGCACTTTTTAAGGAGAAAGCAAATTGGGGGACACTGTATATGCCTGCCCATTTATGGAGAGAGATAAAATCTTATCATTCCTTTCAAAAAAATTTTCTTGCTAAGGCATATTAAATGGGTTTAGGTTAGGATTGTCATAGATTTTGGAAAAAAGAAATCTGTTTTCTGCTATTTGACTCCAATATTTTAGCAGTTTGTCCTGTTTATTATACTTGGAAACAAAATGAATACAAATCAATCTACGTATTTGATCACCTATATCATCAAGACTGCAACAATTCCCAGTCAGCAAGATGGTGAAAGGGGTTAGAAACTGCTTTCAGCATACTTTTCTTACCTAACAAGATGATTTAAATTTTCTTTCTATCTTTGAAAATATGACCTACCATTTGTCATTTAATAAGTATTCTCTTTATTCCATACATGGCATTCCTAAAAAATGTTCTATAGTGTTGGGGGCAAAACCAAACAATATGCCTTCCCAATTCAATATATTCCTCAATACATTCCTAAAAGAAAAGTGAATTCTTTTAATTGTGATTTTTGAGACAGTTATAACTTAATCACTGGCTCATATTTGATAATCCAAATGTTATAGGAAATTTCATCATCTGATTTGCTGAAGTAAAGACATATTATGTCTATAGTATTCCAGCAATCTATGTCAGGTTCTCCCTGATCCATAAAGAAGATGCAATTAGCCTGCCAAGATTTATTCCTGACAATTCGATACTAGCCTCTTCTAATAGGTTTACATGGTGCTTACATGTTGTTGACTTTCACATTTGCTTTCGACTCTTCCAAAACTTCAGTGCAAATTAGTCAATCTCCTTTCTCCTCTGTTAGGGATAAGATTATCCTTCAACTACTTTATCTATTCTCCAGGATTTTTCAAATGAGCCAGACTATCAAGTGTAATACATTGGAGTTCTGAACTTAAAGTATGCTGCAGATTTTAAAAAGACCAATTACCAATGATACATTTTAGCCTTGGAAACAGAATTGATTATAATGTTTTGCCAAAGTTTTGCTATATGTTAGTGGCTGCTTACAGTTTTAAATTGCCTGGGAAAATACACACTTACATGAAAAGCATTATACTTTATAGCACAAACATTTGTTAATATAATTGACTGAAACCTTTTAATGGAGACTTAGCAAGGGAGCAGATGTTTGATATTTCTAAAACAAATGTTCTCATAATTAATTGGTCATTAGTGTTTGACAAGGTTATTAAGACAGCTATTAGCTAGAAGATGGGAGAGTTTGTTGCAACAATCAAAACTAGATTTTATTATACTCATCTGAAAACAACAGCTCTTCATACTACAATAAAACATACAGATGTTCCATTTGTCACACTAAGGTAGGATGGGCATTTTTCATACTGAAAGCTAATCTATATTTTTCCATGTTATATCAAAACTTATGAAATATTTTGTAAATTTATTTTTGATTTTGATTCAAACTAGTTATTGTAGTTTATACTGGCTATTTGTCTATTTCATTTCAGAATAATAAATATGACTTATTTATGTACTATCTGTAAGATGAGTAAGTTATATTTCAGCAGGTAGACAGTGGGGATATAAATTATATGAATGACACTAAACCACACAAAATTAGAATATGTTGATCACTGCCATAAGATGTGTCTTTGATTACTACATGCAAATAGCTAGCAACAAAAGATATATGCAGCTTACAACTGCTTTTGGTAAAAAAAAATTTGGAAGTTGTTATTTTTCTTTCTCTTTTCAAACTTAAGATGAAAAAGCAGGGATGTGTATGTAAACATAGAAATCAGAATGTGTCTATCCTGCTTAACTGAACTTGAAAATAAACTGCATCCCTTGAGGAATTCTCTCTTAGGTAGGCTGCCATGCATCAAGTCCTGTTTAAAATTGCACATTCATGTTTGGGTAACTTTATGGCAGAATATGTAGTTAAGATTTCTCCTTCTGAGCACTGAAATGCTTGCCTTATGCCAGCAGCCTGTATATGATGACAGGAGCCATTTTTCTGATAAGCCTCGCCATTACAATTCTGGTTAGAATATAAACCTAGAGATTACATTTTTTACTTGATCGGCAAACGGATATAAATAAAAAAGAATGCCAAGAAACCATTTGAATACAATTCCCACCATTATTACTACCAATGGAATCATGTTGTGGCTATTTTCACAAAATTACAAACTCATTCTAATTAGTTTAACTTTAATGTCATTATTGATAACTCAAACTTTGGACTGGGAGAAAACATGCTGTTAAATGAGTCCCGTTTTAAAACAAAAGCTTTGATCGAACAACCCTATTCATCCTACTGACTAATTTTGCAAAAGTACTTAATCTTGCTAGGAAAAGCAGAGCCAGTTCCCCGACTATGGGAGATGAGTGAGGTGGGTAACTGAGCCTGGTAGGGCTGCTTTTCTGTGGCGTCCTGGTCCTCTGGAATAGATTCCCACTGAAAGTTATATTAGTTCACTTTAACCATCTTCCAAAAGCAATTGACACTATACTTGAGAGTATTGGGCACTGTGGATTGTCTGTTTCATTTCTCCCTCTATTGCTGGAGAAATGAAGCCGAATGGGGGATATTATATTTTATTAAACAGCTCACTGAGTAAGAGAAGAAAATCAGAATAGGGTTGGAAGGGATCTTGGACTTCTTCTAGTCCAACCCTGTGCTCAAGCAGAAGACCCTAGACTCGTTTCAGATAAGTGGCTATTCAATTTTTTTCTTTAACATTTTCATTGATGAAGCACCCGCAGCATTCTGATGGCACATTTGAAATATATATGCCCATGACTAATAGAGCTCTAGCAGCTACTTCCAGGTGGTTTATTGGGCTCTCCAACCTACCAAACCTTTTTTTTTCTTCAAGATGTTTGAAAAACAGCTGAATGGGCCTATATCATATTCCAAAATCAAGAACCAATCTGTGGTAACTTCATTTACAAATGCTTCTGAGCATCAGAAACATAGGAATGAAATTGGATACTAAAGAACATGATCTCTGTGTTGTGTATTGAGATTCCATCTCTCCATGCTACTACTATTCTGACTGTTTCAAACACATCCATGATGGAGGCTCTTTTGTGAGGACACCCTAGCAAGCCGTCCAAATTCCATATGTGCTAATTGTCTATGTTCTAGTTGAAAGAATTCCAGTACAGTGATACCTTGGTACTCAACTGTTTTGAAACTCTTCAAATTTGATATTCAATGCATTTTGTAAACATTTTTTCCTGGTTCTCATATGTTTGGTACTCAGTGCACAAGCTAGAACTTATCAGGGTTGGCTGCCTTGTGACTCACTACATTATTCCTTAGGGGAGAAATTTATTTGGTACTCATTGCACCTCCTAGAACCAATTGAGATACCATTGTAGTTCTCAAAACATTTTTTCCTGTTGAACACAGTTGTTTGATTTCTACCAATCTCTGTTCAACTACTTCTTTTTCCTTAGGTAAATAATTGTGCATACATTGGCCATGGACTGAACTAATTTTTCAGTTTGTTCCTCATATTTGTAGAAAATTATTAGTTTCCTTCACAGATTGGGCAATCCTATTACAGTATTCTTAATTTATATTGTAGAATCTTGCTCTGTGTTGCCAGAACTATAAAATGAAAAGAGGAATTGTAAATTCACAATTTGGTGAATGTCATGCTAAAAACATATCTTTGAAATGTATAAAATTTGTCCCTTTTTTCTTATTTTATTATTGCCTAGAAATACCGGAGACTCAATTATTGCTTTATTACTGGGCTTCTTTGAGCCAACCCATCATGCAGTGTCCTTCTGCCTGACATATACTTTCCTCTTGTCCACTCCTCCAACTAAAATGGCCAGAGGTGCAGACGTTGACCTCTTTATGAAAATCTAGGAGGGTAGTTAGCACAAAGCAGTCCTCAAACTTTTCCCAATGCAAGTTATAAGCTCATGTAAGTCTATATAAGATACTTTTCTTTGGATTATTTTATTTTGGAATCTATTTATAAGTAGATTTTTGTCCATAATTGGAATATTTTCACTGAAATATTCTTAATAAGCATGCAAGTCAGAAGCTGTCATATGTGGCAAGATTTATTTCAAAATGTTATTTTACTGGATAAATAATTTCACTAATCAACAACCCAGTTCATTTCTCCCAGATGTAGAACATCAATTTCCACTGATTACTTAGCCTGATGAGTTTTTGTCCATTGATATTTCAGCTTAATTCATATGCAAGTTTCTTTGTGAGGAAGTGTCAGTCTTACAAGGTAGACTAGACAGAAAACATGATCAGAGAGCTAATTCTACTTTATTACAAGGTTGCCTTAATCGAATCTTGCAGATCTGAGCATACCTGGGTCTCCCCACCCTCTTTGCAACCCCCAAACTAGGGAAGGTCTCTTCTGAGTCTCTTCCACTGCAAGAATTTCTCAGTTACTCCTTTAGTTGTATTCCTTTTGTCCTGTCTCTCAAAGCCATTCCCACATATCATTACTGGAAGGATCCTTTATATAGCTTGGGCAATTTGTGCTGTAGTATCTTAAATTGCAAACTGAACTGGAATTATTATTATTATTATTATTATTATTATTATTATTATTATTATTATTATTATTATTATTATTATTAATTATTATTATTATTATTATTATTATTATTATTTATTACTTATCCTATATGGAGAACCATTTCATGTGAACAAATTGCAGCATCAAAACAACAGCATGCAGCCATGGTTTTATGGAGCTACTATTATGCAAATAGCATATATGAGTTCACACATTCAAACTTTCATGACAAAGTCTTCATAGCAATGTTCACAACAATCCAACCAATAGTGTTTAGTAATTCTCTAATAATAATGGGAAGGGGTCAACAATTTGCACTAGAACTGACCATCAGAGCTGACTGGAAATTTGAAGAAGGTATTTGAAATATTCTAAAGCAGATAATTTTTTCATACACATAAGAATTCCCAGTTATTCCATATTATGACCTGTGTGGAGAAAGAGAAAATATGGTTCTTTCCAATTTTCATTTATTGTAATAAAATATGCTTAGCTGTCTTACTGAAATTTTATTTTATCAAAATGTTTTTTATTCATTAAATTATTTTCATGTCCCTGAAGTGTTTTTTTAGATTTCATATGGGAGTAGTACATGGTTTGCCTTGCACTGTGCTTTGGAAGTACTTTTCACATTTCTCAATGACAGAACCATGTTAGTAAGAGCTGCAGCAACTTGGAGTAAGCTTGCTTAAGAAATAGAGAAGACAAAATCACCCCTGCCCAGTGATTCTACTGACAAGGAACAGCAGGGGAACAAAGTAATCTGGAATAAGAATGCCTTGGAATTATAATTTCTCTTACAATCTTTCTAGCCTCTTAACTAAATTTGCCTAGATCGTGCCCATAATGTGCAAATTACTGATTATGAATATTTTCTTCAATGACATGACTAAAATAACCGTTTTCTTCTTTATTAACCTGATGGAAGGAGCAAAGAGCCATAACAAATAATCTTTAAAATAATATATAATTGATAGTAAATACCAAGAGTCATTAAATCTAAAATAAGTCTTTACGTAGAGAATAAAGTGTGGAATGTTAGGGCCATATTGGCAGCATCACCAAGCTTTGGAATGGAAGTCTTGGAGAACTATGCTTAAGGAACCCTTGAGCAAAAATCATTTGGGGCAGGAATTCAGATGAAAGCATGCATGACAGATGATTGTCCGTTTTGTATGAATACTTCAGTGAAGGCAAATTTGTTTTCCTATAAATTAATCCCTTATTGCTACTCTGACATGACAGAGAATCATTTCACTTTCCTCATGTGACATCCATTCGGTTATTTGAAGAATACTGTCACAGTGTCACATCCTCCCTGAGTGTTCTTTGGACTAAACATTCTAATTCCTTCAAACTCTTCTCACAGGACTTAATATCTAACCCTTTGATCATATTCCCTGGTTATTTCTAAGCATATTCCATGTTGCCTGAATTCTTCCAAAAGCCTAGTGTCTATAACTTAAGATAGTATTTGGGATCTGGTCAATGAAAATAAAATAGAGCAACTTTCTTTCATAATTTTAAAACTGTATTTCTGTTATAATATGTAGTCTAATATTACATTTGTCTTTTTTGAAGCAATGTCACATTGCAGACACTTAGCTTATTATTAATCAAATATTTTTCAGAAATATTATTACTAGGCCAGACATCCCTTGTTGCACATTATATATTTTGTTTGCTTCATTGAACAACTTTGCATTTCTCTCACTAAGTTTTAGTCAGCCAAACAGCTAAAGTGCTGCCTATACTATATTCCTGTGATGCAAGAAACAAGAAGTCTAATATATATTTTTAGAAGAAATATTTGGACTGACATACTTCTTTGAGTTAATTCATAGCTCTGGGCTTTATTTCATCCAAGGATTTTGAACAGAAAAGTATATAATTAAACATTAGTTTTAATGGAAACCCTACAACCATATACCTATGAAGTAAAATTGGTAATTGTGTTTCCTTTTCATATCTTATTTTTCTCTGACCTATCCATTAACTAGTATGGCAGATCACCAACTATTTACAGAAATTATAACTAATGTTATAATGAGTTTGGGAGGGGAATCTATGTAAAACCTGATTAATCCAGCATTGAACACTATCTGTACATAATCAACTGTACATAAGCAACCAAGTGATTACATCAATAAGCATTGTTTGGACTTACCTTAAACTCCTCTAGGATTTTGTAACTTTTCCCATGGTATTCACAAAAGTTCTTCACTTCTTTGCATTCTGGACAACATCCATTGTGTTCTACTTTAGTACACTTTGGGTGGATTTTGGGGCATTCTGGTTGGTCACAAATAGGCCCATCTTCGGTACAAACACATGGGCAGTTGGAATGCCCAGGGAAAAAACGCTCCCCAAGTTTGTATACAAAACCACTGTCATCTACACATCCTTTCCCTCGATAGTCATCAAAAATCAGATTATTATCATTATTTGAAATCTGGTCACCTTCATCAGCAGGGTAGTCTTCATGATTGAAAGCAGCTGGAGTGACCAAAGAAGGAATTAGCAACAGAAATATGTAGGCTTCATGAATATGAAGAGCCATTCCCCCTCCTGAGCTTCTGAGTATGGTGCTTATATCAGATATGTATGGATGCTTCCATGGAGAGGCCAATGTGATGCACTGAAAACATATATATAAAAAAGAAATTGAAACATGTTTTTCCCCCCTCAAAAATGCATTTCCCCCTACTCCTTTGTGCCTTCCATCTGCCAGGCTTTAGCTCTTTAGAAATCCTGTCTTCTATCAATTCTTAAAATAGCAAAGTAAACCAGTCCATATTTCTATCCTGATTCTAGTAATAACAAACAGGAAAACATGCACGTAACCTGAATAGTCTTCAAGTTGCACAGGCTCTTTTCTGTTGCAAGGAAATGTTAATTCATCTTGATTTCAATGGCATATGCTCTGTGCATTTCAATATTTTAGTTTAAAAGTAAAGTAGAACAATATTCTCACCAAATTAAAGAAATAATGCAAAACATTTCCTTGCCATATTTTTGATTCAAGCTTTTCTTCATAAACTACATTGTAATAAATAGAAAGTATGAGAAAATGTTATTTGGTCATTTTGCCTGTTAGTTAAAAAGATGAAAATAAGATGCTGCATCTTTACATTTGCCAGGTTCTTATCTAATTACCATGTTGAATATTTATATTGTAAACAATTGCAAATCAAACATATTTTATAGGATAGCTTGCACATTTATTACTCACAGATATAGTTCTTTTTGCTTTTACTAAATTGCTATAAATGATACTTTTAAGGATGGGACTAAGCAAAGATATTGCTTTCAACCCAGGTTAAGTGTCCAACACCTTTCAAAATATGTATTTTCATGAAAAGTAAAATGAAAAGAGCATTTGCATTTTAAAGATCCTTTACAATCAAATTATATTTAAGATACTAGGAGGCTTAATCATTTAAAATTGCTGAATTTTTACACTGTATATCTGTAATCTGTCCTTAAAACAGGTTCATCCTGGCTTTTTCTTAGTAAGACCTCCATTGTGCTCTCCTGAAGATTGACGTCACATCAAGATCCAGTAGTAGTTGCCCATATATATCTGTGCTTATACTTGTAGCTACCAGTTGTTTTTCTCCTGCTTTTACATTTTTGGTCTCTTTTTTAGGTTTCAGAAATGGCATTTCATCAAATTATTACAAATGTGATACCTTACTCACCATATGCAGTCCAAAGCCAGTAAGTGAATAGAGTTTCTCAGTAGGCCATGTCACTTCATTTTCTTATACATCCATATGTGCATGGAGAACCAATAATTCACACCACATGTTTCATTTGAAATTGCAGAAAGCCTTGCTGCTTTATTAAACATTACTTCTATTCTCCTGTTTTCCTATTGATTATAGTCAATAATGTACCCCTCACATTGGTACATTACTCTTACTCTGGTACAGCTCCTCTAATCAAAGATTTGAAAATTGATATAATAGGATTCCATCTTTTTTATGAATTTGGACAGTAAAATATCTTGATGAAATAATTTCTAACAAAATTTATAATAAAATGCTCTATTGTCAAGTGATGTTTTGATTCATTGCATATGAAACATGCAACTGCAAATTAAACAATAGCCTAGCCTATTCTGCTTGTCTGATACTATGGGATCAAATGGGTTAGTAATTAATATTATACCAGTGTGCAGATTCCAGTAGCAATAGAATTATGGTTCTCATACAAATAAATGCAAAATGTACATAGATTATTTATATATTTATGTTCATTTATATATTATTTCACTGCCCAACAGAAATGACTCAGAGAATAGGCAATCTTTGTATCTTACAGAACTAGTAAAATAATTTGGTTGACAAAGTAGGCTCTTAAAATGCTTCTATAAAGAAAGACTGCATTTCAAAAGCTTGCTGTCTCATTGCTTATGCTCTAGGACATGATTTTACTACAATGGAAAATTTTACTGCAATTATGGGAGCCTTTCTTACAATCACAGTATTTTATTTCTGAATGATATAAAACTGTTTAGCTTGCCTTTCAGCTCTGAATAGACAGTCACTTGCATTCTACAGGTAGGCTTCAGTCTGCCATACTTAAAGCTAAGGAAACTTACATTTT
This sequence comes from Bungarus multicinctus, assembly GCA_023653725.1. Taxonomy (NCBI): domain Eukaryota; kingdom Metazoa; phylum Chordata; class Lepidosauria; order Squamata; family Elapidae; genus Bungarus; species Bungarus multicinctus. Next base: position 164,661,567 of record CM042836.1, read on the forward strand.
TTTGGCAAATTCAAAAGAAGCTATTTATTATAAGGACAGCAGGATTCAATCAATTTTGTCAAGCATCTGGGCAAAGGCAAAATCTATTTCAGAAAGTGGTACAAGGTTTCACTGCAGTAATTGATCATCCTAAATATTTTGCTTACAATTTATATATCTTTATTTTGATGCAGAGAAAAATGGGATGATAATGAAGTCGTTGGTTAAAAATAAAACTAAAACCATATATTATTTACATTTATTTGGTTTTTGAAAGGAGATATTAAGGTACTATTAAATATTTGGGAAATCAACATCATTTTCTCTTAAAAATGAGCACTTACCTACTCAGAGTGAATGGTAGGAAGAGTCACAAACCACAATGGATTTGTACTTCAGCAATATAGTAGGGAAAAAAACTCTTCTTAATTATATTGGTGCGGGAGTATTATGAAAAAATCTTTTTGTTTCTAAAGCCTCCCATGTCATAGAAGAACCTCAGCAGATCCCCAAGAGATGAAAGCTTTAGCCAACTGTTCAAAATTCAAAGCAATCAGTCATAAAAGGGTCCAAAGATAAGACTGCTTTATACAAAATAAGAGTCCAAAACAAAACAATAAAAACAAAAAATAAAAGAATCATCGTTCCAGGATTTTAAAAAAATCTATTTCCTTGGTTGCAGTCTTCAGGTCCATCAAAAATAAAATTAAAAAAAATCCCACTAAATCACTATATATATCAGCAAAAAGGCACACAAGGGTGGAGAATATGCTATGCTTCCAATTCCAGAAACAGCACCAGCATGCTAGAGCTCAGAGCCAATCCAGACTGAAATGCAGTCAGCAGCACCATCATGCTATGCTGCTTTCTAGAGGCTCTTCCCCAAATAAGCAGTGGGGTTCTTGTGGCTCTTAATCACAATAACAACTTTCAGCAAGATTCAGTATCCTGGATAGCAGCAGCCCAGCATCTATTCCTCCGGAGGGCATTCCATCAAGCAGTTGGAAATCTTCAGCACCACGGACAGCAGCCTGTGACTCTCATTTTGCATCATGCAGGCAGAACGTGCCGCTCCTCTGAGCAGCAAACTCCCCCCCCCCCCCCCCCCGCCCCTCCACCCCAGTCCGATGCATTTGCTCACTGGCATTAGATTTATCCTTAGGCACTTTTCTTAAGGAAAAGGTATTTTATAAAATGCCTCCTAAATGTTATCTACAACTGATGATCACCTTCATTGAAAAAAATCTGCTTATTTTCAAGGCACTAGGAAATCAGACTGCAGGACTACGTTACAGGAAGTGGAAGTAGGTAGACTGAAGCTTTCTGCATTTACTGAATGATTTGGCAAAGGTAACAACCAAGGCATTGGTCTGATTATTGCTTTGTTAATGCAGAACTCTCCCCCCCCCCGAAAATTACCACATTTGTTACATGTGAGTCTCAGTGTGTTTGAATATGCATGCATATTTTTAAAATGTTATATGGAGAAATATTAAGCTCCCATCCACCCCAAAAATTTTTTTTCGCAGAAACTGTAGTAAGTTATATATTTTATTATTTTCACAAAATGAGACAATCAGTTGTAGTTTTCACTATAATAACTTGAAAAGGGGTGGGGTAGGGGCTCTCTGCAGTTCATGTTTTCTGTCATTAGATGTCAATATGAAGCTATTTGTTCGGAAAAATGGCAAATTGTATATATTTTAATATATATTTAAATCCATGAAGAAAGATACAAGAAAAATAAAGTTTGGAATATTGTTTTCATTTAAGTAAGAATATAGATATTTTACTTAATGTAAAATGTAATTGTTTATTTCAGATGTTTATTTCAGATGAGGGCATTATAAGCCACCCTCAGTGCTATGAGATTTCTCTAAATAGTGGTCTCAATTCCAAATACGAATAGTGCCATCAGAACCACCTGAAATTAAATGTTCTGCCATATGATCAAATATTACACTCTGAACTTTATCTTCATGGCCCAATAAGCTGGCAAGATGTCCCGATTTGAGTTCCAAAGTCTTAACAGTTCCATCATTGCTTGCAACAGCTACAATATGACCTGTAATATAAAGTAAAAAGGTTTAAAAAATGGAAAAGCAAGTCTGTCAGTGAAGTGCTTGAGATAAAACAAAAATCTTAATTTGCAACTTTCTGTATATAATGATGAGCTCAGGTAACTCTGTGCTTTATTTTTTAAAAAGGCAAGTCAAACCAGTATTAGGGGAGACTGGGGGAGGAATTCTGCCTGGAAAGTACTTTGCTGATATTTTGAGTGATCTTGTTAACATCTACCTTGATATTTTATTTGATGATCTCTGTGAGTAAGCATTAATGATGTAATGATTCTCCATTTCTCTTAAAAGTTAGTTTCAGACAATAATAATGAAGATTCTGCTTTATTGCATGAATTTCGAACTATGAGTTAGTTCTGAAAAGTTCTATCTGAATCCTCATGTCCCCATACCAGTTAAACAAAAGCAGTAAATATTTATCCTTGTATTTGAAATACATATCATTTGTATGCTGATTATGTTTATCTTTATTTCTTGGAATAATCCAGAATGTGTTGAAACACTATTTATAAAAATGGTGAACAACTGTCTGGAGTTGTAACAGGGTTGATGAAGGTCAACAAGATGAAGATAAACTTGGACAAGATGGAGGCACTCTAAATAAATAATTCTACTTCAAGGTATCTAGAGTTGTCATCACCAACACAATTAATTTGCTCTTCCTCTTAGGAAATTCCTTCTAACAATCAATCAGAATCTGCTGTTTTGTAATCTGTCCTGCACTTGGGAGTAATAAAGAAAGAATAGGATTTGGCTGTCTTCTATGCATCATTTTTGAGGTATTTGAAGAATACTATCATACTATTCTCAGTTTTGTCTTTTAATATTATATATTCCTAATTCTTTTTTTAATAATGATTTTTATTAACATTTAAAAATACAAAGCTAAAATAACTAAGAAAAATAGGAAAAAGAGAAAAAGTGCAGGGGAAAAGAAATATATATATAAAGAAAGCACTTCCCCTTCATTAAGAAAGTAAAACAATTTCAGCAGCTACATGTATCCCCCAACTTATGACCACAACTGAGGCCAAAATTTGTTGGTAAGTTAAACATTTGTTAAGTAAGTTTTGCTCCATTTTATGACCTTCCTTGCCATAGTTGTTAACTGAATCACTATTGTTGTTAAGTTAATGATATGGTTCTTAAATACATCTGGTTTCTCCATTGACTTTGCTTGTCAGAAGATTGCAAAAGGTGATCACACAATCCCAGGACATTGCAACCATCATAAATATGAATCAGTTACCAAGCATCTGAATTTTGGTCATGTGACCACAGGGATGCTGCAATGGTTATAAGTGTGAAAAATGGTCATAAAGCACTTTTTCAGTGCCATTATTACTTCAAACAGTCACTAAATGAACTGCTGTAAGTCAAGGACTACCTGTATTACCTGCTCTAACTTTTCAACAAAATATCTTTTCTTCATGTATTCCATTTCTTATTTATAAACAAATTGTAATGCCTAAGAGTAACTAGAAATATCAACAACCTTTCAACCTTAATCAAACAAATCAGTTTTATATTCCTTTCCTTCTAAAACAGTAACTTATAATTTTCTTTAGAAGTACAATAAAACAATTCTCTTCCCATATCTTATCTCTTATCTATAAACAAATCTTAAAAGCCTTGACATTTAGATCTAGTCAAGGGATTAATCGTTAATTCCTTCAAATAGTGTCTCACAAGCTAATTTATTATCATTTCCTTTGTCTCATCTCAGAAATTTATTTACCAATTTAAAAATATAAAAAATAATATATTTTAACCTTAATCAAATAAACTAATTTTGTAACCATTCCTTTTATTTCTAACACCACAGCTAATCACTTTCTCTAAATATACAATAAAAAAGTCATGTCATATCTGTCAATAAATCTTTAAAGTCTAGTCCTGGTTGTTCTTAGAAACCCATTAAAAACATCATATATATTTTAACCTTGATCAAATAAACCAACTTTATATTCTTTCTTTTTGTTTTTAAAAATCCATTTCCCTGATTTATTAATTATGCATCCCTTTTAGTTATTAAGACAATTAGGACATGTCATTTAATGGGGTGAAACTTAATTTTGCTTTTTTTCAGTGATGGGTTTTAAAATATGTGTTTTTATATCAAGAATTCAAATCTGCTGTTATTTTGCCAACTGCACAACCTTTAACTTGGTATGATTAACCTACATCTGATCATATGCCCCACAAAAGTCTCTTATAACCCAAATACTGTTAACTTTATCTTCTCAAAATTACACCTTGTGCTCCAAAAATTAAAGTTTTTTTCTACATAAATCTTAGCTAAGCAAAAAATAATCAATGCAATCATAAACTATCATCAGAAAGCAATTCTCTGAGTTACAAAAATGTTTAAGTGAGATTCATCAAATCTTGCTTTGATAAAATAACCCTTACATTTTTCATGTGTATTAGGGCATGTCAAAATTTTCAACTTTCAATTTCCAAACATTAGGAGTGCTCAAAAGGTATGACATGCCTTGGGGATTATAAAAATATTCTGGTTATAATTTAGATGTGCTTGGTAAGTAACTATATAAATATCATAACTTTTTCACATTTTGTTTGTTTCATAGAAATTAGCCAATTTCATTTCTAAATCCAGTGTAGAATATTTTCCCATATGATTTTTGTAGCTTGTCATTTTTAAATCCAAATCCAAAACACTTATTCTCAGTTGTGTCCTCTTCTATCTCTTCTTTTATGGTAGCAAACAATCTTGATAGAAATTTCTTAGTGCATTGTCCCCAAATATCCTTTGAATTTGAATTGGAAAGTTATAATACTTTTCTCCATCCTGCATTCATTCCCCATTTCTCATCCCTTTAATTATAATATTTAGTTCTTTCTGATTGCTCCCAGTATTCAGTCTTCAAAAATTCTTCTTATTATGTTTTTCTCTAATCTACAACATTTTCCAATGGGAAAATTTCTTAGATTCAAAATCTTCATATATTTTAACAGGATTTAAAATAACCTACAGGAAGGATTCTTATAATACATTTCATTCCCCCGCCCCCCCAAACCATCTGGTCCATTTATAACTTTATAATTTATAACTTTTCAAAAATCAATATTTTAATCAACCATGTATTGTTTATGTCAGCTTTAAAAAAAAGTTCTTAAACTTACTGAAGCTTCTTTTGCTGAGGATTGAAGGAAAATCAACCAGTATGATGAAACTTCTTGTTCTTTAGGTTCTTAATATCCAAAAAGCCTTTAATAAGCAATTTTCTGAAGTGATTAAGAAAGGAAATGGGCAAACCCAATGACTATTAGAAGGCTCCAAATCATGTCTTGGGCAAAGCATATTTTTCCTTGGCTCCCAAAGCTCTAAAACTGTTGGATACAGCCTGGAATGGATGTATGGAATGCTTGTGGGTGACCACAGGTCCATCCCTTTGTCTGGAGAGGAATTTTGAGGTATCAATCCTTCTGTTGGCTCCTTGTTTTGCCCTTGCTTTCCTTAATATTAAATATTCCCAATTCCTTCATCTCTTTTCATACAACTTAGTTTTTAATCTCCTGATTATTCTTTTTGCCTTCTTTAAATCTTTTCTGATGTGAAAAACCTTGAAAAAGAACCTCCTCTTCCAATATGATGCTCAGAATTTAACACAATTCTTGAACTGAAGCCTGGGCAAAATGGAATAAAACTGAACCACACCCTTATAGATTACAACTTATACTCTGGTGATGCAGCCTCCAGTTGTATTCATCTTATTTATAGACACACCATACTGATTCCTATCCATAATCCTATTTTCAAGCAATGACTTCCATAGTCTGCTTCACAAGTATTTTGCCAAGCCAGGTACACCACATTCTATACATGATTTATATTCCAATAATCAGGGGTGTGATTCTGTTTTGCATAATTTTTGCACTCATCTATTGAATCTATCCCACTATTCTCTTCCCAACTGTTCAAACCTACAATGCAAATTTAAATATTATTTCTATCTTCTAGGGAATTAGGTATCCATTTTTGTGCAAACTGCATAATCATTTCTTCCAACTTTTCATTCAAGTAAACATGCATGCCTAAGATTGTGATACTCTATTCAGCAGTGTTTTTTCAGTCAGACATATATCCACTTAATTGTTTTGCTGTTCAGCCCATTCATACAAAGTTTGCTTGTTAATCAGAATGTTATGAAAGCCATTTTGTGATAGAATTGTAACTTTGAAATGATGTGCTGATAATTGATGTTAATTCCATACTCTCTTCAGTGCCAAATTAAATTGGCCCCATTTGTTTAAATATTTTATAAAATGTTAATGTCTGGAGTAAAATTCATTTTAAATCAATATTAGTTTGTTTTATAAGAAAGCCTTTCTGGTTTAGTTTTCTTGTTGATATTGTCTCTTGGTATTTAAAATAAAAATAACTATATATATATCCTCTGGTAACATAGATTATGTTCTTCATAAAATTAATACCTAACATCATATATGAATAGATATTTTTTAGCCATTTGCAAGGACTGGAAAGAAACAGGTTATTTTTATTATTTTTTTTCAGCAATCATGACAATGAGCAAGAAGCTAATATAAAAACTGAATTTGGATACAGTTCAAAGTGGTTTATCACTTGGAATGCAGTGAAGCAAGGATGCATATTGTTCCTCAAGTTGTTTAAATTATACAGTGAATATTACAACGCCAAAGCTGGAATCAAAATCAGAAGTCAAAACACTGACAATTTGAGATACACCGATGATATGACTTTTATTAGCCAATAACAAAGAACACTCTTTGTCAAAGTAAAAATAGAAACTTTGGATTTAATGTTAGAGAGTAAAAGATAATACTAACTTATATGTTTACAACTAATGGAAAATAAAAAAACAATAAAGATAGGCAATGTACATGAGAAGGGAGATTAATTACCTAGAGTGGAAGGGAATTAAAAACTTAGGCAGCACCATACGAATAAGGCTTTTTCAATGGCAATAAATATTGGAATAGTTTAAGCAATGGTCTTTCATATGGCTATGAAAGCAGGATTCTGAGAAAGAACAAAAATGGTCAATGTCTTTGAATTATAAATTTGAAGGCAAATAGTAAGAATAGCAAGAAAAAACAATCCATCAGTCCTGTCTGCTCCCTTGGAGCACTGATCAGCAAACATAAATTTAGGTCTAAAATTTGAGTGAATATTGGATTAGCAAAGTGATTATCAAGCTTAAAGGAAGTAAAAGGGGAATGTATCAGAGAGAGCAGAAGGATCAAAATAATGAAAGTGATTACAAGATTACCATTGGATGAGCCATTAGGATTATTGCTGGAGAATCTGTCTATCACCTGATTAAATCTACTAAACAGATTGTGGGTTGCAGTTAACTTCAGTGTAATGTATGTTTTGTTCTAAGTGAAATCAATGAACTTTTATTATATTTATCTTGTATATTGACTTCAGTAATGACACTCATATCTTGTTTAGGATTTTTCCTATTTTTAAATTTTTATCCTAAGGATTTATTCTATTTTCTCCTGATTAGTATTATAAAACTGAAAAAGGAGGTAGAATCATTATATTCTTAAATAATACAATGCTAACATTCAATTACATATTTTTGCAGTTGGAAAAATAATCAAGTAAACTAAATAATGATGACAACAGAGAATGCCTACAGAATAAGAAAGGGACAAGGACATTTAATTTAAAATTTAATTTTGCAGGAGCTTAAATACTTTCAGAAGTAGTTACAAGTTACAAAATCTGCAAATCTTAGAATGAAGAATAGGGATATTTGTAAAAGTTAGAGAAGCCTGATAAATATTGCTTCATTGTAACTTTTTTATAGTACATAGGTCACTTCATCTAGAATGTCTGATTTGGGGACACTCTGTGATAATCAAGATGTCCAATTAACTGTGAATATTAGCTTCTCTTTGTTGACAGAAATATTATGTTAGGGCTGGATGGTGCTTTGTATTCAAAGGCAAAACAGTGTTTTGGTCTATGTAGACCAGTGGGTGTCAAACTCGCAGCCCAGGGCCAGATGCTTCATGTGCTGGCCCCACCTCCGCATGGTTTACTGAAGTAGAAAAAAGTCCCGATACATCACGTGATGCCCTCTTAATAGCGTGAGTTTGACACCCCTGATGTAGACTATGAAGATTTCCTCCCAGGATTCAGCAGCAAAAGGAAAAGGCACAGCTGTTTTGCAGAACTGCAGGCAGATGTTGCTATAATATATTCACAAACCATGGGTGCCATGGCATATTTTGGTCTTTGGATACACAACCCTATATAGTGAAACAACTAAGATTTCACTTCTATCTACCTTCTAAACAACGGAAGCAATCACAAGAAATTAATTATACAATTAATTGTATAATATTTCATAGATTTTTGGACAAATGCATTTAACTGGATAAAATGATAGAAATTCTGTCATTAAATGTGCAATTACCATTACATCCATTCATTTGTCTGCATACATCTGAACATGCTTTACGCAATTTAAAATTAAAGCATTTTTTTTTTCTGTAAAGATGTATCTGCCTGAAAGTTTAAATGAACACTCTCAGTTCAACCCACCTCACAGGATTGTTGTGGGAAAAATAGGAGGAGGAAGAAGTATTAGGTATTGGGCTCATCACCTTGAGATACTTACAAAGTAATAAAAGGCAAAATAAAAATGAAATAAAGAAATGAAATAAAAAGTACGGAAGAAAGCTTCTTGTAAAAATACCTAACAAAACTTTAATTAATATCTGAGGTTAATTTTAGTCATTAAGACAAGCTTGAGATCTAATAAGTTATAAGTCTTTTTCTGCAGGATATATGTAATATTTGTAAGTTAAATCAAAATACAGTAGCTATGTACAAAAATGGTTAAATTAGAATTTAAATTAGAATTTAGAAGTTTTGGGAATAAGCCAAGAATTTGCTGCCTCTCTAGGTAGAGAATTATAAGATGGGAAGGGATCTTGGAGGTTTTCTAGTCCAAACCCCTGCACAAGGCAGGAGGTTGTATGTCCACCCATAGAGGGAATCATATTCTTACTGTATATGAATTTGTTTGTTAAGCCACAAGGTTTTCCATCCATGAATTGAAAAACATAAATAGTTCTTTGAACAGCAACAAAAATGTCAATAGGGAAGGAAGAACAGGAAAATGGAAAGCCTCAGAATGGAAATCTCTCTTTCCCATTACTTTTACGTCAATGGGGGTCAACTGCTCTTTATAATTTGTTTTTTATAATGTAAATTCCATCTTTTCTTTCGTCTTGAAGATTTTTGTGTTGAAGGGAGGAGGAACAAAATGTCTTAAAATCTTTTCAAAATTATCTCTCCTCCCCCAACTTTCAAAATAATATGAAGTATATTTACTGAAAGTCCATTTTCATGTTCCTAAAAATAATACCTTTATTATAATACCTTTATTTTTTGTGTTACCTGAATAAGTGTTCACTTTGGGCCTGAATTGTCTTGTAAGGAATACATTTCAACTCTTTTATAATCTACATACAGAGGGCAACCCACAAGAAACCTGCAGCAAGTACGGGACAAAGGCCTTCTATATTACAGGCTACCCTTTAAGGGAAAATCATCCATGATGACTGAAGACCAACTGTTCATATTCTTCTCTCTAAATTTTTAATCCAGTGTTGTCTGTTTATTTTTCTCAGCTATAAAGACACTTTTTAGTCTTCAACTTTTGTCTAAATCTATGTGTCACAGTTGGCTGAGTTCATACAATTTATTAAGTGAAAACTAAACAAACCATAATAGTTTGCTGCTGTTGCTAGATTGTAAAATGCAGTAAAAATAAAAATCCTTCAAACGTTAGGAAACAGATCAATCTAATGTTTTGTAAAAAAAGTGCCTACAGTATGAATAGTTTCTGAAAGATGAGGACACATATATTAGTTTTCACTTACAATCTGAGGTAGACTACTCAAGGTAATTTTCTCATCTTGAAACAACATAATTAAAACTTTCTATATGAATGATTCCTTAAAAAGACCCACCTAATCTAATGTGTGGCATTTATGAATCCAAATTGCCTATAGTAGAAGGAATACATCTTGACACAAATTAACATTTTTTCCAGTTCTAATTAACACTTTATGGCTGAATGTTTCTTGGAAGATTTTCAACTTGAAATAACCTATTGGTTTGCCTATGACACTGTTATGTGATATGTTGTTGTTCAGTTGCTAAGTCATGTCCGACTCTTCGTGAATCCATGGACTATAGTATGACAGATCCCCCCCATCCTCCACTGTCTCCCTGAGTCTGGATAAACTAATGCTCACTGCATCCATATAGTCACTGTATTCCCCTACATACCCAGAACACAGCTGAGATTTCAAGTGAAAAGTATTAGCTCCAATAGCTAAATCCTTGATTTTAAAAGGTTACTGAGGCAAATTCTAATAATTATCTCAAGTGGCTGGGGTGGGATTTAATTTTGTACTCTTTCGTTCTCTGTCTAAATTTATTATTCTCTTAGTTTCAAACATATGAATCAGAAATTTATTTTCCCAGGATTAACATATACAGGTACTATATACGGAAATTTATTGCCTATATAAAATAATTAATGACTATCAAAGGTAACAAATTAGATGAAACTTGTTTCAATAGTAATAACTATGTGAGAGATCTTGGGAGTCCTAATGAATAAACATTTAAATATGAGCCAGCAGTTTGCTGCAGCCACCAAAAAAGCCAATGCAATGCTAGGCTGCATTAACAGAGGGATAGAATCAAGATCATGTGAAGTATTAGTACTGCTCTATAAACCTTGGTAAGACACACTTGAAATACTGCATCCAGTTTTGGTCACCACAATATGAAAAAGATGTTGAGATTCTGGAAAGAGTGCAGAGAAGAGCGACAAAGATGATTAGGGAGATAGGGGCTAAAACATATAAAGAACAGTTTCTGCAATTGGGTATGCCCCTAGTCTAGTGAAAAGAAAGACATGATAGCAATGTTCCAATCTTTGAAGTGCACAACAAAGAAGAGGGAGTCAACAATTTTTCAAAGCACCAGAAGGCAAGAAATGGATGGAAATTAATCAAGGAAAGATTCAACCTAGGACAACCGAGAAATTTCCTGACAGTGAGAATGGCTTGCTTTCAGAAGTTGTGGATGCTCCATCACTGGAGGCTTTTAAAAAGAGACTGGACAGCCATTTCTTTGAAATGGTATAGGGTCTCCTGCTTGGGTAGGAGGTTTGACTAGAAGTTCATCATGGTCCTTCCAACTCTTTTCTGTTATGTTTCCTTTTAAGGAATTATGGTTCAATGTATATCATTCATTTGCAGTCAAAGTACATTTGAAAGAGATTATACCAGACACACATAATATAACATTTGATTGAGATGAAAGATAAAGGTAAAAATGCCCTTGAGTTAAACTCATGACATGATGACTTCATCCATGGTAGCGTTAGAGAAGTGGTTTGTCAGTGGCTTTTTCAGGAATTATGTTTTTTTAACTTCTCAGCCTATTCAACAACTCTGGTAAGACCTCATTCAAGCAGTAACCAAGACAGATTCTGTTTAGTTTCCAAAGGCAGTTTACTTTGGCTAGAGGCTGTCACCTGTCAAAATGATTGAGATATTAGTACAAATAATAAAGATATAATTAGTCTCATTTTCTGTATTTAATTACATTAACGCATACTGTCAATGAAGGAAGAGTAGCATTTTTAACTTCAATACCAAACATAACACTGTAGATTTCTGGACTGCTTTGTTTGAAGTTTGTACCTCTAGGGTTGCAAAAGATGTACGGTAATTGTGAATGTTAGATGTCAGAGTGGAAGCTTTTCTACAGCAACATCAAATAACTACTAAAGAAACCATTACATTGTCAATGAAAATAAATCAAAAATAGTTTTCAGGGTTTTTTTAAATGTGAAAGTAAAACATTCTACAACTGGAGGAACTAGAGGTCATTTTTACAAATTCCTACTCTGTTACATACTTTTTGTTACCAAGTTTAATGAAGCTATTTTCAATTATGTGTCAGAAGATATGTAACAATATATTCTGGGGAAGATTAAACATTTTTGATCAGAAAGTCATTTTTATGCACATCACAACTAATTTAAAGTGATTCTGTAGGATCAATACAAACAGAAATGCTGCTTGGCATTTTTATTAACTGTGGATGGAGATATTGAACACATCAATTGATTTCTGAAACACGTGTAGAAAGATTTCTATTATTTGTCCAGAAAATTACAAAACTGAAAGGTTTTAACAAATGCTTGCACTTAAGAAATCAAAATATATATTTTTTTTAAAAAAAAGCCTCAGCTGAAGGAAAAATGACAGGAATGATGTATGATAAAAGATTGTGAGAAAATGTTTCCCATAAGCCTATATATTGTTTATTAAAGTTTTTTCAGGTGTTAAACTTTCATATTTATGCGATTAATGTTCTTGGTTTCACTAGAGCTGATGAAATACTGCAGAAGTTTTTCCTTAGTTCCAAGTTGGATCTTTCCTTAATGAGTTTCTACCCGTTGTTTCTTGTCCTGCCCTCAGGTACTTTGGAGAATAAGTTGACCCCCTTTTCTTTATTATTGCTCCTCAAGTACTGGAAGGCAGCTATCATGTCATCGCTAAACCTTCTCTTCATTAGGTTAAGCATAGCTAGTTTCTTTAATCATTGCTTGTCTTCTTTGTTGCTTTTCTCTGCACTCTTTCTAGGGTCTCAGCATTCTTTTGTGTTGTGGTGGCCAGAATTGGGTGCAGTATTCCAAAGGTGGCCTCACTAGTGCAGTATAGATCATGATCTTGATGCTATCCATCTGTTGATGTAGCTTAGAAATGCACTGGCCTTTTGGTTTTAACCACAAAGACCTTCTAATTTGTCACTTTAGAATTGAAGAATTAGTTGGCACAAGGATAATCTCTGAACGGGAGACTAAGAACAATTCTTATTTCTTTCTTTAACTTTTAAAGAAAGTAGTAGAAATGATGTGTTGTGCTACTTAATTTAGTTTTGTAACCATAATAAAGGAAAGGATGTTGTGTGTGTGTGTAGAATCAGTTCTTTGGGCAATTCAGGCTACAAAAGCCAATTGCTCTGATGAAGTGATCATTTCCTTGAGAAAATACATGCCAGTTTTGCTTCTTGTATTTCTTTAAGCTTGGGTTTGAATTTTGAAGATACAGGTAAACCTCGTACAGCAACTCCTTGTGACTGTTGTAGCTAAATCGGTATGAAAAATAACTTTGTGACCAAATCTCACATGTACCACTTTTACAGACCTGTAAAGCAAAGGAAAACTACAGCACGATTGTAAATACAGTATTTAGGGACTGCTCTTTTTAACAACTAAGTTGCCATTCCCCGTTGTGATCACTAAACAAGGACCATATTTCTTTCTGTATGCTTTCATAAAAAGGCCTAACTGAACATAATCTTAAAGTGGATATGTTTCAAAGGCCAAATTCAAAGTGCTTGTTCTAGGTTGTAAGCATTGCATTAATTGGAACTACAGAACGAAAAGGAATGAATGCTTCTGCTTTACAATCCCATCTGAACACTTTAGAAGCTCTGCTCCAAGTAATTTCACTTTCCCAGCTGACTTCCATAGAGGCTCATCAATTTCCTACATATCATTTACTGACTTTTCAGCATCAGGCACAGACCTGTGCATTTGCCAAAGGCTTTTTACTTTTTAATTTCATGCATGTTCATTGCAATGTAATGTTTAAACTCATTTTATTATTTTAAATGGGCAGGCTGTTAGATTGGAATACCAGGCTCTTTTACATGACAACAAAATACCAATTTCATTTAACAGTGGAAGGGGATATAAACCAAGACTTGATATTTGTGAGCCACCATATGATCCAGCAATGTATCAAAGAAATCCGCCCATCTATCCCAAATTCCCAGTCCAGACAGTTATGTGTCAGGTTACCATAGTACCTCACAATGTTTCCTTTCAGAATGGGACAATTTGCACCGGCCACGTTTTTATGCCCACTTCTCCGTAGGTTGCAGTCAACCCACAGTGGAAGGCTTGGCAGGCTCTCCACCAGCACTATTTCCCAAACAATGATTTGCCCATGGTCCTTTCCCACCTCCTTCTCCTGTCCAATTCACCAATGGACTCTTGTCCCTGGGTCTTTAACTGCATGGGACACTTAAAATGCACCTCCTGGTGACCGGATGGGATGGGCTCCTGGCATGCCTCCTGCTAAGCGACAGTGGTGGTGGCAGCAGCAGCAGCCTGCCAATGGTCGCTCCTGACACAGCCAGGTTGCATTTATAGCTGTGTCCCAGCTGAATAGGGGCTCCAGCCTCACCAGCATCTACTGGCCTGTGTCCTGGTCAGCAGGGGCTGAAAGGGAAGCGTGAGTCCCAGCCAAAATCAGAACCTCAGCAGTCCTGCAGGGAGAGTGCATGCAGGCAGTCCCTCCCCTGCCAGGAGGGGAGCATATACCTCATTAGTCCCCGGAGAGGCAGGACTTGCTAAAAAAAAAACCAGACTAGAGAAGGTAAGATGACTAGGTATGGGAATAAAATAAAATAGTTAAAAGTATCTTTCATGGTTAAATGTGCAAGCAAACCTTGCATATTTAAGCATGCAGTAAAACACCCGTGACAAGTGTCTCTCAGTGGATCAGCTGGGAGAAGGGGATGGGGCAGGAGCACCGGTGAACTATTGCTGGGGAGGGACTGCTGGTGGGAGGTATAAATGCCAGTGGTGGGTCAGCTGGGTGGGGGTCAGCAGAGGAGTGGGCACAAAAATGTAGCCAGCGCAAACTGTCCTGACAAATTCAAATGTAGATATAATTTTTAAAAATCTGATTGTCCTAAGTTTCAGAGACTATTAGACAGTGCTATTATTCAATTAATACCTAAACCGAGTTATTACAACAAATTTGTGGAAGCTGTTTAAAAAATGTTCTTGATTGTCAATCCCATGAGGTTGCAAAACCAACTATATCCAAGGCCTTACAACAGAAACAAAGGACAAATTGTGGAAGTATTTCACTCTTTTTGAGGCTGATCCTATGACAAAAGATACTGTGAATGTAGGACGGCAGTTAAACACTTATAAGGCTGAAGCTAAGAGAGAAAGCTGGATTAAAACAATAGAGGAACTGGACATGAGCACAAGTGGCCACAAAATGTGGAAATCGTTGAGGCATCTGAATAATGATACAACTCACCCTAAAAATCATGCCAGCATGATTGCAGACCAAATAGCCAGTCAGCTTCTTAAAAATGGCAACCCAGATCAAAGGCCACCAAAGCACATGATTACGATCAACAGAAATAAGGAGGATGAAATGACTAATTTATCGTCCCCCTTCATTATGGAAGAACTGAGAGAAGCATAGAAGAGTAGACCATGCAAAGCTGCTGGTTTAGATGAAATTCTTATTAAACAGATAAAGAAATTTAGACAGAAAGCAAGGCAGTAGCTACTAGAAATTCTAATAATTGTGTTAAACAATATAAGATTCCTAGTATCTGGCAAAAGGCTAAGTTTGTAGCAATTTTAATGCACAGTGGAGCTGAACTGGGGCAAAGGCTCACATGTCCACAGAGAGGTCTCTGTGTGCCGCCTCTGGCACACGTGCCATAGGTTCGCCATCATGGGCCTACAACTACCTCAACAGGGACTAAAATCCAGGAAAAGGTCAACGGAAGACTTTGAAGAATTTGCGAGCAGAGTGGATCTATGGAAAACTATAAAAAAAACCAACACTGAATAGAACCAATGGAGAAGCTGGCACCTGTGTCTGAAAAAGCTGGGAAGTATGGAAATCATTGAATAGACTGCACATAGATACAAGAAGTTCCAGAGATACGCTGAACAAATGGAGCCAGTGACTTCTGTTCTTTGCAATTGTGTCAGGTCCCATGATCCCTATCGGGACACTGCCATTCTGGTGGGGAAAGGACCTGGAGGCATCCTTCAGTTTATGACTTTTTTCCTGGTGCCTTTCCACCCTGTGCTTTGATTTACCTTCATGGGAATGTTTGGCCTCAGCTCTGGAGCCTCCAGCAAGTGATGCCTGAGAACCACTTCTTATCACCTTCTCAGCCTGTGATTCTCAGAACATCTGTGTATTATCTTATTCAATGTCGGACTGAGGGGAGGGGTCTCAACTCTTTTAATCTAACAAATTGCGTGGAAATTCTCTGATCCTGCTTTCTTTGTCTTGCTATCACTTTCCTTTCAATAAAAGCTTCCTTTTGAAATGCAGTTTCTGGGCAAAATCTGCTTAATTCATACATATTTTAATCTTGTATTTATATTTTAAATTTTATGTCATATAGTATGTCTTATATTAATAGTGATGATCTGACACTTTTAATAAACAGACAAAACAAACTTATTTTATTTATTATATTGTTATATAGTAGCTGTCAAGGTTCTGGCGATTGCCCTAATTAAATCATGAGCCTTGAGCCAAGCTTCAAAAAAATGCAAAAGATATATTAGGAGCAACATGCTGGCATTAACCTAAATGAAGCCAACTCTGGCATACGTAACTTACAGTCACCTGTGTATCCCCCCTCCCCGCTCAGTGTGTCATAAATCAGATTCTCCAATGAAGCACTTTCACAGGCTGGGTATCATCAATCACATTCTCCAATTAAGGATTTTCACAGGCAGTAGATCTGGTAACTTAGCTACAATATTTGTAAGATAAATGTTGGAATGTACTTCTGGTTTTAAACTGCTGCCATGCTCCTTCAGACTTCCTCTCCTTCCCCCCCCCCCCTTGTTTATCACAACTCTAAAACAGGCATAGGAATGCTTTACAAGTTGACAGTAGCAAGGATTTTTATAGGTCACTCTGAGGGCTGTTTGCTATAGGAAAATTAATAAATATTATGCACATCAAAAATCCTACCAACCAGGGAGCTCTGGTTTAAATGAAAAGTGGGTGCAATGTAACTTTTGTATAGATGTGAAAAAATGGTAAATAGAACACAGAACAACAGAGTTGGAAGGGACCTTGGAAGTCTTCCAGTCCAACCCACTGCTCAACCAGGAAACCTTATACAGGTAGTCCTCAACTTACAACAGTTTGTTTAGTGATCATTCAAAGTTACAATGACTCTGAAAAAAGTGACTTGTGACCATTTTTTCACAATTATGACTTCTGCAGCATCCCCATGATCTTGTGATTAAAATTTGGATGCTTGGTAACAGGTTCGTATTTATGACGGTTGCTCTGTCCTAACGACATATTTGTGATCTTCTGACAAGCAAAATCAATGGGGTAACCAGATTCACCTAACAATTAGGTTATTAATCAACTGCAGTGATTCACTTAACTGTGGCAAGGAATGTAATAAGGTGAGGCAAAACGCACTTAACAATAGAAATGCTGGGTTCCATTGTGTTCGTAAGTCGAGGACAATCTGTACCATTTCAGACAAATGACTGTCCAGTCTTTTTTGAAAGCCTCCAGGATGGAGCACCCACAGTTTCTGAAGCAAGCCATACATAAAAGTGATTATGTGAAGATTTTGTAAGAATGCCTAGCTCTTTGGCAAGCTTGTAAATTGTAGCCAGACTAGCTACTACTTATTTCAGTTCAATAATTTGTTATAAACACTACTGCATGGGTCCCCTCTTTATATTCTACCTGTGACCCAAGACAACTTTCTCCACTTCTCTGCTTCCTCCACATGATGTGCAACTGAGTGCAGGCATTCTTTTAACACAACCTTCTAAGACTCTACTCTTTGGCCTTGGTTCAATCTTTGGCTTTAAAGCGTCCTTAATAATTTTTCCATGTCTATTCTATTTAAATTGTCAACTCTGTGCTCATAAAATACTGTGTACAACTGAGCCCTGATTTCAGATAGGGTCATCCAATGCAACAGTGCTGTAGATTGCAATAATAAATAATATTAGGCTTTGGAGGCTAGGAGAAACAGACTGCTAAGTTACATATTCTGCTTTGAAAAAAACAACAACCCCAAAAAGGTGCTTGGTACAACAATGAAAATTTCAGATTTACTAATCTTTTCATTTCTGAACAGAAGAGGGTGACTGGAGGAGGCCTGGAGTTGTTAACAATGGTCTCTCTATTAGGCATGTTCTTGGAAAAAACATGCTTATTACTATCACTACTCAGAGAGGTGTAATATTCGCTGCTTTGACAGCTCCAATACTGTCCTTTCAATGTTTTAGCAGGGGAATTAGTTTGTTCCAGCACTTGGTGCCACCAACTTTTGAGAACAGTCTGATGGACCCACAGAAGAAGTCAGGGGCTCCCTTTTGGGAGATTGTTACAGTGATTTCCCAGCAAAAAAATTTGACTTAGACAATATGGTATTTTTAGGCAGAGAAATGTTGCTTGCACTGACCTAATGCACAGTGGAATCAATTACTTATCCCACATATCATAATCACATCATATTTTAAAAGATGGTTTATTGTTTCAGGCAATACCTATTTTATTTATTTTATTTTTTAAAAAATTATATTGCTGCCTTACTCACACATGGTGACCCAAGGCAGCTTACAAAAACATAAAAACACAGTATAAAAGAAACAACAACAATAATAATAATAATAATAATAATACACCCCCCCCCATCGCTGGAGACCACACACATTCATACTAGCCATTTAATGGGCTCAATCCTATTCTAGGTTCCCCAGGCCTACTTTTGAAAATGGATGTATCATTTAAACAATGTTTATGTTTAAAATATATATCAGAAATTAAACATCAGGAAGAAAAAAATAAGTTAAATATAAATGTTACAAGATGTAGAGGAAAGAGGAGGATTGAGTTTACCAAATCTAAAACCTGTATTTTGCTGCTTATTGTTTGATCTGAATGAAAGAAAGGATGTTGCTAAAAAATAAGAGACTATTGCAGTTAGATGATCATGACCTGAGATTCGGATGGCATAGGTATGTATGGTATGAAAAAGTTAATGTGGAGTTTTTAAAAAGTAGAATCTGTTAACATAACTACATAGAGGAAGGGTATGATTCATTGTCATTATTTTTTGGACTTCCTACCCATGGCTTTTAGTTATGCTTGAATCCAATCCACTATTCCAACTGTGTATCCAATAACTGAAATTGCCCAGGTGTTAATTGCCTTGATGGTATTTCTTCTACTCAGAATGGACATTAAGATTTTCTTCATTCTCATTATGTATTCTAACATTCTTTTTGACTTTGGTGTGCTTGATGTTGTCAACGTAAAGGATTTCCTGTTATTTGTAGTGATCATCTTCATCCAGACTCTTAATATTATTTCCATAGGGCATCTTGATACCTTCAGTTTTCCCTATATTTCCCCTGTTGATAGTGGGTGTGGCACATTTGTCCCGGCCAAACTCTGTGGCAATTTATACAGACAACATTGAGAGCAATTCTATTTCCATACAGCTTCAAATCATGCATGTAAAGGAGGTGGAATAGCCTGGCAGATGTTTTGATGTTTGATAGCCAGAACCTAACTTATTCAGTATTATCACAATTGATCTATTGCTTTGATTGCACAGCTTCTGATGTTTCTACAGACTCAAGTTATTACTAGGCACTTGATTATTGAATCATGTGGCAGGGAGTCAAACTTTTAATCAACCCAAGTTATGTTCAAGTTGGTCTCCTTTCTCTTGCAGTTTACCCAAATTGTCTTGTCAATCAAAGCTGATCTTTTGTTTGTTTGCTTTTGAGTGGTTTCCTTTCTGATCAGATGGAAAGAGCTAGTTTTCACCTAGATGCCGTTGGACAGCTACTATAGCAATTAACAATTTGAAAGTTGTTGTTAAGGAGGTATTGGTCTGTATTCAACTGGTACTTTCATTTTCGTTGGGCCTTTCATTATCAGGTAAATTTTTCCAGATGTTAGCCACTCCCCAATTTCACTTCCTTGCAATATGTTGTTAAACTTCTTAACAATGAGTAAGTATAAACCAGTCAGATGTTTCAGCCACAAATCAGGTACCTATTCCCGCGGTGTTGACCAATTTTTAATCTTCCTTGTCTTTTTCTCCACCATTCTTGCTGTTATTACAGTTCTTTCATTTCAGCTTCTTTTTTATTTTATCTACCTCCTTTAGCCCAACTACATTCTTGCTCTATTTCTTTGGGTTGTTCCATAACTGTGCCCAGAACTGCACTATTTCTTCTGTGTCAGGTGTTGACTGGTTCACTGAATTCTCTCCATGGATACATTGATAGAATCATTTCTGGTTTGACTGAAATTAGAGATTCCACCTACAGTATGCAATTTAATATTCACATCTGCTGACCTTGGCTAAGCTCTTATTTGCTGCTTTATTATTTTTCAATGCTTCCTTAATTTTCCTTATTTCTGAATGATTTTTCTTGATCAGGTATTCTTTGGTCTTCTTGTTTTCAGCTTTTTTTGTTTCATCTATTATAGCTTGCTTGCACCTCATCTTAGCTTGCTGATCTTACTTTCCAGCCTTATCTTCCATTTTGGTGATGTGTTCTTTGGGTTATTCTTCTTCTTTGTCATAATATATTCAGTTATAACTGCAGATGTGCTGTACATTAGTTGGTTTGTTGACTGCAGCGAGCTGCTGCTTACTTACTTACTTATTTATTTATTTTTCGGATTTTTATACCGCACTCTCTCCCAAAAGCGGGACTCGGGGCGGTGCACAGCCAGATAAAAACCGTATCAGTTATAAAAGTTAAAAGCAATTTAAAATAATTAAATTAGTGGCCAAAAGATAAAATCTTATAAAACACATAAAAACAAACAAAGATTAATACCAATTTAAAACCCCACAATTATTACTAGACCAGGCTGGCCTGTTGGAAAAAGTGGGTTTGACTGCGCGCCGGAAGGTTAGAAGGTCGGTGATGGCCCGTATCTCTGGGGGCAAGTCATTCCAGAGGGAGGGAGCCCCTGCAGAGAAGGCCCGTACCCTCGGGGCTGCCAGCCAGCATCGTCCAGCCGATGGCACCCCGAGGAGGTCGACCCTATGGGAGCGCACTGGGAGGTGGGAGGCCATTGGTGGCAGCAGGCGGTCCAGTAGGTACCAAGGTCCCAAGCCATGGAGCGCTTTGAAGATGATCACTACCACCTTGAATCGCACCCAGAAGGCCACAGGGAGCCAGTGCAGCTCGCGCAAGAGTGGTGTAACATGGGAGCTCCGAGAAGCTCCCAAGATCACCCGCGCGGCCGCATTCTGGACCAATTGCAGCCTCCGGATGCTCTTCAAGGGGAGCCCCATGTAGAGAACATTGCAGTAATCTAGGCGGGAGATGATGAGGGCGGAAGTGACCGTGCGAAGTGTGCCCCGATCCAGAAAGGGCTGCAACTGGTAGATCCGACGGATCTGACAAAAAGCCCCCCTGGCGACGACCGTGATGTGATCTTCTAACGACAGCCATACATCCAGGAGGATACCCAGATTGCGAGCCCTTTCCGTGGGGGGTGATGGAGTAAGCTGGCTGTATCTGGGCGCAGGAAACCACAGCCACTCGGTTTTGGTTGGGTTGAGATGAAACCTGTTAAGACCCATCCAGCTCCGCACGGCTTCCAGGCATTATACTTGATATTACAGTATTGGCGTCTTTTAAAACTTCTGCTGGCTGCTTCTCTGGAACAATTCAATACAGACAACCTTATTCTGTTGTTTTTTGTGCTGTTCTATGTACTCATCTATTCTTTGTTTCAGTTCTTCTCTAGTTAGATAACAGATAATCAGAGTTAGAGGTTGGACTCTCAAGCGGGAGACCCTACACCATTTCTGATAAATGGCAGTCCAATCTCTTCTTGAAAGTCTCAAGTGATGGCACTCCCACAATTTCCAAGGGCAAGGGGTTCCATTGGTTGATTGTTCTCACCTTCAGAAAATTTCTCCTTATTTCCAGGTTAAATCTCTCCTTGTTCAGTTTCCATCCATTATTACTTGTCTGGCCTACAGGCACTTTAGAAAATAGATTAATCCCTTCTTCTCTGTGGCAGCTCCTCAAATATAGGAAGACTGCTATCATGTCTCCCCGGGTCCTTCTCTTTACTAGGCTAGCCAAGCCCAGTTCCAGTAACTGTTCTTTGTATATTTTAGTCTCCAGTCCCCTAATCATCCTGGTTGTTCTTCTCTGTACTTTTTCTAGAGTCTCAACATCTTTTTTATGTGGTGAACAAAACTGGATGCAATACTGTAGGTGTGGTCTTACTAAGGCTTTATAGAATGGTATTAGTACCTCCTTTGATATTGATTGTATCTCTCTGTTAATACAATTTACAACTGCATTAGCTTTTTTGGCTGCTGCTGAACACTGCTGGCTGCTGCTGAACACTGCTGGTTGTCCACTAAGACATTACTGAGCCTGGTTTCACCCAGTCTATACAGGTGAAACTTGAAAAATTAGAATATCGTGCAAAAGTTCATTTATTTAAAAGATGAAACTAATATATGAGATAGACTCATTACATGCAAAGCAAGATAGTTCAAGCCGTAATTTGTCATAATTAAGATGATTATGGCTTACAGCTCATGAAAGCCCCAAATCCACAACTCAGAAAATTAGAATATTACATGCAATTAATAAAACAAGAATTGTACATAGAACAATATCTGAAAAGTATAAAAATGCGTATGCACTCAGTACTTGGTTTGGGCCCCTTTTGCAGCAATTACTGCCTCAATGCAGCATGGCATGGAAGCTATCAGCCTGTGGCACTGCTGAGGTGTTATGGAAGACCAGGATGCTTCAATAGCGGCCTTCAGCTCTTCTGCATTGTTTGGTCTCATGTCTCTCATCTTTCTCTTGGAAATGCTCCATAGATTCTCTATGGGGTTCAGGTCAGGCGAGTTTGCTGGCCAATCAAGCACAATAATCCCATGGTCATTGAGCCAGGTTTTGGTGCTTTTGGCAGTGTGGACAGGTGCCAAATCCTGCTGGAAAATAAAGTCAGCATCCCCATAAAGCTTGTCTGCGGAAGGAAGCATGAAGTGCTCCAAAATCTCCTGGTAGTTGGCTGCGTTGACCCTGGACTTAATGAAGCACAGTGGACCAACACCAGCAGATGACATGGCTCCCCAAATCAACACAGACTGGAAACTTCACACTGGACTTCAAGCATCTTGCAGTGTGTGCCTCTTCATTCTTCCTCCAGACTCTGGGTCCTTGGTTTCCAAATGAAATGCAAAAGTTGCTCTCATCAGAAAAGAGGACTTTGGACCACTGAGCAACAGACCAGCTCTTTTTTTCTGTAGCCCAGGTAAGACGCTTCTGACGTTGTTTGTTGTTCAAGAGTGGCTTGACAAGAGGAATAAGATATTTGAAGTCCATGTCCAGGATCCATCTGTGTGTGGTGGCTCTTGATGCACTGACTCCAGCCTCAGTCCACTCCTTGTGAAAGTCCCCAAAACTTTTGAATGGCCTTTTCCTGATACTCCTCTCCAAGCTGCAGTCATCCCTGCTGCTTGTGCACCTTTTTCTTCCACACTTTTCCCTTCCACATAACTTTCTATTAATGTGCTTTGATACAGCACTTTGGGAACATCCAACTTCTTTTGCAATTACCTTTTGAGGCTTTCCCTCCTTATGGAGGGTGTCAATGATGGTTTTCTGTACAACTGTCAGGTCAGCAGTCTTTCCCATGATTGTGCTTCTTACTGAACCAGACTGAGAGACCATTTAAAGGCTCAGGAGCCCTTTGCAAGGGTTATGGCTTAATTAGCTGAGTACAGTGAACACTTTGAGCCTAGAATATTGAACCTTTTCACAATATTCTAATTTTCTGAGATTGTGGATTTGGGGCTTTCATGAGCTGTAAACCATAATCATCTCAATTATGATAAATCATGACTTGAACTATCTTGCTTTGCATGTAATGAGTCTATCTCATATATTAGGTTCACCTTTTAAGTTGCATTACTGAAATAAATGAACTTTTGCATGATATTCTAATTTTTCGAGTTTCACCTGTACGTGTACTTTTTCTTGCCTAAGTGTAGGATTTTACTTTTCTCTACACTGAATTTCATTTTGTTAGTTAGGGCCCAGTGTTCAAGTCTATCAAGATCCATCTGGATCTTGAGCCTATCTTCTAGGATGTAGCTCTTCCTGCCAGCTTAATATCATCTGCAAATTTGGTATCTTCCCCTTCTATTCCCTCATCTAAGTTGTTAATGAAGATACTGAAGAGTACTGGGCCTAAGGTGGAACCTTGTGGCACCTCACTGCTTACTTCCCTCCATGTAGACTTAGACCCATCAAGGACTACTCACTGAATATGGTTTGTCAGCCAGTTGCAAATCCATCTGGAGATGATTCTATCTATTCCACTTTTTTTCTAGCTTTCCAAGAAGTAGGTTGTGGTCTACTTTGTTGAATGCCTTGCTGAAGTCTAAGTATATTATGTCCACAGTATTTCACTGGTCTACTAATTTAGTCACTATGTTGAAAAATGAAAAGATTGGTTTGGCATAATCTATTTTTAACAATCCCATGCTGACTGCTTTTATTATTTTACTTGTTTTGAGATGTTGGCAGATCTGTTTTTTTATTATCTTTTCCAGTATCTTCCGGGTATTGATGGTAGACTGATTGATCTATAGTTTCCTGGGTCTGGTTTTTTTGAAGATGGGAACCACATCAGCTCTTTTCCAGTCCTCTGGTTGTTCCCCGGTCCTCCAGGATTTTTGAAAGATATGGTGCAGTGGTTCTGAGATGACCTCTGCCAGATCCTTTAAAACTCTGGGATGTAATCCATCAGGCCTTAGTGATTTGTGTTCATTAAGATCAGACAGCTGTTCTCTTACTATTTTTTTGCTTATTTTAACTTTTATTTCTGGTCTGTCTTTTACAGTTATGTTTTTAGTGAGTTGAACTATAGTTTCTTTTTGCATGAAGAATGATGCAGTTCTGCTTTCTCTCTGTTGCCTTTACTTCCTTGCCATCTTCTCTCTTTAGTGAACCAACTGTTTCTTTGATTTTTTCTTGTTATTTATATGTTGGAAGAAACTTCTTTTTAATTATCTTTGACTTTTGCTGCAAGTCTTTGTTCATTCTCAGCCTTTGCTTTCCTGAGTTCGTCTTTGCAGATTCTGGCTGTCTGCTGATATTCTGCCTTAGTTGCATGTCCTTCTTTCCATTTTTTGTATTGTCCTTGTATTGTATTGTCCAGATTCCTGCAGATTCAACTCCCTCTATCATTTCTTCTCTGTTCGTAAGAATTTACTCCAGTATGGCTGTCCATCTAGTTCCCTCCTCTACCTTTTGGACAACAAAGTTGTCAGCTAGGTTGGTTAGGAAGCTATTTGATTTCTCATCTGGTGCAGAATTAGTCTTTTATTTGATGTCAGGATAATTGAAGTCCCCCATTGCTATTGTAATGTGTTTCTTACATATTGTTAGTTGGTTAGCAAAAAGAGCACCTATTTTTTCTGCTTGATTAGGTAACCTGTAGTATATACCTATGACCATGTCATTGTTGAAAGCAATTTGAACATCCAACAGTGAACTGATGCAAGGTAAAGTAATAATTTTCTTACCGTTAATAAAAAGTAAATATAAACATCAAAGCTCCACAGACAAACCCAACCACGATAAACCTGCTCTTGGGGGTCAATATTCCTTCAAAACCATTCCTATTCTTTATAGGAGGATACTAGGGATGCTTTAAAAAGAATATGCTCATTGAAGTTTTTAATATTATTCCCCTCCGACCCTCATTTTAGGGCTTTTCTTATCAGCAATTGATGGTATGTAATCTGCTTTGGCTCAGACCCTTCTGCAACCATCCCAGGACATCACAGGCTCTGTGAAAGGACGACATTTTTTACCTTTCTTTTTTAGGGTGATGAAGGAATTGGTGAGCTATCTTATCTTTAAAAAACATATTTTCCCAGTGTTATTTGTAAGCTGCACGGACCCATTCACAAATTTGTAAGATTTGTTGCTTACTCTTGTTTCATCCCTTCCAAAGCAAATGTTTCCATCATTATTGCTGTGCATCTTCTCTGTTTCTTAACCATTGCTTTGGCGGCATTCTTTGCAACAATGTGATTCTCTAGATACATATTGTACAAAATATTTTCCTCCTTCTTAGTTTTTGCAGCAATCCCTCCCCAATATCCCTCCCCACATCTGCAGATTCATTCAATGTGCCATTCTATCATTCTCCCTTTTCCACACTTCCCAAAATATAACTCTACTCACTTCTTTGGCATTTTGCATGTCTTTTCACTTTGTTCCAAACAGCTTCTACATTCTCTTTCCTAAGTTCACTTCCCACTAATTCTGTTGGGAAACTCATCTATCTTCTAATGCTTTAAAGAATTACATTGGGAAGAAAAATCTATACTGATTAGATCAACAGGTTTTTAATATGTATAGCAATATATGTGAATTAACTTATTTCACAAGAAAATAGCCTGCTGAGCAATCTAGCCACATTGGGGGGAATAGTTGTGTTTATAATATAATTTCAAGGGTTGTTTTTTGAAATAATGTTGATTTCTCATGCTAAATATAGAATTGCAATTCATATGGCAGCTATGCACTTTGGGAGAAAGTTTCTGTAAATACCCATGAGGATTAGAACATATTTTCAAGTAGGCTCCTTCTTGGGGAGGAAAAAGCTAAAATATTCCCTCCCTCCCCCAGCTGCAGCGATTAAAATGTAAATTTAAATGGAAGGAATAAATATGAAAAAAAGACATTTGTGGGGGGTCAAATTTCTCTTCCAGATTTAGTTATACAAAATAAATGAAGACTAGGAAATGTATGTTGATATCAGTAGACCTTAAACTAATTTTAAAAACAGGATAGAAAAATAGAAAAAAAGAAGAAAAATATCCACATTGAACATAATACAGAAAGCATTAAATTTTCTCTTGAAAGTTCAAAACTCCTTCTATAACACCTGGCTAGTATATTAGTGTATGACTCTGAGAGAAATCCTGAGAGAAAAGGGTAATTCAGAAGAAATTTTCATTTGAACAGAGTGGAGCAAATAGGTTAGCAGAGAAACATATTGATATGTGTACAATTAGAGAATTCATAGTACCCTTTAAAACAGATTATTTTCACAGATATCAGAGGTAAATAATTCCCCCTCACTCATTGAAACTAATTTTGAGCAGTAAAGTTGTCTTTAATTTCTTCTTTAATATTTTTTTCCTTCAAGCAAATTAGTTTTCTTATAAATTTCTTATAAAAATTTTGTAAGTTTTTTATTGCTTCAAACATGCTAAAACTTAAATTTCCCTTTTGTATGGGAACAAACTCTAGAGCTGCATATTTATCTCTCTGCACATAGAGGAATAGGATTGTGTTAATATATGAAAAGCTGAATGTCTTTTTCCTTCCTCTTGTTTTCCCTTACTGTGAGGAATGCTTTGTCACTTGAAGTTTTATTTCCATCAGGTTGAATCACTGAAAATGAACAAGTTAAAGACAAGAACTGTGTTCAAGGAGTGATTTTGCTACTTGGCAAGGGAAATAGTGTTACATAAATTCTTCTGATGTTTACCTGCTACTTTTGATGCATAAAATACATTTCAAGTCCTCTCATGTATTGAGATAAATGTAGGGTTTAAACATGCTGTTTGCTTTAACTAGGAATGATGATATTTACAATGGGTACTTACAGGACCGCCTTCTGCCACAATCGGCCTCCTGTCGACCAGTGTGCTCCCATAGGAGAGGCCTCCTCGGGGTGCCGCTGGCTGGATGGCTGGCGACCCCGAGGGTCCGGGCCTTCTCTTTGGGAGCACCCTCCCTCTGGAATGAATTATCCCTGGAGATGAAGACTGTCCCTGACCTATTGACCTTCTGGCGCGCACCAAAAATCCAACTATTCCATCAAGCCGGTCTGGCCTAGAATTATGTGTAGGGTTTTAAATTTGATTTTAAATGGTTTTAGTTTTTCTAATCTTTTAATCTTTTGATAATTTTTTAATTTTTTGGCCAATCTATTTAATTCTTTTAATATCATTTTAATCATTGTATCTGTATCTATATGTATATTTTATCTGGCTGTACACTGCCCCGAGTCCCTTGGGAGAGGGGGCAGTATATAAGTTTAAATAAAATAAATAATAAATAAATATATTTACTAGGTTTGAGGGATTATATTACATTTTATTAGAGATTCAAAATTCAAAGAGAGAATGTCTCCAACCTGAGTTTGCAATCTGGAGGCAAATTTATCTGATTAAAGCAACTTTAAATTAATTTCTCATAGGCTATAATAAGAAATCATCCAAATGCTTGGAGCAGTTTGGTTTTTTGGAAATATAAAATGAAAATAGCTGGGATGGTAATCCTTTAAATAATCTTAACCTTGCCAAATTTAAGTTAGAATCCTTTAAGAATCTTCCTATAATTAATGAAACATTCACCATGAAATATTTTAAGGTAGAGGTAGCTAAAATGTTGAAAGGATTGCAAAGCAACTTTCAAATTGTTCAGCAAAGGGCCTATACTTGATTGATTCAATATAGATATTAATTTATTCAGGTTCAAAATAAAATAGAGCAAAACTTCTTTAAAAAGAAAGGTTCTCTTTTTTGCTTGTTGTTCTGAGATGCCAGGATTGGCATGGCACTGGAGAATGACCACAGCTAACTTCATTACCACAAAAGCAGTAGGTTTAGTTTAGTTTAGTTTATTGTCATTGCACCTTGTACAATGAAATCAAACACCATCTTCAGGGCACATCATGACCATGACCAGGTGCCAGCTGGTCAATGTATGTTAGTAAAGCTTGGCCTTTTCTGGGAAGTTCTTGGAAGAATACTACTTACTTAACTTGAATAAAGGTGTAGTGTTGCTGCCTTTGATCACTGGGTTTTCTATGCTGGCAAGAAAGTAAATGTTTAGATTACAGTTTGTAGGTTTTACTTGCCCTCCACTTACTCATGGGTAAAAGACACAAATCTGCCCAATCATACAGAATTTAAAAGTAAGGTTTGACTCTAGACTGCATTTTAGACTCATCAGCCTTAAGTTCATATGCAGAATGATGGAAGCTGCTTTGAACACACAGTAAAGTTGGAAGAATAACAGAGAATAGTTTCAAATGGTAACAACTATTAGTACAATGCTCATCTGAGAGATGACTAAGTGTATGCTATTCAAAGCAATGTTTGCCTCACTGCTCCAAAAGAATTGCTAGGTGAAGACTTTAATAAGATGATAAAACTCATTGACAAATTTTTAATGTTAATGCCACCAAAAGACTACAAAACATTTGGGAACTACCTGATTCAATTCATTTCTTCAAAGCAGGACAGATTCATAACTCTCCTTTGATAAGAGTCAGGAATGACAACTGAAGGTTCATCAAACTGAAGGATCCTTTGAAGCTTTTCACAGCTCTTAAAAATATTTACTATGAATTTCCAGGACGCTGAATGATGCCCCAAGAAAATAATTAATTCATTATAAAAAAAAATGTACCTATCAAGGGGACTATAAATTGACCTCAAAATAAAAGCTACAGTATTTACA
This sequence comes from Bungarus multicinctus, assembly GCA_023653725.1. Classification (NCBI taxonomy): domain Eukaryota; kingdom Metazoa; phylum Chordata; class Lepidosauria; order Squamata; family Elapidae; genus Bungarus; species Bungarus multicinctus. The sequence goes on from CM042836.1 coordinate 164,691,076, forward strand.
TTTGAGACCAAATAAGTTCTCCCCTGCATCAACTTTCCTTTGTGATATTACAATTCTCTAAAATGGGAACAATCTGTATTTAAGAATTGGCTTCTGATTCAGGAATTTTTCAGTAAAATTTTACTCTTATTTAATCTATGGATACAGATATTGGTTTTTCCTAATTTAAAATAAATAATCACCCATAATTGCTTAACTGTGTTCGTTGACATTAAAGTTAAATGACAGATTTCTATGATAATCACACATGCTTAATGTATTTACTTTAAATATTTTTTATCTTATATAATTTCTGAAATTGTACATACAATTATTTACAAATAATATTTAGCAAAATAGAAAAAACAAAATGTATGTAAAAACAAAATATGTAATAAAATGGGGAAAATTTATGTGATAAAATTATACATATACATATATATACACATACACATACACATATATATAAATAATTTCAAGAAGAGATCATATATTGGCAAATTTCTTCTTGGATTATAAAAAATGTAAGGAATAGAATTTGGCAAATTGTAATTATTAAGTACTTAATATCTCTTTATAATAATATTTCCAGTCTTCCACTTGAACACTTTTCATGATTAAGGATATTCTAATAGATTTTTTGGGGGGGGAGGGGGGGCGGATGGAATCTATATTTGACAATTGCAATATTTCAGCTGATCCAGCTGACAAATGGCTAAAAAAAGTCAAAAAGAGGGCTGTGAAAATGTTTACAGACCCCTCACTTCCCAGACATAAACTGTTTCAACTTCTTCCTTCAAAACGATGCTATAGAGCACTGCACACCAGAACAACTAGATACAAGACAGTTTTTTCCCCGAAAGCCATCACTCTGCTAAACAAATAATTCTCTCAACACTGTTCAACTATTACAAAGTCTGCACTACTATTACTGCTAATCTTCTTATCACTTCTTATCACCCATCCCCTTCCACTTGTGATTGTAGGACTGTAACTTTGTCCCTTGTATCTTTACGATTTATATTGACTGCTTCCTAGTATGATTTGATTGTTTATTGTACCCTATGACTATCATTTTGTATGTTATGATTTTTGATTCTTAATGAATGTATCTTTTCTTTACGTATACTGAGAGTATTTACACCAAGACAAATTCCTTGTGTGTCCAATCACACTTGGCCAATAAACTATTCTATTCTTATATATATATATATATATATATATATATATATATATATATATATATATATATATATATACTGATACATACGTATGTACATACATACATATACTGTATATATACATATATACATGTATACATATACATATATATATTGCAGGATCCAATCTGGGTCAATCACTGTGACCAGAGATTTAGTCTTCTGAGCTTTCCAACTTGTGCTGGAACTCATCCTCAGGGAACTTCTCTCTAGCAGAGTCTGTGCTTCCCTAAGGATGGGCTTCAGCACAAGTCCGAAAGCCCAGAAGACTAAATCTCTGGTCCCAGATTGGATCCTGCAATATTATTCTGCCTTCATTCATGTGTTTTTTTTCTCTCTCTAAGGGAGAGTCATCATTTTGACCATATGCCAATTGCTCAGTGAATTCTTGTTTAGAAATCTTCTGCTTTAACTTCAAAGTCCACACTCAATATATGAAATCAATTAGTAAAGAGGGGATGGGGGTTACTTTCCTATTTTAGTTTGTGGATAACTGCATAAATGGATGCTTAATGATTGATTACAGTCTTTAAATGCTTCCAAGTGCAAATAGAGAGGTCTCAAAACATCCTTAGTTTAAAAATGTCTCTTTTATATACTTATCCAGATGGAACTTCTTGTGCTTTAGAAGTCATGTTTTCTTCCAGTGGCTTTGAAGCAGAAGCCCAGGCATAGGCCAAGACAGTTCATTTGGAGTGTCTGATCCTGGGTAACCCACGTAGGATCAGTGAAAAGACTTTCCTTCTTTCTCCCTCCCCTGCTAACCCTCTTTCTTAACTCAGTGCCTCCCTGGCTATTTCTGGCTAATTGCTCTCACTTTTGAAGCCTGAAATTTGTATAATTAAATTCTTCAGCTTCTGTTAACATGTTGATTTTGCTCTGGTGAACATTACTTTCAAAATTATTTAAACCTTTTAATGATGATATAGATAAGTGGCTGATTTGGGGGGGGGGAGGGAGGGGGGAGGAAGGAGAGAGAAAACCAAGCAAGAAAGTGACTGGAAATGGAATGAAGCTGCTGGAATCCTGAGCAGATATCTTCTAAACTGAATTTTTTTTAGAGTTCTTACTTGTTATTCATTAAACTCTATCCACTGATTCCACTCTTGTTCAGCACTGTCTCATGGAAACATCAAGAAGGATGCACTTAACATTTTCATTTGTGCATTTACTGTTTCTTGTTCAGAAATGATAAAAAAAATAGTATGACGACCTATAGCAGTAACGCCTTTGTTTCTGGCATGCTCTGTGCATTTATAGATTATTGTACTTAGCCTATGCAATTTAGCTTCCCTTGGTTCACACAATTTAAATCCTATAAATAAGATACGGACATTATCACTGTAATCATGATCATAGTTACAGCTTTTACTAAACAGCAAAACAACACATCACTTAATTCACATAGTTTACAGTCAGTCCCTTCTAAAATTTGGTGAAACTAATGGCATGTTTTACATTTATATTCAGTTGAAAGATAGAGTTCAAATACATTCAGTCCTATTAAGAAAGAAAGAAAAAGAAAGAAAGAAAGAAAGAAAGAAAGAAAGAAAGAAAGAAAGAAAGAAAGAAAGAAAGAAAGAAAGAAAGAAAGAAAGAAAGAAAGAAAGAAAGAGAAGCAGCAGAAAGGAAGGAGTTGCACAATGTTTTAAAAAGATTCATTCCTTATCAGAATTAAAGTGAATTATCTCAGCAAAGCTACAGAATGAGCAGAATGGAACAGAATAACAAGAGTTGGAAGGGACCTTGGACGTTCAACCCCCTGTTCAACCAGGAGACCCGATAGCATTTCTGACAAATGGCTGTCCAGTCTTTTCTTAAAAGCCTCCACATTGGAGGCTCCGTACTGGAGCATCCACAACTTCTGAAGGCAAGTTGTTCCATTGGTTGATTGTTCTTAGTATCAGGAAAATTCTCCCTTAGTTCTACGTTGCTTCTCTTCTTGATTAGTTTCCATCCATTGCTTCTTGTCTTGCCTTCAGGTGCTTTGGAAAATAGGTTGACCCCTCTTCTTTGTGGCAGCCCCTCAAGTAATAAAAGACTGCTATCATATTATCCCTAGTTCTTCCTTTCACTAGACTAGCCATACCCAGTTCCTGCAACTGTTCTTCATATGTTTTGACCTTTAACCCCCCCAATCATCTTTGTCGTTCTTCTCTGCATCTTTCCAGAGTGTCAACATCTTTTTTATATTGTGGTCACCAAAACTGGATGTGGTATTCCAAGTGTGATCTTACCAAGACATTATAAAGCAACAGTACCACTTCTCATGATCTTGATTCTATCCCTGTGTTAATGCAGCCTAGGATTGCATTGGCTTTTTGGGGAGCTACAGCACATTGCTGGCTCATATTTAAGTGGTTGTTGACTAGGATTCCAAGATCCTTCTCATAGTTACTGCTGTTGAGCCAACTTTCCCCTAGTCTGAACCTGTATATTTGGTTTTTCTTCCTTTTCTTTTCTTCTCTCTTTCCTAAGTGGAAAACCTTACTTTTTCTATATTAAATTTCATTTTGTTAGTTAGGGTCTAGTGTTCAAGTCTAGTGAGATCCATCTGAATCTTAAACCTATATTCTGGAGTCTTGGCTATTCTTGCTAGCTTGGTGTCATCTGCAAATGTCATGAGTTTTCCTTCTATTCTTTATCTAAACCATTTATGCAGATATTAAAGAGTACTGAGCATAAAACAGAATCTTGTGCACCTCGGTGCTCCCCTCTTTCCATGTAAATGTAGTCCATTAAGGACTAAATGTTTGCCAACCATTTACAAATCCATCTGGTGGTGAGGCTGTCTATTTCACATGTTTCAAATTTACTAAGAAATAGACTGTGATCTATTTTGTCAAATGCCTTACTGAAATCTATGTCCACAGCATTTCACTTGTCCACTAGTTTAGTCACTTTGTCAAAGGATGAAATAAGATTTTTTTTGGCAAACTCATGTTGGCTTCTCATTATAACTTTGTTTCTAGGTGCTTGCAAATCTGTTGATTGATGATCTTTTCCAGGATCTTCACAGGTATTGATGTCAGGTTAATTGGTCTGTAGTTTCCTGAATTATTTTTCTCTCTTTTTTGAAAATGGGGACCACATCAGCTCTTTTCCAGTCCTCTGGTAGTTCCCTGGTTCTCCAGGATCTTTGAAATAATGGTTCTGAGATAAATCTGCCAGCTCCTTTAGAACTCTGGGATGTAATCCATCAGGTCTCAGTGATTTGAATTCATCTAGATTAGAAGGGTGTTCTCTCATTTTTTTCTTGGTTATTTTAGTTTTTTATTTCTAGACTGCCTTTTACTATTTTCAATTTGGTAGGTTAGGCTATATTTTCTTTTTGCATGAAGATTGACTCAAAGAATGAATTAAGCAGCTCTGCTTTTTCTCTACTTGCCCATTACTTCTTTGCCATCATCTTCCATTCGTGGACCAATTGTTTCCTTGATTTTTTTTTTAATATGCTGAAACTTTGTAAAAATTGTTTTTGATATTTGTTGCAAGTTTTAGTTCATTCCAAGCATTAGCTTTCCTGACTTCATCTTTGCAAATTTGGGCTATTTGTTGTATTCTGCATTAGTTATGTGTCCCTCTTTCCATTTTTCGTACTTAATTTTTTTTGTCTTTCAATTTGTCAGAGAGTTCTTTGTCTAGCCATGCTGGTTTTTTCTTGGATTTCTTATTTTTTTTCTTCAGTGGTATTGTGGTGGACTGGCTTTTATAATAATATTCTTTAGAGTTTCCCAAGCTTCTTGAGTTGTTTTCCCCTTTAAGATTCTGGTCCATGATGTCCTTCCTAAGCTCTCTCTAAGTTTGTTGAAATCAGCTCTTTTAAAATCTGTTTTGATTACGTTCTATTGCTGTGTCTGCATTATATTCATTTCTAATATGACTTGGTCACTCTCCCCCAAAGTTCCTGCAACTTTAACCCCTGTATCACTTCTTCTCTGTTAGTAAGAATTAGGTCCAGTTCCCTCCTCTACCTTTTGTATAACAAAGTTATCGGCTAGGTTGATCAGGAATTGTTCCATCTTCACTTGATGCAGAGTTTGTCTCCAGGGGTGGGATCCGACCGGTGTAACTATCGGTTCAGTGATTTACATTTTGAGCATCTTGGGGTTTGTGCTTGGAATCAAGTCCCAAGTCCTAAAGATCCTATAGATTAGTTATCCTCCTCACTCATTTTAGGTATAAATATAGGTAGTGCAGACAATGGTCTAGGAATTCCAGGTTATCTGTGGGATTGATTATTTTAGTAAGGTTCTCAGCTAAATCTTTGGTTTTTGTTCTGGGGAGACAACATTCCTCTCTAGATTGGGTATTCCATCTACAGATGGTTGGTTCTGTTCCCCTGGAATTGAATCTCCTATAACCCAGCTTCAGGGGGGGAGTGGGAGGCTTTGGTTCATTTCCTTCCTCTGTAGCCACTCTTAGTGTTGATAGGAGGGGAGAGATCCAGCCCACATCCACTGCTTGCAGGTTCCACAGATACTCTTTCCACTCCTATTCAACATTTATATGAAGCCATTGGATGAGATCATCCATCACCATGGACTGGGGTATCATCAATATGCTGATGATGCTCAACTGTATGTCTCAGCCCGTGGTAAGTTAAGCAATGTTGTGTCCTACCCCTCACAGTGCCTGGAGGGTGTTAGCACCATTCATTCTAGTACAAACAACACTGGTAATCATAATCATATTTGTTACATTAATCAAACCTATGTAATTCTGATTTTAATACACCTATTTATATTGAGATACAATCCTTCATTATTTAATTATTCAGTGTTTTGATTTACTATTCTAATGCCAATCACAATATTATTTAAACATACATAATAATATCAATCATATTTGTTATATTAATCAAACCTATGTAATTCTGATGTGTATGCATATTTGTATTAAGGTATACTTTTTCATTATTTAATTGCTCAATATTTCAATATATTATTCTGATAGCAATCACTATATTTATTTAAACATACATAATAATACCATAATTCATCCTCTATTTTTTTATATACAATATTTTATATTATATAAAAGTGTATATGCTAACATTCCCCATTCTCTTATTTCTACCTCTGTTCTAACTTTTAATCATGCCAAGAATGCCAAGAAAGACCTTTCCTTTCTATCCTTTCCTTTCTATCCATCATCATCGAGCAGGCCGGCCTGAGCTGACTCAAATGGGATTTTTAAATGGGGTTTTTATATTAGTTGGGATGGGTGTACAAAGTTTTAATTTATTTTAATTGGGGGTTTTTAGATTTTTATAGGGACAGCCTAGGGTTTAATTCTTTTTTAACTATTTATATTTGTCTACATGTATTTTAGTTGGCTGTTCACCGCCCTGAGTCCTTCAGGAGAAGGGCGGTATATAAAACCTAAAATAAATAAAAATAAAAAAATCATCTCTTGTCTGCTTTAATAATTTGATTCTTATTCTCTTTTTTTTACTTGCCTCTTATATTCCTTTCTTGGATCTTTATCTCTGTCTGCGTCCACATCCTGACTATTCAATCTAGGTATTTTTCCCATCCCTACCCTCTTCCACTGCCGAGCTTTTAAAATATCTGCCTAAACTCCATCTCCCTTTCAGAACTATCTTCCTGCACCTCCAATTCTCTTTTTAAATCTCTTAAATATTTTCCCCCTGGTTTAATTCTTTAATCATTGTTTTTATTGTTGTCTTCTTCTTTGGTTGGCTGGTTCATGGGTTCTATTGTTTTCTCCATTCTTTCTGTTAGCTTCTCCCTTTCCTGGGTGTTTTGATCTTTGCTCATTGTTCCTTATATATTTTCCAGTTTTTCCCTCTATGCCATGCATTAGTTTCATAATCTTCTTATATCTTTTTCCATAATGTCCTTTATGCTTTGAAACATCAATGCTATCTCTTCCAAAGTTCCACTTATTTCTCCCTGATGGAGCATCTTGTCTTGTTTTAATAAGTCCCACTTTTATCCAATAGTCCAAGAACCGTATATTCAGGCCTAAAATTGTCTTCAAGAAATACACTGATCATAATTCTTTGTGTCCCATAGTTAATCAATCAGTTCCATTTAAGTAGTAGCAGAAGAAATAAATGAAATTTTTGCTAATCAACTAACCAATGTATGTAAGAAACACACCACAGCAATAATGGGGGACTTTAAATACCCTTACATCATCTGGGAGATAAACTCTGCACAAGTGAGAGATCAAACACATTCCTGACCAACCTAGCTGACAGCTTCATCACCCAAAAGGTAGAGGTGGCAACTAGAGGGACAACTATATTGGACCTTATTCTTACCAACAGAGAAGAAGTGATAGAGAGGATTGAGGCTGCAGGAACTTTAGGGGAGAGTAACCATATAAAACAGACACAATATAAAACAGACACAAGCAGACACAATATAAAACAAACACAAGCAGAGAACATAATCAAACCAATGTTTTAGACTTTAAAAGAGCTTATGTTAACAAACTCAGAAAGAGCTTTGGAAGGATCCCATGAATGAAAGAGCATCTAGGGTGACATGATAGCAGTCATGGGGGTTGCCACAAAGAAGAGAGAGTCGAGCTATTCTCCAAAGCACCTGAGGGCAGGACAAGAAGCAATGGATAAAAACTATTAAAGAAGAGAAGCAACCTAGTACTAAGAAGAAATTTCCCGACAGAACAATTAATCAGTGGAACAAGTTGCCTCCAGAAGTTGTGAATGATCCAACACTGGATGTTTTTAGGAAGAGATTGGCAACCATTTTTTGATGTCTTTCTAAAAAGCCTTTGCCACTGAGACATGCAACATTCATTGTGGATTGGGTCATCTTAAGAAATATTCTGCATAAAATCTACCTCTACTTGTGAACCTTCCGTAAGACAAATCTATCAAATATGTGCAATATTTCAGATTATACTAATTTTGATTCTATGTAAACCACTTTGTTACTGCACTAACCTTCCTCTTTTATCAGTTATTAATAGAGGAATTGTAATAGCTTTGAACTAAAGAATGATACAGAATTACAACAACCTATTTTAATCTGAAACTCAACACTCATCACGGAAAAGTTCTTATGAAATTGCAAGACACAATATTCATTGATTTAATGGCTCAAGAGAGGTGAACCTTATAGATTTCGAGTCAGATTTTTAATAATCTAATTATTTTGGGTAATATGTGCACATTATAATCATATATCAACCCTCTCCAATGGTTTACTTATTTTTCTGCCTTTTATCAAAGCTCAAGCTTTTATATTCTTCTGTTTGCATTTTAATTGGGTTTGGGAATTAACAGCAAAAGACTGTGGAAAAATAGTGGCAACATTAATGCAAAGTATTGAAATTGCAGGTTAAAATACAGGAAATAAGTATCAGGACAGGCAGTTTTTCAGATGGATTTAAATCTAATAATTTATCATATGAATAGCCTTTCCAAATCTGAATGCCTTGTATGCACAGGAAGATCTTGTATCCATTGTACTAGCCTTTGTTCCAGATGTCATTACAATAGATAAATCCAGTCCTCTAAACAGCAACATACTGAAGTTGATACATTTGTTTGCTTTGTTCTATTCTACATAGAATTTTTATAGTAGCCTTTCCAACCTGGAGACTTCTACTGCCTGTATAACTAGAGAGCCCATCACCTATCATTGTCATGCTGATAATTGCAATTCAAAGCATCTCAGGCTACAAGATTATGAAAAGACTATCTAGCTTTAATCTGGTTAGTAATATCTAGTTTTTAGAAGATAGGCAGTAGTAATAAGCAATAAAAAGTATTTCCTCAAATCCTGTTTCTCTTATTTTTTTCTGTTTGAATGGAGCATTTTATAATTCCTATTGATAAATTGATAAAACCAGATAAATTGAGAACACATATATAAGAAAAAATAGGTAAACATTTAGCAAAAATAAATATAATCTATATTATCTGAAGAAGAGTTACACTTCAAAGAAGTTTGATATTTAGAAGGATTTAAATTAATTATCAAGTATATGTTCACATAAGCTCTAAGAGTAAAAGTATACATGAAAAATGCTTTTTCATCTATCTTTCATAATCATAAGCTTCCTAACGAACAGGAAGCAGCAGGTGAAGCTAGGCAGAATTACATTTGATACCTGTACAATTAGCACAGCCGCCCCCCCCCCCCCCCCCCCGTTTCCAGGCTGTGTGCTTTCTCCACTACTCTTCTCCCTATATACCAATGACTGCATCTCAAGTGATCCATCTGTTACAATACTGAAGTTTGCAGATGATACAACAGTGATTGGTCTCATTTGAGAAAACGTTGAATCAGCATACAGATAGGAGGTTGTATAACTTGCCTCGTGGTGTAACCGGAACAATCTGAAACTGAACACATTCAAAACCATAGAAATGGTGGTAGACTTTAGAAGAAACCCTCCCATACTACCACCTCTTACAATTCTAGACCTTCAAATACTCAAATACAGCCCCTCAAATACTGGAATACTACTATCATGTCACCCCTAATTCTTCTTTTCTTTAGACTAACCAAATCCAAATACTGCAGCCATTCTTCATATGTTTTAGTCTCGAGGCCTTTGATCATCTTACTCTTCTCTGAACTTTTCCCAAAGTCTCAACATCTTTTTTTGTGATATGGTGACTAAAATTGGTTGCAGAATTTCAGGTGTGGTCTTACTATGGTTTTATACAGTGGTACTAATACTTCATGTGATCTTGATTCTATGTCTTTGTTTATACAACCCAGGATTGTATTAACTTTTTTGGCTGCTGCTGCACACTGTTGGCTCAAAACAGGGCTAGTAAAATGTTGATCAGTAGGCCAATGTAACTCCTGCAAACCCTAGGACTTTGGAAAACAGAATGATTACCCCCAATGACATGATAAATAAAATGCATAGTTTTTAATGATTTTTGTCATTTTGCTTCTCTGAGCTGCATGAAATAGTGTGTATTTTGGAGTGTTTGAAATCAAGCATTGCGTTATTATTCAACATTAGCTCCAGCTGCTGATTCAATGACTGAAGTCCGATTGGTGAAATTCAAATTCTACTTTCTAGCCTTATTCTAATAAGCAGAAAAACCAAGGGCCTGTATAAATCAGGATAATCATTTTATGAAACTAAGCTGAATGCAATTATTATAAGAAGGAAGTACAGTACTTATTTGTAAAGGGAACAAATAAGAAAGGAAGGAAGGAAGGAAGGAAGAAAATAATCTTATTTTTAAGGATAAGATTAATTCAATTTAAAAAAAGAGAAATAAAACAGCTCTTTAGGAAGAAGACCAGAGATTTTTTGCTTGCTTCAAAGAGAGGCTGCATGGGATGAAAAACACCATTCTCTCCTGTTCTAAAAGCATTAAAATGTTATTTGCTTAAAATGCTCACCCACAAATCATAAAAAAATAACTTTTACCTACCATTTTGAACCTGTGGAGATTATTATATGTCATGGGCATTTTATTTTTTTCAATTATTCTTTCAATTGTTTTAGTCTACTGAAGTTCTGCAGTTAATTATAAATTCAAAATAAATAGAGCAATTACTATCAGTTCTCACAATGTTAGAATAATTCATTCAAATTAAATGAGAAGATTCAGGATCAATAAAAGAAAGCCTTTTTTTCATAAGGCACAATTCAGCCACAGAATTTGCAGCTATCATATTGATAATGCATACACAATATTTTTGGTTTTAAAAATGGACTGACTAAATTTATGGGACATCAGGTTATCAGTTCTAATGGCTGTCTGATATGTCAGGAATAGTATCTATGTATAATTTTTAGTGGGGATGGCTTAGAATTTCATTATGAATGGGTCAATACCTGAAACAATAAGATATTTAAATTGTGGAATTCTTTATGTTCTCTGAAATGTTTTATTATCTAATCAGGTGTGGTCTACTTGAACCAAGTTCAAAGGGCACCACTAACTCCACAGTTCAATCATGAGCTACATATATTTTCTTCTATTTACCTCTAGATTAATTGATTTGAGTATTTTGGTAGCTAGAAGACAACTGTCTGAGTCTTCTGAATTAGGCTTACGTGTATAAGTGAGTCTGTGCAAGTTTGTGAGAAACTTTCTTTTGAAATAGTTTTGGGTATTTGTGAAAGGAATCTAACTGTGACAGTACAAAAATGCAATTATTCCAGCTAGGAAAATTTAAATATCATAAAAAAATGGGTGTTTTTAGCGAGTGCTTATTTTAATATTAAGGGACAAAAAGCACAACTTGATGACGGGCAATTTCTGCCCTGGGAAGCATTGTGAAACTAACTCATTTACATGGGTTCATATATATTTAATTTCCTTATAAATCTAAGGCTATTTGTTATGGCATGAATAAAGTCTACTGTTTATTAGGAATATTTGTATAAATTTTGGATTCACAGAAAAAAATAATATTATGCAGCCTTCATATTTCTTCTATGGATTTGTTTCTGTTAATTTCATTAATTTCAATGAAAGCAACATTTTATGTTTGTTTCTTTTTCACCTCTGAAGTCTGTTCTACATATATACAAGACAATGGTAGAACTACATCTAATTAGGTTTCTAAAACTCTTAATAAATCCAGCACTGCAGACAAACGGCCTTGCTAAAACCTTTGTCCCTTATATCTCCTGTGTCAAGAAGGACCTTACCGGAAGGATCAAAAGCCACCTGATTGCCAGGGTGTGGACCAGCATCAATGGAGATCATTGGAACTCCCCTCCGAACATCCCACAGTTTCAATACACCATAAGAATCACAGGAAACAATTGTATCTCCCTGTAAAGCATAGGGAGGGGAGGGGAGAAGAGGGAAAAACATGATTATAATATAAAGGTGGACATGTTAAAACTTCAAATGTCTCTAAGAGAAAATATAGGAATCATTTCCCTAAACATTTCATTCTGAATGTCACTTTATGGCTATTTAGAACTTTTAAAAGAAATACAAAGTGCTTGTCTATCAATCAGTAAATCTGCCTTTTCTGCCAGGCTTACATGGTTGCCTCATAAACTTCTTCTGGCTGTCTCTACATATAGGTTCATATATAACCATTTTATACTGCTTCTTATCTAAAAGGAGATAGCACCCACATCCTGCCCCCTGTGTATGAGCAGATGGTTACGTTGACTATTGATTGCTGTGTTTGCTGGATGGGTTTCATCTTTTTATATATATAAATATATAATAATATATATTTTAATGTATTAAAATATTAATTTTGTAATATTGCCCAGAGTTATATCTTTGAAATGGTGAGCATTTGTCCAATAAACAAATAGACTGGTAGAAGGATATAAGACAAGCAAGACAATAGTTAGACATCTCATAAAATTTGTCTTTCTGTCTTTGGTTTACAACTCACTTTTAGCTCACTATAAATTTGGAAGAGGGTTTTTTTTTTGCCCCAATTTTTGATTCTCCTCTACATGAGCCGCAGTGGCACAGTGGTTAGAATGCAGTACTGCAGGCTACTTCTGCTATCTGGCAGTTCGAATCTCACCAGGCTTAGGGTTGACTCAGCCTTCCATCCTTCCAAGGTCAGTAAAACGAAGACCCAGATTGTTGGCAATATGCTGACTCTGTAAAACTGCTTAGAGAGGGCTGTAAAGCACTATGAAGCAGTATATATGTCTAAGTGCTGTTGCTATTTTCAATAATTGTAACAGTTTATGACTCAATCCCTTCAGTCAAAAATAAAATCTTTTCGAGACAAATTGTTGATGATTTCATGCACATATACCACAAAGCAAATTAATTTTATTTTTTCCTCTGTTTTCTTGAATTCCTAGGATACCCAATTGTTCTAGGATTTCCTGATAGTCTTCCATCCAAGTATTAAGCATGAACAACCCAACTTTGAATTTTGAAATAAAACCAATGTTAACTATGGAGAATACCTAGACTCAAAAGAGCTGAGTTCACGTGTGGTATATGTCAAGAGCAAAGAACATTCTTCAGCACTTTTTCTTTTTAATGTAATTATAAACCTTACTCTTGCTATTAGAAATTCTGAAAATGTCTTTTCTTTTATAGTAGCTGACATATTGGTACCCATGCATATTTTGTAGTTATGCAAGAAACATTTTCCATTATAACATTTCTTTGATAGAAGATTTTGATATCATATTTGATTTCTCTATAAATTAGAATAAATCTGATCTAATGTAGATCTCATTCAGTAATAAACCTACTATGTTTATAATTTGGAACCCCAGATATTTTAATTTATCTTATAAACTCATCTTCTATTTTGGCACCACACTAATAAGTTTTAGTATTTTGACAAATGTGCTGAAATGAATTAATCTCAGAAATTGGTTTATATAATTTAAGAGATATTTCTACTTGCATTGCTTCATATTATTTCAAAATAGCTTCATGAGTTCACTAGTAAATCATTTTATACATCTATAGATGCATATAAATAAATACAAATAAACTATTGATTATTTGTAAATAAACTATTCTTCAATGATTTTCTTAAAACAATTTTCCACATTGTCAACCTTTAGCTCATGTTAATTTGTACTATGGATTGGAATAACAAAACTCAGAAAATGCAGAAATGAACTGTCTCTTGGTTCAACTTGAGAGTCATTTCAATCCTCTGTAACACTGGCAAGAATTGCAACCCTTGCTTCTTTGAGGATCAATTTTGTACTCCTTGCTATGTAACATTCATATAGAAAACCGTGGTTCATAATTATAATCCCTTAACCTGCATGTTCTCGGAAAAACTGTACTTTGAGGGGAAAAATGGAACTTTTCCCTAATTGACACTTTATTCAAGCTAAGCATTGGCTATCTGATTTCTTTTATGTTAATCCTATTGATGCATCGAAAACTCCTTATTTGTTAAGGCATGGAAATTTATTATCTAGTATTCCTAAACTAGTACCTGATCTGTTAAGTATCTTAGAGGTTGAGACTTTGGAAAAAGTTCAGAGAAGAGCAACTAAGAGGCTTGGAGGCTAAACCATATGAAGAATGGCTGCAGATTTTGGGTCTGGCTAATCTAAAGAAAAGAAAAATAAGGGGTGCCATGACAGCAGTATTTCAGTATTTGAGGGGCTGCCACAAAGAGGAGGGGGTCAATTTATTTTCCAAAGCACCAGAGGACAGAACAAGAAACAATGGATGGAAACTAATCAAGGAGAGAAGCAACCTGGAAATAAGGAGAAACTTCCTAACAGTGAGGACAATTAACAACTGGAATAGCTTGCCTTCAGACTTTGTGGGAGCTTCATCACTGAAGGATTTTAAGATGAGACTGGACTGAAATGGTATAGAGTCTCCTGCTTGAGCAGGGCACTGGATTAGAAGATCTCCAAGGTCTCTTCCAGCTGTCTTCTCTCTGTATGTCATAAAGTTGTCATTGACACTTAGCAATCACATAGATAGATTTTCTCCATGGATCTTTATTAGAAAATCAACCTAATAATGTGCAACTGATATGAGCACTGTGGGAAACGAAAACATTGCCTATTGATCTATTAGAATCAAAAAGCCCTAAGTGGAAAAAGCAGGTCCTGAAAAGCTACATGAACCAAAGTTTTAGATAGAAAGATTTCAAAGTATATCAGAACTATTTGTAATCCTGCTGAGGATGAAACTGCGAAAAATATGGATGGAGATTTGAGATGTACAGGGGTATATGTGGAGACTGTCTTGTCAGTAAGAAAGAACAGGGAAGTAAATTGTGAAATGTATGCAGAAAAATATAAAAAGAAAGTCTTGGGATGAGTTCGGTGCTACTGGCCATAGCTACTCTTTGCTGGACTCAGCTATGTCACTGGACCTCATTGCAATGGGTTATTAATGTAAGTAATGTTGTGATATTGTGTTGTTATGATGGTTGTTTATGTTCCAAATTGTTCATGAAATA
Organism: Bungarus multicinctus; assembly: GCA_023653725.1. Lineage (NCBI taxonomy): Eukaryota > Metazoa > Chordata > Lepidosauria > Squamata > Elapidae > Bungarus > Bungarus multicinctus. The sequence continues at coordinate 164,706,143 of CM042836.1, forward strand.
AACCTCTGAATCTTAAATCTTAAAGTAAGAATTATTCTTTGTGTTGCTGTCCTTTGTTTCTTTATTGGAATTTTCAATATTGACAGCACTAACCTTTGAAATATTGAGCTTGAATATCCTTTTTTTGGGGTAAATTGATAAGATTGTTTTATAATCTAATAAGATTAATACAATAACAATATGTATCCCATAATTATTGATCAAATTAACCTGTACTAGTGGAATATTAAACTATACTGTAATGTTCTCTGTGAAAATTTAATCTTTTTTTTTTTACACAGTAGCAAACAAGAGTAGTTTTGTACAAATTCATCTAATTTCTTTCCTTGTCACTATCTATTCATTCAGAGCAAAATTCTCTCTGCTCAAGAGCAAGAGAATATTTAAGATTTTCTGAGTTTTTCTGCTGTCAGTAGAATGGATAAAAAGCTGGTAGTCTAAATTCTGTCAGAATGGGATTCTTGATGTCAGATGAAAGTGCAAGTATCTGATTATGTAAATCAGGGTTAAGAAGCTAATTGAGACAATGGGAGAAAGGCAAATACTGCAGGCTTAATTCACCACTAACCTTCTAGGCAAAAATACATATCCAGATACAGATACATTACCAGAAACAAAATAAGGGATCCTGCTCCTTTTTAGCACAGATGATGTTACTTAGTTGGGTAATGAAATGGCTGCAAGAACAGCGCCAAGCTCAGAGAGCACCATGGAATTCACAGTTCAACCCTGAACTACAAATATTCTTTTTTATAATATAACAATATAAAGAAACGATGGTGATCATGCCATAGTATAATCAAAACAAAGATCCTAATTTGCATACACTATATATACTTGCAGATAAGCTGAGAATTTTAGGTACCAAAACTGGATCAAAGTCACGCAACTTTCACGTGTATGGGAAGAGCAGAATGTATGGTCAGACAGTACTTAACCATTATACCAAAATGGGTATCCGTTATTCAGGGTTTGAATTTCCTAGGTTTTGCTACTAATCTACATAAACAGGCTTAGATTTTATTCATTCTTTTACTTTTGAATTATTGGGGTATTTGCTCTGCCTTCACTACACATGGTTTGGCAATATTTGAATAGTAATGAAATAAAGTTGCATTTATTGCTCCTTTACATATTGACATCATCATTATTCTATTTTTTGTTTGTTTGAGAGTTTACTAATAAAACAACCATATCAACATCTCCTTTTGGAGAACTCCTTGGAACAGTTGTTAACAATTCTATTCAGATGCAGGAAATGGGGAAATGTATATAAAAAGAAAAGATCAAAATAGTTTTAGATTAAATTAGTTAGGAAGTTCTTTGGATCCCAGTCAATCTCTCTCTTATACAATATCCTTAAAATCTATAAATTTGATCTTGAAATAAACTGAAATATCACTGAGAAAATAAGAAACTTCTTAAGCAGTATATTCTGTTTTCAGGATTGATGTTTTAAGGCACTGATAATACATGGGACTTTTGACTATACCCCCCCCCCCCAAATGCTTAAATTAACGCTAGGGAAGTTAGAGGGAAGCATAGAGAAGTTTTCAATCCTTCAATAATTGTTATTATTTTGCAAAGCACCCTGCCCTTCTCTTTACTACGTTCAATTGTTACTTGCCATATAGCAAAATCAGTTCCATGCAGGGATATAACATATTGCTAAGAAAGAACTCTCTGATTTTCTTAGCTGTAAAAGAATGAATGTAAAATGTTATTCAGCTCAGATTCAAATAACATAAGACCTGTTCTGAATTATTGCTCTTATGGGTTATATTGAAATATAGAAATGTCAACTGCAACATTTTTATATGGTGGAAAATTGCCATTTCTTATCAATTCAATAATTAATCTTAGCAAACCTATATTTCCATGATCTTTTCCTTTCATGCTCTATTGAAATTATGAGCAACTGAACTGTAACCAATAATACAAAAATTCCTTCCAGTTGCAGAGCACAATTAATTTATTTGGTTTATTTATTTATATGGTATGTGGCAAATACATGGATTTATAGTAGTTCATACATTAATGTCCAGTCCACCCAGCCATTCAAGGACAGGGTAGTCTATGTTGAAAAAATCAGACATTGGGCCGCTGTAAGCTCTTGATGGACACTCGGACACAATGTGATGGATATTTTGTCAAGCACCAGTCACATTGAGGGGTAGAGACAAGACCCCACTTAAACAAGGATTCCTGGCAGATCCCATGTTGGGTACGGATCCTGTTTAAAGTTGACCAATGCTGGTGAGGAAGGTCAACGTTTATTTGGTATTGATATGCAGGCAATAAGTGATTGACTCCTATAAGGACAAATTAAAAAAACAATTACTATCAACCTGTATACTGCATGAGTCAAAAAGAGAGCTGTGAAAACCTTTACAGACTCCTCACATCCCGGACATAAACTGTTTCAACTCCTTCCCTCAAAACGATGCTATAGAGCACTGTACACCAGAACAACTAGACACAAGGACAGTTTTCCCCCCAAAAAGCCATCACTCTGCTAAACAAATAATTCCCTCAACACTGTTATTACAAAGTCTGCACTACTATTACTGTTAATCTTTTCATTATTCCTTATCACTCATCTCCTCCCACTTGTGACTGTATGACTGTAACTTTGTCGCTTGTATCCTTATGATCTATATTGACTGTTTCCTAGTATGATTTGATTGCTTATTGTACCCTATGACTATCATTAAATGTTGTACCTTAGGATTCTTGACTCTTAATAAATGTATCTTTTCTTTTATGTATGCTAAGAGTAATTGCACAGACAAATTCCTTGTGTGTCCAACCACACTTGGCCAATAAAGAATTCTATTCTATATATTCTATGCATTGGAACTCTCTAAAAAGTTTGATTTAGACTATGTATATTGTTAAGTTTAACCAATATTGGAATTCAGTAAATTTCTTCATCATCTCTTGTACATACATATAAAATATATCAACTTGTTTATTCATTGCTGGAATTCACTACTACTGTATCCCCCCAAACACTGCTATATAGTTAATGAGCTCCAGCCAAAGAGAACTCACTATCTCTAAAGCCAGAGAAAGATTTTTACTTTTATACAGCTTTTCCTGATGTACATCTGAAATCTATCTCGTCAAGTTGACTTAACATTCAAATGCAAACTGAACAATAGAGAGGATAGAGAGGAACAGAAATGCAGAATTCTTTTGATCTTGACACTATATTTTATTGATGCACCCTGAGGTTACATTTGCTTTCCCCCCCCTGCTGCATCACTCTGTTCATCTAGTTCTTTTTTGCCTGCGCAATATAGTGCACCGCCTGATTCTCATACAAATTCCTTATACAAATGATGCGACCCAGTTTGGTGTGGTGATTAAGGTATCAGGCTGGACAGTGGGAATTTTAGTCCCGCCTTGAGCACAAAGCCGGGTGGGTGACCTTGGCCCAGTTATTCTCTCTCAGCCCAAGTAAGCAGGCAATGGCAAGATACTTCTGAAGAATCTTGCCAACAAAACTGCAAGGAGTAGCCCAGGCAATTTATTTATTTTTAATTAATTATTTATTTTTTGGTCAATTGCTTACAAGATAATAGATATAAGTAAAAACATAGTTATGAATACATGGATACATATAAGAAAAATAAAAAAATAAAAGAAACAATAGGATAGGGACGGTAGGCACGTTGGTGCACTTATGCATGCCCCCTACAGACCTCTTAGGAAAGGGGTGGGGTCAATAGTAGACAGTCTAAGGTTAAAGTTTTGGGGGTTTGGAGAAGAAACCACAGAGTCAGATAGAATATTCCAGACATTGACCACTCTGTTGCTGATGTCGTATTTCCTGCAATCAAGTTTGGTGCAATTAACCTTGAGTTTGTATCTTTGTTTGCTCTTGTGTTGTTAAGGTTGAAGCTGAAGTATTCATTGACAGGTAGGACATTGCAATAAATGATTTTATATACTATACTTAGATTGGACCGAAAGCGGCGTAGTTCTAGGTTTTCTAGGTCTAGAATTTCGAGTCTGGTGGCATAAGGTATTCTGCAATGAATACAGGAGTGGAGAACTCTTCTTGTGAAATATTTCTGGACTTTCTCAATTGTGTTAATATCAGATACGTAATGTCGGTTCCAGACTGATGAACTGTATTTGAGTATTGGTCTAGCAAATGTTTTGTATGCTTTAGTTATTAGTGTAATATTACCAGAGAAAAAGCTATGTAAGATTAGGTTAACAACTCTTAATGCCTTTTTGGCTATGTAGTTACAGTGGGCTGTAGCACTTAGTCATTTGAGATGAGTACTGCAAGATCCATCACAGAGTTTGGGTCATCAACAAGGTCTTGACTATTCAGCTTGTATTTTATTTTCTGATTTTTTTTTGCCAATACGTAAGATAGAGCCTTTATTTGTTGAGATTTGAAGTTGCCATTGATATGACCATTCTGATACATAATCAAGGTCTTTTTGAAGGGTAGCAGTTTTGTCTGTGGTGTTGAATAGCTTTACATCATCAGCAAACAGAACGCAGCTGCTCTTGATATGATCACAGAGGTCATTTATGTAGAGTATGAAAAGAGTTGGTCCTAGAACACTGCCTTGAGGGACACCACTGTTGACAGGTACAGAATTTGATAGGACGCTCCCAATTTTGACCATTTGTTGTCTGTTTGATAGGAATGCTTCTATCCAGTTATGCAGGTGTCCAGAGATACTGTAAGATTTTAGTTTTAGGAGTAGTTTGTCGTATACTACTGAATCAAAGGCTTTACAAAAGTCTATGTAGATTGCATCTATTGTTTTGCCCTATTGAGTTGTGTAGTCCATATGTTTTTGCAGTGTAAGAGTTGCAGATTACAAGATAGTTTTTTCCTGAAACCAAATTGTTTATTAGAGAGTAGGTTGTTTGTTTCTAAGTGGAGGATGATGGATTGGTTAATAATTGATTCCGTGACTTTACAGGTAATGCAGCATAAAGAGATTGGTCTGTAATTTTCAACTAGGCTGGGGTCTCCCTTTTTGAAGATGGGGATGACCGTGGCTTGTGACCATAGTTTTGGCAAGGAGCTGGTCCTGAAAGATTTTTCAAAGATTATGCTTAGAGGTTCGGCTATGGCAGTGGATAGTTTTTTTAAGAAGTAGGCACATATTCCATCCTGTCCAATAGATAGAGATGGTTTTAGATTGTGTAGTGCTTTTTCAACATTGTCTTCTGTAGAATCGATATGTATTAGATCATTATAGTTGTCTGTGGTTCGACTAGGAAATACTGGGCATGATCCATTGCTGTTTACAAATACTGAGCCAAAGAATGTGTTAAAGAGGTTGGCTTTAATAGTGTCGTTGTTGCAGTCTTTACCATTAGGTCCTTTCAGGGGTGGGATGGACCTTGAGTCTTTTAGCTTGTTGTTTACAAAATTGTGGAAAGCCTGGGTGGAATTGGTGCGTATAAGGTTTTCTTCTTGTTTAATGTGATAATTGGTGCATTCAGTTTTTTTCTGGTGGCATAAATTTTTGTTGTTACACATGTGCTCCCAGATTCAATTTATAGTTACTCAATCACACACTCACAGTCCTGGAAAATTGCCACACTCAAATCACTTTCAACCGAACACTGAGGCACAGTTTTTCAGAATACATGAATTTAAAGGCATGGCAAACTTTACTAATTACAATGTATATCTATTTGTTCTTACACACAAACACACACACATCCACACTCATCCACACTTACCCACATACTCAACTAGGCTGGCAGGCACTAGCCAGAGGGACAGAAGCTGCCAAGTCTGGGTCCAAAGACAACTCAAAGAGTGGGTGGGTTCCAGGACTTCTTTTATCCCACGAAGTCCTTGCTTTGTTCTGGTGAGACTTGGGGAGAGTCTCCCCATTTGTTCTGGCCCAACTTCTTTTGTCTGTTTCAGGTGACATTTTTTCCATTGTTTCCTTAACAACTTGGTTCTTTTTTTACCTTTCCCTGAGGAAGCTTTTCCTGGCTTTTGTCCACACTGCTTATGTTAAGTTGGGGCTAATTGAAGAGGTAGGACGCTTAGGGTAGTGACTACAACTCTTTATTAGTAGACCAGTACAATGAAGTGAAGTGGCTGTATGGCAGCTCCCTATTTTAAAGGGAGCTTATCAAGCAACCCAACCAATGAGATTCATCCAATTTCCTGCCAGCACGGTGGACCAATTATTTTAAACCAGTATTTTCCCTCCGGAAAGGTGGACTGGAGGGAAATCTTCATCCCTTGGTTTCCCTCCTCATTAGCATATTCAACAGCCCTCCCCTCTAGGAAACAGCATTACCCAATCAGCAATGTTTAACTGACGTAGTCATGCTGGTAGGCGGGGTGATGGTAGGCTCTACTTGACCTGCGCAATTCAGTTGGAGCAGTGGCGGCAGCTTGAACAGTCAGTTCTGCTGCCGCTCTGGAGTCAGCCAATGGAAATGCCTGGAAGTTTTCTTGGGGCATGGCTGGCTCTTCCAGAATCGGTTCCCTGAGAATTCTTTGCTGGATTCTTGGTTCTTCAGGTATGTGTATGTGTTGCTGATTCGGTTTTGAGCTAATTGTAGATGGAGCTTCAGTTTGTTGTTCGGAGTGTATAGGGATCTTAGTTGTTAGGTCCAGCTCCCCTTCTGGTTGTCTTAGGACAGAATGTCCTACTCAGCCCTGGAGTTGGTCAATATGCCTCATACATATCTTACCGTCTTCTAATTCCACCCAGTAAGAACGAGGGCCTGTAATTGTGATTATTCCGGCAGGGACCCAGGCAGTCCCCCCGGTATAGTTATGGGCATACACTAAATCCCCTATGTAAAATGACCAATGCTGACAAGTCGAATCAGTGGGTGCCTCTGCATTGTAATTTGGATGTAGCTTGTCTACTTGTGACCTGAGTTAGCGGCCCATTAGCAATTCTGCTGGCTTCAATTTGTGGCGGCGCTAGGGGTTATTGTTGAACTAGGAGGATCTGTATAGCCATTATCCCAAGATATAATTAAGATTTAAAGATAAATAATATTAACTCTATTTAATGTAATGATCTTAGTGATACTATGGTCTTTGACTCCCTCATGTATTCAAACAGCATCACTACAATATAGGCTGCAAATAAAGTTCAGATTTTTTGCCTCTTCGTGTAATCAAGTGTCTTATTACAATCAAATAGCTTCACCAATCAGATGCTCACAACAGACTCAAAGCATTATTTAAATAGTCTTTGATCTAAAACCAAAAAGGTTCAGCAGAGTCAGCATAGAAGCAATAAAACCTTCTAGAACAGGGGTCCCCAACCCCCGGGCCTTGGGCCATTTGCACCCGGGCTGCACAAGCAACAGCTTGTGTGCAGCTCTACTTCCACAAGTGGAAGATGCTTGCATTTGTGCACAAAGCTCCATTTGTGTGAGTGTGCCCACCACTTATGTGGCTCAGAACCATTCCCGCTCCTCTCCTTGTCATCTTAAAATCACAAAGCTTCACAAACAATGATGTTTCAACAAAAAGGAAAAAAGCAAGTTGCAGCCAAGAGGAGTCTCTGTTAAAGCAGAAGGTAAATATATAAAAATTGGCGTTCTAAGGAACAGAGGCTGATTCTTCCACAGTGAACTTGCTTCTTGGTTGTCCTGCCCCCCAGTCAGAGACTCACCCAATTACTTCTTCAAGAAGCTCTCTGAGAGCACCCAGCTATCTGGAGAACAAAAGGGTTGATTTCCAGAGCTTCCTCTTCCCTCGGGAACTTTCTTGAGACTTAGAAATCAGCTCTAAGTATAAAACTGTAGAGAATCGATATCAGACCGAAAATAAGGGTGGCGGTGTTACTGTCAAGTTGCCATTTTCCCCAGAAGTCCATGTTTGCCATTGGTTTACTTATTTACATTTGAAAGATTTAAACTAGGCAAAGTTATGAAATTGATTTGGTAAAAAATGAATTAGAATAGTGATGAACATATTATTGCTAATGTTTATAAATTGTTATTGAAATTGAACTTGGGGAATGAGTATGTAAAGCATAGGATTCAATGGGCAAAGAACTTTGGTTATAATATGCTTGACTAATGGGAGAATATGTGGACAAAACATCTAAAATTCATATTAAATTATAATTTAAAACAGAACTTTTATAAGATGATGCACCATTGGTATCAAATACTGGACAAATTGTCAAGAATGTATAAAGGCATTTCAAATGAATATTGGAAATGTAAATGTAAAGAAGGAACTTTTTTATCATTTATGGTAGACAAATGACAAAGCAAAGAAATATTGGAGTAGGATACACATCTTAATACAGAAATTCTTAAAGTAAATATAAAGATAAAACTAGAGACTTTTCTTTTAGGTTTAATAGCTAAAAAGCTTGAAAAAAATGGAACTTTGATGTCATACATTGTTGACAGCAGCAAGAATACAAAAATAGAAGGATACTTTGATTCCTACAATGGATGAATGGCTGCAAAAGTTGATGGAGTTAGCAGAAATGGCTAAACTGACCACTTTGGTTAAAGAAAAGAATACAATTAGTTTTGCTTCTAGTTAGAAACCACTTTTGGACTTTGTGTTTGAGGCAGAAAAGAAATGAAACTTTGATTTTGGGTTTTACTGATTAGATACTATAAGCCTGTTGTTACAGAAATAGCTAGTATATATTATCATATAAAATTAAAAAGTTTAGGTTTTATATTAATATCTTATTCTAATACACCAAAATGAGTCAGAATTCAGTCCTTTTCTTTTTCTTTTCCCTTACATTTTTCTCTCTTTCTATTTTCCTCCCTTATTTTCCCATTATTTTCATTTTTCTTTGTACTTCTGTAAGTTATATTCTGATATATGTATTTTTTTAAAAAAGATCATGAAAAATTATGATACTTTACGCCACCATAGGGAGGCCACATTTGGAATATTGTGTTAAATTCTGATCAGCATGATGCAAACAAGATGTTGAGACTCTAGAAAAAGGGCAGAAAAGAGCAACAAAGAGGATAAGGAACCTGGAGACTAAATCGTATGATGAATGGTTGAGGGAGATAGATATATTTAGCTTATCACAGAGAAGGATTGGGATGACATGATAGCTATCTTCCAGTGTTTGAGGGGCTGTCAAAGAGGTCCACTTATTTTCCACTGCACCAGTGGGTAGGACAAGAAGAAATGGGTGGAAACTCATTAGAGAGATCCAGCTTGAAACTAAAGAGAAATTTCCTGACAGTGAGAATAATTAATCAGTAGAATAGTTTGCTTCCTGGGGCTGTGGATGCTCCATTTCTAAGGGTTTTCAATACACTGATCAACCGGTGTATTGTATGGTAACTGTGTGGTATAAGGTCTCCTGCCCTGAGCAGGACATTAGACTCAAAGATCTCCGAGATCCCAGCCGTATAATTCTATGTCCTGTGTTCTATGATAACATCAAATTTCAACCAACAGCAAGGAATTCAGAGCCTGCTGTAATCAAACAGAAAAAAGAAACCTGACTCTGTGGTTTCTTCCCCAAACCCCAAAAACTTTAATCTTAGACTGTCTACTATTGACCACACCTCTTTCCTAAGAGGCCTGTAGGGGGCATGCATAAGCGCACCAACATGCTTACCATCCCTGTCGTATTGTTTCTTTTTATTTTTCTTATATGTATCCATTTCATGTATTCATAACTATGTTTATACTTATACCTATTATCTTGTAAGCGATTGACAAATCAAATAAAAAAATCAATAAAAAATAAAATAAATTTGGATAAGGAACATTTTTAAAGCCACTGTACCCTTTCATGCCCCCAGGAACAGGAACCTATAAGTCCCAGCCGACATCTGAGTGAGGCTTTACTATATTTTCTTATGACAAAGATATGGTCATCTCACATTTATCCTCATTTTGATTCAAAGACTTTTCCTGTAGGAATGTACCATATAAAAAGAAACAGTAGACGCCCCCCTTTTAAAAATATGCCCTGAACTATGTGCTTTATATTCTGTGCATAATAGAGTTGACATGATTGATTGATATGCAGTGCCATAATTAGGGTGCAATAAGTAGGGCTGTTTGTAAATTGCCTGGATTCTTTTTTGAGCTCCCTTCTTCCCACATAAATTTAGCTGCAGAGCAATTACTGCTCACTTGCACTACTAGTGAGTCTTATTAGCTTCAGACAAGATAAATGAGGGCTTTGAATGTTCCTTGACCAGGGCAGGAAAAAATGAATAAACTACCTGGGAAAATCAGTGGGGAAGAACTCTGGCAACCAAAAGAAAGAATACTCAGAACCTGATGGAGCTGGATTGCTTCCATTTAAACCATTTGCTATAAATGAAAAATATGAGTTTTCATTTTAGTTGTGCAAGCCAATCAGTTAACAAAAGTAAAAAACAAGGGGGGCAAAACCAGACAAGACAGTATTGAAATATAAGCAAACTTGAAACTGTGTTTGCAAGCACAGAGCAAATAAATTTCTTCCTAAAAAAAGCTGCAAATCTTACATATTTGCTAAACATTAGTAGAATACAGAAGAAAAATGATTTAGCCAATACATTTTGTTCTGCAAGACAGGTGAAAGAAAGATGTGATTCTGTTATCCAGAATCACACAGAAATAGACCAGGATTGATACTCAGTCATATTTGTTACTTATGGACAAAGGCATGAAAGGGGGGGAGGGGGGACTTCATTCTCTCAGAATAGCAGGTGGTATCAGCTGTATTCGCTACTGAGTTAAAGCTGTTCTCACTGGAAAATTGATATTTGTCACACCAATGAGAACTTTTAATTAAGGGGAAGCACCTTATTACTCACCAGGGCACTAATAGCTAATTGAATTGCACAATCGTAAACAGATTTCTTTATTACCTCTTCTGCTGTGAAGGAGATTTGAGCATGGAAAATCATATGCTAATAACTGACGGGCAGATCTAGCCCATGTACTAAGTGACAGATTAGCCAGCATTAGTTTTATAAAGTATGTGGTGGCTGTTCTAGAGGAGGTGAGTACCACTGCTTGAGGCACCAAATATTTCATTCACTGCAGAAACTGTAACTGTTTAATAGTTTGGCCTCAGAGCCAGGTTCCAGGTAGCAGGACAAAGCCTCTCAGCCTAGGAGCAGAGGTCTTATTCAGCAAGTTCTGACCAGTTCTGGAGAACCGGTAGTGGAAATTTTGAGTAGTTCGGAGAACCAGCAAATACCACCTCTGACTGGCCCCACCCCCATCTATTCTCTGCCTCCCGGGTCCCCGCTGATCGGCTGGGTCTTCTTTTGTTGCCCTGCACAGGAGATCAGAACTGGAAAGGTTAGTGGGGTGGGAAGTATCCTTCCCCTGGAGTGGGGAGAGATTTTACAGTATCCTTCCCCTGCCATGCCCACCAAGCTATGCCATGCCCACCAAGCCATGCCCACAGAACCGGTAGTAAAAAAAATTTGAATCCCACCATTGCCGAGAAGCTTATAGCCTGGCAAAGTACGCACCTCATGGGCAAGTGTCAAGATGCTGCCTATACAAGCAAGCTCAGTATCTCAAGTCTGCACATTAAGTGGGGGGAGAGGATATAAAAAACTCAGAGTCTGTCTTCCATTGCTGAAAACAATTTGTGTTTTGTATATTCCTGGTCTTGACTCCTACTTCCTTTTGATATGCTTCTGACCAAATCTCTGGCTTATCTCCTGGTTCTTTTCAAGCTATTGTATGATATTGAATCAGTATCGAACTGATTTAGCTGATCTGGAAAAAGATCTCATTAGCATTTGGGTGGGAGACCACCAGGGAAACCAAAAACAATAGGCTAGATTGCGAAGTTTAACACATTCAGAGGAAAGCAGTGGCAAAGCATTCTGTATTATCGTTATGTGTCTGGGTAGTCATCATGAAGTTGTGCTTGACTTGAAGGATATTTTCCTATTGAATTACTCTGGTTTATTTTAAACCACTTTATGTTTTCTTCATTCCCACTTTCCAGTTTTGAACAATTTTCTGTTGTATGCCAACAGAAGATTTTTTCAGTGTTTGAGATGAAAAAATACATGCTGGGCTTGCAAATATTTTCCATTATTTTATATAGCAAGCTCAAGATTACTGCATACTCTGTAGGATTCTTGATGTATAAAGCTGACAAAGCATTTCATATAGCAGTTTCATCTGGTCTACCCTTTTTAAAAAAGGATATAGGCTGATCAACATATTATTCTTTTTATCATCAAAGGAATACCATGCATTATCAAGGATTGGGCAGTCAAATCAGAGGAAGGATAAATTCCTACAGTTTTTAAAAGAATTTTCTGAACTGACTGCTATCTTTATACAGAGTTAGTGGGCTAATTCTGCCCATTGCCAGCAGTTCAATTCTCACCGGCTCAAGGTTAACTCAGCCTTCCATCCTTCTGAAGTCAGTTAAATTAGGACCCAAATACTTTCAGCAGGTAACCAACATCAAATTAGATTATTGAAGAGACACACAAAATTGGTGTAAGATGTGTCTGGCATTATTTGTTCTTTGATGAATCAATGGATGACTGACTTGAAATGTATTGTTGCTGGTTTGGGCAAGGGGTCCAAGAAAGAGGAGAGGTTATGATATTAAAAATAGTTTTAATAGAAAAAATATTCCCACAGCTTAAGAAAACTATAAATTCAAAATCATTATCTATTAATGGAAGACTAAAAAGTAAAGATTTCCCTGCCCATTTCTGTCTGACTCTAAGGTGCAGTGCTTATCTCAAGGAACCAGAGTTGTCTGAAGACATTTTCCATGGTCATATGGCCAGCATGGCTATACACCAAAGGTGTACAGAATGTTGCTTCCTTCCCACTGAAGTGGAATTAATCTACTTGTAGTTGCACCTTTTGAACTGCTGGGTGGGCAAGAGCTGCGGCAGGAATGGGAACTCACCAGTGGTGGGATTCAAATATTTTTACTACCGGTTCTGTGGTCGTGGGTTGGTGGGTTTGGCTTGGCTTGGTGGGTGTGGCTTGGTGGGCGTGGCAGAGGAATGATACTGCAAAATCCCCATTCCCTCCCCATCCCACTAACCTGCTTTCCAGCTCCGTTCTCCTGTGCAGGGCAACAAAAGAAGACCCAGCCGATCAGCTGGGACTTGGGAGGCAGAGAATAGATGGGGGTGGGGCCAGTTAGAGGTGGTATTCCAAACTACTCAAAATTTCTGCTACCGATTCTCCAGAACTGGTCAGAACCTGCTGAATACCTCTGGAGCTCACCCTGTTACACAGCTCTCAGGTCTTGAATCAGGCTGAATACCTCTGGAGCTCACCCTGTTGCACAGCTCTCGGGTCTTGAATCAGGCTGTCAGCTTTCCAGCTGACAAGTTCAATGTCTTTAACTGCTGAGCCACTGCACCCCCTAATGGAAGACGTTAAAGAAAAAAAAATATTTGATTCTATTGTATATGCATAAACCATCTGCAGCTGAAATTTATGCATTTTTATTCTGATTTTTATTTGCATATGGATTATCCTATTTGATTTAGGATAGAGGACATATTTGAATCTGCTGCTGGCTTTATTTTTTGTTTTAGAAGAAATGTGGCACAGATATTGGTTCAATAAATTAAAAAAATATAATGGGGCCCTGATGGCTGCCTAGCTATTAACATTTGAGCCTCTCATGTTCAGCTGCAACTAGTTCTCCCTTTTCTTACTCTGAGACCTCTTCTTTTTGGTCATTCTCCTCATGTTCTGATTAAATGAAACGATTTGATCTTGAGCTAATTTAAAATATATTCAGCCCTACTGCTAATTGATGCTAAGGTATTGGATGCTGTTTTTTTTCCAACTAACTTTAAAAAACAAGCAAGAGAAACCTTTCTTTCCATAAGGTGGGCAGCTGTAATCTAGAGATGTATTTATGAATGGAGGAAATTTTGCTTCTGCTTCTTATTATAATGCTTGAAATAAAAGAGGGATCACTGAAAAACCACTCACTTTAACACATGAAAAATATCTCAATAAGTTTATGTTTCAATCTTTTTTAGCATACACAACAACAGTTGATAAAAGAAGTATATTTAAATTCACATATCATAAATGTAAATAAATGTTGCTTGTTCTTGGGTATGATAAGCTTAGGCAGAAAGCTGCAAACAATCTGTTAAGGAATACATGTAGGACTTACTACTGCCCACAGTAATCTAACAAAGTTTGGTATTAAATATTTGTTTATTTATCAATGAAATTTAAATAGCCATGGTGGTAGAGTGGTTAGAATGCAATACTGACTCTGTCCGAAGTTAGATCCTGACCAACTCAAGGCTGATTCAGCCTTCCATCCTTCCGAGGTTGGTAAAATGAGAAGCCAGACTGTTGGGGGCAATACGTTAATGATGCTAATTCTGTGTAGACTGCTTAGAGAGGGCTGTAAAGCACTGTGAAGTGGTATATAAGTGCTATTGTGTTAAGTATTTAGCAGTCTCCTTGGTATCAAGGAATAATACAGCAGATGGAAGTAGTGTTCAGATTGTAGCAGTGAGTATAGAACCAGACAAGCAAAGTACTTGAAGTGTAAACAGTGGTATAAACACAGTCCAATATCATACACAGTTCATCCATCAGTAGATTAGCTTACTAACCATTCTTGTTCAGTAGACATAACAGCAATACATTATCTTCAATACATCCATGCATCAATGGAGAAATATAGTTACAGAGTTGAAGATACTTGCCGAGTAGTAGAGTAGCATAGTAGAAGCCTAGCAAACCAGCGGCAGCATTTCTGTAGCAGCAACCTACAGCACTCACAGACACTAACAACAGACTAGCCATGTGCTCTCTGGCTTCCTACTATATAGCACTCCTGCTTCCTGTAGCCAATCAGCATTGTGGCTACAAGATATGCTGAATCATTTCTGACTTGCAGCCATATATGGTAAACCAATATAGTGAAGTTTCTTAAAGAAACCTAACATATTGCTAATGCTATTTTAGTATATGACTGAGCAGCTCACAATATAGAAACAATATAAAAATAGTAAAAAAAGTTTACAGGGATGAAACAACTAAACAGAGATCTTCCTTAAAAAGTGACTTGAATACTTCCTGAAGATAACCCTTCCATTATTGACAGTGGGCAAATTTGGGAAGGTCAATGTAGCTTTATGCCAGGCAGGAATCTGTAGCAAGTCATGTCTGTGAGGGCTGACGTCACGTCCATACGGTGTACTCTCCATAGGGCTCTATGGAGGTTCATTGAATTCCTTTTGCCAGAGGGTCCTGATGGACCTAAGCCACCCTGGAGGGGTGGTGAAGAAGAGAGGACACTCCATAGATCATAAGGAGATTGCGAACTTCTTGTTTGATGTGGAGGAAAGCTCAAATCCGGCAGGAAGAAAAAGACAGTCATTGCGTGATCAACTGAAGCTGTGACAGTCCGACTGAAGAAGAATGAGTGAAGATTGAGGAGGAACAATGTGACGACTGGGTGAGAATTATCTAACTTCTGTTGAGGAATTTGCCCCTTTTAAAACTGGCCTAATGACAGTGGGACTGTAAAAGAAGGGGGTAGATTTGTTTATTTGCCACCCCCCAAGAATAGCAACGAACAAGCACAAAGCTGAAATAGATCCAGACAAGAAATTTGAACTATTTGAGATACTTGAGAGAAATAAGTGTTAAAAGAGGAAACTTGAACTGGTTATTCTAAGGAAATTATTAATTGGACCATTACTGAACTAAAACTTTTTTTTGGAATATAAATTTGGGCTCTGGAACCCCTAAAAGGAAGATTCGGCTTAAGTTAAAGGAAGTTAAAGGAGAGGAGCAGAAGAGAAATAGCACAACAGTGACACCTGCTGGCCAGAAAAAAGACAATATAGTGAAAGTGAAGAAAAGAAAGGGAGAGTAACATTTGACCTTGGGCGGTTTATTGAAAGAACATTATTATAAGACATAGATAAATTGCCTGCACCTGAGACTGTTTACAGAGAAAATTGCAGAGAAAGAGAGTGGAAACAGTTTAGGTTTTAAGCATTGTAGCTCTCTATTTGGATATGGATTTTATAAACTGAGTAACTGGAACTGGAAAATAACAGAAATTGTTTATAAAGCAAGTGAAGACTTTTATCCTTCTGCTCTCCTTTTTGGTGATTTATAATTTGTTTGATACAAACCTGGGGTTTGGTGGGCCTTTGTGGATTATAATATATTAAAAAGAAAACCTTTTTGAAGAGAATTTAGGACTATAGATATTTTGGCTTTGTAAAACACAACAGCTAAAAGAATGAAGTGATTCGAGGTCTGAAAAGAAGAACTGGGAATAAGAAAATAAATTGTTGGATTGCTTCAAGTGTATTCTTTAAGTTGGGCATTGTGGAGTATTGTGTTGTTTGAGTTATTATTGATTGCTTGAATATTGATTGGCTGTCTTTGTTAAATAATTATTACTTAAAATATTCTATTACCTAAATTTATTAAAATGACAAGCAATATAAATTTAAGTAAAACAGAGAGAAAAAAATGCTTCATCTGCACCATAAGCAGCAGCAGCATCAAACCCTGCAAGTCAACACTCTACTGATGTTATGTTGCAGAACAAGAAATTCAATAATTTTCAACCAGAGATGAAAATCATGTTTCAACTATTACAAAAAGCCATGGCTAAGAACCATGATGATCTGGCAAATAGGCTGCAAAAGATAGAATGAAGGATGGAGGATAAAATAGACAACATCCAGCAAATAATTACTAAAAATGAACAACGGGTTCAGAAAATGGAAGAGAAAACAGAGCAAACAGATAAGAAAGTAGAACACTTGGATTACAGATTGACCAAGTTAGATAAGGAGCTTGAGTGGTCTATAATTATGCTGGAGATGGATAGAGCTGAATACTTCCTGAGATTTCAGAATATTGAGGAGGAAAAAGGGGAAGATTTCACTGAAAAAAAATGGCAGAATTGTTGGCAGATGTGTTGCAAAAGAGCAAGCAGGAAGTCCTCTCTGGAATTGATGAAATATTTAGAATATATATGGTACAAGTTATGTGAAAAGGAATAAACTTCCCAGAGAGGTATATGTGAGATTTACAAAGAAGGCAATAAGAGTGAAAATTACTTCAAAGAGCAAGAGATGCACCACTGAAATATAAAGGGAGAGAAATAGCAGTTCTGAAACAAATACCAAAAAAGGTAAAAGATACAAGGAAACAGTATCAATTTTTGACAAGACAACTAATAAAACACAATGTAAACTTCAGATGGCTAATACCAGAGGGAATATTGATGACCAATGGAAAAAAGATATAGATTAGACACAATAGACAAAGCAGAACAATTTTATTATTGGTACTTTGCAGTATATGAGGAAGAAGAATAGATGGCAAAAACAAGAGGAAGTTAGAGCAGAGGGAAGCACACAAGAAGAAAGTGAAGCAGAGCTAAAAGACAGAAGGGAATGAGAAGGAGCAAGACAGAAAGAACAGACAAATAAGATCAATTAGAACAACAAAACCTATCTACAAGTAAATAATGGAAGAAGGAACAAAACTATTATCAATTAACATAAATGGACTGAACTCATCTATGAAAAGGAAAAGGATTTTTAATAAATTAGAAAAATTGAAATTAGGTCTAATTTGTCTCCAAGAAATGTTAAAAAACAATATAGAAAACTATTGGAGTACCCAGAAATGGGAAACTATATTTTTATTAGTGCAGCAAAAGAAAAGGAGGGTGGTCTTATACATTGTCTTATACATTAAAGAAGCAATAAAGGCTAGACAAATCTTTGCAGATGAAGATAGCAGAATATTGATGGTGGGGGTAATAATGAACCAAAAACTGATATTGTTAATAGCAATATATGCATCTAATAACGAACAAGGTAAGTTTTATGGGAAACTTAATAAGAAAATTTTAGAACTGGAAAATGAAAATATTTGTATGGTAGGGGATTTAAATGCAATTGTAGATACAGAACTTGATTATAAGAGTAGTAAAACGGGGGAAAAGTTAGGAAAACACTCCCTAAATCATTCTTTAAAATGACAGAAAAAATAGGAATTCAAGATGTATGGAGAGAAGCGCATCCCAAGAAATATCAGTATTCCTTCTATTCAAATAAGCATAAATTGTACAGAGGAATTATTGAGTCTGTCATCTGCACCTCTATAACTGTCTGGTTTGGTTCTGCAACACAACAGGACAGACACAGACTTCAGAGGATAACTAGGACTGCAGAAAAAACATCTACTAACCTGCCTTCAACTGAGGACCTGTATAGTGCACGAGTCAAAAAGAGGGCTGTGAAAATATTTACAGACCCCTCACATCCCGGACATAAACTGTTTCAACTCCTACCCTCAAAACGATGCTATAGAGCACTGCACACCAGAACAACTAGACACAAGGACAGTTTTTTTCGGAATGCCATCTCTCCGCTAAACAAATAATTCCCTCAACACTGTCCAACTATTTATAAAGTCTGCACTACTATTACTGTTAATTTTCTCATCACTCTTTATCACCCATCCCCTCCCACTTGTGACTATGTGACTGTAACTTTGTCGCTTGTATTCTTACGATTTATATTGACTGTTTTCTAGTATGATTTGATTGCTTATTGTACCCTATGACTATTATTAAGTGCTGTACCTTATAATTCTTGACTCTTGATGAATATATCTTTTCTTTTATGTACACTGAAAGCATTTGCACCAAGACAAATTCCTTGTGTGTCCAATCACACTTGGCCAATAAAGAATTCTATTCTGTTCTGTTCTGTTCTACTCTACTCTATTCTATTCATCCTAGTTTAGAATAGATGTCCTCAGAATTAAAAACATGTGTACAAGAGATAGAAATAGAACCTAATATATGGGCAGATCACAGTCCGATAAAAGTTATATGGAAAGGGAAAAAATTGAAAATTGAGATGGATGTTGAATCAAATGATATTACAAGATAAAAAATTTATACAAAATATGGAAAAAGAATTGGACTTTTTCATCAAAGAGAATGGGAAAGGAGAGATTTCACTGCAAATTGTATGGGATACTGTTAAAGCGTATTTTCGGAGATTAGTTATAACTTATATGGGGAAGAAAAACAAGAAGAAACAAAATAAGAAAATGCTAGAAGAAGAATACAAAAGATTAGAAACAGAATTACAGAAAGAACCACAAAAAAAGAAACTAAAAAATCAAATGGACTTAATAAAGTACAAAATAAATTATTGAAAAAATATGATTTTACATGTGCTAACTGCAGCTAGAATTGTATATGCCAACAATGGAAGTGTGGTGAGATCCCGACACATGAGAATGTAATTAAGAAAATACTAGAATGTGCAGAGATGGATAGATTTTAATGCTTACTATTAAGGGCAAAGAAGAAACTAAATACTTTTTGACATGGGACTAATTTTATTGATGACTAGACAATAAAAAAAGGAGTTAGGAAAAAAGGGACATAAAAGGATAAATGTTAAAATGGTCAAACAAAATATTATTGTTTCTACAGTATTAATGTTATGATGATGAATGTTATTGTAAACACCTTGATTATGATTGCCTAAAAACAATTGGAATTTTTATATATTATATTAATAAAACAAATACAACTTTAAAAAAGAAAGAAACGTCTGTGAGAAGGTAGATTTATTGCATAATGATTTATATAGCCTGTATAATAAGGTGAAAAGGAATGAATTACATAATTTTGTGTAAATATGAATTGAAAGTTGACTGCTGAATGTAAAACACAATGTACATAAAATATTCATGCAAATACATTAGACAGAATTCTTAGCAAACTGTTCATCATTGAGCCTGGAATAAGACAAGGATGAGTAATATCCTTTTGGATTGTTATGTGTTAACTTGTGATAACATTAAACGTTGGGAGTGTTACTATACTATACTTTTGTATTCAGATTATGCCACATGTTGGCTGAAGAGCTGAACGATTTGTAGTGATGTTAGATACTCAATGTTGAAAAGAGATCTATGAATCTGAAACTTCAAAGACAGAAGTGATGTTTAACAGGGAAAATGAAAGAAAATAGCAAGATAAACATACATTGAGAAGAACTAGAGCAAGCAGATTAATTAAACATTCCTGGTGAAATGTTTACTAAAGATGGAGAAATAGAAAAATGCCTACAGAAAGGGTGTAGGCGGTATGTGGTGTTTTGTGATAAATTAATGTTTGTCCAAAGAATAGGTGTGGGTAAGAGCTTGCTTATCCACTCTGTTAAGAATACTCTCTTATTTGGAAGTGATAGTTGGATATGCCAGGAGTGACATAAAATTGAATGTAGTGGAAATGGGATACTGAATAAGTGTGGGTGATAAAACAAGAAGAGACAGGGTCAAGTTTGAAAGGGTGCTCAATGAATAAAAACAGGATGTAAACTTCAAACTTTTTGAAAAAAGTACTTAGAGATGACCTAGTCATGGAGAGAGAATGTACGAAGATCAAACTATAAGAACAATCCATTAAGGTAGAATAAGTCAAGCAACAGAGGAAGATTGACAAAAGTGTGACTGGAAATGATGAAATTTTGAAAGAGAGGCGAAAATGTAAAAAACAAAAGGCAATGTATGAAGTGGTGTATGGATACAGTGTAAAGGGAGATGGGAAGGTAATAGAAAGGTATATCAAATGGTGTTGGTGCACACTAGTTGTACTTGTTTGTTTTTCTTGTGCTTTTAATTTCTTTGAATTACTCTTTTTTACTCCTTTCTGCACTTTGCAAACTACTGCTACTTTGAAAGGAAGTAGCATGATGACTATGAACATATATAGAAGTCTAAGTAATTACAGTCCCACATCACCATTTCATTTTTTTAAAAGATCTGCAATTTCCTTTTGGAGGCCATATGTCACATTTTCTAGATTGGATGATAACAGTAGATGCCCACAATTGTACTGTTTTTATTTGTTCCGTTTATTTTATGTATTTACTTAATTAACTAATTAGTATCCAACCTTTATTATTTTTACAAATAACTCAAGGCAGCAGACATATCTGACACACCTTCTTCTTCCTATTTTCCCACAACAACAATCCTGTGAGGAGAGTTGGACTAAGAAATAGTGACTGGCCCAATGTCACCCAGCTGGTGACTCAGCATTTTAAACAAGCTATTCTTTACAGCATTCATTTATTCTTCTGAGAGAAATGAATTCTTTCAACTTATGGTGTAACTCCCCTTTCCTTTCAACTGTTTGTTCCTTTTGAACAAACTGTGTAACTTTAAAGTGCTATATTTCAAACACAGGAGGTGGCATCTCATGAGGTCTCCAGCGCCTGGTGCTAATTGACCAGCCTATTGAGAGTGTGGATTTGTTCATAGATGGAACTCTTGATCCAAGAGAGAGGGGCTGAGTTTGGGAAGTGTTAGATATTGGGAAAATAGGGACAGGCAAGAATACTGCAGTGATGATGGGTAGTGGTTTATGTGAGAGAAATAAGGATATAGTTTGCTTATGAGCAACATGGACCTGACATCTTGTATCAGGACTTTGTTCTCCCCCTCCCCAGGGCAGTCATTGAGCCTTAAATAGCTATTGATGATTAATGCCAGGATGGTCTCTATTAAGGGTAATTTCTGCCAAGATTTAGTCTTGGATAAGATGGCGGCTCTGGCATGAATCACCAAGACCTAGATGGATGTGGAGGTGGGAAAGGTCCCCTCTCCAAAAAATAGGCCCAGCTGGATTTTGAGTGTGCCCAGGCCATGGGAGGAGGTGTGACCATGGTCTTTTAGAAGAACATGAAGGTGTTCGGAACAGTATCTCTCAGATAGCCAGATGTGATACTCTATGTGTGAGACTGAGCCATAGACATCAACTGGGATTGCTGTTGCTTTAACAGCCTCATTGTTGGGTGGCAGCTTCCTTTGCTTATCCTGCTCCTTGTAGCTGGACCAAAGGTAGAATTTCTCAAGGTTCGTGGGGAAGTTCAACCTGCCTTCCCTAGGAGATAGCCCAGGAGTTAACATTCTCATCAATTTGCTATCTATGTTTATAGCTAGCAGATCTCTGTGAGAAGACCAGTTCTTATTTTTGAGTTAATAACCCAGATGTATAAGAACACAAAACAATTACTCAGGAGCCACATCCATTATTTAACTTTAATATCTATTAGATGATAGTGTAATTTAATTAAAATGGACTATCTTTTGCTTAAAAAATAAACAAAGGAAATAGAATAACTTCTATACCCTGAGGATACAATAATTCTTTCTCACTTACCAGTATGTTCAAGGAGGGTACTGTGAATCTTATTTATTGCATAGAACAATCCATTTTAGAAAACAAGAAATTATGATTTTTCTCCAATCTTGGCCATGAAAGCCAGAGTGGCTTTGAGACAGTCACTCTCTCTGAACCCATCCCACCTAACAGGATTGTTGTGAAAAAATAAGAGGAGGAAGGTGTGTTGGATATGTTTACTGCCTTGAGTTATTTGTAAAAATAATAGTGAGATACAAATAAATAAATAAAATTTCCTGATTGTTTTTAAACATCTAAAGCAAATAATAAAGACACAATTATTATTTTGTACTATTTTGTGAAACTCATTATTCTACTTCAGGCTTTACTGTCAAACTCAAAGCCTGCAGGCCAAATCCAGCCCGTGACATGCTTAGATCAGGCTCACAGGGCCTTCCTGAAAACCATGAAGGACCAGACCGCGGTGCCTCTGCTAACAAAAACGAAGCTCAGGAGGCTCCATTTTCAGCCACGACGGCCTCCTGCAGCCCTCTGCCAGCAAAACCGTTTTTCATTGGCAGAGGGCTGTAGGAGGGCACCACAGCCAAATATGGCCTAGTGGATCTACTGTTGGAATAGTTAACCTGGAATTTCACACTGCTATTTGATTAGATATTGATAGATATTCTATTAATTATCTTTTACTTGTTAGTATTCTTTTAGGTTTATTATTACTTTGTAATTGTTGTTATAAACGTTATTGATGTTTGTTCCTCCTGGTTTAAAATCATCTTCCAATCTAGCTTCCAGATAGATAGATAGATAGATAGATAGATAGATAGATAGATAGATAGATAGATAGATAGATAGATAGATAGATAGATAGATAGATAAGTAGGTAGGTAGGTAGATAGATATTGTATATTCATATATAATCAATTCAATATAATCAATATCAATTCTGTTTCCAAATAAAAAGAAGAAATCTGTTTTCTAGTTTTAGGGGTATGTATTTTAAATTGGGAAGAACTACAATGCCTTATCGCTCTTTTTCATCTTAATCTCTCCAACTACATACTCCATACTAATTTTGAAATATAGTCCAGTGCTTCTTTTATTCACAAACAGATCTCACCAGCTGGAATCATAATGGTGAAACAGTGTAATCAAAACACCGTCTCTTTTTAAGTAAGTTTCATACTCATGGTGCATGAGGAAAAACAAGGGAGGGGTTTCAGTTGTGCAGGCAACTTTATACTCTTGTAAAAAAATACTTGTCCTATCCAAAAAAAACAACAACCCGTGCCTTATCAAACCCTGCACCAGTTAACAGTGGAGTCCCCCAAGGCAGCGTTCTAGGACTCACTTTCTTTCTATTTTACATAAATGACCTTTGTGATTATATTAAAAGCAACTGCATCCTCTTTCCTGATGACGTAAAACTTGTTGTGGTTTGCCAGCAGCCTGTGCAGATGGCAGCAGA
Organism: Bungarus multicinctus; assembly: GCA_023653725.1. Classification (NCBI taxonomy): domain Eukaryota; kingdom Metazoa; phylum Chordata; class Lepidosauria; order Squamata; family Elapidae; genus Bungarus; species Bungarus multicinctus. The sequence goes on from CM042836.1 coordinate 164,729,771, forward strand.
ATCAGACAATGGGAAAGAAAGGGGATCAGTCTGGGAGTCTGGCGAGGACTTGGATGAGGGTCCTGTATCCGAGGCAGAGATGGGGCCAGGACTATCTGGGAGTGGGGTACTGCCTCCATAGCCTTTGGAGTCTGGGAACAGCAAAGCAAAAGACTCAAGGGAACCTGTTCCCAGTGCATGTGTGTGCAGAGCTGCTAGAAGGCAAGAGCAGCTGAAACAAAAGGGGCGACTTGGGAGCAAGGCTGGGAGGTGATTGCCCCTCCCATAAGTATAAAGGACAGGCAAAGATGACAAAACCTTTGCAGGAAGCAAAGTTGTTCATTTGGTTCAGATTCATTCTTGAAGCTCTTTGTACTGTGGTTGGTTTCTTTTCTAGTTCATTTGACACTTCTGTTATTGGCAGCACTTCACAGGAATGAAAGATGGGTGCTTGTCTTGAGGGACTGTTTGAGATTCATCACCGGCTGGGAATGAAAATAATTCCCAGCATTGCAATAAAACAAGACTTCTTTTTAAAATAAGTGCATAATTACAGTCTCAGAAGTCTTGGTCAGAACAAAACTATTTAATACCACTGACAATTTACTACTGCCCTACAAAGCGACCTTGACTATGTGTCAGAATGGTCGAACAATTGGCAACTTCAAATCTCAACCAACAAATGCTCTGTCTTACACATTGGCAACAAATATCAGAACACTAAATACAAACTGGGCAGATCAAGGACCTAGGAGTACTTATTTCAAAAGATCTAAGCCCTAGACCTCACTGTAACAGCATTGCCAAAAAGGCATTAAGAGTTGTTAATCTAATTTTGCGTAGCTTCTTCTCTGGTAACATTGAACTCCAAACCAGGGCATACAAAACCTTCACCAGACCAATTCTTGAATACAGCTCATCTGCCTGGTATCCACACCGTATAACGGACATTAATACAATTGAGCAAGTTCAGAGGTATTTCACGAGAAGAGTACACCACTCCTTCGCTCACAATAGAATACCTTATGCCACCATGCTTGAAATATTGGACCTAGACAACTTAGAACGATGCTTAGTACACAAAATTGACCTAAGCTTAGTACACAAAATTGTCTGCTACAACGTCCTACTTGTCAATGACTTCAGCTTCAACCACAATAACACACAGGCAAACAATAGATACAAACTCAAAGTAAACTGCTCCAAACTCGATTGCAGAAAATACGACTTCAGCAACAGAGTGGTCAATGCCTTGAACTCACTACCTGACTCTGTTGTTACATCCTCAAACCCCCAAAACTTTAATCTTAAACTGTCTACCATGGACCTCACTCCATTCCTAAGAGGTCTGTAAGGGGATGTGCATAAGCGCACCAGTATGCCTACCATCCCTGTCCTACTGCTCCCATTTATTCATACTCATTTATTTTATTTATTTATACCTGTTTATACTTATATGTTAATATGTTATATTCATACTTATACTTGTTTTCTTATACATGCCTGACAAACTAAATACATACATACATACATACATACATACATACATACATACATACATACATAAAATACCTAAAATTTACACTGTTAGTTTGGGGAGGGGGGTTGTTTCTGGGACTAAAAACAGGAAATCTGAGATCCACAAGCAGTCCACATAGTTATTCTGCATGGTATTGTACTGTACTGTACTGTACTGTACTGTATTGTGCATTGCTCATCCTTGACAACAATCTTCTTGTCATATTAAGGCAATTTAATTCACCCTAGTGAGGCAAGTAGCCTGGTTTTTCAAAAATCCTTTATCTCTAAGGTCTTGTCTCTGTAAAATCCTCTATCTCTAAGGCCTTGTCCCCGTAGAATAGCTATCTTTCTTAAATGAAAGACTTGTCAAATAATTTCAGCCCAACCATACTTTTTTTACATACAATTATCATTAAATTGTGATATCCTTATATTTTCTTCATGAGAATATTTTTGATACTGTTTTTATTATAAATGTCTTTCTGCTTCTCTAATGTATGCATTTTCCTATTATTTATCTATCTATCTATCTATCTATCTATCTATCTATCTATCTATCTATCTATCTATCTATCTATCTATCTATCTATCTATCTATCTATCACCGCATGATGTAATCTATATATATAAAAGCGAAATACCACTCACGCATCATCACAAAATCTCCAGAACCATAAAGCCTACAAACTTGAAATTTGGCACGTATGTTCCTCTTGGCTTCTAGGTGCTCACTAAGAAAGGATTTTTCAAAATGACTATCAGAGCACTAGTATTTCGTATATTATTATTAATATGCTCTGATGCTAAGGAGTTCTACTCCCCCTCCCCACCTGCAAACACAAGCAGAGGAGAGGATTTCACCAAGCAGCTTTAGTACAGAACAGTTGACCTAAGCCACGCCCAGGCTCCTTGTTGTCTCCTTCTTGCTCACACAGCAAATATACTGCTTCAGTTTCCAAACAGCCGTCAACTCTCTCACCCACTGACAGGACGCTAACCAGATGAATACCAATGAATGCTGGTAGGCAGAGACAGATTTTTTTTCTCCTTATTTTCCTCCCCCAAAACTAAGCCCAACCACATAGTTTTGTAGCGAAGCATGGGTATCCAGCTATTCTACTACAGGTGAAACTTGAAAAATTAGAATATTGTGCAAGAGTTCATTTATTTCAGTAATGCAACTTAAAAGGTGAAACTAATATATGAGATAGACACATTACATGCAAAGCAAGATAGTTCAAGCCGTGATGTGTCATAATTGAGATGATTATGGCTTACAGTTCATGAAACCCTGAAATCCACATTCTCAGAAAATTAGAATATTGTGAAAAGGTTCAATATTTAGGCTCAAAGTGTCCCACTCTAATCAGGTAATTAAACCATAATACCTGCAAAGGGTTCCTGAGCCTTTAAATGGTCTCTCAATCTGGTTCAGTAGGAAGCACAATCATGGGAAAGACTGCTGACCTGACAGTTGTGCAGAAAACCATCATTGACACCCTCCATAAGGAGGGAAAGCCTCAAAAGGTAATTGCAAAAGAAGTTGGATGTTTCCAAAGTGCTGTATCAAAGCACATTAATAGAAAGTTATGTGAAAGGTGCATAAGCAGCAGGGATGACTGCAGCCTGGAGAGGATTGTCAGGAAAAGGCCATTCAAAAGTGTTGGGGATTTCACAAGGAGTGGACTGAGGCTGGAGTCAGTGCATCAAGAGCCACCACACACAGACGGATCCTGGACATGGGCTTCAAATGTCATATTCCTCTTGTCAAGCCGCTCCTGAACAACAAACAACGTCAGAAACATCTTACCTGGGCTACAGAAAAACAGAACTGGCCTGTTGCTCAGTGGTCCAAAGTCCTCTTTTCTTATGAGAGCAATTTTTGCATTTCATTTGGAAACCAAGGACCCAGAGTCTGGAGGAAGAATGGAGAGGCACACACTGCAAGATGCTTGAAGTCCAGTGTGAAGTTTCCACAGTCTGTGTTGATTTGGGGAGCCATGTCATCTGCTGGTGTTGGTCCACTGTGCTTCATTAAGTCCTGTGTCAACGCAGCCATCTACCAGGAGATTTTGGAGCACTTCATGCTTCCTTCCACAGACAAGCTTTATGGGGATGCTGACTTCATTTTCCAGCAGGACTTGGCACTTGCCCACACTGCCAAAAGCACCAAACCTGGTTCAATGACCATGGGATTACTGTGCTTGATTGGCCAGCAAACTTGCCTGACCTGAACCCCATAGAGAATCGATGGGGCATTGCCAAGGGAAAGATGAGAGAAATGAGACCGAACAATGCAGAAGAGCTGAAGGCCGCTATTGAAGCATCCTGGTTTTCCATAACACCTCAGCAGTGCCACAGGCTGATAGCATCCATGCCATGCCTCATTAAGGCAGTAATTGCTGCAAAAGGGGCCCAAACCAAGTACTGAGTACATATGCATGCTTATACTTTTCAGAGGTCCGATATTGTTCTATGTACAATCCTTGTTTTATTGATTGCTTGTAATATTCTAATTTTCTGAGTTGTGGATTTGGGGTTTTCATGAGCTGTAAGCCACAATCATCACAATTATGACAAATCACAGCATAAACTATTTTGCTTTGCATGTAATGAGTCTACCTCATATATTAGTTTCACCTTTTAAGTTGCATTACTGAAATAAATGAACTTTTGCACAATATTCTAATTTTTCGAGTTTCACCTGTATATTATCTTTTAGGGAGATTATGTTTAAGAAATTTCTTCTGAGTTATAAGTTATATTTTATCTTTCTCCTTCTTAAAAATCACATTTATTACATGAATTCACAGGAGGACACACAATGATGGAGCCCAAGCAGTTCAAGCAGAAGTAAGTTAAAGGACAGACAGAATGGGGACTTTTTTCATAAATTAATTTATGGAAATGGGGACACAGTATTGAGAATCTACATATGAATTGTTCATAGTCCTGCTAAAAGAACTACATCAGAAGATAATTGGTTTATTGGAAAGTAGGATAATTGGACAGAAAGAGAATTAAGTTTTTAAACGGTGAAGTATTAAAAATAGATTTCAATAATATTTGATGGTTTTTCTCTTATTTGGCTATTATTTTAGCTCCAAATCTAAAGAAATGCATCTATTGTATTCTACCAAATCAGACTTTAAAACATCTACTATCATTAGAAATGAATTGGGTGACAAATTTAATTTAAAAATGCTCATCACTAATTCTGTTCAATGAGAAGACTTATTTTATTCTTATTTTATTAAATTCATCACAATTCATAACTGGCAACAAATTGTATATAAGTTACAAGTGGGTGTCCAAAATAGGAGGCAAAAACAATTCGGTGGCATTCCAAACATTCCAAAAGGATCAGAGCTTGCCTGTAGATACTACTTCTCTTGAGTCTTATTATTTGATATCTGTCACCAAACATATGCTAAATCTTTGAAGCATGTCATAAATGGTCTTCAGGGTCAAGTATGTCCACTATTATTGTTAATAACATATGAGCACATTCAGAATAAAATGTGTGCCTCCACAACAATCGGACCAGAGGCTAAATTATAGCAAAATAATTTCAGTAGGTGACAGTACTGAGCTGATCTTGAAAAGCCAAGCAGGATTTCAGTTGTGTAGTACAGCTGTGTGATTATTCCCAGGGGTTTTAGCAAAGCCTACTAGGAAGCATTCCTTTGAAGTTGCTTCAGGAAGCAAGGTAGTCCCCTGTCGTTTAAAGAGCGAAAAGTGAAGTAATCCTATCATTTTGCCTTATTCTACCTCAGTGAAGCACCTCTCAGCCTTTTCCTACAAAACTCATTCCATAGGTAAAAGCTGAGAAGAAGCTTCTCCCTGTTGTTGGCTGAAGCATTTCTAGGCAGAAGAACTAGGTACACATTATGGGACTGCCTGCATTATATACTAAATTGTCCAATGCATCATGAGGTTTTCCCAGGCTCTGCAGGTTTGTTGAACATTCTACAAAACCCTACACGGTATGCTAAAACCACTCAACCTGAAGCTTCATCCAGACCAGATGCCCCTCCCAAAACCTTTCTCCGATGCTGTGGAAGAAGTACTGCTACCAAGCAGTTTGGATGGGGCAGACAGTGTGTTGACAGTGTTAACCTAAAATGTGGTGAATGCCAAGCAGCAACAAATGACACAGTGCATGCCAAAGTGCTTTCTAGACTGAATGATTCTGACATACCCTGTGGGCAATCTTAAAAGCAGCCAGTTGAAAGCACTTCAGCTGGCTTTTAAAATCCCATTCCACATTACTGGCCTGAAGCAGCCCAAAAGCATTGAAATTACCATATATTGTCGGAGTATAAGACACTCTGAAGTATAGGATGCACCTAGCTTTTGGGGAGGAAAACAAGAAAAAAAATCTGCCTTTGCCTCTGCCTCCCAGCACTTGCCTCCTTGCAGCAAACTGCAAACAGCCTGGTCAGCTTCAGCACAGTCTGATTAGCACAAGCAGCTGATTGTCAGTTGGATCAACTTCCTGACGATCAGCTGTTTCAGGCTGCAGGGATCACCATTGCCTATTGCCACCTCCATTTACCCCATTTTTGGCCTCCGCATGCCCCGTTTTTGCCCCATTCCAGGCTGCGGGGATCAGAACAGGTTGAAAATGGAGTGCGGAGGCCAAAAATGGGACATGCGGAGGTGGCATTAGGCAATGGCGATCCCTGCAGCCTGAAACAGCTGGTCGTTGGGAGGCCGATTCCATCAACAATGAGCTGCTTATGCTAACCAGGCTATTTGCTGTAAGGAGGCAAATTACTGGGAGGCAGAGGCCGAAGGGTGGGAGTTGGCAGGTAGGCGGGGCTTTGACAACATTTGCTGTATAAGATGCACAGATATTTCCACCCACTTTGAGGGGTAGAAAAAGTGTGTCTTATACTCTGAAAAAATATGGTACTTTGTTGAGATGAATCGGGTGGATTCTTCACAGGTTGATACAATCAGTTCATCTTTGAATCTCTATTTATCCAATCATTTTGCATGAATCAAACAATGGCAGGCCACATGGAAATCCTAAACCAAACAAATTTGGATATCATAAAAATATCCTGGAAGTAGGCAATGGCAAACCATTTCTGCATAAAGAAATTGAAAGATGAATAGCATACAGATTAAAATGATTCTTTATATTGCTTTTTCCTATTAATTCCTATGAATTGACATGAAAAATACTTACTTTCCTTTAGATATGGTGAAATATTGAATGGAAAGGGTGAACTTAAATCTATGCCAGAACTGGAAGAACAAGATATAAGGATGAATTGGTTTTCATATGTGCAAATACATTCTAGATATGACAAAGATCTTAAAACAGAAGGCTTTTATGATAAACTGACTGACTTGGATAAAATTTTGACAGATACTGATGAAAAAGTGATTAAAAAACTATATGGATATTTATTAGAGGTTAAGCTAGAAGAAGAGCAAGTTAAAGAAACAATGATTGCTTGGGGGAAAATTTTTGGATATGGGATTGATTTAGAGAAATGGCAAAAATGGTGGTCTCAAAATTACAAAATGACAATGTCAACAGCATATAAAGAAAATTTGTATAAGATGTTTTACAGGTGGCACTTACCCCCGACAAGAATAGCAATAACGTTTAGAATAAATTCAAAAAATGTTGGAAATGTCATCAGATATTGGGTTCATATTACCATATGTGGTGGATGTGTGCAGAAGCTAAAAGATACTGGACTAAAATCCACACATGGTTGGAAAAAATGACAAAAAAACATATAGACTTTAAACCAGAGATATTTTTCCTGGGGATTTTACCAGAAATGTACAGTAGAGAATTGAAATACCTGATTGTAAATGTATTAACAGCAGCTAGAATTGTATTTGCTAAAAATTGGAAAAATGAGAAAATATCAATGCAGGAAGAAGTTATTAAGAAAATAATGGAATGTGCTGAAATGAGCAAATTGACATTTGAAATTAGAGAACAAGAAGATAAACAATATTATAAGATATGGGATCTATTTTATCAATGATTAGACAAAAAATATGGAAATGAAATATGTTAGAGAATTTTACAATACAAGGATAATATACAGAATATAACATAAAGATGCGCTACTATTGGATGGATTTAAGATGATGTAATGAATATTATAGTATAAATTAATTTAAAATTTTGAATATCTTGTATAAAATGATGGAATAAGAGTTATAGTCAAATAAATGATTAACAATGATAACGTATACATATATACTAGATTAATAATATGAGAATTTATAAAAACTGTGAGGACTATGGAGAGGATGCACAAAAGATAACCAACCGACACACTATGCATGTAACTGGAAGATGGTTTTATGTTTTATGTTTTGTTTGTGTATGTTTGTCTAAAATAAAAATTCTTAAAAAAAATACTTACTTTCCAATAGCTATGAATATTCTTGTATGAGAATACATTGAGCACTCTAGTTTTCAGAATGAAAAAGCAGTTTGAATAATTTGATAGTTACATATTCAACACCTACAGTTCAGCTGCCTGAGTTCTATAGAACTACAATTAATTTCTGGATCTGTAATTATAGCTTCTAAAATTGCACCCCTTGTTCTGTTTAATCAGCCTTCTACTGACAGTTTTTAACTTTTCTAATTAAGTTACAAATGATGTCAATCAGCAATTCCAGCATAGTGTTTTATACCAGATGTAACACTCTTTATCAAAATAAATGTAAATCTATAAAATTATCGATGTAAAAAAGTTTAGCATTAATTGTTTAGCATTATGAAGGACACTGTAGGAGAATACAATGCTAGACTGTTAGAATAGAGCTGGAAGGGACCTTGGAGGTCTTCTAGTCCAGCCCCCTGCTCAAACAGGAGAACCTATACTATTTCAGATAAGTGACTGTCTAGTCTCTTTCTAAAAACCTCCCGTGATGGATTGTCCACAATTTCTGAAGGCAAGCTGTTTCACTGGTTAATTGTCCTCACTGTTAGGAAGTTTCTCCTTAATTCCAGGTTGCTTCTCTCTTTGATTTGTTTTCAACCATTGTTTCTTGGTTGTTTCAAAGTACCCTTTGGTACTTTGGAGAATAATTTGACCCTCTCTTCTTTGTGGCAGCCCTTCAAATACTGGAATAGTGCTATCATGTCACACCTAATTCTTCTTTTCTTTAGATGAGCCAACCCCAAATCCTGCAGTTATTTTTCATATGTTTTAGTCTCCAGGCCTTTGATTATCTTAGTTGCTCTTCTCTGAACTTTTCCCAAAGTCTTAACATCTTTTTTGTAGTATGGTGACCAAATTGTTTTCAGTAACTGACATGTCCTGATGTCAGCATAAAGCATCCTTTCCAGAAAGGGAAGGCAGCTAATGCAGCAATGGAAATAAGTCATGCTGTCAGTATAATCCTCTTGTTAAAAATCAGGTCTTGCACCAAAGTTATCAGCTTTCTAGTTAATAAGCTCAAAGTCTTTAATCTGCTGAGCCACTGTGATATATATGTGTATATATACATATATACACAAACATACACACACACACACACACACACAAACACTGTCTGTATGTGTATATGTATGTGTGTGTATATATATGTTAATATATTAATTTAATATATTAATATTTAATATATTAATATATTAATATATTAATATTTAATATTTAATATATTAATTATGTTAATTCTATTTAAACCATAATTATTTACTGTTTTTAGCTTACCTTCATGTTGAACGTGGCATGGTTGCAGGAATGTAAGTGACCATAGAATGTTTGAGCACAAAGTCCCTGGGGGGGAAAGCAAGAAAGATCATAAAATCAGAAACTGAACAAGCTGCAAAACATCATATGAAGCTAGCATTTGAATACAATAATTCTGCCTGGGAAACCAAATCACTGGGAAAGAGAACAATTAGATACTATCCTGAGGGAAAAAACACCTCAGTGAAATATAATCTTTTTAAAAAAATGAAATGGTACACCTTTTAATATAATAGTTCCCGTATTTATAGAGATACATACATACATATAAGAAAACTTAGGATACTATATATACTGTACTTATTCAAAAATAAATTTCAGTGAAGTCTATACTTATATAATATGTACTATTCCAAGTACATATTTATACAGAAGTGTTAACAGGAGACAAAAGTTATACATGCTAAAATAAGATAAAATAAATATTTACTTATTTCAAATAAAAATAAGAATAATTCTATTTCTCAATAATGTATATTTAATGTTTGTTATTTTCTGTGACTGGAGGTGCACCAGATGGTTTGCCATTATATTAAGGTTGGCTTAGTAGTTTTAGTTCTGTAGAAGTTCTGGTCAAGTTGTTAAAGTGTCTTAAGCTGTTCTAATAATTCACAGGAAGGTGATTTAAGATAAATTGCTATTCCAATTTTTTCTTTTTCCATATGCTATACATTCTATAGTTTCTATACATAATAGCTTGACTTAACTTATTCTTTTTATAACAGATTGACATGGTCTTATTTTATGTATATTTCCTGTAAACAAACAATTTGCTAAAATTGTACTTTTGCTGGGTAAATCAAGTTACATTAGATATGATTAATGTTGGTTTTTTTCCATTTTAATTGTGATTTGGTATTAATTTAAAGCTGCAACCATACTTAGTTTCCTATTGTCTTTATTTCCAATTCCTTCTTCTTTTTTTTTACTAGAAAGCTCCTTATCCTGAGCAGTGAGTATGAGCATAAGGAGCAGAGGGAAGGGGGAATAAAGCAAAGTGAAACTTGCAAGGTTCTGTTACTAAGCCAATATTACTGATAGTTTTAGTCTTCTTGTGGAGTTGATTTCTTGATTTGATCTACATAAGTGAGACTAACATCAATCATGCAAGTCTAACTATGAGTTACTTCTCCCTGCCGCCTGCCCCCATCGTCATGTGAATTAGGGAGGTGCCTGCCTGAATTACTTGTGTATATCTTCTTCTAGTTTTGGACTTAAGCTATGTTTCCCCCTTGTCATTTGGTAATAGATCAGTCCCATCATTCTCAAGATTATCTTCCTTACTCTTTACATGAAATCGATTCCTTTCTCTATCTATTATCCCGGTACTCAGGCATCGAATCATTGGGAAAAGGAGTCAAAATAGTTATATTTCTAAAATTCAGTATAGGAAAGTGATTCCTATTGTAAAATCCAGTATACAGCAACAGTAATCCAATGATTTATTCTTTCAGGGATTTTTAAATCAGTGGTCTCCAACCTTTGCGGTTTGGTGGCCTGGCGAGAGGGCAGCCAGTCCTGGTTGCGTGAGTTGAGATGCATACATGTACATGCATGCCAGCACATCACTCATGTGAGTTGAGCTGCACATATGTGCATGTGCACCGGCCTGCCACACATGCAGCCCAGTGTCAAAAAGGCCAAGACCTGGTAACGGAAGATGACTCGAGTCTTGGAACTCCTGTTTTAAATTATCCTGCCAAAGAAAATAGAGAAGAAAAAAGCAGGAAAGAGGAGCTGGCAGTGTCAAAGTAAGCTTTGAAAAACAACAGCTGTACAGGTGTTAGATGGTGGAAAAAAATGGACTGGGGTAAATCAAAAGTCTCCTGGATGTGCTTTCTTAGCTTAACTCATGACTTAGATGCCTAGAAGTTAATAAAAAATACCCTAAGCTCCAGACTAGGACAGGAGAAGACAGTAGGTGCCATTGCTCATCTCCACAGGATACTTAGGGATCCAAATCTAATTTTTTAAATTTTTATCAGCTTGTTTGACATCCTTAAACAACCCCATTCTTGAAGAAAGTCTCTTAAAAGCATGCTGTAAAGGCTTGATTACAGTGATGTTATTTATGTGTAGTTGTCTGACCCAGAAATTTCAGCTGGTACAAAATCCAGCAGCCAGGTTGGATTTTGGAAAAATGCAAAGAACCCAGCTGACATCCATGTGTAAAGTATTCCACTGGCAAAATATAAAGGACTGGCTGCTACTTTTAAAGCTAGTTCCAGGCTACTTAAGAGAATTATATTTCTTTCTCAATAAAACTGTTTTTATTCCAACCAACTTTCTACTTAGTAACATAATAGCTAAAACAATACAAAATAAAAGAGATCTAGGTTTATTTGTGTTGCTTCAGCATGTACTGCCTCAGGGCTGTGAACTTTTAGAAAAGAAGAATCTTAATCATTAATCCATTAGTTCCTGAACAGACACTATTCCTGGAGATACAGCTAATTATATTGCAGAAAGTAGTAATAACAGGATGACACCCTCCCTTTAATCTAGCTCAGTTAGCCAATGTTGCTCAATCTGTATGAGCAGGTTTAGAGGTTCTTGGCAGGACAATTTACCAGCATTTAATTCAACATGTTTTCCTTCAAAGGAAGTTGCCACGGGACCCAGACAAAAAAATTACTACATAAATCAAGATTAATGCACACAGCATAGAATTTTAAATGTTCTGATTCCTTTTTTTGAATTTTTTAAGGTGTAAAGATTAGGTGGAGGATAGGCATATAGATATTCTTTCATTCATCTAAATACATTTTTAATAATATTGTCCATAACAGTATGAATCTGTAACTATGTGAGAGTAATTGTGAGAGATCAAGGTGTCCTAATTAACCACCACTTAAATATGAGCCAGTAATGTGATGCATATGCCAAAAAAGCCAATGAAGTTCTGACTTCATCAATAGAGGGATAGCATCAAAAACACAAGATAGTACTATTTTATACCATATTGATGAGACTACCCTTGGAATACTACATCCAGTTCTGGTTACCATGACACAAAAAAGATGTTGAAACCATGGAAAATGTGCAGGGAACAGAGTCACAGAGAAGAGAGGATTGATTTATTCTTCAACGTATAGTCTTTAATGGAACTACATCTACATGGAGGGAAGTAAGTAGTGGGGTACTCCAAGGTTCTATATTAGTTAATCCAATTCAGTCATGGTGTCCTGTTCATAATGAATGCTTATAATACCTCTAGTGAGACAGAAACCTCAGCTCAGTCTTGAGAACTGAAGTAAAAACCTGTGCTGCTGGGGTTACGGTTGATTGGGCCCCAATGACAACCTTTATGCAAAGCACAAATGCCTTGCTCCCAACTGTGAAGACAGCAGATTTCTTTTCAAAGGATCCAAAATCAAACTTTGCCAGGTTCAAACAGTCTTTAAGTTAAATAAAGGGGAATATTTGTAACCTAGGGTTGAAATGTGGGATCTTTGGTGCTTTGTGAGCTTGCTGGGTTTTTTTGCAAATGTTTCACTACCCTAACTAGGTAACATCATCAGTGCTACTAAGGTGTGCTGTTTGCCATCAGTTTATATTCTTGTGTGTTGCCTGTCTGTGTGGGTGGGTCTGTCTTAGAGATTCTTTGATTGGGCTGTTTACTAATGGCTCTTTGGAAGTTTCTTGATTGGGGTATTGCTTACTTTATTGTTGGTCTGATGTTAACCTTAATCTATGCTGATTAATTAATCTGAGTGCTGATTATCTCTATGATCAACCTGCCTCAAAGAAAAAACAAAGACTCCAGCACCTCTCCACCAGTAATCAGCATTCAAATCAGCACAAATTAACTCCAAGGTTAACCTCAGACTATTGTAACTCTCTCAACCAAGAACTCCACCAACATTTACCTTGTTTCAATAGTGCATCTCTGAAGCAATAACAGTACCACTCCATGCCACAGTTTGACAAGGACTGTGTTAATGAAATTCTCTCCAGGTCAGCATTGGATATATTCAGGTGAAAGTTCTCATTAAACTGAGTGCTAATTGGACCTAGCCAGGTAGGTCCAACCTTTATTACCAGCAGGTACTCTGCCTCTCCTGTGACATACTTAACAAATCTTAAAGTACCTAACCACTGTAGGGCAGTTATTATGGCATAGTGTCATACCATTCTCTCACTGCCTTTGAAGGCTGAAAACAGAGGATTACCTATTCAGAGAGACAATGCCCTGAACATATGGAAATAACAGAATGTGTTGTTGGAGATGAACAGGCTGAGGGAGGGGTCAAATGCTTCATAAATTATGAGACTGTGTGCCTGCAAGCGATCTAAGCCCAATCCACCTTGAAGGTCTCTCTTATCTCCTGAGCATTTCATTTGAACACCAATTGATCAGATTCTTGTAAAGAGCTTAAACTTTCAATAAATCTTTTTCCCCAACTTTTATTAGATTTTTATTGGTTTGCAATAAATCTTTATATACATTTGAACTGCCTGGATCACCTGATTTTTCTGGCGCTTCACACATGTATTTCTCTAGTGTCTATACTACAGAAACATTTTTATTAGCCTCTTTTCAACATTATTGCATCAATACCTAGAGGCCACAGGACAATTCTATACTTCCCTGCTGTTTTCAGATACCAACCATGCTACAATATGCAATGTGCCGGGTTCTGCTCTGCAGCATTCAAATGTCAGAAGATCACCTGTGCCACACATCAATTTTAATGACTACTTACACTGTGATTATAGTGTTTTGTACAATATCTATTATATTATTTGTATTATATATGGTTTAGCAAGTTTTTATGTCCATTTATTGTTTTTATATTTTACAAGCTTTTTTTGTAATTTTATTTTTGTATTTTTTTTAAAAAAAATCCTTGTACTCGCTTCTCCTTTTGTTAGTCTTTGATTATAATAAAAATTGATTTGATTTAATTTGAGGCATATAGGCTGATCACCTACTGATCATTATTACAGTATTCTCATATGATTTAGTACTCTAATTAGATACGTTTGGTTGAGACCTCTGATGAATAAAACATTCTCCAGGGATTAAACTGTATCCCATTGAAATACCAGTACTATTTTTCTATCTTATTTTTCCCTCTGTCACAACATTATATAGGATCATAAAACCATTGAGATGGAAGGAGCTGTTAAGGCCATGGAGTCAACCCCAGCTTAGCTCACGAATCCAAGTTAAAATTTTTATGATCAGTTAACCTTCTAGCCTCAAATTTCCTAACCTAGCTAGGAAAATTGATTAGTGCCTTACAGGGCAAAAGTATACTTCAAGTGACTCTGACATATTTGAACATTGGGTCAAATCCAGATGGATTTGAGTATTCAGTGGGATCAAGTATAATGTCTTGTATTTGGGTTGGGGAAAAAATGCCTGGGCAATCTTGGGCTGCATTAACAATAACCAATTGGTTCTCTTTTAGAAGCTTCTACTCACAGAATTAGAATAGAATTATAGAACATAAGGCTTGGAAGAAATCTTGTAGTTCATCTGGTCCAACTCTGAGACTCTACAAGTACAGATTCTGACAGATGGCCAACATATTTTGTTTATACACCTTAGATGAAAGAGAGTCAGGCTTTTTCTAGACAAAATTTGGTGTCTCCAAAGCCTCCCACCACTTCTATTTTGTGTCTTTATTAAAATATCTGCAATTTGTTTTTGGAAGGCATCATCCACAACTTATCCAGGCAAGAGAAGACAATAACAGATATCAGCTATGTATGATTCCACTTATATTAAGTTAGATGCTCCCTTCAGCATTGCTAAATTTATTCATTTGGATTTCTAAGCAAAATTAGTTATTTTTAACATAGACTGCAACTTGTCCTTTTATTTATTTATTTTATTTATTTGTCAATTTGTCAATTGCTTACAAGATAATAGGTATAAGTAAAAACATAGTTATGAATACATGGATACATATAAGAAAAATAAAAAAATAAAAGAAACAATAGGACAGGGACGGTAAGCACATTGGTGCACTTATGCACGCCCCCTCTTAGAAAAGGGGTGAGGTCAGTAGTAGACAGTCTAAGGTTAAAGTTTTTGGAGTTTGGGGAAGAAACCACACAGTCAGGTAGAGTATTCCAGACATTGACCACTCTGTTGCTGAAGTCGTATTTCCTGCAATCAGGTTTGATGCGGTTAACCTTGAGTTTGTATCTATTGTTTGCTCTTGTGTTGTTATGGTTGAAGCTGAAATATTCATTGACAGGTAGGACATTGCAATGTATGATTTTATATACTATATTTAGATCGGATCGAAGGCGGCGTAGTTCTAGGTTTTCTAGGTCTAGAATTTCGAGTCTGGTGGCAAAATGTATTCTGCAATGAATACAGGAGTGAAGAACTCTTCTTGTGAAGTATTTCTGGACTTTCTCAACTGTGTTAATATCAGATACATAATGTGGATTCCAGACTGATGAGCTGTATTCGAGTATTGGTTTAGCAAATGTTTTGTATGCTCTAGTTATTAGTGTAATATTATCAGAAAAAAAGCTACGTAAGATTAAATTAACAACTCTTAACGCCTTTTTGGCTATGTAGTTACAGTGGGCTCTAGCACTTAGATCATTAGAGATGAGTACTCCAAGATCCTTGACAGAGTTTGGATCATCAACAAAGTCTTGACTATTCAGCCTGTATTTTATTTTCTGATATTTTTTTTGCCAATATGTAGGACAGAGCATTTTGTTGAAGTTGCCATTTGTTTGATCATTCTGATACACAGTCAAGGTCTTTTTGAAGGGTAGCAGTATTGTCTGTGGTGTTGAATAATTTTACAACATCAGCAAAGAGAACACAGTTGCTCTTAATATGATCACAGAGGTCATTTATGTAGAGTATGAAAAGAGTTGGTCCTAGAACATTGCCTTGGGGGACACCACTGTTGACAGGTACAGAATTTGATAGGACGCTCCCAATTTTGACCATTTGTTGTCTGTTTGACAGGAATGCTTCTATCCAGTTATGCAGGTGTCCAGAGATACCATAAGATTTTAGTTTTAGGAGTAGTTTGTCGTGTACCACTGAATCAAAGGCTTTACAGAAGTCTATGTAGATTGCGTCTATTGCTTTGCCCTGTTCGAGTTGTGTAGTCCATATGTTTTTGCAGTGTAAGAGTTGCAGATTACAAGATAGTTTTTTCCTGAAACCAAATTGTTTATTAGAGAGTAAGTTGTTTGTTTCTAAGTGGAGGATGATGGATTGGTTAATAATTGATTCCATGACTTTACAGGTGACACAGCATAAAGAGATTGGTCTGTAATTTTCAACTAGGCTGGAGTCTACCTTTTTGAAGATGGGGAGCTGGTCCTGAAAGACTTTTCAAAGATTATGCTTATGATTATGTTCTCTATGTCCTATACCTTCTGATCAGATTGTATCCTTCAAGTCCTGCTTTAGTCATGGAAGCTAGCGGGGTGACTTTGGGCCAGTCACTTTCTCTCAACCCAATCCGCCTCACAGCATTGTTGTTGTGGGAAAAACAGGAGGACGAAGGTGTGCTGGATATGCTCACTGCTTTGTGTATTAAGGTGGGAAACAAACAACCGAAGTAAGTGATTTAATACCTCCCTTTAAAGTTTGCCTTCTGCAGTGCTTACCTCATCATCTGAGTTCCTTCATTCAGGATTTTTGCTTTTTATCTCTACAAGAATTCAATTTAATGCATCCTAGAGCAAGCTTATTGTCAGATCTGCCCCAGTCTGATCCCTTAGGGAAGTAAAATTCTCGACTCCATTTTGTTGAAGTGAAAAGGCATACTGATTGCAATAGTCAAGAGATGCTGATTGCAGTAAAGTCAAGCAGAATGTAAAATACCTGCGCTCCAATACAGAATTAAACCCCTGATTTCTCCTTTCCCAATGGCTGTCTTTGTGGAGCTAATCTGGCACTGCCAAGATGTTTTGGAAAACACTGAGGTGTTTGGGTTGGTGAAGTTCCATTCTCAGGGCAAACATCCTGGAAGATGCCAGCACACCAGCACAAACCAGATTCCAAAACACTCTGGTCTTCCTCAACTGTCAATTACACACACACACACACACACACACACATGCACTTTCCCATAATAAAAATATACAGCTTTATTGCCCATTTGTTCCTATCTATCTTCCCCAATTGATGGCAGAATGCTGGCAAGGTGCCAAGCCAAAACTGCTGGATCTGACACTTATTGTGCTTTAGCAAATCCATTTCTATATGTTTCTTTGAGGTGTCATCCATTTTGGGCCAGCACTATAAATAATTCAGGCCATAATTTGAAAAAAAGCAACTTTATCATAAATATTCAATAGGCAATCATTTACTTCAGATATTATTTCTCTTTCACATCCTTCACTGAATTGGAAGGATGGTTGAAAACATGACATGTGAGACCTCCCTAGGATTATCTCAGAAATGGACATCAAAATGTTCAGTTAATTATCAGTAAGTAAGAGAATAACAGAGTTGGAAGGGATCTTGGAAGTCTTCTAATCCAATTCCCCTGCTCAAGCAGGAAACTGTATACTATTTGAGACAAAAAGCTGTCCAGACTCTTCTTAAAAGCCTTCAGTGATGGATCACCTATAACTTCTGAAGGCCTTCCACAATTGTTAATTGTTCTCACTGTTATGAAATTTCTCCTTAGTTCTTGGTTGGTTCTCTCCTTGTATATTTTCCATCCATTCTTTTTGTCTGGTCTTCTAGTGCTTTGGAAAATAGGATGCTTCCCCTCTTCTGTATGGCAGCCTCTCAAATATTGGAACACCACTATTGTGTTACCCCTCGTCCTTCTTTTCATTAGACATACCCAATTCCTGCAACCGTTCTTCATATGTTTTACCCTCCAGCCCTCTAATCATCTTTGCTTGCTGTTTTCTGCACTCTTTCCAGAGTCTCTGCATCTTTTTATAATATGGTGACCAAACTGGATGCAGTATTCTAAGTGTGGTCTTATAAAGCGGTACTAATATTTCCCACGATCTTGCTTCTAGGATTTTGTTGACTATTTTGACTGTTGCCACATACTGCTGGCTCATATTTAAACAGTTATCTACTAGAACGCCAAGATCCTTTTTCACAGTTACTACTTTTGAGCCAGGTTTCACCTAATTTTTACTTGTACATTTTATTTTTCTTGCTTAAGTGTAAAATCTTACTTTTCTCTTCATTTAATTTCATTTTGTAGATAGAGCCCAAGTTTGTCAACATCCTTTGGGATCTTGAGCCTATCTTCTGGAATGTTGGCTATTCCTGGCAGTTTAATGTATATCTATAATGTATTGAAGAGTGTCCGGAGGCTGCAGTTGGTCCAGAATGCGGCCGTGCGGGTGATCTTGGGAGCCCCTCGGAGCTCCCATGTAACACCGCTGCTGCGCGTGCTGCATTGGCTTCCTGTGGCCTTCCGGATCCGATTCAAGGTGGTATTGATCGTTTTTAAAGCGCTCCATGGCTCGGGACCTGGGTACTTACGGGACCGCCTGCTGCCATCAACAGCCTCCCGCTGCCCAGTGCGCTCCCACAGGGTTGGCCTCCTTGGGGTTCCGCCATCTGGTCGTTGCCGGTTGGCGGCCCCGAGGGTGCAGGCCTTCTCTGTGGGGGCTCCCTCCCTTTGGAACGATTTGCCCCTGGAGATACGGGCCATTACCGACATTCAGACCTTCCGGCGCACAGTAAAGACCCTGTTTTTTCAACAGGCTGGCCTGGCCCAGTAACGATTTTTGGGGTTTTTAAAACTTGGTATTTTAAATTTTTAAATTTTAAATTTTTTATTAATTTTATATTCTCAAATTGTATATTCGGCCTCTAATGTAATTGTTTTTAATGTATTTTAATTGTATATATTGTTTTTGTTTTTAGTTGGCTGTACACTGCCCCGAGTCCCATTTTTGGGAGAGGGGGCGGTATAGAAATTTAATAAATAAATAAATAAAATCTGCAAATTTGATGAATTCCCATTCTATTCTATTCTATTCTAAATCATTTATGAAGATGTTGAAGAGTACTGGGCCTAAAACAGGACATTGGAGTATCCCACTACTTATTCCTCTCCATGTAAATGTAGTTAAATGTAATACACATTTAGTGTGGTTTGTCAGTTAGTTACAAATCCATCTAGTGGTGATGCTGTCTATCCCACTTTTTTTTAGCTTACCAAGAAGCAGGTTGTGGTTTACTTTACTGAAATCCAAGTATATTATGTCCACAGCATTTTACTGATCCACTAATTAAGTCACTTTGTCAAAGAATGAAAAAAGATTTCTTTGGCATGATCTGCTTTCGACAAACCCATCATGTTGGCTTCTGGTTATAACTTTGGTTGCTTCTAGGTGTTTGCAGATCTGTTACTTGATTATTTTTTCCAGGATCTTTCCAGTTACTGTTGTCAGACAATATTGGTCCGATTGGTCTGTAGTTTCCTGGATCTGTTCCCCCCCTTCTTTGAAAATGGGAGCCACATCAGCTCTTTTCCAGTCTTCTGTAGTTCTCCAGTACTTCAGGATCTATGAAAGCTATAGTTCAATGGTTCCAAGATCAAATCTGCCAGCTCCTTCAGAACTCTGTGATATAATCCATGTAGTCCTGGTGATTTGAACTCATCTAGAGTGGACAGCTGTTTACTTGCCATTTTCTTATTTATTTTAATTTACATTCCTAGTCTGTCTTCTATGGTTAGGTATATTTTTGATAGATAATTAACTTGCCTGACACATTAATTTTGGTAGATAGGTAAGCAATCTGCATGACACAAGAAATCTGAATGACTGATTGAATTAGTTAGCTTTCTCTGGGTTCCTTTGGTTGGAATTGATTAGATTGGTTTTGAAAATGTGCATGAGACACCAGCCCCACATTATGGTTAAACGCATTGTGCAAACATAACCTTACAATAATACCCTTCTCCTAGTTGCTTTGTGTTTGTTTGGCACACAGTTTCACACTAAGTTAAAATTTGTTCTGAAATTGTCTTATGGAGACATAATGTTTTATGTCACACTTATACACGAGAAGGAAACTGTTCTACATGGAGTAGTATAGTTTCCAATTAGTTTGTTCCTATAAAATGTCACATTGATCTTACTTTCCTGATTGACCAACTTTCTGCACAGAACTCAGTTATAACTTGTAAGCCCTGAAAGAGTCCTTCAGGACTGAAAGCCCAACAGCACTGAAACATCAATGCACTTCGGAAAAAAAATCTTGAGATTTTTTTTCCCTCCTAGTTTTTAAGTAAAGGCTTTCATCTTCTACAAAGTCTTTTTTGGGCTATCATTGACATTCAGCTCCCAGCTCTAACAACAACAAAAAGATTGATTTATAAACCCTATTATCATTGTGTTCTGTCCCCCTGGTGCTTCCAGAGACTTTGTGCAGAAGAAAACTAAAGAGTAAATGTGGACAGGAAAAAGCATTTGCCTAGCATGGAGAAAATTGATTACAAATTCCCTTTTCAACTAGGAAGAACATTTCTGCACAATTCAAATAGCCTCAGGGGTTTCTCTAGAGAAGCCCCAGCTGGAAGTCTGAATAGATGGTAGATAAGGGCAGTATACCACAGATCATAAATCCATCACTAATATAAAGGCTGCAGATATTTTAACATTTTAACGGCTTTGGCCAAATAAATAGAATGCTCTTCCCCATTTTTCTTTAGAACTGTTCTGTACTAAATATATTACCTTCTATCTATCTATCTATCTATCTATCTATCTATCTATCTATCTATCTATCTATCTATCTATCTATCTATCTATTGCAAATTTTATATACCGCTCCCATCTCCCAGCGGGACTCGGGGCGGTTTACAGCCAAATAAAAACAATTCAGTACAATATTTAAAATACAATTAAAAAGATTAAATGAGTGGCTGAGGATAAAACAAACTGACGTTAAAAAATTTAAAAAGTTAAAACCAATTAAAATCAATTAAAAACCCTACCAATAACTCTAGGCCAGACTGGCTTGATGGAATAGGTGGGTCTTCAGCGCACGCCGGAAGGCTAGTAGGTCAGGGATGGTCCTCATCTCCGGGGGTAATTCGTTCCAGAGGGAGGGTGCTCCCACAGAGAAGGCCCGCACCCTTGGGGTCACCAGCTGGCACCGTCCAGCCGGTGGTACCCCGAGGAGGCTCGCTCTATGGGAGCGCACTGGCCGACGGGAGGCTGATGGTGGCAGTAGGCAGTCCCATAAGTACCCAGGTCCCAAGCCATGGAGCACTTTAAAGATGACCACTAGCACCTTGAATCACACCCAGAAGGCCACCGGGAGCCAATGCAGCTCACGCAGAAGTGGTGTAACATGGGAGTTCCGAGAAGCCCCCAAAACCACCCGCGCGGCCGCATTCTGCACCAGCTGGAGTCTCCATGCTTATGTTCTTAAAAGTGAGGAACTATTAATGCTGCATACCATACAATGTGATGGAGAACTTAGAGCAGGAACAATTTAGAAAATGAGAGTTTAGTTTAGTGGATCTATAAAGTCAGATATATTGTATAAGGTTAGGATTCATCAGCAGGGATTTCTGTGCTTGGTTTCATAAATTATGTAGAGAAAACTCTACATTTTGAACAACTAATAATCTATTTAGTAATTGCAATAGCACTTAGACTTATATACCACTTCACAGTTCTTTACTGTCCTCTAAACGTAATATTTTATTACTGTCATTTATGTTTCTTTGCAAATGCAGAAGTATGAATACATATTTTTGTTTCAAAAGTGGAAATTATTTACAATTGCTCCATTTTTATTTTCAATTTTATATTAAGGCTTAAGCAATGAACCCAGTTATTCAGAGATACAGTCAACTCTGAGCTTTGAATAGTCAACGTATTTTGAGAAAGAATAAGTCTCTTCTGGTATGGCTTGCTAAATTTTTATAGACAAGTGTTTTGTACTAAAATTACATAATATCATATAAACATTGTTAAGATATGTACAGAATAACCCTTGAGTAACAAGGATGTGCATATGGAAACGTTTATGAGAGTAGTTATGAATAATTATTTAGCCATACACAGATACACTAAATTGAGTAAAAGTTTACTTTAAGAAATAGCACAGTCCAATAAATGGTCCAGGTCATATACATTTTACAGTCCAAAGAATATCCAATTACAAAGTCTTCTTACTGGTTGCCTTTGTCATTTACAGTAAACAAAAATATCGAAGTATAAGCACAGCATAAATACAGCAGAGAACTTTAGTTAGCAACACAATGTCAGATAGAGAGAATATCAGAGAGAGCAAGCTGTGATCTCTAGCTCCCTCTTATGGTAATTTGCAATATAATCAACCAATCGGAATATAGTATAAATCAATATAGTGAATTTGTCTTAAAGCTACAAACATACATTGTTGGTTTATATATTGCCAACCCAACTAATTGGTGGACAGATTCCTAACAAATATAATTAAGCAGACAAGCAATATTAAGAAAGTTATTAACTATGTTCTATTTGTTTCGAAACTCTGGAATATAACAAGTGTGGAAAGTATTTTATTTTAATAATCAATAATAATAGGAGATTCTTTATTCCAAACAACTTTATTTCTCTATTTCAGCTATCCCTTATCCATTGATACAAATCCATGATTTACTGAGACAAATCTATGGGAAATACATTATATAGACTGTGAAACTGCACCTCTGCTAAGCTATCAACTGATAATAGCAAAACCAAGTACCAAACCAAGAACCTCAGCAACAGTAATTAACCAAAGAACCTGTTCAGTCAAACTTCCCCACACCTACAAATAGGCTATCCTGACACCATCTGGGGAACATAGGTAAAACCATGGCACAGTTGTGTTTTTGTATGTCTGAAGAAGCTTCTTGGATGAGAAGCAAAATGTCTTCAAAGAAAAAAGAAAGTCCAATTGCCTCTTGAAAAAGCACCTTTGGGAAAATCATGACCTGGATGACTGAGAATCTCTGCAGACATCTAACTTTTCTTGTAATTTAAATACAGTATTATATGCATAAAAATATAGTATTGTGTGCATAACTATAGAATGATACGAAGCAGGTCTTGGCTGGAGGAAGTTTACTGGTCATCTTTTTCAGGCACTTTAGAAATAATGAACTCTTTGAATGTGATTGTCAAGTCACTTGCTAACCAGAAAGTTAGGTGATACTTTGTTAAGGCATATGCTAAAATCAGGATATACGTTGTCTATAGCTTTATAGACTAATACTACTACTGTAGATAGGGCCAGATAGCTCATGGACAATAAAAGCCTTGTGACCACTTAACAATTAGATTTTGCACTTTCCACATTATCTTCATGTGTAATTCACAAAGAATGTACTGTAGTAGCACATATGTCAGCCCAACAAGGTAAATGAGATTAAGAAATCAAGGTCAGGATTGTTTTTATTGTAATGGTTATACTAACAGAATTTTACAAGTTTGAATGTGTTTGAATATGTTTCCCCCTCACTTTATCTTCATGTGAATTAGGGAAAGACTTCTATGAGACATTTACTCAAACCAATTTTCTGGATTGGACTCAAGTCCCTCTTTACTATTGATTGCTAGTGATTCTTTCTCCTTTCTTTCAAGACTTTCCTCTATTCTGTTGACAATATGACAATCATCCAGACATGAGCGTTATTAGGATTCACTTAGGCATAGTTATTCCAGTTCCAGTAGAATAATAGCTGATGCACCAGCTGGAACTGACCACAGATGTTTCTTCCAAACTGTTCTTTTAATAATAGACTGAAATCAAAGGGAGACCTTTGCTAAATTAAATAACCAGCTGTACATGGAATCATAATTTTATTCAGTTTCACTTTATTGCCTTTCATAATTTTCTTCAAAGAACTGCCAGCTACCTGCCCAGCCCCTCTTGATAAGGGTGGAAAAAAGGAAATACTCTCATTCAATTCCAAATTTCTTGACAACTGCCCCAAGAGCTTATTTCAGATATTGAACAATAAGGGAGAAAGATCTGAGCCCTTTTAGACTGTGCCATGCGACAGAATAGAAAGCTCTCAAAATCACTCTCTGGTGGTGATCCTACAGGTTGTAACGGAACAACAAAAACATACCTGAATCATCAAATTGTTGCAGTAATATTACATCATGACCAATAATGTCAAAGTTATTGGAAAGTTCCAGTAGAATCACAATGTAGAGCTCACCTTGTCTCATAGTAAAGTTCAATTATCAGTGCAACCAAGATTTCTTTAATACTCAAGCCAAACTGAAACAGATTTACACATTAACAGAGTTGGAAGGAACCTTGTAGGTCCTCTGGTCCAGGGGTCACCAACCTTTTGGATCTCAGGGACCACCAAACTCATACTTTTAAATCCCAAGGACCACTAATACAATTTTTTTAAAAAAGCTAATATAGTTAATGTAATTTTTATGTTAAATATAAATTATATACATATATATATACATACATATACATATACGCACACATACATACATGACACACACACACACACAGTTACTTATTTAATTATAACAAAAATGTAAATGCTTAATGATAGCAAAATAAAATGTTCTGGGCTGGAAGCCTCCCCCTACCTGGCACCTTCCAAAGAGATAGAAAAGCGGACAGTCTGTGTGTGTATGTGAGCTGAGGGGCCTCGGGGCAACTGTTGCTGGGAGAAGCAGAGGCAGAAAGGGGGCTTTGCTCTCCTTGGGGGGCAGCGCCCCTTGGCTGCCACTCCAGGGGCTTCTCAGCAGGCATCTGCCTGCAGAAGGACTGCCACTCTTGGTGATTAATTGGGGAAGGGGAGGGAGAGAAAGTGGAAGCTCCTTTCAGATCCCGAGTGGAGGATTGAGAGGCTCAGATCTGCAGCCGAGGAAAAGCTGGGGGGGGGGAGGCTTTTCCAGTGTCACCTGGAGACAGGCAAGGAAAGGTGTCCATAGGGGCACTTCGTTTGCTTTAGCACTTTGCTGCCAAACCCAGCCACAGCCAGTGATTATTTGGGGGGGGGGGAGAGAGAGAAAGCATATCTCGCATTACGAAGGGAGGAAAGGAGACGAAACAAAGCTCACTCTTTCACTGAGACCTACAAAATGCCAATCTACCGTGTTCCAGGAGTTCTTCGAAATAATCAAACGCTCCCACTTGCAATTCCCGTGCCTCCTGGCTCAGGTCCCTGAGATGCACACTCCCACACACGGTGACGGCGGCAACAACAGTGCCCCACGCCCACTGTCAGCTCTCCCCATTAGTTTTCTAGCTTTGAATTGCTCCCGGCTCTCTCTCTTTCCTCTCCCCCCGCCCACGTGCAGGCAGGAAAGGGAGCCGGAGCCATGCACAGCTCTCCACTCTCCCACCCCTCGCTGCCTCTCCCAACATCGAAGCCTCGGAAACGCAGGCAAAGCCACCACAGCGGTAGCGCCCTGAGTTGCTTGCTTCTCCACTACTGCCTCCTCCTCCTCCAGCACCACTTCCTTCTTTGGGTAGGGCAATTCTTAACTAACCGAGCATGCTAAGGCAACTCAGGATGCTACCGCTGCGACAGCTTTGCCTGCGTCTCCGAGGCTTCGATGTTGGAGAGTCAGCGAGGGGTGGGAGAGTGGAGACCTGCACATGGCTCCGTCTCCCTTTCCTTTCCTGCCTGCATGTGGGTGCGGGGGGGTGAGGAAAGAGAGGCGGGAGCAATTCAAAGCTAGAGAACTAATGGGGAGAGCTAACAGCGGGCACTGGGGGAGGGGACTGCTATTGCTGCCGCCAGCAGGTATAGGAGCTGGTTGGCGCATGCATCTCAGGGGCCTGACTCTGGGATCCCTCGGAGAGCCAGGAGGCGCGAGAACTGCATGGCCCAGATTAATTGCTTTTGGGAGCCATTTCTTCTGCGGCCCACCAAAATATTTCCACCGGTTGGCGACCGCTGCTCTAGTCCAAACCCCCCCACTCAAGCAGCAGATCCTACACCATTTCTAACAAATGGCACTCCAATCTCTTCTTGAAAGCCTCCAGTGATGAAACTTCCACAACTTCCAAAGACTATTTGTTTCATTGGCTGATTGTTCTCACTTTCAGAAAATTTCTCCTTATTTCTAGGTTGAATCTCTCCATGATTAGTTTCCATCCATTATTCCTTGTTTGGCCTTCAGGTGCCTTGAAAATAGATTGACCCCCTCCTCTCTTTGGCAGCTCCTCAGATAATGGAACACTGCTATTATGCCTCCCCGGTCCTTCTCTTCACTAGACTAGCCATGTAACCATTTTTCATATGTTTTAGTCTCCAGTCCCCTAATCATCCTGTTTGCTCTTGTCTGTACTTTTTCTAGAGTATTAACATCTTTTTTATAGTGTGGTGACCAAAATTGGATGCAGTATTCCAAGCATGCTCTTACCAAGGCTTTATACAATGGTATTAGTATCTCACTTGATCGTATCCCTCTCTTAGTGCAGCATAGCCAATTGCATTGGCTTTTTTGGCTGCCACTGTACACTGCTAGCTCATATTTAGCTGGTTGTCTACAAGGTACCTCTCAAAGTTACTGCTATTAAGTCTGGTTTCACCTAATCTATATGTACTTTTAGCTTTTCTTGCCTAAGTGTAAGACTTTATTTGTTTCTACATTGAATTTAATTTTGTTAGATAGGGCTCAGTGTTCATATCTGTCAGGATCCATCTGGATTTGAGCCTATCATCTAGGGTGTTGGGTATTCCTACCAGCTTAGTATCATCTGAAATTTGGTTAAGTTCCCCTTCTATTCCCTCATCTAAGTCGTTTATGAAGATATTGAAGAATACTGGGCCTAAGATGGAACCTTGTGGTACCCCACTGCTTACTTCCCTCCATTAAGGACTACTCGTTGAGTACGGTTTGTCAGCCAGTTATGAATCCATCTGGTGGTGATGCTATCTATCTCACTTTTAGCTACCTTACCAAGAAGTAGGTTGTGGTCTACTTTGTTGAATGTCGGCTAAATCTAAGTATATTATGCCCACAGTATTTTGCTGGTCTACTAATTTAGTCATTATGTTGAAGAATGAAATAAGTTTGGTTTGACATGATCTGTTTTTAACAAACCCGTGCTGACTGCTAGTTATTACTTTACTTGTTTCTACATTGACGATCTGGTTTATTATCTTTTCCAGTATCTTCCTGGGTATTGACATTAGGCCATTTTAGATTTAGATAATTAGCTCTTTTCAAATTGGATGCCACCATTCACTATTCACCTTGCAAAGATGTTAAAAACTAACAGAAATGAGCATTTCAAGACACTACAAAAATATATGATCTAGCCCAGAGTTCTCCAATCTTGGCAACTTTAAGCCTGAAGGACTGAAGTCCTCCAAGCTTAAAGTTGCCAAGGTTGGAGACCCCTGGACTAGCATACCATAAATTACAACAATTCAAACTAAATGTTTGGAAATAATATATCTTATAAAATTACGATTCATGTAACACTCAGTAGACCCCAAATACATCTCTGTAATCACACAATTTCTGTCCAGAACCTGATTTGTTATAGAAACAGATTTAATTTTTTCCCATTAAGCAACCATTGAACTTGTCCAGTTTACATGAATTAGTAATACATCCCAAAGCCTACTTACCGTTCTGGCATCCCACAGAGATAAAGTCTTGTCTGCAGAGCTGGTGAGAATAATATTGGAGAAAGGAAAGAACTCGATGCTGTTTACTGAATCTTTGTGGCCACGCAAGGTATACCTGCATCGTTCACTGTAAAGTAACGCAATTAAATATCTTGAGCAATTGTGTAATGAATTAACAAAATCAAAGGACAATGTGAGTTGGCATCAACAAAGCTCAAATGGACAATAAATTTCTCCTCAATATTTATATCCTCTTTTTCAGAAATTCAATTATTTATTAAATGTTCAAAATATTATAGTTAAAAGTTCTTGAAAGACATTACATATTAATAATGTAGCAGCTAATACAGAAGTGGGATTCAGCTGGTTCGGACTGGTTCAGGCAAACTGGTTAAGATTTTTCACAGTTCAGAGAATTGGCTAATTGCACCATTGGCTGCCCCCCCGCCCCTCCCAGTCACCCCTTAACTTGCCTCGCCCGCCTTGGCATCATAGCAACTTCTGCTCTCTGGTACCCTCACTCGCTAGCTCACTTGCCTTGGCCATATGGTCCCCATGGCCCAGCCCACTTGCCTGCCTTTGCCCTGGCCTCTTTGCCAGCCTGAACTGAGGCAGAAGCCACTGCCTCTTTATTGGCCCGAACCAAGGCGGCAACCATTGCCTCTTTGCCATTGCAAAGTGTCTCCAGCCACCGCCTCTTTGCCAGCACAAGGGGTCTCCAGCCACCATTTCTTTGCCAATGCAAGCAGCCTCCAGCCGCCGACTCTTTACTGGTGTAAGCAGCTGCCAGCCGCCATTTCTTTGCTGGCCTGAACCAAGGCAGCAACTGCTGCCTCTTTGCTAGCATATGGGGCCTCCAGCTGCCATTTCTTTGCTGGCCTGAACTGAGGCGCTGGAAAAGAGAGATGGCTGGAGGCCCTCATGCCAAAAAAGCGTGGCAGCTGGAGGCCCTTCATGCCAGCAAAGAGGCAGCAACTGGAGGCCGCTCTCACTGGAAAAGAGCGGTGGCTGGAGGCTCCTCACGCTGGGAAAGTGGCGGCAGCTGGAGGCCCCTTGTGCTGGGAAAGAGATAGTGGAAGAGCAGGCCAGTGTCTCGGGGTGAAGTTGTGCCCATCTGCACCAACAAAGGCTGGACGTAGCCACCCACTGTTTCCTGCTATTTTTTTAAAACCCTGTCAGGCAGCGAGACCCAGCAAGAGATGAGGTGTCAGAGAATCACTGTTGCTGTTGCTGCACAAAGCTAAGTCCAATGCTCCAGCCATTGCCACTGCTGCTTTGGTCCACCTGCGCCACCTGACCTTACCATGAGTGACATCGAATTGGTCATGCCCACTCAGTCACATGCCCTTCCCCCAGCCATGCCCACCCAGTCATTAGAACCGTTTAAATTAGATGGATCCTACTACTGAGCTAATACATATGATAAATTGATATAAACTGTGTGCTTAAAAAGAACAAATGTAAAATAAGAAAATTAAAAGCAAATTAGCATGGCATGGAAGCAAATCAAGAGAAAGGCGCATAAGCAGACAAAAATTAAAATAAAGACAAAAAAGAAATACAGAAAAAAAATGAAGGTACTAAATTTCAAAGTTCTGCTGCCATTCTACACTTTTAAATTAGGAATCATATTATTTGATTTTTGTCTCTTCTTGAGTAGACAGCAAGCATTTAAAGGCTGAGTTTAATTAATTTTGCTACATCCTTCCAGGAATGCATAATTGCAATCCAAGATATCTAACTAATAAGGAAATGCTAATGTGCTAAGGTTCTGTCCATATCAGTGGTCACCAACCAGTGGGCTGGGGACCACTGGTGGTCTGTGAGAAAATTTTAGTGGTCTGCAGAGAAATGTCCCCGCAAAACACTCCCCCCAAAGCAATTAATCCAGGCTGCATGGGAACACAAGTCTGCACCGTCCACATGGCCTGCCCATCCACTGGCCCCCACTCTTCGGCCGAGTGCAAACCTTACCTTGAGTAGAGCCATGCAAGCTGGAACTGGAAGGTAAGACCAACGGTGGGGGAGGGAGGGAAATCTGCCCCGGGTGGCTTGCTGACATTGATGGTAAAATCAGTCTCATATTCCAGAGCTGCAGTAGTCACAAGACTGGCCCTTTGGTCATCCCGGAGCAGCTCCTCCAGTCCATGGCAGACCGGTGCACCAGGGTGGAGGAACAGCTACTTCGGGATGACCAAAGCGCCAGTCCCACTACTGCAGCTCTAGAATATGGGACCGACTTTCCCACCAATGTCAGCAAGCCACCGTCAGTCAAAATTCATATTAGTGGTCCACAGGATTTAAAATTATGTGTTTGGTGATCTTTGAGGTCCAAAAGGTTGACGACCCCTAGTCCATATTACACCTCCAATACAGAAGGATGACAGCCAACCATTTCTGAACATTATTGCAGGGATTCAATTCTCCCCAAGTATTTTTAATTTATTTTTAAAATCATACAATATATAGCTAACAATCCTGAAACCTGAATCCTATTCTGAAAACAATCCTGAAATCTTTAAAAATGGAAATGAACAGCTATATTTCCTCTTATATCTACTATGTCACACTCTGCCCACTGCCATCTCTGGTCACTGAAACAAATAAAAATTTCTGCCCTAATTACTGGACTGAGATTTATGGTTGGATTCAATTATTAGCGGTCAACAAACTCTTCAAAAGGGACAGGGCATGGCCCCCCTCGGTTTCTGCAAGCACAATTGGCAGGTTTGCAGGCAAAAAGCATGGCAGTCATTGGGTGGCATTGGTCCGCCACCAAGACACTTCTGCCCAGGATTCTCAACTGCTACTCACATCCTAGGAACTTGGCTGAGGCTCAGGCCTGGTGTCTTCTCCTGCCCACCTATCCTTTGCTCTAATAAAAAAATCTATCTTGATTACAACAGGTATAGTACTTCCAATTGAGCAACCAGGTTTTTTCTTGATATACTTTAATGTGTAATGTTATATAATGTTAAAATAAATATTGAAAGGACTTGATAAACAGGAAAAAATGCCAAACCCAGTCTGAACATATGGCTGACTGTACAAATAACAACAACAATAATGATCTCCCAATGAGGCACTACCTTGAAGTGGTTGTGGGGCTTGTGTGCTCTGAGGAAGATGAAAGCCATGTCAGAAGTTCAACCATACTAGACAGGTCTCATCAGAGAAGTCAGATTCAGAGTATCACTCCCATGAAAAATATGGTGAGACATAAATTTCAGAAAGCCATATTGGCTCAGATGTCAACCACACTAGATGTTGGAGTTCCTGGATATCTGGTGAAAAATGGGCTACATGTCTCAGCTGAGCAACTAGGGCCAGCAGCTACAGAACCGCTGGAAGAAAAGGTCTTTACCAGATTGAAATCGAAGAAATAATGATCTGCTATTACAAAGCAAGAAGAGGATATTTGAAATGAATGCACCAGTTCTAGAAAGAACAACATCCAGAATCAGAAATAAAAGAACAGAGGTTAGCAGATCAACATCAATTTATAATACAAAATAAAGTATTCACAGATGCAGAATTAGGAGAACTACCACTTAGAAACAAGGAAGATCAAGGAAGCACTGAAAATAATAATGCAGAAAATAACAGCTATAGCTATGAAGCTGCACATGCAAATTGTAGGCAGAACCTCCAATTTCAATACAATCAGAAAACATTTCTACTAATCCATCAATGGGAAAACTCCAGTGAATCAGTCAGTACCTGACAAGAAAGAAACAGCGCAGTCCAAGATTTTGAAATTTTGTCTTCAAGTAGATTAAAAAGAACATAAAAGTAGCAATAGCACTTACAGTTATATACAGCTTCACAGGCTTTTACAGCCCTCTCTAAGTGGTTTATAAAGGCAACATATTGCCCCCAACAATTTTGTGGTCCTCTTTTACCCACTTCGGAAAGATGGAAGGCCGAGTCAACCTTGAGCCTGGTGAGATTCAAACTGCCAAATTGCAGGCAGCCAGCAATCAGCAGAAGTAGCCTGCAGTACTGCATTCTAACCACTGCACCACCTCAGCTCATCATAATCATAATCATATCATCTCCAGAAAAAATATATAGGTAGTCTTTGACTGAACAACCACTTGTTTAATGACCATTTGATTCAGCCTTCCAGCTTTCCGAGGTTGGTAAAATGAAGACCCATATTATTGGGAGCAATATGCTGACTCTGTAAACCACTTAGAGAGGGCTGTAAAGCACTGTGAAGCAATATATACTGTAAGCCTAAGTGCTATTGCTATTGCTATTTTTATGTTCTTTTTAATCTACTTGAAGGTAAAACTTCAAAATCTTGTGGGATGTAACAAAATTCTGCTTGACGATTTTCCAAGTAGATCTCTATTACAAGAAGGAACAGAAATCATAGGAAGACAAAAATCAATAGTTCTTTTTTATCATCATATAATAATGGCTTTTATATTCATTTTACAAAATGTTATTCTTTCTTTTTACAACTGAAGCAATGTAATAAATCTTGGATATGAATTGTGACCACGATAGAATTGATTGATTAGAATAATATATTTAGCAAATGAAGGACAGGAAAAAAAAAAATTCACAGTTGGAAATATAGTGTGATGCAGATTTACAATCTTGGATTGCCAGCTTGCATTCACTTTTTTTAAAAAAATAAGCTGGCTCTTTGTACTGAAAAGATGTATTTGAAAGATGTATCAATACTATTGTTTATAGGCAAATGTTTAATGATGTGTGTCGCGTTGTCGCGGTTTGCTCGTTGTCCTTAGGTTCTCTGATCAGCCCGTAGAGCCCCCGCAGGGGTGAAATTTAGAGGGACCCTCGCGAGGGTGAGTACTTAAGTACTAGAATCAATAATTGACACAGACACCATAGTTTCTCAAGGTGAGAGAGCACGTTGTGCCCGGGGTAGATGAAGAAATCCCCCGATTGCAACGCACCACCCTCTTTTATTTTGCAGTTTTCTCAGGGTGGGGGGAGCGAGACATATGTAAAGAGGAGCAAGGAAGTATAATTCTAATGGCGCCATGGCAAGATGCGACCACTGTTGTGTGCTAAGATAGCGTGATTATCTATTAACAAGATTTGTGTAGTCAGCTAGTTTCTGTAACTATTTGCCTACGTGTCGTGCCAAGATGAGCTTACCATGCAATTCCTAACTTGAGAAGGTCATTCTTAGGGCCTTAGGTCAAGAGGACTCTCGAGGTTTACTACAAGTCCTCTTTTCTTTGTTTTTAAGGTGCCGCTATATCCGATTCAAAATATAAGCCTTTCTCCTTTGGAGTATCATAGTGCTTGGATAAGGACATACCCTCCGGGACATCCCGATCCGATTGCACAACCTCGTTCAAGGGCAGGTTATCAGTGTCGTCATCGGAACATAAGTGCAAAAGCGGAGCCTTGCACTCCTCAGTTGGAATTGCCATATATACATGATTTTGCATTAAGAGATTAAGTTGCGCAGCAGCTTTAGCTTCGGCAATAGCATTTAAACTACGTTTGATCATTGAAATAAAGATAGGTAATAAACAGGGTAGCAGAGTTGGACCAATTAGTTATGACATGGGTGATGTTAATTTCCTGGGCCTGCCACGGCCATTGTTCCCCCATCGTAGTTCCCCCACACACAAAGCAATTTTTAACTTGCAATGATTTAGCAATAGTCTCTGCAAGGTGTACAAAGGTGTTGCGCACCTCATGTGGTACGGTCAGGTGAGTCAATGTTGCCAATTCCGAATAAACAGAATGAAATAAGGAGTGTCTGGTTGAGTCGATGGAAATTTTGCTTACTATTATTTTGATGGCTACTGAAGGGTTGGTTCCTGTCCCATCAATACCCAAGCCATAGTCATTGTCAGTACCTTTCCATGTTTGGAAGGAAAGCCAATTTTCCGGTACTGGAAACATGAGATTGATGGGATTGCACTGATGTTGCATACAGTTGGAATCGGGAACTCTAAGACGGGTGATATAGAGTTTTTTAAGGTTATCCCTCTTGGGTATGGTGTCAGGTCGCACTGTGAGCCCTCTGGATTGAAAGTCCACACATTTCCATTCATTGCAGTAGGTGCCTTTGCCACAGGGGTCGTGTTGATTTGAAGTTCTGGCACAGATGTACTTTTCGTTGCTGGAATATGTCCGTCGCCAGACAAGTGAGCCGCATTCGTTTGTGCCATAGTCCATGGCTTCGCAGGCATCAAAAGTGACCGATTGGGATACCTTCGGATTATAAAAGTCATGATTGACCAGTGTCTTTTTCGATGAGCCGGCTCCGACAGTGATGAGGATGTTGTAGCGATGAGTGGGGCCTGTGGGGTCATAACAGGTTTGTTTGTTGTTATCTTCACAAATACTATACGTCGTGCTATTCCACACACAGGTGTGTGTGGATGGTTTGGTGCAAATAAAATGAGTGTGATAGATTAATGTAGTTCTGATGGTCAGCCCCTGTTGAGTTTTTTGCAAGCAGGGGGTGCAATGTTTGGCATCTTGGGAGGTGAGTGCACTTCGTGTCCTCCGTTGAGAGGGGATAAACTTTTGGTGTAGGGATAATGTCAGCCGAGAAGAAGTGGCAAAGCCTCGTACCATTTTTGTAATTTCACATTGGTATAGACCAAAGTCTGAGAGGGTCAGATCAGTTACTGAAAGATGAGTTGCTCTAAAATGATAATTGATGGTATATTTGGGTGAGTCTTGTAGATGTATGGTATTGTTGAAAAACCAGCGCCAGATGATTCCCTTTTTCTTGATTGGAGACCTCTGGTAACAGGAGAGGGCCTGAGAGCGAAGATGTAGTGCTCCCTCATTGTTGTAACGGTGCGTGTGAATCAAGGAGTTGAATTTAGGATGTGGAGAGGACTCGAGAAGCTGTCTACGAATTCGTTGTCCATGGAGCGGTGACCAGGAACCAGGATAGCGGTCAGGGAGATGGGAGCCAGGTGTATCCCATAGGCAGCTGGTGGTATCACAGGGAGGTTGGCAGCAGGAGAAGTGGCGCACCAGGGTATGGGAAAAAGATTGAGGAGAAGATTGAGACAAAAGGAGCCAAGAAAGAAACATAGAGGGTAGTGGGGGGCGAGTTACAGAGAAAATGGAAAAGAGATAAACTGTATGATTGAAGGATTGACGGGAAGCAAGAAAGCCTAAGCAGGAATAAGGTCCCACCGTATTCGCAGTGACATAGACATGTAGGTAGACCCGATAGGGTTGGTAGCCATACAGAAGAGAAACGTGAGGTGAGGGACGCAAGGCACGGCCTTGATGTTGAAAGGCATAATTACAGGCGGAAAGAGAGATGTCTTTAAAGGTAAAGGTAACGCGTGTGAACGGAGGGGCGAAGATAACAGCAGGATCAGCCCGAAACTGAGAAAAGACAGGAGATATCAGAATCAGAAGGGCTAGGAGAGGAACACTTGTCCTTAGCCTCCCCATGATAAGGTCGAACACAGCGCGCAGGCACCCAAAGAACACGATCAGGAAGTTGAACAGCAGCGTATCCTTTGCCCCAAGTGATCAGTTGCACAGGTCCCTTCCACTTCGGATCTGGAAGTTGCCTGAAATAAACAAGAGGTCTGGAGGTAGGGACAGGAGGTGTGGTAAAGTGACGAGAAGCAGCCGTAGAAGAAGGAGAGCCAGTAAGATTCAGAAAGTTCAAGGTATATAAACATACATTTAACACATTCTGTAACGCTGGGAGGTTCGGGGGGCGTACGCCTTTTTTCCCCATGTATCGATCAAGGGCCGTTTTGAGTGTTAAATTTGCTCTTTCCACAATAGCTTGGCCTTGGCTATTAAATGGAATTCCAAATTTGTGTACAATGGACCAATGATGACAGAACTCCGAGAAAGAGGAGCTCGTGTATGCAGGACCATTGTCTGTTTTTAAAATTTTTGGACATCCCAGTGTTACAAAGGTCCGAATGCAATGATTGATAGTGTTTTTAGTAGTCTCCCCCCTTTGCAGTGTGGCCATGATGAACCCAGAGTAAGTGTCTACAGACACGTGAATATACTTCCAGGGCGCAAAGGATGGATACTGAGTAACGTCCATTTGCCATGTGTCACAGGCCTCGGTGCCTCTAGGATTTACTCCTTCTGGGACACTTCGTGCCTGCAGACTACATGTAGGACATTGTTGAACAATTGCCGCAGCTTCTTGATGAGTAATTCCAAATTGTCTCACCAGAGCCTTTCTATTTTGATGAAAATAATCATGACTTTCTCCTGCTGTTAAGGTGTTATTCTGCAGGATTGGTAACAAATGCAACTTGCAGGCCTCATCTGCCATGTGATTGCCTTCTGAAAGAAATCCGGGCAGATGCTGATGGCTTCTGATGTGGGCCACAAACAGAGATTCTTTCCTTTCCTTCAATAGGTCTTGTAACTGTAAAAAAAGCGTCATTAAAGGAGAAGGGGTTGCAGGAGAAATGTAGGCATCAAATATATTCAAGGCCAATTGTGCCACATACAGACTATCAGATATTACATTAATTGGCTGGTTGGGAAAAAGTGTGAGTGCCATATTGAAGGCAGACAGTTCAGCCTGTTGAGCAGAAGGTTGTGGTGTGGTAAGTTTTTTATGCCATTGATTGTCAGTTTGCCACACACAAGCCCCGATGGTTTTAGAACCATCAGTGAATACAGTAAGACAATCTTTCACTGGTTGTTGTACTAAAGGAGTCGCTAGAGTGAGCGGAATTGTTTTCAGCACTTGTATGCGTGGGTCTGGTGGTAGATGGCAGGAGACATTCCCTTGCCACCCTTCCAACGCATCTTGTAACGCATCAGAATTTTGGAAGAGTGGTTCCCATTGTGTTAGTCTGCAGGGAGTGTAAAGCGTGCAGATATCCACACCCATCAAGGCTCTAGCTCTTTTCCTCCCCCGTTCTATAAGAAGAGCCATTTGTGCAGCTCTTGTGGTGATTGATGCTTTTGGGGTATGAGGAAGGTGAATCCACTCTAAAATGTGTAGCCTCTTTGAAGTCGAGATTTGAATAATGATTGCTGTAAGGAGTGCGGGTGTGGGAAGAAGTGCCAATGAGAGTGCATGATTGTGTAATGAGCGGTCCACCCAATGGGTATGCAAGGCGCTGTTGATTTCTTTAAGAGCATTAAGCTGTTGCTCATTCAGCCAAATGAGATCTGCTGGATGCTTAAGGCCGACCAATGCTTGAAATAATGGCGAGAGAGTATGAGTTGAAATGGAAAGATATGGGCGTGCCCAATTGAGCGTGCCCAGGCATTGCTGTAACTGAACCAAGGTTGCAGGTTGAGGGAGTGTGAGAACAGGAAGGTGAGGTGAAGCTGTGGAGGCTAAAACCTTGTGTCCTAAATATTGTAACGGATAATGAGACTGCACCTTTTCTGGTGCTACATGCAGTCCTGCAAGAGCAAGGAGAGAGAGAAGACATGGAAAAGTTTTACATACTGTACCTTTAGGACCATCAGCTGCAATCAGGATGTCATCCATGTAATGGTACACTAAAAATTCAGGAAATTTGTCCCGATAGGGTTGTAAAGCTTTATTTACAAAATATTGACACATCGTAGGAGAATTGAGCATTCCTTGGGGAAGAACTTTCCATTGATATCTAGCTGTAGGTTTAGAATTATTAAACTCAGGAACGGTGAAGGCAAATAGTATCCTGTCCTCTGGTATCAGCGGGATGGAGAAAAAACAATCTTTGAGGTCAATGATTATGAGATCAAATGTTACAGGAATTAAATTTGGATTTGGAAGGCCGCATTGCAATGGGCCCATAGGTTGCAATATAGCGTTCAAAACACGGAGATCCTGTAGGAGGCGCCATTTGCCACTTTTCTTTTTAATTACAAACACTGGTGTGTTATATGGGCTGGTAGATGGTTCAATATGACCTTCTGCCAATTGCTGGTGAACGAGAGTGTGAAGTGCGTTTAATTTTTCTTTTGTAAGAGGCCATTGATCAATCCAAACAGGAATATTTGATTTCAGAGTGAGAAAAAGAGGAGAAATAGCCATAATTCAAGGTATGTAGAGAGAAGTGTGGAGTTGAGATAGCAGGTCACGGCCCCACAAATTGCAATGTAATGGAAGGACAAAGGGTTTAAGATAAGCAGTCACAGAGGAATGAGGCGTAGAGGCAGTAAGCCAAAGTGAGCTAACCTTTGCTGCCTGCGCTCCACCGACGCCTTGTACTGAAGTTGTTTCAGCAAGGGGCCAAGAGGATGGCCACTCAGAGGATCGAATGACAGAGACGTCAGCTCCAGTGTCAATCAGGCCAGCAAAAGATTGGCCATTCAGCAATATGGTTAACATAGGTTTGGAGGCTTGAACAGATTGCTGTAGAGCAAACAAAGAAGGGGGTTCAGGAGACGGAAGAAGAATGAGAGTAGCCACAATCGTTCCCGCTTTCAGGGAAAAGCACCGGTCGCCAATGGCAGCGAGAGAGAGATTTTTCAGAGAAGAGGAGTCGTACAAAAAGGGTGCAGCGACTACGCCTTCAATGGTAAGGGAGGAGTTAGGTATGAGCAAAACAGGCAAGGAAGGCGGAAGTGGCTTCAGAACAGTGATAGAAAGAGGGAGAGTGAAGACCGAACCAGGATCATCATAAACGATGTCCTCTGTCAGCTGTACAGGGAAAGAAGTAGGTTGTAAAAAGGAAAGAGAAGAGGAAAGAGAAGTTTCAGCCTTTGTAGCGGGGTTAGCTGAAGACCCCATGCCTAGTTTTCCGATTGCTGAGCAGGAGGAGGGTTAGAGCGACATTGGGAAGCCCAATGAAAACCTTTTCTGCAACGAGGGCAAACAGTTTTTGGCTTGGCAGCATAGGATGCAGTACCCCGAGACTGGCCACGAGGCGTTCCCCCCCCACCCGGCATTCTACACTGATTTTTAAAATGGCCAGGCTTCCCACAATTAAAACAATTGCCAGAGCGAGACACGGCAAGGGCGTCAGACGACGGAGGGGAGGAGGGGAGGGATGCAGAAATGGAGGTAGAGATGGCAGCAGCAAGGACGCTCATTTTGTGAGAAGTAGTTCCCACAATCCTACAAAGCTGCAGGAATTCAGCCAAGGTTACACCAGGTTTATTAGCAACAGGTTGAAGTATTTTTTGACAATCTTCATTCGCATTGGTGTAAGCCAGTTTAATAAGAAGTTCTTGTCTGGCCGCCTCATTGTCAATTTGGCGTTCCAGAGCGGTTTGCAAACGGTTAACGAATGAAGAGTAAGACTCATCAACCTCCTGCACTATCTTCAAAAAGGTGTGTGTGGATTTAGAGTCTGAGTCATCCACACGTTTCAGGGCATTCATCGCACAAAGATGAATGATTGCAAAGGCACGGCGAGGGCAAGTTTGTTGCTGAATCAGGGTGGAGTATAATCCAGTTCCCTTTAAGTGATCAGCAATGACCAGATTAGGGAGGCCTCGTCTTATTTCAGCATCTACTAATTTTTCATATTCAGACTGCCAAACAACATACTGGGCAGGAGTCATAAGCATAGAAAACAACATCTTCCAATCATATAACAGCATTACAGTGTTAGCAGACACGAGAGAATCAAGCAAGCCACGAGTGTAAGTGGATTGCAGTCCATACATATTTACAGCCTCTTTTAAATTTTTCAACACTCTTAACTCTATGTTGGTATGAACAGGAGCGCCAGGGGCTCCCGGAACAAGAGTCATAGGGTAAGCAGAAGGTATATCACAAGATTCTAAGGTGAAGGAAGGAGAAGCCAGGATAGCAGTAATATTTCCCCCCAATGGATGTGGGGATGGAGAATCAGTAGGAATAGGAGAGACAGAAGGAGAGGAGGGCTGCAGACGATTGTGCGGAGTGTCAGAGTGAAAAGGAGGGGCAGAGGCAAGCTGAGGAATATCATCCGAAGAGGCAACAGATTGGTAAGGTGGGGGAGAAGAATCAAAGTGAACAGCAGGAGATTTAGCAGTTTTAGAGGCAAGAGATAAAGACTCAGGGAGAGTGGTGGAGGGGTAAATAGTATTGAGCGCAGCCATTATCGCACGCCAGGACATAAGAATGTCCGGTGGAGCTCTGGGAACATCATACAGATATTTTCCCAAGCGTTCCCACGAAGTGCGATGCAGCGTGCCCTCAGCCGGATAAGCAGGACAGTGCTGTTCCACAAAGAGCAAGAAGGAGGTGATAGATTTTCTAGACAAGGTATATACAGTGGTGCCGTTAATTTTCTGCAAATAATTAGCCTTCTTCACTAATTGGGAAAGTTCGTCCCTATGAACTGACGAAACTTTGGAGAGTGAGGAGCCCATTACTTACGATTGTACAGAGCCTTTGCCAGGTGCGTAGCAACGGGAGTGAAGGCAGCGCACCTCTAGACAGAAGTCACGCCGTGGAGCTGAAGAAGGGAGAGATCCCGGACGAGCCCCCAGTTGTCGCGTTGTCGCGGTTTGCTCGTTGTCCTTAGGTTCTCTGATCAGCCCGTAGAGCCCCCGCAGGGGTGAAATTTAGAGGGACCCTCGCGAGGGTGAGTACTTAAGTACTAGAATCAATAATTGACACAGACACCATAGTTTCTCAAGGTGAGAGAGCACGTTGTGCCCGGGGTAGATGAAGAAATCCCCCGATTGCAACGCACCACCCTCTTTTATTTTGCAGTTTTCTCAGGGTGGGGGGAGCGAGACATATGTAAAGAGGAGCAAGGAAGTATAATTCTAATGGCGCCATGGCAAGATGCGACCACTGTTGTGTGCTAAGATAGCGTGATTATCTATTAACAAGATTTGTGTAGTCAGCTAGTTTCTGTAACTATTTGCCTACGTGTCGTGCCAAGATGAGCTTACCATGCAATTCCTAACTTGAGAAGGTCATTCTTAGGGCCTTAGGTCAAGAGGACTCTCGAGGTTTACTACAGATGTGTTCAAAGATTAGGCTGAATGATTTCTAATATTGTATAGAACATTATGTTTTTAAATTATTTTTTCTGGTCTCTTTTCCTTCACCCTTCCCTTTATGTATATTTAATCAATATATGAAGAGCACTGGGAACATATATACAGTATATACTTATTCAAAGCATCGTTGCTCAGGAAGTTAAAGTTATCCCAGTTGCTCAGATAAATCAAACAGGCACCCAGAGGTGGGATTCAGCCAGTTTGCACCACTTCAGGAGAATTGGTTGTTAAATTTTTGCCCAGTTCAGAGAACCAGCAAATCCCACCTCTGGCTTGCCCTGACCACCCTGCCCTGCCCATCCCAGGAGTCCCCCATGTGCCCCATTTTGGCTGCCAGGGTGGTGCAGGAGGCCTTCCAGGCCCAGAATGGGGCACTGGGGGTTGTTGCACGGCCCCCCACACCCTGTTTTGGCTACCAGGGTGATGCAGGAGACCTTCCAGGACCAAAACCCTTGCTCTAGGGTGAATTGGGAATGGGGATTTTGCATGATCATTACTGTGGGGTGAGTTGGGAATGGGGATTTTGCATTATGATTGCTCCTAAGTAGAAACCAGTAAAAGAGGAATGGAAAAATCCCTATCTGTAGATCAGCGTTTTTCAGTCTTGGGAAATTTAAAATAGGCGAACTTCATACTGCCTGGAGAATTCTGGGAATTGAAGTTCATGCACTTAAAGTTGCCAAAGTTGAGAAACATGCATCTACACTAGAGTTTAGGATTTTCAGTTCCTGTTTTATTTAGAGTTTAATGCAATTAAATAAATCAGTTGTGGTTTCCTTAACAAATAGTGATTAAAGCGATATGAACCATTACTGGACTTTTTGTAAGAAACTGAAATTGAAAGTTGATCTGGGCTTTGATGATTAAATAAGGGATTATGGAAATAATGTAGACAAATTTTAATCTTAGAGTAAGAATTTGGTATATTTTTTTTACTTATATCTGTACCAAAAAAAATTGCAATCATTCTTTTTTAGTTTTCCTCCTTTTCCTCTTTTTTTCTTACAATTTCACTCTTTTTCTTTCCTGAGCCTTTTCTTTTTTCAAATGTTTTTTATTTGTTTATCCCTTAGCTTTATATTTTTTGATGTATGAAGGATCAAAGACTCAGCCATTATAATTCTACATTCCTTATTTACAGAAATCATATCAAAATTTAGAATGAAATCCACTGGGAACCATCTCATATAAGGCAGGCTCTGCGTCCCTCTAACCAAAAAGTGTTTGTCGATAGAAAATAATATTTGTAGCTCAGGGTTGAACCGTGGGGTCCTTGGTGTTCTCTGAGCTTGATGGTTTTCTTGCAGATGTTTCATTACCAAACTAGTAACATCATCAGTACTAGAAGGGAATGGAGTTTGCTCTAATTTTCATATACTAGTGGCTTACTCTGTCATGTGACTATCAAGTTACTCTGTTGATCAGTTGCTTCACAAAAGTGCTTTGATTGGTGCCGAATCTCTACTGCCTCAGGCAGAGAAGGGCTATTCAGCACCCCTCCGTCAAATGTTTTTTTAAAAAATACAGAGTTTCCCAGCATTCCTTTAGGAATTTCCAACATGCAAATGTGGTTACTCATCCTAAAATGAATCCTCTTTACCTGGAGCTTCAAAATTTGCTGTTTGCCGGGAAGATCCGTAGCTAAAAGTCAGTCTACATTTAGTGCACATCTGACTTTAGGGATATTTCTTCATAACCAAACAAAAGTGTATTTTCTGTGCAGTTCACACCCTTGCTCGCTGGATCTGGATGTCACAAAGCAAAGCCCGCATTTTGTAATTAAGCCCTGCACCCCATTTTGGCTGGCAGAGTGCAGCAGGAGGCAAAGTGCTGTCATGCCCCCTGGCCACGCCCACCCAGCCACGCCCACCCAGCCGTTCATTAGGGCAGAGAACCGGTTGTTAAATTATTTGAATCCCATCACTGCAGGCACTTATATGGATAGCAGTAATAAAGGAAGATGCTTTAATCGCTTTAGTCACAATGTCAAAATCATTGCACATTGTGGGAGAAACCTTCTGTAATGTTACTAAAAAAACCTAAATGAATAGACATGCTAAAGCAACTGAAAATATTTGAGGGGCTATCACAGAGGGGGATCAAACTATTATTCAAAGCATCTCAGGGAAGTAATGGATAGAAACTTATTAAAGAAAGCTGCAACCCAGAATTAAGGAAAAACTTCCTGACGGTGAGAACAATTAACCAGTGGAACAGCTTACCTCCAAATCCATCCCTGGAGGCTTTTAAGAAGAGATTGGACAGCAATTTCTCTGGAATGGTATTGGTATAGGACAGGTTCTCCTGTTTGAGCAAGGGGTTGGACTAGAACACTCTATTCTGCATACTGTATATAGTGCTGGATGATGGGCTCCTCTGATCTGCTAGCACTTAATATGCTTCTAAGGAATAGATGAGGATATTTCAGAGTACAAATGGTATTTATGACATGGCTAGATTAAAGTTCTTACTCATATTATGATGCAGGGGAAAAATCCAAAACTGCAAAGAAAGAATTATTATTAACCATTTGAGGTGGAACAGCTCATGTAGAGAGAATAAGGAAAGTGACCTGACAGAAATATGCAATAGGCAGATTATATTCAGAAACAGTTCGGACAAACATATTTATTTATTTATTATTTATTTATTTTAGGTTTTATATACCGCCCTTCTCCCGAAGGACTCAGGGCGGTGAACAGCCAACTAAAATACATGTAGACAAATATAAATAGTTAAAAAAGAATTAAACCCTAGGCTGTCCCTATAAAAATCTAAAAACCCCAATTAAAATAAATTAAAACTTTGTACACCCATCCCAACTAATCTAAAAACCCCATTTAAAATCCCATTTGAGTCAGCTCAGGCCGGCCTGCTCGAAGAGCCAGGTCTTCAGGTCACGTCTGAAGGCCCTCAGGTCACTGGTCGTTCGTAATCCAGGGGGCATCCCATTCCAAAGGGCGGGTGCCCCCACAGAGAAGGCCCTATTCCTCGGGGTCACCAGACGACACATAGAAGGCGTCGGGACCCGGAGGAGACCCTCTCTGTGGGAGCGCACCGGTCGGTGGGAGACTACTGGCAGAATGCGGTCTTGTAAGTATCCTGGTCCGATGCCATGGAGCGCTTTAAAGACCAAAACCAGTACTTTAAAGCGAATCCGGAAGGCCACTGGCAACCAATGCAGCTCGCGCAGGAGGGGCGTCACGTGGGAGTATCTCGACGCCCCCATAACCACCTGCGCGGCTGCATTCTGTACCAGTTGAAGCCTCCGAGTGCTCCCCGCA
Organism: Bungarus multicinctus; assembly: GCA_023653725.1. Lineage (NCBI taxonomy): Eukaryota > Metazoa > Chordata > Lepidosauria > Squamata > Elapidae > Bungarus > Bungarus multicinctus. The sequence continues at coordinate 164,773,733 of CM042836.1, forward strand.
GGGAGCCCCATGTAGAGGGCATTACAGTAGTCCAGACGGGAGGTGACCAGGGCATGAGTGACTGTGCGTAAGGCGTCCCGATCAAGAAAGGGCCGCATCTGGCGTATCAGGCGAACCTGATAAAAAGCCCCCCTGGAGACGGCCGTAATATGCTCTTCCAAAGACAGCCGTACATCCAGGAGGACACCAAGATTGCGTGCCCCTTCTGTGGGGGTCAAGATCTCATCCCCAATAGCCAGCGATGGAGTCAGCTGACTATATCGGGCCGCCGGAAACCACAGCCACTCGGTCTTGGAAGGGTTGAGTCGAAGCCTGTTCTCGCCCATCCAGTTCCGCACAGCCTCCAGGCAACGGGCCATAACCTCCACAGCATCGTTGGGGTGGCTTGGGGTGGAGATGTAAAGCTGAGTGTCATCAGCATACAGATGGCATTTCACCCCAAAACCACGGATGATCTCTCCCAGCGGCTTCACATAGATGTTGAACAGAAGAGGGGAGAGGACCGACCCCTGAGGCACCCCACACATGAGGGGCCTAGGGGTGGACCTCTCCCCCCCGTCAACACCAATTGCGAGCGGTCCGAGAGGAAGGACGAGAACCACCGCAAGACGGTGCCCCCAATTCCCAACCCCTCCAACCGCCGCAATAGGATACTATGGTCGATAGTATCAAAAGCCGCTGACAGATCTAAGAGGACCAGGACAGAGGAATAACCTCTGTCACGGGCCCTCCAGAGATCATCTACCAACGCGACCAATGCTGTTTCAGTACTGTGCCCGGGCCTGAAGCCCGATTGGAACGGATCTAAATAGGATGCTTCCTCCAGATACTGAGGGAGCTGACGTGCCACCACACTCTCAACAACCTTCGCCACAAAGGGAAGGTTGGAGACAGGACGATAGTTATTCAAAAGAGCCGGGTCCAGGGAAGGCTTCTTGAGGAGGGGCCGCACCACCGCCATTTTCAGGGCGGTCGGAAGCGCCCCCTCCGTCAACGAAGCGTTGACAATCCCCTGGAGCCAGCCTCGTGTCACCTCTCTGGAGGTAGAAACCAACCAGGAAGGGCACGGGTCCAATAAACATGTGGTGGCATTCAGCCTCCCCAGAAGTCTGTCCACACCCTCGGCGGTCACAGGATCGAACTCTTCCCAGATAACCGTCTCAAGACCTGCCCCGGACACCTCCCCCGGGACCACCCAACTGGAGTCCAGCCCATCCCGAATCTGGGCGATTTTATCATGCAGAAATCGGGAAAACTCTTCTGCTTTACCCTGCAAGAGGTCCTCCCCCGCTCTCAGCTCAAGCAGGGAGCGGGTCACTCTAAACAGGGCAGCAGGCCGATTTTCTGCAGACGCAATAAGGGCGGAGAAGTGTGAACGCCTCGCCGCCCTTATCGCCACTAGGTAGGTCCTAATATAGGACCTCACCTGTGTCCGATCAGACTCAGCACGACTGGCCCTCCAGATACCCTCCAGACGTCTTTTCCGGCATTTCATCCCCCTCAGCTCCCCCGTAAACCACGGAGCCAGGTGGGATCTATGCCGAGTCAGAGGTCGCAAAGGCACAACTCGGTCCAGAGCCTCTGCGGCCAACCTATCCCAGGTGGCCACCAAGTCTGTGGCCGAGTTATGAGCCAGAGTTTCAGGAAATGGCCCAAGCTCCATCTGGAACCGTTCCGGATCCATCAGGCGCCTGGGGCGGAACCATCTCCTCGGCTCCGCCTCCCTGTGATGGGGGGTGGCGGCACCGAAGTCCAGTCTAAGAAGAGAATGATCGGACCATGACAAGGGTTTTATAACTAGATCTCCAACGCGATCATTCAACCACTGACCAGAGGCGAAAATCAGGTCCAGTGTGTGTCCCCCCGTGTGAGTGGGGTCAGAAACTAATTGGGTCAGATCCATGGCCGTCATGGAAGCCAGGAACTCCCGGGCCACCCCAGAGGTTTCCCCGAGCGAAGGCAGGTTGAAATCACCCATGACTAAAAGCCTGGGGGTTTCAACCGCCAGCCCGGCTATCACCTCGAGGAGCCCGGGCAGGGCCGATGACACGTGAATATCTCTAATTCAGTGGCTATAAGAAGGGGAAGGAAATATAGTACAACCAGACTTGCAAGTTTCTGTTATTATGTGTTTTATTCATATAATACGAATAAAATTCATTTTAGCCTTCCTGTAGAGCCTTCTTGGTTTGGTCTATCTAATGGAGTTACCATCAGGAAATAGATACCACTCAAACCATTGGAATTCTACTTTATTGTTGAACAATAGAACAATAGAATTTTGAAAGCCTCCTTTCCTAAAGAGAACCAAATTATCATACAATATTCTTAATTTTACATGCTAGCAAAATAATGAGAATTATTATTAGAATCATGCAACAGCAATAACACTTAGTCTTATATACCACTTCATAATGCTTCACAACCCCCTCTAAGCAGTTTATAGAGTCAGCATATTGCACTCGACAAACTGGATCCTCATTTTCCTTAGAAGGATGGACAGCTAAATCAACTTTGAGCCAGCCAGGATCAAAGTACTGGCTGTGGGCAGAGTTAATCTGCAATACTGCATTCTAACCATTGTGCCATCACAGCTGTAATGGCTGCACTGAAGATTAGAGCCCACCTCAAAAGGAAGATATCAAACATTCAAGATGGTTTTAGAAAAAATAGAAGAACTAATATTACTGCTGATAGATGATGTATAACTGAGCAATCCAAAGAATATCAAAAAGAAGTTCACAGTATCAGTCCTGCTCCAACTTGGTCCCTTTAGCAAGGACAACCCTTGGCTCAATTCGGTGTGAAAGATTTATTTTACTAAAGGCTAAGTGGATTAAAGTATAGCAAAACCAGAACTAAGGTTTGTTCACAAACTTTCCTGATTAACTTTTCCCCTTTGTCCTCTCCTATTTTGACCACTCACTGTCCAATTATATTCAGATAAAATGTTTTGGCAATGGTCTCAATTAAAATGTTTTTGGAGATTCTCAGTCATCCAGGTCCTGGTTGTCCCACATGTGCTTTTTCAAAAGGCAACTGGACTTTCTAGTTTTTCTTTGAAGATGTTTTGCTTTTCATCCAAAAAGCTTCTTCAGGTTCTTGAAGAAGATTCTTGGATAAGTTGAAGAAGCTTCAACTTATGATGAGGATGAGAAGTGAAACGTTGTCAAACAAAAACCAGAAAGTTCAGTTGCCTCTTGAAAAAGCACCTTTGATCTCAGATAAAATGTTTTGGGAATGTCCCTTCAACTGTAGAGTACGCGGTGCAAATGTGCCTGCCTTTTCCAACTATCTTGTGTGTCTGGAAGGTACAATGAGTCATTAGTTTGCCCTCCCATCCAGCTCCCTCCCCCCCATAATCCATGACAGACTGGCAGCTAGTGAATGCAAAGCACAGGTATAAGATGTCAGTTCTGACATTCTGCCTCCCCTTCCCCTGGAAAAGGGTTGACCTGGAGGGAAAAGAGAGAAAGAGGTTCATATAGGTGAAGTTTCTTGCAAAACAATTGTGGGGCTCACACATCCTGGCCATTTCCCACTCAGTTTCAGAGTGGGGGGAGTTCTTCAAGAGGATTAGGTATTGGAGCTTGCCTCTATGGGTGCATGAATCTAGGATGTCTTTCACTTCAAAGTATTGTTCACCCTCAATGAGAATGCGGGCAGCATGAGATTCTGTAGCTGGTCGCAAGTCATTGCAGTTTTCAGGAGACTTCAGTGGAAAATAGGATGGATTCTCCTCAGGGTTTTTGGTAGCTTCAGTTCCATAGTTACTGGATTGACCATCCTGGTTATAGGGAAAGGATCTATGTACTTCAGGCTTAACTTTTTCGAAGGCTATCTGGATTGCAAGTATTTAGTAGAAAGGTACATCTTGTGTTCAACATTGTAATCCTTTTGAGGGGACCTTTTCTTGTTGGTGTATTTCTTGTATGTGTCTGTAGTGTCATCTACTGCTTTATGGACAGCCAGCCATGTGGTTTGCAATGATTTCACTCATTTAGCTAGTGATGTGCATTGGGATGAGTATTGTAGAAGTTCAGCATAGAGATGAAGTCCTGGCCAGTAGGCACAGAAAATGGTGCAAATCCAATGCTGCTGTGCATTGAATTCTGCAAAGGGAAGGAGGTCTGACCAATCATCCTGTTGATAATTAACGTAGCATTAGAGATACTACTCTAATAAACCATTAGTGTTCACCATTCATAGGCCCATTAGTCTGAGGGTGATGTGAGGAACTGAGCCCTTGGGTGGTCCCCAAGGATTTTAAGAACTCTTGCCAAAATGGGGAAGTAAATTGCACCCCTCTATTGGAGATAATCCTCTCATGGGGAATAAATGTGCTGAATGAAAAGTTTTTCAAGAGTATATGCAGAGGGGATTTGGTGGCATGCCCCAAAATGTACCTATTTGGAAAACAGATTGGTGATAATCTATATGATGGTATTTCCTGAACTCTCTGGCAGTTCAACAATAAGGTCCATGAATATCTCCTTCCAAGGACCTGTGGAGATGGCAACAGGCTGTAGAAGACCTGGTAGTTTACTGGTCTTTGCATCCTTTCACTGATGTACACATGGGACAACTTGTGATGACCCAGGACATGACACAAAAATAACAAAGTCACAAAAGTAGAATAAATTTCCTTTAATGCCTCCAACTTGGCCCCAATGTCCAATTATCCTCAGCTGGATAACAAACTTCAAAAAACAGTCTACAAAAGGTAGAAATGCAGACTGAACCCAAAGTAGAGATAATTAGAAATAAAAAAACTAACACAAACCAACTGAAGTAATTAACACAGCAGGCCAGGATAATAAATTGCAGACTTTCAAAGGATAACGCAGCACCCACAGCTGGGAGGACATCAAAACTCAGATAAGCCTCGACCAAGATAATGCACACTTTGCTTCCAGCAAGGAGCTGTGTGCAAATGTCCCACTTATATCCTATTCTCCCAGCTGCACTAATGAAAGGTTTCAGGGCCTTCTTCTCTCTCGTAAGCCATGTTGCTCCCTTCTCTGTTCTTCCCTGCGTGCTCTAGGATGAAGAGGGATGGCCCTGGGTCTTCCTTTGAATGCCCAGCCAGACTGTGTCCTTCCCCCATTTCTTCCACAGCCACTGGAGCTACACTCCCACTCCCTGTCAGCTGCTCAATCTCCCCTCAGAATCAGACTCCAATAAGGGCATGACACAACTGGTGACATAGCCTTCTATGTCTTTCTTCATGCTTGGCCACCAGAATTGGTGCATCAGAAGGTGCAGTGTTTTGAACAAAATGTCCTGCAGTCTTAGAATTGTGCCTCTATTGCAGGACTAAAGTCCTTTGGATCACGGGTACATAGAATTTGGTCCCAATCCAGGCAAGTCCATGATGTATGGAGACATCATTTTTGTGGTCATTTCCTGTCAAGACTACCTTCAAAATATGGATGTTAAGGTATTGAAAATTTAAGAGCTGACCAGCTGCTGTAAGGCTGCTGTAAATGCTGATGCAATGAAAATGAGTCAGTAGGGTATTGCTGCTTTAAGACTGAGGTTGGGTCAGCAGGGTTATTGCCACTTTAAGAAGCTGTCTATATAAAGTGAGGCATGAGAGGGTGTATCTCTCTCTCCTTGTGTTCTATCTCCATTGTAGTTCTCCATGCAATGAAGATTATTGTTTGCCTGGTATGTGCCTAACACTTATATTTATGTATATAGCAGTCTTGTATATAAACAACTGTTAAAAAGACAAAGCCTCTGTATGCTGTGTTGTGCTCCTGGGTTGTCTCAATAGTAGTCACACTGCAAACACTCGGACAATGAATGAGATTGTCAGCTATTTTGGGTTCCATTTCTTCTTGAGGTGTGGTGATAGCTGGGGCTACTATTTGGCTGGATGGGATGATGGAGTTTATAACATTCTCTCTGGTGCTATTATACTGGGGTAGTCTGGAGAGCATGTTGGCCAGTAAGTTCTTTCCCCCAGGCAGGTAATGTAGGGTGAAATTAAAGCAGTTCAAATACTGCACCCACCTCAATACTGTACTTGTTTGGGAGGTGTGTTTTCAGTGGCTCTTCAGGTTTTTATGATCAGTTCATACTTTGAAAGGGATCTTACTGCACTCCAGGAAATGTTTCCATGTGAGTAAAGTACATCTCCCCACATGGGATTCCTTTTCCAAAATTGTCCATGTACCTTCTGCATCAGACAATTTCCTGGACTATAAGCACAGGGTTGTAAGTGGCCTTGTAGGTCTTTTTGAAGGAGAACGGCGCCCACAGTAATATTGTTAGATAGTCAAGATCAGGGTGCTTGAAAACAGACTTGGCAGCAAACAATCTCTTGAGTTTTTTGAATGCTGCTTGGCATTCAAGGGACCATTTAAGAGACTGCCCCAGTTTAGGTTTCTCCTCTCCTTTGGTTTTGAATAAGTTCATTATTGGCAGGGCAATTTAGGCAAATGCTGGTATGAATTGTCTGTAGAAGTTTGTGAAGCCTAGAAACCTCTGCAGTTGCTTTCATGTGTTTGTCTATGGTTTCCATATGGATTAGAATGTCATCTAGATAAACCAGGACTCCCTTAAATAGGTGCTCATGCAGTATTTCATTAATTAGTTACATGAAGACTGCAGATGCTCCTTGTAACCCAAATGAGACAACCCGAAACTGAAACCAGTCCATTGGACAATTGAAAGTGGTCTTCCATTCATCACCCTTCAACACCCTTTTTGATCTGCACTTGATAATAGGCTTCCCTTTCCCTTTTCATCAAAGGCACGGGGTATATGTTTTCCATGCAAATAGCTTTGAGCCCACGGTAATCTACACAAAGTCTTAGAGAACCATTTTTTTTTTCTGGGAATGAGACAGGAATCACCATGTTATTTTGCTGGCTGAATAAACCCCCTGGCCAAGTTTTTATCAATGAAAGCCCTGAGTTCTTCTAATTCCCTAGATGTCATGGGTGTCATAGGATATAGTTTAAGTTTTGGTAGCTTGGCTCCAGATAAGATTTTGTTGGCACAGTCTATGGGACAATGAGGGGGAAGTACATCTGATTCTCACTTGCTGAAGCCTCCTCCAACCCCCAATATTCCTTGGCTTTGTTGAGGCAGACTGCTTTGTTTTCTCTGCAGGCTAGTGCCATGCCAGTTACTTTCTCTTTTTTAACCAGGGAAGCAAGTTTGCATGATTCCACTTTCAGTGTAACTTTTTTATCAGAGCTTTCCTGAGGGATCCTCAAGATTTTGTTTGCTCAATTAATGGAGGGGTTCCATTTCTCCAGCCAAATGAGACCCAAAATTGTAGGTTTGTCCTTGCTGAGGGCTACAATGAAGGTAATGGTCTCTGTGTGGCTCCTAATCTTCATCTCTACAGGTTCCTTCATGAAAGTGGTGGGCCCTCTTTCCACTAGTGAGCCATCTTTTGGTGTCTTGAGCTCATGGAGGTACATCCCAAGCCTCTCCACTAAATGGGGACTAACTAGGCAATGGGTGAACCAAGAATCTAGTAAGACTTTTAGTATGCCCTTCCACCATAACTCTATTTCCATTATCATCAGTTTCCTATTTCCACTTATCAGTCTATGTCACTGTTCTTTCTTTGCCACAACCTAATTCATGGCTTTGCCTTCTAGAGCTTGGGTGCCACAATGTCCTGTGATCTTATCACCTGGGAGGTACAGCCCATACTCTTCCATGAAATCCCAGACTTGAGTGAGGAAGAACCCCAATTGCTTCATTTCTCCATTTAATTTTACAGTCAGCCTAAGTTGATAATGGTCATCCTTGCCTGCTGGGATAACTGGTACCAGCAGTGCTGCTGGGCCCGGCAGTATTGGGGCAGGGCAGGTGGCAGATAGCCCGATTCCTTGGGCATGAGCTTGACCAGGCTGTCATGGATCCAGGGATCCATATAACATAAATTTCATGAATCTCTCTTTCTTTCTCTGAATAGATCAGCTGTTTGATTTCTGCTGCTTGGAATTCCGTCTTAGCCCATGCTGACTCAAAAGGTAGCTCTGGGTGGCATCTTGAGTGCAGACCCTCAGGTGAGGGTCACTCCTGCGGGATGCTCCTCCAGTTTCATGGCTCCCAAGGACCAACGAGGAGGGGTCCTGCCATTCCCTGGGGAATTGGAGTAGGAGTGTCAGTCTCCATGCCGATGCCATCAGCCTTGCAATGGAGTTGTCAGGGCCACTCCAGGCTCTTTCTTGGGTAGGCTGTGTTCTTAGCTCTTCTCCCAGATCAGGGTTTCCGCCACTGCCGTCCGGCTTCAACCCAACCTCTCTCTAATCCTCTATTTCCTCTTGGTCCCATTTGAGAAAGGCATGGTTGCATAATCCCCATGGTAGATAAATTATCTGGGTGGATGGCAGTTCTAGCTAAATGTCAGTCCTGCCATAACTTGGTCCCTTAAGCAAGAACAACCCTCGACTCCTTTTGGTTTTACTTTGCCAAAAGTCAAATGGATTACAGATAGCAAAGCCAGAACTGAGGTTCACACACCAAACTTTCCCAGTTAACTTTTCCCCTTTGTCCCTTCCCATTTTGACCCCTCATTGTCCAATCATATTCAAATGAAATGTGTTAGGAACCGTTTCTTCAACTGTAGAATAGGCAATGTGGATGTGCATGCCTTTCCCAGAAGTTGTGTCTCTAGAAGGTACCATGAGTCATTAGCCTTCCCCCTCCCTATCCACTCCCACCCCCCTTAGTTCTTGGCAGACTGGCAGCTAGCGAATGCAAAGAGAAGACGTGAAATGGCAGTTTTTAAGTGAATTGTGCCCCATTTTACAATCTCTGTTGTTACAGTTATTAAGTGAATCATATAATAGTGGAATTCTTGATGTTAAGTGAATGAGGCACAATAGAATTTATTGGCCAACTGTGATTGGACACACAAGGAACTTGTCTTGGTGCAAATGCTCTCAGTGTACATAAAAGAAAAGATACATTCATCAAGAGTCAATAATAATCAGGTACAACACTTAATAAGAGTCATAGAGTACAATAAGCAATCAAATCATACTAGGAAACAGTCAATATAAATTGTAAGGATACAAGCAACAAAGTTACAATTATACAGTCACAAGTGGGAGGAGATGGGTAATAAGGACTGATGACAAGATTAATAGTAATAGTAGTGCAGACTTTGTAACAATAGTTGGACAGTGTTGAAGGACTTATTTGTTTAGCAGAGTGATGGCTTTCGGGGGGGAAAACTGTCCTTGTGTCTAGTTGTTCTGGTGTGCAGTGCTCTATAGCGTCATTTTGAGGGAAGGAGTTGAAATAGCTTATGTCCAGGATGTGAGGGGTCTGTAAATATTTTCACAGCCCTCTTTTTTGACTCGTGCAATATACAGGTCTTCGATTGAAGGCAGGTTGGTAGTAATTGCTTTTTGTGCAGTCCTATTATGCTCTGAAGTCTGTGTCTGACTTGTTGGATTGCAGAACCAAACCAGACAGTTATAGAGGTGCAGATAACAGAGATGATGACATGTCTTGTTCTCCTGAATGCTCTTGGCTTTAAGGAAAACTAAAATTGGGCATAGTCAGGTATCTTCATAGCATAAATGCTATTGAAAAAGTAGCTCAAGCAAATTTCCAAAGAAGAAAATATTAAAAGCATAATTGCAAATATGATAAAGAGAAAAAATGGAAGATATCAGAAGCTAAGATGAATATTGGAAAACAAAAAATGAAACATGCATACCTAAAACTACCTACCTATAATTTAAATGCATTATGATTTAAATTATAGCATTATCCTTACTTTTTGGAATGAAGAGAAATAAATAACTATTGTGTAATCACTGATAACTAGTTATTTTTACCAAACAACTCCTTTTCTTTTCTTTTTTTAAAAAAGCCAAAATAATTAACATTTATTAGATACTTTTCATACCTTCTACATTTTTGATAAACAGATGGTAAGGGTCCAGTGGGCTTAGAAAATATTCATACAACACTGAACAAACTTTTAGAGTGAAATTGAAAAAAATGAAGACATTATAAAGAGTGAGTGGGAAAAATCCCATTTTTTTTAGAATTCTACTTGAACACAATTTTAGGTTGCACTAACAGAAGTGTCTTGTCACAGAGAGAAGCCATCTTATCTCTTTATGCACTGCTCAAATTAAACTTAAGAGTATTGCATCTAATTGTGGGCATAACATTTTAGGAAGTTCACTGACTGGAGCACATCCAGAGAAGAACAACTAAGATAAGATGCTAGAGAGGTTATAAGAAACAACTGAAGGTATTATGTTTAGATTGGAGAAGAAAATACTCCAGAAATATTTGATGGCTGTCTTCCAATATCTGAGTGGCTGTCATGTAGAAAGTTACCTTGTAATTGTTCCAGAAGACAGGACAATTAAAAATGGTTTTATCCACAAGGAATGAGATTTTAAGTGGCTATTGGGAATGCTGTTTGAAGATGCCTTGGAAGGTGATAAGTTCTCCTACTCTGGAGACACATAAGTAGAGGCAGGATGACCATCTAATGGGAACGTGATAAAAGAGGAGTCGAGAACTGGGAAGGAGTTTTAGACTACATGACACAATGCAGCTGTCTTCAAGACTGACTCCAAGTTATAGTTTATCTTCCTAGAATCTCTCTTCAGTAAATCTTAAGGTACAAGTATAGATACAAATGGAATTTTCTGATCATCTAATTTAAACAGTCTACAGAAATAAAATATATATTTTTTTAAATCAGCCTTCTGTTGATGAGCACTGAAAAATGGCAGACTAATAGTTCAGGTTCAAGAAAAAGCATTTCCTCTTAATGTAACATTTGCCTTTGTCAGATCCGTGTATCTGTCATTTCTTCAGAGTAAGAAGAAAAGGGGGGGGGAACTGATAAAGAAATCCTTTTCTTGATGTAACCTGAATATATTTAACCTTATATCGAATATGCACACCCATACATGATACAATGGGGGGGAAAGAAGCCAGATGGCCAGAACCTAACACCTCTGAGAGACACAGCCAGGAGATGAGGGGTCCATAAAACTCCACAATGTAGTGCTCTGGGAAATCTCCAAAAACAGTCCGTTCTAAAAAGGGGGTGGGGGAGGAAGTTAGGTACGTCTTGGGAAAGCTACATGAGAAAAAATCTTCCTAAAAGGGAAGGATCCCCTCCCAGAGGGGCTGGGAGGGGAATTAACATATTGGCTTTTGTTTCCCTAAGTAAACATTGGGATGGGGGGGGGGGATTCCAAACTCCCTTATCTATCACTGTATGCCTGAGGGACCTCAGACGCTGCTTTGAATTCCTACTGGACTGTCTCATCTCAATAAAGGATTCCTTTTGATAAGTTTGGTTATCAGAAGTTCATTCTTATTGTTTGAATGGGAAGAAGTTCCCTATCCTGACAGCCTTCTTCATTTGGAAAGTAGAATAATCAGCTGCCTAAGACCATCCAAATACCCATGCTTGCCCCAATTGCTTCTCTCCCCCAATCTGCTGTGCCAGGTCACTTACCTTGTGAAGATCTAGCAAGAAGTTTCCTCTCCAGCCTCTCAGCCTCTTGCGCCTCTCTGATGCTCCATTCAAGCCTCCATGGGCCTCCCCTGGCCTGTTGCAGGCCAAAATGGAGCTTCCAAATGGTGGATCCGCCCCTCCAACACTCCGTTCGAGCCTCTATAGGCCTCCCCCTGCCTGTTGCAGGCCAAAATGGAGCCCCTCGGAAGCTCTATTTCGACCGGCAACATGCAGCCCAAATATTGCAGAGCCTCGGCAGGGCAAACAACTGCCGTGGTGCTACAAGACTCATAATTTCGGGACTTGTTAGGGGGCGCTTATTGTGTAACTTTGAACATTCACCAAGGGAATGCTCATAACCCAGGGATTACCTGTATAAATGACTTGTATAAATGACTTGTGAAATTAATAGTGAAGAAGTTGCAGAAATTACAGAACATTCTCTGTTCAGCAATCTATATTGCGTATCTCAGATAGATTTAATATGCTTAAGGTATAGATGATGTATATATGATGTATTAATAATAATTTAATTTAATAATAAGAATAGATAAAAATATTCTCTCTATATAGATAATTAATATGTGTTCAATATCTAAAATCTTTCTTCATAAATTTTTCTAATCTACATCCCTTTTAGTTCTATTTTTAACCATCTGGACTTCTAATTGATATCTCTGACTAATTTTATTGCCTATCTTGCAGTGAGACATCATTATAAAAACAAACATAATCAAACGTTTCATCATAGAGAATCATTCAAGCAATTACAAGCATTATTTTAGTTTAAAATGCTCCCTAAATTAATTTTATGTTTCTATTTCATAGACAGTCAGTGGCAGTATTCAAAATATTAATTGCTGTAACTTTTATTGGAAGACAAACTCTGCCAAATGTGGTCCTTATACCATCCTGGACAAATGGTTGTCCAGTCTATTTTTAAAAACCTCCAGTGCAGCATCTACACCATTGGGAGACAAAGCTATTCCATGGATTAACTGTTCTCACTGTCAGGAAATTTCTCCTTAGTTCCAGCTTGGATCTCCATTTGATGAGATTCCACCTCTTTTTGTTCTGCCTCTATGTGCTTTGGAAAATAAGTTCAACTTCTCTTCTTTGCGATAGCCCCACAAGTACTGGAAGATAGCTGTCACGTTACCCCTAATTCTTCTTTTTAATAGGCTAGAATCTTACCTATTCCCTTAACTAGGGGTGGGATTCTACCGGTTCACATCTTGCTAGAACCAGTTGTTAACTTTCTAAGTTGTTTGGAGAACCAATTGTTAGAAGAAATCTCCTTTTGTTTTTTTTTCCATTTTACAGACCTAATCCTGTGGGGAAGGCATTCCTTACATTCTGGTGTTGTAATTGCCTCTCTGTTAACCCTTATTACATTCTTGGCAGGACTAGACTTCCTGTCTCCAGAGCTTCTCTGGAGTTTTTTTTTCTCTCTCCTTTGCTAGTATTTTGCTTGTGTGGAGCCCGAAATTGACATATGTGTAGCCATTTCACTTGGAAACCTGACAGCTTAAAAGAGAAGAGTTGTTTTAAGCTTTTTACACTGCTGTTGGGAGGAAATACTCCCCCATTGGAGTTAGCACTTTGAAGAAATAATTAAATAATGAAGCAGAGCTGCCAGAAAGAAGCTTTTAATGATAAGGAACTAAGATGAGTGACATTCAGCAAGGCTTCTTGGCTAGCTAGAAAGATTGACATCCAAACATGAGTTTACATACCCTTTCTGAGTTTTGGTCTAAAACTGGTTTTTGATTAAGTTTAATTCTGTGCTTGGTGATGTTTAATCCTGTGTTTATTGATGAGATAATTTTCCCTATTCAGCTTTGTTTGGAAGGAAAAAGGTTAATCTCTATTCCTGAAAAGAAACTGGGTTGAGAAATCTGGCTAGTTCCTGTGTCAACCCTTTGCTTTCAGATGATCAGCAAACTACCTCTGAGAATTTTTTTGAAGGAGTTAAATAATAATTTTAAAAATTCGGCAAAGGTTTATAATATTGGCTTGTTTGACAACGGTTATAAGAAGTAAATGGTTATATCTGGTTGTCCTTACTAGACTTTTACTGACAAAGATTGATTGATGTAGCATTTGCCTTTGTTTTCTTTACCTAAAAGATGACAAAAGAGATTGTTTTATTTAGGTAATAAATACTGAATTAGTTTTTATCTGCTGGATGAAGGAGGAACTTATGTCTTTTTCTTCTTGTTTTACACTCCTCCTGCTTTGTATGTTTCTGTTTATATTTTTTGTAGTTTGTATTAATTTTTATTATTTCTGTTTATAAATTTTAATTAAATTATTTGGAAAAAGTAACCTCCCTCTCTCTCACATAAATACGTCCATACACATGTGGTAACTACAAAAGCAACAAATATGTTTATACACATATATGCATACAGAAGAAATCCTTCCCAGGCTGACAGTGCACGTGCATACATATAGATGCTTTCTATGGCCATAATTGGTAAAAGGCTTAGAAAGAATTCCAGAAGCCAAGCTCTGTAGATCTTTCCCAATGCCACAGAATGATAAAAAGGAACAGTGCAAGGGGTTCAGGACCCAACTGTCATCAGAATTTATTCGAGGTTGAAACATTCTGACTATATGAATGAGCATTTTGAAATCACGAATCTAATCTAAGCAAAGCAGCTTTTATAAACATAAGAGAACAATGAACAATCCACCCCAAAAAAATCTCACAATGAATCTTATAGGAAATCCAGCTGGGCAGCAGTTCATAATGTTACTGATTCCTCTGTTCTAACTGTCCCTCCCAATCATATGAACCAGGGGATACATAGGATCTACTGATTTCATCAAAATACGTAAGAGTTGTGTCACACTAATGTCATGACGGAAGCTCCTCTGCATTCAAATAGAGGACCAATGTGTTTTACAAATGATATGCCTTATTTTACCAGCAAGGCAAGTAATTTCAATCAGTACCCTTTAATTCAATTAACATTTCTATAATTTTTGTTCTGCTTCTTTTGTGTGTTGGTGGGTGAATGTAGTCTCTGCATGTATACATCCACATGTAGAAGTGTGTCACATCCGTACATCTACTGAGATAAAAAATATATTCAGGAATAACTGTAGTTACAGTTTCAATTGCCAGTTCTAGCTGATGTAGTAGAGCAAGTGGGCTATGTGCAAGGCTTATACATATGTTTGACTATAGTTCATAGGTAATCTGCTTAAATGTGGCAGACTTTCAACAGGGAAAGTGGGGGCACATTGCTTCTCCTTGATAAAACATGAAAACAGCTAATTGGTCTCAGCTGGCCAATCAATCTTGCTAACTGTGACTATCCTGCCATTGATAAAGGAGTGAAGCCAAATGGCAAGCTATTCATCTTGTTGAAATGGGACATTGTCATGTTTTGTGCATATTTAAGCAAAGAGGAAATTTGCTTGAATATCCAACTAAGCAAAGTGCCTCTTTGGAAATGGACATAGCCTTAGTATTAAAAAAAGAGAGAAAGGAAGCCCACTTTCGGACCCTAATATGGGAAGGGTAAGTTACTTTACAATAAAGTACAATAAAGTACAGGAGGTGTGCATTAAAAGGGGATGGCTAGGATTTGTTTATGAACCCAAGAAACAATTTATACTCAGCAGTTCACACCAATGTATAAAAACAATCAAAGATTGTAAATTTTCTTTGCCTTTCTCTGTTATTATTATTAGTTATTTATTATATTTCTTTGTTTAATAGTTAAATATGAATATATTTACAATAGAAGAGTAGTTATAAACCAACGTGAAAATATATATCACAGAATATATTGTGAATTAGGACTTATAAAATTCGATAACAAACAAAGAATTATGTGTTATTCATACTCTATAATGTTTCTGTATTTTTGAATTTGTATGCTTTTAATTCTGTAAATAAAATTGTTTTTAAAATTTTAAAAAAATAAATAAATAAAAGGGGGTGGCTAAAACAGATAGTTGTCTAGATATGGGCAAGATACTTTGCAAGTGACAGTTCTAGGAGCTAGGAACCAGGAAATGTTGCAGAGGAGAAGGATAAGAGCCCTTATTCATGGTACATACTGTAGACTTCCAAATTTCTAATTGCAAAACATAGGGTCACATTATGCCCGAATGCACTGTATTCATGAGGGTGGGATTCAGTTACATTTCTCTAATTCCACTAATGTTCAAAAACATTATTGAAGCAATAAAGCTTTTAAAAAGTAAATATCCTGGAATATAAAGTAATGTCTCTCAAAAAAAGATCAGACTGAAATTACAATATTTGCCTCTATTACTATATTCTCAACAGATTTTTTTTTTTTAAATAACATTTTAGGGGGAAAACCATGTTCTTTCTTTTAGATAAATGCATTCAGTTGCATAAAATTAATTAAACAAAATCCCATCTCATATCATCTCTTGGAATATTTCATCAAAAGTATGAATAAACAAAACAATCTTAAATTCTTTGTCCTGTATTCCAGGTCAAAGTACACAACTTACTTAATTACTTATTATTAACCACATGTGATATTAATACTATTATTATTCATTAATTTACAGTCAGAGATCAAACCAATATATTCTATGAAAATTAAGAAGCCTTCCTTCTGATCATAGGAAAAGTATACAAGAGATCAATCTACTTAAAAAATGAAACATGTTTTTAAGAGCCAGTCATATAAGTTATTTCAGAGGCAAATAAAGAAGCAGGATAGATCACTATAATTATTCTTAGCTTCACAATTTAGGGCTGTAAACCATCATTATAAGCCAACCTAAAGTTTCATATCTGCACAACCAAATGAGTGCCATTATTTACATACCGGTAGTTCAAACTAGAACAACAAAAAATATGGAAAATTATGGTATTTTAAAGTATATTACTAAACTGAAACACAAGGTGTAAAAGGACATGAGATACTTACAAAAGGCTCTATTTCTCAAATATATCAAAAGCAATTTGCACTAGAGAAAATCAGGAGGAATTAAGATACCTTACACAGTATTGTTCTGCATAGAATACTGAGTTCATTAAATGGGCAGTAATATTTCATGACAATCAAAATGCCCTTTGCAAAGTAATGGTTTTTATAAAGCAATATGATACAATAAATTGTGGATGGGTGATGCATAGCAACTTACACTCTTGAGTTCTAACTCCTTTCGCAATCAAGTAGTTCTGACTTTTCTCAAACTAATCTGTGCCTGTTATGTAATTGGAGAATCAAGGCAGGACAGAGGTATTGGATAAAGAGTCTGAATTCTCATCCATTCTTGCTCTGTTCTGCATTTACTTCAGAAGTGATTTGCCACTGCCTATAAATGTCTGGCCTAAGATCAGCCAGCTGAATTTATGCCTAAGGCAGGACTAGAAGCAGAGGTGCTATTCAGCAGGTTCTGACCAGTTCTGGAAAATCGGTAGTGGACATTTTGAGTAGTTTGGAAAACCGGCAAATACCACCTCTGACTGGAGTTTTTACAGTATCCTTCCCCTGCTACACCCACCAAGCCACACCCACAGAACCGGTAGTAAAAAAAATTGAATCCCACCACTGACTAGAAGTCATGGTTTTCTGGTTTCTAACCTAATGCCTTAACCATTACATTAAAGCAGTTCTCTAAATTATTGTTTATTTTGTCTAAAAATACCACCCTTTTCTCCCGTTTAAATTTACACATGTAAAAAAATAAACAGATTATAAACAGTCACGTACCTGTTCAGATCCCAGACTTTGCTTGTTTCATCCATAGAGGCAGATGCAACAAAATCACCACATGAATGCCAAGAACAATCCAACACTGCATAGCTATGACCTTCTAGTTTCAGAATGCACCCACCCTTCGTGAAGTCCCATACACGAACTGTTTTGTCTCCACTTGAAGTAACAAGTTTGGATCCACTGTAATTAAAAAACATAAATCTGATTTAGAACTTTAAGAAAGTTCTTACACAGCTGCTTAATTAAATTTCCCAAGTCAATATGATGACATTCTCCATTTTTCATACTACTACTACTACTAATTTATCATCATCATCATCGTCGTTATCATCATCATCATCATCATCCACAAAAATGACAGTATACACAGCAAACAAGATAATCGTGCTGGGTTTCGTATCACAAATCACTAGTCGAACACTTCCCAAGTGTTTAGGACTGCGTGATGTATCGGCGGATTATGCAAGCAGATCCCAGTAAGGTGGCCTTCTGCAGCTGACCAATGGTGATCTTGTCAGCGCCAATTGTTTTTAAGTGCTTGCCTAGGTCTTTAGGCACAGCACCCAGTGTGCTGATTACCACTGGAACCACCTGCACTGGTTTATGCCAGAGTCTCTGCAATTTGATTCTCAAGTCCTGATATCTGGTGACTTTTTCAAGTTGTTTCTCGTCGATTCTGCTGTCACCAGCTATGGCAATGTTGATGATCCACACTTTTTTCTTCTCCACAATCGTGATATCTGGGGTATTGTGTTCCAAAACTTTTGTCAGTCTGTATTCAGAAGTCCCACAGTAGTTTTGCATGCTCATTTTTGACCACTTTTTCAGGCTTATGATCCTATTATTATTATTATTATTATTATTATTATTATTATTGTTGTTGTTGTTGTTGTTGTTGTTGTTGTTGTTGTTATTTTCAAATGCTCAAAGAAATGTAATATAAAGTAAAATGTAATATAAAGACTATAAAGTAGAAATATAAAGTATTATATTTCTGTAATGGAGTATATTATTGATTGTAAGCCGTGGGAAAGGTTGTCTAATCTTGTTTTAAGTACTACATTAAAGACAAAGCAGAGTAAGGGGCAAACAGAAGAGGATGGAAGAGGAATTCAGCTTACAGATCCCAGTAATAAATAGAAGACTTTCCATTTTTAAAAGATAGGCTTTCAAGAAGGAGACTATTTTTTCTACTTAAAATGTGTAATAGTTTAAACCAAGCACATACACACATAACTTTTAATGTTTAAAAATTATTTCCATTACAGTATTAAATTCTTAGCATCAGCACTTTTCTGAAAATTATTTGTTTAATAAATTGGAAAAATAAAGAAAAAAAATGCAAATCTGCATGAATTACTATTGTTACATAAGATAATTCATATAGGAGTTTAATAGAAATCTGATTTAAAAAGAAGTTTAATCAAATGTCTGATTTAAAAAGAATGCATTTATTCTCTGTTATATGCCACCTGACTCCAGGTAGTTTACAATATAGATAAAATGCCAATAAAATAATAAATAAATAATAAAAATAATAAAATCCATTCATAGAACAAATAAATAAGTAAATATTAAAAGCAACAAATAAGCCCATTGCTGATTTAAATGTAATTAAGCGCTTCAATGACAATCAATCAATCAATCAATCAATATGTTCTCTGAAAGAGGACTGTTTTAATCATCATCTGAAACATTGCCACATAGGGCATTCCTAAATGTTGGTCGAGGATGGAGTGGAAGAGAAATTGTTCAGATATTTAGGTCCCAATCACCCTGCTTTCTTTTATGATGAATTGCCAGAGCTTCATCTTTCTATGATATCATGTAAGTTAAGCATTGAGAAAATTATTCTGATCTTTTTAATGGGTCCTCAAGGCTTACTGGCAATCAGTGCAATTCCCACATAATAGGGGATATTTTGATAAACGAGTTAATACCAGTCACCAAGTGGGTCAACATGCTCTGTCTCAAACGATATACAAGAACTCACTTGTTCCTACAACTACTTCAAACTACTCCTGTATCACCATACTCTATAGCTCTATCTCAAAGGTAACTATTTTCCCTTTATTCCATTTATTAACTATTATTCTTAAACTGTTACTCTCAAGGCATTATAAGAATTATGTTTGTATGCTTTGAAAATGACGGAAATGGACAAATATCATATTTAGATATGTAGTGTTATAGATATATATGAAATCCAATGTGATACAATGGTTAAAGTACTGGACAGGAAGTAGAGAGAGATCAGGTTTTGGTCTTCCCATAGGCAAAAATGACAGCTGGGTGAGATTGGGCCAGTTATTCTTTCTCAGACCTAATCTAGGTATGCAGTTCATCCTTTCATCCTATTGGACAGAATGGTAGATTACAGTCCATAATCTTCAATAAAGAGTCCTTTATCCTGCAGGGGATTGATTCGGATGGATGATTATATTAAAAGAGAAAGACAAGAGATCCAAGAAGAAACCACCATGGTTGTATGAAGATTTCTCTGATAAGTTAAAAGAAAAAAAAAAGGATTAGTATAAAAAATGGAAAGAGGGACACATAACTAAAGCAGAATCCCAGTATGTAGCCTGAATCTGCAATGATGAAACCAGGAAACCATTTTGAGCTAAGGCTCAAAATGAACTAAGAGTTGCAACAAAAGTTAACAATAATTTTTAAGTATGAGAGCCAGCAGTATACTGCAGCTGCCAAAAATGTCAATACCATCCTTGGTTGCATCAAGAGAGAAATAGTATCAAGATTATGTGAAGTTCGGGTTGTTGTTTTAACCATTTATAGACTATAGAACATAGAGTAATAGAGTTGGAAGGGATCTTAGAGGTCTTCTAGTCCAACCCCTGCTTGAGCAGGAAATCCTATATCATTTCAGACAAATGGTTGTCCAGTCTCTTTTTGAAAGCTTTCAGTGATGGAGCACCCACAACTTTTGAAGGCAAGATATTCCATTAGTTAATTACTCTCACCATCAGGAAATTTCTCCTTAGTTCTAGGTTGCTTCTCTCCTTGATTAATTTCCAACCATTGTTTCTTGTGTTGCCTTTTGGTACTTTGGAAAATAGTTTGACCCCCTTAAATAATGGAACAGTACTATCATGTTGTCCCTAATCCTTCTTTTCATTACTAGACATACCCAAATTCTGCAACCGTTCTTTGTACTATAGCTGCTACATCATTTTTGTTGTTGATTCTATCTCTCTATTGATACAGTCCAGTATTGCATTAGCTTTTTTGGCTGCTGCCTCACATTGTTGACTCATATTTAAGTTATTGTCTACTACCACTCCAAGTTCCCTCTCGCAGTTACTAACAGTTACTGGCATAAAGGGATAGAATCAAAATGATATGAACTTCTAGTACCCCTTTACAAAGCCTTAATAAGATCAACCTTGAAATACTACATCAAATTCTGGTCACTACAATATAAAAAAAGATGTTGAAGCTCTGGAAAGATTGCAGAGAAAAGCAGCAAAAATGATTACATGAGTGGAAGCTAAAATATATGAAGAACGGTTGCTATTTGTAGGAGCCTCTCAATATTGGAACAGTGCTATCTAATCCTCCTTTTCATTATACTAGACATACCCAATTCCTGTAATCTTTCTTCGTATTTTGTCCAATATCCTACACATGTCCACCACATATATGACCCAGGTGTCTGGTGGCATTTCCAACATTTGGCTGATTTATCTTTAAACATCCTTGCCAAACTCGCCTTGGCTAAATACCATCTATAAAACACCTTACACAAGTTTTCTTTATATGCAGTTGACATTGTTAACTTATAATTTCTATCCCATAATTTCTGCCATTTATCTAGTTCTATTGTATAACCAAAGTTTTTTGCCCATGTTATCATTTTCTCCTTCACTTGTTTCTCTTTTAATTTAAAAAAGAAATCACTTTGGCAGAAAAACAAATCTGGTCACGTTGCCAACTTCAAAAGCCGATACAAAAATTTATGCCACTAGATAAAAACTGAATGCACCAATTATCACATTAAACAAGAAAAAAACCTTCTACGCACCAATTCCACCCGTGCTTTCTACAATTTTGTAAACAACAAACTAAAAGACTCAAGGCCCATCCGACCCCTGAAAGGATCTAATGGTAAAGACTGCAATGACAACACAATTAAAGCCAACCTCTTTAACACATTCTTTGGCTCAGTATTTGTAACAATGGATCATGCCCAGTATTTCCTAGTCGAACCACAGACAACTTCAATGATCTAATACATATCGATTTTACAGAAGACAATATTGAAAAAGCACTACACAATCTAAAACCATCTCTATCTATTGGACTGAACAGGATATGTGCCTACTTCTTAAAAAAAACTATCCACTGCCATAGCCGAACCTCTAAGCATAATCTTTGAAAAATCGTTCAGGACCAGCTCCTTACCAAAACTATGATCACAAGCCACGGTCATCCCCATCTTCAAAAAGGGAGACCCCAGCCTAGTTGAAAATTACAGACCAATCTCTTTATGCTGCGTCACCTGTAAAGTCATGGTATCAATTATTAACCAATCCATCATCCTCCACTTAGAAACAAACAACCTATTCTCTAATAAACAATTTGGTTTCAGGAAAAAACTATTATGTAAATCTGTATCTCTTACACTGCAAAAACATATGGACTACACAACTCGATCAGGGCAAAACAATAGATGCAATCTACATAGACTTCTGTAAAGCCTTTGATTCAGTGGTACACGACAAACTACATCTAAAACTAAAATCTTATGGTATCTCTGGACACCTGCATAGCTGGATAAAAGCATTCCTGTCAAACAGACAACAAATGGTCAAAATTGGGAGTGTCCTATCAAATTCTGTACCTGTCAACAGTGGTGTCCCCACCAACAGTGGTGTTCTAGGACCAACTCTTTTCATACTCTACATAAATGACCTCTGTGATCATATTAAGAGCAACTGCGTTCTCTTTGCTGATGATGTAAAGCTATTCAACACCACAGACAATACTGCTACCCTTCAAAAAGACCTTGACTATGTATCAGAATGGTCAAACAAATGGCAAATCCAAATCTCAACAAATAAATGCTCTGTCCTACATATTGGCAAAAAAAAATCAGAAAATAAAATACAGGCTGAATAGTCAAGACCTTGTTGATGATCCAAACTCTGTCAAGGATCTTGGAGTACTCATCTCTAATGATCTAAGTGCTAGAGCCCACTTTAACTACATAGCCAAAAGGCGTTAAGAGTTGTTAATTTAATCTTACGTAGCTTTTTCTCTGGTAATATTACAGTAATAACTAGAGCATACAAAACATTTGCTAGACTAATACTCGAATACAGCTCATCAGTATGGAACCCACATTACGTATCTGATATTAGTACAGTTGAGAAAGTCCAGAAATATTTCACAAGAAGAGTTCTCCACTCCTCTACTTGTTGCAGAATACCTTATGCCACCAGACTTGAAATTCTAGACCTAGAAAACCTAGATCTATACCGCCTTCGGTCCGATCTAAGTATAGTATATAAAATCATACATTGTCAATGAATACTTCAGCTTCAACCATAACAACACAAGAGCAAACAATATATACAAACTCAAGGTTAATCACACCAAACTTGATTGCAGGAAATACGACTTCATTAACAGAATGGTCAATGTCTGGAATACTCTACCTGACTCTGTGGTTTCTTTCCCAAACCCCCAAACCTTTAACCTTAGACTGTCTACTATTGACCTCACCCCTTTCCTAAGAGGTCTGTAGGGGCATGCATAAGTGCACCAACGTGCCTACTGTCCCTGTCCTATTGTTTCTTTTATTCTTCTTATATGTATCCATGTATTAATAACTATGTTTTTACTTATACCTATTATCTTGTAAGCAATTGACAAAAATAAATAAATAAAAATAAATATATATACAAATAAATAAATATATTTTTATCAATTTTTTTTCTGTCCTGTCTTATCCAATTCTGTCAATTCTTTATAGAAACCATATAATTTAGCATCTTTTTCATATCTAGATTGTATTTGCATGTGTGAATACCAAATCATATCGATCCCTTGCTCACCCAATTCTTATTTAGTTTTAAGCTCACCCTTTTCATTCAAAATATCTTTATATCTAATGATATTTCCCATATTGAAAATGTTTGGATGAATAAGCGCTTCTATTGTAGAAAGCCAAACTGGTATTTTCAAATAGTGCTGTTCTCTGATTTTCTCCCATAGTAACAATAAAGCATTTCTTATATAATGTCTTTGAAACTAATCATTTATCTTGTTTTTCTATACTATGGGAAGGCATGCCAACCCAATTGCAAATCATGTCCCTTCAGAGTCAATAATCTTGTATTCCTCAGTGCAATCAATTCTTTCATCCATATTAACACTGAGGCCTGGTAGCATAATTCCCAGTTTGGCAGTCCAAAACCTCCTATTGTTCTTGTATCCTGTAATATTTTTAAATTCATTCTTGCTTTTTTCCCTTGCCATATAAATTTTAATATTATTTTGTTAAGATCCTCAAAATATTTTTTCCAGCTTTATCTACTGTTTATTTACTGTTTGAAACAAATACAATAATCTCTGTAGTATATTCATTTTAATTGTAGCTATCCTTTCTATTAGCGATAGTTGCAGACCTTTCCATTTTTCCAAATCTACCTTAATTTTTTGTATTAATTTATAATAATTATCTTCTTTAATCATTACACATTTTGCTGTTAATTGGATCCCTACATATTTTCCTTTTTGGTAATTTGAATATCTAATCTCTTCATTAATTCCTTTTTCTGCTTATCTGTGATATTCTTTACTAAAAAAATTTCTTTGTTTATTTTCAATCCTGTCACAATCAAGATCAAGTGAGGTCCTAATACTACTCTGTAAAGCCTTAGTAAGAGTACTGCATCCAGTTTTGGTCACCACATTATAAAAAAGACGTTGAGACTTTAGAAAAAGTACAGAGAAGAGAAACCAGGATGATTAAGAGATTGGAGACTAAAATATATGAAGAACGGTTACAGGAACTGGGCATGGCTAGTTTAGTGAAGAAAAGGACTAGGGGAGGCATGATAGCTGTGTTTCAATATTTGAGGGGCAGCCACAGAGAGGAGGGGGTCAAGCTATTTTCTAAAACACCTGTAGGCCAAACAAGGAATAATGGATGAAAACTGAACAAGGAGAGATTTAACCTGGAAATAAGGAGAAACTTGACATTGAGAACAATCAACCAATGGAACAACTTGTTCTTTGAAGTTGTGGGAGTGTCATCACTTGAGACTTTCAAGAAGAGATTGGACTGCCATTTGTCAGAAATGGTGTAGGGTCTCCTCCTTGGGCAGGGGCTTGGACTAGATAACCTATAAGGTCCCTTCCAACTCTTTATCTGTTATCTGTTATCCCCATGCTCTTCTGTTTTTTTCATTAGCTTAAACCTTGTTTCTTTTTTCTTTTTGTAAAAATTTTTATTTGGGTTTTCACAAAACATAATACAAATAAAATATATATTTTTGAGAATAGTATGATCCTGGGTTGTCACTTTTCCATACAGACACAAACTCAATTTCATATTCATCTTTGTATTCTATTCCATATCTTGTTTCTATTTTAGCATTTTCTCAGTGATTTTTCCCTTGCTTTAGTTTTCTCAACCTAGTTTTTGATTATCTCATTCCTTTCTAAGTTCAATTACATATCTTTTTCTAAGTTTCAATATCTTTCTAATCATTATGTTTATACTTTTGTCTGTCCTGTTTCGATTTCATATTTTCTTTTTTCATTAAACAAGTTTTCCCCTGTAGTTACTAATTGGAGTATGACACCTTTGTATCTTTTAATTTTTGTCCATTCAGATCTTATTTAAATTTCAATTTATGCCTTTACAATTATAACATTCAATATCTAATCTCTATTTTATAACACATAACTTTTGCCAATCGAATTCTGCTTGGTACATTCTTAATATACACACTAAGTTCTTAAAGATTATATATATATGATATATATGTAATATATAAAATCCTTTCCTAATTTCATTCTCTCATTCTCTTTATTTCATTTATTTATTAACAAACATTCCATTGCATTACAATAAGTATTTTATCTATCACTTTAACCACACTTGTTTCATATTTTCTAAATTCATTTCTATTTCTAATATAACAATGCTATCTTATGTACCTTTGCAGAATCCTCTCTTTCAATTAAATTTTCACCCATTATCTCTATGTCTTCTAAATAGGCTTATACCTTTAATTGTACGTTTTCTCTGTTTCTCTATATCCTGTTTCTGTCCTTTATAATTTCTTTTCCTTTCCTTCTTCCCCCTCTTCTATTCCCTCCCATTTCTGACCCCTTGTCTCTCTAATTCTAATTCTCTCTTCTGTAATCCTCTCTTCTGTTTCTTCCTAATATTGTAACTGCTTTTCAAACTGTTATTTTTTTTGGTTGTTTTTTCAAATCATAATTTTTTCACTCTCTTTTTCCCCTTTCCTTTTTTCCCCACATAGAATTACTTGATCATTAAATATGGCTTCTTCTTGTTCTTCAAGCATTTCTTCTTGTTTCTCATAGTTCAAGATCTCAATTTCTAAAAATTGAAATACGAAGCCAAAAAACAAAAAACTTCTTGTGCATCTTCTTTCTGTTTTTTAAGTTCCATTTTCAGTTCTTCCAAGAGTGATACCATTTTAAACACTTTTAAACAACCACCCAATTGATTTTAGTCATTTAAATCCAATAACCAAAAGTCCAAAAATCACCAAGTAATCCAAATAGTCCAAAGCTGTTTCTTCTTGTTTCTTTTTTCCACTTTCTCTTCCTAGGGTTCTATTATCTCGTTACAAAGTTTCAGTTAGAATGTATTTTTTAGGAATCTTGTTAAGGTTTCACTGTTAATTCCTTTTACCTCCAGGTGGTCTCCTCCATTTTTCCAGATCCCACCCTTTTGTTTTTTCCTTTTCTCTCCTTTTCTTCTTTTAAAAGTTTTTAAATATCCAAGAAATCTTTATTATCCCTTTGACATTTTATTTTCAGCTTAAATGCCTATTAATGTCAAAGTGAATTTTTTTTCAATTTCTTACTTAAGTTGCTTAGCTGTCAGTATGGAGAAGGAACAAAACCAAAATCTTTTTCCTTCTCTCTTTCCTTCGCTGTTTCAGAAATCTTCTTTGGGAACAATGTTTTTATAGTTCAAATACCAGGGTTCCTTATGTTGTTGCTTTTTCAGTTCAACCTGGTCAGTCAAAGCTTTCTCTTCTTATCTTCCTCCTGCACAATCTTTTCCAGCCGGGTTCTTCTTTGAGATGGCCATTTCTGACCACCGCTGCAACCACCTTTGGGAAAGGGAGTAATGGCCAGCTGGGGAGGAGAGATGCGGCTCTCCTCGACCCTGCTGATGGTCTCCCCCCTCTTCACCACCTGTACGGAGTGGCTTAGCCCCGAATCTAGCCAGCTCGGGGTGCTATAGCGGCGAGCACGGATTGAAACCGTGCACAATCACCAAAGAAGCCCAAACCGGAAATAAGGAGAAACTTGACAGTGAAAACAATCAACCAATGAAACAGCTTGCCCTTGGAAGTTGTGGGAGGATAATCAGTTGAGACTTTCAAGAAGAGATTGGACTGCCATTTGTCAGAAATGGTGTAGGGTCTCCTGCTTGGGCGGGGGGTTGGACTAGATGACCTACAAGGTCCCTTCCAACTCTGTTTATCTGTTATCTGTTATCCCCATGCTCTATTTTTTTCATTAGCTTAAAATTTGTTTCTTGTGGATCTTCTAAGATAAAAACTAAATCGTCTGCAAATACCTGTAACTTATATTCCTCCTTTTTAATTTCCATACATTTTATCTCCCTATCTTGTCTAATATTTCTATTCAGTACTTCCAGAGTCAATACAAATAATAATGGCAACAAGGAACATTCTTGTCTTGTACCCTTCTTAATGTTAACCTTTTCAATCATATCTCCATTTACTTTTGTGGTTTGTTTGTAATATATTGCCTTAATCATTTTAATAAATCTGTCCCAAAAAGTCCATCTCTTTTAATTGTGCCAACATAAATTGCCAGTTCACATTGTCAAACACCTAAAAAAATCAACACCATTTGCTTCTCTGGATGCGCTTCATAGTACTTTAGTGTATTCAAAATTATTCTCATATTATCTTTAATTTGTCTCTTAGGTAAAAAGCCATTTTGATCTGAGTGTATAAACTAATTTAAAAATCTCTTTAGTTTTTCTGCAATAATTGACCCAAATATTTTATAATCCGCATTCACTAGTGATATCGGCCTATAATTTTAAATCTGTTGCAAGTCTGAGTCTTCTTTTGGTATGAGAGTAATATAAGCTTCCATCCAAGAACTGGGTACCTTCACTTCTAATAATAAATCATTGAACACTTCTAACTTTACATTACTTAAAAGAGTCTTGCAAGTCTTTATACAATTCTGCTGGTAGTCTATCCAGGCTTGGTGTTTTGCCATTCTTTTGTCTTCTAATTGCTCCCGTTAATTCAATCATTGTTATTCTTTCTTCTAATGCTGCTTTAACTGTTTCTGGTACTGTTGGTAATTTCGCTTTTTGTAGGCATTGTTTTATTTTATCTTCTGAAATTGTCTCTTGATCATATAATTTCTCATAATATTTTGGAATTGTTTTTTTTAATCATCATTTTGATAGTGGTATCCCTTCATTATTATTAGTTGGTAAATCAATTTCTTTTCTTTCTCCTTTTTTTAATTTGTATGCCAGCCATCTTTCTGGTTTATTTGCATTTTTAAAAAAGTTTTGCTTAGCGCTTTTGATTTTTTGTGCTAGTTCTTCGTTTTCCATCAAATTCAACTTATGTTTTTTTAATTCCATTTGATTTTTTATCTTCTTTTTTGTGGATCTTTCAGTCTCTAATCTCTTGTATTCTTTTTCTAGTTTCTTTTTTGCTTGTCTCTTCTTTTTATTTCTCTTTCCCACATATGTTATAATTAATCCTCTAATATACACCTTTGCAGTATCCCATAAATTTTGTAGTGAGGTTTCTTCTTTTCTATTTTCTTTAAAGAAAAAAACCAATTCTCTTTCCATAAACTAAGTATATTCTTTTTCTTTTAATATTGTTTGATTCATTGTCCATCTTGGTTTCTTTTTTTTGTCCTTTCCATATAGCTTTATTTGGGTTATGATCTGCCCAAATGCTTGTTTCAATATTTATCTCTTGTATGTTAGATCTTAACTCTGCTGATAACCACATCGTATCTATTCTGGACCAGGACATATGTCTATTTGAATAAAATGAATATTGTTCTTTCTTGGGATAAGTCTCTCTCCAAACATCTTGAATATTTAGTTCTTCCACCATTTTAAAGAGGGCTTTTGGAAGTATTTTCCTAGCATTCTTATTTGTTTTTCTAGTTTTATAATCCAGTTTTGAGTCCACAATTGCATTAAAGTCTCCTATTATACATATACTTTGGTACTCCAATTCTATTATTTTTGTATGCAACCTGGTTGGTATCCACATTGGTATCTACATTGAGTCCACAATTGCATTAAAGCCTACTAGAGAGTTTTAGGACTATAGCCCTGTGGAAAGTTGAAAAACTTTCTAGAAGAATGCAAATGACTTCCACAACATGATGTCAACAACATGCTAAGTTGAAGAACTATACTTTTTTAAGTTAGAGGAAGAAGTAGAGAAATTTCCATTTCAGGCAATTCAGGCATTGAAAACATTAATGGAAAGTAGCTGGCCTATAATGAGAAATAGAAAATCTGAAAATAAAATGCTAAGAGGACAACTAGGAAAGTAAATTTTCCCCTCTCAGGAGGGCTTTATAAAAGGAGGAAACAGTCTTAATTTTATATTTATCACAGTGCATTTATGTTTTCCTCCTTGAAGGCTTGCTGTAGGCTAGATAAGAAGAAAGTTCCAGCTGATAGCAACGAGACAGATGTTTAGTGAATCTGGACAGAAAGCTAGGATCAGAGATTATTTTATTTATGGACTGAAATCTAAATTGTGTAAATTTGTTCTGGTGTCTGTGCTTATTTAAGAATCTAAAGAAAACACCAATGACAAAAATAAAATTCACATTAAAATAAAATGGACATCCACATGTATCTAAAAACTAAAAGATTAAATTAGATGAGACCTGGAAATCTGATACAGAAGCATGTGGATTAAAATTTACAATATACTGAAAGTAATCACTTTAACAGGTTAAGGCCCAAAAGAATCAATGCTGGTTTCCAGCACTACTTTTACTTACCTTGGATGAAAGCAGCATCCAGAAAGCCAATCTGTGTGACCTTCACCCTTCACGATAATGTTCCCATTGGGAAAGGCCCACATTTTCCATAAGCGATCATCACTTCCAGTGACAACAATATCTTTTCTTGGATGTAAAGCCAAGCTGTAAGGAGTAAATAGAGAAAGTGAAGATTAAAACTGAACAAAAAGAAGCAAATTGATTTGGGAGTGGTTTGGAATTCAGGGTCATGTTCCTTTCTGGTAAATACAGTAGTTTGCTCCAAAGGTTGCTAATTTGAGAAAGTGAAGATGGGTTGGACTTTTTATATCTAAACATCTTCTGTGTTGATCTCTGCTCATTTCTAGCTTTATTCCCATATTATGATATGTCATGTTAGAAAAAGCCTTTTTGAGAGCAGAAGTTAACATAGCAAAGAATGGGAAACAGAACCTAAGTAATGTTAGTTTCCGAGCTCTTTCAGTCCAGTTTTTTAACTATTATCATTTTTTATTCAGAGAACAAAAACTAACACCAATTCCTTTTTTTTCTTGGTCCTACTGTTTCTTGGAATCTGCTTTTGGCAGATATATGCACAGACATACAGTATAAAAGTAGCCCTTTTATAAAATTAATATTTTCTTTTCACACACTGTTACACATAGAAATATACATGCAACTTCCCTGTAACAAAAATAGCAAAAGGGGAAAATATGTTATCGCAATTTTGTCAGAACAGTAAACAGAAAACTGTTGCTCTTAATGTAATAACATATATGCTTCAGGAGATAACATGAAATGATGAATAAAGGCATTTGGATTACTATACAGCATGTAGGAAAGACACTACAATAGTAATGGGGGACTTCAATTACCCTGATATTAATTGGAAAACTAATTCTGCACCAAGTGAGAAATCAGAGTCCTAAACAATGTAGCTGACAACTTTGTTATCCGAAAGATAGAGGAGGGAACTAGAGGGATACCCATACTAGACTTAATTCTTACAAACAGAGAAGAACCTGCAGGAATCTTGGGTGAAAGTGACCATGTCATACTAGAATTCAACATAACACAAACACAAGCAATAGAACATAATGACACCAGAGTCTGAGATTTTAAAAGAGCTGATTTTAATAAACTCAGAGAGAACTTGGGAAAGATTGCTTGGATTCAAATCTTAAAGATGAAAACAACTCAAGAAGCTTGGGAAACTCTGAAAAGTACAAACATAAAAAGCCCAGACTAGCACAATATCACTGAGAAAGAAAAACAAGAAATCCAATAAGGAACCAGAATGACTGCACAAAGATTTCTCTGACAAATTGAAAGACAAAAAGGACAAGTACAAAAAATGGAAAGAGGGACACACAACTAAGGCAGAATATCAGCAGATAGCCAGAACCTGCAAAGACAAAGTCAGAAAAGCAAAGGCTCAGAACGAACAAAGATTTACAACAAAAGTCAAAGATAATTTTAAAAACTTTCTTCCAACATATAACAAGAAACAAATCAAGAAAACAGTTAGTCCACTAAAGAGAGAAGATGGCAAGGAAGTAACAGGCAACAGGGAGAAAGCATTATTCAACATAGTGACTAAATTAGTAGACCAGTGAAATACTGTGGACATAATATACTTAGACTTCAGCAAGGCATTCTTGGTAATCTAGAAAAAAGTGGGATAGATAGCATCACCTTCAGATGGATTCGCAAATGGCTGACAAACCATACTCAACAAGTAGTCCTTAATGGGTCTAAGTCTACATGGAGGGATGTAAGTAGTAGGGTGCCACAAGATTCCATCTTAGGCCCAGTATTCTTTAATATCTTCATAAATGACTTTGATGAGGGAATAGAAGGAGAACTTACCAAATTTGCAGATGATATTAAACTTGCAGGAATAGCTAACACCCTAGAAGATAGGCTCAAGATCCAGATGGATCTTGACAGACTTGCATACTGGGCCCTATTGAACAAAATGAAATCCAATGTAGAGAACAGTAAAGTCTTACACTTAGACAAGAAAAACCAAAAGTACACATATAGATTGGGTGAAATCAGACTTAATAGTAGTAACTGTAACAGGGATCTTGGAGGCTTAGTGGATAACCTGTTGAATATGAACCAACAGCGTGCAGCAGCCGCCAAAAAAGCCAATGCAATCCTAAATTGTATTAACAGAGGGATACAATCAAGATCAAGTGAGGTACTAATACCACTCTATAAAGCCTTGGCAAGACTACATCTAGAATACTGCATCCAGTTTTGATCACCACATAATAAAAAAAGATGTTGAGGCTCTAGAAAAAGTGTAGAGAACAGCAACCAGGATGATTAGGAGACTGAAGACTAAAACATATGAAAAATGGTTACAGGAGCTGGGCCTGGCTAGTGAAGAGAAGGACTAGGGGAGACATGATAGCAGTCTTCCAATATTTGAGGGGCTGCCACACACAGGAAGGGGTCCTGCTATTTTCTAAAGCCCCTGTAGACCAGACAAGGAATAATGGATGGAAACTGAACAAGGAGAGATTTAACCTGGAAATAAGGAGAAATTTTCTGACAGTGAGAACTGTTTTAGCGGCGACAATAACGAGGCACGTACACTTAGTGATTTCAGCTCTCTCTTGTTTATTTCAGAACGGACACAATCGGCGAGCGCAGGCAGCCTCTCTTTTAAACGCTTCCTGCGCTTCACCCAGCCAATGACAGGGCAAGGCTTTCCCGCCCGAATCACGGCCAATGAAGGGTAAGTATTTTAAATACAAATGAACCAATCCAGAACACCCCTCCCCTCTTGGTCCAGTCCGACCAATCAGGAGCTCCGCCTATGTTACGTAATCACGTAGATAGGCGGGGCCCCTGCGGGTCCGACTGGACCTGCGCGGCTCAGTCATTTCGTTGCTGACTGTCGGAGCGGGTGGACCTGTTGGTCCTCCTGCCTCTGACCTGGGAAACTTCTGGAAGGTCGAGCCGGCCGAGTCACTCCTAGTGGGCCTAGCTCGACTGGTTGAGATGGCTAGGCCGCTCCCTCTCTGGCTTGGATTATCGTCGGCCGTGTCTGCTGTTTCGTCTGGAAGTTCCCCTGGCTCAGGTACGTAGCTGCGAAAATCGACCGGAGCTAGTGTTGAGGGTGTGTGTGTGGAAGTTAGGTTGTCATTGTTTGTTTGTGGGTCTGCTGCTTGTTGATTGTTGGTTGGGTGTGGGTCTGTTGTTTCTTGATTGTGTGGTGGTTGATCCCCTTCCCCCCCAGGGGGGTCGCAAGGTCTTGTAAGGGTGCGGGATCTAAGTTGATCGATATGCCGCTTCCAGCTTTTATTATCAGAAGTGGTAAGTCGGTATGATCGTGGGCCGGTGATTTGTGTGATGGTAGCTGGTACCTATAATGGATGTCCAACCAAATTTTTTGCATAGACTAAGTCTCCGATTTGAAATGTTCGGAGCTTGCTGGAAGAATCTAGTGGTTTGTCTGTGGAGTATGTAGGGTGTAACCTATCCAAAGGGGAGCGTAATTTCCTCCCCATAAGTAGTTCAGCTGGGGTTTTGTTTGTAGTGCTGCTAGGTGTGGTATGCTGTATAAATAGTAGTTTGTCGATGCGTGCTTGTATGGGGCCGTGGCCTAACTTATGGAGTGTTTCTTTGGTGAACCGAACCATGCGTTCGGCTCATCCATTCGCTGCTGGGTGTGCCGGCGCGGTTAGGGCATGGCGTATGCCCGAGCTGGCTAAATAGCCCTCAAATTCTGTAGCAGTGAATTGAGGGCCGTTGTCTGAGACTAGGACGTCTGGCAATCCGTGTGTGGCAAACCATTTTCTGAATTGTCGAATGACAGCTTCCGAAGAAGTTGATTGCATTAGGCTTACTTCTAGCCAGTTTGAGTAAGCGTCTACCAGGATTAAAAATGTATAACCTTTTGTCGGACCCGCGAAATCTATATGGACTCTAGACCATGGGCCCCTGGGTAGCTCCCACTCAGTGACCGGTGCTTTCGGGGGTGAGGGTCGGGATGTCTGGCATGGCTGGCAACCCGCAACCCACTCAACAACGTTCTTGTCCAACCCCGGCCACCAAACATAGCTTCTAGCCAAACTTTTCATTTTAACAACCCCAGGGTGTCCTTCATGCAATAATCGCAGAATCGGATCCCTCAGTCTTAGTGGAATAACCACCCGGTCCCCCCAAAGTACACAACCTTTTAGTACAGAAAGTTCTGTTTGTCTCTGTTTAAAGGGTCTATACGAGTCTTGTAGTTCAGTTTCTGGCCATCCCTTTGTAATCCACCCACTCACTTTGTGCAGCAGATGATCGTTGGCGGTTTCGTGAGCGATGTCTGCTGCTGTCATCGGGAGGTCGGTCAGGGTTTCAATTAGTAGTGTGGATGTGCTGGGGTTCGGGTCAGGGTCACTGTCCGGCAATGGGCAACGACTCAGAGCATCGGCATGCATGATGGATGGACCGGGGCGGTAGGCTAATGTATAGTTGTATGCAGCGAGGAATTCTGACCATCTCGTCATTCTGGGTGATAAAATGTTAGGCATCGCTTTGTTTCCAGCCAGAATTCCTAGTAAAGGTTTATGGTCGGTAATTACAGAAAACAGTCGGCCATAGAGGTACTCATGGAACCTTTTAATACCTGATACAATGGCTAGTGCTTCCTTGTCTATTTGACTGTAATTTCGTTGGGTTTTAGACAATGTCTTTGAATAAAACGCAATCGGGGCTTCTCTGCCATTAGGTAAAAGATGGCTTAGAACGGCTCCGATCCCAAAAGGTGATGCATCACAAGTTAATATCAATGGTAAAGTCTCATTGTATTGTATGAGTACCTTTGCTGAAGTAATGAGGTCTTTAATTTTGTTAAAAGCTGTTTCTTCCCGACTGCCCCACTTCCAAACCGTGTCTTTGTCCAGGAGTCTATGTAAGGGTTCCGCCACCGTTGCTTTCTGCGGCAGAAAAACATGGTAAAAGTTTATTAATCCCAGAAAAGCTTGTAGATCTCCTTTGTTAGTCGGAATGGGGGCGTCTCTGATTACACGGATTTTTCCTTCTGTCGGATGGATGCCATTGCCATCAATTAGGTATCCCAGAAATTCGATTTTCTCAGTTATTAGTGTGCATTTTTCTTTTTTAACTTTGAGACCTGTTTCAGCGAATTTGGTGAGCACTTTTCTTAGTCGGTCTCGCAGTTGCGCTTTGTCTTTAGCTGCGATCAGGACATCATCAAAGTATGGAATGACTCCCGGTATTCCTTGAAGGAGACGTTCCATTAAACACTGAAAAATGCCTGGAGCCACACTAACGCCGAATTGGAGGCGGTTACATTTAAATGCGCCCCTGTGTGTGACAATCGTTTGGGCTTCCGCTGTTTTTTCGTCTACAGGTAGTTGTTGGTATGCCTGAGCCAAATCGAGTTTAGCGAAGATCTTTCCGCCTTTGATAGAATGTAACAAGTGTTGCACAACCGGAACGGGATATGCACTTTGTTGCAACGCATGATTAAGGGTTGCCTTATAGTCTCCACAGATACGAATCGACCCATCCGCTTTGATAGGGGTAACTATGGGGGTCTCCCACCTGGCATGGTCCACTGGTTCGAGGACTCCTTGCTTAATTAATTTGTCTAGTTGTTCCTCTATTTTAGGTTTTAAAGCGAAAGGGACGCGCCTTGCCTTTAGTCTAATTGGGGCTACCTTAGGGTCTAGGTTAAAAGATATCGGGTTACCCCGGTACTTGCCTAGTTCGCCGCTGAATAGGTCCTGGAATTCTTGAATGAGGTCTGCTTCCCAGTCTGCATCTGCGACGTGGTTGATACCGGTCATCCCAATTCCCAGCGGGTCGAACCATTCCAATCCTAAAAGACTTGGTCTGTTTCGGTCAACAATTGTGAGGGGTAAAATTTCGGTGCGATTTTTGAAGGTTACCTGAAAATGTCCAACGCCCACAACAGGAATTTTATTACCTTGATAGTCTTTTAGAGTTAAGTTTTGTACTTCAAGCTCTTCCTGTTGGATGTCTGGAATTAAGTCTTTGATAGTGTCCCACGATACCATTGAGAGAAATGATCCCGAGTCCACTTCCATTTTACAGTCTTGTCCTTCAATTTTTACTTGAATGTGGACTTTTCTTACATTCTTTGTATTTGAGTGTCCAATTATGACTGTTTGGTGTGTTTCTTCTTTCCGGTAAGTTGATTCTTTGTATCTTCCCTGTCTTCCTTCTTGGCTCCAACGGCTACTCGTTTTTTTCTCTTTTGCTCTTTCTCTCTCTCTTGGGGGAGGGCTTCCTCTTCGCCTCGGGCTATAATTGGATCTGGCTCTGCATACCTTCGCGATGTGCCCTTTTCTCTCGCATTTTCTGCAGATCGCATCGATGAAACGACACTCAGATCTGGGGTGATTTCCCCCGCAGCGGTTGCATTCAAAGTCAAATTTTCTATTTGCCCGCTCTTTTCTCCCTCTACCTGTCTTCAGGTGGCATACATCATCTTCTTCACTACTGGTCTCAGTCTCCAGATCCTCATGGTGTGTCGTGGTCTTCTCTCGTTCCCCCTCTGGTTTTGGTGGTTCTCTGGTGTTGTGGTTTGCAGCTTGGTTAATTTTTTTCATTCTCGCTGCTGATTTCTGGGTGGCTTCGGCTGCGGTGGCTTCTTCTATAGCCTCCTTGACTGTTATTTTTGGGCGATTTAACAGTCTGCTCTGTAGTATTGGATCTCTCAGCCCTAGTTCGATCCGGTCTCTTAGGGCTTCGTTGAAATCCGAGAATTCGCACTCACCCCCGATGTCTCTTAAGATTGCCACGAAGTCGGCTATGGATTCACCTTCCTTCTGATTCCGGAGGTAAAACTCATGGCGCTTAATTAGGCAGGAGACTGTAGGAGCGTAGTGGTCTCGTAGGATCTTTTCCAGTTCGGGCCAGGTTAAGGTCTTAACGTCAATCGGAGATGCAAGCACTTTCGCCATTCGGAATACAGCTTGGCCGCAATGGGTCAGGAAAACCGCTCTCTTCCGATGATCGGAGACGCCGTTCAGGTCGCTGCTCTCCAGGAACATGAGGAATCGGTCCACGTAGGTCTGCCATTCCTCTTTTGCCGGGTTGAATTTCTCTGGCGGTGTGTTGTTTCCAGACATGGTGCCGTTCGATCTCCGCCGCTATCGTACTCGCTAAAAGTGCTGTCTCGATCCCACCTTCGTCGCCAGTGTTTTAGCGGCGGCAATAACGAGGCACGTACACTTAGTGATTTCAGCTCTCTCTTGTTTATTTCAGAACGGACACAATCGGCGAGCGCAGGCAGCCTCTCTTTTAAAGGCTTCCTGCGCTTCACCCAGCCAATGACAGGGCAAGGCTTTCCCGCCCGAATCACGGCCAATGAAGGGTAAGTATTTTAAATACAAATGAACCAATCCAGAACAAGAACAATCAACCAATGGAACAGCTTGCCTTCAGAAGTTGTGGCAGCTTCATCACTGGAGGCTTTCAAGAAGAGATTGGACTGCCATTTGTCAGAAATGGTGTAGGGTCTCCTGCTTGGGCGGGAGATTGGACTATATGACCTACAAGGTCCTTTCCAACTCTGTTAATCTGTAATCACCAGTTTTGCATGAATTTTTAAAAGATTATACATTTCTCAAAGATCACCCAGTTTCTTCAGGATCTAGCTGAAGATTTATACTCTTTCAGAGTAAAACAAACAAAGCTCATTCAAACACACACACACACACGTGTATGTATATATATCTATCTGTCTATTCCATGAGTATGTTTCTTTCAATCTCAAACTTCAAACCTAATCTTCAAGATTGCCTGGTAAATAATTCTCTCTTTTCATGTAGAAGAATGAGGAAAAATAAAAATTGTCCAGCTCTTTACAGTGGTGCCCACAGAAGTTATCACTGGCTTTAAGTGGCAGACACAACTGAATAATTGTAGTTACAGTTAGTGCAGCACAAGAAAAGAGAGAGAGAGGATGTTGGCTGCCTGATCTCCCATGAATTTGCAACCAGCAACTGTATAAGATCTTCCTTATTTTTTTTACCTATTTTCTCATTTTCTCTGAGCAGTTGCTACATGAATTCTTGTTTCTTTCTTAAATTTTTAAACATAATCTGCACTTTCTTGTTATTCTTTGCCAACCTCTGTTCAATCTGAGCTTTATTTTTTCTGACACTATATCTATAACTCCAGATACCTGCTTGTTCCCAGTTATTTTATTACACTTAGATTTAGTTTTCATTAAAATCAAGAATTTTAACATGGTATTTTGTTTGTAAGCTGCCTAAGTTGTCTCTAGAATTTAATAAATTAATTAAAATATTTTCTCTAATGTTTCACTATTTCCTAATGCTCAAATTCTTAATGTGAAACATATAATTACATACAAGTTTAAGATTTAACCATATCATATTTAAAATGTTTAGAATACATTATATGCAGTATTTAAAATAATATCCCAAATATACTACACTTCCCAAACCATGAATCCTGTCATTCTCCATACTAAAAAAACCTATTTTTTCATTAAAAAAGTAGAATTTCTTCCTTAAAAGCTTATAAGTTTTATCAAGTTTGATTGCTGAAAATCGCAAGTAAAATATATCAGACAAAATAATCACTTGCTATTAGAATATAATGCAGGATGTGCAATTCTTAGAGATTACAGATAATCAGAGTCGGAAGGGATCTTGTAAATCATCTAGTCCAACCCCCACCCAAGCAGGAGATCCTACACCACTTCTGACAAATGGCAGTCCAATCTCTTCTTGAAAGCCTCCAGTGATGAAGCTCCCACAACTTCTGAAGGCAAGCTGTTCCATTGGTTGATTGTTCTCACTGTCAGAAAATTTCTCATTTCCAGGTTAAATCTCTCCTTGTTCAGTTTCCATCCATTA
This sequence comes from Bungarus multicinctus, assembly GCA_023653725.1. Lineage (NCBI taxonomy): Eukaryota > Metazoa > Chordata > Lepidosauria > Squamata > Elapidae > Bungarus > Bungarus multicinctus. Next base: position 164,812,072 of record CM042836.1, read on the forward strand.
TTCCTTATCTAGTCTTCAGGCATTTTAGAAAATAGCTTGACCCTTTCCTTTCTGTGGCAGCCCCTCAAATATTGGAACACTGCTACCATGTCTCCGCTGGTCCTTCTCTTCACTAGACTAGCCATGCCCTGTTTCTGTAACCATTCTTCATATGTTTTAGTCTCCAGTCCCCTAATCCAGTCCCCTCATTGCTCTTCCCTGCTCTGTAGTTTAATAAAATGCTCCTTAGGATTGCTAAAGTTGCTCAAAAATTGTACAACTAGAAGCAAATACTACTTAATTAGTAGCTGGGGGTGAGGAAGTGACATAAGTATGCTAAGGTTGCCTCTTGAAATAAGAAATCACAATCATTCTCCAAGAAGTACTAAGCATGTAACATTAATTTGATATTTTATTTAACATTGTTAATAAGTTTAATTTCATCTTTTGACAGAATCTTCTTAGGGCTTTGCAAGCTTTGCATGAAATACTTCAGGCATCACTTAAGCGCAGCAACTCTCTGTAATTCATTAAATCAATATTTTTTTCAAATTTTCACTTGAACATGAAAACACTTTGCTGGTGCTTTTTCTTTAAAAACTGCATTAACTTTAATAAATGGACTTCTTAAACCAGCAACAGCTTTTTTAGTCAGCAGAGAAGCTTGAAACAAGGTCTTCTTTAATGTACACCAAAAGGTAGTTTTTTAATGAATAGTTTTCAAAATATGCACAACTCTACTAATGATTCAAAATACAATGGTTTTGTAGGCTCAAATGAAAGTACTTTGATATGGTGTATTTCTGGTGATATGTGTACTTTCCGCTTTTCTTGAGCATAAAACTGATTCTTATCATGAAACTATTCAGAGGTCACTTTTACATTTACCTGTGCATTTATAATGAAATGAAAAATGTAATTCTCTTCAAGCATGAAGCAATTAAAAAAGGCAATTAGCAAAAAATATTAAATTGATACTTAAGAATTTGGGTTACAAAACATACAGGTTAGGCAAATTCTCCTGACATTATTATTAAATACATTTATTAAGGATGAGTGATATGGCTGTGAGACTGCTTAGTAAGACTATTTGCACTGATGTATTTTGTCTTATTTAGGCAATAAGATAGTATAAAATAGTGTGATGTCACCTGTGGACGATGGCTCCTCCACAACTTCCTCAGAGGCCTCATGGGAGCATGAGACCATTCCTGGCATGTCTGGTAGTATTGACTCTGAACTGCGGCAGAACATGCCTCAGCTGGGGAGAGCTCGCAGGCCAATGAGGACGAGGGAGGAGCTACTGGCCTTGGTAGATGCTATAGTGCAGCGGTCGCCAACTGGTGGGCCGTGGCCCACCGGTGGGCCATGAGAAAATTTTGGTGGGCCGCACAGAAATCTCACCCCCAAAGCAATTAATCCAGGCTGCGCAGAAACACAAGGCTACTTAGCCAACATGGCCCGTGGGAACCCTCCCCGCCCATTCACTCCTTACCCAGCAAACTTGTCTGCTAAGTTGCTATTTTTCCTTTTTCCGACCATCATCTGTTCTGCTGTGCCAGGAGATTTAGATTAGCTAGGAAGTAGGAAATGGTTGGATTTCTTGCTTTCTAGCTAAGCACAGCCAAACCTCCCTTAGGATTGAAGGTTTGTTTGCAAGCAAATTCAGTGCAGACTCATGGCAAGCAAATTTGAGAGACTGAGCTAGCCAATGGTAGCTAGATCGATCACTGAATTATTCTGTGAGGAACTCAATTTGCCTGCTTTGCCTGATTTTGGATAATAGTTGCTTTTTTTAAATAAAAAATTCAATATTTACATGCATGGTGCGTTGTGAGTTAATTTTGTGAGTTTGCTAGCTAGCAAATTTTATGAGTTTGCTTGCAAGCAAATTGTATGTGGCAGACTGAGCTAGCCAATGGCCGATAGATTTCTAAATGAATCTGTGATATCTGCCTGCCTGCTTTGCCTGATTTTGGGTAAAAGTTGCTCTTTTTTCATAAAAAAAATCAATATTTATATAAATATTTATAATATTTACATGCAAGCCATGCCCAGCCAGTCACATGACCACCAAGTCACACCCATAAATTAGGCCACGCCGACAGAACCAGTTAGTGGTCCCTGGGATCTAAAATTATGAGTTTGGTGGTCCCTGAGGTCCAAAAGGTTGGCGAACCCTGCACAGTGCACAGGGCAGAGAGGTGGAGATCTGCCAGATTGATGGAGAAAAGACCCTGCCTCTCTTAATGGGCTGCATCGGGAGGGGCTATTTAGCACGGCAAGCATATTCTGATCCAGCCTTAGCAGAAGCAAGAAACAGACTCCTTGACATAAAAAACCCTTTTTTATTTACCTCTTGTGAATTAATTGCATTCACCCACTGAAAAGTCCAGGCAATAGTCATTCAAAGAGTTAACGGCAGCAACAGACTTTATTATTTCCTTGAGATAATTACAAGGCCATGAGCTCCCAGTTGAAAGTCTGCAAATTAAGTTCTGGCAAGCAGTCTCTGTGGCATGAAACATAAGGAGCAAAATCTTCATAAAGGTGAACTGTTGTCTCCTTACAACCACCATTCCCCTTTCCTTCTATTTATTTTCCCAGCCAGGGAGGGGCCATTCAGCGTCCACATGTGCTTTGCTTCCTAAGTCGACTCCTTGTCCTAACAGCTTTGCACATACGTGTGTCTGGAGCAGGCCCCAGCTGTTCTTCCTCCTCACTCATATCAGTCTCCGAAGGCAACTGCCTCTCCGGCTGGGAAATGTCAGACGGCCCTGTCTCTATCTGTGTTCAACACAGAGCATCCATCAGAGCCTTCCCCAGACTCCAGAACTGAACCAAGTTCCTCCCTAACCTCCTCATTGTCCGATTCTACCACCAGCTCTGCTGGCAGCTGGTGGGCCACAACAAGGCAGAGGGAGGAACTGCTGGAAGCAACATGAGTGGGTTGTGGCCAGATGACTGTTTGTGTTTCTGGAACTCTGCAGCTCGTGAATTTAATTCAGTTGTGGAGAGTGTTTATGTTTGTGTTTGGAGCAGCTGGTTATCTGTTGGGTGGACTAACTGACCACTGCCTAGAAGATTAGTCTGGAGCTGGTTCATGGCTGGCTTCGCTGAAAATGACCCCCAGAACTTCTGGCTTGGACTATTCCTGTGACTTCTTGCAAGCCCTGAAACTCGGACCACCTGATTTGTTGACAAACTTCAGTGGAAGCCCCTGACCTTGGAGGGGATTTGGGGCTGTTTGTTTTTGGAACTTACTCAGGCAAAACCTTTATTTCCAAGACTGTTTTTGGTTTGGTTGTTTATTTTTGATTTTGGTTATCTACTGGTTGCAAGTCAATTACCATGCCAGCTTGCAGTTGGGGGTTAGCTGAAAACCTGAAATAGAACGGTTGAGGGATCAGACTGAATAAAGCTCTCTATACCTACCCTGATGTGTGGGCAGCACATATAGTACAGTACCATACAGTGCAATGTATTACAATACACTTAGCCTTGCAACTTTGATTTTTGTTGTTGTTATTGTTGTTTAGTTTTGTGCCTGCATTGCACATGTGCAGAAACCTCTGTCAGGACTTGCAGTAGTTGACCAGAAGTGTTGCAAAAGATTTCTATGCATGTTCAGCACATGCACAGAAATTTCCTCTGGCTTTTGGAACTTTCAGAAGCGAGGAGAAGTAAAGCACTATAGTCACACTGTTACTGGGGTGGAGAAACTATGCACTACTTTTGTGAAATAGTTTCACAAAAATTCTCTGCACAAATTTCACTCAAGCAGGGCATTCATTTGAGGTTTTGCACAGGCATAATACCTATTCCCCACATCTCACTATTACAAATCACAAAATTGTTAAAATCAACAATTATGAGGCAAAAGACAAAATATAGATTAAAACTGTGTAAAAGAAGATTTATCTCTTCAGGGGAAGAAATAAATAAACATAAAAGCAAAATACAAAGAGAAAAGCCTGCTTATTGTTACAAAAGAGTTAATATTCACCAAGCCATTAGCCTCTTCCAAATTAATTCCAGTCTCAATCCTTTACAACAGCAGCAACTTGCACTTCTCGCCCATTGTATTTATTCTAAGATAATAAAGGATGAAAAATAGAATAACAGAGTTGAAGGGACAGAGTTGAAGTCTTCTAGTCCAACCCCCTTCTCAAGCAAGAGATCCTATACCATTCCAGACAAATGACTGTCCAGTATCTTCTTAAAAGCCTCCAGTAATGGAGCACCTATAACTTCTGAAGGCAAGCTGTTCCACTGGTTAATTGTTCTTGCTATTCGGTAATTTCTCCTTAGTTCTAGGTTGCTTCTTTCCTTGATTCGTTTCTTGAACATCTTGCACATGAGTGTTAGAGTACTTTAATATTTATTCTAGATATCTGGGAAATAGGATCTGAGGCTTCCAAACAGTGAACCTGAGTCAAAATACCTGGCCTGCTTGGGTGGGGGTGGGTGGGGGTGTTGGACTAGATTTATTTATTTATTTATTTATTAAATTTTTATACCGCCCCCTCTCCCAAAAAGGGACTCGGGACGGTGTACCTTTAGCCCAGATAAAACAACACAATGAGTAGAAAATTTAAAACAGATTTAAAAGATGACCTAAAAGGTCCCTTCTAACTCTGTTAATCTGTAATCTGTATTGCAGAAGCCTGGACCCATGATCTATATGGCAGCCTTCTTTGCACCAGTCAAACTTATTCCTGTGGCTTTAACCACGCAGGATTACTGAGCTGAAACATATTGGACATAATTTAGATTTCAGTGAAGAGTGTTTAAGTAGCCATATTTAGTTACCTAAGTGCTTCTTTTAAAATTCACAGTCTAAGTGCTTCTTTTAAAATTCACAGTGCAAAATTAATCTCCAAAAAGAATGAAATTCCTGTAGGTGCTTGCACAAGCATTTTGTGAACCATCAGCAAGTCTGCTAATTATGCACTGGAGTCTCCAAATAGAGAAAGTTTAATTTCCTTAATAATAAATGCTAGCTCATGTTTAAAGGAACCACAAACATCATTCCAACTTTGTATTTAAAAGAACTGTTGTATGTATTAAAACTACTGTCTTCCTTGCAATAGCTTCTGATATACATTCACAAAAGTGACCCAGCACTTCGAAATATAGAGGAGAGTTTAAATAAGTTGTAAGGGCATGATCAAAGAAGTATTTAACATTATGGTTTAAATTATTAATATCCCATGTTCCCTAGTGTAGATAGAGAAATCTTGTATATAGGATAATGCACAAAACTCCCTCCCCCGCCAAAAAAAAAATGCAATATCAGCATGCCATGAAAGTAAGCTTCTTCTGCCAGGAAGTATTCCTAAACGAAGTGAGGCTGCAAGCTGTCCAAAACCTTTTATTCAGGAAGTAAGTTTAACTCTGGCTAGGTCACCATGACTAATTATAATTACAGTGAAATGAAGAGCATCTTGTCAAAAGTAGTTTTCTCTGCCTACTAGCATGGAAGACATTTTTAAAAATTCTACAATTCCAAGAGAATAGTAGAATGTGCTGTTGCCAATGGTAACAGGAGTAGCCAGGCTAGATAAGAAAATACAATGGTGTATACAGAAAAACAAAATGAAAAAGACATGATTCCCTGCCCAGGAGAATGCATTATGAATCAATAATCTTCCTTCAATGGATAAGAGGAGGAGCAAAAAATGTATTTGTACTTTTAAAAAAAATAAGCTATGGTTCATGAATCATAAAAGATCTGAATAGTAAATATAGTATAGATTTATAGTAATAGTATAGTAATAGTAATTAAAACAATAGTGACCTTGTCACATGAAATTGCCATGGCAAGCTGTAAGGGCCATCAGAGTGCACTGGGGCCATCAAAGGAGTATTCATTTCTGAAGCATATTTGGTGTAAGAAGTCAAGCTAAGAAAGCAGAAAGCAACAATTCCTTGGCCAGAATGAACAGTTATAATAACATTCTCCAAGGTTAATCACAGAATCATAAAGCTATAATGAACCTTGGAGATCTTCTAGTCAAAGCCCTTCCCTTTATTGCATTCCAGACAAATTGTTGTCCAATCTTGTCTTAAAGACCTCCAATGATGGAGCACCCACGATTCCAGGAGATAAGCTGTTCCAATGTTTAATTGTTCTCATTGTCAGGAAATTCCTTAGTTCCAGACAGGATCTACTGCCTCCATCTCTTGCTTCTTGTCCTGCCCTCAAACCCTGTTCTCTGTGAGAGCCCCTCAAGTATTAGAAGACAACTATCATGTCTCTCATAAGCCTTCTCTTTGTTAGGCTCGACATACCTAGTTGCCTTAATGTTCATCATATGGTTTAGCCTATATTTGTCATCTTTGTTGCTTTTCTTTGCATTCTTTCTAGGGCCTCATAATCTTTTCTGTATCATAATAAGCAGAACTGGACACAGTATTCCAAGTATGGTCTCACTAGAGCAGTATAAAGCTGGAGTATCACTTCTCATGATCTTACTACTGTTGATGTAGTCCAGGACTGCCTTGACTTTTTTGGCAGCACACTTTTGCCTCATACTTAAATGATGGATCAACAGGATTCCAAGATTCTTCTCACAATTGCTTCTTTTAAACCAGGTACTGTTTATTCTATAGCTGTGCATTTGTTTTTTCCTTCCCAAGTGCAGGATCTTACTTTTCTCACCACTGAACTGTATCTTGTTGGTAAGGACCCAATGCTGAAATCTGTCATCCATCTTGGTGTCAGCTGCAAATTTGATGAGTTCCCCTTCTGTACCTACATCTAGATCTATTATAAAGACCTTTTAAAGCGAATAGGTGATTTCTTACCAGTTTCTTGCCTATTTTGAACTGTTTTCCTGTTCCGTCTCTCACAATATCAACAACATCAGTCGGGAACCCACATCACGTATCTGATATTAATACAGTTGAGAAAGTCCAGAAATATTTCACAAGAAGAGTTCTCCACTCCTCTACTCGTTGCAGAATACCTTATGCCACCAGACTTGAAATTCTAGACCTAGAAAACCTAGAACTACGCCGCCTTCGGTCCGATCTAAGTATAGTATATAAAATCATACATTGCAATGTCCTACCTGTCAATGAATACTTCAGCTTCAACCATAACAATACAAGATCACACAATAGATATAAATTCAAGGTAAACTGCACCAAACTTGATTGCAGGAAATACAACTTCAGCAACAGAGTGGTCAATGTCTGGAATACTCTAACGGACTCTCTGGTTTCTTCCCTAAACCCCAAAAACTTTAACCTTAGACTGTCTACTATTGACCTCAACCCTTTCCTAAGAGGTCTGTAGGGGGCATGCATAAGCGCACCAACATGCCTACCGTCCCTGTCCTATCGTTTCATTTTTTTATTTTTCTTATATGTATCCATGTATTCATAACTATGTTTTTACTTATATCAATTATCTTGTAAGCAATTGACCAATAAATAAAAAAATAAAAAAATAAATAAAATACTTTTGAAAGGTTGGACTATTTTTTTTCTTTTTGTGATAGATTCAAAGAAGGAATTAAGTTTTGATTTCTCTATCACCATCTTGCCATTGTTTCCCATTAGTGGACCATTTCTTTGACTTTCTTCTTGCTCTTTATGAAAGAAACTTTTTTGTTATTTTTGACATTTGTCTTATTTCTCTCTGAGCCTTAGGTTTTCTGACTCCAACCTTGCAGAATCAAGCTACTGTATTTGCTGATACTTTGTACTAGTTATGTGTCCCTCCTTTCTTCCTTTTTATACTTGTCTTTCTCCCTTAGTTCGTCAGAGAGCTCTTTACACAGCAATGCTGCTTTTGTCTGGGGTCTCTCTTTTTTCTTTCTCTATGGTATTGTGTTTTATTGGGATTTTATGATCTCATTTTTCAGTTTATCAAGCATCTTGAATTGTTGAAATGAAATGTACTGAAACTCCAGTATTTCCATCCATGGAATCTTTCCTAATCTCCAGGTAACTGCCTGTGATTCAATAAGTAAAGGATCTTTATTCTGTCATTTTGTAGGACAGATAAGTAGAATATTGCCAGAACACACTCACAAAGTGAGTCAGAAAATTCATCTCTCAATATAGAGACAAATTCAACCCCAATTTCAACTGGAAAACTGTTGACATTTTTAAATCAAGCCAAATCCCAAAATATTACTAGAGAATCTATGGGAGTCTAGCATTCTAACAAATCAGCCATTAACAGACATATAGAGATAAATCCTAACTGCATGCTATTTAAAAGCCATATCATCAACAAAAGCAAAAACAATACAGAGCACATCCTCCCTAGTATATCTCTAAGGGATCACCAAGCCAAAGCTTTACAAGATTTGAGTTTAGATGAATGCTTATGTGAGAAGTTACAGGAAAATAATATTAATTTAGTACTAGATAACAATTGAGATTGGGATTAATTAGACTTCTGAACAGCATTAGGCAGTTGTGAAAGATATTGGCAGACTAAGCTTAGGATAGAAAGAGACTCCACTTTCTATTTACAATCAAACAAACCTTATTTTGACATTAAAGAAATCCTTAGAAAAAAATTATATGCAAATTGGTATATACAGACTTGACAAAGGAAACTGAAAAATTAAAATTTCAAGCATTTTAAATATGTGATAGGATGATGGGAACAATTTAAAAATGACCAATGTATAGAGGCGTATGTCAATGTTTTATAATTAATTATAAAGAATATTCATCCTCATTGCACCAGGGTAACCAGCTAAAGAAAATATCTTGAAAAATAAGAAAACTGGGCACTTGCTAAGCCCTAAGCAGTTCCTAGTCAACAAATCAAACTAATCTCCTGTAATGTGGTTTGTTTTTGTGTGTGGCTGCTTCTGAAACTAGTTTGGAGAGAAGAAATGGCTTCAAAGCTCTTGAAAGTACAGGTTGATACTTCAGAGAAAGTATCAAAAATGAGATAAAGCAATATGGCTATTATTTTTTATCCACAGTAGTCTGACATCCATATTGCTTTGTAAAACAGGAGGGCAGCTTCTTGAAGACAATAATATCACAGTTACAGAGTGCATCATACACAAAGTTGAAAGTAAGTATCCAATGAATTAAGCATGACATAACTTTCTGATCATAAGAGAGATAAAGGTTTACTCTGTATTCCATCTTTGTCTACCATTCTGTTTGCTCTTTGTAAAAGAGATTGCTCACAGAATCTAAAGAACAGAGCTTTTGTTACTGAAATATAATATGAGTAGTGCCAAATAAATGTATTTGTTTCCTTTAAATTATTTATATGGCTGCCCATCTTGCTTCTACAATGCTGGACATCTAAAAGCAATAAAAATCGTAATAATCAATGCCTTTTCAGATAAAAGTAACTTGTAACATTATTAATATAATGCAGCTGAGAGCCTAATAAACATACACCCTTCAACAGTACAACCAGGCTTACTCAGCTCAATGCCTGGGAAAAGAACTACATTTTTATAGCTCTTTCAAACACACACAAAAATTAATCTCAGGGTGGGGGTGGGGTGGGGTATTCTGAATTCCATTAGATGATACTATTTCAAGGAAGGGACCAACTAGTATTATTGTCACAACACTAGCCCCTCCACATCTCTCAACCAAATTTAGTGACACCTTCCTTGAAAATTGTCTTTCAGCTTTTTGCTTTGTGAAGCAATTCCAGGCAACCGTATAAACAAATTATCTAGGCATTTTCAGTAGCAGTTTGCTCTTGCCTTCTCCTTAGTGTTGAGAACAGAATGTCTGGCCAAAATTGCCCAACTAAGATAACAGTTTCTTATTCATAATCTAGTCCATTAACCATTAGATATAACCTCTGTGATCATATCAAGAGCAACTGTGTTCTCTTCGCTGATGATGTAAAGCTATTCAACACCACAGACAATACTGCTACCCTTCAGAAAGACCTTGACCATGTATCAGAATGGTCAAACAAATGGCAACTTCAAATCTCAACAAATAAATGCTCTGTCCTACATATTGGCAAAAAAAATCAGAAAATAAAATACAGGCTGAATAGTCAAGACCTTGTTGATGATCCAAACTCTGTCAAGGATCTTGGAGTACTCACCTCAAATGGCCTAAGTGCTAGAGCCCACTGTAACTACATAGCCAAAAAGGCATTAAGAGTTGTTAACCTAATCTTACGTAGCTTTTTCTCTGGTAATATTACACTAATAACTAGAACATACAAAACATTTGCTAGACCAAAACTCAAATACAGCTCATCAGTCAGGAATCCACATTACGTATCTGATATTAAGACAGTTGAGAAAGTCCAGAAATATTTTACAAGAAGAGTTCTTCACTCCTCTACTCGTTGCAGAATACCTTATGTCACCAGACTTGAAATTCTAGACCTAGAAAACTTAGAACTACGCTGCCTTCAGTCCAATCTAAGTATAGTATATAAAATCATACATTGCAATGTTCTACCTGTCAATGGATACTTCAGCTTCAACCATAACAACACAAGAGCAAACAATAGATACAAACTCAAGGTTAATCGCACCAAACTTGATTGCAGGAAATACGACTTCAGCAACAGAGTGGTCAATGTCTGGAATACTCTATCTGACTCTGTGGTTTCTTCCCCAAACCCCAAAAACTTTAACCTTAGACTGTCTACTATTGACCTCACCCCTTTCCTAAGAGGTCTGTAGGGGGTGTGCATAAGCACACCAACATGCCTACCGTTCCTGTCCTATTGTTTCTTTTATATTTTATTTTTCTTAAATGTATCCATGTATTCATAACTATATTTTACTTATATCTATTATCTTGTAAGCGATTGACAAATAAATAAATAAAATAAAATAGATACAACTAGTCCTCTCATTAATGAATATTAGCAAAATAAATTGATAACTGAACTTACTCACAGAGCTTCAGTGCACTTTAAAGGGATCCAAGGTATGAAGCTTTGGGATGAAGTAATCACAAATTGTCAGCACTTTGGAAGAGGGATTCAAGATTCAGAAATATCTTGACAAATGTTGAGCACTGGGCCTTATCCAACAAGATTAAGTTCAGTGATGAAAAAAGTAAAGATCTGCACTTAGGCAGGAAAAACCAAATGCACAGGTATAGAATAGGTGGTACCTGGCTCACAGTAGTAACTATGAGAGGGAACTTGCTGTCCTAGTGGACCACCATTTAAATATGAATCAGCAATGTGTTGCAGCTGTGAAAAAAATAATATAGTCCTAGACTGCATCAACAGAGGATTATACTAGTACTAGTGAGGCCACACTTGAAATATTGTGTCAAGATCTGGTTATCATGATAAAAAATGATGCTGAGACCCTAGAACCATGATGGCCATCACCCCAGATCAGGTCCACTGTGCATGCGTGCGCCTCCCGCCAGCCAACTGATTGTCGGGTATCTGCTGAACTTGTGCGGGGGCAGGCAGGAGGCGTGCGTACATGTGCAGGGCAGTGGTAGGATTCACATTTTTTTACTACCAGTTCTGTGGGCGTGGCTTGGTGGGCGTGGCAGGGGAAGAATACTGTAAAATCTCTAGTCAGAGATGGTGTTTGCCAGTTCTCCGAACTACTCAAAATTTCCACGACCGGTTCTCCGGAACTGGTCAGAGCTGCTGAATACACCTCTGGCACAGGGCATAAGTGGGGGGATTGCACGTGCATGCGTAGGGGGCGTGGGGAGTGTGTGTGGGGTCACATGTACATGTGCAGGGACACAGGGGAATTGCACATGCATTGTATTATGGATGCAGGCACGTGTGCGTGCACACACAGACATTTTTGGCAGGCGACGGTAAAAAGATTAGCCATCACTGCCCTAGAAAGAATGCAGAGAAGAGCAACAAAGATGATAAAGGATATGGAGACAATACCATACAATGAACATTTAGGATAACTAGATGTGTCTAGTCCAACGAACAGAAGGATTGGGGTGACATGATAGCTGTCTTCTGGTACTTGAGGGCCAATTACAAAGAAAAGTGTGTCAACTTATTCTCCAAAGTACCTGCAGGCAGGATAAGAAGCAATGGGTGAAAACCTGTCAAAAAGAGATCCAACCTAGAATGAATCAGTGACAAAGGTGCCTCCCAGAGTTGTGGGTGCTCAATTGTTGGAGGTTTTCAAGAAAATATTGGACAGCCTTGGTCCAGGATGGAATAAGTTCTCCTGCCTTGGGCAGGGTGTTGGTCTAGATCAGGGGTCGCCAACCTTTTGGACCTCAGGGATTACCAAACTCATAATTTTAGATCCCAGGGACCATTAACTTGTTCTGTGGACATGGCCTAATTTGTGGGTGTGGCTTGGTGGTCGTGACTGGCTGGGCATAGCTTGTATGTAAATATTATAAATATTTATATAAATATTGCATTTTTTATAAAAAAAAAATAACTTTTACCGAAAATCAGGCAAAGCAGGCAGGCAGACTGAGTTGCTCACAGTATCACAGATTCATTCAGAAATCCATCTATCTGCCATTGGCTAGCTCAGTGTGTCACATAAAATTTGCTTGCAAGCAAACTCATAAAATTAACTCACAATACATCATGCATGTAAATATTGATTTTTTTATTTAAAAGAAAAGCAACTTTTACCCAAAATCAGACAAAGCAGGCAGGCAGATGGGGTTGCTCACAGAATCACAGATTCATTCAGAAATCTATCTATCTGCCATAAAATTTGCTTGCAAGCAAACTCATAAAATTTGCTAGCTAGCAAACTCACAAAATTAACTCACAACACACCATGTTATGTAAACATTGAATTTTTTATTTTAAAAAAGCAACTTTTATCCAAAATCAGGCAAAGCAGGCAGATTGAGTTGCTCACAGAATCATTCAGTGATCTATCTATCTGCCATCAGCTAGCTCAGTCTCTCAAATTTGCTTGCCGTGAGTCTGTACTGAATTTGCTTGCAAACAGACCTTCAATCCTAAGGGAGGTTTGGCTGTGCTTAGCTAGAAAGCAAGAAATCCAACCATTTCCTGCTTCCTAGCTAATCTAAATCTCCCGGTGCAGCAGAACAGATGATGGACGGAAAAAGGAAAAATAGCAACTTAGCAGACAGGTTTGCTGGGTAAGGAGTGAGTGGGCGGGGAGGATTCCCGCGGACCATGTGGGCTGAGCAGCCTTGTGTTTCTGCACAGCCTGGATTAATTGCTTTGGGGCAGTGCTCTGGGGGTGAGATTTCTCTGCGGCCCACCAAAATTTTCTCATGGCCCACCGGTTGGCAACCTCTGGTCTAGACTGACCTCCAAGGTCTGTTTCTTCCCTATGATTCCATCCAGTTTGGCAGACAGGAGTGTATTTTCAACATATAAGACTGAAAAAATGGCAGATCCTGATCTTCTTGTTGCAATATAATAATTTATATGAAAAACTGCCTCAAAAGGTGACAACACCTCGCTGGCTATGATTGCGCTCAAATGCTATGATCAGATCTAATTTAAACGGAAGGCCATTAGATAATACCAGGTATAGACTGGACAGAATCTCACCCCCAAGTCTAAAGAGAACTAATTGTAATTTAGTTTCTAATTTCTAAATAATTTAGTAGTCATTTTAAGATCCTATAGTGCTTAGTTTAGTTCCAAAATAATTCTGTGGTGCATTCCTACAGATATTTATAACTCCTCCACATTTATTAGCATATAACTGAACACCTTTCAACTCCCTTCTTCTAAAGCTTGATCCAATGATTATAGACTAATTCTTGCCTTTGATGATTATAATTACTATAGTGATGTTTCTTCATTAAATTATTTTTAAATTAAGAAAGACTTATTCTATGCAATAATCTTCTCATGAGTACATAGACAGTATTGTTGTTAACCACCAAGTTGGAATTAAAAGTCTTCAACTTTATTATAGATAAAGCATTTATCAAATGTTGCCTTGGGGGATAAATAAAAAAGAAGAATCAAAATTTTCAAGTAACTTTTATCCATGATCTTTTCAAAGTGTATAATTTTGGTCTAAAAATACTGATTATTGTTTCTATTCCAGAGGCTATATAAAAATTTAAGATTAGAATATATGGCAACACATAGGGCCCATAGAATAGCATACTCAGAAGCGCTAGCTAGGCAGAGTAATATTTTTGCTCTTTCCCTAATTATTTTATACATAAACTCATTGGCTAAGGAAATCTCAGATCAAAAATATCATTTCCTAGAATTGCCATTATGAAGCTTCACTATTTTATGCAGAAGATGCAGCCGTTACTTCTACAACTCTAATTGGTCTTAGGTACACTTTTAACACCTTGCATTCTACTGAAAGAATCACCAGCTTCTGATAAACTATCAGAAGATCAAAGCAATGGTCTTTGCTAAAACATTCAAGAAGCTCAGATAGGTGATAGAAGGACAAAAGATTGATACACCTAAGGGCTTTTAAATTCTTGGATATGATTTTTTCAAAAAAGATGGTCACAGAGTACACATACTGACTTGATCTTGTAGGCTCAAAATGCTTCAGCCATTTTAATGTTTTCTCACACTAAGGGCAGAAAATTTATCCCTACAGCTTTAAAACTATTCACAACTAAATCTCTAGCTCAGCTGCTTTATGATTTCAGCTAGGAACCTGCCCAAATTTAGATCAATGGAAGAGGGTCAAACCAAGTTTATCAAACACTGCTCCAGGTCCCAAGATGGGTATCCAGGGTAAGTTTGATACTTGAGACTGGCCAAACAAGGGTTAAGAACTTGGCAACTAAATATATATTACTGTTTTAAGTGCTATTATTGCCAGGTTAGATTGATTCTATCCATTCTATCTGCTAAATGTCAAACGTTATGGCCAGAAGTAATTCTAAAATCTTTCTTCCTGTGGCCTCCCTTTTTTGTCTTTACAAATTATTGAATCTATCCATGTCATTGGTTATCAGAGCTTATCCCCCAAATATATCTTTGCATGGTTTAACCATCCAGGTGGAACTCGGTTAATTATATTAATTAATCTCTTCTTCACAATTAAGTTTCCTTTGGGGGGCCAGATTCAACAGCATGTCCTCAGCATTCCTGTCTGGGAAGTTTAAGAGGGTTCCTGGTGAAACCTCCACTTATGGTAACCATTCAAATGAATTCATTTTATGTGACAATGAATATGAATTCTTTATATGCTGATACACTATATAAGAAAGGCTTATCTTTCCACTGTTGTGGTATGTTCCAGGTTAGTCTGACTTATTTTATGTTGACTTTTTTCTTTCAAGTAAGAAAAATTCTAAGATTTACAATGTAGCACATTTTGTACAACAGTGAATGCACATAAACAACTGATCTCAGGTTTATCTAAATAATTATTCTTCTGTTTATATTTTAATAATTATTCTTAATTAACTATAAGTAATAATTCAAATTCTAAATTCTAAATTTTATAGGATGATTTATATTTATTTCATATGTTATGATTATATGTCTAAAAATTTTTCATACTGATCAATCACACTGGCATTCAAGTCCATATTTGTTAAATATCCATTCAGTCCTAACTCTATGTCCTCACACATACACTTAAATATCCCATTTCCATTGCACTTTGAACTGTTTAGTTTGATATAGCTATTCCTAACTTCTATATAATTATGCATATGTATGTAGCTATTTTCAGTTCTAACTTTCATTCCTTGCAATAAAGTAGACCGTATGCTAGCTACTATGTTTTTACCAACATTATTTATTTAATGAATTATTGAGTTGCCCATCTGAAGTGCATGTGTCTTTGGGTGGCATACACAAATAAAATGCAAATTAACAGCCATAAAACCAATTAAAATTGTTAAAAACTACAGTAACAAAAATCGAGAGAATGCAATCTGAACTTATAGTGCAACCATTTAATGGATTCCATGCTTCCCCAAGCTCAACAGCACATCCTTCCAGAAGGTTAACAGAATTGGGGGCCAATCAGGGAATTATGGATGCCCCAAAAGCTGGGTATACCACAGAAAAGGCTATCTTCCTGAGTTTCACCAAACAAAGCACCTGACAGATCACACTAATTACTAAGGTAATGTGATTTTCTTGTCTTCTGTGAATGTTAGAGTTTAAGAGCTTGGGTGCTTCTAAACAACAAATAAGGAGCTATATTCTGTATACCAGTAATAAATAAATCACACAGAGCAAAATTATTTTGAGAAGTGCTACTTAAATATCTACAAGATGATAGAAAAATAGTCTCCTTCAATCCTGCTAGTTGATTTTTTTTATTGTCATGGATGACATTAGTTTATTATAATGTAACTGACATGGTTGATATCTGAGATGAATGTATGAGGTACCATTTTGTGTCTTTCCTCCTATCCACGTTTCAATGGAATTACTACTGTCCAAAAGAGAAAGTAAAACACTGAATACATAGGGATAACAATCCTGTTGTACATTCCAGTTCTGGAATTTTAGTTTGCCTATAGAAAAGTATTTGAAAAAGCAGTGTGTTAGAAGTATACACAGAAAATGTGTTTTGACCCATCCATTAAACAAATGTGGGTTGGACTCTTAATGGAACTATTTCAGGGAGGTGAATAGCATATTTGGATGTTTCAAACTGTTTGGTTATTCCAGATTTTGGTTGAGGTCATTCTAGAGAGATCCTATGGCAACAGTAGGATAAGTCTGCTGTGCCTCATCCCTCTCTCCTATCCTCTGCAAGGCTTGCATGCTAGCCCACATACTGTTAAGGATTGTCTCTCCTTCGAACTTAAGAAAATGAAGACTCTTGAAACAAAGTATTTCAAAAGAAAGCTTTTATTAAGCAAAAATGAAAGCATGCCATTCAGAACAACCCTCTTAGGCAAGACAAGTAGAATTAAAGCAGGAAACACCCCTCCCTTTAGTCAGATGTGGATTCAGCCAATCCGCAGATGTGAAGATGTTATTGTACCGGCAGCTCTGAGAAATAGAGAAGCATATATTCCCACGGCCATCTTCCACTGGTTATTAAAGTGAAACATCCCACATGGCCCTCCTCTCCCCTAGAGGTGAGAAAATCTCAGGGCGCATATTTTATAAATACAAGTTATAAAATACCAGTTGTCACAGGCAATACTAATGAATCGAATCCAAGCCCCCCCCTCCTCCAATTGAATGGCAGTATCATTTTTAGGGATCTGATACCCACACTGATCTATCTCAGCACTTTCTTTTGCCCTCCCTCCGTCCCTTTAGTCACTCTGATGATTGGCATATTCCAGCTACCCATCCAACCTTGATCTTCCCAATGACCACAGTGGTTTCTTCAGCTTTTCTCAATCTTTTTCTGCACTGGAATTGTTGATGGCTTTTTAAAGGAATTTCTTCCCGTCTTGAGCTTTTCCCCAATGTTTTTTTTTTTTCTGTCAAGAAATCCAACTTCTTGCTTTGTATTTTTTTTTCATTAACTTTTATAAAGTGAACTGTGCAACTATACTTACATTTAATTTCTATTAAAATGAAAAATCTGCAAAATGTGTCCAAAATGGTTCTCAGTTTCTAAATATTTAACTGATACTTTCTTTTCTTAGTTGTTCAACCTATGGCAATATGGATAGAAACTGGACTTGTGGTTTTATTGGGTAATGGATTTGACCAATGACTGCTGTATCATCTGTTATTCCTATTTAAAAGAAGGAGTTCATTTATCTTATTTACAAGTGAGCAAAGATTAGTTAAATACAGTGATGGGAGGGGAGATTTTCTTACTCCATGCTTTCTGAGTCTTTGTAAAATGCCTCCTCGCTTGCCCCTCCTTCTCCTTCTCTTGTTTCTCTTCTGCCTCTTTCTAACTGTCCTGCGAAGACAGATAACTGCCATTCCCTCAGTCAGAATTTCCTCAGCATTTGAAAAGAAGGGATGAATAAACCTAGAAAGCTGCTTGTTATTTAAAACCTACTGTCTGATATTCAAAATCTGATCTCAAGTATGAAATTCGCAGTCTTCCATTCCATTTCATTCCATTCCACTTTACTCCATGGTTGCATGATTGCAAATGATCATAAATGCAGCTATGTTGCCAAGCATCTGAAGTTTGGTTGTATTGCCAGGGGGATTCGTTAGAACCTTAAATGCAAGTCATAAATAATCCCAAGGTAGATCCATCGTAACTTTGAACAGCCACCAAGTGACCAAACATAAATTGAGAACCATCTGCACCACTTTGATAAAGAGTTGCCTTTTACCCAAAGTTTGAAGCATAATTCAAGGGGTTATAAGACATAAGTTTTTCATTAGTTACATCAGGAAAATATACAATTTTTAAAATCAATTGATTAGTAACACTATCTTTCAGGATGTTTCTGGGAAGTATGAGAATTTTGGCAGCTACATGCCTCTTCTTTTCAAATTTCCATTAGAGTAAGTAGGGGGAAGTGTTGCTTTAGAATGAGTTTTGGAGAAATGAAACCTCAACGATTCCACTAAAGAATGTGAGAGCCTGAAACCTTTTCAAGGACATTATAGCAGGTGTGGAGTTGGAGCAGACAGTTCCCATAATAAAGTGAACTTCTTTACATGGATTATGTTGGGGGTTTGGTTGGGGAAAGTATTGTTAATTCTATGAACCAGTGCCTGGGAATCTCAGACATAGTTTTGCTTTAACATTACCATGCAGTGTACTCAATAAACAGTAAGATTTTCAGAATCAGAATGAACCTGGAGAGTTATTTGGAGTCTTGGAATGTTGACAATTTCCTTGAATACGAAGTGGTGCAGAGGCATCCCCAGGTTGCATATTTCTTATATCAGGAGAATAATTATTGGAAATTCCACTCACCAATGCAAAAAAGCTCATCAAGTAATTACCTTTCATTTTATGTTAATTTTAATTCAGTCTTTCAAATAATGCTTCCAAGCATTATTTCATTTTTACTGCAAATCTGGCTTTCAACTTATATAAAGCTAACAAGATATAACCCATACCTAACACCCAATATGGACTGGTTTAATCTGTGGAAAAGGCAGCAATTGATAAATCAAGGAGGGGGAAAAACTTGGAAAAGAATTAAGTTAAACTGCCTTTTAAAGCTAGAGTATAATAAACTAATTTACAGTGATAAAACACATAGTAGTATGCATTTCAATTCTGGTTTTATTTCAGCATTATAGCAATCCTACTTGCAAACAGCCTGGAGAGATAAAGAAACTGGTTTCTTTGATGCAGTCCATTAACTTGCGTGATCAAGAAGATTCAAACCAAGGCAAATGCTCATAATCTTGTAAAGTCTCTAAAGATGAACTTTCCTTCTGTAAATTCATGTACAAGGATACGTATATGCATAATAAAGTGAAAATACAAATGGAATAGGCTATAAATATTGTGAACTAAATAAATAATCAATAAAATAAATATAATTTAAAGTTAAATATATATGATATATATCCTCTACTACCATAGTAATGTGTTAGCATCATATGTTTCAAAAAAACCAAATATTCTTTTGAATTCAAAAACTAGATTTTGAGAAATATATTAATAGCTCAGGATAGCCACTTTCTGTAGCAGGCATGGATACCAGATGGCCAAGTTAAAACTGTTCAGCTATAAAACTTGCTGGAGATCCTGAGGCATTCATAATGCCATTGGAAAATTGAAATATGAAAGCCATCTGGGTGTCTTTAAGCCAGTCTTTCTAGTCCAAATCTGCTCTAGTAAGAGATTCTAATACCATTCTAGACAAGTGGCTGTCCAGTCCTTAAAAGCCTTCAGTGATAGAGCACCCACAACTTCTGAAGGCAAATCATTCCCCTGGTTAATTGTTCTCACTGTTAGGAAATTTCTCTTTAATTCTAGGTTGCTTCTCTCCTTGATTAGTTTCCATCCATTGTTTGCTTCTTGCCTTCTGATGCTTTAGAAAATAGCTTGACCCCTTCCTCTCAGTGGCAGCCCCTCAAATATTGGAATACTGCTATCATGTCACCCCTGGTCCTTCTTTTCACTAGACTAGACAAACCCATTTCCTTGAACTGTTCGTATGTTTTAACTTGTTCTTCAAAAGGTTTAGCATTTATGTTTTAGCTCTTTTCTGCTTTATTTCCAGAGTCTGACCAAAACTAGATGTAGTATTCTAAGTATGGTCTTACCAAGGCTTTATAAAGCAGTACTAATACTTCATATGATCTTGATTCTATCCCAATCTAGGATTGCATTGGCTTTTTTTGGCGGCTGCCACACACTACTGGCTCATGTTTAAGTGATTATCCCTTTCACAGTTGCTGTTACTGCTGTTACTGAGCCAGGTTTCACCTAATCTGTGCCTGTACATTTGATTTTTCTTGCCTAAGTGTAAAACCTTACTTTTCTTGAATTTCATTTTATTACTTAGGGCCCAGTGCTCAAGTCTGTTGAGGTGGATCTTGAGTCTGTCTTCCGGAGTGCTGGTTATTCCTGTCAGTTTAGCATTGTCTACAAATTTGATGAGTTCCCCTTCTATTTTGAGCCGTGGGGTGCAGTGGTGAAAGCAGTACTGCAGGCTACTTCTGCTGCCTGCCAGCTGCCTGCATTTTGACAGTTCAATTCTCACCAGCTCAAAGTTGACTCAGTGTTCCATCCTTCCAAAATTGGTAAAATGAGGATCTAGATTGTTGGGGCCAATATGCTGACTCTGTAAACCACTGAAAGAGGGCTATAAAACACTGTGAAGCGGTATATAAGTCTAAGTGCTATTGTTATTGCTGTTCATTCATCTAAATTGTTTTTGAAGATATTGAAGAGAACTGGGTCTAAAATGGAACCTTAGGGTATCCCACTGCTTCCTTCCTTCCATGTAGATGTAGTTCCATTGATGATTACGTGTTAATGCTATTTGACAGTCAATTACAAATACATCTGATGATGATGCTTCCATTCCACATTTTCCTAGCTTATCAAAACATAAATTATGGTCTATTTGTCCAATCCAAAGTATACTATGTTCATTGCATTCCACTAATTTAATCAATTTGTCAAATAATAAAATATGATTTATTTGCCATAATTTTTTTGATAAACTCATATTGGCTTCTGGTTATAACTTTGCTTGCTTCTAGGTGTTCACAGATCTGTTGCTTGACTATCTTTTCCAAGGTATTGATAACTACAGACTGATTAGTTTGTAGTTTGTAGTTTCCTGGGTCTATTTTTTTTAATGGGAAAACATCTGCTCTTTCCAGTCCTCTGGTAATTCCCTGGTGCTTCAGGGTTTTTAAACAATATGGTTCAATGGTTCTGAGATAACATCTGCCAGTTTCTTCAAAACTCTGGGATTTGAACTCATTAGAGTTGACAGATATTCTCTTACCATTTTTTGCTTACTATAATTAGTATTCCTAATCTGTATTTTATGGTTATGTTTTTGGAAGGTTGAGCTGTATTATCCTTTTGAATGAAGACAGATGCAAAGAGTGAATTATGTAGCTCTCTATTGTCCATTACTTTCTTGGCATCTTTTCTCATTAATTGATCGATTGTTACCTTGATTTTTTTCTTGGTTTTTTTCTGTCAATCAATCAGAATAGAGCTAGAAGAGATCTTGGAGGTCTTCTAGTCCAACCCTCTGTTCAGGTAGGAGACTTTATACCATTTTAGACAGGTGGCTGTCCAGTTTTTTTCTTAAAAACCTCCAGTGATCACCTACAACTTCTGAAGGCAAGTTTCTCCTTAATTCTGGGTTGCTTCTCTTCTTGATTAGTTTCCATCCATATAAAAATAAACTTTTTTTTTCCCTTTTTCCTTTCTCACATACCCTAACTTAACTTATAGGGTTGTTGAGGAGAAAAATAAGAAGAGGAAGGAGTAATATGTACATTTCTTTCCTTAGGTTATTTATAAAGTAATAAAGATGGAATTAAAAATAATAAATAAAAAGAAAGCCTATTATGGATATCTTTTAACATGAAGTTATCTGAGTCATTTATCTGGGCTTCTCTGCAGCACATCAACAAATAGCAAACTTCGTTAAAACTGTGTTTTTAGTACGAGAATCATACTCTAGGCAGGGGTACTTAGCCATCCAATCCAATAGTCTCTGCAAGGCAGGGACACCTTATGAATACATTTCAGACAGATGGCTTTCAAAGTTCCACTTGAGTGTGTTTAATGAAAGAGAACCCACTATTTTTCTGCCTAATTGGTTTCATTGCCAAACTGTTCTTAGTGCTAGTAAGTTTCAACTAGAATTTGAGTATTAGAAAAAATTAAATTCATTATATCCTGTCCTCTTATTTAAAATGAGAAACAAGTTTTGATCTTCTTTTATGTGACATCCTTTCAGATATTTGACAAGTGCTATATCATCCCAGTCATTCCCATTCATCATTTTTTTCTAACCATATCCATATCCTTCGCAAGATTTAAGCTCTAATTAGGTTCTCCTCCAAGAAAGGGCACACATTTGGTTAAAAGAAATTTCAGTTCCCAACAGAAATACAATCTCCTTTTCCCCTTGAATCAACAGAGGAAAGATGAAGGGAGGCCGCCCCCGATCTCATGGCCTTCCGTCGGTTACTCAAAACGCACTTATTTCGGCAGGCCGGATTGGCCTAGGGTTTTTAAATTTTAATCGGGTTTTAATCTTTTTTAATACTTGCTTTACATTTTAATTAGAGCCATATTATATTTCAGTTTTTAAATTTTAATATTATTATGTTGTCTCATGTATTGTACCTTGTATATGTGTTTTTATTGGCTGTTCACCGCCCCGAGTCCCTCCGGGGAGAAGGGGGCGGTATATAAATCAAATAAATAAATAAATAAATAAATAAATACTTCATATCTCCACTGTTCTTGTGAGCTTTTTCTTTGCTTTCTCTTCTGGAACACAAAAAGAGGACTCAGGAGAAGCATAAAATTTTTAATTAATAATGTAACTAAAATCCCTAATGAATTCTAGACTCCCTCGCCTTTTCCAGGAAATGTTTGAATCTAACATAACTAATAATATCTTTTGATGACTGTAAAGTTCATGGACTACACTGCAGAATTGTCTTTTATATCCTTAAATATATTTGTTTGTTTATATTTGTTCAATTTATATACCTGCTCAGTTCAACACATTTAAAAAATAAAAAGAAGCAAATATAAATAAGTTAGCAAAACAAGAAGACCATTAAAAACTTAATAAAACAATTAGAATTATAAAAAATATGTTTCTGGTATTCATAAAATGTTAAAAAACCCTTTGCATATTAAGTGATCATTACACATTTATACTGATTTATACAAGCTACTCCAAGAACCATGTCTTTGAGAATGTAATTTTAACTTTTTTTCACTTTTTTCAACCTATTTTGAGAATGACTCCATTAGCAAGAGATATATTTTCCACCTTCAGAACTGGTATATTTTCCACAGCCAATAGCCAATTTGTTCATTTCAACAACCAAATGAAAAATCAGAACCATCCAGGGGTGGGCTGCTACTGGTTCTCCACGGTTCAAGTAAACCCGTAGCTAATTTTATGGCATTTTTATGGCCGGTTCAGTAAACCAGCAAATCCCACCCCTGGCTGGCCCTGCCTGACCCCACCCCGCCCCTCCCAGAAGTCCCTCATGGCCCATTTTGGATCCCAGGTAAGTATAAGGCCCACGCAGAGGTTTGGAGAAGACAAAAAATGGCCTCCCGGAGGCTCTGCAAGGCTGGAAATGGGCCAATTTCCGTACTGTAGAGGGCCTCTGGAGCCCAGGGAGGATGTATTCACCTTCCTGGGGGTTCAAGGAAAGCCTCCAGAGGCCAAGGAGGGAGAAAAACGGGCCTCCTGGAAGTTCCGGAAGGCCAGAAACAGGCCAGATTCTGGCCTCCAAAGGGCCTCGGGAGGGCCTCCGGAGTCCAGGGAGGCCATTTTCGCCTTCCCGGAAGTTCAAGGAAAAGCAGTAGAGAGAAAATAGAACTGCTTAGTTCATTCTTTACTTCTGTCTTCACACAATCAGCAGAAATAGCCTGCAGTATTGCATTGTGCCACTGCGGCTCATAAAGTTATAACCAGAAGCCAACATGGGTTCATCAAAAACTGATCATGTCAAACAAATCTTATTTCATTATTTAATAAAGTGACTAAATTAGTAGATCAGCAAAATGTTGTAGATATACATACTTAGATTTCAATAAGGTATTTGACAAAATAAACCACAACCTACTTCTTGATAAGCTAGAAAATGTGGGATAGACAGCACCATCACCAGATGGATTTGTAACTAGCTGACAAACCATTTTCAATATGTAGTCCTTAACAGAACTACATCCAAATGGAGGGAAGAAAGCAGTGGGGGTATCCCAAGGTTCCATTCTAGACCCAGTTCTCCTCAATAGCTTTATAAATGAGCTAAAGGAGGGAACAGAAGCAGAACTCATCAAATTTGGAGATCACGCTAAGCTGGTAGGAATAGTTAACACTCCAGAAGATAGGCTCAAGATCCAGGAGGATCTTGACAAACTTGAACACCGGGGCCTATCTAATAAAATGAAATTCAATGTAGATAAATTTTAATGTGTTATACTTAAGCAAGAAAAACCAATTGTATAGATACAGACTAGGTGAAATTTGGCTCAGTAGCACTAACTGTGAAAGGGGCACCAAGCCGAAAATATCAGAGCTGACAACAGCTTTATAAAGACTTAGTAACGCCACACTTGGAATACTGCATCCAATTTTGGTCATCAGAACATTAAAAAAAAATGAGACTCTGGGAAGAGTGCAGAGAAGAACAACAAGGATGATTAGGGGACTGGAAGCTAAAACATATGAAAAATGGTTGCAGGAATTGGTATGTCTAATCTAGTCTAGTGAAAAGAAGGACCAGAAGAGACATGATAGCAGTGCTCCAATATTTGAGGGGCTGCCACAAAGATGAGTGGGTTGATCTATTTTTCAAAGTAAAACTAATTGAGGAGAAAAGCAACCTAGAACTAAGGAGAAATTTCCAAACAGTGAGAACAATTAATTAGTGAAATGGTTTGCCTTCAGAAGTTGTGGGTGTCCCATCACTAGAAGCTTTTAAGAACAGATTGGACAGCCATTTGTCTGAAATGATATAGGGTCTCCTGCTTGAGGAGGAGGAGGTTGAACTAGAAGATTTCCAAGGACTCTTCCAACTCTGTTATTCTATGTTCTAGGCTTGCAGAAGTTTCATTATCCAACTAGGTAATATCACCAGTGCCTTTATTATATGCTACATTGTGTCTGTAACTTCCCCATAATATGTTGAAGAAATTACTAAATTAGAAAATGAGATGATGATAATCTGGAATGGTTAACTCCTGACAAATCTGTAGTGACTTTCAATAATTTCATTATTTTCAAGATGTCTCAGATTGGTCATTTTGATTGTACTGAAGGCCAATGCATAACTTGCTATGGATGTAACATTATTGTTTTCCTGCTTGAAAATGGTAGCTGAACTGTAGTGGTAATTTTACTATATCTCACAAGAGAGCCAAAGCATTTTTTTTAAATAGGATATTTGGGATGTTAACAACACAAAAAAATATACATATACATATACATATGCATATACATATACATCACTCTGAGAAGTACAAGGCCGAAGACAGAAGCCTGAAGATGATGAATGAGACTTCATCGAAACGTCGCCTAAATATTTCCAACTCTACGCGGGAGAAAACCCGAAGAACCAAAGATCCATATATATATATATATATACATACATACATACATACATACATAAATACATACACACTCTCTCTCTCTCTCTCTCTCTCCAAAATGCATTTGAATGTTTATTTGAATAATTTGGTTTATGGATCACCATTTCCTGGGGAAAAAAGGTAAGCTTCAGAGTGAATGCATTATGCAAATTTGATAACATGTTTTTGGTCCAGCTATGATAAAATTGATAGAGGGCATTAAACAAAAATTCAGAAGAAACAGCTTTAGATGAAATTATACAGTATGTCCCGAGATAGAAAAGAATGAACAACGAATGAATTGGTTTGTTTATCAGGTTTATTCATCCACTTCACAAAAAGAGAATGTGGGAGACTTACATTTTGTAGAAATGTAAAGTAAGGAACAAAAAAATAAAATAAATATATAGAATACCGAAGAGAGTAAAAGTAACGTAAGAACAAAAATAATAAAAAGTACTAAATTACTGAGACCAACCAAAGATTGATCAGAACAACCGCCACAGGATCTAGCTACTATCTGTTTAGCCTAGTTTTGATAGCTAATATAGTCAACTGTCCTTTCTCCCTAGGATTCCTTAATGGCAGGTAAGACAGCCATTGCTTTCATATTATTGTTCTGTGACCAAATGAAATAGTTGTGAAAAGCTGACATAATAAAATGATAATATTACATAGGCCTTTTCTTTTAAATTCTCATTTATATTGTTTATAAGATTGTTATCTTGTCTTTCATTCAGAAATTCCAGCAACATGCACAGTACTCCCTCCCAAGCAGTTAATTTTTTTATTATTTCCTTCAAGTACAAATGATTTTGATGGCATTAAGAACAAATTGCGAGTCAATAGACAAAGAAAGGCAGAAAATTCTATTAAACTTGCTCTTAATCTGAACTGTAGAAATCTGCTGTGATAAATTACAAAGTAATTGTAATTTATAAGGAGTGATTAAAATGTCAAATATTGTCATAACTGATAGACAGCTGCTTTACATTTTAAAGAATATAAAATCTTTGGCAAAAGAAGCAAAAGGGCTCCTATTTCTAAGACCTATGTTCCAACATTCATCCTCTATATTCCAGGGATGGGATTCAAATTTCTTAACAGCTGGTTTTATGGGCGTGGCTTAATTTGTGGACATGGCATGGTGGTCATGTGACTGGGTGGGTGTGGCTTGGTGATCACATGACTAAGTGGGCATGACCAACTTAATGTCACATCAAGGGGTGCCTCGCCTGACCCCTCCCCTCCCAGCCATTCCTTGTCACACCCAGCCTCAATCTATCTATAGTTCTGTAAAAATGTTGTTCATCTTTTTGTGACTTTATTATCTATGTGCTATAGCTGTACTTTCATGGACCACTGAAAGGAGGAAATGGCTCACATGCTTTGCCCAAGAGGGTGATAGGCAACAGACTTTTAAGGGGCTGTCAGAAAGAAGGGGGGCAATGTATTTTCCAAAGAAGCAAAAGGCAAAACAAGAAGCAATGGATGGAAGTTGAACAAAGAGAGAAGCAACCTAAAACTAAGAAGAAACTTCCTGACTGTAGGGACGGCCTAGGGCAGGAAAAGTACTGGCTGGTGGTGGTGGGAGGGGGCGGAGGGGGCATGTCTCCACTCACCATCCAGTTCAGAGGTCCGGAATGGGAAAGCATCAGTGACATCAGTTTTCTCGTCCCTCTCAGCACTCTGCTCTGCTGCTTCCCCCACGGCCCCATTGATCGCTGCCACGGGAAAGCACAGGAAAAACGAGCAGAAACATAGCTCTCACAGGGCAAAAGAATGGAGATCGAAGAAGGCACAGGCAAGAGAAGATGGAAGCTGCCGCCTTTGAAAACTGCCGCTTTCTGTTGCATGTGCCTTCCGATCTCCGCTCTTTCGCCTCAGCGAGAGCTATGTTTATGCTCCCTTTCTTTTCCTGTGCCTTCCTCAGGCAGTGATGGATGGGGCCTTGGGGGGGGGGGGGCAGCAGAGACATCAGGGCTGCTCTCCCCCCTCAATAAGCCAGGCCTGGAGGAACGCGAAGAAGTGCAGGCGAGCGCTGGAGAAATCTGAATTGGAAATTCCAACACACATTTCCAACGCACTCTCCTCTGTCCTGAAGTAGGACTGAGTGGGGGGAAAGAAGCAGGGGAAAGGGTAGGAGGGAAGGAGAAGCCTGTCTGGCTTTTCTTTGGCATGGGATGGGGTGGGGGGAGACCAAATGCCCAGACCAAAAGACCGCTGAGGAAGACGGGCTCCTAATAACCAGCCTGTTTGTGCAGGTGAGAGCTTTGTTGGGCTCGATACCCCCGCTTTGGCCTCCACATAGGGAGGGACCCTTCTCTGCTTGGAAGCGGCGGGAGAAACCTGGAGCTTAGCCTGTGGGGGGCTCTTCTTGTGTGCAGGCCAAAGGGTGTGTCTTGTGTGTTGCCTGATTATTAGGAGCCTGTCTTCCTCGGTGCTTCCAGCCTGGCCCTCCTTCCCTCCCCCAACTCCAGGCAGCCACACCTGGCAAAGGACAGAGAGGTTTCCTGACTTGGGGGAGATATGAAATGACAGGAAACCAGATTGGGGGGCTCTGCTTTCCTTCCATTTGAGGGGGAACCGGTTACTCCCTGTCCAGATCTTCCCAGTCTCCAGGCCCCTCTTTCTTTCCAAAGGATGAGAGAGGTTCCTCCTTTTCCTTTGCTCTGCCCCACGATTATGATTAAGCATTTATGATTTTGTTATAATTAAATAATATATATAAGTTTTTAATATTAAATTTATATTTAATATAAAAAATAAAACATTTATATTAAATATTTTTTTTAAAAAAAAAGTCATATTAGTGGTCTTTGGGATTTAAAAGTATGAGTTTGGTGGTCCCTGAGGTCCAAAAGGTTGGCGACCCCTGCCTTAGAAGACCCAAAACATCATGCGGGGGGGCGGAGGCAGCACACACACCCTGCTCCTCCCTGCCCGTTTTTGGCTTTGCAAGCCTCCCTGCACTTACCTGGGAGCCAAAACCAGGTGCATGGGGACTTCTGGGAGGCACGGGGTGGGCGGGGCCAGCTGGTCTTCGAAACTACCGGTTTGCTGAACCAGATGTACAATTAACATCCGGTTTGCCTGAACTGGCCCGAACCAGTAGAATCCCACCCCTGCTATATTCTCAATTGCAAGGAGGAATACCACTTTACTGTTTAAATTGATTTCAGGTGGCATTATTTTTTCAAGGTTACTTTGCTTAATGTAACATTGTTATAAAAATCATGTATATAAATCATTGTATTGGCTGTTAAGAGAACCAATAATAAGCAAATACATATTTATAATGCTAAATAAAATGAAATCATTAAGAAATGTTTAAGAACTCCTACCAGGTCACTGCCAAATCATGTACTTTCAATGTGTTGCTCAATTTATATATTCCAGACTTCAATGGCCGCACACATTTTTTTGCACAAGCAAGGTATGGATTTACTTGGATACCTTCAGGAAATTCTGAATCCTTAAATCAAATAGAATAAGAAAAATTAAAATTAATTAATGGTATTCATTCAGATTTTTAAGACATATTTATTCATAGGTTTATAAAAGTGCTTTCCACTGTTGTTTGGTTTGTTGATTGTCTCTACTGAACAGAGTCTTAGAATGGGATGACATGTACGTTTTGTGAATTATATTAATTATATTAATATTCAATTTTCCATTGAGTGTGATAATGAAAATTGTTTCTATCTATTGTGTAAACAAAGAGGGCTGAAATATTTCTTACATCCTAGGAAGCAAGATAATATCTGTAAGGAACTCAGGAATACATAGTGTGTATCTCACAACAACAGTCCTGGGAGGTAGGCTGGGCTGACAGCAAATGATGAGCCCAAAGTCATCCAGTGAGCTTCCAAGGCTGAGGAAAGGTTAGAACCTCTCTATTCCTAATTAAATACCTTAATCACTATACTTCACATAAAATTGAAAGGAATCTCAGAGATTGGGTGGTGAAGATGGATAAGCAGGTAGAGGTTGATCATCATCATCATCATCATCATCATCATTTCCAATTCATCACCCCTCTCATTAAGGTACTCATTAAGGAAATGGTTGCTTCATTTCATTTAATGGTATGACTGTTCTGGGGTCCATTCAGTGGGATCTGAGCATCCCATAAACCTTTTAACAGGGAATTATTAAAATATGCAGGCTACCTGAAATTGTGTTACAAACTAGTGTGCCTAATGTTGAACTGAATCACATCCAATAATAAAAGATATTTTCCTGTTGGATGCAATTCATTGTAATGAACAAAATAGGATCCTCCATGTAGGTTTGATTCATGTCCTTCCTGGTTTCTTTGGGTACTAGGTAGTATATGAGTAGCTTGATCAGGGAAACTGTTGATGTTTCTTTAAGCTTTACGCTGCTTATTTTAAAAAAATGTAGAAGCAGCTCTCCCTTGGTCCAATAGGCTTTTTTAAATAAATATTGCCTGGATTGCATATATCTGATCTTGGATGGACGGAGTGCATTCCTCTTGGTCCTGTTAGACCAGGGATGTGAAACTTGTGGCCCGCAGGCCGGATGTGTCACTTGCTGGCCCCATCCCCACTGAGTTTAGCAAAGGGGGAAAAGTCCCAATACATCACATGATACTGCCGTGATGACACTCGTGTTAGACCTTCAAAGATAGTTAATCCTATTGGTATAATATTTGTAGATATCTATACTACTTATTTAGTAATTCTACACCTATTTGTGTGGGCGGTTGCAGCCAATAATCATGTAGTAGTTTAAATGGTTCATTCCAAATCCAGGACTGTGATTCTACTATCATAAATAATATAGCTCAAATTCTAAATCTATTACTGGAATACTACTACCACTACCACTCCTGATACAACTGGCTCCAAGTGTTTAAAAGAGCTCTGAAAACCTCCTCTTTTCCCAGGCTTTGGGCTATAGTTGGTGGGTGGATCCTGTGCATTTTAATGGTTACTTTTTATGGTGTTTGGTGATTTTTTTCTTTACTTGTATTTATTATGTCCTGTCTGGACTCATTTGGTAGCCTTATAAACTTGTAAAATAAATTTGTATTTATTTATTTATATTTTACTTATTTATATTTTATAAATAAGAACATCCATACCTTTGGATATTTCTTGCTCATCTGTTTTGCTGAATCTTTGGCTGAATCATGTGGATTAACAGCAGAATGCACTTTCTGTTCCCTGGCTTCTCTAAGTGCCCTTTGGGAAGGTCCCTCTAATCCAGCCTCTCTATCACACCAATGACCCACTATAAGGCACAAACAATTTATTACAGAGAAGTATAGAAATTTAATGGAAAGAACATTATTTCAATTACTTAAGAACTTGTTTTTTTACTGCCCATTTAGACAGAACGTTTTTTTTTGTTCCAGGAATGGTAAACCACAATAGAAATTGTAATTTCTTTTCTATCAAATTATAAAAAAATCTAAGTTGTATTGA
This sequence comes from Bungarus multicinctus, assembly GCA_023653725.1. Classification (NCBI taxonomy): domain Eukaryota; kingdom Metazoa; phylum Chordata; class Lepidosauria; order Squamata; family Elapidae; genus Bungarus; species Bungarus multicinctus. The sequence goes on from CM042836.1 coordinate 164,843,078, forward strand.
GATCTAAATAGGTACTATAAATCCAATTATTCAGAACATAATCTAGATTTCAGTACCAAACTAGAAAAAAGGAGATTGGTTATTTATTTATTCATTTGTTTGTTTGTTATTTGTTGTTTGTCAGTTTTATGTAGCTCTCCATCTCACAATCAAGTGACTCTGGGTGTCATACAATAAAGCTAAAGAACAGATAATTAATAAATAGTAAAGCAATATTCATTATTAAAAACTATAAAAGGAAAGCTAAAAAAGAAGAAATATTAGGCAAGGAGGTAATAATAATAGTAAAACCACCTCAAAATATATTATGGGTAGGTACATACTACATGGCAATATCTACTATACACCAGATATATTATAGAATATAACTCATCGATCAATCAATCAATCAATCAATCAATCAATCAGAATAGAGCTGGAAAGGAATTAGAGGTCTTCTAGTCCAATCCCGTTTTCAAGCAGGAGACGTTATACCATTTCAGATAAGTGGCTATCCAATGTTTTCTCAAAAACCTTGTATTAGCTTTTTGCCTGCTGTCACACACTTCTGGATCATGTTTAAGTGATCGTCTACTAGGACTCCAAGAAACCTTACACAGTTACTGTTTTTGAGCCAGGTTTTGCCGATTCAGGACTCATACCTTTGCTTTTTCCTGCCTAAGTGTAAAACCTTGTTTTTCTCCACATTAAATTTCATGTTGTTGGATAGGGCCCATTGTTCCCACCAGCTTAGTGTCATCTGCAAATATGATTTCCCCTTCTATTCCCTCATCTAAGTCATTAAGCTATCTGTCTGCTGTGACGCGCTTGTCACATCCCGTTCCCCGGGTGGTTTGAGCAATCGGGCCCTGGGCCTTCAGGCTGATGTTATGTAACGCCAGGTCCGTCATAAATAGGCCCCCCCCTCATTTATGATTTGATCTGTGGGGGGGGGCGGACCTGGTGGGTATTACCGAAACCTGGCTGGGCCCAGAGGGAGGAGTCCCTCTTGTAGAAATGTGCCCAGCCGGGTTTCGTGTCTTTCATCAGCCGAGGACCCAGGGGAGGGGTGGGGGTGTTGCGATGATTATTAAGGAAGATCTATGTCCGAGGGAATCCACTGTCTCTCAGACGACTGGATGTGAATCTCTTTTCGTGAAGTTCGGTTCCAAGGTACAGATGGGCTTGTTGGTCGCATACCTGGCTCCCTGCTATGCGTCATCTGCCCTGCTTGAGCTCCTTGAGGTTATAGCCGGCATAGCGGTTGGAACCCCCAGGCTTATGGTCATGGGGGACTTCAACCTGCCCTCTGCCAGCGGTACCTCGGGGATTGCTCAGGAGTTCATGGCTTCCATGACAGCCATGGGCCTGACCCAGTTAATTCGGGACCCTACTCACGTGGGAGGTCACACCCTGGATTTGGTTTTTGTCTCTGATCAGTGGCAGAGTGATCTGGGTATAGGGGATGTAGCTTTAGAACCCCTGTCATGGTCAGATCACTTGCTCCTAAGGCTCGACTTCCGTTCCGCACCCCCCGACTGCAGGGAGGCGGGGCCATTAAAATGGTACCGCCCCAGGCGCCTGATGGACCCAGATAGGTTCCTGATGGAGCTTGGGCCACTTCCCGAAGCTCACACACATGACTTGGTTGAGGGCTTGGTTGCCACCTGGGATAGGGTGGCTGCTGAGGCCCTTGACCGGATCGTGCCCTTGCGGCCTCTGACCCGGCACCGATCCCAAGTGGCTCCTTGGTTTTCTGAGGAGCTAAGGGAGATGAAGCGCTGGAAAAGACGCCTAGAGAGTAGTTGGAAGGCCAGCCGCTCTGAGTCTGACCGAACACTATTACGTTCTTATATTAAGACATATTTAGTGGCGATAAGGATGGCGAGGAGGACCTACCTCTCCACCCTTATTGCGTCCGCAGAAAACCACCCAGCCGCCCTGTTTAGGGTGACCCGCTCCCTCTTGGAGGTAGAGGCGCGGGAAGATCCCTTGCAGGGACGAGCTGAGGAGTTTTCTAAGTTTCTGCAGGACAAAATCGCTCAGATTCGGAATGAGCTGGACTCTGACTGGGCATCTCGGTGCGGGAGGGCGGGGGTGGATATCGGTGAGGTCAACTGGGTTGAGTTCGATCCTGTTACCGTAGAGGACGTGGACAGAATACTGAGTGGACTGAATGCTACCACCTGTTTGTTAGACCCATGTCCCTCCTGGCTGGTCTTGGCCACCCGGGAGGTGACTCGAGGCTGGTTCCAGGGCATTATAAACGCTTCCTTGAGAGAAGGGTTTTTACCCGCCTCCTTGAAGGAGGCGGTGGTACGACCTCTCCTCAAGAAACCATCCCTGGACCCAGCATTGTTATCAAATTACCGTCCTGTCTCCAACCTTCGCTTTGTTGCGAAGGTTGTAGAGACTGTGGTGGCATGTCAGTTCCCGCAGTACCTGGATGAAGCGAGTTATCTCGACCCCCTCCAATCGGGCTTCAGACCCGGGCACAGCACAGAGACGGCATTGGTCACGTTGATGGATGATCTCTGGAGGGCGCGAGACAGAGGTTGTTCCTCTGTCCTGGTCCTGTTAGATCTATCAGCAGCTTTTGATACTGTCGACCACAGTATCTTGTTGCAGCGATTGGAGGGGTTGGGGGTTGGAGGCACCGTGTTGCGGTGGTTCTCCTCCTTCCTCTCCGACCGTTCGCAATTTGTGTTGACAGGGGGACAGAGATTGACCTCAAGGCCCCTGCTTTGTGGGGTGCCTCAGGGGTCGGTACTCTCGCCCCTATTGTTCAACATTTATGTGAAACCGCTGGGTGAGATCATCCGTGGCTTTGGGGTGGAGTTCCATCAGTACGCTGATGATACTCAGCTGTACATCTCCACCCCAGGCCACCCCAACGAAGCCGTCGAAGTGATGACCCGGTGCCTGGAGGCCGTGCGGGATTGGATGGGTCGTAACAGGCTTCGTCTCAACCCGACCAAAACCGAGTGGCTGTGGTTTCCTGCTCCCAGATACAGTCAGCTTGTTCCTTCGCTGACCGTGGGGGGAGAGGTATTGACCCCTGTGGAAAGGGCGCGCAATTTGGGTGTCCTCCTGGATGTGCGGCTGTCCTTGGAAGAACATATTGCAGCCGTCGCCAGGGGGGCTTTTTATAAGATTCGTTTGATCTACCAGTTGCGGCCCTTTCTGGATCTGGACGCACTTCGCACGGTCACTTCCGCCCTCGTCATCTCCCAATTGGATTATTGCAATGCTCTCTACATGGGGCTCCCCTTGAAGAGTCTCCGGAGGTTGCAGTTAGTCCAGAATGCGGCCGTGCGAATGATTGTGGGCGCCCCCCGGGACGCCCACGTAACACCACTTCTCCGCGGACTGCACTGGCTTCCTGTGGCCTTCCGGATTCGATTCAAGGTGGTACTGTTAGTATTTAAAGTGCTCCATGGCTCGGGACCTGGTTACTTACGGGACCGCCTGATGCCACCAACAACCTCCCACCGCCCAGTACGCTCCCACAGGGTCGCCCTACTTGGGGTACCGCCACCTGATCGTTGTCGGCTGGCGGCCCCGAGATTACGTGCTTTCTCTGTGGGAGCCCCCCTCCCTTTGGAATTATCTCCCCCCGGAGATACGAGCCATGTCAGACATCCTAACCTTCCGGCGTGCAGTTAAGACCTTATTTTTTAAACTGGCCGGCCTAGCCAATTAAGGGTTTTTTGGGATTTTTTCAAAGTTTAAATTTTAATAAGGGTTTAATTTTTTATCTGATGGGACTCAATCATATATTTATTTTAATTCTGATTTTAATTTCTGTTTAACTGTATCTATTTTATATGTTTAGTCTGTACACCGCCCCGAGTCCCTTTTTGGGAGAGGGAGCGGTATAGAAATACGAAAAATAAATAAATAAATAAATTTATGAAGATATTGAAGAGTAGGTCGGAACTTTGTAGAACCCCACTGCTTACTTCCCTCCATATAGATGTAGTACCATTGACGACTCGTTGAGTACAGTTTGTCAGCCAATTACAAATCCGCTTAGTGGTATTGCTGTCTATCCCACATTTTTCTAGCTTACCAAGAAGTAGGCTGTGGTTTACTTTGTCAAATGCTTTGTTGAAGTCTAAATATACTACGTCCACAGCATTTTGCTGGTCTACTAATATAGTCATTTTGTCAAATAATGAAATAAGGCTAGTTTGGCATAATCTGTTTTTAACAAACCTGTGCTGGCTAGTAGTTATTAACTTATTTGTTTCTAAATGTTCACAGATTGGTTTTTATTATTTTTTCCAGTATCTTCCCAGCTATTGATGTTAGGCTGATTGGTCTATAGTTTCCTGGGTCTGTTTTTTTTCCCCTTCCTTTTTTGAAGATGGGAATCACATCAGTTCTTTTCCAATCCTCAAGTATTTCACCAGTGCTCCAGAATTTTTTAAAGATATGGTACAATGGTTCTGAGATAATATTGCCAGCTCCTTCAAAACTCTGGGATGTAATCCATCAGGTCCCAGTGATTTATATTCATCAACATCAGACAGGTATGTTCTTACCATTTTTTTTGCTTATTTTTATTTTTTTTACAGTTATGCTTTTGGTAGGTTGGGCTGTAATTTTTTTATTTATAACTTTTATTGCTTTATCAATATATAAAATACAAATAAAAATAGGAAATTAAGGGAAGAAAAAAAGAAAGGGGGGAAGATAAGAGTACAAGAAAAGAAAGAAAAAGGTGTTGACTTCTAACTCTTTTTGGCACAGTACAAGATAGCAACATTACAACCTAAACTGTTTACTTTTACACATTAGTATATAACTAGCCATTTCTATACCAACAAATCTATTTAATCAGCAAAGCCAAAGCCAAAGTTTCATTATTTTTCCTCAAAAGCAGAAAATCCAGAAGTAATATCCAAATAAAAAACATAAATATATTTTCCTCTTTGAATAGAACAATCAATTTAACCATTACTGCTTTCTCTTCCTTGCTGTTGAAATAATGTATTTCTATTTGCACTTAATAATCTTTATCAACTATCACCATTTATATTAACAAAATTTACTGTATTCTTTCAGATTTTTTAACCTTAAAGGAAAAAAATATTTTTTCTCATCCAAACACTAACCTTTCTTTAAAAAAATTTCTAAAATTAAAATATTCTAATGCCTATTTTTTTTAACTTCCTCTTAGCATACATACTTTAAAATTCACCTTCAGATCAATAAAATACCAACTAACTCCAATTAACTTAGATCACTCCCACCAAGTTACCCTCACAGAATATTTTTTTCTTCTTGTATACAGCACTAGTGCGTCGCTCAGCATTCTATTCTGTTGAGACAGCGAGCGAGAAGAAGCTTTATCCTCTACCCCCTACTACCTCATTTCCTCCGCACACCACCACTTCACTTTGTGGCTTTCGCATCGATGCATCGCACAGCCTCCTGCTTCGTTGAGGTGGTGAATAAGGAAAAAAAACTTCATCCTCTACCCTCCACTGCCTCGTTCTATCCTCCACACCCTGCCTCCTGCTCCGTTGCAGCTGTGAAAAAAAAATAAAACCTACCCCAAAAATAACCCCTTGTGCTTATTTTGGCAATCTAAAAATATAAGACCAGGGAAACACGGTAGTCCTTGAAAATGATTAAGAAATGAAAGGCACAACTTACTGTCCATTTGAAAAAGAAACTCCAGAATGGCTACTTCTTCAACCAGAAATTGATTACAGCCCCACCCCCTAGTACACCTAGATCCTTCTCACAGATATTACTTTTGAGCCAGGTATCACTATTTTGCATCTATGCATTTGTTTTTTTTCTGTCTAAGTTGAACCCCACCAGCCAGCTTTCGCTACACAAGCTGCTTCAAAGTGCAGCTCCTGAAGCTACTTGCAGAACTTTTGCTATATTGGAGGAACTAGTTTTGGGTTCAATGGAGATCATCCTTCTGAGTCCTGACATATAGATCTAATTGTTATTACAAACAAATCCAGTTTAAAAGATCTACTGCCTGCCTCCGCATCCCTGTCTTCTCAGGAGTATCCTTTCTGGGGTGGGGGTAAAATTGGTCAGTTTCAAGAAAGGGGGTTGTCTTAAAATATTGCATTCAAGGTTGTATGAGAATTCATCTGACAAATTTTAGGAGAATTAGGAAGTATAGATGATATAAAAAAAAAAACAGGAAACTGATCTGATGTGAAGTTAGGGTTCACACTTCTCCAATGCTCCCAAACTCCCAATAAGTTTGTGTATTTATTCATTGCTCCCTCCAAGAAATGCCTCCATCATTCAATGTTGTTTTTATAGCTAGCAATTCTCTATTGAAATTATTGTTACTTTCAGCTGGGAAAAGAAATTAGAATAAAATGCAGAAGACAAGAGGTTCCTCCTCTGTGCCAAAGCCTGAGGGAAAACAGTTCCAAATAAAGGTCAAGGCATCAATTTGCACAACAAAGGAGCAACTAAAATCCAGATGTCTAAATAACAGCTGAGAGTAAAAGAAATCCTTCAAACCCTGAAAGATGGCTTGCTCTTTAGGGTATCGGTTAAATTGGTTCCCTTTTATCAGAAGTTTTCTGAGCTGTCTTGTGCATTTTGCAAAATTACGGATGAGTCTTTTATTAAAAAATGCAAATCACCGAACAATGTATATTTTTCACATTTTAGATGTTTACCATATAAAAACCTACTGCACCTTAGTGGGATTTATCTGTACGATTCTGCAGAGATCCAATAATCCAAATGGTTACATGGATTATTTGGATTATTGGGCTACAACAGGCATTTTTCCAACTTAGTAAAAAAAAAAAAAAGACTGGGTATGTGGGAAAAATACATTTCTGATGTTAATTTCATGTAAGGATGGAACTAGTATAAAAAATTAGGATGTCATCCTAGTATAGCTATACATTTATCTAAAATATTGGAAATCTGGAAAAAACTCAAAGTAATTAACCAATCCATAGGGCATTACTGTGGATATCAAAAGCTATTAAATATCAATGGATATCTACAATTCACATGCATTCTTCTTAAGACCAACATAGCAAAAACACAATATCTTTTGAAGGTAACTCAGCAGATTTGAAATAAGAGGTATTGTGTGATAGTCTAATGGATATAGAGTTCAGGTCTCTAATCAGGCATAGCTCTCAACAAATTCTTTCTTTCTTTTTTCTTTTACTAAAAATGTAGACAAAGTTGCCGGGGATCCCAATGCCCTTAGTCATTCATTGAGATTTTCTGCATAATGTAGTATAAAACAGCATTACTTTTAGACCATTTAAGTCTATGTATATTGTAGATTATTTAAATGGTGTATAAATTTAATATGTAGAGAAATATTAAATTTTTAGAAATATGCATGATACCATGAGATGCAAACGTTATCTCTTAAGCTTTTACTTTTGGTTCATAACTAAATATTTACCTTTCATCACTGGAATGTGAATCTTGTTTCCAGATTCCAAGCTTTGTAAAGTCGCTTGCAAGCCAGTAATCTGAACAATGAAAGAAAAAGCTATCAAGAACCCTTAGAAAATCAGAAATAATATATGACCTTAAGTATAAAATATTTCAATATAGTTGAGACTCTCAGAATACTAATTAGATTACATATAATATCTTAACACTTCAGGAAATCCATCTAGATTAAAAATTGTCCTGTGGCATAGAAAGAAAGAAATGGTAACAATTTCTGCCTCTCCTCATCACCTTTCATGCAAAAAGAATTTGTCACTCAAACCTGCATCTGGAACAGAACCCTAAGATGCACAGTGATCAAATATGATCAAGTTCCTGGAATCAAAAAGCCATAATGGAACCTATAATTCTTTCCACTTTGCCTTTCTTATGCATCTGAGCAGCTTGGAGACCTGTCTTTGTTGAGCAGAAATTATACAATCTCAACTGTAAAGGAACTATGTCTGATCATATTCTGTTTAGGAAAAACAACTACAAAATTGTTGAGTTCAAAGGGGCTGTTTAGTCATTAAATATAATCCTTTGACCACTGCAGGAATCCAATTTAAAGAATTAACAATAGATACCAGCCTCTTTTATAACAATAGAAGATTCAGCCTTTGTTAGATATTCAGCAAATAGGTGATCATCTCCTCCATCTGTAATTGGCTTCATTGTCAAACAATTCTGTTAGAAGCTTCTTCTAATACTTAGTCAAAACATCTTTGTTGATTTATTCTATACATTATTCTACATCATAATTTTCAGATGATAAAGAACATTTTCTATGTGACATCCTTTAAAGAGCTTAAGGACATCCTTGAAAAGAGTTAAAATGTTAACTCACTGAACCAGTTGAACTGCATCTTAGGATACTGAGGGAATTAGGTGATAGTGGCTGAATTCTTATGTATTACCTCTAAGAAAACTGGAGAATTGTGCACACGACTGAATAGAAATAGAATCATAGGACTGGAAGGTCCCTTGGGAGCTTCTACTCAAACCTGCCTGCCCAAGGCAGGAGTCCTGATTCCATCCCAGACAAATGATTGTCCAGTAAATCCCCTCCTCTAGGTCAGTGATTCCCAACCTTTCCAGCTTGGCATACCAGCAGGGAGAGGAGATGGTTCTATGTGAGTGGCAGGCCCACCCACACACATGCGCACAGGTCCATTTGTGTGAGCCATACAAGGGCAATCAACCGCTGCTCGTGCAAGTGGAACTGCATGCACAGGGTGCTCACTGCTTGCGCAGCCCAGTTAGGAACAATCTGCAGTCCAGGGTTGCTCTAGGTCATTTATGAAGATGTTGAAGAACATTGAAGAACTTCTGAATGGAAGCAAATAATGTCTCTGCCTTCAATGTGGGAAAAGAGAAAGATGCAGCAAACCAAAAACTGATCACTGTAATTTGGGTTATGATCTATTCTAAAATCCTTTCTGATATTGAGAAGGCATTGATATATTAAGAACATTCTAGACCAGATCATAAAGCAATCCATATGCCTGAATCTACACCCTGAAAAATATGCAATTACCAGAAATTAACATGGTAGTTTGTCTTAGCAGACAAATAGATTCATAGATGCAAAGATGATGCAAATGTTCAACAGCTCTTCAAATATCAAAAATACCTGTTTGTTCTCATTCCAGAAAGCAGAACATGGAATAGTCAGTTTATATTATAAGATAGCTTCTGACTGAATATTAGAAACAGTAATCACAGTTACTCAGTGTGGTGAAGGGATCCCATTAATTGAATACACTGAAGTAGAATCTAATTAACCACTTGTCTAGGATGCCTTTAATTGGATTCCTGCACTGAACAGGGCTTAAGTCTTGATGGACTAAACAGTCATTTCCAACTTTATGATTCTTGTACTATTATATTAACGTCCTCACCCCTTCCTTCACATCATATCTCAAAATGATGGCACTTATGGAACTTCCGGTTTGAGCTTCTTCGGCGACAGTCAGAAATCTGCAATCGTGTGTGGTTTCAATCTGTGCTCGTCGCTGGAGTGCCCTGAGCCAGCTGGTTTTGGGGCTAAGCCACCCTGTAGAGATGGTGAAGAGGGGGGAGACTGCCAGTAGGGTAGAGGAGAGCCGCATCTCTCCTCCCCAGCTCGCCTTACTCCCTTTCCCGAAGGTGGTTGTAGCGGTGGTCAGAAATGGCCACCTCAAAGAAGAACTCGACCGGAAAAGAATGTGCAGGAGGAAGATAAGAAGAGAAAGTTTTGGTTGACCGGGTTGAACTGAAAAAAACAACAACGTAAGGTACCCTGGAATTTGAATTATAAAAAATAACATTGTTCCCAAAGAAGATTTTGAAGCAGCGAAGGAGAGAGGGAAGGGAAAGGATTTGGCTTTTTTTTTAATTCCATTCCTTATACTGACAGCTAAAAGATTTAAGTAAGAAATTGACAAAAATCCACTTTGACATCAATAAGCATTTAAGCTGAAAATAAAATGTCAAAGTGATAATACAGATTTTTGGATACTCAAAAATCTTTAAAAGAAGGAGAGAAAAGGAAAGAATAAGAATAAAGAATAAAAGGGTGGGATCTAGAAAAATGGAGGAGACTGCCTGGAACTAAAGGAACTTACAGTGAAACTTTAACAAGATTCCTAAAGATACATTCTAACTGAAATTTTGTAACAAAGTAACAGAATCCCAGGAAGAGAAAGTGGAAAAAAGAAGCAAGAAGGAACAGCTTTGGATTATTTGGATTACTTGGTGATTTTTGGATTTTTGGCTACTGGATTTAAATGACTAAAGTCAATCGGGTGGTTATTTAAAAGTGTTTAAAATGGCATCACTTTTGGAAGAACTGAAAATGGAACTTAAAAAATACAAAGAAGATGCACAAAAAGGAAGAGGTTCTTTTGGCTTCATATTTCAATTTTTAGAAATGGAGATCTGGAACTATGAGAAACAACAAGAAACACTTGTAGAACAAGAAGGTCGGGACCAAGAAGCCATCTTTAATGATCAAGTAATTTTATGTGGGGAAAAAAAAGGAAAGGGAGGAAAGAGAGTGGAAAGTTTAAGATTTGAAAAGATAACCAAAAAAAGAATAGTTTGAAAAATAATTACAATATTAGGAAGCAACAGAAGAGAGGATTACAGAAGAGAGAATTAGAAGTAGAGAGACAAGGGGGCAAAAAGGGGAGGGAGAAGAAGAAGGGGAAGAAGGAAAGGAAAAGAAGTTATAAAGGACAGGAACAGGATATAGAGAAACAGAGATAACGTACAAGGATTAAAGGTATAAGCCTATTTAGAGACAATGGGTGAAAATTTAATTGAAAAAGGGATTTCTGCAAAGGTACATAAGATAGTATTGTTATATTAGAAATAATTTTAGAAAATATGAAACAATGTATGATTAAAATGATGGATAAAATACTTATTGTAATGCAATGGAATGTCTGTTTATAAATAAATGAAATAAAGAGAATGAGAGAATGAAATTAGGAAAGGATGGGAACATGTTATTTATTATTAATGATTTATAAAAATATAAGAGAAACATGAAAAAAAGAATTAATTATGGAAAGTTTATAAGTGTTCCCAAGGAATTATGATACTCAATTGAAAAGAAATGTTAAAGAAATTAAGATTGTAATTAATATTAATGATAGAATTGAATTGGAATGGAATGAGTGTTTTATTTACTATTGTTTTATATATATGTATATATATATATGTATGTATGTATATATATATATGTGTGTGTGTGTGTGTGTGTGTGTGTGTGTGTGTGTGTGTGTGTGTGTATGTGTGTATATATATATGTGTGTATATATATATATTTGCGTGTATATATATGTGTATGTATGTGTGTGTGTGTGTATGTATGTATGTATGTATGCAGGTCTTGGCATGTTCGGGTCTTTTCCCGTGTAAGATTGAGAGTACCTTGGCAACGTTTCGATGAGATCTCACTCGCCATCTTCAGGTTGGTATTTTCGGCTTTGTGCTTCTGCTTTGCTTGCAGAAACACAAAGCCGAAAACGCCAGCCTGAAGATGGCGAGTGAGATCTCGTCGAAACGTTGCCAAGATAGTCTCAATCTTACACGAGAAAAGACCCGAACATGCCAAGACCTGCATACCTGTACCCATGAAAATCTACAAAATGTATGTATATTCTAAAGAACATAGTGTGTATTTTAAGAATGTACCAAGCAGAATTCGATTGGAAGTTATGTACTATATTGAATGTTATAATTCTAAAGCCATAAATTGAAGCTTAAATAAGAGTTGAATGGATAAAATTAAAAGATATAAAGGTGTCATATTCCAACTAGTAACTACAGGGGAAAATTTGTTCAATGAGAAAAGATAATATGAAATTGAAACAGGACAGACAAAGGTATAAATATAATGATTAGAAAAACATTGAAACTTAGAAAAAGATATATAATTGAATTTAGATATGAGTTAATTAAATATAAAGTTGAGAAACCCATGGGAGGGGAAAAATTATGGAGAAAATGTTAAAATAGTAATGAGATATGGAATAGAACACAAAGATGAATATGAAATTTAGTTTGTGTCTGTATGAAGAAGTGATAACCCGGGATCATGCTATTCTCAAAAAAGATGTTTTATTTGTATGTCTTTGTGAAAACCCAAATAAAATTTATATTAAAAAAAATTGATGGCATTTATACCTAACATATTTCAATTTATTTCAATTAGTTTATACCTTAATCAAACTATAATAGAGAACAGTGAATTCTACTTCGATGTTTACAATAATATTCTGCTTACAATAGAGCATAATTTGTTTCAAAATACTTTCATTCAAGAATAGAATTCTTCATTCACTTCATCAAAACTTCCTGAAGCCTCAGTGGAAGGAATGGAAAAGAATGATAGAAGAGGCTTAGTAAAAAGAATGATAATTAGCAGCAGCTTTTCTATGGATTTATGGATTTGGATTGATGGATTTTGCATTCAATATAACTGTGGTAATAGGAAACAATATTTGCCCTATGAACAACCCATGACTGTCATGTGTTTTCATATACATATATACACACATAAGCACATTCTAATAATACAGGTTGATAGCTAGTTGTGATGCTAAGAACTAAGATATGAAAAGACATGTGTATGTTCTACCCAAGAAAGAAATATAATTTCTTATTACTATTACCTTTAATGAGAATTCTGCTTTAAAACGTCAAATTATAAAATTTCATTTCACACAAAGAAATAAAAGCCTGGAAGGCTACAATTGTAAACAAAAGGCCATTAGTGTATTTCAACTGGTTTTCTTCTCCTTCCCCAAATCATACTGTTTTTAGACAGAGAAAACCTCACTATTTAAAAAAAAAAATGTATACTTCTTGGCGTACTTAATGCCACATTCAACAAACAAACTCTTTGATGTGCATTTGTTTAACTTTGGTTTCTATTTTTGACCCACCTTGAATTATGAGGAATGGCACAGAATAAAACTTTACCTAAAATGTTAAATTAAATAATATAATATTTTAAATGGTTTCCATAAAAATGTAAGTTAAAATTGCTGTAAGCTTTACCTGCCCAACAACTTTGTCTCGTTCCAAACTTGTAAGCATTTTCTCTCTTAGTAGAACCTCATACTTTTCATTCAGTTGTCTTAACATAGGCTCATACAATGCATAGTGTGTCTTTAGCCTATAGACAAGAAACTATTTATAGAATAGTTACCAGATATGAGAAAATAAAAAAAATATTTAGTATTCAATTCCAATGCAAGAGGTTAATTAATTTATTTTTTTAGTCAATGGTGTAATCAATGAGCATCATAGCAAACTACAGTAGATGTTCTGCCAATAAGGGATGGGCAGCATGGGCTTTATGATGGAGATCATGGATGCTGGATCCTAACCAGTGAAATCTCTCCCGAAAAAGAAGAGATTGTGAGACAACCCTTATGTACTCCCAGACAGCTGCTCCTCATGAGTAGGCTGCAGTAACTGTTTTACAATCAGCTTAGGAATTGAATGGCTAAAAGTTGCAGGATACCATCTAAGTTCACTTGTACTGTAGTCTTTTAAGAACAAAAACTTTTGTTCCTTGTTTCTTACCCTTCAGATTGGCAAGTTTCTACAGTAATCAGTGGCTGAGTCTCCTCAATGAAAGTTTTAAATATGATTTTAAGGACTTGGAACAAAATTTTGGAATACAGTAAAATGGTGTTTAGAATATTGCTTTTAGACAAACATGGATTAAGGGTTCAGATACATTTTGAATAAATATTTGAAATTAATTATAAATCTCTTCTGATGAGAAACTGAATAGTTACATTTTTTACATATGGTGAAAAAATGATTCAGAAAATGTTTTTAAAGATTTCTGACATTATTAAAAGACTAGATGTTACTATGGAAAAGAAACAAGTTTCAATTGACAAGAATGAAATTGGCTTAAATATGGATTTAAAAAAATCACAGTCTGTAAGAAGGGTATGGAACAAAGTAAACTGAACTGACAAATGAAGCTGGCTGATGTTTAAATAATTAAAAAGGACATGTGAATAAAAGTCATCTGTCAGAACCCTGGAAATATGCCTTCTCTGTAGCAGCAGCTATCCTCTGGAATAGGGTAAAACTCAAACTCACGGTCTGTGGGATGGATGCATTACACACTGGCCATGCCCACCCCCAGTTTAGCAAAGGGGGAAAAAGTCACGATGCATCACATGACGACAACGTGACGATGCGAGTTTGACACCCCTGGGATAAAGGAATGAGGTTCTCCCAGAGATTCAAATGCGCTTACCCTACTAGTGGTTTGAAAGCCTTCATCCAGCTTTTGGAAGGTATGACTAAAATTAAGAGGAGGAATTCGTAAACTGAAAATTCTGAGATATTACTCAGAATTCACTGAAGTTCACTTTTCAAAAATTGAGCTAAAGTGAATCTCTATTAGGCTTTGGACATATAATTGATTATTATCAACATTTATATTACTGTATCTTGCACCTTATACTTTTTAACTTAGAATTTAGTATCACCTTTATGATTTTATTCACAGAATTTAGAACTATAATAATAATAACAACAACATATTACTTTTTATGTACTATTGGTTGTCATTCTTTTATCTTTATAGCATGTAATATCTTATCTTTATCTATGACCACAAGTTTGTTGTTGTGGAAACAAGATGGCAGTTCATTAGGGAGGCGGTGGTACTTCTTTGGTGGATTTTAAGCTTCCCCTTTCTCTACTATAGAAAAAAAACATTCATATATGTTAATTGTCAAGGACCTGGGAGAAAAGTAATTTTCTTCTGAGAGGTAGTCCAAATAGGCAAATCCACAAAATTACAACATTTTGTAGGAGATTTACACGTTTCTCTGATAACTATTTATGATTTTACAGCAGGTAGTGACCTATTATTTTAGCTCTTAGTGTGAAACCAAAAAGATTTGTTTTAAAAACTGCATTATTTAGTATAATTATCCAATGTCTTGAAATAATTGATTCTGATTCTATTAGCCTATCTGTATTATTCTGGATTTATATTCCTATAAACAGCTTTATTTTATATGTTTACAGGGACTTTTAATGCATTCCTCTTTTTAATGAACTTTATTGGATTTTTCTATCCACAAGAGGGAAGTCCAATGTAAGGAATATCTAGTCAAGGTTTTCAACTTTGAAACAAAACATAGATTAAGACATTTAGACTGGGAAATTGCTTAGATGCTTAGTATAAAGTTCAAGAATAGTCAAATGTTTTCTTTTAAGAGTTTAAGGCTAACCTTTTGCCTTGCAATCTTTTTTTTCTTGTATTATCTGCCACTTATATACAATATAATATATATACAATATTGAGTCTATTGATTTTTTTGTTTCTGGGTCTAAAATTGCTTTTTAGCTATCAAATTTAAATAGGAGATGACATTATAGGAAAGAAATTTAAAAAAACAGAAGAGATCCCACATTCATTACAATCAATCTGCTTTACTTTATTGTGAAATATATTCTCACAGATTAATTGCATTATACTGGAATATAATATTATCAATAAATTAAAACAAAAAACAAAAAATATTTAGATACTTTGATCATACATTTGTGGTTTTAAGGGTGACTTTAATGATGAATACAACAAATTAATGGACACCAGAGGTGGTATTCAACCGGTTCGCATCTATTCGTAAGAACTTGTAGCGGTGATTTGGCATGGGTCACAAAACTGGTAGCGACTCCTGACTAGCCACTCCCCCGAACCAGGTCGCCCAGTCACCTGGTCGCACGCTTATCCCAGTCGTTCTCCTAGCTTTCCCTACCATGTGGTAGCCATGGTGCAGCTCAGGCAGATGTCCCAAGGCTGCTGCACTTGCGCACTATGTGTGCAGCTGCTACACATGCAGTACGCATGTGCAACAGCTCCAGGATATCCGTCTGCCTGCCTGCCCTCCCGGAGTACATTTTCTGCCTTCTCCCGGCTGACACACCTCTTCCCCCTCTTGGGCCGGCTGAGCTGGGAGCTGCCATTCCCAGGCTTCTACTCTCCCGTATTTGGTGCCCCTCACCCTCCCCTCCCTTGCCTGGCCTGAGAAGGTAAGGGTGACAGCAGGAGATAGCGAAGCGGCCGGGTCCCTATCTTCCCCTCTCTCTCCCCCACTCTGTGTGTGTGTGTGTGTGTCCTTTAAAGCCACGGCTGGGCTTTCCTTGGTGCTCTTTGCTATTTTCATTTCTTCTTTTTGGAATCCAGATTGGCTGAACAAGGATTGCCAGCCACACTGGAAGCGTCTCTTTGGGCAACCCATCTCCCCTTCCCTCTCCTCTCGCAACTGGCAGCCGTGGCAGGGCCAGGAGGATGGCATGCACATCCGAGGAGGAGGAGGAGAAGGGTCACCCGAAGGGATGCTTCCAGCACGGCTGGCGATCCTTATTCAGCCAGTCTTGATTCCAAAAAGATGAAAGTAGCGAAGAGCGCTTGGCCAGCCATGGCTTTGAGAGAGAGAGAGGGAAAAAGAGGGAAAGAGAGAAAAAGAGGGAATGAGAGAGGAAGGGAGAAGGACAAGAAAGAAAAGAAAGAGAAAAGAGAAAGAAAGAAAAAAGAGGTCCGGGGGAATTTGTGCAAAGTGCCGCTGCTTACATGAGGCCCCCAGAGCTGGCGGGCGGTAGTGACGGCCTTACTGTGCAAGAACTTCCCTTTCTTTCTCGGCTTTTAGATTCCTATTTGCAATGCAATGGTTCATCCCCCTGATCTAGTAGCTGGAAAAGGGGGTGGAGAAAAATTCCCATTGCCAAGGTACACACGGGTCAGAGGGGGTGAAGAAATTCAAACTTCAAACTCCTGGTGCAGCAAGGGGCTTTGGGAAAAGGCTGGAGGGAAAGGGCTTGGCTTGCTCATACTCTCTCCCTCCCCAGTTGGGGGGGGGGGGAAATGGACAGGGACCTGGGAAGGAAGCCATTCTCTCCCCCCCCATAGCTGGACAAAGCTATGCAAAAAGCCAGCCCTCACTGGCACCCAGCTTCACCGACAGCAGGCTTGCAAAAGGCAATATGGCTCTGCCTGCAATCAAAATAGACTGGGGAGGGGGAGCATTGAGGAGACCGCAGGAGGGAATCCAGGCAAAGGGGCGAGGGAGGCATCCACAGCAAACTGCACTTTCATTCACCCCCCTTCTTTCGGAGGGCTCCGATCGGCTCCCCTTCTCCACCTCTTCTCTCACCCCATTAGCCAGCCTGCCAGCAGGAGGTGACTGGGTAGACTTTATTCTGCTCCAGGCATTTCCCACCCAAATGGCATGCTGCATTTGCAATTCTCCCTCCCCTCCCCCGGTGAGGGAGGCAGCGGGGGAATTGGGTGGGGGGTTAACAGAGGAGCTATTTTCAAGCCATTGGCTTTTGCGGAGTGGAGAGTCTCCCTCTAGTTATGCAGGCAGAGGCACGCTTCCCATTTTGGTAGCTTCCTGTAGGGAAAATAATTTTTTTTAAAAAAAAACCTATGGCTCGAGCCGGACTGCCGGGCTAAGCAGCAGAACTTCCATGCCCTGAATGGACCTGCCCACACCATCCATAAGTGTGTATCTGCCGGCAGCAGATGGTTTGTACAAAATGAGAGGCTTTGCCTACCCTGGCCAGTAGAGCCACATCTCTTATTAGTGCTGAGAGGCTGAGGAGAAGGCATTGCATGCCTGCCAAAAAGTCTACAGCCTCACCTGTAGCAGAGATGAGAATGTCAACTCTCTCTAGCCCCTAATTCTCCTTAAGCATTGCCAAATGAGGAGCAGCTCTGACAGACTTTCTAAGTCTAAAGCAGAGAGGGAGGGGAAGAGATAGCCAATCCAACCCCTGGTGTGTGTGTGGGGGGGAGAGATGTGGCTTCTTGGGGGTGCATTTTGGAGAAGTGTCAAGAGAAATGCCAAAAGGGCAATCAGTTTGGGATTAAATTCCAAATGAAACTGGGTCTTCAGAGTAAGGAGACATAAAGAACTTTCAACTGCAGGTTTCTAAAAATCTTATTAACCCATTAGACCAGAGAGAGCAAAAGAGAGAGGGTCCCAATGAGGGTCTTAGCTATTTAATTTAGGAATAATGGAATAACAGAGTTGAAAGGGACTTTGGAGGTCTTCTAGTCCAACCCTCTGCTCAGGCAGGAAAACTGAAGATGCCAAGTCTGAGTGGAGGGCCAGGCAAAGGTGTCAGAATAATCTTTGGAGGGGACCCTATACCAGGGGTCTCCAACCTTAGCATCTTTAAGACTTCTGGACTTCAACTCCCAGAATTCCTCCCAGAATTTTGGGAGTTGAAGTCCACAAGTCTTAAAGTTGTCAAGGTTGCCTGCCCTATACCTTTTCAGAGCAATGGCTGTCCAGTCTCTTCTTGAAAACCTCCAATGTTGGAGCATCCAGAACTTCTGAAGACAAGCAGTTCCACTGGTTAATTGTTTTCACTGTCAGGAAATTTCTCCTTAGTTTTAGGTTGCTTCTTCTTCGTTCAGTTTCGATCCATTGCTTCTTGTTTTGCCTTCTGCTGCTTTGGAAAATACATTGTCCCCCCTTCTTTGTGGCAACCCCTCAAAACCCTGTTTTGTGACCTGCCTATCGCACTCTTGGATAAAGCATGTGAGCCATATCCTCTTTTTAGTGATCCATAAAAGTACATCTATAGTATGTGGATGCAGATAATAAAGTCAAAAAAAGATGAAATTTTTTACAGAACTATAGATACATTGAGGCTGGGGGTAACAAGGAGTGGCTGGGAGGGGAGGGACTGGGCGAAACGCCCCTTGACATGAGTTATGTCGAGTTGGCAATGCCCACCCAATCACATGACCACCAAGCCACACCCACCAAATAAGCCATGCCCACCAAACCGGCAGTAAAAATGTTTGAATTCCACCACTGATGGACACCAAAATTTCTCTTCAGTTCAGAGAACCCCCAACCCCATAAAAAATTAAACATATCCAGAGGTATTCTTAAGAATTATGGGAAATATTATTTTGAAAGAGAAGTGGGAAATTTACTCAAAACCTGATGTGAATAATTTAACAAGAAATAACAATAATATTGATCAAATTTTAGAAATACAAGAAATTTTCAGAATAAATTCATAGAACAAAAAATAAAAGGCCACAGCCTTCTTAAATTCACATATTTCAAAACAAAATTTTATTTATTTATTTATTTGTTCATGCTTCTATATCGCTCCCTCTCCCAAAAAGGGACTCGAGGCGGTGTACATTCAACAACGAAACAGTACAAGTAACGGAAATAAAAATCTAAAATGGTTAAGAACAACACCCATCAGAAAAATTATCCAAAATTTGAAATTTAACCCGAATGATTCAATTGGCTAGACTGGCCTGCTTGAACAGCAAGGTCTTAACTGCGCGCCGGAAGGTCAGGATGTCCGACATGGCTCGTATCTCCGAGGGGAGACAATTCCAGAGGGATGGGGCTCCCACAGAGAAAGCACGTAGTCTTGGGGCTGCTAGTCGGCAGTGACTTAGTGGTGGGACCCCGAGCATGGCGACTCTGTGGGAGCGTACTGGGCGGCGGGAGGTTGTTGGTGGCAGAAGGCGATCCCGTAAGTATCCAGGTCCCGAGCCATGGAGCACTTTGAATACTATTAGTACCACCTTGAATCGAATCCGGAAGGCCACAGGAAGCCAGTGCAGCCGGCGGAGAAGAGGTGTTATGTGGGCGTCCCGAGGGGCGCCCATGATCATCCGCGCGGCAGCATTTTGAACTAACTGTAACCTACGGAGAGTCTTCAAGGGGAGCCCCATGTAGAGAGCATTACAGTAGTCCAAACGGGAGATGACGAGGGCAGAGGTGACTGTGCGAAGTGCGCCCAGATCCAGAAAGGGTCGCAATTGGTAGATCAGACGAATCTGATAAAAAGCACTCCTGGTGGTGGCTGCAATATGGTCTTCCAAAGACAGTCGCACATCCAGGAGGACACCCAAATTGCGTGCTCTTTCCACAGGGGATAGTGTCTCTCCTCCTATGGTCAGCGATGGAATAAGCTGACTGAATCTGGGAGCAGGAAACCACAGCCACTCGGTTTTGGCTGGGTTGAGACGGAGTCTGTTATGACCCATCCAATTTCGTACGGCCTCCAGGCACCGGGTCATCACTTCGACAGCTTCGTTGGGGTGGTCTGGGGTGGAGATGTACAGCTGAGTATCATCGGCGTACTGGTGGAATTCCACTCCAAAGCCACGGATGATCTCACCTAGCGGCTTCATATAAATGTTAAACAGCAGGGGAGAGAGTACCGACCCCTGAGGCACCCCACAAAGTAGGGGTCTTGGGGTTGATCTCTGTCCCCCCGTCAACACAAATTGCGAACGGTCGGAGAGGAAGGAGGAGAACCATCGAAACACGGTGCCTCCAATCCCTAGTCCCTCCAACCGATGCAATAGGATACTGTGGTCGACAGTATCAAAAGCCGCAGATAGATCAAGTAGGACCAGAACAGAGGAATGGCCTCTGTCCCGTGCCCTCCAGAGATCATCCATCAACGCGACCAACGCCGTCTCAGTGCTGTGCCCGGGCCTGAAGCCCGATTGGAGGGGATCGAGATAATTCGTTTCCTCCAGGTACTGCGGGAACTGACGTGCCACCACAGTCTCTATAACCTTAGCTACAAAGCGAAGGTTGGAGACAGGACGATAATTTGATAGTAATGTTGGGTCCAAGGACGGTTTCTTGAGGAGGGGACGAACCACCGCTTCTTTCAAAGCGGTGGGTAGGAACCCCTCTCTCAAGGAAGCGTTAATAATGCCTTGGAACCAGCCTCGGGTTACCTCCCGAGTGGCTAAAACCAGCCAGGAGGGACACGGGTCTAATAAACAAGTGGTAGCATTCAGTCCCCTCAGTATTCTGTCAACGTGTTCTTTGGTAACAGAGTCGAACTCAACCCAGTTGACCTCACCGATATCTGATCTCGCCCTCCCGTCCGGAGATGACCAGTCGGAGTCCAAACCGTTCCGAATCTGAGCGATTTTATCCTGGAGAAATATAGAAAATTCCTCAGCTTGACCTTGCAAAGGGTCGTCCTGCGACTCCACTTTCAAGAGGGAGCGAGTCACCTTAAACAAGGCAGCTGGGCGGTTTTCTGCGGATGCAATAAGGGTGGAGAGGTAAGTTCTCCTCGCCATCCTTATCGCCACTAAATACGTCTTAATATAAGAACGTAATAGTGTTCGGTCAGATTCAGAATGGGTGGATCTCCAACTACTCTCTAGGCGTCTTTTCCGGCGTTTCATCTCCCTCAGCTCCTCGGAGAACCAAGGAGCTATTTGGGAGCGGCGCCGGGTCAGAGGCCGCAAGGGCACAACCCGGTCAAGTGCTCTAGTAGCCGCCAGATTCCAGGCGGCAACCAAGTTTTCAACCGAGTTGTGTGTGTGAGATTCGGGGAGTGGCCCAAGCTCCATCAGGAACCTTTCAGGGTCCATCAGGCGCCTGGGGCGGTACCATTTTAATGGCCCCGCCTCCCTGCGGTCAAGAGGTGTGGAACGGAAGTCAAGCTTTAGGAGTGAGTGATCTGACCATGACAGGGGTTCTATAACTATATTCCCTACACCCAGATCACTCTGCCACTGATCAGAGACAAAAACTAAGTCTAGGGTATGACCTCCAATGTGAGTAGGGTCCCGGATTAGTTGGGTTAGGCCCATGGCTGTCATGGAAGCCATGAACTCCTGAGCAACTCCCGAGGTACCGCCGGCAGAGGGAAGGTTGAAATCACCCATGACCATAAGCCTAGGGGTCTCAACCGCCATGCCGGCAATAACCTCAAGAAGCTCAAGCAGGGCAGATGATGCATAGCAGGGAGCCAGGTAAGCAATATTAAAGAAGTGATATTAGAATAAAAAGGAAAAATACTCGCTTAAAATTGAGAAACAGAATAATTGAGATTCTGTCAAAAGTACCTCCAGATATTCTTAGAAAGAAGGAAAATGATAGCTTTTTGACAATGGCTCAAAAAAAAAAATCTGATATGGAGATCCATTGTCTTTCATCTACAGTATAGGCCTTTATGTTTGATGGCAAAGCTTTTGTATATTCCACCGATGATGCCAATGGAATACTCCAGTCATTCGCTGTGAGAGAGTAAGGTAGTAAAGACAGAAAAAAGACAGAACACGAAGCTGTACAAAGTAGCTGTTATTTCTTGTTAAATTATTTTTCAACTTCAGAAAAATGTCAGAATCAAAATACTTTGATATTTGTGGTCTTAGGCAGATAAGAAGAAATGGATCAGCTATATATTTGAATATTTCAGTTTGGAATTTGAAAAACAAAGTCAAGGTGAACCAGGGAAATTTATGTTTTAAGGCTGAATTTGAGAAAAAAACAACTGATACAATTTATGCCCCAAATGATAACAAAATAAACATATATGAAATATTGTTTTTCAAATCCTTTTTATGGTGCAAAGATATTCTGATTCTTGGAAACATAAATGGTTTGTTTTCCTTCTGAAACATGGACAAATCTACTTTAAAGGAATCTTTATCTGGCAAACTTTCCCATCTATATATCAGGGGTGTCAAACTGGCGGCTTGTAGACCAGATGCATCATGTGCAGGCCACACCCACTCCAGCTCCATATTGGGGGGAAATGTTGCGATACATCATGTGATGGCAATATGACGCCGCAAGTTTGACACCTGTGTTATATATCATTGCTATCTTTTTTCAATGTATTTTAATGCAAATACCTTGCTGTGAAATAACTTATACACTGCTCTTTAGTTTATAATGTGAAGTGGTATATGCTAAATTTCTAATATATTATTAATTAATCCCATGCATGCAGTGGTGAGATTCAAAAAAATTGACTATATGTTCTGTGGGCGTGGCTCGGTGGGCATGGCTTGGTGGGTATGGCAGGGGAAGGATACTGCAAAATCCCCATTCCCTCCTCACCCCACTAACCTACTTTCCAGCTCCATTCTCCTGTGCAGGGCAACAAAAGAAGACCCAGCCAATCAGCTGGGACTCGGGAGGCAGAGAATAGGTGGGGGCAGGGCCAGTCAGAGGTGGTATATGCCGGATCTCAGAACTATTCAAAATTTCTGCTACTAGTTCTCCAGAACTGGTCAGAACCTGCTGAATACCATCTCTGCATGCATGTGATAGTAGCAGTGCTACATACACCTAATATTATCTTAATAATTATTACACAATTATTACACAAAGAAACCTCCAGACTGAAGAGGTGGAAATTTAACAAATTTGTGTTAGTACAAGTGGATATGATATTGAAATGACAAGAATTAAAAAATTTCCAAACCAATTTAATCTAAGGTGTTTTTATCTACAGTATAACACTCCAGCAAAGCACTTATGAAAGGATGTGTATCTTTCTGCCTTAAAACAGAAAGAAATCTATGTAAAAACAGACATACTGAAGCAATTAGAATTATGAAACAATCATCTATTTTTAAAACAAAAAATGAAAGAAATTTATAATCAACTAGATTTAATGGAAGTAAATGAGAACCATAAGAAGTTGAATTTTGTTAAACAGAAATATTTTGAAAAAGGTCAGGTAAATCATTGCCTTTCCAATGCAAAAGGAGCAAGACAAAACTGTTACCTCTATTTGGGATGGAGCAGACAAATGTACATGATGAAGCAATTTGTTATATACTATTAAAGATCACAGTGAACAATATTTGGTGCAGAAAAGACAAAAGAGCATTTGAATACAATATTAGTCATAAAGCTTATAGATAAAAAAATTGTAATAAAGATATCATTAAAAAAAATAGAAGCAGAACAAAGTTCCAGGACATTATAGCATCTACGGAATATGTTGCACAACTTTTCCAGAAATTTTAATTAAATTGTTAACTCAGGTATTGAACGAGATTCCAAGCATCAAAAATTTCCTACATCATGGAAAGAAGCTTTCAACATCCATTTATTGATCAGTGTAGATAAAACATATGCCTTAGCAAGAAGTTTAGGAGTATTCCATATAGATCTATTATATAAATTGTATCAAGTCAGGAAACTATACAAAAAGCAGCAGTTGCAACAAGTATCAAATAGATTTGTGTTTACGTACCTTTTAATGTCGTTAATAAGTCTGTTCTTTTCCTGGACTACTCTTTTATGATGCATTCTATGGAAGTCACGCTCTCTTTGCATTTTTAGCAGTGCATCTTTAGCTTTACTGCATGGAAACAAAAAAAATATGATTTCTAAATACATTTCTATTATTTAGGGGTAAGGCATCTATTATGAGGACTAGCCATCCTGTCTCAGGAAGATATCCTTAAAATATCCAATAAAAGAAGCACATTAGCACTTGATCTATTGCTTTCCTGATTTCATTTAACCTGTTATTTGCATCCCTCGTTTGTTTCTGTCAACAGTACATATATGTTGTGGTTAGCCGGCAGCAGGTGCAGATGGCTGAGGAGAGCGATGACTCTGATGAAGAGCCAGGACCATCAGGGAATGGACTGCTGCCTTTAGAGATTGTGGGGGCTGGCAGCAGTGACGAGGAGGTTCCCGAGGAGCATGTGCCAAGTGCATGTGCATGAAGGATTACTCGGAGGAAAGAACAATTACAGCAGCACAGGCGACTCGGGAGTAAGGCTGCAAGGTAATGGCCCCTCCCTCAAGAGGATAAAAGCCAGGTTTGAAAAAGCGTTCTTTGAAGAAAGCAAAGAAGCTCTTAAACTCAACTGGTGGACATTTTAGTTCGTGTTTGGAGAATTTTGTAAATTAGTTCTTATCTCTAGGTTTTTGACAGCCTTGACAAACAACTTGGCAAGGCTCTTTCTTGTCGGAGCTAATTAGTGGAAAGCAGCCTTCAGAACAGAATTCATTATTAAACCTTAAAAGGTGGGGACTGCTGCCTTTGTCTGTGTTTGCTCTTTGGGAACCTGGTTGGGTGAGAACAATATAATGGTATATTCTACAGTAGATATATGGCATGTTCTCTGTTATTTTTGCATGGGTTTTGTTGCTAGCCTCTGCATTTTCCTTCTTTTCTTACTATCAAAAAATTTGTGATATGACTGAACTTTGAGTGAGTGGAACTTGCCTTTGCCTAACAATTTTGTTCTTTTCCTATTCATGTGAACTCTGTGTTGCCTACAATTTACTGAAAATCAGGGATGGGCAGACTTGATAGAAAGTCATCAGTGGCTCCTTCGGGAGTTAGCCCTACACATATCTGGAATTAAATTCAGGTAAACCCAATTCATAGATTCTTAATAGAGTACTAGAAAAAGAAGTTTACTTCCATTCAGTTGCGTCCGATTCTTGGAGACTGACTGGACAAGTCCCTTCAGTTTTCTTGGCAAGGTTTTTCAGAAATTATTTGCCATTGCTTCCTTCCAAGGACTGAAAGAAAGTGACTGGCCCAAGATCACCATCTGGCTTTGTGTCTTAGGCAAAACCAGAACTTACAGTCTGCTAGTTTCTAGCTAACTACTAAACTGGCTCTCCGTACAATATTCTTCAGAGGAAATAATTTTCTATGCTGAGATTCTATTCTAATTTTCTATGCTTGAATTAAGTGTAAAAACTGGTTTAAAGTAATTCTTTTTATTATGAATGAAATAACAATAGCACTTAAACTTGTATACTGCTCCATAGTGCTTTACAGCATTCTCTAAGCAGTTTACAAATGTCAGCATATTGCTCCCAACAATCTGAGTCCCCATTTACCAAACTCAGAAGGATGGAAGGCTAAGTCAATCTTGAGCTGGTCAGGATCAAACTCCTGGCAGTGGGCAAAGTTAGCCTGAAATACTGCATTCTAACCACTGCACCATCACAGCACCTAAAATCAGTATCCTCAGTTAAGTAACTTCTTGCAAAATATTGGGCTTTCAGTATCCATCAAATTCAAAAAATTATTGCTGCTGGTGGTATATCCCTAGGCAGGTTTCCCCCCACCCCCACCCCCCAAGAATAAAAACAACAGATGCAAAATAAATGCATCTCTACTTCCTACTGTCTTTACTGTCATTGTGGATTTTGCCTCTGATATAAAATGAATGTTTCATATTTTATAGAGGGTTATTTTACTCTATGTTGACTTAATAATTATATCAGGTTTTTGTAATCATACAGTAATATATAAATAGAAGATGTACATTTTCATTTCAAATACTAACAGAATTTAAAATTCAGGGGGAAAAATTCTAAACATTTCCATTAAAACCAATGCAGTATAAAATAAAGTACACCAATGTCTTTTTATATCCAGTAATGCAATGTATCTGTATCCTACCATTACTTTTAAGTTCAATAGAATCCTAAACAATGCAGGATAAGGGAACATTAAAGACCATAGAGTCAGGTGATAAAACAACAACACTTTGAAATGTTTGACTTTTCAACACATTTCAGCATACAGATATCTTATCTACATTTCAAAAATGCTGATAGATGATTTAATCTATTTAATGTAATAAATATTACAAGCACTTTATCTCCCAGTAGCTTCTGGTCAACCAATAAAAAGGAGTAGGGAAGATACTCTTTGAAGTTCATCCTTGAGGGGCTGTTATTGTGAAGGGAAAAAAGGGGCACATACCTTTCACAGTAGCTTCTCTGCTTTAGAATAGCACTCCACCTGGGGTCACGCCAGCAACAATCCTTCTGACATGCAGGAAAGCTGCTAAGAGACCTGGATGTTCCAGAAGTCCTTGGAGAGATCATTGTATGGCATGTCCCCCGCCCTCCGAAGTAGGCAATTATTGTTTTGGGGATTGATGTTTGTTTTTTCTTGTAATTCTATCTACAGTAGTTCACTTTTACATTATTGTAAGCCACTCAAAGCCTTTTTAATTGAGCAGCATTGCAGAAATAAATTAACTTGGGTATTGATGGATTAATAACTATTTGACTCATTCTTTACCAGACTTGCAAACATTAATACTGCCATTCAAAACTGATACCTTCTACAATCTGATATCAGTATTTTTTTTTCATCCAAATTCCTAAAGAAATGTAACCCAGTAATGACAAGAACATACTTAGCTGCTAATTTATAGTTCTCCATTTCTTTCTTCAAATATATATTTTCCCTCTCCAAATGTTGATTGCAAGTATAGGCATCTGGAACAAATCCAACATCTTTAGGTTCAAGCACACCTCTCTGCATCAATTCATACCTAAAATTAAACAACTGAACTTTAGTTTTTTTCACTCCTCTTGGTTATAAGGAGTACATATGCCATGAGCAGGAATCCATAGAACAGCACAAACTCTTTTTCTTGATTGTGGTTACTTTAAATAGGAGCTCCTATAGTTCAGAACTACATTTCTCATGGTAAGTGAAATTACCCCCACAAAACAGAACTCCATGGCTTAACTTAATACACTGAGTACAATGAAACAACTGTTACTTCTCATTATTTTTTGAGAGGTCACGAGAAAGAACATGGATAGGAGGTATCAGTCAAATATCTATAGAATGCAGTACTATATCAGATTATAAAAGAAGAAAATAGACATTCTGTAATCTTATTGGAAATAAAGACCAATACATATTTTGGAATAATACATATTTATTGATCCATAAATTGCACAGAAAATTGCCAAGATAGTTGTATTGCTTGTTGGTATCCCATCTTTATTTTTACAAATAATTCCAGGTGGTGAACATTATCAATATTCCTCCGCCCTCCTATTTTCTCCAGAACAAACCTGCAGGGTGGGGTGGGCTAAGAGACAGTGACTGGCCCAACATCACCAAGCTGGATTTCATGGCTAAGGCAGGACTAGAACTCATGGTCTCCTGCTTTCTAGCAGGAAAATGCAATTTTCTCCCACAGAGTTCTCTGAAGTCTTCAAACATTGTAGCTACTCATATTTGTTCTTAATCTTCCCAATCCTCTTTTTGCTATCCTTTTTCTGCTAGCATCAAGCTCTTTTGAAACTCCTAATTTCCAAGATCTATCCACACTCCTTCCCCTTTGGCAGGCACAGTGTACAGGCACAGTGTATATACTTCTCACATCCCCTCAATTACAGCTAGCCGTTTTTCCTGCTAAAACATATTAGAATGGTGCTGCAATTTAGAAAATCTCCAGTCTAAGCAGCACTTTTATTAGTTCCAGTTTTCTATTTTGCATTGCATAAACTTATGGATGAACAGGGTTATCTTAGGACTGTTTTAGATTTTACAGTCCAGATTAACCATCCATCTTAGGATATGGAAGAATAGAACTAAATTTTAAGCAGGAGGGATGATGGTTTGACCTTTAAAAATATTTTTATTGACTTGACATTTTAAAATATTGATATTCTAATTAATGGCCTACTTAAAACTTACAAGGAGAAAAATATCCCCAATATGAAATTATAGAAACAAAAACAAAAAGCAACATTCCAAGTTTCAAAAAAGAACAGTAATTTGAAATACAAGATCTCCTATTTAATTAAGAAAGATTTACCATTCAGTCTGAAAGCAATCTAATGTCCTGTTCATTCCCATTCTGATTAAAAAATTGCAAAGAAAGTCATCTACAATTTCAGGTGTTTCAGACAAAGATTGTTTAGTGATCTGGCCTGGCCGTTGAGCCTAGAAAGAAAAATTCAGGAGACATTTTAGAAACACTATCTGCCTCATCAGACATTTCCTTGTTTTAGAAAAATATTTTTTTAAATCACAGACTACTTTTTTGTACATTACAGAAAGATATATAGGCTAATGATAATTTATTTCTTATCATGCAGCCTTTAAAAGTAATTTCATAAAGATACAGTAGTCATGAATCTATCTCAATGAACTGTGATTAACAACTATGTGCAATAGTCTGGAAGTTAACTTCAGGAATGATGTTGGATACTATGATATGAATATTTTAAATACTGTTCTCCATCCTTCTTCACCTTCTAATAGGATCACCTTTTATTCCTTTGACTCCTCTCCTATATGACGCTGTCCTACAAGATATGGGAATAGCTAGATGGCAGCAAAGAATTAGATTAGAAGGTTTTTTCCCCCTACCATCACAATGTTAACAGACCAAATTTAGTAGTCCTATTTTTTTGATTACCTTGTAAGGGACAGAATAGATCTTATGTAAGACTAAGTGTCTGTGTTGGCTAGTACTACACTTCATTGTAGTATATATATTAATTTTTGTTATGGACATCTCTGAGAAATTCAGACATCTGAAGAAAAAAGGGGGCAATATCAAATATCCATATGCCAATGTCTTAGGCAATCTGACCCAGTCTAATAGTTGAACTCATACGAACTGATTGTTTTCATAAGTCAATTATAAAAAAATCTTTCATATTATTTTATTACTTTATTTATTATGAACTTATGCAAATTAGCATAGCATATATTATGATATATAAGATATTTACCATAATTTGGGCATCAATAGACTGTTCGTGCATTGTGTGTAAAGCTTTTGCCAGATCTTCATCACCTTCCGGAAGACTAAAATCTTCATCTGCGGGAATCTAAGTCAAATTATAAATAAATCTAAAATTAATAGGCTCACTGAGAAGAGGGAAAATATTTCAGTGTTAAACATCACAAACTCTTTTAGACAGAGCTATAACAGGGCTCAAATAGAGAAGGTATCATTCTATGCATGTTAAGAATTCAGCTTCAGGCTCTAGCACAAGGCTGTCAATCTCACGGCCCGTGGGCCAGATGCATCACGCACTGGCCACACCCACGGCCAGTTTAACGAAGGGGGGAAAAGTCATGCTACATCACTTGATGCTGCCATGACGACGTGAGTTTGACACCCCTGCTCTAATATGTCGCTCGAATAAGATATAAATATCTGATCTAGGAAAGATTCTTTGTCTGGAATCCAGGAAAGCAATTTCTAAGCAGGGAAGATTATATTTAAAGTTTATTTATGTAGAAGAGAAGATGTTTGCGTTTGGCAACTTGTGCAGCCTGTTTTTGTCACTGAAAAAATAATGAATAGCCAAAACCTGCCAGAAAAGAAATCCAGTGAAACTTCAGACCTCTAAAACAAATTTCCAGAATTATGCCATCCTTGGAACTGCACCATCAATAAGAGAGAAGTTTGTTTTAAGTTTTAAAAATAATGTAAACAGCAAAGAAGGGAAAGAGAATCACTCTGAAGGGGAGATGGATAAAAAAGTGATGCCACCAAACACACCAAACGTATTTTTACTCTTGTAAACATTTCTTCCTTTTCCATAAGATTATCAAGTTTGTTTCAGTGCTTTTTTAATTTTGATATTAAAAAATTAAACCATTTTTGCTATTGGGATTTTTTGCACCAAAACATAATTTAAGTGATTAAAAAAAACCTTAAAGAAGTATTGCTAGTACCACCTGCCTGTTACCTATAACATGTGAAATGTATATATTTTTATTTATTGAATGAGTTTTGGAGTCTGTGTGAATGCTTTTACTGATGTTGAGGATTTAAGCTGCTTGTTAAATCCTATGCTGTTTTTCTTTTTGGATATGTTGTTTTTGACAGGTTGCATGCTGTTTTAAAAAGAAAAAGTCCTGACCAAGTTGTCTGCGGTTTGGATGGTAAGCAATAATGACTATGCAATACCTTCCCACCATCCCGCCTAAGGATGAAAAATAAGAAAGTAGGAATTCCCAATGTTTTGAGTTCCTAATGTTCCCAATACATTTAAAACTCCTTGAATTTGAACATAAAAAACCCTATTCCATATAGGGGGGGAAAGAACCACTTGAATTTTTTTCCAGTTTTGTATGAAACATGGCCAATGTAGAATATTTTAATGAAGCATTCTGAAGGAAGCCTTTTTGATTCAAAGCTCAAAACAAATAAATCTCCCCTTTTGATCTGTCAACCTTGACTTTTCTAAAAAAATCATGATCAACATTATTTTGAGAAGGTTTGAGTTCTTTTAGAATTTATTAAAACTAACGATCATACAGGTTGAAATTGGATTTTTCCATGCTATATTACAAACTGCATTCATAATAGCTACGCAACAATTGTTTGTATATGCAACAAAAATTTGTATATTACAAATAATATATATTTGTAATGATGTATATTACAAATCTGCAATATATGAAGAATCTGAGCTCTGCAAGCTTGATATACTCAGCATTTGAATTTTGAAGTTGAGTAAATATGATTCAAATGTAAAATACCATGAAGAATCGTATTTTTCTGCTTACTTATCATTATTTTCTTCATTGAGTAAATTTTTTACTGATTTTAACAGACTGAGAAATTTCTTCCTACTGTGTTTTTCCATTAATTTGATAAAATTAGATTTACGCTTGAACATTTTTTTGTCATATAATTTAATCAATCAATATTTTTATTATTGGCATATTAATAATAGCTTTCCGTTGAGCAAACACTGAAAAATTCTTATTTATTCCAATTTTGGAACTCTTTAATTTGTAGACACTGTTAGTGCTTGACTTCCATTATGAAGGGCAAATTGCTGTGGAAAAAAATATATAATTCTGAAAAAAGGAATAATCCTGTCCAATTTATATTGGTCCTGGGCTCTGAAATCTGATGCATCTAATCAAAATTCTCATGCCTAATTACTATTCTAACAGGAAAATCTCAGGGCTCATGCTCTTCCTAATTTTATTCCAGAATTAGTTTTTCCATTAGTGAAATGGTCTATTTTCCTTGCCCATTCATATTAAACTCCTCCAGTTTCAGAGGTGAATAATTCTAATTTAGATAGTGATACTAAAATATTCATTTTAATAATGTGGCTTGGTAATAGGATTCAAAGTGGTGAATTGACAAGCCACCTATTTGTTTTCCAGCTTGTATTTAGCATCGTTGAATCAGCTTAACTTCACATATAAGCAAATTAATCTTTTGCCACAAATTAAAATTTCTTAATAATTTACTATTATATTTTATTAACAAATAAAACAAAAGTATTGACAATAATGACATTTTAATAGCAGTTAAATTCCATTTCTCCACTTATACTATCTTTCCATATGTAAACATTAAATGCTCAGTGATCATTTTTAGATACACACAACTGCTGATACGGTTTTCCCTTTCTTATCCTTCTGTTTATAAGGTTGAAGATTACTAAATTGTTCACATTGATAAAAAAAAAGTCTCAAAAAGCCATTTCTAATTAGAACAGGAAATAAATTTCAACTTCATAACACTAACATTAATTTTAAATGGGGAGGGAGATCTATTTACTATTAATTTATCAAGATCGGATTAATTTAGCAAGAATAGAGAGTGGATTAGAAATTCATATAAAGTGATACTTTAGGCTCTTACCTCTTCATATTGATAATCATCTTCAGAACTTTCAGTTATTGTAACCTCTGCATGTTTAGTTAAGTCTACAATATGAAATTGTATTGGTTACAACATGATTTAATATTATACCTGATATGCATATAGAATGCTATTTTAAGGCAATGTATTCATTTTGTATAAATATTTGACTACTAATACTAAAATTAATTTAGCCACTCATTCTGGTGAGATGGGTGGCAAAGAAATTTAATAAATAAAATAAAATAAATCCTAACCCTAATTTATGAACGTAATTTAATAAGTTCTAACTTCATTTTTTCAAACATTTAAATTTAAAATCTTCTCCAGAAATGCTGAATTAGATTATATTCTCATCTCCACTATGCTTTAAGATCTCATGGTTTATCTGTAATTATTCAACAACTACATGCTCCAGCAATTATTTTTCATGATTTAAAGAACCCCACTTTTAAAATTAACGAAATATTTCCATTGTTAATTTTAGTATTTGTTAAAATTTTCTTCATAATTCCTTCCTTCTTTCCTGTCTTCCCTTCCTCCCTCGCCCTTCCTTCCTTCCTTCCTTCCTTCCTTCCTCCCTTCCCTTCCCTTCCCTTCCCTTCCCTTCCAGTCACATTCCCTCTCTCCCTTCCTCCCTTTCTCAATTTATCCTCCTCCCTCCCTCCTTAGAATTTCTGCAGGCTTTGTTTGTGGGAAGCTTGTAAAGAGAAAGGCAATGGGGAAGCCAGCAGGAAATTGCAAATCCAAAGACAACAGGCAGGTAAGTGGTTGCTGCTAGGTGGAGGAAAGGGTAAGGATACAGGGGGCTGGATGTTACAATGTATGTGGGGGTGCACAAGCGGTGTCATATGAGTTAGAAAAAGTTTGTGGGTGTGTGCCAGATTTCAAGTAAGTCAGGGAGTGTTGTGGAGGAGGCAGGACGGCATATGTCAGGAAGGCTTCCTGAGGTGTGCAAGAGGTGCTGCGTGGAATGAGTCAGCTTGGGTCAAGAAGAGTGCCTGAGGGTGACATGAATCAAGAAAAAATTACAAGGTTACATCCGTCACATGTCAGAGCAGCAGCAATGCGATCCCTTAGGAAAGAAGGGTTCTTTTGCTAAGAGTGTTGATTGCAGTAAAGTCAAGCCAGCTCTGAAATTACCACGCTTGCTGGATACAAAAATAAGGTGTAGGTTTGCCCTCAGCCCATCCCTCCCCCCATGACCAATCCATTTCCTGCCAACTGGAGCTTGCCAAGATGTTTTGAAAACTCTGAGATGTTTGGAGGTCATCCACATATTTCTCAGGGTGCCTGACCATAGGATGATGGTTTAAACAGGATCTGACTGTTCTGGTCCTTATCACTTGTCATTCTCCCCTCCTGATTCCTTATCACACAAAACATTATTGCCCTTTCATCGTTTCTCCTTTCATCCTTTCTCTTCTTTTCCTCATTTCCCACCCCCCACTTCCTCTTTTGATAGCAGAATGCCTGTGAGCCCCCCCCCCCCCCAACTCAGCCAGGCAGAGCTGACAGTATGAGAGGTACTGCGCAGGTCATAGACAGTGTGAAAGGGTTAGCACAGGTTGGGAAGAGTGTGTGGGGGTTCCCCAGAGGTTTTACATGGGTCAGGAAAGGAACACTGGAGGAGTGCATGTTGATGATGATCATGAGGGTATATAAGAGGTGTTATGTGAGTCAGAGATAGTGTACATGGTGTAGCACAGACTGGGAAGGGTGCATAGGGGCATGCAAGAGGTGCTGCATGGGGAGGGACATCACACGTCATTGGAGTACACAGGAGAATGGCAAATGCCGGGCAAGATTATACAAGGGTTCTTTCCTCAATATTCCTCCCTCTTTTCCTTCCTTTTTCCCCTTCCCTTCCCTTCCCAGCAGGCAGGTATCTGCTGTTGAGTGGGGGAGAGAGAGCGGGTGATTGTGAGATGGCTGGGAAACTTTCACAGAACATTGAAAATGAAGATCATGTGACTGAAGGAGCAGTCCAGCAACAGAGCAGCAGCCAGTAGGACTGAAGCACCACAGCTTTTCCAAATTTCATTTGGAAGCCATGGGTCTCAGATTTTGGACACTTTCTGTAACTTAGGCCATTTGAGGTCTCTGGGTTCAAAAACTGTTGCCAATGTGATAGACCATTTCTCGCAGTTAAATATGATGACAAGAGTTTTAGTAGCATATTCAACTCCCACTATGCCTTTCCCTGAATAGTAGACACTTGATATATTTCTTTTTATTTCCAAATAGTTTTCAGAGTGCTGAGAACAGAATAAATGGGAAAAAATTGTATTCAGATCAGAAAATAATGATACCTGACCGTATAAAGTTAACAAAGGCAACCACTATGACCACATTAATTAGTTATTTTGCAGAAGCCACGGACATGGATAGTAACTGCACAAATAGTACCAATGAAATTCTACATAACTTTAAAGATATGGTTTGGTCAAAACCTGAACAGAACTGAATTAAGCTAATTAGGGTTCAATTCAAATAATATCTTAATTAAAGTATTTTCTTTTAAAGCAGACCAAGCCCAAATGTAAATATATCTAAAACACTAGTATTCATTTATGGATATACAGGGATGAAAGAATAATTACATTTTTATCCAAACATTTCAGGTAGGAAAATGCCATGGTAGAAAGGATTAAAGAGGAAATAGAAATAGGTACTTAAATCACAATGTTCTGGCAGAAAGATTTTGAAGCAACACATTGCAGAATTTCAGAAACTTCACTGATATTCGCTAGCTTTCTTTGTTAGAGACACGATAAGCATTTGTTCAAAATCAGTAGGAGGCACTGCTATCAGTGGGTAAATCTGGATGTTGAAGCCTTTTTATTTTTTGCTTTGTTCACTCCAAGTAACTCTGCAGTTACAATATATATAAAGATTTTTGCTGATTTTCAAGGAGACATTATGATTTCAATGTTTGAACTAAATTTCAGTTTGGTCCCAAAAATCATTTTGATTGTTACTGCACATATCTATATTTTGCAATAGAGCTTACACTGTAAAAAAATAGGCAATAGTTCCCCATACTGTAAACCAAATCTCTTATTTTCTCAGCCTCTTTGAATCCTATTTATTTATGTATTTGATTTCATAATTTGAAACTATCTTTTTCTCACTGTATCCATAAAGCAATCACTTTCTTTCATCTTTATTATTGCAGCAATTATGTGCATTTTTTTTTTTACAAATTAGTGGACCAGTGAAATACTGTGGACATAGTATACTTAGATTTCAGCAAGGTATTCAACAAAGTAGACCACAGCCTACTTCTTGGTAAGCTAGAAAAAAGTGGGATAGATAGCATAACCACTAGATGGATTTGTAACTGGCTGACAAACTGTACTCAACGAGTAGTCCTTAATGGCACTAGTCTACATGGTGGGATGTAAACAGTGGGGCATCACAAGGTTCCAACTTAGGCCCAGTACTCTTCAGTATCTTCATAAACGACTTACAGTGAGGGAGCAGAAGGGGAAGTTACCAAATCTGCAGATGATACTAAGCTGGAATAGCCAACACTCTAGATGATAGGCTCAAGATCCAGATGGATCTTGACAGACTTTAACTCTGGGCCCTATGTAACAAAATGAAATTCAATGTAGAGAAAAGTAAAGTCTTGCACTTAGACAAGAAAAACCAAAAGTACACATACAGACTGGGTGAAACCAGGCTCAATAGCAGTAACAGTGAGAGGGATCTTGGAGTCTTAGTGGACAACGAATGAAATATGAACCAACAGTGTGTGGCAGCAGCCAAAAAAGCCAACGCAATCCTAAATTGTATTAACAGAGAGATACAATCAAGATCAAATGAGGTCTAGAATACTGAATCCAGTTTCAGTCACCACACTATAAAAAATATGTTGAGACACTAGAAAAAATACAGAGAAGAGCAACCAAGATGATTAGGGGACTGGAGGCTAAAACATGATAAATGGTTACAGGAACTGGGCATGACTAGTCTAGTGAAGAGAAGGACCAGGGGAGACATGATAGCAGTCTTCCAATATTTAAGGGCTGCCAAAGAGGAGGGGGTCAAGCTATTTTCCAGAGCATCTGAATGCCAGACAAGGAATAATGGATGAAAAGTGATCAAGAAGAGATTCAACCTAAAAATAAGGAGGAATTTTCTGACAGCGAGAGCAATCAACCAATGAAACAGCTTGCCTTCTGAAGTTATGGGAGCTTCATCACTGGAAGCTTTCAAGCAGAGACTGGACTGCCATCTGTCAAAAATGGTGTAGGGTCTCCTGCTTGGATGAGGGTTGGACTAAATGACCTACAAGGTCTCTTCCAACTCAATCTGTTATCTGTTAACTTTTCATTTAATCACTCTATCAAGCATCTGTTGCCATTTCTGTTACTGAACCTCATATGTTTATGTGATTTTTTTCCAAGTTTTTATAAAAAAAATGCCCATTTGCATTATCTTCCTTATATCTTCTTTCAACTGATTATCTTTTTAAATTAATCTATCTTCATTTTTTTTTTCATATAGGTCATAGTGCAGCCACTCCATTTTCCATTTTTGTTTTTTTCCCTTTTTTCTTTTTCTATATACATTTTTGTACTTCCATTTTCAGATTTTTGTGGGTGCTCAATCACTGGAGGTTTTTAAGAAGAGATTGGACAGCCAGTTGTCTGGAATGGTTTAGGATCTCCTGCTTGGGTGGGGAATTGAATTAGAAGAACTGCAGCATCCCCTCTCCAACTCAAAAATGTGTTGTTTTTCTGTTATTCTGTTATTCCTGCCCCCCATCAAGTCCGAAGAACATCCAGAATGGTATAGGACAGTGCTGGCTAACCTTTTCAGCACTGAACGTCCAAAGCGCGTGCGCGCATCCCCAAAATGCAATACGTTCACATCCTCCCAGCGCATGCGCCCCGCATGCACAGCAGAGATCCAAAGACCAGTTGGCCAGTGGGAGGCGCGAGCACATGTGTGGCGGAGCTGAGCTGGGGAGACAGCTCACGTGCCCACAGAGAGAGCTCTAGCACCTGTGCCATAAGTTTGCCATCACGGGTATAGGATATCCTGCCATGGGAAGGGGTTGGATTAGAAGACCACCAAGTTGTTTGAGAATTCAGCTGATTTACTATCTACCTATTTGCCATTCAGCCTCTCTATGAACTGCTGGAGTTAGGAAAAATATTCCTTGAGGATCTCAATATCCAGACTGCATTATGACTGTGCTCCTGGACAACCGTGACAACATGTTTTCACATATCACTTGCACAACATATACTGCAGAAGATATGTGCATGGTTTGATCCTGTAATATAAAGAGGATAAGATGAAACATTACTATCTCTCTGTCAGAATGAGAAAACTGGTAAACTGAATAAATATTGGCTCATCTGAACTGATATAAAGTTCATTAATGTAGCCTACCCACCTCTTAAAGAATCAAAAGGTCTGCTGAATGTTCTGGGATATTTTCTAAAAAACAGACTTTGCAATTTGAATAACAAACTAATGCAGAAAAACTAAAGCATGCATTCATCATACATGGCAACTTTACCCAAAGGAAATGCCTGAAGCTTCAGTGGAATCCTTTTATTCCTTCTATTACTTCACCAAAGCAGCAGGAGGAAAAAAGTAAACCTGCATCATAGTGCACTGCACAATTCTGTAAAATGCTTTTAACAGTTGTCATAGAAACTACTGCCCTCTCTCAGCTTTTGTATAAAAAAGCAGTCTGGAAAATGTGAAGGAAAATGGAGGATTTTTTTTTTAAACCCTAAATAGTGCATTCTGTCTATTCATTTTCAACAGGGTCTACAGGGAAAGCATATAGTTTTACAGGTTTGGTTGAAGTTTGAAAGTTGAAAAAAAATACCCTGGTTTGTCAGATTTACATAGCTCTGTAACTACTGTATATAAACTACCTTGGATGTTCATTCCAAAAAGAGTAATTTTTAAAAAATGTGCCAGATTCATGTACTGAGGCCAAAGTGTTTATATCGTTTACTTTTAAAATTTGTTCATTTAATGTAGGCAAGATCATATTTTCCTTTTTTAAAAAAATAATCTTTAATATGTAAGATATTTGGATATTACCCTTCTTTTACCACTTTAGAGAAGACGTACATTGTTTCAAGATACAAACAGCACAATCCAAGTAGGTTTCTACTCAATCTCCCTGTTTGCAGCGCTCCCAAGAAGCTAACGTACAAGTGTAATCACGGAGCCCAAGGCGTTATCCTTCTAATTGGAAATCACGTCTCGAGTCCAGAAAAAGAGCGCGATTTAGGGACCCAAGTCTTCTCCAAGCCTACTGAGACAACCCACCATCCCCGACCCCTCCAGGACGGGCGAAGGAAAAAAACCAAGGATACGCTGTAAGCAGAAGGTGCTTTCCGTGATTGTCGCTTCCTCCATGTTGTCCCCGACAGCAGCTCCGCCCCGACGCGTTCTTGGGTTGCCCCTGGGAACCGCCCGGCCATCCTTTGCGGGCATTCGCGCTGTCAAGCTAGCAAGAACTTCCGTTAACGGGATGATTCAGTCGGCGCCGCTCTATCCTCGCTACCTCTGTAGTCAGTACCCTGCAGGAGACTTCATTGGGGTGCAGTTTTATAGATGAAACGTAGGTTTGATCGGTTTGATACGGTCACCTCTCCATCCGTTATCAGGGAGGCTCTCGACCACTTATCTGTTACTCCTCTGTTTGAATCCCCCCCCATCAAAAAACAAATAGGTTTTTAATGCTCATCTAAATACAATACGTAAGTGTTCACCCTGAATTCATTAGTAGTTGTTTTTTGCCGTAGCGTAGGGGAATACTTCAGCAGCTTGTTCAGCTACGTTCATTTTCCTTCGCATTAAAAGATTGCGACCCGGATATTGTTATATCATAAGCAGTATATCTAAATAAAAATTATTATTTTTAAAATTAGGAAAGCTTGTTTCTAAAATCCATGAATGTAAATATCCAGCTGTTGGAATGCAATCGTTGCTGTCATTTGGTTATTTTCATATTTTTGCAAGTTCATTCAGATGTAAGGTTTTTTTTTTCTTGTACTAGCTCTGTAAGTGATGGTTTAGTTACAGCATGTGAAGGTTTCAAAAAAAAACAAACCCTTCCCTGAATAAAGTAGCTAAATCCACTTCTATATGACTGCCGAGAAAACTGCACGAGTGCAGGGCAATTCAAAATACTACTAATAACTTTTAGAACTGTGACAAATTTGTTCCATACATAAAATAATCTGGAGAGCCATATTGTCTGTGTTGTATCATGCCAAGGTAGACTTAATGGTGAAATGTAAGAAAAAACTTTTTCTAATAGCATCCCAGCACTGAATTAATTTCTTTGACAAGTTTTTTTTTAGTTACAGTATCTATACTTCTTCATAGAATCATAGAGCTGATGACTGTTCTAGTCCAATCCCCTACCGAAGGCAGGAGTCTTAAACTGATCCAATCAAATGGTTGCCCAGTCTATTTGAAAACCTCCTCAAAGCAACCTCATGTTTAAATAATAGTTGTAAATGACTTCACTTTATACTGTATACAAATACCCATTATTTTGCTCCTTTTGAGAATAATCACCATTATGCAGGGCACAGAAAAGGAACATGAAACAGTATGTCAAATAAATACTCATCTCTCTTTTTCATGATCTCATCGACTCTATCCAACCAAAACTGGGATGGGACAACTTGCCGCATTAGACTACATGAATTTGACTATTTGAATCCGTCTAGAACTGACAAGTGTTCTTACCTTATTTTTGCATATTTAAATTTGCATTCCTAATCTGTCATATACAGTTCTGTTTTTGGTAAATTGAGTTGTGTTTTCTTTTTGTGTGAAGACAGATGCAAAGTAAAATTTAAGTAGTTCTGCTTTCTCTCTATTGCCTGTTACTTCTTCGCCATCTTCTCCCATTAGTGGACTGATAATTCCTTTAACTTTTTCATGTTTTTTATGGGTTGAAAGAAACTTATTTTATTGTTTTTGACATTTGTTGCAAGTCTTACTTTGTTCAAAGCCTTAGCTTTCCTAACTTCATCTTTGCAGGTTCAGGCTCTTTGTTGGTATCCTGCCTTAGTTCTGTGTTCCTTTTTCCATTTTTTGTACTAATCCTTTTTTCTCTTCATTGGTCTGTGAGTTCTTTGTGTAACATGCTGTTTTTTCTTTTTTCAGTGGTATTGAACTTGACTGGGCTTTTATAACTGTGTTTTTCAAAGTTTCCCAAGCTTCTTGGATTGATTTCCCCTTTAAGTTTTAATCCATGAAATCCTTCCCAAGCTCACTCTGAGTTTGTTAAAATCAGCTCTTTTAAAGTCTAGGACATTGGTTTGATTATGTTCTGTTGTTTGTGTTTGTTTTATATTGAATTCTAATATGACGTGGTCATATTTTGAATAGTTTGCATCCTTCTATCCAAGTTTCTGTAATGGCAACTATATCATACTTGCCCTCATAGTATTTCAAGTTCATCCTGTTTGTTCCCTAAACTTTGAGCGTTTAGAGAAGTTTACTCTTCTATTCTTTGCTTTTTTCCTTTTTGTTTTTTTCTTCTATAGTTTTTTTCTTTTAATTTCCCCCCCAAAAAATAATAAACATATTTTTATATTTTTGTACTATGTTATACTAATTTTACTTGTTAATTTACTCCTTAATAAAATTATATTTAAAAAAAGAAACAGATGTACTCAATGGCCAAAGTGGCCTGTTCATATTTGCAATTCTATGAAAACAGACTCATTCGAATCTGGTCATATTGCTTTAGCTAGTTCTAAGTTTAAAAAGTCAATAACAAAGATTGCCTTTCTTATTCTGAGCAGAGATACTGTAGAAATGTTTATTTATTTATTTTATTTATTTTCAAGATTTATATACCGTCCCCTATCCTTGGGGGACTCAGGACGGTGTACAGATATTAGAAATATGTTGAAGATACAATAGTTGGAATAATTAAAAAATAAAATTTGGTTGTTAAATAAACGGGATGAGGCAAGGATTTAAAAGTGAGGACTAAGAGCAATTTTGACCGAATTTAAAGTAAATGAAAAACCCTAGGCCAGACAGGTTTGATGGAATAGGTGAGTTTTCAACGCACGCCGGAAGGTCAAAAAGTCAGGGATGATCCTCATCTCCGAAGGCAATTTGTTCCAGAGGGAGGGTGCCCCAAAGAGAAGGCCTGCACCCTCGGAGTCGCCAGCCGTCCAGCTGGTGGAATCCCAAGGAGGCCCACTCTATGGGAGCATACTGGGCGACGGGAGATTGATGATGGCAGTAGGCGGTCCCGCAGATACCCAGGTCCCAAGCCATGGAGTGCTTTAAAGATGGTAACTAATACCTTGAATCGCACCCAAAAGATTACCAGGAGCCAATGCAGCTCGCACAAGAGTGGTGTAATATGAGAGC
Source organism: Bungarus multicinctus (assembly GCA_023653725.1). Classification (NCBI taxonomy): domain Eukaryota; kingdom Metazoa; phylum Chordata; class Lepidosauria; order Squamata; family Elapidae; genus Bungarus; species Bungarus multicinctus. Next base: position 164,884,626 of record CM042836.1, read on the forward strand.
CCCGAGAAACCCCCAGAACCACCCACGCGGCTGCATTTTGTACCAGCTGGAGCCTCCAGGTACTCTTCAAGGGCAGCCCCATGTAGAGAGCATTGGCATAGTCTAGGCGGAAGATAACGAGAGCGGATGTGACTGTGCGAAGCGCATCCCGATCCAGAAAGGGCCGCAACTGGTAGATCCTACAGATCTGGTAGAAAGCCCCCCTGGTCACGGCCGCGATATGTTCTTCTAATGACAGCCATACGTCCAGGAGGACACCCAGATTGCGTGCCCTGTCAGTGGGGGTAAGAGTTTCCCCCCCCATAGTCAACGATGGAACTAGTTGGCTGTATCGGGGTGTCGGAAAGCACAGTCATTCGGTTTTGGCCGGGTTGAGTTGAAGCCTGTTTCGTCCCATCCAACTCCGCACAGCCTCCAGGCACCTGGTCATCACTTCGACAGCTTCGTTGGGGTGGCCTGGGGTAGAAATGTACAGCTGAGTATCATCAACGTACTGATGAAACTCTACCCCAAAGCCACCCAGCGGCTTCATATAAATGTTGAACAGTAGAGGTGAGAGCATCGACCCCTGAGGGACCCCACAGATCAGGGGCCTTGAGGTCAATCTCTGCCCCCCTATCAACACAAATTGCGAACGGTTGGAGAGGAAGGAGGAGAACCACTGCAGAACAGTGCCCCCCACTCCTAGTCCCTCCAGACGATGCAATAACATATTGTGATCGACAGTATCGAAAGCCGCTGAGAGATCTAACAGGACCAAGACAGAGGAATGACCTCTGTCACGGGCCCTCCAGAGATCATCTACCAACGCAACCAATGTCGTCTCCGTGCTGTATCCGGGCCTGAAGCCTGATTGGCGTGGATCTAGATAGACATCTTCATCCAGGTGCTGGGGAAGCTGTCGTGCTACCACAGTCTCAACAACCTTCACTACAAAGCGAAGATTGGAGACTGGACGATAGTTAGATAACAGATTTGGGTCCAGAGACAGTTTCTTGAGAAGGGGTCTTACCACCGCCTCTTTCAAGGCGGTAGGCAGAAATCCCTCACTCAAGGAAGGATTGATGATAGCCTGGAACCAACCTTGTGTCACCTCTCGAGTGGCTAATATTAGCCAGGAGGGACACGGATCCAGTAAACAAGTGGTAGCATTGAGCTTGCCCAGTATCCTGTCCATGTCCTCGAGGGTCACAGTGTCAAACTCTTCCCAGATGACCTTCCCCAATTCCATTCCCGATCCCCCGTCCAGAGTTGCCCAGTCAGAGTCCAATCCATTCTGTATCTGAGTGATTTTATCCAGCAGGAAATTTGAAAAATCCTCAGCCTGTCCCCGTAGAAGATCCTCCTGTGCTCTCGGTTCTAAAAGTGAGCGGGTCACTCTAAAAAGGGCGGCTGGGTGATTTCCTGCAGATGCGATAAGGGCAGAAAAATAAGAGCATTTTGCTGCCTCTATCGCCACTAAATACGTCTTAATATAGGACTGTAATAGTGTTCGGTCAGATTCGGAGCTGGTGGTCCTCCAACTACTCTCTAGGCGTCTTTTCCGGTGCTTCATCTCCCCCAGCTCCTCAGTAAACCATGGAGCTGAGCGAGACTGATACTGGGTCAGAGGCCGCAAGGGCACGATTCGGTCAAGGGCCCTAGCCGCCACCCTATCCCAGGGGGCCACCAAGTCCTCAGCCGAATCATGTGTTTGAATTCCGGGAAACGGCCCAAGCTCCATCAGGAACCTATTCGGGTCCATCAGGCGCCTGGGGCGGAACCATCGTGTTGGCTCTGCCTCCCTGCGACGAGGGGGTGCAGCCTGGAAATCCAGTATAAGGAATGAATGATCTGACCATGACAAGGGTTCAATAATAACGTCCCCTATACCCAGATCATTCTGTCACTGTTCTGAGACAAAAAACTAGATCCAAGATGTGACCTCCAGTATGAGTAGGGTTCCTAATTAATTGGGTCAGGCCCAAGGTTGTCATGGAAGCCAAGAACTCCTGAGCAATCTCCTAGGTCTCGCCAGCCGAAGGTAGGTTGAAATCCCCCATGACCATCAGCCTAGGGGTTTCAACCGCTAGGCTGGCTACAACCTCGAAGAGCTCAGGCAGGGTCGATGTCACACAGTACGGAGCCAGGTATGTGATCAATATACCCATCTGAACCCTGGAACCACATTTCACAAACAGGGATTCACATCCGGTCGTCTGAGGAACAGTGGATTCCCTAGGATCTAGGTCCTTCTGAATAATTATTGCAACCCCCACCCCTGGTCCCTCGGCTGATGAAAAACCCGAAATCCGGCCGGGCACATCTCCACCAGGGGAACACCCCCCTCTTGTCCCAGCCAGGTCTCGGTGATGCCCGCCAGGTCCGCTCCCTCCTCCTCAATTAATTCATAGATGAGGGGAGCTTTATTAATAATGGACCTGGCGTTGCATAACATCAGCCAAAGGCCCAGGGTCGGATCATTCGAACAGCCCAGGGAGTGGGACATAACCTGGGGGTCGGAGCACATCACCGCCCGTAAATAGCGGGGGCAAGCTCCCACAGTATGATATGGCCCCCTGTTAATGCCATATCTGCCTCTCCTGTCAATTGTGTCAATAGCCATCCCTTTCTCCCCCTGGAAAGAAGTCCCCATCTTCGATCTGACCATCCCTGATTCCAAGACCTTCCGGTCGTGTGTGTTCCCAGGTCTGGCCATTATCTTAGGTGAGTTTTCCCCCAATTCCCACCTGGTTGCCCTCCCTAACCCTGATAAAAATTTGGAAGTAAATTGGTATAAATGGGCGCCACGCCCAGAGCATTTCCTATGGCTATGCCACCACTCGGGATTCCAGGATCTGTCCTTAAGGTAAGCTTTTGGAAGTCCGGAGGGCCAAGTTAAGGAAGAGGGGACATTCCTCAAGGACCGTAGGTCAGTAGATGAGTAGTTTAATGTACTTCTGTATTTCCCAAAGATTGATAGAAAGTTAGAAAGCTAGATGAACCTGTATAGATACATAAATGTACTATAAATTAATATTCTTAAATGTTACACTTGTTTTCTGTTGCTTTTTGTTTCAACTTTGTATTGTTATGAGTTTGGGGGTGATCTATTTTTTGTTTTGTCTTTCAAAAAAGACATACATACTTTCATATGTGAGGTATAAATTAAACAAACATTCTATCAGTATTTAATTAGCATGAACTATGAATTATGCATTAGAAATTATTAAGGTGTTTCCAATGTTGGCATATGATCTCACTGCAATTTTCTAATAAAATTTCATATTTTGTACATGTTTTTAACCTTCTTATTTTCAGATGGAATGAAAATGGTGACACCTCCTGTTTAAGAAAGGAAACTATTCTGAAAGGTAAATATATTTCACAGATTTGATAATATTTTCCTGTGGTTACAGTACAGCATATCATATATTATTGTAGTTAATTAATTTTACATCTGTCTTTTGATTACAAAACACACACACACATGTAAATAAACATAAAATATTTAAAAGACAACATTACTTACAGTAACAATTGACTTGAATTGTGAAAAAAGTCAATTTTTGTAAAAGGCTTTATGCACTATGAAAAGAATTATGCTCAGTACCCATTGATGTAACAAACAACAACTAAAAAAAAGTATTTTGCAAATGCTATATTCTAATTGTCTAATATTTAAATATTCTGATTTTTAAAATACTGGAATTGGGAAGAGATTGGCCCTGTGCTACAAAGAAGGGCCATTGTGTGGTACTAATGCAGTACACTCTTGGAAATATTTTGAAAGCTGTATCAAAAAATAGGTCAGCTAACAACAATTTATTTACACTTAACAAAGACATAAATCTATCAAGTTTAGAATAGGAGTGGGCTACCTTGTTGTCAAGTGGCATATTTAATAGTACTATATTCCTATTATTCAAAATGTTAAAGCCTTTGGCCACTAGGTGGCAACAGACATAAATTAATTCAAAATAATTGCACTATTTCAAGTTCAGTCCCTTATTTTCCTTCTAAAATCTCAAAAATCTGCTCTGTCCCTTTTCATTTTGCTTGTAAAACATTACCAAATTAGTATTTTGAAAAGAATTCACAAAATGAATGAATACATTCAGGGGAAAAATCAGGAAAAAAAATATTTTCCTGTAGTTTCCCCATTGGCCTCATTCTCACCCTCATAAAATGCAAAAACAGGTGAATTTAAATAAAACACCAGTATAGTGAAGACATGCATGTATGAGGAACATGTAAAATTAAAATCATGCTTGCATATTTGAGACAGCATCTCCTTCATAAAAGGAAAGAGAAGAAGACAATCAACAAATGTGAATGGACTCAATTACAGCAGTCATTGGTTACCTTCTTGGAAGGTTTGTAGAGCCAGGCTGGGGCAGAAATTGGGAGAAAATCTATCTGTCTGCTTACTAAGAGGCAATTCCGACTTACAGAATAATAGAATAGGAGAGTGAGAAGGAATCTTGGAGGTCTTCTAGTCTAACCCCTGGATCAAGCAGGAGATCCTATACCATCTCAGACAAATAGCTGTCCAATCTCCAAAGATGGAGCACCCACAACTTCTGAAGGCAAGCCTTCCACTGGTTTATTGTCCTCACTGTCAGGAAATTTCCCCTTAGTTCTAGATTGCATCTCTTCTTGATTAATTTCCATCCATTGTTTCTTGTCCTCCCTTCTGATGCTTTGGAGAAAACATTGACCCCCTCTTCTTTGTGGAAGCACCTCAGATATTGGAACATTGCTGCCATGTCACCCATAGACCTTTTTTTCATTAAACTAGACATATTCAATTCTTGCAACTGTTCTTCATATGCTTCAGCCTCCAGTCCCCTAATCTTTGTTGCTCTTCTTTGTACTCTTTCTAGAGCTTCAGTATCTTTTTTATATTGTGGCAACCAAAACCGAATGCAATATTGCAAGTGAGGGCTTACCAAGGCATTGTAAGTGATACTAACACTTCAAGGGATCTTGATTCTATCCCTCTGTTAATGCAGCCTAGCTTTTTGGCAGCTACAGCACACTGCTATATTTAAGTGATTGTCTGCTAGGACTCTAAGATCCCTCTGATAGCACTTCATAAATTGTTATGAGAAGTTGCACATTTTAAACATTCTTACTTCATATACAGTATGCTGGCCACTCAGTTTTTTCAATTAGCATTTCAATAGGGCACATTTTTAATGTGGACAAAATAGCTGAAGTATCTAAGGATCATAAGCAAATAAAAAATCTAAAGTCTTTTTGAATCAGATACATTTTACCAGTTATTAACCAATTGCTGATATCTTCTTTATGCAATATTTCATTATGCTATTTAACTGTAATTGGATGTATATATAGTCATATATTTGAGCTAAAAGCCATGCAATTGCACATTTCTAGGAGATGTCCTATTTTTAACCTTTACACTTGAGTTTTACTAAATTCATCTCCAAATTCTTTTACATCCAGCATTTTTATTACACTTTTTGAGTTAGATTTTTCCAAAACTGAATTGTTGCCTTTTTTTTTTTTGGTTTTCCATTTTCACAATTTCTGTTACCATATATACTTTGGTAGAATTGCCTCTAGTCTGATTGAAACAGCTGATTTTGCTTAAATTGGATGATTTCTGCCTCATAGCATTCAATTTTCCCTAGTATTGCTGTTATTTGTTGCTTTATGATTTCCAAAGCTTCTTCAATTTTTCTAGTGCTAAGCCAATATTCTTTCTTTCACCTTGTCTTGATCCTTACTTTCTTCCATTTTTGCTCTTTCATGTTCTTTACATTACTTGCATCTGATCTTGATTTCTTTATTTTGGCCTCCAGTCTGATTTTCCACATTTGGAACTGAATATGATTTTACTTTTGGTTTTCTAACTTTGATACCCAGTTTTTCTATAACCAACCTTCCTGTACAGTAAGCAGGCTGATTGGTCTGTTTGATAAATGTTACTTTCATCCTTCCAAGCACCTTATCCACATCCTTCATTCTAAGTACCAGGTCTTGAGGACAGTACTTTCAATGCTGTCATTTTTTATCTTTCTACTAGTATGTGCCATAATTTTCTGTACTATTCAAATATTTGCTTAAAGTATCTTCACTTTGTTAATCTTCATATATAGTAGCAGTCTGTAATGGCTTGATTTTCAAAATGCAATATATTTTTCTTTTGTCTGTAGTTTTTCCCCTAATCTTAGAGGGCTAAGCTCTGGTTGCCCAGTCATAGCTCCCAAGTCCTATTGCCCACTTGTTGACAGATGCCCAGGAAGGCTAACATCTGATGCGGTCCTTGTTGACCTTGGTGACAACAAATCCAGTGTAGGACTTTTTTCTGTTTTCTTGCCACATTAAATGGCTTGAAGGATACACTTCCACTTATTTAGCTCTTTTACTAAACGTGTCTTAAGATGGGTGACCCTTCTGTCAGCATAAATCTCAACCTCATCAGATCATCGCAAGCCTCTCACCTATAATCCACAGAGGAGATTTCTGTCATTGATTGCATAGTCAGTCAGATGCTTTGACTGGGTTTGGCATTTTATCTGCTACCTATAATTATTGGCACTATCTTTGCTTTCTTTCATCATGGTCATTCTACTTCTATTTGCAGATCTTGTATTTTCTCTAGTTCTTTCTTTTCTATTCTGCTGTATCCAGGAAAAGATATAATTGCCACTTATTAATAATTCAATATTATTGTTGCCATTTACTTTTCAACAAAGGTTTTCAAAGCAATTGATATAGAACAAGATAGTTCATAGATATATTTGAAGAATCATAAAATTGGACAAGAAGTGATCCTGGAGATATTGCCCAAGTCTGGAGACCTTATAACATCCTGGACAAATGTCTCTCCAAGATTTTCTTGAAAACTTCCAGTGATTCTGTATCCATAATTCAGAGGCAAGCTGTTCCACTGATTAATTCTTCTCAGGAAATTTCTCCTTAGTTCCAGGATAGATCTCTCTTTAACGGACTTCTATCCATTGCTTCTTATCCTGCCCTCTAGTGCTTTGGAGAATAAATCATTCCTCTCTTCTCTGTGACAGTCTCCTGAAGTACTAGAAAACAACTATTGTGTCATCCCAATCCTTTTTTTTTTTTGGTTAGGCTACACATATTTAGTTCCCTTAAATGTTCCTCATATGATTTATCTGCAGATCTCTTATCTTCTTAGTTGCTCTTCTCTGAACTTTTTCTAGGGTCTCAGCACCTTTTTTTAATCATGGTCATCATAACTGGATGTAATATTCCAAGTGTGGCCTCATTGTTCAATATTAAATGGTATTAGCACTTCTCATGTTCTTGATGCTATCTGTCTATTGATGTAGTCCATATTAGATTTTTGGCAGGCTTCCATAGGTATTGTCTCAGCTTCAGCAAGGCTAATAATCCTATGTGGGTTAATTATCTTTTAATATTCATTTGAAATTGCCGTGGACCTACTAATCTCAATTAGAAAAATGATAATAAGTTCCATTGCATTTTTTTCAGTATAAGAGCATTTTTAAAGCATTGAAAAAGGGAAAGGAATGATAAGATGCCCTGGACACTTATATTAATATGACTGGAGGTTACCGCATTCAGGAGTTACAATATACAAAACACTCTTCATGTAGTACATAATAAAAATAATATTTGATTCTCAATCCAATAATGAACAGGTTTCGGTAGCTTTATCTTCAAAATTTAATATTATCTGCAGTTGTGCATATTTTGTTGATATTTTCTGCAGCATTTTCTTTTCTTTTGTTGTTTTATTAAGATGCTTGAATTATATCACCACTTAAAAATAAAGAACATGAGAGTAAGCATCCAAAATAAAAATAGACTCTAGATTCTGTATTGCGTAATTTTAGTTCTATCCTCAAATCTATTAACAGCTGTCAAAATTTTGATGATGAATTGTAGAAATACAGTATATCAGGAGGCAAATATTGGAAAACATTGTAATTACATTTAATAAAACCTAGTATTTAACAACATTGTTAGAAGGGAAGCAAAATAAATACATTGGCATAAGGTTTTTTTTAATTGGTCTGTGATTCTTAAATTGGTTTATAAAACACATGTTCAAATGATTTGGATCATATCAAATGATTCCTGAGACCCTCAATTTGATAACAGACAAAACTGAAGAATGATAACTATTAGTCTCTACAAAAGAGAACAGTAACCCAACTATTTACTTGTCCTGAGATGAAATATCTACACCTAATAGTTTGTCTGACCACCACAGGTTTGCCAGAATACAAAAAGATAATATAACCATTAGCAATTGCAAAGTCTATGAAACTACTAGTTGCTTCAGAATCTACCAAAGACATCATCTACAAATCCAGGTGACAACTTCAGGTAGGACTTGTAAGGACACTTTCTCTGTACAAGGAAGAAAGCAAATTCATGATGTTTCTCCACCTTCCTTCCCAATTCCAGATGGTTCCATCATGCTGGACCTTTAGGGAAAAAATGAAAACACAGTGGTTCATAAGGAGATTTAGTTAAGATCTATAACCTTAGAGCTGTTATTATTATTGTTGTTGATTAGAATTTTAATTGAAGGTTTGTTCATTTCTAGGTACTCAGAAATCTGCTGCTTGATTCTTTTCTAGAATTTTCCCAGATATTGATGTCAAGTTGCTGGTCCATAATGTCCTGGATCCACTTTTTCTCCCTTCTAGAAGATTGGTATTATATCATCTTTTTTCAGTCCTCTGGTAGTACCCCTATGCTCCAGGAGCTCTGAAATATTTTGTTCAGAACCTTGGGATATAAACCATCTGGTCTTGATGATTTGAACTTAGCTAGAATGGCTAGTGTTTTAGCCAATTTCTTACCTATTTTGATCTGTATTCCTATTCTGTCACCCACTGTGCTACTTGTGGTGAATTGGGCTATTTTTTCCTTTTGCGTGAAAACCGATACAAATAAGAAATTAGTCAGTTCCACTTTCTCCTTGCTGCCTGTCACCATCTTGTCATCTTTCCCCATTCTTTCCATTTTTTTTACTTGTCCTTCTTGTCCCTCAGTTTGTCAGAGAATTCTTTGTGCAACCATGTTGGTTTTATCTAGTATCTTTTGTTTTTCTTGTTTGGGTCTTTAGTAATTCATTTTTCAGAGCTTTCCATGCAATCTGAACTGTTTTCCTTTTAGGAATTCCATCACAGAATCCTTCCTAGTCTCTCTAATGGTTTGTTGAACTCATCTCTCTTAAAGTCTAAAATAATGGTCTCACTTTACTCAGTTATTCATTTGCTTAATTATGGCAAATTCTAGCATGACATGATCACTCTCCCCCAAAGTTCCTCCAAATTCTATTCCCTCAAACATTTCATCCTTTTACTTAGGGTTAAGTCTTGGTAATTGAATTCATGGAACAGATTTTACTATAATGGTTGATTGCAAATGAAAGATTAAAATATTAAATATAAAAAGCTACAAAATATGCAAATACAGCTTTAAGTTGTATAATAGAAGTGTGATTTTCAAAGTATGGAAAGAAAATATTCTACTTTATCCTTATTTGATCAGACCACCTCTCAAATACTGGGTCCAATCTTTGGTCTGTCCATTTCTTTAACATTTTTCCCATATTTTTTCCTAATATTTTTCAAATATTTTACTTAATGTTTAATAATAATTTCTATTTATTGTTTAACTTCTTAAAGATTGTAAAACATTCTTTATTTCTTTTTCCACCTTATGAAATCTGTTTTCCTCTCCTTACAAACCCAATAACCCCTACCTCTTTTCTCCCAACTTGCCACAGCCAATCTACCTGTTCTGACCCAACCCTGTTACCAGCAAGAAAATCTCTAACAAACACAGCAACTCAAACCTTCACAGCTTTAATCTACAAATAAACTTCTTTGTAGATAAAAAGTGGCTTCCAGCCAATTAGTCCAACCAGAAAAGCCTTGACAGAAATCTTCAGATAAGCCGGATTCTCTACACACAATGCTGGGTCCTTAGAGTGTTTTGCCTTCTGCAGAGGCAAAAACCTTTTGAAACCAGGCTTATATTCCCTGGAGGGAGGGGCCATTACATTGCATCCTTACTCCCGAGTCGCCTGTGCTGCTTCAGCTGTTCTCTTCTACGAATCATCCTGTGTTCACGTGCACTTAGCGGTTCCTCGAGAACCTCCTCATTACTGCTGCCAGCCCTCACAATCCCTGAAGGCAGCAGTCCCTGATGGTCCTGGTCCCTCATCCGAGTCCTTGCTCTTCTCCACCATCTGCACCTGTTGCCAGCTAAGCACAACACTACCATGGCCAACTTGCCACGGTCAACTTGCTATGTCCAATTGGCCACAGAACAACTCGCTGCAGGGCAATTCAACAATTCAATTTAACTAATTAAAAATATTTAAAAGATATTTTAATTTTTGTCATTCACATTTCATTTTTTAAAAAAGTTTTTTTTTTTATTTTAACAACAAAGACAACAAATAAAACCATCTTTCAATTTTACAGTGTGTTGGTTGAATGCATATATCTTGTACGCATAATAATGTTATACATTTCTTGTTATACCTTTATAAACCATTCTAATAAGCAATCATATTGTACAAATATTATATTGTTATTGACATTATAATTGTTATCTTTTAAAAAACATATCTCATTCTTACTAAGTTATATTTATTCTCTACCTCATTCAAAGTTAATCAATTATAATACATTATAACTATTACCACATATTTCAATTTCTTATTTTTTTATCTAACCATTCATAAAATAAATCCCAAATTTTATAGTACTCTTTTTCTTCCTGTTCTCTAATTGCCATTGTTAATCTACTCATTTCCGCACATTCCATTATTTTCTTAATTATTTCCTCCTCTGTCAGAATGTTCTCAATTTTCCAATTTTATGCAAATACGATTTTAGCTGCTGTTAATACATTAATAATTAAATATGTTATCTCTCTATTAGAACCTTCAGGTATAATTCCCAATAAAAATATCTCTGGTTTTAAATCTATGTGTTTTATCATTTTTTCCAACCATGTGTGTATTCTAGTCCAGTATCTTTTAGCTTCAATGCATGTCTACCACATATGATAATATGATCCAGGTATCTGATGACATTTCCAACATTTCGCCAATTTATTCTTGAACATCTTTGCTAGTCTTGCTGGGGGTAGGTGCCACCTGTAAAATGTCTTATATAAATTCTCTTTATAAGCCACTGACATTGTTAATTTATAATTTCTTGTCCACAGTTTCTGCCATTTATCTAAATCTATCCCATATCCAAAAATTTTCCCCCATGCAATCATTGTTTCTTTAACTTGCTCTTCTTCTAATTTCACTCCCAGTAAATAACCATATAATTTTTTAATCATCCTCCCTTCAGTGCCTGTTAAGATTTTATCTATTTCAGTCAATTCTTCATAAAACCCTTCCACCTTACTATCTTTTTCATATCTTGAATGTATTTGCAAATATGAATACCAATCTATATTTATTCCTTGTTCATCTAATTTTTGCTTTGTTTTGATTCACCCTTTTCATTTAAAATTTCCTCATATCTAATAATGTATTCCATTTTAATAACATTTCGATATGCAAATGTCTCTATTATTGATAACAATAGAGGCATTTGCATTATGGTATTTTCATATAATGATACTCCCTCATTTTCTCCCATACGTTAATAAAGCGTCTCTGTTATAATGTCTCAGAAAATATCCATGTGCCTTACTTTTACTATACCATAAAAATGCCTGCCACCCCAATTGCAAATCATGACCTTCCAATGTTAACAGTCTAACATTTTTCAATACAATCCATTCTTTTATCCACATCAATATTACTGCTTGATAATATAATTCCCAATTGGATAATCCAAAGCCTCCTCTTGTTCTGGTATCCTGCAACAATTTTATCTTAATTCTTGTCTTCTTTCCTTGCAAATAAATTTCAGTCATTCACATTTCATTTTGTTCCCTTCCTTAGTTTCTTTAATGATTCTATTCCACTATTTCTTTGATATTACTGTAACTCTTGTCCCACGGTGAGTTGGCTGTGGCAAGTTGGCAAATTGGCTGCAGCAATTTGACTGCAGTGAATTGGCCATGGTGAATTGTCATAGACCCCTTTCCTATTCCTGTTCCTCCTCCTCCTCCTCCTCTTCTGTGTTAAAAATGACTTCTGCATCTCTATAAGTGTAATTATAAAAAGTATATCATTATGTGTAGATAAAACCCCTTTGTTTTGTGAAAAAATAGCTTTTATGAATTCTTGTAAGAAGAATTCAGAATATAAAAAAGCAAAAGTTTATTTCACATGAAAATGCACAAAAAGAAACCAAACCAAAAAATGGATATTGTTTTGAACAAAAGTCAAAGATAACCAAAAAAAGTTTCTTTCAACATATGAATAATAAGAAAACAGTCAAGGAAATAGTAGATCCACTTAAGAGAGAAGATGGCAAAGAAATAACAGGCAGCAAAGAGAAAGCAGAACTGTTTAATTCATTCTTTGCATCAGTCTTCACGCAAAAAGAAACTATAGTCCAACTTACCAAAATGTGGGATAGACAACATTTATATCTGACTGTGACAAACCACACTCAATGAGTCATCCTTAATAGTATTATATCTATATGGAGGGAAGTAAGCAGTGAGGTACTACAAGGTTCTATCCTAGGCCCAATACTCTTCAATATCTTCATAAATGATTTAGTTGAGGAATAGAAGGGGAACTCATCAAATTTACAGATGACACTAAGCTGTCAGGAATAGTCAACACCCCAGAAGACAAGCTCAGGATCCAAAAAGATCTTGAGAGACTTGAACAATGGGTCTTATCCAACAAAATGAAATTTAATGTGGAGAAAAGCAAAGTTTTACACCTGGGCAGGAAAAACCAAAGGTAGAAGTACAGATTAGCCAAAACCTGGCTCAAAAACAAGAACTGTGAAAGGGACCCTGGAGTCCTAGTGGATGATCACTTAAACATGAGTCAGCAGTGTGCAGCAGCAGACAAAAAGTCTAACACAACCCTTGGTTGTATAAACAGAGGCATAGAATCAATATCACATGAAGTATTAGTACCGCTTTATAAAGCTTTAGTAAGGCCACGCCTAGAATACTGCATCCAGTTTTGTGGTACCACATTACCACAAAGAGACTTTGGAAAAAGTACAAAGAAAAGCAACTAAGAGGATTAAAGGCCTGATGACAAAAGCATATGAAAAATGGTTTCAGGATTTGGGTTTGGCTAATCTAGTGAAAAGAAGGATTGGGGATATTCCAGTATTTGCTACAAAGAGGATGGGGTCAACTTATTTTTCAAAACACTAGAGAGCAGGCAATGGAAATTAATCAAGGAGAGAAACAACCTGGAATTAAAGAGAAACTTCCTAATAGTGGGAAACAATTAACCAGTGGAACAGCTTTCCAAAATGAAGTTGTAGGTGCTTCATCATTGGAGGTTTTTAAGAAGAGACTGGATAGTCACTTGTCTGAAATGGTATAAGATCTCCTGCTTAAGCAGGGGGTTGACTAGAAGACCTCAAAGGTCATTTCTAGCTCTGATTATAGATTGTATATAACTTACAAATCTTCCTTGGCTCAACAAATAGTATCTAACAAGATATCAGATATAACAAGATATCAAATATCAAACAAGTTCACATCCCTCTACACAATTGCCCATGATCTGACCACAATGTCTCTAGGCCACCCTGGAGACACTGAGAAGCCGGCCCCTACTGCCTCAGCCCTAGCTCACCTCAGCCTGGCTAGGCACTTCTCTTGGGCATGCATGCAAGTGGAAAACGTGTAGGGGCTGGCATCCCCGGTAAAAGGGAAGTGCTTGCGGGCTGCTGGGCCAGTGGGCGAAGCCAGGCCAACAAGTGGGCCATGGAGGTGGCAGAGTCCCTAGTGATGGCCGTGACACAGCTGCTGGAGATCTAATACACGCTGATCTACAACTTTTTGGCAGCCACACAGGTCAGAATGCGGTCTGCTTGTGGAGGGAGGGGAGAGGGAGGGAGGAAGCAAGGAAGATGATGGGAAGGAGAAGGTGGGAGATAGGGAAAGACGGAGGCAGGGAGGGAGAGAGGAAGGAAAGAGATAGGAATGAGAAAGAGGGGGAGGAAGGAAGGAGATGGGAATGAAGAGGAGGGAAGGAGAGAGGAAGGAAGGAGATGGGAATGAAGGAGTGGGAGGGAGGAAGGAAGGAGGGAGATTGAAATGAGACAGAGGAAGGGTCTGAAAGAAGTCCTGCCTTAGCAATTGGTCATCATCAGCATTGCTGCCTGTTTGCCATCCTGCTACCCTGCCGCCTCCACTTGCTCTCCAGAGAACTGTCAAGTTGGACTCAGAGGAAACTGCTTCCTGCAAACTTTCTCCTCCACTCTTCCACACTCAGCAGCATCTTCCTCTGCCTCCTGCTTTGCTTGGAGTGGGCACTGGACAAGGAAATGCCAGCGACGTCTGGGATTGAGAGAAGCTTCTAAGCTTGCAAACTGTCAATCATGCCTGGGCTTGGGGAAAAGGTTCTCTCTTTCCTCTATGGATAAAAGCCGCCAAACCTAGAATGTGCATGCACGCACTTGGCTGCCAGAAATTTGGGGAGGCGAGGCACTTTGTGGGGCTCCAAATTGTCCCCATGTTGAGTTAGCTGGTGCAACTTATTCCATCCTGACCCAGCTGTCCCATGTCAGCTGTGCCCAGTGAACGGTGTTGAGTTGACCACGCCCACCCAGCCACAACCACCTAGTCAGGGTGAGTGGGTAGTGACCATTCAACCAAACTTACCCAGCCAAGCCCATGTGGTTGCTGTGAGTTGTCATAATCTTACATGGAACTGGCCCTTTGCGGGCAACCATAATGATGATGAGGCCCTCAATTGAGTTTGACACTTCTGGGCTAGAAAGATAGCAAAGAAATCAAACTTCATGCAATGAGGGGAGGTCCTCCTGTTCACTTCCTAGAGCAAATTTTAAGGCTTGTGAGATGAACAAGGAATTACCTGTTTTGAGGAATAGGGCAATGGATTTTACCAAAAGAAGCCAATTGTGGTTCATTCCCAATTCCTAAAAGGACTAAAAATCACTATGTTTCTAAAAACTATCCCCAAATTAATATATGGATAGTGGTTTCATTTGTGAATTAGTTTTGTATATAACTTATTGTGAATCTAATATGGACTTCATACTCAAACAATGCCCATAAATTAAGTTTAAAGACACTTAGGAGGCGGGAGTGTGCGTAAAATGTTTGAAGTTAGTGAGGGACAGAGGGAGAGGGACGGGTTGGGCATAGAATGGAATGCATGTGAGCAAAAATATGCTGACAAGAGGAACAGGTTGGGTGAAACAAAAGGCTGCATTTTTTTTGATATAGTATCAGTTTTGATCAACTACAGAAAGTTGAAACAGGTAAGAATTTTCATGAGACAGAAAAATGTATCTATTAGCCGCAAATTTAATATAATTGTATAATTGAAACAACTATTTGACCTAGTCATTCAATAGTTCCATTAGAATGCTGATTTAGAACTCATTTTTCAAAAAAAAAAGTCAACTCAATTTAATTTTAAATATATTCAAACTGCTCATAGACCTCTGGATAGGAATGGAAACAATCTCATTTTCTGCATGAATAGATCAGTCAAAATGTTTCAGAAGTTTATATGAAAGCTGAGGCAGAATCCTTCTGGATCTTGAGCTTATCTTCCAAAGTGTTAGTAATTCCACCCAGTTTGGTGTCATCTGGAAATTTCATGAGTTTCCCTCATCTAAACCATTTATGAAGATGTTGAAGAATACTGGCCCCAAGGCAGAACCCTAGGGTATCCACTGCATGTTTCCCTCTGTGTAGATATAGTTCCATTGAGGATTTGGAAGAGCATATAAGGTTCTGATAAATAAAAGGATGGTAGGAAGGAGCAGGAATTGATTCAACTTCTCATTTAATTTTCTTTTCAATGAAAAACCCTGGCTCATATATTTTTCCATCTGCCCTCATCTCAATGAACGGTAGACCATCAAGTCTCTTTATGCTTGCATGTTGGAGTAAATTACTATAAAGACTGCTATTTTAAATTTTCTTGAATAGGAGCAATTATGTAGGAAATTCAGAATTATAAAATTTGGTTCTAGTCTTTTCTGTCTAAGCTGTAACTGAACAATCACTAAGTAAACAAACTTTTTAAAAGCAAAATAACTTTAGTATTTTGTTTCCTGGTATGAGTGATTGATGTGATGCATGACTCAGAGCAAAGAAGGTTAAAATACAGTCCATCCATATATAGGTGAATGAGCCAGAAATATACAAGGATATCTCTAGTTACAAGGATTCCAATAGATATTGATCATAAGAAACTAAGTGGATTGTGGGAACAGTATTATTGTGATAAAAGATCTGTTTGGTTCTGCACAGATATCTCTCGTCAGTTACTTGTCCTCGTTCTGCTGTGTTAATAATTTGAGGGAAGGAATGAGTTACCATTTGCTTGCAAGTTTCTTTATTTTCTTGGCTTACATACCGTTGTCATTTTAACTGATTCAGTTAAAGTGATGTACAAAATCTGATATTCATAAAGCAGGTTAAAACCAAAATTACAATAATAAAAGCAAACATAGCTGGACATCAAAATCTAAGACCATTAGTTATATATCCAAACATTCCAATACCAGAGGGAGCAATATTACAATCTCCCATCACCAACTGCTGCTGATGTAGGCAATTTTAATGGCTTCCTAAAAACCAACAAGCTATGAGTAAGTCTGGTTCTGGGCAAATACTATCCCACAGAATGCATAATTACATTTAAATTATATTAATCAAAGCACCACCATATTAGAATTAGCTAGTCCAACAAGACCCTCACCCTCCTTTTCTAATAATTAAAGTTTAGGGGGTTAAAATGTATGTTGAACATATTTATTAAAGATTGTTTTACAACAATCTTTAATAAAACAACCAGAGTCTTATTTAAAGTCACTCTATTTAAACCACCACCTTAAAGCACTTCTTTTAACAGAACCATCCAGGGGTGGGATTCTATAGGTTCACACCTATTCACTAGAACCAGTTGTTAACATGCTAAGCAGTTCGGAGAACCGGTTGTTAGAAGAAATTACTGGCCTAATCTGTAAGAAAGACAGGAAGGAAACATTCTGGTGTTGCTTACAGAAACTGCCTCTCCATTAACCCTTATTAGATTCTTGGCAGAACTAGACTTCCTGTCTCTGAAACTTCTCTGGAGTTTTTTTTTCCTCCTTTGCTGGTACTTTGCTTGTGTGGAGTGATCATTCAAAGTTACAATGGCACTGAAAAAACTGATGTATGACCATTTTTTACACTTATCACTGTTGCAGCATCCCCACAGTCATGAGAGGCCAGGCAAGGAGATGCATGCCTCGATGTGAGTGATGTTTGAGTTGGCCACACCCAGCCAGTCACATGACCACCAAGCCATGCCCACCAACTAAGGCACGCCCACAGAACCGGCTGTTAAAAAATTTGAATCCCACCCCTGGAACAATCCTGGTGTTTCTAGAGGCTGCAAAAAAGAGACTGGAGCTATAGGTGACATGCTGACTAATCTTGTCCACCCCTGACTAGACGTAGTGAAATCATATGCTTTTCCCAGATGTTTATGACTCAATTGCCCCAGTCCTTACATAGCAAAATGGCTATGGTAGGCTTAGGGTAGCAGGCTGAAGGCCTCAGTCCTCCTTTGTCAGACGTCCTCCAGGTCATCACCCTAAAGACATGCCTTCTCCTTTTGGTCAACAGCTTGTTAATTGCTGCTGCCAGGATCTGTTTTCCTGTCTTGGCATCTTCCCCTAATCTTACTATGTAAGAATGTAGATTGGGGTGTCTGATACTTTTTAACCTATCGCTACAACAACTGTCTGATTCACAAAGCAAAGGGCATCTATATTGTAAAAGATTAATATTTATTCAATAAAACAGAATATCAAGATTGTTTGTTTTATTGTTCACTAAAAAAAGACAGCTTTTCAGTTTAGAAAGACCCTCTGAAGTTAAAGATTAAATACAGTTTCTAAAAGAAAGAGAAGGAATGAAACAATTATCTATAAAGAAAAGTTCAAGCTATTTAAAAAATTGGATTGTGGAGTTGGCAAATTGACACGTTCAAGAGAGAAAAATTATAAAAAATATAAATTACAACAGTTATTATTTGAGCCAAAAAAAATGGATGTTCCCTGCTCCTATTATTCCTTGTTACCAATTTCCCAGATGCTCTTAATTGACAATCTGATTATCACATATAACATAGAATAACAGATTGGAAGTATCCTTTTGGTCCAATCCCTTAATCAAGCAGAAAATACCGTACCATTCCAGATAAACAGTTATTCAACCTCTTTATGAAAATCTCCAATGATGGAGCACCCACAACTTCTGGAGGTAAACATTTCCACTGATGAATTGTTCTCACTGACAGGAAATTTCTTCTTAACGCTAGGTTGAAGCTCTCTTTAATAATATTGTTTATTTGTTTATTTATTTATTAAAATTGATAGGTTGCCCACCTTCCATCCATTACTTCTTATTCTGTCCTCAGGTGCAGAATAAGACTGACTCCCCTCTTCTTCTGTGTTAGTCTCTTAGATATTGGAAGACTGCTATCATATGACTCCTAGTCCTCTTCATTAGACTAGACATCAGAAGTGGTATTCAGCCAGTTTTGACAGGTTCTGGAGAACCAGTAGCAGAAATGTTGAGTAGTTCAGAGAATCAGTGAATACCACCTCTGATTGGCCCTGCCCCCTTCTATTCGCTGCCTCCCAAGTCCCAGCTGATTGGCTGGGTCTTCTTTTGTTGCTCTGCACAGGAGAACGGAGCTGGAAAGCAGGTTAGTGGGGTGGGGAAGGAATAGGGATTTTACAGTATCCTTCCCCTGCAGTGGGGTGCAATGGAGATTTTGCAGTATAGCCTTCCCCTGTAGTGGAGTGGAAACGGAGATTTTACCGTATCCTTCCCCTGGAATGGGGTGGAAATGGGGATTTTACCATATCCTTCCCCTGCCACGCCCATCAAACCACACCCACAGAATCAGTAATAAAAAAAAATGAATACCAGTACTGCTAGACATACTTAGTTTTCTCAAATCATTTATCATATGGTTTAGCTTACAGTTCCCTTGTCATCTTAGTTGCTCTTCTCTGCACACTTTCTAGAGTCTCAGCATTTTTTTATTGTGTTGACCAGAATTCGATGCAGTAATTCAAGTGTGACCTCATCAGTGCAATATGAAGCTGTATTAACATTTCTTGTTCCAAAGGTGCTTTTTCAAGAGGCAACTGGACTTTCTGGTTTTTCTTTCTATTAGCCTGGTAGCCCAGAAAGTCCAGTTGCTTCTTGAAAAAGCACCTTTGGGACAACATGACCTGGATGACTGAGAATCTCCATAACACTTCTTGTGATCTTGATTCTATCCCCTTTTTTATGCATTAGTCTCACAAACATTCATTTCAAATATGCAAGTAGTCCTTGCTTAACAATCATATCAAACAATTAATTTTCCAGTCTTAATATAGTTGTAAGTCAAGTACTGTCCATTTGAACTGAAGTAATTGTAGGACATCAGAAAAGGAAATAGGAGTTTTACCAGTTGTAACTTACTTTATGGAGTCAGATTTTGGCTTAGAAGCAGCATCTCACATTTATGGATTTCTAATATAAAATGGATTCTTGAGCTATATTAGAGTGGAGTAAATAAAAAATACCATACTTATATGCAAACATAAAACTGGAAATCTGAACTCCTTTGTAGTAATTTGTACTAAGGATGCAAAGTTTTGAAGAATTAGTAAAAATTTAGTGAATAATGTAGGTACCAAATGAACAGGGTTAAAGTATAACTACAAGAACCCAACAGACATATAAAAATAGAGAGAAAAGAAACATATCTGAAGTTATTTAATAATTAGCTTAATAATCTAACTCCCACACAAGAAACTGAATTATAATATGGTTGGTTTGCTTTTGGCTTCATATATTGCATGAATGATTTTTTTATATTATGCTTCTTACTAATATTCAAATTCTAAGATACAAGACATTTTATATGTGGAAACTTGTTTCTAGTTCTATTTTTGAAATGAAAGGTGCAATGAAGTAAGTTTAAACTGCACTAGAAGAAATACCATTGAGTTCTTCATCCCAAAAGGGACTTCAAAGCAAGCTTGTGTTGGTTTACTTCATGAGTAAGAGAGATAGAGTTGGTTTACTCTATCTCACTCCTTTTTTCGGGCTTGTTGAGAACTGATATAGTTCCAGCAAGTCCCATTATACAATATTGAAGACCTCTCCTACACAGACCTGTAAGCCACAGCTTAGATTCATCTGTTTGGTTTACAATTTCCAACAGCTATCTGTTTGTTGACTTTGCTACCAGGCAGGTGGGCGGGCTGGCAGGCAGGAAGGAAGGAAGGAAGGAAGAAGAAAGAAAAATGTGTTTGATCAATGGAGGACTTATTAATGAGCATTCATACAAATTCATTAAAAATGATGAAATGTTCATAATGTTCATATATTTTTCTTATATATCACAGAATTACTAAAAAATATCAAAGCTACTGTATATGTTGCAATTAAGAAAACCATGTCCTTAACAATATGTGCCTTGTTACCAGTGGAACTGTCTCTACAGTTTGCAAGATTTGTCATATACATTCTCCGTCAGGCTGGCCACAGCCTGCTGTCTAGGAAACAGCAACCCTTGATTCCATAGGTGTTAGAGAAAAGGTACTTTTACTAGAATGCTGAGTGCAGCGTGGATGAGGCAAGCTCTGAGGCAAAACCATGCAAAAATCATATACTGAAAGCAATCCCCAACATCCAAAACCCTTCCCCTTGGAAGAATAGTCCAATCAGGTCCCATTCTGATGTTTTGGTAAATTCCTTTCCCAAGGCCAGTGTCCTTGAAGGCAGGAAGATACCTTGGTTTGGCACCTCTGGTTTCTGTTAGTGTCCATACTCCCCACTTTCCCACAACATTTTTTCATGCCTCCAAAATGATTTTTTCATGCCTCCAAAATGATTTTTTCATGCCTCCAAAATCATTACTACTTCAACTTCTTCTCCTTCAGATTTCTGTGGATTAGCACAGTGGTCACCAACCGATGGGCCGCGGCCCTCCGATGGGCCGCGAGAACATTTTGGTGGGCCACAGAGAAATCTCACCCCCAGAGCACCGCCCTAAAGCAATTAATACAGGCTATGCAGAAACACAAGGCTGCTCAGCCGACATGGCCCACGGGAATTTTCCAACCATCATCTGTTCTGCTGTGCTGGGAGATTTAGATTAGCTAGGAAGCAGGAAATGGTTGGATTTCTTGCTTTCTAGCTAAGCACAGCCGAACCTCCCTTAGGACTGAAGGTTTGTTTGCAAGCAAATTCAGTGCAGACTCACGGCAAGTAAATTTGAGATTGAGCTAGCCGATGGCAGATAGATAGATCACTGAATGATTCTGTGAGCAACTCAATCTGCCTGCTTTGCCTAATTTTGGGTAAAAGTTGCTCTTTTTTAAAATAAAAAAAATCAATATTTACATACATGGTGTGTTGTGAGTTAATTTTGTGAGTTTGCTTGCTAGCAAATTTTATGAGTTTGCTTGCAAGCAAATTTTATGTGACAGACTGAGCTAGCCAATGGCAGATAGATAGATTTCTGGATGAATCTGTGATCTCTGCCTGCCTGCTTTGCCTGATTTTGGATAAAAGTTGCTCTTTTTTCATAAAAAAAATCAATATTTATATAAATATTTATAATATTTACATACAAGCCATGCCCAGCCAGTCACATGACCATCAAGCCACACCCACAAATTAGGCCATGCCCACAGAACCAGTTAGTGGTCCCTGGGATCTATAATTATGAGTTTGGTGGTTCCTGAAGTCCAAAAGGTTGGTGACCTCTGGATTAGCACATCCTGCTGTGCAAAGGTGGGCTGCACCGATTTGGGCATACCGGTTGTTAAGATTCTGCACAGTTTAGTGAACCAGCAAATCCCACCACTGGCTGATCCTGCTCACTCACCTCTCCTTTTCACTCCTTATCTCACCTTGCCTGCCTTGGCCAATGCCTAGAGTCATGCCTGAGGCATAGCTGCTGCTGTTCTCTGGTTCCCTCGCTTGCCTCAACCACATGGCCCCACTGATCTCTGCCTGGTGAGTCTTCCTTTGCTTCTCACCCAGCTGCCTCCCATGCGATCCGCGTGGCCCAGCCTGCTTGCCTACCTTCCCAATGATCCTGGCAGCCCAGTCTTCTTGCCTGCACCTTCCCTGCGGCCTCCCACGCAAGTCCCGGCAGCCCAGCCTACTTGCCTGCCTTGCCTGCCTTCCCTTCCCTTAGCCACCCACCCCCTTCTTTGATGCAATTTGGTAGTATGGCAGGTGGGGAGGGGGAGGGTGGGGAAGAAAGGGTATTCCTGACTCCCGGGTTGACTGGCTTCTTCCAGGCAGCTCTTGCTCTGCCTTTCAGTATCAGCTGGCAAAGACAAGATTTTTGTGGCAGAAGAGTTTTCCCTACCCACTACTGCCCAGACGCCCTTGCTTTCCCCAAATTCCTCAAGCATTTCTTTGCCTGATTTCCAGCTCTGTTGCATTTCTCGCCATCATGTGCAGGGAAACAAAAATTTGTGTGGAGCTAAAAAAAAGGTTCAAACAATCAATTCCAACCTCGCAAAAGAAAAAGTTTGCATGAAGTTGGAATTGATTGAGTGATTTTTTTTTTTTACTCCCACAAACTTTTCTTTCCCTGCACACGATGGTGAGAAATGCAACAGAGCTGGAAATCAGATAGGCAAAAAATGCTTGGGAGAAGCAATGGCATTTGGGTGATGGAGGGTGGGGAAAGCTCCATGGCATGACGTTGCAACCAAAACTGGACACAGTGTTCCAAGTGGTGCACTTACCAATGCAGTATAAAGGGATACTTGCTATCCACATGATTTTGATACTATTGATGCAGCCTAGGACTGCATTGACTTTTTTGGCAGCTGCAGGACTCTGCTGGCTCATACTTAAGTAGTTATTCATTGGAACACCTAGATCCCACTCACAGTTACTACTACTGAGCCAGGTACTGCCTATTCTATACCTGTGCATTTGCTTTTTCTTGTCTAAGTGTAAAAACCTTATGTTTCTCACCACTTAATTGCATTTTGTAGATAGGAACCAATGTTCAAGTCTGTCAAGATCCTTCTGAATCTTCTAAGGTATTTGCTATTCCTGCCAGCTTGGTGTGGTCTGCAAATTTGATGAATTCTCCTTTTATCCTCTCATCTAAATCATTTATGAAGTTATTGAAGAGTACTGGTCCTAAGACAGAACCTTGAGGTACTCCACTGCATGCTTGTCTCTATGTAGATGTAGTTCCATTGAGGGCTGCATATTGATCATACAGTTACGATTCCATCTGGTGGTTTTTATTTATTTATTTATTTATCATATTTTTATACCGCTCCCTCTCCCAAAAAGGGACTCGGGGCGGTGTACAGCCTACTAAAAACACATAATAAATACACTATAAATACAATTAAAAATATATTAAACGCGATTGGTCCGGCTGTGTCCCATCATAATTAAATTTAGAAATATAAAATCAGGGATCTGAATAAAAATTAAAAATTTATTATTAAAACCGAATTAAGTTGAAAAACCGAAACCTGATTACTGGGCCAGGCCAGCCTGTCTAAAAAATAAAGTTTTAACTGCGCGCCGGAAGGTCAGAATATCTGTCATGGCACGTATCTCCGTGGGGAGATCATTCCATAGGGAGGGAGCTCCCACAGAGAAAGCCCGAACTCTCGGGGCCGTCAGCCGACAACGGCCGGGCGGCGGTATCCCAAGAAGGGCAACCCTGTGGGAGCGTACTGGGTGGCAGGAGGTTGACGATGGCAGTAGGCGGTCCCGTAAGTACCCAGGTCCCGAGCCATGGAGCACTTTAAATACCATCAGTACCACCTTGAATCGAATCTGGAAGGCCACAGGAAGCCAGTGCAGCCTGCGGAGAAGCGGTGTAACGTGGGAGCTCTGAGGGGCACCCACGATCACCCGCGCGGCTGCATTCTGGACCAACTGCAACCTCCGGAGACTCTTCAAGGGGAGCCCCATGTAGAGAGCATTGCAATAATCCAGGCGGGAGATAACGAGGGCGGAAGTGACTGTGCGAAGTGCGCCCAGATCCAGAAAGGGCCGCAACTGGTAGATCAGACGAATCTGATAAAAAGCCCCCCTGGCGACGGCTGCTATGTGTTCTTCTAAAGACAGCCGTACGTCCAGGAGGACACCCAAGTTGCGCGCCCCTTCCACGGGGGTCAAAACCTCTCCCCCCACGGCCAGCGAAGGAACCAGCTGGCTGTATCTGGGCGCAGGAAACCACAGCCACTCGGTTTTGGTTGGGTTGAGACGAAGCCTGTTACGACCCATCCAACTCCGCACAGCCTCCAGGCACCGGGACATCACTTCGACGGCTTCGTTGGGTGGCCCGGGGTGGAGATGTACAGCTGAGTATCATCAGCGTACTGATGGAACTCCACCCCGAAGCCACGGATGACCTCACCCAGCGGCTTCACATAAATGTTGAACAGCAGGGGCGAGAGCACCGACCCCTGAGGCACCCCACACAGTAGGGGCCTCGGGGCCGATCTCTGCCCCCCCCGTCAACACAAATTGCGAACGGTCGGAGAGGAAGGAGGTGAACCACTGCAACACGGTGCCCCCCACCCCCAACCTCTCCAACCGCCGCAATAGGATACTGTGGTCGACAGTATCAAAAGCCGCTGAGAGATCTAACAGGACCAGGATAGAGGAACAGCCTCTGTCCCGGGCCCTCCAGAGGTCATCCACCAATGCAACCAACGCCGTCTCCGTGCTGTGCCCGGGCCTGAAGCCCGATTGGAGGGGGTCGAGATAACTCGCTTCATCCAGGTACTGCGGGAGCTGACGTGCCACCACACTCTCAACAACCTTCGCAACAAAGCGAAGGTTGGAGACAGGACGATAATTAGATAACAATGCTGGGTCCAGGGACGGTTTCTTGAGGAGGGGCCGCACCACCGCCTCTTTCAAGGCGGCGGGTAACTGCCCCTCTCTCAAGGAAGCGTTTATAATACCCTGGAACCAGCCTCGTGTCACCTCCCGAGTGGCCAGGACCAGCCAGGAGGGGCACGGGTCCAGCAAACAGGTGGTGGCATTCAGCCCCCCCAGTATCCTGTCCACGTCCTCCACAGTAACAGGATCGAACTCAACCCAATTGACCTCACCGATATCCACCCCCGCCCCACCGCCCGGAGATGCCCAGTCAGAGTCCAGCTCATTCCGAATCTGAGCGATTTTGTCCTGCAGAAACTTAGAAAACTCCTCAGCCCGTCCCTGCAAGGGGTCCTCCCGCGCTCCCACCTCCAGGAGGGAGCGGGTCACCCTGAACAGGGCGGCTGGGCGGTTTTCCGCGGACGCAATAAGGGTGGAGAGGTAAGACCTCCTCGCCATCCTTATCGCCACTAAATACGTCTTGATATAAGATCGTAATAGTGTTCGGTCAGACACAGAGCGGCTAGCCCTCCAACAGCTCTCTAGGTGTCTTTTCCGGCGCTTCATCTCCCTTAGCTCCTCAGAAAACCAGGGAGCCACCTGGGATCGGCACCGGGTCAGAGGCCGCAAGGGCACAACTCGGTCAAGGGCCCCAGCAGCCACCCTATCCCAGGTGGCGACCAAGCCCTCAACCGAGTCGTGTGTGTGAGCTCCGGGAAATGGCCCAAGCTCCGTCAGGAACCTATCAGGGTCCATCAGGCGCCTGGGGTGGTACCATTTTAATGGTCCCGCCTCCCTGCGGTCAGGGGGTGCGGAACGGAAATCGAGCTTCAGGAGCGAGTGATCCGTCCATGACAGGGGTTCCACAACTATATCCCCTATACCCAGATCACTCTGCCACTGATCAGAGACAAAAACCAGATCCAAGGTGTGACCTCCCACGTGAGTAGGGTCCCGAATTAACTGGGTCAGGCCCATGGCCGTCATGGAGGCCATGAACTCTTGAGCAGTCCCCGAGGCACCGCCGGCAGATGGCAAGTTGAAATCCCCCATGACCATAAGCCTGGGGGTCCCAACTGCCACGCCAGCTATGACCTCAAGGAGCTCAAGCAGGGCCGCTGCCGCATAACAGGGAGCCAAGTATGCGACCAGCAAGCCCACCAGAACCTTGGGACCGAACTTCACGAAAAGGAGCTCACACCCGGTCGTCTGAGACACAGTGGCTTCCCTCGGACACAGATCTTCCTTAATAACCACCGCAACCCCCCCTCCCCTCCCCTGGGCCCTCGGCCGATGAAACCCGGCTGGGCACATCTCCACCAGAGGGACTCCCCCCTCCTGGCCCAGCCAGGTCTCGGTAACACCCACCAGGTCCGCACCCCCCTCACAAATCAAATTGTGGATGAGAGGGGCTTTATTAACAACGGACCTGGCGGTACATAACATCAGCCGAAGGCCCAGGGCCCGATTGCTCAGACCCCCTGGGGAACGGGAGATGACAAGGGGGTCGGAGCGCGCCACAGCCGACAAGCAGCGAGAGTGCGCTCCTAAAACAGAATATGGCCACCTATAACCGCCAAATCTGCCTCTCCCGCTCACCGTATCAATAGATTTAATTTCACCCTCCCCGGTGACCCCCCCCATCCTCAATACAGTCCTATCCGAATTCTGACTCTCCCGGCCACGCCCAACCCACGGCCTGGTCCCAGTCTCTGACGAGTTGTCCCCCAACTCCCGCCCGGACTTTCCTAACCCCTTTAAAAACCTAGTTAAAAATTTATTAAGACACCCCTCCCTCCCACGCTTCCTACAACCCCACCATCTCTCCGGATCCCAAGATCCGTCCTTGAGATGGGCCTTCGAGGGAGCAGAGGGCCATTTCTGAGACAGGGGGACACATCTCAGGGCCCAAAGATCGTTGATAGCATGATAGCGTCCCGGCCTGAGTCCTCTTCTGTAACTGACCCCGACCAAGCTGGAAACCAGCCAGCCGGGGCCCGAGTCCAGATCGAGACCATTTGGAATACAACCGACTGGGTGGAAAGAAGAGAAAGGACCTCAACCGCGGCGGTAGTCCTCCAGACCGGACTCCAGCCAAGGCCGCAGTTCTCCAACCCCAACTCCGATGGCAATCCTTCAGCCGTCTCGGCTCTAGCCACGGAGCCAACCGCGGGAGCGGTCCTCTAGTCCCGGCTCCAACCGCAGCAACAGTTCTCCAACCCCGGTGATGATGGTCCTCCAGCCGCCCCGGCCCTGGCCACAGTGGCCGTCCTCCAGCTGCTCGAACCGCGGCGGTAGTTCCAACTCCATCTGGGGCCTCTGCAATGGTGTTATCTGCAAGTGGTGGTGTTATCTATCCCACATTTTTCTATTTTACTATGTTATCTATTTTATTTTCTGTTTTACTTTGTCAAATGTCTCTAAGTAAGCTATGTCCACAGTATTTCCATTTCACTAATTTTGTTAAAGAAGGCAATAAGGCTTGTCTGGTATGATCTGTTTTTGAGAAACCCATATTGGCTTCTGGTAATAGCTTTGCTTGTTTCTAGGAGTTCACAGATCCGTTGCTTAATTATCTTTTCCAAATCTTCCCTGCATTTTTTCCAATAGATTTGTTTATATCCTATATAGACTTTTATATCCATCCATCCATCCATCCCATCCATACTCCAGATAGTTTTTTCAAATGAGAAGAGCATACATCGTGTAACTAATGTAACTAATGATACTGTAAAAGGCATATTTATTTGCATTTCTAGTTGGAGAAGCACAGATGGTAGAGACTTCTGTTGCTGTCATATGCTCTAAAAATGTTGACATTATAGCAGAATATAATCATTAAGTAAGTATGCAGCTTAATCTCTGAAGCCAAATGTTGGCTTATTTGAAAGCAAGGTATTTTTTCCTAATGAAAATTAAGTTAATAGACCAAGTTTTGATGGATAATGAAAATATTCCAATATACCTAAATACCTGGTTTGATGATAGATTCTATTACAGTAGCTTCTACAGCAAATTCAGTACATATACAGAATAATACAACTTTTTGCAGTTTTTTTCCTATCCAAATAATTAGCTTTTCTTTCACTGGATGGAGATGTCACTATCCCAGTCTCACAATTTATTTGGATGAAGGAATCAGAGGGGAAAAAAAACCATCCCACCCCATCCACAACTGAAAATATCAGTGGCATCTTTCTGCATGGACAAAGGTAAGGAGAGATAGATGGAGAAGTGAGATTTCATTGCTATGGAGAGAATGATTACTTTGTGGAGACAACACCTGGGATTGAGACTGTAAGAGGAAAGTAATTTCCCACGTAGGCAGAATGATAGCAAGATGAGGAAAAAATCCAACCTGTTATATAAAACCTGTTATACTACTTCCTTTTCCTGCCAAAAACATCATTATTAATTACAAAATCATCCCACCAACAAAACATATCAAATATGCCTAATGATTTATATAACCCCACCAGAGTCCTGGATAACAAAACATGCTTTTGGCCTATATTTACTTGTGTGTCCAAAACCATTACTAAATGAAAATCCTGAATGCACAACATCATTAACCTAGAAAATAAATGGAGCTAATATGCAACCCTGATACATTGCTTTAACACTAGAGATTTCTCAAGGTATGATTTACACTTGTTCACACCCTTAAACTTGTACAGTATAAAGGGCCTTTATAAGACAGAGGAATATTCAATAAACACTAGTTTTTAGCAATGTCTTCCACAAAATATTTATATTTGTAGTAGAATCTAATATAGTGCTTTAATCAGTAAAGACACCTACCATTAGCCGTATATTTTGTTATTAAATGGGATAAAACAATTATTGACTTGCAAATCAGTCTGTTTCTCTGCTAAGACAGAATTTTCTTTTTGTTTGTTTGAATTCACATCATCACCATCTTATTATCATGACTCTGGGAAGGTAACAATAGTTGCAAATTGCAGACAATGGCAATCAAAGGATCTCAACCGTTTCTACCAGCTTAGGTAGGGTAGGCATGCTCCTAGTCCCTTCACTTAAACATTGTCACCTGATGGCAGCTAGGAAATGTGCCTTTTCTGTAGCAAACCGTGCCCTATGGAAGGCCCTTCCCCCTGAAGTTCAGCAGGCCTTTTCCCTGCTAGCCTTCCACAAAGCACTTTCCCTCTAAGCACTAGCTTAGGGTGAGGTGACTGCCATCAGAAGCTAGACTTGGCACCAGACTTTTGTTTTTATGTGTTTTTAATATGGTTTTATGTTATTTCAATTTTTGATAGGGAACCGCCCAAAGTTTGTTATAAGTGGCTATACAAATGTTGTAAATGAATGAATTAATATAATGTAATGTAATGTAATATAATGTAATGTTTATATTTATATATATATATATTTGTTTTCATAGATTTTCATGGGTACAGGTATGCAGGTCTTGGTGTGACCAAGACCTGCATATATATATGTGTGTGTATGTATGTATGTATGTATGTATGTATGTACATATACATATTTATTTATTTATTTTATTTTATTCAATTTATATACCGCCCTTCTCCCGAGGACTCAGGGCAGTGCACAGCCTACTAAAACAACACATATACAAAAGTTAAAATAGAATTAAATATGGGCTGCTACCAAATATAAAATCCCAACATTAAAACCATAATTAAAACCCCATTAAAAATCAATTTAAGATCAGCCCAGGCTGGCCTGCTCAAAGAGCCAGGTCTTCAAATCATGCCTGAACACCCTCAGGTCGGTGGTCGTTCTCAACTCAGGGGGGATCCCATTCCAGAGAGCGGGTACCCCCACAGAAAAGGCCCTATTCCTCGGGGTCACCAGGCGGCACATAGAGGCCGTCGGGACCCGAAGGAGGCCCTCCCTGTGGGAGCGCACAGGTCGGTGGGAGACTACTGGCAGAACGCGGTCTTGCAAGTGGAGTGCTTTAAAGATCAAAATCAGAACCTTAAAGCGCACCCGGAAGACCACCGGCAACCAATGCAGCTCACGCAGGAGAGGCGTCACATGAGAGCTTCTAGACGCCCCCATAACCACCCGTGCAGCCGCATTTTGTACCAGTTGCAACTTCCGGGTGCTCCCCGCGGGGAGCCCCATGTAGAGGGCATTACAGTAATCCAGGCGGGAGGTGACCAGGGCATGAGTGACCGTGCATAAGGCATCCCTATTGAGAAAGGGCCGCAACTGGTGCATCAGGCGAACCTGATGAAAAGCCCCCCTGGAGACGGCCGTGATATGATCTTCTAATGACAGCCGTACATCCAGGAGGACACCTAGATTGCGAGCCCTCTCTGTGGGGGCTAAGATCTCACCCCCAATAGCCAGCGATGGAGTCAGCTGACTATATCGGGATGCCGGAAACCACAACCACTCAGTCTTGGAAGGGTTGAGTCGAAGCCTGTTCTGACCCATCCAATTCCGCACAGCCTCCAGGCACCGGGATATAACCTCCACAGCATCGTTGGGGTGGTTTGGGGTAGAGATGTAAAGTTGTGTGTCATCCTCATAAAGATGACACTTTACCCCAAAACCACGGATGATCTCCCCCAGCGGCTTCACTTAAATGTTGAACAAGAGAGGGGAGAGGACCGGCCCCTGAGGCACCCCACAAATGAGGGGCCTAGGGGTGGACCTCCCCCCCCCCCGTCAACACAAATTGCAAGCAGTCAGAGAGGAAGGAGGAGAACCACCGCAAGATGGTACCTCCAATTCCCAACCTCTCCAGCCGCTGCAATAAGATACTATGGTCGATAATATCAAAAGCCGCCGAGAGATCTAATAGGACGAGGACAGAGGAATAACCTCTGTCACGGGCCCTCCAGAGATCATCAACCAATGCGACCAATGCTGTTTCAGTACTGTGCCTGGGCCTGAAGCCCGATTGGAAGGGATTTAACTACGTCGCTTCCTCCAGGTACTGAGGGAGCTGAAACGTCACCAGACTCTCCACAACCTTTGCCACAAAGGGGAGGTTGGACACCATCTGGCCATCCTCGTCTCCACCGGCGACGTTGAGACGGCCGCAAGCTAGACACCGCCGACATCTCCAATGCCGGGATCTCCACCACCGAGGCCAGCATTCCTGCCAAACCAGGCGACGATACCATGGTCCAGCACTGTCATTGCCGACACTGGTGCCTCTGCAGCCGCCCATTCTCCGCCACACCCGCCACCGCTGGAGTCAACGAGATCTCCACCACCGCCATCGACCCAGGAGACTGCATCCGTCAGAGCCATTGTCGTCTGGGGAACACCCCGGTGGCTCTAAACTCTCCAAGGGCTCCAATGTCTCTCCGCAGATTGTCCAAGGTCACCGATCCTCCCCCAGGCTCTTTATCCACCTCTGCCACTGGTGGGGACCTGGGGAGGAAAGGGACTCCAGCCACAACTCTATCATCTCTCCAGAATCGCCGCCTAGCATCAACCACATCGGCGTTGAGGCCTCGCCACTTCTTCGGGGTCGCCAGCCCCCCCGGTCTTTGCACCACCTCTACCACCGGTGGGAACTTGGGGGGGAAGAAAGGTCTATCCGCGGCTCCATCTCTTCCCCAAAACCACCGTCGCTGACCAACTCTGACTGCGGAGGCTGGGGCGCGATCGCAGCAAAGCCTGCGCTCCCCAACGATCTTCCGAGCCGCTCTGGCAACCCCCACAGCTCTAACATAATCCCCCGCGGCTTCACCAGGGGCCTGCCAACCCCTTCGGTCTTCCCCCCACCTCTGCCACCGGCGGGGGGACCCAAGGGGAAGAGAAGGTCCGTCAGTGGCTCCATGTTGCTGCCGCCACCTGATATGGCCATGGCAGGGCCTCTGCTGATCGAGAATCGCCCCAGCGATTCCGGTGATTCCGGCGGATCTAGGGGCTCCGAAATCACCCCCTGTGGCCTCGCCAAGGGCTTGCCACCCCCCCTGGTCTTCCCCCCATCTCTGCCACTGGTGGGGAGACCCAGGGGGTAAGGGGACTCACTCCAAAGCCCAGCCGATAGAGCGGAGCTCCTCACGAGCACGTCCGGCCGCCATTTTGAAACGTATATGTATATGAATATGTATATGTATATGTATATGCATATGCATATACTTATACATATACATATACGTGTGTGTGTGTGTGTGTGTGTGTTTTCGTAGATTTTCATGGGTACAGGTATGCAGGTCTTGGTGTGTTCAGGTCTTTTCCCGTGTAAGATTGAGACTATCTGGACAACGTTTTGACGAGATCCCATTCGCCATCTTCAGGGTGGTGCTTTTGGCTTTGTGCTTGTGCGAACAAAGCATGATCTGAGCTGCTGTCTCCCTATATATATTGATGGGGAGGTTGGCTGTGTTGTCATTTCTTGATTGGTTGATGGAGTTGATGTTTGCTGGCTTTTTCTTAAGAACATGTGTGGCTGAGGTATTGGCTGTGTGTCTATCAGCCTCCTGTGTTGTAACGACTTGGGTAATGGGCTGCGTGATGACCTTCTGAGTTCTATTGTTTTGACACCCTGGGTCTTGTATTGTAATCCCTGGGGTCATTGGCTGTGTTGCAACATCCTGAGGTTTTGTGGTATAATCTCCTCAGTTCTGTGATGTGATATCCTGAGCGGGTAGCTGTGATGCGACATTCCAGGTTTTGGTTTGGCTCTGAGTTTGAGGCCTAGCTCTATGTTCATGGCATGTGTCAGTTTGCTTGGTTTGGAGGTCGAGGTGTGTGGCAGTTGATGATGCAGCCATGGTCTGGTTTCTGGATGGTGGTTGCCTTTCATCTATGGGGTGGATTTTGGTTTGAGTCTGGTGAAGGAGATTGGTGATGGCATCATGTGTTGTTTTGGGTCCAGTGTTGGTTTTCGTGGTTGGGACTCGTTTGTTGATAAGGACTAGTTTCCAAATGTCTGGTAGGCGGGAGGCATCATCCCGTTTGTTCATGTTATGGGGGTGTTTCTCTATTTCAATGGCTTCCCTGATTATTCTATTATTATTATTATTATTATTATTATTATTATTATTATTATTATTATTATTATTATTTGCCCTGTTATACCACCCCATCTCCCAAGTAGGGACTTCTCTTGTTGAAGTGTTCAGTACTGGAGATTAATTTGGTTCCTTCAAAATTAATTTCATGTCCTGTGGCTTTAAGGTGCTGGAAAAAGGAGGAAGAATTTTCTTCTTTTCTGACTGTGTTCTTGTGTTCTGCGATGCATGCATTTATTCTCCTGTTGGATTGTCCAATATAGGTGGCTGGGCAATTGTTGCATGGTATTTCATAAACTCCTTGGTTTTCTAGCTGGATCTTTTCTTTGGGGTTTCTTAGGATGTTGGCTATTTTTTGGTCAGTACCGAAGGCTGTCCTGATATTGTGTTTGTGGAGAATTTTGCTGAATCTGTGGTGCCTTTGATGTAGGGGAGGAGGACGATACCTTTGTCCTGTTCTGTGTCTCAGTTTCTGGGGGGTGTCTCCTTTAGGATTAAGTTGGTAATTGTGTCTCTTTGGAATCCGTTGGAAATTAAAATGTTAGTGAGGGTGTGTAATTCTGTTCTAAGGTAGTCTTTCTTAGCTAGGCATTTGGTTCTGGAGATAAGGGTCTTGGCTACGGAGTTGATCTGTGCAGGGTGGTGATGGGATTGTGTGTTTAAGTAGCGGTTGGTGTGTGTTTTCTTCCAGTGGATGGTATGTCCTAGGGAGCCATTGGGTTATTTGTAAATTAGTTTGTCCAGGAAGGGAAGTTGGTTGTTAGCTTCTGTTTCCATGGTGAATTGTATTTTGTACTGTTGAGATGTGTGAGGAAGTTGTCCAGTTTTTCTTTCCCATGTGGCCAAATTACAAATGTGTCATCTACATATCTAAGCCAGAGTTTGGGTTTGGGTTCGGATTTGTCTAGAGCATTGGTTTCAAAGTGTTCCATGTATAGGTTAGCGATGACGGGTGAGAGGGGTGATCCCACAGGTGCTCCTCCTATCTGTTTGTATCTTTGTCCATTGTGGATGATGTATGTGTTGGTTAGGCAGTGATTGGTCAGATCTAGGATGTGCTTAGGGGGGTTGTATTTGTTTTGGATGGCTGTCAGGGCTTCTTTAATAGGTACTTGGGTGAAGAGGGATATGACATCGAAGCTCACGAGTAGGTCGTCCAATTCTATAGTTTCTAGAGGAGGAACTTTATAAAAAATAAACAATGCAAGTTTGATACCTCTGATCGAAATAATCAATTTCTGCCTGTAAGAGAAGACTTTTTCCCTAATATTTTGATTTCTAGCATCACAGCATGTTTAAGTACATTTCTGCTGAAATCATGGTATTAATAGAGTAAATAAATGTTAACCCAAAGTATCTTATCTTAGATATGCAGGAAAAGAACCTGGATAATGATTACATGAGAAATCCAGATTTTTGTAAACATTTACTCATTGGTATATATAATTACAAGAATATCACATGTGAGCTGGTCTCCAAAACATTGAAAAAGGAACAGCCAGTGGCTACTGCATCTCTTTAAAAGAATAGTTCAGACTGCAGCAATATGGAAATCATACATCAACGAAAGAATAAAAATGGACATCCTATTTCAATTTCTCTTATGCAATTAAACAAAAATAAACAAACAGGAAAACAGTGGGTATTATTTAGATGTTTGGACATTATTTGTATTCTAACAAGCAGTTTATGACTGTAAGATAAATCTTGGAAATACAAACATATGAAAATTAATATCTTAATTATAAATAAAAAAATCTTAATCAAAATTTAAAAAATAGCATTAAAACAATTATAGCAGACACCCTGTAAAATGCTGTAACGTATATTTATAAGCTCATCACTAAACACTAAACATTGAAGTGTCAAAATCAAAACATGGTGTGTAGCCATTGGTCTAAAGTTATTTCAGTACTATTGCTCTTGTGCAACGAAAGAAGATTGTGTGTCAGATTAAATATTAAAGCAATTCATATTTTGAAAGTGCAGTCATGTTTCAGGTATATATTAAGAATTCCAAGTCAAGACATTTTGAATTTCATGGTGAAATGAGAGCGGTAATGATAATACAACTGCAATAGCTAACACTTATTTGAATGAAGTCAAAATAAAAAGAATAATAGAATAAAATACATAGTTCACTGGCTCAAAAAAGAGAATAGGGGCAGAGATGGGATTCGACCGGTATAACTACCAGTTCTGTTGCTCTGTGTTGCGCGCGCATGCACGAGTCGCGCAAGTTGCGCGAGTGCAATTTACAACCTGCTGAGCTGCCTGGACAGCTCAGCAGCGCTGCGTGCAAGTGCGCAGCGGTTGGAAAAGCCCTTTTTTCCTGCTTTTTCAACCGCAGCTGTGTTGCGCAAAGCAGATGCGGTTGAAAAAGCAGGAAATAAAGGTCAGGTAAGAGCCCAGGGGGGCGGGTGGGCCAAAACAGCAGCAGACATAGAACCGATTCTATGTATGCTCTCTGTCTGCTGCTCTTCAGAACTACTGGTTCTACAGAGGTGGACAGAACCGGTAGAATCCCACCCCTGAATAGGGGAAAGGGGGAAGTTGTTTCTTTTTTGTCTTTTGTTACTGACAAACCTGTAGATTAGACAAAGCTGTTGCAACAGGAATGGTTTTGAGGTAGTTAACAGATCACAGTTGCTCTGATGTGGGTTAACTGAATGGTGGACAATGGCATTTTTGCAAACAGTCCCATGTCAGGGCAAACAAATTACTGTCAGCCCACCAGTCAGCTAGCAAGGGAGCACTAGATCAATATTTGATACAGCAATCAAGGAAGATTCATTTTTAGGAAATCATGCCTCATGTATTAGTCTCAGGACAGACAAGATATAGGAGTAAAAAGAGTCATGATACTTAGCATAACAATAGTCAAGATCTCTTCCAAATATAAACCTATACTATGTGTGTCCTTTCTGTTTTCATATTTTCGCTAAGCTTTCTGCTGACTGCATTGGCATTGCTGGCTATCCAGCCATTTTTTTTTAAATTTGAATTGTTTGCTTAGAACATCCCACCCATTTTGAGGAGTTCTCTCTCCTATTACTTTCTCCTGCCATGGGATCCATCCTGAGCTTATTAAAATCAATTTAAGTCTATGATCACTTTCCTCCAAATTGTTGCTATACTGCTCCTTCAATCTCACTTCAATGAGCTTAACTCATGATCATCTTGCAGTCTCAGAACCCGTTAAGATTTTCTGAATTTTTCTTAAATGTTGCTGTTCAAAACTAGACATTGTACTTGAGATCTTTTCAATGAGAATCGCATGAAACAAATACTTCCCTATATTGGGAAATTAAACGGGTTGATGCAACTTAAAATCACACTTCCCTTCTTTGTTGTCACATGACACTACTTGCTCTGTTTCCAATAAATACCATTCCACGATCTTTTTAAGACTCTCTACAACTAACAGTTTACAGTGTACTTTCATTTAGGTCAGAGACAGAACTCTGAGCAGACTGAACTAAAAACTGAGACAGAAAGAAAATTCAAAATGAACTGAACTTGGTAAAAGTGTCTGAGTGTTACAAAAGGCTTTTTATTTTTACAGAATCAAACTTTAATCTGAACTTCAGCTCCAGGATGCTTTGCTAACTAGGCCACTACAACTTTTCTCTCGTCCCAGTGCAGATCCAAGGACAACTAACATTGGGTTTATCCAATGAAGTAGTGTTTTGCATCTTTCTGTCTGCTTGATGTATGGTACTTTGGCAGTGAGCCTGGTATTGATTAAGGTTTGGGATCTTTCAGTTTATTAACTGCTTTTTGCTTCTATGAACATGGCTTTTTCTCTCTCTAGTCACTTCTGGCTTTCCTTCATGACTGTACAACCATATGCAGAAACTTTGCTACCATCTAGAGATCTTCTAAATTTTTGCAACCCACATCTCATAGCTCTATATCAAAGAGAAGCCTTGTTTCATTCATATTAAAATGTTCTGATAAACATATTGTATATAAGAAGAATGTGATCAATAATTTTTAAATTTGAACTTTGAGAAGAGGATCTCTTACCAATGTTTTCTTCCCGGATAGAAAATATTCTTGTATGGATCGATAACTAATTGAGGAACATAGATAGGAATAAATGAGCTACAATTAGCTTACATAACATATATCTGCATTTGGCTATGGATAATATGTGCAGCGATATGGAGTAAGGCTAATAATGAGGTGGTAAAGATTGCTGTTGCAAAATCAAATTATTTATGGCAGTTTTAAAAAGAGGAAAGCAGTAAGGAGTTTTAAAATGTTTCTCAAAGGTCAAAGATACAGAAATTAAAAAGAAAAAACTGAAACAAGGAGGATCTGAAGCAAGCTTCTTATAAGGAAAATTGCAGTATTTGAGACTTTGTATTTTAGAAAAAATATAGTTAAAAGTAACATGATAGAAATATATAAATATGCATGGTCTAAATCAATTGATTTGAAAACAAATAATATAAATGTCTCTTTACATCTCTGCATTAATATGTATAACCTTCAAAACTATATTTTAACAAAAATAATGGCTTCTAATGCAAAACAAAAATAGTACAAAACTGACATGTAAAGCATCCTGTTAATATAGCAGGTCCTGCAGCTATTGAAGAAGCTCATTATTTTCTTTATAGTTTTTTTATTGATACTGTTATATATAGTCATGAAAGGGGATAGTTTATAAAAGCTACTGTAGAGAATAAAAAGCATTAATGTGAAGTTTAACGCTCATTTAGTTTTAGAGTGTTTAGTATAGGACAGAAAGTAAAATTCAGCTATTCTGAAAGTGTCAGTCAAGGACTACGATTAAATTATTTATAGTGCTCATGGTCAATGCTTTAGCTCAGACATGTAAACTCAAGGCCTGTGAGCCAAATCCAGCCCACAATGTAGTTAGACATGGCCTGCAGGGCTACCCTGGAAATGATGAGGGGCTAGCCTCTGCCACCTTGGCCCTGGCCCACTCTAGCCCGGCTGACACTCCCCCATGGTGTACACACATGACGTGGCAAGCATGCAGGGGTTGGCAGTGCCTGGCAGTAGTTGCAGCTCATTGGAAGGCTGGAGAAGGTTGTTTCTGCATGGGGAAGACCAAAAGGCAACATTTCATGGATCTCTCCCTTGCTGGGGTCACTTTGAGCCCCCACCTCAACCCTGAGTCCAAGCAGGTGGCTTCTCTGCCATCACCACCATGCTGAGCCTCCAGAAAGCCACCGAGTAAGAGAAAAAAAAAGAATGGAACCACTATGTCAACCACATTTATCCCCTCCTCTCTGAAAGCTTTTTGTCTGGAGTGGCTCAACCAGCTTTTGCAAAGCCACAACAAAAACTTAAAGGAAAGGCAGTGAATGTCATCATTCCAAGTAATGAACTCCAGGAAGTCAGGATTCTGACACTTGGTTCAGGATCAAGAGATTCTTTATTGAGTATATCATATCGGCACTTTAGAAAGATGAAGCTAGCTCTAAATTATTCCTGCACTTAGGGATAGTTAAAAGAATGAGACCTCCCCATCCCGCCTTTGTCTCTCAGGTCACATGGACCAATCAGTCCAGATGTAGGTTCCCACTCAACTTCAACAGCTGTCCATTGACATGACCTTGGTTCTCATACCGGCTGGTGGATGTTATGGCTAGCCAACTGAGGCATCACATTCCTGAGTCTCCCCCATGCTCTCCCCCCCCCCCCCTTGAATGGCAACCAAGAAGTAAGCATGGCTTCAGCTGAAGTCACTTTGCAGGTTGACAGGGAGAGGGGCTTTAAAAGTCCAAAGGTGAAATGCCAGATAAATCTGCCTCAGCATAATACCACCGACCTTTCCCACATTTTTCGTCTGTCCCTTTGGAACTTTATATCACCTTGGATGATCATGTGAATAAAGGGATTCCAAAATCTTCCTACTAATTTTTGATGAAGATTCTCTTATCTTTGAATAACAAAGGCTAGAGAATTCAGATGAAGTACCTGTCTGCCCCTCTCGATTCATTTGCTCTGGAGGCATATTCTCAGGGGATCCCTAATTATGCAATGCATTCGATAAATCTGCTTCACTGATATTCAATAGTTAAGAAAATCTTAATGTTACTTGGTTTAAAAGAAAAGGGAGAATCACTGCAACAGGGATTGGTTACTGTGAACAGAATGGACAACTTCTGAAAATTTATTATGATCTCCTGAAGATGGGTAAGCTAGAAATGGTATTTGACCTGATGCGTCACTCTTTAAAATTGGAGGTGTTTGTGTTCTGCAGTCAGCATCTGGTGATTGTCTATTCTGGCTATACTTCTCATCCACATTTTTTTTAACCTGAAACATACTTGATTCCACAATTATTTTAAAGCCTTGCAACAACTTAAACTTGCATCAATGCCCATAAGATGGAAGAAAAATATTATTATAAGAGATCAGCTGTCAACTATTTCAGGCTAAACTTGATGCCATAAGATGAAGTTAGAAACATAATGATTTCTGCTTTTTGTTCAGTATCACTGTCCATTAAAGATGTCTGCAATTCACAAAGAATTAAAATGACGCCATCCTCAGATCTGTTCCAAAGCAATGGTTTTTAGAAAGATGTACATCTATCGTCATCTTCCTTATTTTCATATTCCATTATTTCATATGATCTTTTTTGAAAATGTTAAAAGGATTTTCTATTCTTTTGACTGGGGTATTATAATAAAGAATTAGAACTTCTGTACTGGCATAAAATGAAGTTGCATTTCAGGGGCACTTGTATACTGTGATATTGTTGCAAGAAAAAGAAATATAATTTAAACTTTCAGATCAAATTTTCTATTGTTTTTACCTTGAATTATTGTGACTGGTTGTATTTGCAGAACTTCTAGCAGCTGTAGGTACTGTAATGTACAGGTAGCCCTTGATTTACAAAATTTGTTTAGTGACCAAAGTTACAACAGCACTGAAAAAAGTGATTTATGACTATTTTTCACATTTACAACCATTGAAGCATCTCCATGGTCACACAATCAAAGTTCAGATTCTTGGCAACTGACTCATATTAATGATGGTTGCAGTTTCCCAAGTCATGTGATCACCTTTTGTGACCTTCTAACAACAAAATCAATAGGAAAGCCAGACTCACTTAACAACTATGATACCAACTTAACAGTAACAGTGATTCACCTAAAAACTCTGGCAAAAAGGTTGTAAAATGAGAGGAAACTGTGTTAACAAATGTCTCACTGAGCAACAAACAATTTGGGCAGCCAGCAGTTTGGGAAGACAAGGAGCTTGTGTCCCCACGTTGAGTTAGCCAGTGCGACTTGTTCCATCCTAACCCAGCCATCCTGAGTCAGCCACGGCCAATGAATGGTGTTAAGCTGGCCGCACACACCCAGCCACCATCACCTGGTCGCTATGAGTCATCATAATTTTACATGCAACTGGCCCTTTGAGGGCAACCATAATGATGTTGCCCTCAATGAAATTGAGTTTGACACTCCTGCCATAGAATATTTTGAATCTACCAGGTAGATCTCGACTTATAACCACACTTGAGCCCAAAATATTTGTTGCTGAGTGAGACATTTGTTAAGTGAATTTTCATCCATTTTACAACCTTTCTTGGCACAGTTGTTAAGTGAATCATTGTAGTTGTTAAATTAGTAACATGCTTGTTAAATGAATACAGTTTCCCCATTGACTTTGCTCACAAAGAAGATCACAAAAGGTAATCATATGACCCTGGGACACTGCAATGGTCATAAATGAGAGTCAGTTCCTAAACGTCTGAATTTTGATCAGGAGATGCTACCACAGTTGTAAGTGTGCAGACCGGTCCTAAGTCCCTTTTTGCAGTGCCATTCTAACTTCAAACAGTCATTAAATGAACTGCTGTAAATTGAGAACTACCTGTATTACTTTAATTAATTTGGATTAGGTTTAACTGAATATAGGAGAAGCTAATATCCATACAATATTCACATGTCTTAATTGCCATTCAGATCCAATACTAGATATTTTTGCCTTGTCACAAGTTGAAATGGGTGCAAATGTTTCATTATTCTCCACCAAATTTGTGGGTAGAAAAATTGGGATGGTGGTGAATTTTTCCAAATGTATTCAGAAAGGAAAGGATTCTTTCTAGCAGCAATAGTACAGGGGTGTCCAAACTTTTTGCAAGGAGGGCCAGATTTGGGGAGGTGAAAATGTGCGGGGGCTGACCATTCAGGAGAATCACTCTGTGGTGAAGGGAAAAATGCCGGCCGGTAGGGATGAGTGACAGGCTGAGGCAGTGGGGAGAAGAGGCTGCGGGACGCTCGAAATTTGAAAATGGGCCACAATTGACCCCCGGGCCAGACTTTGAACATGCCCGTAATAGTAGCATTACTACTGAAATTATGAAAGAAGTCCTGCACTGCTGTCCTGGCCCATGAAAAACCTGAGGCAATATATCAGAAGCAAATGGCAAAGGTGATGGTAAATGGAAATATGAAAGATAATTTTAACATAAAAAAGGCACAAACAAGGATGTCCATTATCCCCTTTACTGTTTATATTAACATTAGAAGGGAAGTGTTAAATAGAAATATTAGACAAGATAAAGAAATTAAAGTTATGGAGATAAGGAAGAAGGAATATAAATACACAGGCATTTGCAGATGATTTGCTTTTTATTCTGGAGGATCCACAAGAAACTGGACTTAAATTAATTAAAAAAATAGAAGAATATGGGGAAGTTACAGGTTTGAAAGTAAATAATAATAACTAAATATTAGTTAAAATATTACAGATACACAGAAAAAAGAATTAACGAAGAAGATAAGGCATACAGATAGTTAAAAAAGTTAAATATTTAGGAACTCAATGACAAGGTTTGTAATGATTAAAGAAGATAATTATTATAAATTGGCACAACAAATTAAAATGGATTTGGAAAAGTGAAAAAAATCTGCAATTATAATTGATGGGAAGTATAGCCACCATAAAAATGAATATCTTGCCAAAATTACTATATCTATTTCAAACAATACCAATAAAGTTGGGGGGGCGGGGGTGGGAAATACTCTGAAGAACTAAACAAAACAATATTAAAATTTATTTGGCAAGGGAGAAAAGCAAGGATAAGTTTGAAAATGTTGCAGGATTCTAAAAATAGCGGGGATCTTGGGCTACCAGATTGGGAATTGTACTTGGGCTTCAATACTTACTTGGGTGAAAGAATGGATTGACTTGAGGAATAAAAGACTATTGACATTATCTCCAACTGGGTTGGCATGCTTTTTTATGGCATGGAAAAAATAAAATACATAGCTTTTTCCAAAGACATTTTATTAGGAATGCACTATTATTAATATGAGAGAAAATTAAAGAACAACATTATTTGAACATACTGGTCTGGCTCTCCACAATGGAGGCATTGATTTACCCAAATGTTACTGATATGGAAAATATTGCCAGGTATCAAGATATTTTGAATGAAAAGGGGGAACTCAAAACCAAACAGGAACTAAGTGATCAAGGGATTGAAATAACATGGTGGTCATATCTGCAGATATAATCTAGATATGAAAAGATATTAAAATGTATGGTTTCTATAAAGAACTAACAAAAATAGATCAGTTGTTAACAGGGACAGATGAAAAATTAATAAAGAAAATATATAGCTATTTAATAAGTGTTAAGGTGGAAGATGAACAAGTAAAAGAGACAATGATAGCATGGGCTAAAAAAAATGGTTATCCGATTGAGTTAGTTAAATGGCAAAAACTATGGGATAGAAACTATAAATTAACAATGCCTACTGTGTACAAAGAAAATTTTTATAAAATGTTTTATAGATGGCATTTTCTGCCTTCAAGGTTAGCAAAGAAGTTTAAGGATAAGTTGCAAAATGTTGGAAATGCCACAAGACACCTGGTTCGTACTATCGGTGAACATGTCAAAAAGTGAAAAAATATTGGACAAAAATCCATACATGGCTGGAGAAAATGATAAAACAGCATATTGATTTGAAACCAGAGATATTTTTATTGGGCATATTACCAGATAAATATAATAAAGGGAATTCATATTTGAATTTACATGTATTGACTGCAGTCAGAATTGTATTTATGCAACAATGGAAAAGTGAAGAGATCCCAATGGATGAAAATGTGTATCAGCTTTCAAGAATCTTTCTTCTGCTTGTCTTTCTGGCTGCCATAGTATCGGGGGAGGGGGGGAGAGAGGATAAATTGGGCTTCGGGGGGGGGAGATGCTGGAGGCTTGAGTTGCTGAAATGTAAAACTTGGGAAAACTTTCTTGTTTATGCTTACATGCTTACTGCGCAACTGCAGCATCATATCTATCCAGGCCAAGGTCAATGGCCAGATGTCTGAATCACCACCTGAAGATGCCCCACATGACATTAGACACATCTCAGATTGGATGGCCAGTTTGAACTATTGTGGGTGGGAACGTTGCCATAACTTTGTATATGTGATTTTTGTGCCAAATGCCTCAGATCTTGAATTCTTTTGATGCTACCACTTGATTTCCAGTAAAAGTCCTTTTCTCTATAACAATGGAGTCTCATGGTTTCTTTCTTGGATTTTGAATCACCTGACAATGTGATTTAAAATGTTTTAGAATGCACAGAAATGTATAGATTAACACTTATAATCAAGGAAAAGAAAGAAACGTAATACTTTCTGACTTGGGACTTATTTTATCAATGGCTAACTAAACACAAACAGGAGCTAGAAATGGGAATATATGAAAAGGATCAGTGATATAAGGAAGATATGTTGAATTGGTTAAGCAAATAATATTATTATTATTACTAACACTACTATAATTAATATCAATGTAATGAATATCATTGTAAACATGTTGATTATTATTTCCTAAAACTATTTGTACCCAGACTGTTCAATTGAAACTGGAATTTTTATATGCTATAAAATAAAAACTTAAATTAAAAAAAGAAAAACTTGAGTCCCCAGATGAAATCTATAGATTTACTCTATCATATTTTCATACTTTATCTCTACAACAGGAGTCTTGCTATCTTCTAAGAATTGCCTCCATGTAAGGAATGTCTAGTGAACAGCATAAGCTACCTTCTCCCACACCATCCAGTGGCGCTCCGCATTAGAGAGTTTTCAGGAAGTGTAGGCAAATG
Organism: Bungarus multicinctus; assembly: GCA_023653725.1. Lineage (NCBI taxonomy): Eukaryota > Metazoa > Chordata > Lepidosauria > Squamata > Elapidae > Bungarus > Bungarus multicinctus. Next base: position 164,928,729 of record CM042836.1, read on the forward strand.
GGTATAAAGCTCCTTGTGGGTCCTTTTGGAGGAGGATCACCCCTTGTCAGGCTACGGAACTTCTTCTCATTTAAACAATAAGAATGAACTTCTGAGAACCAAACGTATCAAAAGGAATTCTTTATTGGGATGAGAGAATCCTGTAGGAGTTCAAAGCAGCGTCTGAGGACCCTCAGGCATACAGTGATAGATAAAGGGGTTTAGAATCCCCCCTCCTCCCAATGTTTACTTAGGGAAACAAAAGCCAATATGTTAATCCCCCTCCCAGCTCCTCTGGGAGGGGATACTTCCCTTTTAGGAAGGGTTTTTCCTCGTGTAACTTTCCCAAGACGTACCTAGCTTCCTCCCCCCACCCCCTTTTTAGAACGGACTGTTTTTTGAGATTTCCCAGAGCACTTCATTGTGGAGTTTTATGGATCCCTCATCTCCTGGCTGTGCCTCCCAAAGGTGATAGGTTCCGGCCATCTGGTTTCCTTCCCCCCCCCATTGTATCATGTATGGGTGTGCATATTCGATACAAGGTTAAATATATTCAGGTTACATCAAGCAAGGATTTCTTTATCAGTCCCCCCCCCCTTTCCTCTTCCTCTGAAGAAATGACAGATACACGGATCTGACATCCTGCCCTCCTTTAAAAAGCAGATGGGTCTACCTGGAAAATAAAAATCATGCGTTACATGTGCAGTTCAGGATGGTTTATCAGGGTATTTTAGGTGGAACTTTCGTAGTAATGTGGGTGCTTTTACATGTCTTTTGGCTACCCACTCGTTTTCTGAGGAAGGAAGGTGTTTCCAAGCTACTAAATATTGTGTGGATCCACGGTAAGTGCGTGAATCAAGGATGTCTTTAATTTCAAAATGTTGTTCCCCATGTATCATGATGGGGGTTGGGGGTGTGGGAAGGCGGGGTCTGAGGTTTGAAGTGATCTCCGGTTTGAGCAAGCTACAGTGAAATACTGGGTGAATCTGCCTAAGAGTTTTTGGAAGATGAAGCTCTACCGTCACGGGGTTGATAATTCTGGAGATGGGGAATGGTCCAATGAATTTTGGCCCTAATTTCTTAGAAGGTTGTAATGATTTTAAGTATTTTGTGGACAAATATACACGGTCTCCAATCTTGAAAGGTTTAGGTTCACAGCGTTTTTTGTCTGCTTGAGTTTTGTAAACTGCTCTAGCTTCCCGTAGAGATAATCTTACCACTGGCCACATGGCTTGTAATTTATCCATCCACTCCTTAAGGGAGGGGATTTCAGGTTCTTTGGTGGGTAGTTCCGGCATGGGGTTGAATTCTTGGCCCGTTGCTACGTGGAATGGGGTGAACCCTGTGCTACTATGGACTGAGTTATTGTATGCTACCTCTGCGAAAGGAAGAAGGTCAGTCCAATTGTCCTGCTGGTAATTAATAAAACATCTTAAATATTGTTCTAATACGCAAATCACTCGCTCTGATGCCCCGTCAGTATGGGGATGGTTCGAAGATGATAATCCCTGGGTGGAGCCTAATAGGTTTAAAAACGCCCGCCAAAATTTGGATGTGAACTGAACACCCCTATCTGAGATAATTCGTTGGGGGGCTCCATGAAGCGATAAATGTGTATTAGGAACGTCTTTGCCAACGATCTGGCAGTTGGGATCTTTTGACACGGAATAAAATGAACCTGTTTGGAAAAAAGGTCAGTTACAACCCAAATGACAGTATTCCCAGCACTTTCGGGAAGTTCCACTACAAAGTCCATAGAGATCTCTTTCCATGGGGCAGAAGGGTCTGCTACTGTTTGTAAAAGTCCAGGATATTTTCCTTGTCTTCTCTTTGCAGCAGCACAGATGGGGCAGCTCGCAACATAGTTTTCAATGTCCTTTTTGAGGGACGGCCACCAAAATTGTCTTTTGATGAGGTGCAGGGTTTTTACAAAACCAAAGTGTCCTGCTGTTTTAGAATCGTGGCAGCGTTTCATGAGTTCCATTCTCTGGCTTGCAGGGACATAAAGCTTGTTTTCTACCCAAGCCAGTCCGTCTTTGAGTGAGCACGTGTTTCTGTTAGCCTGGAACCAATCATCTTTAAGTAGTGACTCCTTAAAAATTGACGTCGTTGTGTCTTCAGTCAGGGATGATTTTTTTTTCTCTTGTGCCCGGGTGAGTACCTTGGCTGCTAGTTGGGTCGGTTGGATCATCGGTTTTATAACTTCAATCTTTTTGCTGTTGTATTGGGGTTTCCTGGACAGTGCATCTGCTAAGAAATTCTTTCTCCCAGGAAAATATTTGAGGGTGAAATTAAAACATTCAAAATATCGAGCCCACCTTGCTTGTTTTTCGGAGAGTTTCCGTGGATTTCTCAGAGCTTCCAGATTTTTGTGATCAGTCCATACTTCAAAGGGGATTTGGTTTCCTTCCAGGAAATGTCTCCATGTGAGCATTGCCCACCGCATAGCAAATGCTTCTTTTTCCCATACAGCCCATCTTTGCTCGGTTTCCGTTAGTTTCTTAGATGTATAAGCACATGGTTGTAATTGTCCACTTCCATTCTTTTGGAGGAGGACTGCCCCAACTGCAACATCACTGGCGTCTGCTTGGATGACAAAAGGTTGTTTCGGGATCTGGGTGTTTAAGGACCGGTTCTGCTGCGAACAGGCGTTTGAGTTTCTCAAATGCTGCTTGGCATTCCATTGTCCAGATGAGGGGTTGCCTAGGCTTGGGTTTCCCCCCCCCCCCTTCGTTTTTAGCAAGTTTGTGATAGGGAGGGCGATGTTTGCAAAAGCTGGAATGAATTGGCGATAAAAATTGGCAAACCCCAGAAAACTTTGCAATTGTTTGCGTGTGTGGGGTGGATCCCAGTCCAATACAGCTTTCACTTTCTGTGGGTCCATCTCTATTCCCTCATGGGATATTCTGTACCCCAAATAGTCAATTTTCTCTTGGTGGAACTCACATTTGGAGAGTTTTGCATATAGTTTAGCGTCTAAGAGTTTTGTGAGGACTGCACGGAGTAGTTTGATGTGTTCTTCCATCGTTTCCGTGTAGATTAAAATATCATCAAGATAAACTAAAACCCCTTTAAATAAAAATTCATGAAGGGTTTCATTGATCAATTGCATAAACACTGCAGGTGCTCCTTGCAGTCCAAACGGGAGCACTTTAAATTGGTAGCATCCCAATGGTGTGTTAAAAGCAGTCTTCCACTCATCCCCTTCCTTTATTCTGATGCGGTAATATGCTTCCCGTAGGTCTAACTTTGAAAAAAATTTTCCTTTCGAGAGGTGGGCTAACATGTCCTTCATGAGGGGGAGTGGATACATATTTTCTATGCAAATGCAGTTCAGTTTTTGATAGTTAACGCAGAGACGTAAGGAGCCATCTTTCTTTTCACGGAATAACACTGGGGCCGCTATTTTTGGTCTGGCGGGTTCGATGAAACCCCGCTTTAAGTTTTTATCGATAAATGCTCTGAGTTCTTTCAGTTCTCTGGGAGACATGCTGTACATTTGTGGTTTTGGGAGTTTAGCCCATGGTAGGATTTCGATAGCGCAGTCTGTGGCTCGATGGGGTGGGAGTTCATCACAAGCTACCTCACTAAATGCTTGGGCCAGATCCTGATACTCATTGGGGATGTTAATGGGTTCCACAGACTGTCCAGTCATGGCTGATTCTCTGTCCTCTTTCCCATTCTTTATCCTTTCCTCAGGTCTTTTTGCAATTATTACATCTCTCTGGAATTGTATGGTCCCTGTCCTCCAATTTATTTTTGGATTCCATTTCTGTAGCCATGTGAGGCCCAGAATTAGTGGCTCTTCCATCCCTGTGGCTACAATGAATGTGAGCATCTCCCTGTGTTTTCCTAGTCTTATTTTCAATGGTTCTGTGGTAAACCTGGCTGGCTCCCCCCCTGCTATGGTTCCATCTAATTGGCAGAAAGCGATGGGATTTTCCATTTCTTTCAGTCGGATTCCCAATTTATCTGCCAGGGAGGGGTTGATTAGGCATCGAGTGCATCCCGAGTCCAGCAACGCTGTAACTTCCTCCCCCTTCCCTTGGCTGGGGATAAACAGTCTCAGGGGTAGGGTGATTGGTTCAATTGGTTTGCTTACCAGCGGGTCATCCTCCGGATCACTTTCGGACTGGCTCAGGTAGAAAACAAGCTTTATGTCTTCTCTTTGCAGCAGTACAGATGGGGCAGCTCGCAACATAATTTTCAATGTCCTTTTTGAGGGACGGCCACCAAAATTGTCTTTTGATGAGGTGCAGGGTTTTTACAAAACCAAAGTGTCCTGCTGTTTTAGAGTCGTGGCAGCGTTTCATGAGTTCCATTCTCTGGCTTGCAGGGACATAAAGCTTGTTTTCTACCCAAGCCAGTCCGTCTTTGAGTGAGCACGTGTTTCTGTTAGCCTGGAACCAATCATCTTTAAGTAGTGACTCCTTAAAAATTGACGTCGTTGTGTCTTCAGTCAGGGATGATTTTTTTTTCTCTTGTGCCCGGGTGAGTACCTTGGCTGCTAGTTGGGTCGGTTGGATCATCGGTTTTATAACTTCAATCTTTTTGCTGTTGTATTGGGGTTTCCTGGACAGTGCATCTGCTAAGAAATTCTTTCTCCCAGGAAAATATTTGAGGGTGAAATTAAAACATTCAAAATATCGAGCCCACCTTGCTTGTTTTTCGGAGAGTTTCCGTGGATTTCTCAGAGCTTCCAGATTTTTGTGATCAGTCCATACTTCAAAGGGGATTTGGTTTCCTTCCAGGAAATGTCTCCATGTGAGCATTGCCCACCGCATAGCAAATGCTTCTTTCTCCCATACAGCCCATCTTTGCTCGGTTTCCGTTAGTTTCTTAGATGTATAAGCACATGGTTGTAATTGTCCACTTCCATTCTTTTGGAGGAGGACTGCCCCAACTGCAACATCAATTGACGTTGTGGAGCGTTACCATCCATCTGGCTGCCGCCCCTTCAAGAGCTAGGGTGACAATTCGCACCCGGGACCCTTGGGTTGGTAAAACCTGTCCATATTCTTGCATGTAGGTGAGCACTTGTGCCAGGAAATATCCCAATTTCTGGGGGTCTCCATCGAATTTTACCCCCAAGGGCGGGACCTTCCTCTGTAATTGTATGTTTCTGGGTTGGCCAGGGTTAATTCCCTGATCCGGGGCGTTTAAGGGTCGGGTACCTGGTGTGGCTGCTGGTTCTTCAGCTTGTCCCTCTTCCCGCTCAATCTCCGCTGAATCCGGGGTGGCGGCTCGGGTTCTCTCACTTTCTGGTTCCCTCGCTCTCCTGCGTTGTCGTCTTTGTGCATCCCCCATGTCGAGGTTTTCCAGGGCTTCCCTCACTAGGTGATTGATGTACCGTCTCATACGGTCATCGGCCGGCGGCTCCTCATCCCATTCTTCCTGATTCGATAGGGCCTCTAGCTCCAATTTCCACACGGGTTTGCGATTTCCTCGGGTGAGGGTTACTCCCCTGGTCCTTCCATTCCAGGTGTCTCTCTTTCCTACACCTATAGACCACCGGGGCTTGGTGGAGGATTCGCAGGCAGCCTCGCTGTTTTCGATGGGGTGCATCGAGTCAGTATCTGACTGGGTAACTGTTTCTCCCCAGCATTCGGCTCCACCTTGCTCCTTGCTGCATTCAGACATTTTTTTCTTTTCTTGCAGGATCCCCTCAGTAGAGTGAATTGTTTTTAAAAAAAAAATTCCCTCTCCGGGTTGATCTCTATTGCAGACGCTGCTTTATGTCAGGCTACGGAACTTCTTCTCATTTAAACAATAAGAATGAACTTCTGAGAACCAAACGTATCAAAAGGAATTCTTTATTGGGATGAGAGAATCCTGTAGGAGTTCAAAGCAGCGTCTGAGGACCCTCAGGCATACAGTGATAGATAAAGGGGTTTAGAATCCCCCCTCCTCCCAATGTTTACTTAGGGAAACAAAAGCCAATATGTTAATCCCCCTCCCAGCTCCTCTGGGAGGGGATTCTTCCCTTTTAGGAAGGGTTTTTCCTCGTGTAACTTTCCCAAGACGTACCTAGCTTCCTCCCCCCACCCCCTTTTTAGAACGGACTGTTTTTTGAGATTTCCCAGAGCACTTCATTGTGGAGTTTTATGGATCCCTCATCTCCTGGCTGTGCCTCCCAAAGGTGATAGGTTCCGGCCATCTGGTTTCCTTCCCCCCCCATTGTATCATGTATGGGTGTGCATATTCGATACAAGGTTAAATATATTCAGGTTACATCAAGCAAGGATTTCTTTATCAGTTCCCCCCCCCCCTTTCCTCTTCCTCTGAAGAAATGACAGATACACGGATCTGACACCCCTACTGCTACATCACTGGCTTGAGAAATGGTTCATCTGGATCAGGGTACTTGAGCATGGGTTCAGTTGCAAAAAGCTTCTTTGGTTTTTCGAAAGCAGCCTGTCATACCATTGAACACTACAGTAGCTGACTCAGCTTGTGTTTGGTTCAGTGGTGGGATTGAAAAGTTTTTACTACTGGTTCTGTGGGTATGGCTTGGTGGGTGTGGCATGGCTTGGTGTGGCATGGCTTAGTAGGTGTGGCTTGGTGGGCATGGCAGCAGAAAAAATCTCCATTCCCTTCCCACTCCTAAGGGAAGGTTACCACTGGTTCTCTGAACTACTTAAAATTTCTGCTACCGGTTCTCCAGAACTGGTCAGAACCTGCTGAATACTACCTCTGGTTTGGTTTTCCTTTCATTTTTAAAGATTAATGATGAGCAGAGCAATTTGGACAAAAGCTGGAATAAATTATCTGTAAAGGTTCACAAATCCCAGGAAGCTTTGCTTTAGTGTGCATGGTGCCACCCAATCAAGAACAACTCACACCCTCTCAGGATACATGTCCACTCTATCATATGAGATCCGGTCCCCTAGATAATCCAGTTTAGTCTTCTGAAACTCACATTTGGAAAGCTTCTTGAGCACTTCTCACTAATTTGATGGTGGTCTTCATGTAAATCAAAATGTCACCCAGATGGACCAAAACCCACATATACAAATGTCCATGGAAGACTTTGTTTACCAGCTGCATGGACACTTCCAGAGCTCCCTGTAGTCCAAAAAGAAGGACCCAGAATTGGAAACAACCCAGGAAACAATTAAAAGAGGTCTTCCACTTATCCTCTTTCTTAATCTGCACCTGATAATAAGCTTCCCTCAGGTCCAATTTTGTGAAGATTTTCCCTTTGTCCAAGTGGCCCAACATGTCTTTCATTAGCGGTCGGGGTATAATGTCTTTCATTATACGTTCTGCACACAGGTAGCATTTGTGTAATCAATGTATAGTCTCTTTCTTTTCTCTGGAGAGTACAGGGGCCTCCATGCAGGATTTCACCAGTTATATAAAATTCCTGGCCAAGTTTTTATCAATGAATGCCCACAGTTTCTCTAGCTCCTGTCAAATCATCGAGTAAAATTTGGGTTTGGGTAGTCTCACCCCAGGCACTATTTCAATAGCACAGTCTGTGGCTTGGTGGGGTGTAGGACATCAGATTCACACTCACTAAAGACCTCATTGAGGTCCCAATACTCCTTGGGTATGCCAGGTTGGGCCCATCCCTTTGGCTGGGCACTGCCACCTTTTCACTTTCCAGTGCCTTATTGGGTGATGCATGGTTGCTCGGCAGCAGGCTTCTCATGACCTCCTCTTGTGGGTGTCTGGTGCAAATCCTCAGGCCCCACTTTTCAAACCATGCCAGTCATAACACCCTGGGTTTGATCATGCATGCCCCCACAATAAAGCTAAGAGTCTCTTTGTGGAACCACAGTTTCAATATCAATGACTTGGTGAACAGTGTGGTGGGGATCTCCCCGTGCCACGGTCCTATCCATTTGGGAGAAAGCTTCAGATATGTTAGGCATCAGAGATATATCCCCAGGCCAAGCTAACAAAGCATTATGGCCAAACTAATTAAGCACCACTGCACCCCGTGTATAACATGGAAGTTAATAGCCCCTTAATAGGATGGAAACATAATTTTGGTTCTCACAGTTACAGGGATGATGATCCCACCTACATTTGTACGTCCACTGTCACCCTCCAAGAGGGGCTCAAAACTCTTGGTCAGAGTTCCTTCACTATCGCTGGGAAGGATGTAGTCCAATCGTTTCAGGCTTCCATCGTACTTCACTGCCAGGGAGGAGGCTGGTGCTCCCCCCAAATTGAGGGAGTTGCTGGCACTGGTGGGACCACTGGTACTGATGCTGCTGCAGTGCAAGTTGGGCAGACAGTGCTGGCACAGAGGCAATGAGTGCTACCAACATTCATGGGGGTGTCCAGGGTGCAGAGGCTGGTTCATTCTGGGCTGGCCAGTCATGCACTCCTGGAATCTCCCTTTCAGGTGATTGATCCCCAGCTCAGGTGCTGCAGCCAGATGGCCTCAGTCTGGGGTTGTCCCACTCTGAGCTCTTCAAGCTCAGCTCCCTTGGAAGACATTAACACCTGGGGGGAAGCTCTTCCAGCTCAGGTGACTTTCCAACTCCCCATAACCATGGGCCCCTGGCTCCTCAGGGGGAATCCTTCCCCAGCTCCTCTGGTGCTGCGGAGGAAAGCACTGGATTTTGCCCTGCTCCCTTTGTGCGGTTGCTAAGCTCCATTGGGTTGGCCTAGGCCCCGTACTGGGTTCCTGAGGCCTCTGGTTCTTCATTTGGCCTGATCTTCTTCTCCTCTGGGTCCTTCCCAGGAAGGGATATGCCTGCACAATCTCCACAGTAGATGGATCTCTTCAGGTAGATTGCTATTGCAGATCCAGCTTAATGTCAGCTGCCCCAACTTGGCCAATTAGAAAGCAAGACTCCTAGGCCCATGGTTAGCCAAAAGTATACTTTATGAAAGCCAAGTGGTTGCAGAAGCAAAGCTGGATTTGAGGGTTTCCTGCCCAAAGTATATGGTAAACCTTTCCATGTCCCCTTCCGCCCCCACCCCCTGGTTTTTAAGAAGTATCCAATTAGGTGCTAACAAATTGTTTTGGAAAACAATTCCTGTCTCTGCAGCTGGCATTCCTTTCTTGTCCTTAAAGCAGCTGGTGTTTCTCATGGGACGGTCCGAGACTTGGTTTCATTTCCTCATGGTATCCCTTGCCAACTCTCCCTCTCATTCCATCCCGGTTCCCATCTACCCCATTTCTATGGTAGACTGCCAAAAGCAAGCAAGATGCAGCGTAGCGTAATGGCAGCCCTGACAATCCTAGCCATTCAAGACTACCAAGCAAACCTGTAGCAACCTATTAACTGAGAAAGCAGGAAGAAAATTTAAGATAATAATGCAAGTAGGAGAAAGACTTGTCATTTGTTCTTATGTTCACTGTATTTGTGAGTGTCTATGTGTGCTTTAAATAACTTTTCTATCATGTTGCAAATATTCACAGAAATGAGTATGATTTTTCAACTGTATTCTTTTAAATACACATGAACTATTATGGCAATTTTAATTGGTGCACACATAAGAGTCATGTAAAATCAAGAAACATTGCATCATGAGGGAGCCAAAATTATGATGAATTATTACATGCAGATCAGTATGATCTTTGATTTGATCATGCTTTCATGAGGATTCTATGTAGAAATTTCTTGGATAATGAGGATCATTTTTGTATTTTATTGATGTGAAAAAATGCTAGATAGCTAACTTGCTATAACATTACACATACACTGTGAAATCTGTAACATGTTGGTAATTTTATCATGGATCCATGTCTTAATTCTAATTTTGCAGCATGTTGGTATCAGACTTTCCTCCTTGAAAACTGTATTGGAAGCAGCTAAATTCAAAGAACAAGAATAAAAATTCTGCTAAGTAATATCTACGAGAAGAAAAGTAAACGTTATAATGCAATAGTTCCAATGAGTGCTCTGTTTTCAAAGGAGACACCTATGTACTATGTAGGTAATCCCTAACTTATGACCACAATTGAGCCCAAAATTTCTGATGCTAACCAAGACAGCAATTAAGTGAAGTGTCCCATTTTATGACATTTCTTGCCTCAGTTGTTATGAATCACATCAGTTATTGAGTAATAATATAGTTGTTTAAATGTATCTGGCTTTCTCATTGACTTTGCTTGACAAAAGATTGCAAAATGTGATCGCATGACCCTGGGAGATTGCAACCATCATAAATACATGCCAGTTGCCAACCGTCTGAATTTTGATCATGTGACTACTGCAATGCTGCAATGGTTGTAAGTGTGGGGATGCTGGGATGCTGCAATGGTTGTACATGTAGAAAACGGTCATAGTCACTTTTTTCACTTCAGTTATAACTTTGAAAAGTCACTAAATGAATGGTTGTAAGTTGAGGACTACCTGTACATATAAACCAACTCTAGGACAACAACATTCTTTACTTTTTACTTTTATGTTTACTTTTTACTGTTACATATCTGCAGAGATCTGGAAGCCTATCAGTTTTGTGAAAAAAAGCAGTTTGCCTCTCTTCACTACTTTTAATAACTACCTTATTATCAGTTTGAAAAATAATTCTCACCAGTCCACATCAAATACTGCTGGATCTGTAATTATGATAGCTTATCAAATGGTTTCAGATGGATGCTACATTAAAACAATACAGAATCAAGATAATTGCTGCAATGGATCCACAGTCTGGAACATATTGGAACATATGGAGTATTGGATCCAAATGTGGTAAGAGCAAGGATCTAGATGTGGACAAGCAATGTGCTGCAATTGCCAAAATATCAATACAACTAGCCTGTATCAACAGAGGGATAGTGTCAAGACAGCATGAAGTGATATTACTTTACACTGTCCTGGTGAGATTACATCCAGAATACTGTATCCAGTTGTCACCAGTCCTGGAAAGTGTACAGAGAAGAGCAACAAAAATGGTAAAGAAGCTCAATTGTGTGATGAACATGGTTTATTTATTTATTTAGCATATTATACATGGACTTGCAATATATATTAAATGTCAGCGTTGCAACCAAACTCTCCATCTCAAATCAGCAGTCAGAAACAAAGTCCACCCATGTAAGAATTTATTAGAGAAGTCATATTGACACATCTGGGAAAACCCAAATCTGAAATCCCGTGTTTTCCCCTGTTAAATTAAACTCAGATCCAACCCTTACTGATGACCTTCAAGTCACACTCTTCAATCCACCTCCATTTTGAACTCCTGCCAAGTCCAGTCACTGCCCTCCAAACTCCAGCGATTTGACCTTGAGCTCTGGCAGAAGAATGTTGTTGTGGCTACTCTCCGTTCTCACTTCTCTCTCATTCCCACAATTACCCATCCTCCCTTGTGGCATCCCCAAATCTGAACCAAGATGGATCTGGGGCTGACAGGTGGTCAGTCAGGCTTGGGAAGGTCTGCTCCAGTCTGGTTGCAGTAATGACTTTTTAGTGGAGGGCTGGATCCAAACCCAATTCCTGGCTCGATGAATGGAAGGTCTCCTCTGGAGGCAGCATCTGGATCAGTGTACTCTGTTTCCACATGTTGCAGAGTCATCTGTGCAGGTCTGAAAGACACGAGAACGAGACCCCTTTCCCCTTTTTGTGGGTAATCCTTCCAGGAAATGCATTGTTGAAGGATAAGAGATGGGGAGGTAGAGTTGGGGAGGTGGCTTGGTAGATAGCTTGCAGGCAGAGTTTGAGGGAAAACAACATCAATTGTTAAACAGTTATTAAACAGATAACCCAGTTAAAATAAAATGGGGACACCACAGATGAAAAAAGGAGCTGGATTCACATGCTTTAGGAAAAAAAATGGACAGATAAAATCACTTAAACACATACAGTAAATGCAAGAATGAAACTTTTTTTCTAAATGAACTTAAAACATTCCCTTATAACCTTGGGCTGTTCTTAAGTGTACAAAGAGGGAAGGATGAAAAAGTGAACACATTTCTCTTCACCCTGTTTTGTGGGCCAGAAAAATATAATGAAGGCTTTTTCTTTCTTTTCAGTGCTTTAACATTTTTTGTAGCAATTTTATTTTTTTGTCTTTTGGATTGGAGACATTTTACAATTACAATTACTCAAGGGCACACCAAGACTGACACCCACACACCCACACACAAATAAGGAGAAAAAGAGGAAAACAGAACTCTCAGGTTTACACACACTGGTCATTCCCACCATAAATCTCAGTTAAATTAGGGAAGGCACAAATCTTAACAAATATATCATGTGGTTGCATGGAAGACAGGAAGAGAGAGAAACAAACAAACAAACAAAAAACCAACATTCCTATTTATATATTTCCCTTTTCTTTTAAGTATCTTTATTTAGCCAAATTTGTTTTCCAGCTTCATACCTGAGCAAAGCCCACTTCTTACACAACCTTTTTTTCTTTTTTCATGCCCACCTGGACAGGCAACTGCCTGTTTTTGTCCCAGGTATCAAGCAAGTCTTCCATGGAGGAGCTTATTCTGACTCTCGAACTAGAGCATCCCATGCTTCCCTTTCTTTTTTTTTCTTTTTCTTTTATAAAAAGTTTTCTTTATTAAACAATTAAACAGACGGATAATTCTTACAATAAAAAAGTTGATCGTGGTACAGTCTCCCTAACATCAATCATTGTCATTACTTCGCTAAATCCAATAGTAATATTACATAATTCTCCTCTATACACTTTAAATAGAATATATACATATAATCATTCCTTATTCTCATTGATCTTCCTTGTCTCTAGCCAACCATAAAATTTCTCCCATGTTTTATAATAATCCGAATCTTCCTTATTTTTTAGTTCTTTTGTTAGTTTATCCATTTCTGTGCACATTGTGATTTTCTTCAATATTTCCAATTCATTTGGGATGTCTTTATTTTTCCAATTCTGTGCATATGCCAACCTTGCTGCAGTAATTACATGAATCATTAAGTACAGAGTTTCTTTATCGTATTTCCCAGTGTTAATTCCCAACAGAAAAAACTCAGGCCTGTATTGTATTTTAATTCCACACATTTCTTCTATCCACTTATGTAAATTTTGCCAATATTTTTGGGCTTCCTTGCAACTCCACCATAAGTGATAGTAAGTTCCTATTTCTTTATTACATTTCCAGCATATAGGGAAAAATTTAGAGTTCATTTTTGCCAATCTTGATGGTGGTATATGCCATCTATAAAATAATTTATACAGATTTTCTTTAAAGGGTATCGCTAATGTCATTTTTTTATTTCTATTCCATAGTTTCTGCCAATCATCTAATTTTATGCTATGACCAAAGTTTTTCATCCATACCACCATCATTTCTTTTACTTTTTCTTCTTCTAATTTAAATTCTAATAAAACTTGATATATTTTTTTAATCATCTTCTGGTCGGGTCTTAATAATATTTCATTAGTTTTGTCCTAGTTTTACTAATTCCCTATTCTCTCTTATCTTTTAAGTATTTTGATTGGAGTTGCAAGTAGGCCCACCATTCCACCTCAATTCCCTGGTTCTTTAACTCTTGTCTGGTTTGTAGTTCTCCTTTTTCATTTAGTAACTCTTCATAAGTAATGATTTCCCCTTGGCGTAGAAGGTGTGGGTGCATCAATGCTTCTAGTGTTGATAGCTAAATAGGAGTTTTTATATACGTTTGTCTTTTTGTTTTATTCCAAGTGTTTAAAAGGGTCTGTCTCACTTTATGCCTATAGATATAACTATAATCTTTTGACTTCTCCTGCCAGAGGAAGGCATGTCAACCTGACTGTAAGTTGTAACCTTCTAGTGTCATTATTTTTTTGTTTCTATGACTAATCCAATCTTTCATCCAAGTTAATATTGCTGCTCCATAGTACAACTCCCAGTCGGGCAGGCCAAATCCTCCTCTTTCAGTAGCATCTTGCAACAATTTTAACTTAATTCTTGATTTTTTCTTTTGCCAAATAAAATTTGTCGTTATTCTATCTAAATGGTCAAAAAACTTTTTCTCTAGTTTTATTGGGGCATTTTGAAAAAGAAATAGTAAATTAGGCAACACATTCATCTTTATTACTGCTATCCTTCCCATGAGGGATACCTATTTTGTCCCATTTTTCCAAATCATTAGTTATTCGTTTAATTAATGGGTCGTAGTTGTCACTTTTAAGTGTTGTGTATCTTGCTGAAATAGTAATTCCCAAATATTTTACCTTTTCTACAATTTGGATGCCCATTCTCGTTGCTAATAATTCTTTCTGTTCATTTGTCATATTTTTGATGATAATTTTTGTTTTTATCTTATTGATCTTTAGCCCCGCGACTTCTCCAAATTCTTCCAATTTGCCTGATAGTTTTGTCCCGAATTTTGTGGTTCCTCTAATGTAAAAAGTAAATCATCCACGAAGGCTTGTAGTTTGAATTCTTCATTTTTTATTTTTAGACCTTTAATTTCTGTTTCATTTCTAATTATTCTTGCTAAGACCTCCAATGACATAATAAAAAGAAGTGGCGATAATGGGCATCCCTGTCTAGTTCCTTTTTGAATTTGAAATTTATCTATTATCCCCCCATTCACCAAAATTCTGGCTTCTTGTTTTTCATATATTGCCGAAATTACATTTAAGAATTTTTGTCCTAGATCCATATCTTTGATTTGCTGCAAGATGAACTGCCATTTAACATTATCAAAGGCCTTTTTAGCCTCTAAAAACATTAATGCAACTTGATCACCACTGTGGTCCTCATAATATTCTATAATATCCTAAGTCATCCTAATATTATTTTTCAGTTGCCTATAGGGAAGAAATTCATTTCGGTCTGGAGAGATAAATTCATTTAATTTTTTTTTTAATCTTTCCGCAATAATTGAGAAAAATTTTTTGCAGTCAACATTAAGTAAGGATATTGGTCTATAATTTCCAGGGTCCATGATATCACCTCCATCTTTAGGTATAATTGTTATCCTTGCTTCCTTCCATGATTTGGGGATTTTAGCTTCTTCTAACACTTCATTAAATATTCTAAGCAATTTATTACTTAATATATCCTGTTGTGCTTTGTAAATTTCCGCTGGGAGGGCACCGGGGCTTTGTCATTTTTCTGTTTATTTATTGTCCAGTGGACTTCTTCTATTGTTATTTCATGATTCAGGATTTTTCGGTCTTCTGAGATTCTTATGAGTCCTGTTTTTTTAAAGTATTCTCTTATTTTGGCATTCGCTAAGTGTTCCTCCTCTCTATATAATTTCTCATGATATTTTTAGATTATCACTCTTTTTTCTTCCTCTTGGTAGCAGATCTCTCCTTGGTCATTTCTTAATTTAGTAATCCACCTGTTTTCTTTTTGTTTTTTCAATCTATGTGCTAACCATCGCCTTGGTTTATTCGCATGCTCAAATTGATATTGTTTAGTCATTTTTAATTGGTGGACTAACTCTTCTTTCTCTATTAAATTTATTTTATGTTTTATTAGATCCACTTGTAATTTAAATTGTTTTTCCTGTGGTGCCTCTTGTAAATTCAATCTAAGTCTTTATATTCCTGTTCAAGTGTTTTTCTTTGTTGTTTTTTCTCTTTGTTTTTTTTCACCATATATTTTATTGCTACTCCTCTTATCGTTTTGAGAGTATCCCAATTATTTTGTGGGGAGGCAACTTCCTCTTTATTTTCATCAGAAAAAATTCTAATTCTTTTTTTAATGTCCTATTAAATAATTCCTCTCTTAAGATCAATCTTTGAAGTGTCCATCCTATATTTTGCTTTTGCCCCTTCCAAGTAAAACTAATCATATTATGGGTTGCCCAAAAATTTGGTTCATTAATTTCAATTAGTTCAGAATTTAATTTATTGGTCATCCATGTCATATCGAGTCTTGACCATGACTGATGCCGGTTGGAGTAATATTTATATTGTTTTTTCTTTGAGTTTCTTTCTCTCCATGGGTCGCAAATATTAAAATTCTTCCTCAGAAAAAAAACACTTTTTGGTAATTTCTTTCCCCCCCCCTAGATTAGTATTATTTCCCTTACAGTCTAATGATTTATCAACAACTGCATTAAAATCCCTCATAATACAAATTTCTTCATATTGTAGCTCTTTGAGTCTATAATACAGTTTTTGAAAAAAAGATTCTTGTGGACCGTTTGGTGCATATATTACTACCAATAAAACATTTCTATTTCCCAATTCAGTCTCGACCATCAGAATCCTGCCCTTATTATCTTTATAAATTTCTTTAGCAGGGATCCATTCCTTTATATAAAGTGCTACCTCTCTTTTTTTTTTTTTTGTACATCAAGAGCAGAAAATATTTTCCCTAATTTTTTATTTTCTAACAAATATTTTTGTTTTTCTAAAATATTACTTCCTGAAGTGCTATTATGTCAACCTTTAATGTCTGTAAATTTTTAAACAATTTTTTTCCCTTTTTACTGGGGAGTTTATACCATTAATGTTCAATGATATCAGTACACCTATCCCAATTTTTATTGATTCCTTTGTCTGGTGCTCCTTGTAATTCTGATCTCCTTAGGTTCTGTATTTTCCTCTGTGAGTTCACTTGTTCCATTCCTTTTCTCTTTATTACTTACTATATCTCCTTCTGTATTAGTTACTTCCCTTTTCTTTCCTTCTTGTCCACCCCTCTCCTGCGTTGCTTCTTCCATTTCATCTTTCCTATTAAATTGTTGATTAAAGAAGTCTTCCACTTTCTCAAGGTTATCCAACCTAAATCTCTTTTCCTGCCATGTTACCATGATACCCTCCGGCACCAACCATCTAAAGTTTACATTATGTTTTAATCAGTTTTGATGTTAAAAATTGGTATGGCCTCCTTACATCTCTTACCCTTTTTGGAATTTGCTTTAAAACCATTAATTGTTTACCCGCATACTCAAGTGGTTCATCTCTTGTCTTGTGTAGAATTTCATCTTGCATAGATTTTTTATCAAATCTGATGTGCACTTCTCTTGGAAGGAAGTGAAAAAAATTATTACTAAATTATACAATTGCTTATTGGAATTTAAATTGGAAGAGGAAACGATTAAGGAGAATATGATACTATGGGCTAAAAATTGCGGTCATAATATCCACTTAGATCAATGGGAACGAATATGGCAAACTAACTATAAATTAATGTTATCAGTATCATATAAAGAGAATATCTATAAAATGTTCTACTGCTGGCACCTTCCACCGGCAAGATTGGCAAAAATGTTTCCCTTTCTGATGCAGGGATTCCATTCAGCTCCACTGGATCCCAGAGAAAAATGAGTCTCCTAATGAGATTCCCACCCTGCCTGGCAGTTTTCAGACAAAAAGGGGTCCAGAAGGACTTCACTACTCCCAATAGTGAATACGGGAACCTCCTTCCACTGGCTTTACTCTGCCATCAGCTTTGGGGCTCACTAGAGTCCAGGAGAACCTCTGCTTGCTTTCAGAAGTACGGGTCCCTCCAAACACGGCTTTGCTCAGTGACTTCCCTGCTGGTTGCCCATGAGTGTCCTCTCACTTGCCTTTCAACACCTTCCCATGCACTCTCTCCATTTTTTACAGAAGGTCCTGTGCTCCAAATCAATCCCCTTGCTTTCCAGAACTCATCAGTCATGGCCTGGGCGGCGGTGGTGGTGGTGGGGGGCCTAGCAGTGAGTCTGTTTGCGTCTGGAAAGATTGCAGAGAACAGAATCCACATGTTGCAGAAAAGGATCCTCTCATTCACACATACAGCATACACACATTTTTCATGCTTTTCTGGGCTATACAATTAATTAAAATTTAGAGGTACGGTATTCACCTTCTTTCCAAGCAGCCTTTGAACTCAAAACTCAAAACCCCTTTAAAACCCTTGTGCCAAATGGCCAAAACCTGGGAAAAACCCACCCACAGACTTAATGGGTCCCTGCCGGCAAGGAAGGGTTATCCAGGCCAAGTCCGTTGGTCAAGTTAGCTTGGAGTCCCATTTGGGGTGCCAAATTATTGGAAGAAATATCCATCTGGGTTCAGTTCCAAGTGGAGAGAAAGATACTGGAAACATGGAGGCTGACTGGAAAGTTGATTTATTGATGAATAGGACCACATGGGTTTGACATCCTGGGGCAGCTAAACACACGGAGTGGAGAGTGGGTGTTGCTTATACCCTCTCTTGGGCTTTGAACTTGAACTTCCTGTTCCTGTGGCAAGGAATGTATTTTATTGGTTGCAGTCAGATTCCCATGTGGAGTCATGTTTGTCTGAATCAAGTTTGGCAGAACCTTGCTGGGTGATGTAACGAAGGGGCTTGGTTATGCTATGTTGTGAGCTCTCCTGATAGATAATCCTATTATGTCCTGGAGGGTCATGTCTTAATCCCAAAACCCTGGAGCTGAGGACTTCTGTTTTGTAGGCCTACTCTTAATGTGCATCAAGTATCTGTTGGGGGCAGGAAGCTGCAGGAAGCTGCTCTTTGTCTTTAAAAAGTGTTTCTAATTTTCTCATCCAGGGAAATATAATATTCTGCCTTTTTAATATTTCCTAAAATATTTCATTCTTCTAAGAGGGGTGGGTGCTAACTTTCTTCACACTTAAAGGGTTCTTTGTATGTGTCTGTTTGTGCATTTGTGTGTTTGTGTGTGTGTGTTCCAAACAGCAAAATGGTAGGTCTTGCATGGTGATCAAAGACTTGCCCACTTTACATGTACAGTAATGACATGCATATACAAAAGAGAGCGAGCTTTGATCATGACACTGTATTATCCACTATCCCATATAAATACTTCAGTACTCATCATCAATTGGTTCGGGAGTACCAAACATGTTTTTCCCATAAGGAATGATATATTGAGTCACAAGGCAACCAACACTCACAAGTCTAGCTTGTGCATTGAGTACCAAGGAAACAGTGAGTACCAGGACAAAATTTTAATGTCAAAATGTATTAAGTACCAAATTCAATGAGTTTCAAAGCACTTGAGTGTCAAGGTACCACTGTTAACCCTTATTTTGATAATGATTTATTTAAGGGATAGCAGTATGAGAAATATAGAACTCCTGGTGCTAAGTAAGTATCCTATATCTATGTGCAACTGAAAAATAGCTATTAATAAATAGAAAGAAATTGGTGGAGATTTTGAAATATGATTTACAAAAATAATTGCACATTATTTTGACAGTTATTATACATTTGCTGTTGACTCCTTTTATTTCAATTGTCAATAAAAGGTTATTAAGAATGAAAACCAATATTTACCAGAATTAAAGTACAATTAAATCTTGGGAAAACTCCAGATTTAAGAGTTATTCCTTCTGAATTAATTAAGTCTGATGCTAATGATTAATACTGCATGCTTCACTTTTCATTATATTGATAAATCAAAGCAACTCTCTTTTCTAAGGCCAAATTATATATGGAGCCAAGGTTCAAGTAATGTGAGGCATTCTGCCTGACACATTTTCATCTCAAGCTTCAAAGACTAGTCCTTAAATAACTAAAGTCTATATGTCATGTAAATGCAGCAGTGGAACAGGACAGGGATGGATTGAAATAAGAGAGATATTAAACAAGAGTGATCGATTTTTCTTGCCTCCAAAAAGTTCTGTTTATCTTTATTATTGGCAGAAACTAATATGGTGACCAGTTGAATTCCAAAATTAAGTTCTATTCTGCTGCAAATAAGAAAAAGATAATAGGTATTAAAGGAAGCTGAATTGTTTGGAATTCAATTTTATTATTTAAAGGAGATCTATTCATGAATGGTCAGTTATGGAATATATCCCTGTGAAAGTATTTTAGATGTGCAATTTTTGCCTTAACCTTATTCACCACAAGCCCCTCCACACAGCGCAGCTTCCACTTCCAAGCATTTGGACAATTGGGCAGTACATTCATCTTCACTCTCTTCTATTGCCTATAATATGCTAGGAAGAGAAAGGAAGTCAAGCCCCACCCACCCCCAGCTCCTGTGCAGACAAAGTAATTGCAGATGGGCCTTTTCAGCTAATTACAATGTCTTAAAACTCACAAAATCCCTCTACCCTCTAGTTTTCAGTTTCTGGGTGTTACCATAAAAGAGGACCTGACCTGGGGTGCTCACATTGCAGCACTGGTCAAAAGGGCCCAGCAAAGATTATACCACCTGAGACTTCTCAGGAAACAACAACTGAATGAAAAACTGCTGGTAACCTTCTACCGCTGCATCATAGAGAGTATCTTAACTTACTACACCTCTGTATGGTTTGCTAATCGCACAGTGGCAGGTAGGTCAGCACTCCAGAGGGTTAATGTCATTGCCCAGAAGATAATTGGTTGCCCTCTCCCCTCTTTGGAAAAGCTTTATAGCTCCCACTGCCTAAAGAAAGTTCAAAACATTCTCAAAGATCCATCTCATCCTTTTTTTTGAACTATTACTATCTGGCAGACAGTACAGATTAATAAAAACAAGCACAAATAGGCTGAAAAACAGCTTCTATCCCAGGGCAGTAGCTCTTTTGAATTCTACTGTATAGTGCAGTGTTGGGGGTTTTCCATTCAATGTGTGGAGTGTGAAGGATGTGTGTTTGTGTTTATTTTCATGGTCATGATGTGCACTAAGATGGTGTTTGATTTTGTTGTATGAGGTGCAATGGCAATAAAGAAAACTAAACCCTGCTATACACAAATCAGAGGTCTGGGCTGGTCTGGGCTGGTGGTAGTGAGGAGGAATCCACTGGTCATTTCCTGAAAAAAATTTGGCTAGTGATATGAGAAGCAATCTGCTTATCTATTAAAACATTTGGCATAAGCATCAATATTTATTATTAATATACTTAAAATCTATTTTAGCCTATAAATCAATTTAACCATCAGTGAAATTTACTTTTGAGTAGACATGCATCGCACACAGCAGGTGGCAGCATTTACTAATCTTGAACAATTTAAGCAGAAATAAACCTTGTTAGCCCTTGGATGGGAAACCACCTGGAAATCCCCAGGTATAAATTAAACTGGGAAGTTGAAAATCCATTCTATAAGGAGATAATGGCAAACCTCTTGTTAAGAAAATTTCAAGGAAGACATTAATTTAAGCATGGGTAAGATTACAAAAAGGCTGAGTCAGGCCTTTGAATTTGTGTTATAATCTCAGTCCTCAGCAACCAAGTGCAAGAAACAGTAAACAGGAAGGTTCTTCTCAATATATGGAAAATGTCTTTCCTTGAGTTGGCCACAGAAGTCCTCACTCCCAAATGGGGGAAACTTGAAATTTGGGACAGAACAAGATCATGTATATCTGAAGAGCTCTGGCTCTGAGACTTCTTAGTCTCAGTACTATACTTAGTTCTTAGTACTATACTTGGATTAGAGAGCTTGGTTTATTTCAAATTTGAAGGCTAAAACTGATTTAAGACCATATGCTTAACCTTGGATTAAATCAAATCAAATCAAATGTTTATTGCCAATACACAACATGTGTACAATGAAATTGGAATGAGCCTCCCTTGGTGAAGGTATTAACTATTATTTTACTAAATTAACCCAATATTTGCATTTGGCAACACTAAAATATAAACTGAGGGTAGCTACAGGGTTTCACATAACATAAAGATAAAATCTTCTTCCAAGCTGAGGGCTACTATGGCACATCCATCTATTTTTCTTGGCAGCTATATAGGAATAATTTGGCACCTTCTGGGATATACATTATAGATATGCAAAAAAAAAAAAACAACCCTTCCCAATTTTTAGTACAGCTTTGCGAATTCCTGGGATCTCCCATCTCTGTATATGGTGCATCCAATCACGCTAAGATGTTTGAGATCAGCCAAGGATAGCACAACGTACTGAACCACAATCACATGTTAGCCTAGCTAGTGTGTTTGAAACCCATATTAAACTATTTTGCAGTGCGATCTCTCTCCCCCCTCCTCCTCTCCTCCTCCTCTCTCTCTCTCTCTCACACACACACACACTCACACACACACACTTTTTATTCCATTTCGTTTCCGTGTTACAATTATGTTGAGACAGGCAATATTGGAAATACAGCGCCCAACCAGCAGAGTTTTACAGCAAGGAGCGGTAAAAAGCCCCCTCTCCCGAAAGTTTATGCCGTGCCGGCAGCTGTCCCGGGGTCGCGACGGGGCTTTTTCCCCCTGCTCCCGTGGCGGAGCGGGGTCTACCCAGGCACCCAGCGCCGCCGCCTGGGAAGAGCCGCCTGTGCTCGGGAGCAAAGAGGCTGCGGGCGTGTTCGGGGACTTGTCCTGTAATCGATTGCCGAGTCAGCTGAGCAGCGCTGCCAAGCCAGACAACGCGCTTCCCAGATCGCTCTCTCCAGCTCAGAGTGTCTGGGTGAGACTTCTGTGATGCCTGTGTGTGTGTGTGTGTGTGAGTGAGTGCGCAAGCAAGCGAGCGAGCGTGTGAGTTGCCGGATCGGTTTCTCGGGGTTTGACCAGTTGTCCCAGGCTAACCCTGCTCTCTGAAGATGGAGGAAGTAAAAAACAGGATTACCCTTAGCTACAGATCCACTGCCTTAGTTTCCATAACCAACTGCGGGGCGCAAACACACGATCGCTAAGCCTAGGAAAGAAACCGAGAAAGGAAAAGACTCATTAACAAAACAAACAAACCGGGAGGATGGTGGAATTGTTTCCCTACGTGCACTGCTAAGGTAAATCTTTGTTGGGCTATTTCTTCGGCTCGGCTGGTGGCGGATGGAAACGAGAACATTTATCTCTAGAAAGGCTGCCTGCCGGGCTCTGTCCTCAGTGTCGTCGGGATGCGTTGCTGAATAGGTGTGTGTGTGTGTGTGTGTGGCTGAGAAGGGCAGGGAGGCGGACAAGATCTGTCACTGAGTACCGCGCAATTATGGAGCATCTCTAACCTCGGGGTCAACAGGACTTGTTGCTTTTTAATCCCCAAATAAAGCTTTAGAATAACATAAGGAGGCGAAAAGGCTAGATTTGCATTTGTTTGGAAAACCATCTTTTCATGTTGGCCGAGCCATTTAGGTGAATGCGGATTAAAGAATGCCTAAAAAAAATCAACAGATTTCTGATTTCTAGGAGGCTAATCGATTAATTCGTCCCTAGTTTTTAATACGGTTGCCTTTTTGTTTTCTTAACTGAACTGGGCTTGTCAATTGCAGTTAAGAGTCTTCTGTCCACGATGCACGAGGATCCCTCCGACGAAATCTCCCCGAATGATAACACAATATTTCGTGCCACGCCACGCGTTCTATTTCAAAAATGCAGTGTTTAAATTAATTGACAGCGCGCGGAAAGGAACAGACGCCGGTAAAATTTTTATTTTAGCTAGGGCCAGAAATAGTGGCCTGGATTTCTGGATTCTTTTTCTTCTTCTTCAAATCCGTGATCTACTCCTTTCAGCCCCCCCCCCCCCCTTCTTCTTTTTCTTCTTTCCTCCAAGATTTTCCCCCCTTCCCTCTCGGTTCTTAAGGAACCGGTGGATCAAGTTTTCTCTCGTCTGGTTAATCGCACTGCTGTAGCTTTGGCTGACCTCTCTCTCCCTTTTTTTGTTCTTCATCTTTCCTGAAAGTACGTGCCATTCCCAACAAGCCCATCCTGAAGGGGGGCGGGAGGAGAGAGAAGAAGCTTCCTTCTTCATTTTTGCTTTGTTTCCCTTCCGATCCGCTTGCTCTGAATGATCTACCTGTAAGTTTTCTCCATCTTCCCTTGAACCCTGGAGGAGGGAGGGGGGAAATGAGGGGGAAAAAAAGAGAGATCTGACTTATTTCAAAAGGCGTCCCTATCTCGCTGTAGTTCCAGGGTATTGTAATTCCGTCTTTCTCTTCGTTTTTGGTTGGGAGGAGGGGTAGAAACTGCCATCAGAATTTGGAAATGGTGAACAAACTTTTTTTTTAAACATAGAACTTTTCTTTCTCCCCCCCCCCTCCTTTTACCTTGCTATCCACCTCATTGGCTGGGATAGTATATCTCTCCTCCCCCGTGGGCTTTAGGAACTTTTCCCCCTTGTTACCGTGTATGTTACCTGCTGAAGGTGGAAGATAAGGTAATTTTGGAAAGGCATGAGGGGATTGCTCTTATGCTAAAACATTTAGATCTCAAGTATTATTCTTAAAGCCATGTAAACATCAACACGATGGCAGCGTTGCCCGATGAAATCTAAGCATTATACTGAGTATCTTGGGAATTTGATATGTTGTATGCCAAAGAGAAAGGAACGCAGCAGAGAAGTCTTTCTTTCTTAAGGAGGGGGATGAGGTAAAGGGAAGTGGTTTAGGAGACAAGAAATGGAGCTGCCTGTTTTCCAGTAAGTAATGGAGAAATTCCAGGAGCTGGAGCTAAATATACTTAGCAATCAATACAGAAATGGTTCATTGTGAATAATTTAACTGCTTGATGTAATAAGAGTTTTGAAACTAAAGGCAAAAGGGAGCCGGGAAACTGGGAGGGAAAAATGCAATTCTTTGCCGGCCATGGTTTTTTCCTTTTAAATTTCACTTTAATATGTTGATTATTTATCTTTTTATTTTATTTCATTTTTATTCATATAGTAGATGACTGAGTGTCATCTAATATGGTTATTTGATTTCTGGAAAGTAATAGCGTGCTCCTTGCTAGCAAAGTGCTTCAAAAAACTTTTGAGACTGCAGTAATGCATGCAATCTGGAACTACTTTAAAAATTGCTCCAGGGTTAAAAACTTAAGCTAGAATAAACTGGTTCCTGTGCAAAAATGTTATATCAGTGTCATGGAAGCATACATTTACCATTTTTTGTTGAGAATTTTTTTGTTCACACCATAATGGTAAAAAACTTTGTAGCACTGACATTTGACAGTACTTAAAAATCAGTCCAAAAATTCCTACTTGAGATACTCAGATTCCCTGTTGGATTTATTAACAAATACCCTCCTGCCTTTGAGTAGATGTAGCTGTTGATTGTTAAGTCACTGGCAAGCCTGTTAACACATACCTGACCTAAATAAGATTTATTTAGAATCTGGTTAGTAATTATTTTAGTGTGTGATTCCCCCTCACCACCTCCACAAGGTTCATTTTTGGAAAAAAGTAAATTAACCTATTCTGATCACTGGATGCTTTCAGAAAGATTCCAGGCAGAACGCCTTCTGCTACACAAACATTGGTTTGATTAGCAATGACAAAAAGGAGAGTACACTAAGAAACCTAGATCTTTCAAGAATTGGCAGAGTGAGGGCATCTTTGACAGTGTATTTTTTATTTTATAGCACTGCACTTTGATTATGGAAGTGGAGGCTACTGATGGATACCTGCCCTGTAAGTATCAGTTTAATTTTCTGTCATTGTTTCGGCTTTTGCCTTATTGGGCGATGAAGATAATTCTTTATTATCATATTTTATTTTTTGTTAATTTGGTCATTTCAGTGATACTGTATAGATGTCTTGAAAGGCAAGTGGTAGGCAGCCTATATAGAACATAATCTTTCCCTCTTTGTGTTTCTTTTTTCTTTTTTAAATAAACCATACACTGTATGCAAAGGAACTGAGTGTGAAATTGAAGGGGTGTGGACATTTCTTTGGCTTTGTCCCAAGACCATAATATTAAACCAGTGTTGTTAATGTTGAGCAAGCCAATAAACAGACCTTTTTGCCATACCTTGTAAGCAGTTGTAACCTACACCCCAGCCTTTAATGAATGGAAGAATCTAATAACCTTGGGAGCAGAATTACCTGAAACAGTTTTGTCCTGGGTGCAAATAACAGTTTTTCTAAATAAAAACTGACACTTTTTAAAAATATAATAGGTGACCATGACCTTTCACCTGAAAGGGAACACTCCAATGTGGCGATTGACCTTACTTCAAGCACACCCAATGGGCAACATACCTCACCAAGTCACCTGACAAGCAGTAAGTTATATTTTAAAGTGTTTTACATAATAGATTAATTAATCTTGTTCAGTCTGTGAGGTTGGTTTGTATACAAAGAACAGAGGGCAGATTGGTTCTTCATACTAATATACACCTGAATGTGATTGTTAGTCTGAATTACTCCTAATGTCAGTGTTCCAGGGAACATCCATTCCGATTAATATCACTTCCCTCCCACTTTCTCAAGCTATGTGGCAGCAATGAATTAGGATTCCATAGCTGACACCTAAATTGCTAATGAGTTTAATCATGTTTAGTTGAACATGATAGAAAAACGTAAACTTGTTAGAAGTTGGGTGAGAAGTTCTTTTGTGATGCATTTATGGCTACAGATTAGTTCCAATCAAAAGATATTTCAAGGTATTCAAATATTCCAAAAATATATTTGGTGGACTGAATGATTGAAAAAACACACATAAAATGTTCTTTATTACTGTTCCACCTCCCTTGCCTTTACTTTTTGAGCTTTTTCAAAATGTGTTTTATGTTTTTGGATGCTTGCAACACTTTAAATGCTTAGAAAAGAAAATACATTTTACCTGGCTATTGACATTTATTTACCAAATAGCTGTATATTGCTTCATTGTTATTTGAAATGTTAGATATTCATCTGTTCTGGTTTATACAACTGATAGTTTTTATTTTATAACTTTTCCATTTGCCTAACTTTCATAGTAACGTATTTTATGTGAATTCCTCCATTTTTTTGTTATTTCACACTTGATCATGCTAATTATTTTAAGGTACTTTTTAAATTCTTTTTTATATCTTTTTTACTTGGGATTGTAATATATATTATTCCAGATTAAATTCTGCTTCAAATAGAAATGTGCAGTAATAAAATATGATCTTTCTATCATCTCTTTCTGAGAGGGAGCTATTGCACTCGGTCATTTTTTTCTGTCCTTTAGCAAATTATGAGTGAAAAAAAAGATTTTATGAGTGTGTGAATTGCAGGATTATTAAAAAGCACTCAGTTATTTACTTGTTGCTAATGATATGTTATTAGTGGACTAAATTTTATGGATTAGTCTCATGAGGAGCATAAATAACATTTAAACTGAGGAATAGAAGTTTAGATATTATTTATGTTTCTTATGAAACTAGGAAGAGTGGAGTGTATAAGGGACCAATATTTTCTCAGTGGTTTGATTTGGTTAAATAGTCCTAAAATATAATAAAATATAGAAATAAGTTGATGTAAGAGACAGGGTATATATATTCTAGTTAATCTACTACAATGTGTATTTTTTGTGGCCAAAATTGAGATCTGAATAATGAAAACTTTGGTCATTTAGTCTTATCTTGTTGCACCTCCAGGAGTTAATTCTTTCAAATAAATAATAGAACAATTTACCCTGAGGCTCCTTTGAAAAGATCAATTGAGAACTACATACCTTAACATGATCTTGGTTATTTGTATCCCGTTAAAACAAGAAGGAAGCCCATAATAGGCAACTGACTTGGCTTTTTATATACTGTAAATATTGTGTGTACCAGACAGCAGAAAGGAAAAAAAAAGCTGCTTTTGAAACAAACCATTCTCACCCAACTGTATTAAAATTACATGCTTTGGAGAGAGTGTTTTTTTCCTCATATTTATTAGCCTGTGGCAATTCCAAGTGAGTAAGACTTGGCTATACTATGCATGTTTTTATGTTTCCTTCCAAAAGGTTGCAGGTCAATTTTTTTTTTGGCACGTATTTCACAGATGTCAGCTTCATCTTTTCATTACTGCATCTATAATTACACTTACATAGATTATAGATGAAGCCAAGTTTTCTTCTTTTTAATGAGGATGCTACCTTTTACATTAGATTGGTTCTTATAATGTATTACATATACTTTAGTGAAAAAAATGCTGTGCTTTGAATTATTAATTTGAGTACATTATTGACAGGTTTGTAATTGAACATTGATGGGAAATATAAATAAGAAACAGGACTTCTCTCTAATTTTGTTTCAGTATCAAATGATAATATAGCCTGTCATGGAACAAAAATTACATTCATTATATGTATTGAAATTGTAATGAATGAGTTGTTTGAGCATTTGCTACAGCAGATAGAAAAATTCTGGATCATAATTGGTTGAACAATTGTGATCAACCAACAGATCAATGAATTGATCAATAAAATAAAAGATACTAACAATACAAAGGATTGGGGACACTTCTTATTTTTGAGATTTGTATTCTGCCCTTGCTTGTTGCTCTCCCAAGTAGATGCACTGTCTGCCTCTAAAGCTGAGTTGGCTTTGCCCTGGTCTGATCAAGCAGAAAAGATTACTGAGAGTTTTCACCTGTAAGTGATAAATCCCTTGCTCAGTCTGAGGAAGTAACTGTAGTTAAAGATTTGTAAGAGATGTTCATAACACACTGATATGTGTAGCTCTTGGCATTTATATATCTACATTCTGTTTCATGCTCAAAACATTTCGAAAAAGCTGAAAACAACCTGTTGGAGAGGCAAGGGGTTTGGGAAGGTTTGCACTTGAAATGGTTCAAAACAAAATGTTTTGCACACCCCTGTAATTTAGTGAACTCAGTCATTTCAGCACAGAGAAAAATACAA
The DNA here is from genome assembly GCA_023653725.1 of Bungarus multicinctus. Taxonomy (NCBI): domain Eukaryota; kingdom Metazoa; phylum Chordata; class Lepidosauria; order Squamata; family Elapidae; genus Bungarus; species Bungarus multicinctus. The sequence goes on from CM042836.1 coordinate 164,957,006, forward strand.
CAGCAGATAAAATTTAACACCTTCTGATTCCCTAGTATGTGTTAAAAATCTTTGTATTATTTTACAGACAACATAGATACTATATATCTTAAACAGTGGTAGAGCCTTCTTCACTTCCTCTTTTACCGCTTCTGGTGTTGAGCAAGATGCAGAGTTTTGGCTCTTGCTCTTCTGGCAACCTCAACCATTGTTAATTGATGTTGTATTGTGTCTTTGATGTTGTCTCTATCTTCTTTTGTGTCTGCCTCTTGTTCTTCCTCATGGTAGAGTGCCATGTGGTAAATATCAGTCTAGATTTGCACAAATGTTTCAAATTACGTTCTTAGCTGTGGCCCACCAGTTCTGTTCGTGGAGGTCTCAGTTCCTTTGGTTTTTGCTATATGCATCTTTGCTTTCGTAGCAATGATTGGCTTATATTCTTACACATAAAGAAAAAAATGGATTTGGAACACCAATCTTTCTATGTCTGCTTTCTATGTATTTTTACATAGAAGAACGTGTGTGCTTGAAGTGGTGCTCTTCAAGTATGAATACTCTTCATGGGGATTTGTATTAATATGATCAAACATTTGTAATATGTTGGAAAGATTTTGCTGTGCTGTCAGTAGACTATGGCTCAGTTCAAGTCTAAACTGTTGCCTGATTCGTTTAGTTAACTCAGCCTTCTGAAATTTGGTGACTCTTACCTGTATAGATCTTCAAATCCCATAATGTTTCAATAATGTTGGGAATTAGGGAAGTTGGTGTCCAATCTATCTGAAAAGCATTAGATTGGGTTACACTGGGTTAACTGCATGAAAATGTAAGGTATTATTGCTCTAGGTCTGCTTTGATTCAATAAAGCATTTTTCCAATCAATTGTCTGGCTTTCTGATTCGCGTATCTAAAAAATGTCCAACTAATGAAATGAAGTTTTGACAACTTATATTAATTATTATCTGCTGTTAACAGGGATTATGTCTAAGCTGCTTTCACATTCACATTTCTTTTGTGAATGTAAATTATATTAACAGTTTGGATTATTTTAACTGAGGAACATTTTTCCTAAAATGTACAATAAGGGCTTTTTAACTTTAATTACTGCTTAATTGGTCCCTATTCTGGTGCTCTCATTGAAAAATGATCGTGATGTTGGGAACGATTGAAGGCAAAAAGAGAAGGAGAAGACAGAAAGTGAAGTGGCTAGATAGTGTCATTGACACAGTGAACATGAATTTGGCAAACTCCCGGAGATGGTGGAGGGCAGGCTATCCTGGCATGGTCACAAACACTTAGCGACTGAATAACAACATTCTGGTGCTCTTTCTGCTATTGAAAGATCCATTATATACAGGTAGTCCTCAACGTACAGCAGTTCACTTAGTGACCATTCAAAGTTATAACAGCATTGAAAAAAGTGATTTATGACTGTTTTCCACACTTACGGTTCTTGCAGTATCTCCATTATCATATAATCAACATTTGGATGTTTGACACCTGACATGTATTTATAAAGATTGCAGTGTCCCAGAGTCTTTTGTGATCTTCCCAAAAGCAGAGTTAATGGGAAAGCCAGATTACTTAACAACAGTGTTACTTATCAAATGCAGTAACTCAGTTAACAACGGTGGCAAGAAAGATCGTAAAATGGGGCAAAATTTATTTAACAAATGTCTCATTTAGCAACAGAAATTTTGGGCTCAAGTGTGGTTCGTAAGTTGTGGACTACCTGTATACAAAGGTTTTATTTGTGATTTCTTTGTAAGTGTTGCACTCTGGTTCATTAACTTATGGCATACAAATTATTGAACAAGTGTGTTGTTATTTTTCCACCTTTTCCAGAAAGTGATGAAGAATAACTTTGGATTTACTTTAAAGTATGATAAGAGGCAGGGGTGGGATTTGACAGGGTTAACTACCAGTTCGGTCATTTACGAGGTTCGGTGATTTATGATGTGCTTCCCGCAAGCTGCCACCTATAACTCGTCATTAGCATGCTGCGTGCAGAGAAGCAGCCTTTCAAAAAGCTTCTTTTTTCTGCTTTTTTAACTGCAGCTATGCCTCGCACGGCAGCTGAAGTTGAAAAAAATCAGGAAATAAAGTTCAGGTAAAAGGCCGGGTGGGCAGGTGGGCAAAAACATCAGCAGACATAGAACAGGTTCTATGTCTGCTGCTCTTCAGAGCTACCGGTTCTACAGAGGTGGACAGAACCGGTAGAAACCCACCCCTGATAAGAGGGCTTGCAACTTTAAAAAATAAACTCACTTTCAATGAAAGTAGTATGACAGACAAAGTATCAGCAATGTGATTCTCCATTTTAGTTAATGTACTTCATTAGCAAACTTTGCTTTAATTCAGCCATATACATACAACATGACTTCTCAAGGAGTGATCTGTCCAGGAAAAAAAGATTGTAGTAGAAGAGTTGTGTGTTTTAGTTCCCATTCAGGCAACACCTTTAGCAGAATTGTGCAGAGATTTCCACTGAATAAACAAGGGTGGTTCTAAATCATAGGAATATTAGAAGCAAGGAAGAATGATTGTAGCTTAATATCAGTTTAGATTAGTGGTGGGATTCAATTTTTTTTACGACCGGTTCTGTGGGCGTGGCTTGGTGGGTATGGCAAGGGAAAGTCTCTGTAAAATCTCATCAAAAGTGGGATTTGCCGGTTCTCCGAACTACTCAAAATGTCTGATACTGGTTCTCCAGAACTGGTCAGAACCTGCTGAATGGTTTAGATGCTTTCAGTGCAAGATACAATATGTTTTTTTAAAATCAGTGACACTCCAATCCCTATAAAGGAGATGATTTTTCTTCCCTCTCTCTTTGTTCTGCCCAACCTTTTGGTTGAATTTTACTGAAATATTCAAAAATCTGAACTGCTCTGTATGATTCTTCCTTGTGTATTTTGAGAGCACATACAATATAGTATGTTCTTTAGTGGCATGTTTTGCTTTTCTTGGTTGAAAAAATGAGCAAGACTTCCAACATTTATCTATGTTTGCCAATTTATCTGATAATAGTGATTAAGATGCTGGTAGTGAAAGTAAATTTATTGGACTTAATTTTCGTCCCTACTCCTCAGCCCTTTAAATTGGGGTCCACAAGAAAAACTTCTCCATGATAAATCCACAGTTATATGCAGTTACTTTCCTTGGAGTATTAATATACCAGACATGACTCATCTGTTGGCATATGATATGATTCCACTTAATTTGCATACTGTAATTGTATAGCAATGCAGCAAAACTTGTTTGAGACTATTTCTTCCCTCACACCATAAGTTTGTCAAATTTCATTATTGGGTGTAATGCTTGTTAAATACAGCTTACTAGTAATAGATGTGAAATTATACAGTGTGTTGTATATGTACACAAACTTACACACGTAAATATTAAGATAGACAACTAGCAGGCTGCAAATGTTTCCCATTATGTCCTTTTGCAACATTTGAATCACCTGAGTTTTACTACTAAAAATCACAAGTTAGTGGCACACTACCATTTAATGGGCCTCTGTCAAAAAGATATGCCTGTCCATACTAATGTATAATTTGACATGCTTTTAGGTGTTCTGCAAAATATTTTTATTATAGTGATAATCATATTGTGGTATTTTATTATAATGCTAAGCCTTATTACTGTGTTAGTTTTCATTATTACAAATGAAGACTGCAAAGAACAAAAGTTTGTTAGCGCTACATTGGTTGTATTGCTTGATTATTCATTAACGTATTTACATATCGCTATTTTGTCCAAAGCAAAGCAAAGCACAATTAACTAATAAACATAATATAAAAAATAGCAAACTATATTAGCAAAATGAATGTACAAATCAAAAAGCAATGCTCTGATACATCCCAATGAAATAATACAGTGTTTTACAGTCTTAAAACGTGCAGATTTTTGATGATGGAGTGTGAGTAAGAAATTCCATAGATTAATTAAAACAAACATGAGTGACACACAACACCTAAAATAGGAAGATTTAACTTTTATTTATTTATGTATTTAATTATATTCAATTTGTATACTTCCCAAATTCCAGGAGGAGAGATAGGTGGTCCCTCAACTAGCCAGCCTTATTGTATACGGAGTTTGCAGGTAATGACCAACACCTTGAATTTCACCCAGAAGCAAACTGTCAACTAGTGCAGAAAAGAAGTGTTACATGGAATGAATGCCTGTGCCACCACATTCTGGACTAGTTGTGGATTCCAAATGGTCTTCAAGGACAACCCCATATAGCCCACAGTGTAGTAGTCTAGTTGTGAAAGACCAGGGAATAAGTGTCTGTTGAAGGGCCTCTCAGATTAGGAAAGAGCAGATAAAGTTGTACAAAGGCCTTCCTGACCATTACTGCAACCCCTCATTGGGCAGGAATTGTGAGTCTGAGAAGACATTCACACAATATGCTTACCACTCTATAGTTTTTTTTTTTTTAAATGATACTCTATACTTTAAAAATATAATTCATGGATGCTTACAGAGTGAATACTTATATTACCTCTGTTGTGTGATACTGTACCTTTCAGATCGTGAATTAAGCACAAATATTGAGGAACATGTACTTCCTATATCAGCTTTAGCTAGTGGTGGGATTCAAATTTTTTTACTACTGGTTCTGTGGGCGTGGCTTGGTGGACATGGCATGGCTTGCTAGGCATGGCTTGGTGGGTGTGGCAGGGGAAGGATATTGCAAAATCTCCATTCCCACCCCACCAGTGGATTCAAATTTTTTTACTACTAGTTCTGTGGGTATGGCTTGGTGGGTGTGGCAGGGGAAGGATACTGTAAAATCTCCAGTCAGAGGTGATATTTGCCAGTTCTCTGAACCATTCAAAATTTCCACTACCGGTTCTCCAGAACTGGTCAGAACCTCTGCTCCCCACCCCACTAATCTGCTTTCCAACAAAAGAAAACTCAGTTGGGACTTGGGAGACAGAGAATAGATGGGGATGGGACCAGTCAGAGGTGGTATTTGCCGGTTCTCCAAACTACTCAAAATTTCCACTACCGGTTCTCCAAATTGGTTAGACTCTGCTAAATACCACCTCGGGGTCAGAACCTGCTGAATACCATCTCTGGCTTCCTTTTTTTGTTTTGGTTATGAACCAGCGGAGAAATGCTATGGCATTGCACTGTGGTGCAGTGTAAGATCCTGAGCCATTAAAATGGCATTCACTCTACAAAACAAGGACTAGGCTGCAAATGACAGGACCTTGGTAAAAGGAATCGATTGACATCATCATTTACTTATAATTTTTAAACTTTTTAAACTGAGGAGGTCTTTACAGCTGAGAAATATTAACATTTTAATAGGGATAGAATACCAGCATAATTTAACATTAAATTATTGTCAAATACTCTTGGCCACTTTGGAAGCTTTAAAAAAATATAAAGAGAATTTCAGATTGGAACTCAGTGAATTAGCTTGGGACTCTTTATGATGGAAAATTCCTTTCAAATCCATCTTGGTATATCTTCAAGTATTGACTATAAAAATAATTCATAGATGATACTATACCTCCTTAAAATTGCATTATATGAATTTTAGAAAAGGTGTAGTAGAATTCACACATATTACTCTCTCTGGTGGCAAGAGGCATTTAATTACTCATTTTGGTTTAATATTTTTGAGGAAATTAGAAAAAAACCTCAGCAAGATTCTAGAATAGCTTCAATGTCCATTTCTCCCAAGATTTATAAACTGAAATAATATAAGAAATGGATACATTTTTTTTTCTTGTTAGTTGTCAGGTTTACTGTATCAAAGCACCAAGTAACTATAGTACATAATTCTTTGGATTAATAATATTTAAAAGTGCATTGGGTAAAGAATTAATGCAAAGCAAAGAATCTTGAAGAATCTTGCATTTAAAAATTAGCTTATTCAAATTTCCCTCCATTCTTAAAATATATTAACAAACTAATTGCTAATAAATTACATCTGTACAACTATGTTCTGGGGCAGAAATATTATATACGGACTTAATGTTTTGGTCTGGCATCATATGTCTTTATGCTATTTTGCTGGCATGTAGTTTTTGTTGTTCGAGTACATTAGTTGAGTGCATTTGAGTACATTTATGTTTAGAAAAAAAACTTACAGCTTCTGATAGTACATTTGTTTTTGAGGGAAATCTGACATAATGCAAATATTCAAGTTCACTGAATGTAGTCTACGTGATTTTCATTCATTTTGTGAGTAAATGTACAAATTTTGAGTCAGACAAACCATTCAGCAAATCATTCTGAAAAGTGTCGAAGCTTGAGCTGCTTGTTTCATAATTGCACTTGAAGGAAAAGCTTTATTGTACAGTTTAGTGCTGTCATACATTTTGTTCTATTTATTGTAATTTTTAGGCAGCTATTATAATCTCTTAATAAGAATTAAGCAAACACCATTGGACTTGCTTTGCAGTAAGCCTACATAGAATTGTGTGATTACTTTCCTTTTTATTTTTATTCATGAAGAATGTTTAACTCAGTGGTGAGATTCAATTTTTTTTACTACCAGTTCTGTGGGCTTGGTAGCAGTGGCAGGGCTTGGTGGGTGTGGCTTGGTGGGTGTGGCAGGGGAAGGATACTGTAAAATCTCCATTCCCACCCCACTTCTGGGGGAAGGTTATCACCAATTCTCTGAACTACTCAAAATTTCCACTACCGGTTCTCCAGAACTGGTCAGAACCTGCTGAATACCACCTCTGGTTTAACTATAGTAATTAAATAAATTACTAGGCTGGGATTTCACAACACAATAAGCCAAAAACAATCTATGGTCCATTATTTAAGTTAACTTAAATAATGTCAAATTAAGACCTAAGTTAACTACTATGACAAGGTGAGTAAGATATGTCCTCATGAATAGGGTGGCCAAACATTATTTTGAAAATTGGTCTGTTATATAAACTGTTATTGCTGTTCTGTCTTCTCAAACAACTAGGAATATAACACAAAGAAATATTAAATAACTACAATTTGAAAACTCGGTTAAAGCTGCTAATGCAGGTAGTTCTCAAGTTATGAATGTAATGGAACTTGCCAATCAATGGTGGTATTCTACTGGTTTGGCCCGGTTCTGCCAAGCTGGTAGCGGCGATGAGCAGCCGCTCTGCTTTTGGGCCTGCCCGCCTGCCTGCCTGGGCTCCCATACTCACCTTTATCTTCTGCTTTTGAAGCACAGCTGCTTTGCGTGGCACAGCAGAGTACTGCACAGCAGCTGCTGAAGCAACCAGGAGAGTGCAGGCTTGCAGGAGGTGAGTTGGAAAGCCTCTGCATCTGCACAAAGTGCATGTTTGGCACATGTGTGCATGCAAAGTGTGTGCATGCACACAAAGCATGCCTACCAAGTCACGCCCACCAAACGTTTTGAATCCCACCACTAACTGCCAACTATATTCGTAACCCGAGGTTTCATTGGAGTGAATCACATCACTTGACTGTGATCACTCCCTCCTTTCATCCATACATTCGCTAATTGAATGCATGGGTTGTTAACTGCACATGAGGTCTCAGTGTGGGGAAGGCCATGGGGGGCCTAGTGATGGAAGAGGCCACTTGCATCAGAGCACCCATGGCCTCCTCCAATCCACAGATACCTCATGCAATTGCTTTCCCCCATCATACCACACTGACCTTACTTACTTACCTTTTGAAGATCTAGCAAGCTGTCTCCTCTCCAGCTTCTCTGTTTCTTCATCTGCTCCCAATAAGAACAGAGGGTGAGCAGGATAAGTGCACCCTGCTAGACTTCTCTGACTCACCGAGGCTGCCTGCCACTTCTGGAGTGGCAGGCAGCCTCGGTGAGTCTCCTCCAAAGGCTTCCAGGCTTGGCAGAGAAGAGTGTTTGCATGGTGGAGTGGGGCTTTGGGACAGCAAACTTGCATTGCTTCAAGCCTCTTGTTGGTGTGCAAACACTCTCCCCCCCCAGAACAGAGGTGGTATTCAGCAGGTTCTGACCAGTTCTGGAGAACCAGTAGCGGAAATTTTGAGTAGTTCAGAGAACTGGTAAATAGTACCTCTGACTGGAGGTTTTACATTATCCTACCCCTGCCATGCCCACCAAGCCACCCCCATAGAACCAGTAGTAAAAAAATTTGAATGTCACCACTGCCCCAGAGACTTGAACCCTTTGGTTGCCCTGATCTCGTGGGAGTTCAGGCACCCATTTTCTGTAAAAGTTGGGTGACGCCATGCCCCCTCGAAGCTTCCAGTCTCCATTCAGTCTCTGTCCCAGCAGTTGGGCACCTATGTGGGGCTTGAAAACATATTGAATCACTCTGCTTTCAAGTGCCCCATTTGCCTGCAGACGAAGTTTCCAGTCTCCATCAAGTGTCCATCCTGGCAAAAAGGGTTTGAGCATAACTTTGAATGGTGAACTGTCGGAACTCAGGGATTACCTGTAGTGAGGAAAGTGATCTTATAAAGAGCTTTTTTCTCTGAATGTTGAGTTTTTCAAGACACTGTCATCTGGTTAGGAACAGTAATCATCAACCTGTCAACACACCATCTCTCATGGCTACCTTGTTGAATATATTATTTACAGGTGATTGGATTTTATCAGCCAAGCCTGTCACCCTCACATTTAGGTGGTTTCAAAGCTGCCTTCTTAAAGTTGCTTCAGTGGTCACAACTTTTATCATGTTCCCTAACAGTGGAAATCTATCATTGTAAAGAGTCTGTAAATTTAATTTGTAAATCTGTGCATTGTTCTTTGCCAAAGCAAAAGGTCAAAAATATCAGGCATGGGTTTTGCAATCTAATGTATTTAACCTGCCCAAACCTTTTCTGTTAATTTTCCAATTTTTTTCTGCTTTACAAATTATTTCTATATTTTTGTGTTGATTATTTCCAAATACAATTATTCACATGGAACTAGCTCATGGAATTGTTACCCAATTTTTGTGAATTGCCCTGATCAATAAGGTTTTATAAATCAATAAAAATTTCACAATCCAGAAGTTTACAGCTCAGCTGGCTGGAACTAAATATGAATTTGGGTAAGGGAAGAATAAGACTGAGTAATTAAAGAACAATAAAAGTAACTTATCTTGAAAATTGTAATGAAATTATTTACAATGAAATTGTAACATTATCATCATTAGAATGAAACCAATCATATTTAAGTAAATTTTATTTAGAATTTTTTTATTTATTTAACTGCCCATCTTCCTCAGATTTCTCTATAATGGTATAGAATTAGAGTTGTGAGATGAATATGGCCTGATTCTGATTCTTCTGCCATCAAATTATTACTATGAGTTTCATAAGCTAAGAAAACAAACTTTGCAATGTGAGAAGTACCTTGGCATCCATATCTGCCAGTAAAAATTGAACGTTTTTTTCAGTCTGTCCCAGAAATTAGGTTAGAAGAGCTGTTAGCATCTCTTTATGTACTGTACTTCTTAATAGAAATTTGAATACAACTGAATATGAGTTTGTATTTCAATATTATTCTCTTTACCCGGGCATATAGGATGTTACAAAATTTTACTTCCAACTCTGCTGACAGTATAATACTGAACCTTAATAAGGTAAATGATCATCAAACTGTATTGTTTGTAAATTGATCTAGATACAACGCTGCTTTAAAGCATGCATCTCCTCCATACAGGTGGTACTTAACCTATGACCACAATTGTGGCACAAAATTTTTGTTGCTAAGTGAGACAGTTATTAAGTGAGTTTTGCCCCATTTTACAATCTTTCTTGTTACAGTTGTTAAGTGAATAATTGCAATTGTTAGTAACCTAGTTGTTAAGTGAATCTGGCTTCCCCACTGACTTTTCTTGTTAAAAGGTCTCAAAAGGTGATTACATGACCTGGGACACTGCAACCATCATAAATATGAACCAGCTGCCAAGCATCTAAATGTTGATCACATGACCATGGGGATGCTATAACAGGCTTAAGTATGAAAAATAGTCATAAGCCACTTTTTTCAGTGCAGCTGTAACTTCGTAAGGTCACTAAATGGAAGATTGTAAGTCAAGAATTACCTGTATACATTGTGCCACAGAGAATGTTTAGCTGATATATAAATGTTAAAATGGATGAAAGTCTATTGTATGGAATTAGTGTGGGAATATTTTTTTGCAGGTAAAATAGGTCAACTAAATTTTACATCTTAAGCGAATCTCTTTCCAGTAACTGTATCAAATGCCATCTTTGACAGCATGTTTGATTTTTACTGACTATGTAAAGATAGGATCATATGCTCCACCATCAGTTATAAAGGAACTGCTGTAGTAAAATGTCTGTGGGCATAGGTCTTATGTTCAATTCATGTCTTTCTATCCCACATTTTCTTGATATCTTTTTGTCAGCTATTTTGCTATAGGTTTCAAAATGCAGACTACATTTAAAATGAGCAAGTGCTATTAATCAGGGTACATAGGAACACATCAGCTGTTTTCCAGCTACAAATCCTGGAAACAAATATGGTTGTTTTAATAAGTCACTGAGAAATCGTGAATGAATGTTCCCATGATTTGGAAAATATGCTTCCAAATCAAATTAGCAGCATTGTAGTGTGCAGTCCAGAGACTGAAATCAGCAGAAGCAGAAGAATGTTATAGATAGATGGACAGACAGACAGATTGATAAAAAGAGATAGAGATATTGGATCTATATGTATTTTCTCACTCCTAGATATTGGAATTCCAAGAGTACATCTCTCTAACTCGTGATAAACCAATTGGAATAAAATATCTATATGTTTGCAAAATCAGTATTTTCCCTTTAAAAAAAAAAGTCATTTGAATTGCTCTTTATATTTATAATTCAGTTTCAGATACAAATAATGGTTTCATGTGATAAAACATAATTAACGACAGAAAGCTGTGATAACACTGATAAAGATCTGTTCTGAATTATTTAGATTGGCTGGTTGTATTGTCTGAACAATGGTGCCAATTCCAGTTGAAATTAATGGAAAACTTTGCACTTGGCATCTCTGTGGCACTCAGAGCCAGTACTATAGGATGAAAATTGTTCATTTGTAAGACAAAGTACGTTAGAGTAGGAGCAATCCTTTTTATGTGCTGTTCTTCCCTAGCCCTTGCTGTCTTTCTAAAATCTTTGGCCATTATCTTAATGTAACTGTTTTCAAGCTATATGTTTCAGCTTTTATCTATAATAGCGTATGTTTTAAAGTGTTGCTGTAATGTGGTTGAAGCCAAAGAAATAGAATATTGAGCCATTTCCCGACAGATAACAATCTGTTTTGGGTTTTTTTTTTATTATTATTATTTCACTCAAGGATGCTTAACATGTTCCGAGAGGGTTATAATTATAACCCCAAGATTGATGCTTTTGGCAAGAGTGTAAATTTTGTCCAGTTGTAATCCATTAAGAAATCAATAATCATCTCATACTGAAATACAGTTTGTTTTTCCAGTTACATTTAGGTTTTTTTAATTTATATTTTATTTTTCTTCTGAATTCCTAGGATAATGACTGGTTTTGGAGGATTGGTGAATCCAGGAATGTGTTTATTAATTAATTAAATATTTTCTTTCAGGGCATAATAACTATCACTCATCTTATCTTATTTTTATCTTGCCTTTATGATTTTTAAAAATAACTCAAGGTCGTGAACATATCCAATACACTGTCCTCCTCTTCTTTTCTCCCACAACCACCACATGGGTGGAGGGAGGAGTTGGTCTGAGAGACAGTGATTTGCCTCAAGTCACCCAGTTGGTTTTCATGGCTATGATGGGACTTGAACTCATGGTCTCCTGCTTTCCAGCCTAGTGCCTTAACTGCTAGACCAAACTGGCTCAGAACAATAACTGTTCTTTGAATTTTTGTAAGATTATGCTTGTGCCATCAGTGCTGATATCTTACTATCATGTCTTCTTTTGGTCTGTTTTGATTGCCTTTGATTTTTCCAAGCATCAGGGTCTTCTCAGTTTATTCTTGGTTTTACATTGGTTAGGCAAACATTCGGCTCTATTTTTAAAACTTCTAGTCAGCAGTCTCGTGTGTAGAGAGGTTTTTTGGGGGGTATTCAGTATTTTCTTCTTGCAATTATGGATCTCAGCCATGTTCTCTAGTACAACAATTCAGAGACATTATTTTCATTTCATTCAATCTTTCTACTAGTCCAGCTTTCATAATCATAAATTACAAATGGGAAAATCATGGCCTTGATAATATGTACCTTTTTTCAATCTGATGTATAGTGCTTTAATATTTTGTCATGATCTTCTTCCCGAGTAGCAGATGTCTGTTTTTTACAGTCACCATTCCTGTAAACCTTTGAGCTTAGGAAAATAAATATAACTTCAGATTTTCTGCCTCATTGTATTGGGTTAACAATGCCTGTTGAAAACACTTCTTGATATTAAATTAATAAAATATAGCTTAAAATAAAAAAATGTTTTACAAATGATTAAAAGAGCTAATATTAATAACACATTACAGATTTCTGGAGTAAATTTTCATATGCATGGGGCTACTACTGTAATTATTATCTATTAATTTAGAACATTTCATTGTCAGACTAGAGAACATGGGCATAGATTTTAGTGATTATATTTGCACAGAAGATTATTTTGATGGGTTAATTTCTTACAGGCCAAAATCAGTATTTTATATTGGGTCTGGAAAGAAACAGTAAAATAATGTCCGGATAAACTCTGGAAATACAACATGAGGTTATTAGCTATATAAATAATAATAATATTCCACTATATGAAAACAATAAAAGAACTATAAATACAGAGTCCAGCAGTTTAACTGAATTTATCAGATTACAATATATGTGTAGCACACATAACACTGATTCAGGTGAACAAGTGGAAGGAATTTTACGGGTTATCGTCGAGTTATGTGAACAGTTTGCACACTAGAATTTTTATCACTAAGCATGAACACATTGCTTAGAAATGGCAAGCCCTGCAGCTGTTCTTAACTGAATCCCGTGTTCATTAGGTAAAGCAATTTCTTGTTGGCTTCCCACAGCCAACCAAAGGAGAAGGCAGAGGAAATTGCAAGTCCCAGGTGTGCAGGGATGTACCTTGCTACTGCTGAGTGGAGGGTGGGGAGCAAGGGGGTGGACAGGAGAGTGCAAAACAGGTACCATTTGGGTGAAGAAGAGTGCTTGAAGATGCACAAGAGGTGCTGAATGAGGTTGGGGTGGGTATGCAAGGGATGTATTAAAGAAGCATCAAGAGAGTGCATGGGAGTGTGCAGGAAGGGAGGAAGGGAGGGTATGTGCTCAGGAGTTGCTGCATGCATCAGAGTACACTTGAGAGGGAGCCATGAGGAGAGGGCGTGAGCAATAGGCTCAGGTTAGGGAGTATGGAAGGGGGTGGGCCAGGAAAGGTCAAGGAGAGCATGTGGGGTGCATGAGAGGCACTGCATGGATTGGCAAGTATGGGTCAGAGGCATCATGTGGGTCAGGGAGTTTGCACAAGAGGTGCTGCATGAGTTCGAATGAGTGCATGGGGATGATGTGATATGAATGGAGAGATTCTGGGGGAAGATGCATGGGTGTGGGAGACTTATCCCATGATATGCAATCTTTCCTGCTGGCCTCCCCATTTGAATTTCAAGGAAGCCAGCATGGAAGGTTGCATACATTCCACGTATGATCAGGGAATGCCAGGCGTAAGTTGTAAATGTGAACTTGTTGCCAGGCACCCAAGTCACTATCATGTGACCAAAAGGATTCTAGAACAGGCAGAACTCCAAGGACTGGTTGTTACCACCATTTATTCAGTGCCATGGTAACTTTGAATAGTCGTTGAAGAAATGGATGTAAGTTGAGGATTTCCTGCAGCCAACATATACAATAAGAGACTCTTAGTGAGATCTAGTTCACAAGCAAAACTGTAAGTTGGGGGCAGAGAACTCAGATTACTTTATTTGAGAAAGAAAAACAATTTGAACACTGCTCACTTATTCCTGCTGCTTGCATTGGTTTCTCATTAAAGCAGCTGATCTGTGCTTAGATTCAGCCCTGGGAAAGCTGGAGTTATGTAATTTTATTGGAGTAATTTCGAGTAAAATAAGCAGGTACATGCAGCTTTATGTTGTTGCTTCTTCTCTTTATTTTGCCACTAGCCTGCTTCTAGCCACTAATGTCACTGCATCCACAATAATTGCAGTGGTATGAACTCCAACCAGCCTTTTTCTTTGGAAAAATGAGACCAATTTTCATTCAAGTGCTATGCCTATAGTTTGCAGGACACAGCTGTTTTACTAAACAACTAAAAACAAATATCAATATTTTACATACACTACATATACTTTCTAATATTTCTGTATTTAGGTAGAGGCCATTTCAGTTCTAGCTGCCAACTATACATGTTTTGCATATCAACAACAAAACATAAATGAATGTTCAGCTACATTTGCTTCCTGCATGGGCATGAACTTACATCTATATGCATTCCAGCTTAAGTATGAAATGAACAGCAGTACACTTGATACAATGATGAATGTTTCATTAGTGCCAGTGTTAGATTCTTTTGTTTGGTGAAATGTTTATGCTGAACAACTTATCATGTTCATGTTAATCTAAAATTCATTCTGTGGCGTGTGTCTGTATGTGTGTGTGTCTGTATGTGTGTATATAACACACCAAGACCTGTATATATATATATATATCTTTGGTAATTCGGGTTTTCTCCTGTGTAAAATTGGAAGTATCTAGGTGACGTTTCGATGAAGTCTCATTCATCATCTTCAGACTTGTGTCTTCAGCTTTGTGCTTCTCGGAGTAATGTGAGCTTGCAGCTGTTTCTTCCTTTTAACTGCTAGTGGGGGTGTGACTTGATTGGGTGGGGGCTTGGATGTGTTCTGATTGGCTGGGGGTGTGTTCTCATTGGTTGGTGGTTTGACTGTGTTCTGATTGGTTGGGGGTTGGCTGTGTTCTGATTGGCTGGGGGTGTTCTGGTGGGGGCTTGGTTGTACTCAGATTAGTCTTAGTTGCTGGGGGATTTGAGCTGGTGAACTGTGTTCCTGTTGTTTGGCTTCGTGTTCGTGGTCGTGCCACATCTTCATGGTTGGTGTCAGTTCACTTCATGTATGGGTTGGTGAGGTTTTAGCAGGTAGTGATGCAGCTGCGGTGCGGCTTCTGGTCCATGGTCATGTCTCATCTTCTGTGTGAGTGTGAGTCTGCTTTCTACGTGGAAATGTGGTGGTAGCTTCTTGTGTGTCCCTCGTGGGTGTGGGTCTGGTGTCATTCTTCATGTTAGGTACTCGTTTGTTAATGAGGGCAGGTTTCCAAATGGCTGGTAGGCGGAAGGTGTCATCTCGTTTATTCATGCTGTGTGGGCATTTTTCTATCTCTATGGCTTCTCTGATTATTCTGTTGTTGAAGTGTTCAGTTTTGGTGAAAGTTCTGGTATTTTTAAAGTCAATCTCATGTCCTGTGGCTTTGAAGTGTTGGACCAGGGAAGAGGTCGGTTCTTCTTTTTTGATTGAGTTCTTGTGTTCTTCAATGCGTGCACTTATTCTTCTGTTAGTTTGTCCGATGTATGTGGTGGGGCAGGAGGTGCAAGGGATTTCGTATACTCCTTGGTTTTCTAACTCAATTTTGTCTTTAGGATGGTGGATATTTTTCTGTTTGTGCAGAATGCTGTTTTAATGTTGTGTTTTTGGAGGATCTTGCTGATTTTGTCTGTTGTGCCTTTTATATATGGGAGGAAGGCTTTGCCGTTTTGTTGTTCTCTGTCTTGGATTTTGGTTGGGGTTTCTTTTTGGATAAGGTGGGTAATCTTCTTTCTTTGGAATCCATTGGCTGTTAGTACGTTAGTGAGAGTGTGTAGTTCGGTTTTTAGGTGTTGTTCATCAGCTAAGCATTTTGTTCTGGAGATGAGTGTCTCGGCTACGGAATTGATCTGTGCTGGGTGGTGGTGTGAGAGTGCGTGTAGATAGCAGTTTGTATGTGTTTTCTTCTGGTAGATGGTGTGTCCTAGGGAGCCATTGGATTTTTTGTATACTAAGACATACAGCCAATGGATTCCAAAGAATTCACACAAACCACGCTGCAGTAATTAACTTGATAGCACAGGATAAGGAATTCCAGATTTGAAAGGCCAGCAAAACACACACAGTTGGGAAGACACCAGGAACCCAGATAAGCCTCGACAATAACAGATAACTCATGATTTGCTGAATCTCCCTTTTTAAACACTGTGTTCCCAGCTGCAACTAATGAAGGGAATCAGGGCCCTTTCTTCCCCCATAAGCCATGCAACTCACATTGCTCCCTTCTCTGTTCCTCCCTGCGTGTTCTAGGATGAAGATGAAGGTGGGTCTGGATCTTCCTCTGAATTCCCTCTGCCTTGCTCTACCTCTCCCCTGCTCTGCCCAGCCGGCCTTTGCCCTTCCCCAGCTTCTTCCACAGCCAACAGAGCCACACTCCCACTCCCTGTCAGCTGCTCAGCCTCTCCCTCGGAATCAGATTCTAACAGGGGCATGTCAGATATTTAGCAGTTAGATAAACTTTGCAGCATTGAGTTAAATGAAGTGAAAAAGGAAATGAAAATATCTAGCTGGATGTTATTGTATATGTTTGATAAATTAAATCTCTATGTTGGAATCCAAATGTATCATAAAAATAAAGGAAGTTAGCACAGTGCTGTAAAACTCTGAATATCTTGTGCATGTGAATCTAGAACAAAATTGTTTTTGAAAATATATGTTTTAAATTATAAAAGACTCAATTTTTAATCTGTAAATGGCAATATTTTGTCTTTCCCTTATTCATGTTCTGGTGCTTTAATTTTTCCTGGCATTTCGAGCTACTATTAGACAGCATTAGCTTGAGGGACTGGAGTGCATTTTTAAACTTACACAAACACAAATTCAGTTTTGAAAAACATAGAGAACATTTTTCGTAATGTAAATTCTAGGCCGAGTCCATGGCAAGGTGGAGAGATAATATGCTATGCACTGTGATGGAGAATGAGTATTGACATCACCTCATTGTAGAAGCCACTAGTTCTTGAACATCAAGTACAAATAAATGGAAAGTTCGTAAATGATATACAGATCGTTTGATTTTTTGTCTTACAGTAGAATGGTGAGTGTTCTTTGATAGAAGATGGATGATCAGTATCATACAGCTGTCTCACCATGGGTAGGGGTTTTCAGATGCATAGGAACTTTAAGAGATTCCTGATACAAAGTCAAACCTTTGGTCCATCTAACTAGTTTTGTATATACAGACTGGAAGTTGCTTTTCACAGTTCCAAAGCAGCAGTTTTTAAATTTTATCTGGAAGTGCCAAAAAATGGCAGAACCCTCAGTCGTAATTCTGTAATTCTGGTCCAAACTGTGGTTGTAAGTTGAGGACAACCTGTATATTGTTAAGAAAGTTCTTTTTTAAAAAACTTTCCAATTATAATATGTGAAATTGTCTTACAAAACAATGTTAGGATTGCTACCTTTTAACTCTGACATAATATTACAGTAGCTTTTCATGTAGAAACAAGAATAGAGAAAAGGCAATTTACTGTTTCCAGTTTTTTGACACCTTTGGAATTCAGATAACATGTTATATATATTGCTATAAAACAATTACCCATAGGAAACATAGGAAGTGCAGTTTACTCATTCACAAAACAACTACCTTAGTGAGCATAGCCAATCACAAATGTTCCAAAGACAAACTGTAAGAAATCAATTAAGTTATTATTTTTTAGCCTTAAGTAATATGACAGAATGGAGGCTAAGTGCTTGTACCTTCAGATTTTATTCCATTTTCCATTTCACATAAAAGACTAACTGACGTATATTCAGTCACATCTTTTTTCCACAAATGTTAACAAAATGAAGTGAAACATGTGGTACTAGTACCACTCTATAAAGCCTTAGTAAGACCACACCTAGAATATTGCATTCAGTTTTGGTCATCACACTACAAAAAAGATGTTGAGGTTCTAGAAAGAGTGCAGAAAAGAGCACAAAGATGATTAGGGGACTGGAGGCTAAAACACATGAAGAATGTTTACATGAACTAGGCATGGCTAGTCCAGTGAAGAGAAGGTCCAGAGGTGACATGATAGCAGTGTTTCAATATTTGAGGGGCTGTAACAGAGAAGAGGGGGACAACCTATTTTCCAAAGCACCTGAAGGCCAGATAAGGAACAATGGATGGAAACTGATCAAAGTGAGTTTTAGAAATAAGGAGAAATTTTCTAACAGTGAGAACAATCAACCAAAGGAACAGCTTGTCTTCAGAAGCTGTGGGTGCTTCATCACTCTTCAAGAAGAGTTTGGACAGCCACTTGTCAGAAATGATATAGTCTCCTGCTTCAGCTGAGGATTGGACTAAATGACCTACAATGTCCCTTCCAAGTCTGTTATTCTAAGTTTTAAAACAGTAGTTGTGAGGAGTGAATATAGAGACAAGAAGACACTCACCAACTCTTCATGAAACATCCACTTAAATTTTGTCTATATGAAACTTAATAGGAAAAAAGTTCTTGCTTAATTTTTATATAAAACCTGTGCAAAGGATATATTAATAAGGGTGGGTTTTTTAAAAAAATGCTATCTGAAGGCATTGGTATTATTGTTATAAATAATAACTTTTAACAATAATAGTGGCTTCATTAATGTATTGTATCCACACTTTCCCTGCCCCCTAGCAATAGCTATGCACAATATATTTATTTATATGTCAGGCTTGCAAAGCAAGAGAACATCTTCATGACCTCTTAATTTTATGTTTTGTTTATTAAATTAATTTATTTAGCTACCCATCTCATAAACAAGCAACTCTGGGCAACATATAACAGAATTAAAAACAATTAATAACATTACTAATGATAAAGCCATTATTGTTTAATATTAATTAATTCAGTGTATATTATGTGTTGTGATTTAAGGATACAATAAATGCTGTGCAAGAATCAAGATCTCCCTTGAATAGAATTCTCTGAGAAACCTACTGAATATCATGAATTAAGTTGGTTTCTTCCAACTGAATATTGAAAATGCTAAAAGATGCTAGATTATTGATTAGATTTTAATACAGGTGGGCAGATTAAAAAAAATGTAGGTAATCAATTTGAAATTGGCCAATGGTCATCTATAAATAAGAGTCTGTCTCAGGAGTGGGCAGTTATTTTCCCAAGGGACCACAGGTGAAACTGGGACCGTGGGATAAAGACAGCCCTGGTGGAGGGCTGAACTAAGAGGACCACTGCTACACGACGGACAAGAACAGCCAAAGGGCCAGATGTGTTGCAGAATGGTCTGTCTTTATCCCATGCAGTAATATTATAATGTGCTCAGCAGAGAATATAACACACTTTTATCTAGTTTGTTTCTTATGCTGATGATACTCGGGTTTACCTCATGCAACTGGACAAGAAGGGAGGATCTGTATGGAAAAAGAAAGTTGAGATCCATTTCTCTGCAAAACAGTGATACTGCTTATCCAGAGATCATTGAGGAGAAAGAGAGAGAGAGAAAGTATGAGGATGAGCCTGACTTGATACTCAAAGGAAATCTGCCTTTGCTATGCAGCCATGGGCCAATTTTTTTTCATTTTCCCTGTCAGTAAAAAAGAGGAATGGCAGTAGGGCAGTTGATGGATCTGTTTACAGACTATTGTTTTCTTTGAAGTAGAAAACCATAGAGGCTAACTCCTTTAAGCTACTTTTAATGTGTTTTCTGGTACTATGTTGCTCATTATGCTTTTTCTCCTGGTCTCATATTGTGTGTGTATGTTTGTGTGCGAGCACATACTTACATGAATGCACAGATTCATAAACACACATTCTTTATATGAGGGAGACAATAAAATATTGAGAAACAGTCTATGAGGCAATTGTAACATACTTGGATAAAATAAAATAAAATATTAAAAGTACACCATGGGTTTCTTCTTACTTTATTCTTTAATAAAAAAATAAATGTTGTGTAGCAGAATGCAAGTATGTCATAATGTACAGGTTGTAAAGATTAGGATATATGTTTTTCTCATTTTTCAAATACAGAAATCAGGTGATTGGTAAGAGCAATACATATTTAACTGTTATAATATTTATCTAATGTTTAAAGTTGGGCATTAATGTTTTTTGCTGGACTGAATTTGGCACAAAATCCATGTGAATTTGCTCAGAACAGAAGAAATGTAGAAGTTTCTTCCTTTCCCTGACTTGCACTGCTGGTCTAAGTAAAGAATGAGAGAGATCGTGCTTTGCTGGTTCTGTTTTAAATGTGTATTTTTAAAAATGTGTATTTCATTCAATATAACTTTCTCTTAATACTGCATTAGCAATCATAAGGATTCTGGATACCATAAATCTAAAAGTTGAAAAAGCGAAGAGTTTTCTACATGTAAACCAAGGTAATACCTTATGCCACCAGACTTGAAACTATAGACCTAGAAAACCTAGAACTATGCCACTTCCGGTCCGATCTAAATATAGTATATAAAATCATACATTGCAATGTCCTACCTGCAAATGAATACTTCAGCTTCAATCATAACAATACAAGAGCACACAATAGATACAAACCCAAGGTTAACCACACCAAACTTGACTGCAGAAAATACGACTTCAGCAACAGAGTGGTCAATGTTTGGGATACTTTACCTGACTCTGTGGTTTCTTCCCCAAACTGCAAAAACTTAAACCTCAGACTGTCTACTATTGACCTCACCCCCTTCCTAAGAGGCCTGTTGGGGGCGTGCATAAGCGCATCAATCGTGCCGACCATCCCTGTCCTATTGTTTCTTTTTATTTATCTTATAAGTATCTATCTCATGTATTCAAAACTATATTTATTCTTATACCTGTATCTTGTAAGCGATTGACAAATCAAATAAATACTAAAAAAATTACTAAAAAAGAAAGCAAAGTATTTTCTGTTTATCTTCATACTGTTATATAAAACAACATGCACTGTGCTGTTTCAGCAAGTCAAATTTATATTGCTATTTTTTCCCAAAACAATAAGGAGGGAAAAAACAAAAGAAAATCCTGGACATTCTATTTGCTGCACCTTAATTTAGTCAACATGAATTGGATGTCAGGCTGGTAGTGGGAATTGCTACCATGTTTGTTATGAGTTATTCCCAACCTGAAGATACTGATATGGTGTTGTGAAGAATCAAAGTTAAAATTCTATGAAGAAAATATAACTGTCTTCAATATAAGTAAGAATAATAAGAGAAATAAATAAGCATAATTTAATAATTATGTAGATTCTTCCTTATAATGGAATTGGACTCATCCTTTGGATTGTTAGGACAAATCATCTTCCTTTGCATTTTGTTTTTGAAAAGTACAAATAATTGAGATTAACTCGATGTTAACAATTGAGAGAATGTGTATCAGCAGCTTTTTCATGTGAGAGGGCATATTGGAAATTGTACGAAGCAGTGAAAAATCAAATTAAATTTGATACTGTGAATAACGTGATTCATTCATTCCACAATACTGGATAGACCATTGGACAAGTATGTCCTATGCTCACTGTTTACTTAGTTGATGTTGTCAAGACACAGAAAAAGAAATAGGTACAGGTTTAATGTAAACTGTGGCAAAATTGATTTTCCTAAAGTACTTTACCGCTGTCCTGAAAGTTACTAATAGCTATGGAATTTTAACAGGAAACTTGGATTATACATATCACGGTGTTTGGAATAGAATTGGAGTCAGTTATTTTCTGTCTTACCTCATAAGTCAATTAAAATAGAAAATCTAGGACAGTTTTGTTTTTGCTAATCATTGTGCAGCTCCAGGCAGTACTAAACCAGCACAGCCAATGAGTACATGGTGCAACAACTGTAAAAATATGCAGAAAACTTGATTGACATTTCTTTTGGTTATTTTTAGCAGGCTTTAGAAAATAAAGTGACAGTTTGATAGATTTTAAAAAGTCTATAATAAGGGAAATTATTTTCTATAATATCACATTCTATAACTAGGCATGCTATGATACAACCAAATAAGTATGTTTCTTGATTTAAGATATTGTATATACACAAATATCTGTTTCTAATTTGCATATGTTATAGCAAAAGGAAGAAAGAAGAGTGACAAAAAACCCAATGTTTTGGCAGAAACCTTAGTTCAGTTAGTTCAGGAGTGAAAAGGTAATCTCTTGAATAGTTACCAATTACAAGAAGTATATCCTGAGTACCATTCATTGAGTGTGAATGAATTAACTATTTTCTACTAAGTAAACATTATAGAAATAATATAAGATAGTCAATTTTCATGGAGAAGGCTCACTGAAGGAATGATCAGGGAGAGCTATTAGGAGTTTACAGAGGAATTTAAAGGATAATTGAGGTCAGCCCCTAAGTAATAGTATGTTCTGGCTAACTTGAGAACCAGATAAGGGAATGAGAAAAAAAGCCTTCCACATGATATAAATATGATGAGCAGGGGTAGGATTCTACCAGTTTGGACCAGTTCTATAGAACTAGTTGTTACAATTCTGTGCAGTTCGGAGAACCGGCAAATCGCACCACTAGCTGGCCCCTCCCCACTCACCGCGCCCAGGAGGCTTCCCTGAGGCCCAATCGGGTGATATTCAGGGGGTTGGGGGAGGGAGAAGTGGCCTGAGAGCAGAGCTGAACCTTCCTTAGGATTGAAGCTTCTATTTTTCAGTGCAGACTCAGGCAGCAGATTGCAGAAAGATAGATCTGGGAGTAAAGCTGTGATTCTGCAAACAGCTCAATCTGCCTGCCTGCCTGCTTTGCCTGATTTTGGGTAAAATTTTGCTCTTTTTTAAAAAACAAAAAATTCAGTCTTTACATATATATTTACAATATTTACATACAAGCCACGCCCAGCCAGTCACATGACCACCAAGCCACATCCACAAATTAGGCCATGTCCACAGAACCGGTTGTTAAGAAATTTGAATCCCACCCCTGATGATGAGGCATGTTGCAGGACTATTCACTCAGAACTTGCAATGCTTGTGAGATGTTTGTCTCCCATCTGGAAAATACCCTGGAATTGGAAGCATGCTTGAAGGGATGCAGGGAGGAAAAAAAGATTGGAATAGTGAATGGCCACACTTCCACTGACAAAGTATGCTTATCAGACTAAACAGTAGAGGAGATACACAAAAGCTACAATATGATTATAAAGTAAGATAGTTAAAGAAGAAAGTTAAAAAGAGAAGAGATACAAAAGTGTTATGCACCACTGGGAATCCAAAATAGCCTTCAGGCTCTGACCCTTGAGTATAAGAACAAAAAAAGGATGATAGATTTGAAGAGCCAATTGATTGCAGAATCACTCTTGCAGAAGAGAAAGAGAAGAAACATTTTGATAGTTCACTAATATGTAGATCCCAAATGACTGCCAAGTGGGGCTCTTGGTTCACTATACTGTCTACCAAAAGCAAGAATCCGGCCTGCGAGCTGTGAGTTTGACACCCCTGTGATAGAGGGTGTAGAAGTTGACAGAACTTTGGGTGAAAGTGACCCCATCATACTAGAATTCAATATAATGCAAACATGCAAACACACGCAATAGAAAATAATCCAACCAGTGCCTTAAACTTTAAAAGAGCTGATTTTTAACAAACTCAGGAGGGCATAGGAAAGATTCCATGGATGAAAATCCTAAAGGGGAAAATAACTCAAGAAGAATGGGAAACTCTGAAAAATAGCCCAGTCCAGCACAATAACACTGAAAAAGAAAAATAAATAATTCAAGAAGAAACCAGCATGGCTGCACAAAGATCTCTCTGACAAACTGAAAGACAAGCACAAAAAAATGGAAAGAGGCACATGTAACTAAGGCTGATTATGAGCAGATAGCCAGAACTTGGAAAGATGAAGTCAGGAAAGTAAAGGCTCAGAATGAATTAAGGCTTGCTACAAAAGTCAAAGATATTAATAACAAGAAAAAAGTCAAGGAAACAGTAGGTCCACTAAAGAGAGAAGTTGGCAAGGAAGTAACTGGCAGCAGGAAGAAAGCAGAGCTGTTTAAAACTCATTCTTTGTGTCAGTCTTCATGCAAAAAGAAACATATGTACACCCCTCCCAAAAAAGACAAACTAGAAATGAAATAAAATAAAATAAGCAAGAAAATGGTAAGAGAACACCTTGCTGACCTTGATAATTATAAATCACTAGAAACTGACAGATTACACCCCAAAGTTCTGAAGGAACTGGCAGATGTTATCTCAGAACCATTGTACCAGTAGTGGCATGCAACTGGTTCAGACCGGTTCACCCAAACCGGTAGTAAAAAAAGCCTGATGATCAGCTGAGGGGAGGAAGAAGAGAAAAGCGCAGGATTGGCCCTCCCACCTGCCCCTGCGCTTTTCTGTTTGTTCTCCTCTCAGCTGATTGGTGCTGCATGCCTCAGCTGGTGTGGGGAAAGCTGTGCTTGCGCACTTGTTAAGTGCATGCCAGAGGTGGTATTCAACCAGTTTGCACTGGTTCAGGCAAACCAATAATGGTGATTTGGCATAAGTTGCCGAACCGGTGATGACCCCTGGTTGGCCACACCCCTGACCCAGTCGCTCAGTTGCTCACTTTCCCCGGTCGCTCTCCTAACTTTCCCTATCATGTGGTGGCCGTGGCGCAGCTGGGCAGATCTCCCATGGCTGCTGCACATTCACACTGCATGTGTAGCTGCTACACATGCAATGCATGTGTGCAGCAGCCCCGAGACATCCGTCTGCCTGCCCACTCTCCTGGACCATGCTTTCTTCCTTGTGCCGATGGATGTACCTCTTCCAGCCCGGCCCATGCAGCCAGCAGGTGGCCACATGTCCAGCTGCCCCTTTTTCAGCACAAGAAGCCTCCCCCAACTGGCCGGCTGCTCTCCCCCTTCTCTGCCTGTTTGTTCTGTATAGCCAAGGAGGAGAGCAGCTGGCCAGTTGGGGGAGGCTTCTTCTGCTGTGAAAGAGGTGGCTGGAGGGGGGGGGGCAAGGCTGCAGCACACATCTCACTTGAATTTCCCAGCCCCAAAAGTGGGAGGGGAGGAAGTCCCGCCCGCGGCCCCTTTGTTGTACCCGGAACCTTGCTTGCCAGCTTTTTTGGGCAATGTAGGACTGGAGACTGGCCAGGAAGAACCCTTGTAATGAGCGATTCTGCCAGGTGCTTGGAAGTGTGTGTGTGTGTTTGTTTCAGGTGGGTGCTTGGAAGTGTGTGTATGTGTGTGTGTGTGTGTTTGTCTCAGGTGGGTCTCCTCTCCTAGCTTTAGAAGGAGAGAGGGAAGGAGGAAGGGAAGGTATAGAAAGAGAGAAAAATAGGGAAAGAGAGAGAGAGGGAAAGAGAAAGAGAGAGAAAGAGAGGGAGAGAGAGAAAGAAGAGAGAGAGAGAAGAAAGAAAGAGAAAAGGGAAAGAAAAAAAAAGAGAGAGAAAGGAAGAAAAGGGATAGACAAAGAAAGATGGGATGGAAGGAAGGAAGGGAGAGAAAGAAAGAGGGGGGAGGGGGGAGAAAGTGAATGAGGTTTGTTAAAAACAAATCATGCCAAACCAATCTTATTTCATTCTTTGATAAAGTCACTAAATTAGTAGACCAGCAAAATGTTTTGGACATAGTATATTTAGATTTCAGTAAGGCATTTGACAAAGTAGACCACAGCCTACTTCTTGATAAGCTAGAAAAATGTGGACTAGACAACATCACCAGCTACATGATATGTAGCTGGCTGACAAAACATATTCAACAAGTAGTCTTTAATGGTACTACATCCACATGGAGAGACGTAAGCAGTGGGGGTAAACAAAGCTCCATCTTAGGCCCAGTACACTTCAGTATCTTCATAAATGACTTAGATGAGGGAATAGAAGGGGAACTATTCAAATTTGCAGATGATACCTAACTGGTAGGAATAGCCGACACTCCAGAAGACAAACTCAGGATCCAAAAAGAACTTGACAAACTTGAACAATGGGTCCTATCCAACAAAATGAATTTTAATGTGGAGAAAAGCAAAGTTTTACATTTAAGCAGGAAAAATCAAAGTATAGATTAGGTAGACCTGGCTCAAATACAGTAACTATGAGAGGGATTTTAGAGTCCTAGTGGGTGATCAATTGAATATAAGCCAGCAGTGTGCAGCAGCAGTCAAAAAAGCTAATACTATCCTGGGTTGTATAAACAGAGGCATAGAATCAAGATCACGTGAAGTATTAGTGCCACTTTATAAAATCCTAGTAAGGCCTGACCTGGAATACAGCAATCAATTTTAGTCACTATACTACAAAAAAGATGTTGAGACCTTGGGAAAAGTTCAGAGAAGAGCAACTAAGATGATCAAAGGCTTGGAGACTAAACCATATGAAGAATGGCTGCAGGATTTGGGTTTGGTTAGTCTAAAGAAAAGAAGAATTAGGGGGAACATGATAGATAGCAGAATTCCTATATTTCAGGGACTGCCACAAAGAAGAGGCGGTCAAATTATTCTCCAAAGCACCAGAGGTTAGATCAGGACATCAAACAATGATTGGAAACTAACCAAAGAGAGAAGCACCCTGGAATTAAGGAGAAACTTCCTAACAGGACAATGCCTTCAGAAATCGTGGGTGCTCCATCATTGGAGGTTTTTAAGAAGAGACTAGACAGTCACTTATCTGAAATGGTATATGTTCTCCTGCTTGAGCAGAGGGCTGGACTAGAAGACCTCCAAGGTCCCTTCCAGCTTTATTCTATATAAGAAATGAAAATATGTTTCACTGAAACACAGGAAATTTCTTTAGGAGGGATTTAAATTTAATCTTCAAAAGATTATAGAAGAAAACCTTGAAGTAAAGATCTCTGGTAACAACTTGTGTATAGTAGAAAGAGATAGCAACGATATTTTAATTGGCCCTTGGATTTATGATGTAAAAATGCTGGAAATAATTTTAAGTTTGCTGGTATAGAAATATAATAAATAAATTTGGGGAGAATATTGGCTCATAAAAGTCACAGCTTTCATTTCTTATGAAATAATGCTCAGAATTTGGAAGATAAATAAGGGGTTTGAATTGTTGATGCAGGAAAGCAGACATGATTTAACAGGTGATCTGGTGGTGGATTTGCTTTCATAATTACAGTACAGCAATTGAAATATATGATTTGTTAGAAGGAACAGAAGTAATAGTAGAGGGGATGGTACTCTGTGTTAAAACTATCTTCATCTGTTCAGAATTTCAAGTGAATGAATTCAGCAATACTGTGATATCAGTGGGGAGCCTTAATTAGCTTGACACATGTTGGGAAACAAACTGTACAGTAACATCCTAAGTTATCTTGCTTGAATATTTCTCCTTCAAATGTTGGAGGAAGACAGAAATACATCAGGTTTCTTTGTTCCTTGAGATGTTACAGGTTCCGGCCACTAACATAATTCAGGAGGAGAGCGTTTTCTGTTATGGCCACTGCTCTTTGGAACATCCTCATCCCTGAGGTTCAATGGGCCCTGGCCTTATTGGTTTTCTAGAAGAGCCTGAAGTCATGCTTTACCACTGTGCCTGGGAATCTGGCAGTAGCAGTGTGGAGCCTGCAGAATGCTATAAGATGGATCACATTTCCTCTGTAGATTGATGTTTTTATGATTTTAAATAGTTTTAATGTGTGTGAATTTTTTTTTTTTTAGATATTATTACTACTGGTGTCAACTTCCCAAAGTCTCATATTTGCTGTTGGCAGCTATTTAAATTGAATGAATCAAATTGGCACTAAAATTTTAATTGAGGAAGTAGAAATAGTAGAGTCCCCGGGAAAAAGTGACCATATGATATTTTTTTTATTTTTAAGGGAAATCAAAGGTGCATGTAATTGAACAATATATCTAGAATTCAGAGAAAGTTGATTTTAAAAGCCCAGAACAATTAATATGTAAATTCATGGCAAGAATAATTTATGTGAAAAATAGCTGAAGATGTCAGAAATTGGTAAGTGAAGGCTACTAAAACCACAATACAAATTATTTCAATGAAGGAAACAAACAAACTAAAAGCCCAATGTGTTCACACAGACTCACACACACACACCCACACATTAGTAAAAATTTAAAAATAAAGAAGGAGAAAGAAGGTAGAAAGAGGGACCTATGAGCATTCATAATGGTTGCCTATAATTATAGAGATAATGCTAAAAACTCAAAATGAGGACAATGAATGATTCTAAGAATAAGGAAAAGAGCTTATTCAAATATGCCCATAATAAAAGGAAGAACAAAGAATATAAGTACTCAATGAATATGGATAATGCTGATAAGTAACAAATAAAGCATGCAAGTATTCAGCTCTAACCTTAGCTTAGCCTTTGTGAGAAGAGGATATATTTTCCATGAGATGTCCCTAAAGGAGCAACATTGAAGATCGAGATTGACAAAAAATAAAGTCAAGGAATATGCTGTGTCTATATTTCCAGGATTAGGTGAATTGTATCCTGGGGTACTGAAGCAACTTGCTGATGATCATGTTGAATGATCTCACTGAGTATTTTTATTCTTGCTGAATAAAGTGCAAGATGATCAGAGGAAAGAAAATATTTTGCATATCTTGAAAGAAAGAAAGAAAGAAAGAAAGAAAGAAAGAAAGAAAGAAAGAAAGAAAGAAAGAAAGAAAGAAAGAAAGAAAGAAAGAAGGCCGGGGGAAGGGGGAATCAAGAATTAAAGTCGAGTCACTCTGACACCAAAACCTGGGAAGATTCTAGAGTAGACCACAAAGCTGTAAATATGTTGAAAATAATACAGTAATTATCAGAAGTTAATCATGCTAACTTTATTTCATTTTTAATCATTAGTAGATTGCCAGAATACTGTAGAAGTGTTATGACACGATTTCATTAAAAATATTAACAAACTACTCAGAACATCCAGATTAATAGGCTAGTTGATCATTATACCAATCACTTATATTGTACCATTGTATTAAATAGATAAGTACCCTTGAAGAGTATCCGGAGGCTACAGTTGGTCCAGAATGCGGCCGCGCGGGTGATCTTGGGAGCTCCTCGGAGCTCCCATGTTACACCGCTCCTGCGCGAGCTGCATTGGCTCCCTCTGGCCTTCCGGATCCGATTCAAGGTGGTAATGATCATCTTTAAAGCGCTCCATGGCTCGGAAACTGGGTACTTACAGGGCCACCTGCTGCCACCCAACGGCCTCCCGCCGCCCAGTGTGCTCCTACAGGGTCGGCCTCCTCGGGGTTCCACCGGCTGGGCGATGCCGGTTGGCGGCCCCGAGGGTGCGGGCCTTCTCTGCGGAGGCTCCCTCCCTTTGGAATGATTTGGCCATCACCGACATTCAGACCTTCTGGTGCGCAGTAAAGACCCACTTTTTTCAACAGGCCGGCCTGGCCCAGTAATAAATGTGGGGTTTTAAATTTGGTATTTTAAATTTTTACCTGTTTTTATACATTTTGATAATTTTATAGCTCGGCCATTAATTTAATCATTTTAAATTGCTTTTAACTGTACAATTTTTATATCTTGTTTCTATTTTTATCTGGCTGTACATCGCCCCGAGTCCCTTTTTTGGGAGTGGGGGTGGTATAAAAATCAAATAAATAAATAAATAAATACAACGTCCTTGCCTTGAAGTACTTATTAATGGCTCTTCAACAAATAGAGAAAGAAAGAGTTGCTACATTATTTAATTCAGAGATCTGTATTCTTTGCCACTTTAGTTAAAGACTTGGATGGGAAAAGCAACTCATAATGATGCTTATCAAATTTACAGATGACACAAAATTGGGTGGGTTAGCTAATGCTATAGAAGTCAAATGACAATGATAGCAAAATGAAATTTAACAGATATATATATATATATAACACAAGTGCTTTATTTCTGAGGACATTTGATGGGTTGCACTTACTGTCTTGTCATAGTACAACTGTGACTGATTATTTTGGCTCTGCTCACGCTAAATTGTCACCTCAGCAAGAAGCTGTAGTTGGCAAATTGACTATATCAGAGCCAGATATAGTGTATATGGTAAATCATGTGATGGCACATTGGGTAACTACAACAATTAAGTTATTTCAAGCAATCTTAACCACCTCACAAGGCTCTACTACTAGGAAGCATACCAATATGCACTGTGGGTGGTTAAATTTTGAGTGCCATTATGAGAGGAAGCTGCTGAATTGATATTGCAAACTATGTAAAGAAAACCCTGTTTTGTGTTCAATCTCTAAGTTATTGAAGTTGAAGAAAAATATAAGCAGTTGATTTGTAAGGAAAAAAGAAAAGCAGTTAGGGAACACTGGCAGTATCTGAGAGGGCACCCTCAAAAGAACTCTGCAACTTTTGTAAGTTGGTAGTCTGTTTATTCTTTTACATATTTACTGTTATCTGGGAAAATAGTTTTTCTCCTTAATATGTATAGCAATAGCACATAGACTTATATACTGCTTCACAGTGCTTTACAGCCCTCTCTAAGTGGTTTACAGAGTCAGTATATTGCCCCTAACAAACTGGGTCCTCATTTTACCGACCTTGTAAGTATGAAAGGCTGAGTCAACCTTGAGCCGGTGAGGATTAAACCCCAGAGTCATATGATATATCGGGACTTTTTTCCTCCTTTGCTTAACCAGGCATGAGCATGGCCAGCATGTGACGCATCTGGACCATGGGCCAGGAGTTTGACAGCCCTGTTTTAAAGGAAGTCAATCTACATTAGGTTATGTTACGGCACTACAACACCTGACAGAAAAGTATACCTATAGATCTGCCTCATGCTTCCAAACAGCTTGACACAGTAGTCAAAACTCAATTGTGGCAAAAATTTAGACTCTTCAATAAATAGATTGGTGCTTTTAATATTTAATATTCATGATGATTCAAGATTGAAAATTATTAAAGAAATTATGATAAGGAGAGGAGTTAGACAAGCATATATATTGGCTTTGGTTTAAATGTTATACAAATTCATTGGTGCCTTCTCTAAATGGTCTTGCTGTCTATCCACCTCAACTAGATACAGATACAGATTAATAGAGTTGGAAGGGATCTAGTAAGTCATCTAGTCCAACCCCCTGCCCAAGCAGGAGACCCTACACCATTTCTGACAAATGACAGTTCAATCTCTTCTTGAAAGTCTCATTGGTTGATTGTTCTCACTGTCAGAAAATTTCTCCTTATTTCCAGGTTAAATCTCTGCTTGATTTGTTTCCATCCATTATGCCTTGTCTGGCCTACAGGTACTTTGGAAAATAGCTTGACCCTCTTCCTCTCTGTGGCAGCCCCTCAAATATTGGAAGACTGCTATCATGTCTCCCCTGGTCCTTCTCTTTACTAGACTAGCCAAACCCAGTTCCTGCAACCGTTTGTTGTATGTTTTAGCCTCCAGTCCCCTAATCATCCTAGTTGTTCTTCTCTGCACTTTTTCTAGAACCTCAACATCTTTTTTATAGTATGGTGACCAAAACTGGATGCAGTACTCTAGGTGTGGTCTTACTAAGGCTTTATAGAGTGGTATTAGTACCTCACTTGATCTTGATTGTATCCCTCTGTTATTGCAATTTAGGATTGCATTGGCTTTTTTGGCTGCTGCTGCACACTGCTGGTTCATATTTAGCTGGTTGTCCACTAAGACTCCAAGATCCCTCTCACAGTTACTGCTAGTAAGCCTGGTTTCACCCAATCTATATGTGTACTTTTTGTTTTTTTTGCCTAACTGTAAGACTTTACTTTTTTCTATGTTGAATTTCATTTTGTTAATAGGATCCATCTGGATCTTGAGCCTAACATCTAGGGTGTTAGCTATTATGCCAGCTTAGTATCATCTGCAAATTTGGTAAATTCCCCTTCTATTCCCTCATCTAAGTCGTTTATAAAGTTATTGAAGAGTACTGGGCCTAATTTGTCCAAAGACAGTGTAGCAATTCTAATTGCCTTAAAAGAATTTGCAACCACTCCTTATTTATTTCTGCAAGAAAAAAATAAGAATATTATAATAATATTAATAATAATATAATAATATTGATAAAATCAAGATCTTCATTTTTCTAAAGGGCTGAATCAATGAAACCAGTGTTAAGTAAGTACACAATTGACCAGGTTAAAACCTGCAAATATTTAAGGGTCTTCCAAGCCCTTGGAAACCAAAATGCTCATCTGGATTATGTCTCTCAAAATGCATAGAAATTAGTCTTAGCTACCCAAATTTATATTTTTCATGAAGTGCACAGTTTATACTTACTGAAATTAAGTTACTTGAAACTACAACTCAAGCATAGCTGCAGTAAGGAGCTCAGCATGGCTATATTAAGAGAACAAACCAAATCAAAACCAAATTTCTAAGAAAGATTTCCCAGATTACTTGTGTTTCAGACATAATCTTCTTGTGGAAAGCGGCATTAATAAAGTTAAATCTAGATTTTGAATGAATATTTTAATATATTAGCAAACAATATTGCATAATCCATTTGGGCTGACCCATGTAACTTTGGCAGATAATTTCAGGTTTTCATGGGAAAAAACTACCCCAAGAAAATTGAATATTTATGGTTTTTCCTACAATGAAATTTTGCCTCTGGGCCAAATCAAGCCAACATAATCTTAAAACAAAGGATTTTAGACATGGAAAGTCAATTAGAATCTGATGTTCATCTCTGAGATTTATTTATAAACAGATTACAGCCAGCCTTCTATTTATATCAAATTCCAGTCCCTAAATGTAGAAGAGCTCTAGCCCATTTTAATGTGTTCCCCACAGCAGTTTTGGAAGGGATATATATCTATATATCAATATATCTATCTATCTATTTATATATATATATCAATATATCTCTATCTCTATCTTTATCTATCTATCTATCTATCTATCTATCTATCTATCTATCTATCTATCTATCTATCTATCTATCTATCTATCTATCTATCTATAAATTGCAGCACATTTGTTTTGTCCTTGTCTCAGGGATGCCATAGAAACCATGGCCGATCACCTATTTTATTCCCCATGTTAGGGACATCCATCTTCAGATTAACATTCCTCTCTTATCCAAATTTCTGGAGTACCCTGATGCACTTTGCCTATATTATTTATATTTGCATATATTATTTATATTATATAGTAGTAACAGTAATTCTGTTACTTCATGAATAAATTTGGCCCACAAATGGGCGGTAATAGTCAATGATGAAGTTTAGGTGCTTATTTTGTTATGTCACAGACCATGACAATGCTAAAGTAATTCATTCCCAGCAATTAGAGCTGTCACACACTGGTGAAGACTGTTCCCATGAATATGTATTTGATTGGATTATTTTTAGCTATTTAACTTTTTGGTTTTACTGCTATTGTTTGTGTGAGTGTATTTCTGAATCAATAGTTTCATAATTTATATTAATCATAATTTTACTTGTAGATTTTAGTGATAGTGATTTTATATTTTGTACAAGCAATTTTTAAAAATTTTATTGGAGAATTTTAAAACCATGGTAAAAACCATGAAAGAAAAAAAAAAGAAAATGGTGAAAATAGAAAAAGATGAAAATAGAAAATAGAAAAAGAAGTTTTCTGATCTTCTACACTGTACAGTGCTGTGAAGGTTAGCTGTTTTCATTTTTATCTATTAGTTCATAGTTTATATATTAATATTTTATTTATTTTTATCCTGCCTTTATTTATAAATAACAAGGTGATGAATATACCTAATTCTCTTTTCTCCTCCTATTTTCTCCACAATAACATCTAGCAGGGCTAGAATTCAGGGTCTCCTACTTTGTAGGCAGGTGTCTTCACAACTAGACCAAACTGACTCTTTATATGAGAAAAGATAATCAATCTATCTATCTATCTATCTATCTATCTATCTATCTATCTATCTATCTATCTATCTATCTATCTATCTATCTATCTATCTATCTATCTATCTATCTATCTAATCTACCTACCTACCTACCTACCTACCTACCTATCATTTGTGTGTATATAATTAACATTCTAAATTTTGGTTATATATGCCTGACTGTCAAAATGACATGATTGTAAATTTTAACACTTAAGGTTGTTGTGCTAATCTATGACCAAAATATAAATTAGTTATCGATGTGGGTCATTTTCTTAAGAAACCAAAGTCAAATACACAGGTATAGAAATGGTTACTATAATACTTCTAAAAAAGATCATTGAATAATAGTTGACTGAAAACTGAGCATGTCATGGCTGCAACAATAGAAACATAGTTTAAATCATGGGAAGCAATTATTCTTCTTTATTCTGTTTGCTCAGGCCTCACTGGGTACTATACCCAGTTCAGGGAGTATACTTCAACATAGTTTGGGAGAAACTGGAAGAGGTTTAGAATGGGTAGTGAGAAAGTTAGGGAAACTTGTAATTAATTCTGATGAAAGGAGAGATTGAACAATTAGACTTGTTTAGCCTTGAGCAAAGGAGACTGGGGGAGTATGATAGCACCTTTCAAATAATTGAAATGATGTCAACCAGAAGACAAGACTACTTTGTGTTATTCAAGAAAGGCAGAGATGGAATAACCATCTTAAATTACAGAAAACCAAAGTGTTAGAAAAATCTTCCAATCAGTAGGAATAGTTCAGATATGTAACCACCTTTCTAGATGGTAAGGTGCTTCCCTGTTGTGTCCCAGTTGCATTTGGGCAAGCCATTGGTTTTGGTGTTTTTCATATCCATGCTAGGGAGGAGGATTTGGTATCTGTATAGGGACTTGTGGGAGATGGTGCTGTTGCCAGCTGTTCAGGAATAGCCTGAGGGAAACTTTTCTCTTAAACAGGACACAGCTGGAAAGGAGGAGTTGCTGAAATCCATGTCTCCCTTGGGTCCAAAAAAGCAGAGACAATTGCTGGTGCAGAAGCAGAATGAGCACCTGAAGTTAAGAGCTGGAAGGATCTGGACTGTTCTGGTAGAATAATGAGGCAGCACCTGGGGAAATGCCATGGTTGTCAGATTTAAGCTTGCTCTCTATCTTTCCTCAGAAAAACTTTCCTTTGTGCCCCATGAATCCTCTTGTATATTCCAGACTGGGTGCAAAGACCCTTGAATGGATTAGAGACTATCTTGTCTAGATTGCTTATTACACTTGCTTCCCCCTTCTTCTCCATAATGCAACTTGGCTACAAGTTTCATGCAGAAAACAGCTAGTGCCCCTTGGCCTAATGCAGCCCTGTTTACTTATATGTTCGTTTGCCTATTTGATAATTTATTTGGAGGCCTTCAGTGCCTCCTCTGATTGTATTGCTTGATATTTGCAGCTTGGTTGCAAATCTCAGTATCACAGTTGCTCACTATTTTGACTCAGAAAATGCCTGAATGGTCTATCATAAGCTGTAAAATAGGTTTACTAAAAATTGTAATTATCATTCATTAACTGAACAAGCTGATAAAGGCTTCATGTTGCTATGATATGATATTTGTTTCAATCCTATTTAGCTGTGTCATATTGATTTTATTAGCTTCATACTTAGGTTTCTTCATTTCAGTATATAATCAACTGTGTGAAACCTAAAACAATATTATCCTGTATTCAGAATATCTTTTCTACATGTTTGATATTCACATTAATTTAGGAGCAAGGGATGATATCTAAAGAATATTTTGGAAAGAAAAGCTTTACCTAACATTTATTTGAAAGTTCCATTTCAGTAAATGCATTATTGTATAAACATAAACTGAGAAATCAACAGTTCATGATATCTTGTGAGCTCCATGCAGGTATGCTCTTTGTTTTAGATGGCTAGAAAATGCAGAAAAACAGGAAAATTGTGCAAAGAGGTGGATGAAACATGGGGAGGTGGATAAGAAAAATGCTCCACCCACTTCATAATAGGAGCAAATTTAAAGATTTGGTTCTTTCTCTTATGAAATGCCAGAGACCTGAGATGGCAAGAAAGAAATTTAACGAGTCTGCCTTTAGAAGAAC
Source organism: Bungarus multicinctus (assembly GCA_023653725.1). NCBI lineage: Eukaryota > Metazoa > Chordata > Lepidosauria > Squamata > Elapidae > Bungarus > Bungarus multicinctus. Next base: position 164,992,786 of record CM042836.1, read on the forward strand.
AGTGAGATCACCTTGAAGAACGAATTCCAAGACTGCTATGCAAATATCAGCTTAGTCTGGATAGTCAGGAAGGAGTGAGGTAAAATCTGAAGATTGTCCATCTTGATTCCCTTTAGTATAAGAGGAGAGAGAGAGAGAGAGAGAGAGAGAGAGCTAAATACATGTATGTAGGCTATTAGGCCCTGTTTGAATATGAATTGTATTTATGCACTAGAGAGGAGTCCATGGATTTGTGAATCTTAAGTGACATAAAAATATTACTGAACGTGGCAACTTCTCCATAGAATGGGAGAAGAATCCCTTTTTATCTGGGATATTAGCCCTTTGTTCCTGTTTTTATGTTTTGATCATAACGAGTATTAGAAGACGACCAAAGATGCAACATTTTATAAAGTTTCCTCTTCAAAATTAAAAGTGATTAAGTATCAAAAGCATAATCATTTGCTTTTACAAAAATGAACATGTTTTATATGAATTCATGGACTTAGTATCTCAACTAATTTTACATGTAAATATGCTTTTTTTCTCTAATATGTGTACACTGGGTTTTATAGAAGAAATACGTTTTGGATGCAGCTATGTCTTTACAACTGCATTCAGACAATCTTCTTTTGCTTTAGTAGTTTAAATATCTAGAAAATATTTTGACTGTACCTATACAATTTTTATTCTTCCCTTCATGTGAAAAAGCAAGCAAATCAATTATCTTCAATTACCAATAGTTTCCTATTTATTCTGAGCTGGAAATCAGTAGTTAACTACTTCAGAACAAACTGCTATTTGACATTGGTTTAACAGTTTGCAGTTCTGAATTTTGTTAACCTTGGCTTCTTAATTAACATAGAAATTCATTTTTCAATGTAGCCAGGAGAAAAAGGAATTTGTGCTCACTTGGAAGGGTGATTCCCATTACAGCTTATTAGGATCTGAAATATTGAAATGCTAGTTGTACATAAATGTTTTAAAATACAATACAATGAAATGTTAGTGTCCACTCATGAAGCATGCTGACCTGCTCTTGAGTTGCCATAGCCAAGGGGGATGGGGAAATTGAGCCTTGCAGCTGTGTCGAGAAACTTACATTTCAGTCAAAACAAAGCATATTTCAGCTGGCAACGTCAAGGTCACCTCCACAGCGACCCACAATGGCCGGAGGGAGTGACTTCTACAACCCACAAAGTTGCTTCATTGGGGAATATGACTGATGACACATCTTGGGGGGAGGAGGAAACAGGGTCAGAGCCAAAGCACTAATTAAGTAAGGTCAGAGTTGGCTTCACTTGGTCCATGCCAACATGAAGCTCCTAATAAATAATTGGATTTCTTTTGAAGCTTGGCCTGAGGCTCATGATTTAATTAGGGCATCAGTCGGAACCCTGACAGCAAGCCAACTTTGGGGCATATCTGTTTAGGAAATCACTTCTTTAAAGTAGGTGATTTAAATATAAACATATGCGAATATATACTTGATAATGAATCTACTATTGTTAATTTGATTTTACAGTGAAAAATGGGAAGAGTTAATGAAGGATATAGTAAGAGATTCTGAATGCAGAACATTATTTTTTAGTGTCAAGCTGGATCTTGGCAAAATGGATATGAATGAAAAGAATCAAGAGTGAAAATCGAATAAATGTAGGACAAGAAAGTGTGAGTCCTATACAAAAAGGTGTTATCAGCTAAAGTAGGCTTCTAAAGAAGATTTCAAAGTGGTCAGAAGAGAAATTGTGTAATAATTGTTTAAAACAGAGTGAAAAGAGTTCTTTTATAAAATACTATAGAAGTATGTGAAGTTATGCTGGTAGGAAGTATGAAAAAAATATGCTTGATGAAATGATGGTGAAAGAGGCTGAGGATGAGAAAAGAAATCACATACTAAATCCTCAACTTAATGGACTGATAGGAAAAATTAGGTGTTTGTTGAAGTCAAATGCTTCTTTGGCACAATCAATCAATGAATGTCTGTTTAAATTTCTGTGGGGCTCTGTAGCACTACTAGAAACATAAGATGTAATATCACAGTTAGTTATCTAAAAGGTTCAAACCAGTCACATTAAGTAGTAGAAGAGGTAGTAATTTTATCCATTATACCAGGAAGTCACTAAACTAAGATTTATTAACCTATAGATTTACTGCATATGATACTATATATGATTGATGAAAAATACGAATATAAGAAAAGTATAGGAAAAATGTATTTTATAATGAGCACAACAAGAAGAGAAAGTGCAAATAATCTAACTAATCAAATGGAGCAAGGGACAGTTAAGATTAAAAGAAGTAGAAGAAATATATTTTGAAGGTATATAAAACAGCAGTCATGTGATCGCCACTCTTCACAACTGGCTTCCAACAAAGAGAATCAATGGGAAAGCCTGAAGTAAACCGCAGATCTCAGTCTTGTCATGCCTTGCTTAAAAACTAGTGATGAAAATATTAATATTAATTAATATTATGTTAATATTATATTAACATTAAAATTAATAATATTAATATAATATGGCAGAAATAAGGTTATAAGTCCATTGTCATGTGATGTCTTATGGACGTGTCACCTAGTAATTGAGTTTCCAGTCCAAATACTGGTTGTAACACAAATCCTACCTGTAATAATATATATAAACAACTAAGTTTAGAATTGTGATAATGAGCAAAATTTGAAAAGTGAAAAATTATGTCATATTGGGAAAGAGTATGCAGGCTAAAAACTGCTCTTCAGCAGGTCATTGAGAAATATATGAGTTTGAGAAAGGAAGTTGAATGTGTTTGTTGACTTAGAACAGCATGTGACAAATTTAATGAATTTTGATTATGAAATGTTTTAGTGGATATAATGTTGAAGATAGTTGCAGATAGGAATAAGAGCAGTATATACTGGAAATAAAATATGCATGAAATAAACAAAATGCACATTTAAAAGTTCAATATCGACCAAGGATTTTGATCAAAATACTAAATAAATGGCTCATACCCACAGATTAAGTCATAATTTTTATTATGATCACATACCAATTTATTCACATCTTTGTTATTTTAAACCATTTTATTTGTCATGGTTATAATAACTTCTGCAATTATTTTTGGGTTGTGTGTGTATGTATATATTTTTTTAATTTGTAAGTGCCCAGAATCACAGCAGCAAGCTATATGGCTATATACATGTAATAAACGAATAAAGAACTTCTTCCACAGCAGTAGCCATCATCAACTTGATTCTTCCCCTGGTATTCCTGCAGAGCATTGCAGGATCCCCTCTGCTCTTTTGGGATCCATTGTTTTATCTCCTGTTCCACTATTTTTCTTTTTCTTTCTAGTAGGGCTCGATGACTATTTCATCAGCAAGGTGACCAGGTCCAAAAGCTGTTTCTATGTCCCCAGAAGTATGAAATGTCTTTTACACTTCTCGCTTCTGGTTGTTATTCTAGTCCACAGGCTAGCTCATTTTTTAGATTCTGTTCTTTATGGAGAGTTGTTTCCTTTTTCAATTCCTGTTGTGGTATCTCTGCGTGTGATTTGATAAATCTTCATCCTCCCCCAAGCACTGAAGTGTGACCATTCATGGCTCCAATCCTTTGCATTGTTTTTTTTTTTTCATAAAATACTACTGTAGGTTTTTATTTTTTGTTGGAATATGCCAACTTTTTTAAAGCAATTGAACAAATATACCACAATCATTGTCAGTCATGAATGCAGAGTTTGTATGATGCTTGTTGATCACAAAATATCAGGCCCTGATCTGCAAACTAAACTCTGGATATATGCTTTAAAGATTCAAAAAGGACTTTTTTATTTCCATAAATGAGGAAAAAATGAGAAGCTATCAAAAGGAATGTAATTCGTGATGCACCAGAATGCAGCATTGAGACTATACCCTAATAACAAATTGATCAACCGAACAAATCCCAGAGCTTTAACATAGACCAATGACAAAAGTCAGTATTTTATTTTCTAGCCTTGTCTCTATCAACATTTTAATAACCAGTATATAGATTGAAGATACAAGTAGTCTTTGAGTTATGACCTCAGTTGGGACCAGAATTTCCATTTCTAAGCAAAGTGATTTTTAAGCAAATTGTTAAGCAAATCATTGCAGTTCTTAAGCGAATCATATAATCATAAAATGAATCCAGCTTCCTCTATTGATTTTGCTTGTCAGAAGCGAGTTGGGAAGGTTGCAAATTGTGATGCCATGACCTGGGATACTGCAACCTTTGTAAATATATGCCAGTTGCCAAGTACCCAAATTTTGATCATGTGACTATGGGGATACTGGAACAGCTGCATATGTGAGAATTATTTATAAGCCATTTTTTCAGTTCCATTGTATCTTTGAATGGTCGCTAAATAAATGGTTATAAGTCAAGGATATTCAATGTTAAAGAAGAATAGAATAGAATAGAATAGAATAGAATAGAATAGAATAGAATAGAATAGAATAGAATAGAATAGAAGCTGGAAGGGACCCCCTGCTGAAGCAGGAAAATCTATACCATTTCAGATAAGTGGCTATCTAATCTCTTCTTAAAAACCTCCAGTGATGGAGCACTCACGATTTCTGGAGGCAAGCTGTTCCACTGGTTAATTGTCCTCACTGTTAGGAAGTTTTGTCCTTAATTCCAGATTGCTTCTCTTTGATTAGTTTCCAACCATTGTTTCTTGTCCTGCCTTCTGGTGCTTTGGATAATAATTTGACCCCCTCTTCTTTGCGGCAGTTCCTCTAATATTGGAATGCCGTTATCATGTCATCTCTAATTTTTCTTTTCTTTAGACTAGTCAAACCTGAATCGTGCAGCTATTCTTCATGTTTTAGACTCCAGGCCTTTGATCATCTTAGCTGCTCTTTTCTGAACTTTTCCCAAAGTCTCAACATACTTTTTGTACTATGGTGACTAAAATTGGTTGCTGTATTCCAGGTCTGGTCTTACTAGGGTTTTATAAAGTGGCACTAATACTTCACGTGATCTTGATTCTATGCCTCTGTTTATACAACCCAGGATTGTATTAGCTTTTTTGGCTGCTGCCTCACACAGCTGTCTCATATTCAAGTGATCATCCACTAGGACTCCAAGATCCCTCTCACAGTTACTGTTTTTGATCCATATCTCACCTAATCTGTACTTATACCTTTGATTTTTCCTGCCTAAATGTAAAGCTTTGCTTTTATCCACATTAAAATTCATTTTGTTGGATAGAGTCCATTCTTCAAGTTTGTCAAGATCTTTTTGGATCTTGAGCTTGTCTTCTGGAATGTTGGCTATTCCTGCCAGTTTAGTGTCATTTGCAAATTTAATTAATTCCTCTTCTATTCCCTCATCTAAGTCATTTATGAAGATATTCAAGAAGTTTATGTAGTTGCTAGTTATAGTTGTCCTTACTTAGACCCTTTTCTTTTCCCTTCTTCCTAGAGCAGAGAGTTTGCTTAAATAAGGTTATCTCTTTTGAGCTGCTTTTCTCCACAGTATGTCTGTAAAAAGTGCTAAGTAGAAGTTAGCAAGCTCATCTCTGTTACTTTAATTAGTTCTCTGGCTGCCCAACACTGACAAGACTCTAACCAATTGAAGAGTTTGGTTTGCTTCCTAAGCAGCTGGAGGTGAGCGCACCAGGCAATCAGTTGGAGCTAGTGCATTTCTTTCAGTGTGTATGCCCCATTGTGTGCTTGCTTACTCTTTTATAATCCCTTCCTCTCTAATGAATATAAATCCAGACATTAAGTTCTTTCTTGCTAATTATCCTAGTATTTGGACAATTATTACGAAGGGCTATAACATTTGTCCATTTATTCGGCTCCTTCTCAGAAACTTCTGCTGTTTGTACACATCAGCTGTTTTCAGTCATATTCTTACTTTGTAAAGCAAGGAAATTTGTGAGCACAGTTGTAGTCACAAGGTTTTTCATTTTGTTTAATAACTGAACCACTGGTCACAACTGTGGCACTAAATACATACTGCCTCTGGTTTATTTTATCTTCTTAAAAGGTCTTTCTTTTATACTTCATATAATTAACAGTTTTGGGGAGGTTTATAGTCCTAAAAGTTTTTAAATGGAAATAAATAAATATTGCCTGGTTTAACAAATAAAATGTAGAATAACTTTAGTTTCTAAGAACTTTTGGTTTTAAAACAGATTCATAGAAATATTTCAGAAATAATGTTCTGCTTCTCCCAATGAATATCAAGAATTGTGAACATGCAAAGATTATTTGTATTAGTTGGGCCTTGCTAGTTGCAGCATGGAGTTAAAGATATTTGGAAAAATGGAAAAGTCTCAGAGCGAACAGCAGTTCAACTGGATCATCCCCGGACAAACTGGTTTTAACCAGGAAAATGCTGAAGAAATTCTAAGAAACGTTTTGCATAACACTTCAGGCAGTAGAATATTTGCTTCCTATGACATTTTTCCTAGTCTCAACTCCTAAACAGCTACATTCCTGAAAAATAACCCTTTCTCTGTTAGAAGGATTTCCCTTTTTCTCAAAGAGATTAGAAAACAATGTAATATAAATAGTATACCATTTCTTTTCTGTCTTTTAAGTGGATAACATGGTGCATAGAGAAAGTTCCAGGTTTAGTCTCATAAGATCTTTATAAGTGGAACTCAGGTAGAAGGGCTGGGGCAAAAAATCTCAAACTCTGGACATTGGCAAAAATTTTAATGTTGAAATATGTAATCAGATATTCATATTTGTCTTAAGTATAGAATATCAGGATTAGCTAAATGAAATGGTATGATTTCTATGTACTTTTTGCATCTTCATGAAAAAAACAATAAGACAATGTTTGAGTATCAAATAAAATATCTAATTTCTACCACTTCCTATTCTTCCTTTGGTTGGCTTTGTTATAACCAACCTGCTTGGGTAGTCCTTTGAAGCTGATAAATCTTGAAAAAGTGATAGATGCTGTTCTGAAGATTGAAAATAATCTGCTTTATCTTGGCTGCTTTAGGTTGTCTTCTATTGAGAAATGAAACTTCTCATTCATAACATGGTCACAATCTTTGTAATTCTAGGGTTTGCAGAAATTAAGAAAAAAAACTAAGAAAAAAATCAAAATATAGGTAAAGGTAAAGGTTCCCCTCGCACATATGTGCTAGTCATTTCCGGCTCTAGGGAGCGGTGCTCATTTCCGTTACAAAGCCGAAGAGCCAGCACTGTCCGAAGACGTCTCCATGGTTATGTGGCTGGCATGACTAAACACCGAAGGTGTTTCTTCCTTCCTACTAAAGTAGTCCCTATTTTTCTACTTGCATTTTTACATTTTTGAACTGCTAGGGTTGGCAGAGGCTGAGACAAGTAATGGAAGCTCACTCTGTTATACGGCACTAGGGATTCGAACCGCCAAACTGCGGACCTTTCTAATCGACAAGCTCAGCATCTTAGCCACTGACTTTATGTTATATTATATTTATATTTTATTTATATAAATATATTTTATTTATATTTTATATGATAAAATATATCAATCTTTAATTATATATTCACTAGCTGTATACCCGTGCTTTGTGACAAAACTTTGTGATCGGGCTATGCAGAGAAATTTGGTTCACAATCCGTTGGCTCAGTGGTGGTCGGTAATTGAAATACAGAAGGGTTTCCTTTCCCTTCCCCTTTCCTTTCCCCTTTCATTACTTTCCCTTCCTCCTTTCCTTACCTTCTTTCCTTTCCTTTCTTTTCTCCTTTCCATTCCTTTCCTTCTTTTCTCCTTTTCCGTTCTTCCTCCCTTTCCTTCTTTTTCCTTCCCTTCCTCCTTTCCTTACCTCCCCTTTCCTTTCCTTTCCTTTCCTTTCCTTTCCTTTCCTTTCCTTTCCTTTCCTTTCTTTCCTTTCCTTTCCTTTCCCCTATCCATCTATCCATCATCGTCTGTCTGTCTGTTCAGCAAAAGTGTTGTAAAATACAATCCTCCAACTGTTGTCCCAAAGGTGCTTTTTTTTTCAGGAGACAACTGGACTTTCTGGTTTTTCTTTGAAAATGTTTTCCTTCTCATCCAAGGAGTTTCTTCAGCTCTGACTGGATGGTGGGTAATAAAAATACTTCAACCTTTGATGCCAAAGTAGCTTCCTGTTTGGAAATATAATTTGCATCCTTGAGTCATTGAGGCAACTTGGAGATTTGTCTGTGTTCTCGAGTCATCTGAGTGGTGTAAATGGCTGTGGAGTTACTAAGATAATGGAATGTGAAGCAACTGGCAGTTGGAACAGAGTTCTGTTCAGGTGGGGAGGGGGAGTAGAAATCCTTAGCATCAGAATGTGTTAATTACTGTATTAAGAAATACTAATGATCTGATGGTCATTTCGAAAAATCCTTTCTTAGTGAGCACCTAGAAGCCAAGAGGAACATACATGCCAAATTTCGAGTTTGTAGGCTTTACGGTTCTGGAGATTTTGTGATGCTGCATGAGTGATATTTCACTTTTATATATATAGAAGATTTTGAATCCATTTGGAATTAACAAAAAGGCAAAAATCTTATGTCTTCTGCCCTGCAGAACTCATTGTGCAATGTTGATCTTCTCAGGATTTATATCTATTTCTGTTTGGGGTTTTCATGGGATTTTCTAATACTGTCTTGTAAATGGCATTATTTATATCCCATATTAGTTGAGTTAATTAAGAGGTCCCAGTGTCCTAAAGGAAATAATAGTAAAATATAATTTTATGCAAGCCTTACCTTTGTATCCATATTTGGAGTTCACTGTATTGTATACTGACCTTTCAAGTAACTATTCTGAATCTTTGGATGATAACAAGTTATTTTACAGGATTAATAGATTATATTGCTGAATTTATATTGCTGAATATGTTGTGCAAAAGTCAGTAACTTGCTTTTCATGACTAGGATCAAAACTTAACAGCTCTTTTCAGAAATCCAAATGGGATTGGATTATTTCTTTTATTATAGCCCCTCATGCTGCATAACAAGCTACATTTGAAAGGTTTCTTAGGAGAAATTTATAATTTGGTACACTGGTCTAGGATTATGCTTTATCCATAATATTAATGTGATACAATTGTGTAATATAATATCTGACACCATCCTAAGAGGGAAACAGTTTTACAAACCATAGTGGAGCATTTACCTATTGCATTAAACAAAAACAATGGTGCTGTAACAATAATATAAAAGCATTATATGAGACCTCACATATCCTTGGGAATAGCTAAAATGATTCCTTCAATCTTATTTTCATCAGGCATAGATCATAGTTCATATATGCTGTTGAGAATGAGTGAAAGTTATGCTCGATGTTCAGATTCAAACCTACCCATCTTGTGGGAAAAATTTAATCTTCATGCTATCTTCCTCACTATGAACTTGTGGCATAAACAACCAGGGAATGTTATACTTGGTGTTAGTGTGTCAAGGTTCAGTCTTTATGGAATCGGGCACATTTGTCAAGAATCATAGACACATTTAACATATCTGTTTCAGGGGTGGAATTAGTATGCTTTTGGGAACTTACAATTAGACTGGGAATCCTTTGACTTTGGCAGTATTATCCTACACAGTGAACTGCTATAGCTACAGACTAGAAGGCTTCTAGATTTTAATGAGTTTAACATTTTAAATAAGTAGTCCCTCAATTTTCCCTGACCAGCAAAGAAAACAAAAATGAAAGCAAGCAAGTAAGCAAACAAACAAAAGCCCACCTTAGACAAAGTGTGCCTTTACTATGCCAGGAAGCTGCCTAGCACCCAGCAACAGAACATGCTTCTTGTTGTATTCAGCAGCCTGGAAATATGCTTTGGAAATTCCTCCATGCAGCTTGTCCAATAATCAGTACTTTGAACTGTTGGCAGATAGAGAAATCTAGACAATGTACTGTAAGTACTTAGAATTTCTTAATTTTTTTCCCAATAAACATTCAAAGTAGTGAAGAAATAATTGCTGATGAACAGAGGAGATGAATGGCAAATATTTCATATGAGCAATTCAAAAATACTTCGTGTGCTTTTTCCTTTTGTCTTTCTTGTGGTTTAAAAATTCTTATGTGAGAAAATAAACATAAGCCAAAGGTGTTGGATGAACACTTCAGAAACAACAAGTTGATACACAGATGTATAGATTTAATGAGATACCACAAGGCTATTTATTTATTCCAAGAACAATGATAAAAACAAGAAAAGTTCACAATCTGAACTAGTTTATATATATTTTGAAATACCATCTGTCGCTGCAGACAGAATAATATAAATGTAAGCCTGGATGGGCCAAAACCCCTGCCCCACTCCCCCCGGTGACAACTATTTATTTGCAGATTTTCAAAACTGAATAATAATTCTAGGGCCTAGAATAGATTAGGATCCTCTGCAGAAACATGAGACAGATATTGTATTTTGTTCTACTACTCAATACTTCGGTTTTTCAGCGATTGGAGAGTTTTTTGCTGCTTCTTCACATTTCAGAATCCTTGTGTTCCTTTTACTTACATAATTTCTTATATTAATAGAAATCCAAATTGCTTTAATTTCACCAAATGTTTCAGTGATGAAATATAGAGCTGTGTACACATTTCAAGGAAAATCTTCAGTTATGATAAAAGTATCAAGAAAACTTGATTCCAATCATTTGCACAGTCACAATAGAATAAAAAGAGATGAGGCTTAAAACTTTTTGAACGCTCTTATTCACAGCTAAGGCAACAGACAGGTCACATGGCATGCGGATCGGCATGTGCAAACACTTCTTTTAGTGCTGTTGTTAACTTCAAACAGTCACTAAATGAATAAGTCAAGAGCTACCTGCACAGAATAAACCACACTATGACATACCAGTAGGCCATATGCATACATGATGTTCAATGGATTTTTTAAAAAGCTCTTAAAATGTGCATTTACACTACAATGCCTTTACATTTAATATTGTTTTCAGAATATAAAAGTCAAATTGGATCAAATGAAAAAAGGATGTATTCCATTGTTTGCTTTTTATTTGACCCTCTATGAGACATGTTTATGAAAGGTGAGATACAGATGGAATATATAAATATGCAGTTCAGAGTCACTTAGATAGTGAGATGGGTGATATATATATATATATATATATATATATATATATATATATATATATATATATATATATATATATATATATATATATATATATGATTAATAAATAAAAATAAATATATGGGTAGTCTCTGGTTTGTGAGCTGTCCATCCTTTAATGCAGTGTTCCTCAAATTTTAAATTGTCTGGACTTCAACCCCAGCATTCCCCAGTCAGCAAGCTGTTTATACAACATTTCTCTAGTGCATATGTTTCTCCAATTCTGCTTCAAAAGAGGATCCACAGGCTCTTTTATCCCCCAGTATATGCCTGCTCCCAGCAGTTTGTCAAAATCCTGTTTTGAGATTTTTAAAACCAGTTCATGATGGGGAAGTGATCACACAATGAGCATAATTACTGTGCCTTTTCCTCAGCACAAACGTCATCATCATTATTCATGCTGTTGGGAAAATACTTTATATATTTTCCAGTCTTGACTGCTTATTTGCTGCTATTATGAGTGAGTTAGCGACCATCTAAAGTAGGGGTGGGGTCTCCAAACTTGGCAACTTTAAGACTTGTAGACTTCTACTCATAAATTCCACAGCCAACCATGCTGCCTGGGGAATTGTGAAAGTTGAAATCCACAAGTCTTGAAGTTGCCAAGTTTGGAGACCACTGCTCAAAAGGTGTCTGGGAGATCTAGGTTAAAAAATACCTCATATTTTTTTAGAGGGAGAAGAGGCCCAGGCCTCTTTTGCTCCCAGAGATTTTGGTCAAGACTGTTCCTTCTCTACTACATTTGCTTTCTGGGCAGAGCAAGGTTAAGAACTCTCTCCTTATCCCCGGAGATCTTGTGTAATTTTATCTGTGTGCAGGACAACCACCAGCTCCTGAAGAATTCTTAAGGGATTGCAGTGATAAGACTTGAATAATTTTTAGTCTCTTGAGTAAAATTGATTTTAAAATGTTGTTTAGTTTTGGCAAAAAGTCTGAATGTTTATTTCTTTGACTGTATTACTTTTGGAAATATGCCTTATAAATATCAATGTTTTAAACATAGGAAATTTACAATATATTTTGGACCAGCATAAACATTTTCTAATGCAGGAATAAATAGGACAGATTAAGAGATAGTGATACAGGGAGTATAAAAATGAGATAAGTAAATTTAAGAAAATGAATTTAGAAATGGATAAATTTTCAAGTAAATTGAAATCTGATTTATTTCCCAGTTCTTCATTGTTTTTAAAGATTGGCCTAGTTAAAACTCCACTAAATTTGTAACTGCACCCTATCAAGTTATGCTACACAGAAGAAATTATATAACTATTTGTAAAGAGTCAGGGTGATCCCTTCTGTAGCAGCATTCCCCTCCTTGGAGAGCTGCAATTTTTTCTCTTAGTCCCAGAAGCAGAGGAAATGTTCACACAGCAACAAATGCTTATGGCAGGTTTCTGGTGATATAAGGACAGAAGAAAAGAACAAGTGGATTTTTTTAATACTGAAAGCAGCTTTGATTAGGGACCGAAGTTATTTTCTGTGAAGTGTGGAACTTAATAATTTCTACAAATAAAGTAGCATATGAGAAAGAACTGGACTTAAACATCTGTGTAATTCAAAGCTGAAGGTCTTTTGTTTTATTGATTTTTCTTACTGTATTCTAGCCATTTTTCTAGAAAAAATCAGTATTACAGGTTAAGGAAGATAGTGTTAATAAATATTTTAGTATACAATCAGCAGGTTGCAAGGGAAATGGCTCAACATCAGTCTTTGAATCCCCCAGTTAAAGTGATTTTTGGTATATTAGAGTAGAAAGAGTCTGCTTTGCCTGAAGGGTTGTTGATCAAAATATAACATGATTCAATATAAAGAAACTAGTATGTTTCTATACATCAAAACCTGTTCACAAATTAGCAGGGTTGATCTGAATTTGGGATGATTCACCCAATCCTTTTAACTTGTAATCTGCTGCTCATTAGCATATTACTCTTAAGTGGATTGCTATTGAATCAAATATTAAAGATAAAGGAAATGCAATCATGATATTTTAACTATTGTATAGCTAAGGCAAAATTTGAATCCAGTTCCAAAATTCAATATTTTTGCAAGTGGCTACAAAAATTGTTTTTCCTGTTCTTAAACATATATTATTAATAACAATAAAACCTTCACTAACACTTCACTTAGGGTGAAGTGTTAAGCATTAAAGCATGGCCACAGACTTATTATTTAAATACAAAAACGAATATAATACCTATTTCAAAAGATATGTAAAATCCACAGCCTTTTTCTCCTATTTTAAAAGAACATACTCTCTTCTATTTTAAATTTTTCCTATTGGATGATATTCTAGCTGAAAGAAATATTATTTAATTAATGTTGAGCAAGGAGTGGTGTCATGGTTGATCATAAGGGTGTAATTTGTCTTGGGATCAATATACTGTAGTTTGCTCCTAAAGACTTGACTAGTGTCCTAAGCCCACTATCTCAGCTTGATTATCAGATATGTTAGTTATGCTCTTAGAATTGCTAGCTATGATAATATAGAACACCTTCATGGCAGTGCCAGTTTGAGAAAGACTGTCTAATGGAATAAAGAAAGGAATTACAGGAAATTAATGTATCTTTCAAATTTAATTGGAATACCAAAGTCTCTAGGTGGCAACCAGGAATGGGGAAACAGTTTAAATTTATCCCCTTACAGCACGCCAGATCTTCTTTGACTTCAAGATTTTATCTTGAAGATACAAATGATATTTACAAGTAATAAAAAATAGCAACAGATCCTGGTCCAGTATTTATGTTCTGCTCCCTGATTCTGTAGTTATGTCCCGGCTTGATCATATCCATTAGCGTATAATGTGCTGCAGAGCAAGTCTGCAAGTTACATAAAAAATTCAGAATTTGAAAGAAACAAGAACAATCCTTTATAAACCATAGTTTGAAAGTGAGATTAAGATTAATGCAATAGTTCACTTGTGTATTATTTTAACAAATGAATGTAAGGGAAACAAAATTATTTGTAATATGTCTCCTTTTTCTTCTTCTTTTGCAGCAAATTCCATAAAGCGGGAAATGCAAAGTGATGATGAGGATTCTAACAGAAAGCGTCTAAAGCGGGAAGATGGGATCATTGGGCAGGATGAAGGGAGCAGTTTGGAAGAGCCCCTGATTGAAAACCAGGAGATTGGGGAGAACAGAAAAATGCAGGAGCTGTCAGGCGAGGGAGGAATCCGGCTTCCGAATGGTAAACTGAAATGTGACGTCTGTGGCATGGTTTGCATTGGGCCCAATGTGCTTATGGTACATAAAAGGAGTCACACTGGTAAGCAGCCAAAAGAAAAAAAATGTGATGACTGCCTTTGGCATCTGATGTTGATATTGCCTACGTCTATTCTCTAGCATTTCTCAATTCATCATTGATAATCATGTGCAGTAATGGGAAATCTTTTCCTTTCAAACTTTGCTTACTAGGAAATAAATATTAAAAAACATGCATTGATGTTCCTATCTCTTTCACAATAATGTTTGGGGAGTGATAATTTCATTCCCATATTAAGTCTCCTTCACTATGACGGTACATACTAAATTGGCTGTCTGTTAATATGAACCTCTCTTTTTATTGGTTTTACAAAATCCTCCCCTTCTACCATTTCTGGAGGCCACTTGGTGATATAAAATATTTAGTCACATTAGAACATCCTTCACAAGAAAGACACAGAGACCAATGACAGATTCAGCATGAAAACAATCTACCAGCTATCAGTCTCTGTATGCGAAGCACTCTCCATTTTTAGAGAAATTTGAATTTATTGGGGAACTGTAAAGAATGGCATATGGTTAGGCTGGACTCAGAAATAAATTTTTGGTATGTTGCATATCCACAATGAAAACTATATTCATGTCTACAAAAAAAAAACAAAAAACCCATCCTTAAAAATACCAATAGCTGCCATGCCTCAGACTGATTAATACATCCCTATCCAAAAACTCTGAAATCAGCTTGCCTGGATTTTTCTCCTTGTTTTGTTAGATATTATAGGAAGCATCTAACCTGTCACTGCTTAACTAGATACGATCTTCATCTGATGCTATTAGTGTATCTTCCTTGGAAGTTCCTGGATTAACTAAGATAGTCACTCTACTACCAAGAAACCAGGACTTATTTTTTCATTTTCAGTGTTTAATATGCCCATGGAGTGAGAGGACTGTATTTTAATCTGAGGAAACGTTGATAAATGCACACCATAGGAAAGTTTATGGAATTTTCTATATGTAGATGTGCTTGACATATACTTATTTCATAATGCATGTTGCCCAGTAATAACTCCATAACTTGTCTGATCACCCGATCCTGAAAGTACTGATCTCTTCAGTGTTGTCTGAATAACATTTACAAGGATTTCATTCTTTCCTTGCCTTTCACAGAAATATTTCCAGACCCATTTGGCAGGGACTGTGTTCACTTTGCCTCTTGTATTCTGCTTTTCCTTCGTTTCCAGTATAAGCTGCTTTCCCCAAACAATGTCTTTTGCTCTCTTCCTCCAGCACTTTCCTCCAGAAATGCAGGAACAGCTTCTATCTTTCACACTTTAAATATATTTCTCCCAAATAATTTCTGTTTAGCAAGCTGTTGTGTGAAGAGCAAGGAAGATTTGCTTCATACATTGATTAATCGCTTGTACAGGAGAGAATGATCTTTCTCTCAACTTTTCTCCATTCCCCACTTCCAAATACAGTTGGCTTCTCCTTCTGTCTCTTTTTTCCTTTCCTCACAAGAAAGAAGGGAACAAGACTAACTCCCTTTGTTTTGTTCCCTGGAGTCTGATTAAGGTGAGATACAAAACAACAACAAAAGGTCTGTGTTGTCAAAGGAAAATGTTGCAAGGAAAGAAGAGGAAACCAGAGTAAGATTTTTTGTAGGGGAAGGATGGAAGTTTTCCTGAGGCTTTTGCAAATGGCCAGGCTTTGTCTTAGCCAAGAAAAATGAAAGTTAAGCAGAGCATGAGCAGGTTGCTTTGTCTACTCAAGGACAGATGGGCACTACTGGAATGGACAGATTTGCTTTTTTGTGGGCACCTAAGACTTGCAGAGAGCAAGTAACCAATACTTTCTCTTTGAAATCATTTGACCAGTAGAGAGTGCCTTATCTCTCCTGTTAGCTGGTGCTCCATTCAAAATCCAAGAAAGAAATACTTAGACTCCACTTATTAGAGAAAAGATAACTTTTACTGGAAATCAAGTGGTAGCAACAAAAGAATTCTGAATCTGAGAAAATGAGCATGTAAATCACATATATAAAGTGATGGCAACGTTCCCACCACCAATAGTTCAATTTGCTCCTCCAATTAAAAGTGGTGCATAGCATCATGTGGGCATCTTCAGGTGGTGATGAGGCCTCTGTCCATTGACCTCGGCATATTTTGATAAAGAGTTGCAGTTGCACATAGCATAGAATAGAAACCTAAGTAAGACTCTCCCCCCCCCCCTCAACTTATATAGTTTCGTTTCCTAACAACTCCAGCTCGCTTCCCATAATCATGGCCCTCTCCCTCCCCCCGTTACTTATGACAGCTGAAAGATGCAAAGCAAAAGAAGAGAAGCAAAGGAAGAAAATCTTGAAGGCTGACATTCAGCCCTCCTGCAAAAGAGACGTTAGTCCTAAAAAAAAATAAGAACAGAAGATTATAGAACATATACATGTAACAGCAGCATTAAGGTTCAGGGTTTATCAGGATACTTAGTGCGAAATGCCTTCACAAGCTTGGGATCTCTAACATCTTTCTCAGTTACCCATTCAGACTGGGAAGAAGGAAAATGCTTCCAAGCAACTAAATATTGGATTCGACCTCTCTTTTTCCTAGAATCCAAAATTTCTTTAACTTCAAAATGTTGTTCACCTTCAATAAGTAATGGTACGGGAGGATCTACTTGAGTCGGTGTCAGATCAGAAGTATGTTCAGGTTTTAATAAACTAACATGGAAAACAGGATGGATCCGTCGGAGGGTTTTTGGCAATTTCAATTGGACTGCCACAGGGTTCACAACTCATTCAATTGGGAAAGGTCCTACATACTTAGGTCCAAGCTTTTTCGATTTTTGTGTGGTCTGCAAATATCTGGTTGATAAAAAAAACCTTATCACCAACTTGATATGGTTTTTTGTGGATTTCTCTTTTTATCTGCAAATTTTTTATGAGCTTGATGGGCATCATCTAATGCTTTGCGGGCAATTGGCCAAGTTAGCTGGAGATGTTTTATCCACTCATCTAACGAGGGAATGTTAGGTTTCTCTTGTGGAAGCTCGGATATGGGTACAAAGTCTTGTCCCGAAGCCACTTTAAATGGAGTAAATCCAGTGCTGCTATGTACCGAATTGTTATATGCCACCTCAGCGAATGGCAGTAAGTCAGCCCAATCATCCTGCTGATAATTAATATAACATCTAAGATACTGTTCCAATACCGAATTAGTTCTCTCACAAGCCCCATTGGTTTGTGGGTGGTGGGCGGAGCTTAAACCCTGGGCGGAGCCTAATAATTTCAGGAACTCTTTCCAGAAATTTGAGGTGAACTGGACGCCCCTATCTGAGATTATGTGTTCAGGAACTCCATATAACCTGTAGATATGCAGAATAAACAATTTAGCCAACGTTTTCATTGATGGGATCTTCGCACAGGGTATAAAATGTACCTGTTTGGAAAACAGATCTGTTACTACCCAAATAACTGTATTTCCTCCACTTTCAGGTAATTCCACTATAAAATCCATGGAGATTTCCTTCCATGGAGCAGTTGGTCTAGCCACATTCTGCAATAAGCCTGCTGGTTTACCAGGCGGCTGCTTGGCCGAGGCACAGACAGGACAGCTAGCAACATAAGTCTCAATGTCCTTTTTCAACGTGGGCCACCAAAATTGCCTTTTGACCAAGTGTAGAATCTTCACGAATCCAAAATGTCCAGCAGCTTTACAATCATGAGCTTGATGTAAAATTTGGTTTCTCAGCTTTGTACTCAGCTTTATAATTTAGCCCCCACCCAGGCCAATCCATCTCTAATTGTACAGTTATTTGAGTGGGTTAGGAACCAATCATCAAGTTTTAGCACTTCTTTTAATTGTGCAGATAAATCATTCGACAAATCAATTTCCTTTTTCTTCTGGGTTCTGGTAACCATTGGAGCTGCCAACTGTTTGGTTGGGATAATAGGCAGTACCACTTCTTGGCGAGCACTATTATACTGAGGTAATCTAGACAAAGCATCTGCCATGAAGTTCTTTCCCCCAGGAATGTACTTTAATGAAAAATTAAAACGTTTAAAGTGCTGCTTTAAATGTTTTTTTCCTTTAGCCAGGTGGGCCAACATGTCGTTCATCGGGGGAGGGGGTACATGTTCTCCACCGAAATCGCGTTGAGATTTCGGTAGTCAACTACCAAGTGTAAGGAGCCATCTTTCTTCTCCCGGAACAACACTGGAGCCGCCACCCGGGGCTTAGCAGGTTGGATGAAACCCCATTCCAAATTTTTATCAATAAATAATCGCAGCTCTTCTAGTTCCTGCGGTGTCATCGAGTACAGTTTCGGTTTTGGGAGTTTTACTCCTGGCAAAAGTTCAATACTACAATCTGTTGAGTGATGTGGGGGGAGCTCATCCGAGGCCTTCTCACTGAACACTTCCTTTAAGTCCCAGTATTCCTCTGGAATTTTCTCCTCCCCTTTCAGAATCTCAGTGCCAGTGGAAGCCAACTCCGTGGGATTCTTGGTTCTCAATTGGGATTTCCCCTCCCCTTCTGGGGTTTGGTTTGTACGTATGCGTAATGATCCCCTCCTCCAATTAACATGGGGGTTCCATTTCCAGAGCCAGGGCAAACCCAGTATTAGGGGGCGCTCCATCCCAGGAGCCACAATAAAACACAAAGTCTCTTTATGCTTCCCCATTGTCATCTCTACTGGTTCCGTTATGAAGTGCACAAGGCCGCCCCCGGCTACCGATCCATCCAATTGGCAAAAAGCTATGGGCGTTTTTAGAGTCTTTAGCCTTAAGCCCAGCTTCTCTATCACCTCCAAACTGATTACGCACCTTGTGCACCCAGAGTCTAACAAAGCCAACATGTCCCCTTCGGCTCCTGACATGGGTACCCTTAATCTCACTGAAATGGTCATAGGGTCCTTGTTTGGACTTACCAGTGAGTCGTCTTCTGATTCGGATTCACTCTCTTCAGAAGAGGTTGAAGTTCCCAGCTCCTCTCTTTTGGGAGGGGCGACCTCTACAACCTCCTCTGCTTTAAGCGCCATTTCACGAGGCTTGGCTGGAGGTTTCTCAGATCTTCTCCCTCCTCCTGGCACCTCCTTTGGTTCCAGCTTGGCACGGCAGTCTGCAGCCCGGTGACCCTCCTTCCCACATCGGAAGCATGCAGTGGTCCTGGGTTTTGCCGCTGGTCCTCCTTTTTGAGGTTTTAAGCCTTCTTGAGGGCTGGTGGGAGGGGACTTCGTCAAGCCAAACCCCCTCCCCCCAGCGTCTGTTTCGGGTCAGGTCAATTTCCACCTCTGCTGCCAGCATGTACCACTGCTGCAGCTCACCAGGGTCTCTTCTGGCAACACAGCATTGATAAACATCTTCATTCAAACCATCTTTAAAAGCTTCTATCAGGGCTCCCTGGGACCAGCCTCGGATATGGCATGCCAGCTCTCTAAATCTCCGCCCCTGATTTATGGTTTTCATCCTAATTCTAGCCTTGCACTCAGCTAGAGGATCTTCAAACCTGGCATGCAATGCTGTCATGAACTGGTCATAATTCAACAGTTTAGGGGCATTATCATTATGCAAAGTCACCATCCACTTTGCAGCAGTTCCCTCCAGAGCCCTGGTCACACATCTGACTTTGGCTGCTTCTGAGGAAAAATCCTGCCCATAATCTTCCATATGGCTCTAAACTTATGCTAAGAAAAATCCTAACTCCTGGGAATCCCCTCCATATTTTACTTCCAGTGGAGGCACCTTCGGAGTTCTACGCCTTCTGGCAATTACTCCCCCAGCCGGGGGGCCCTGGGCTGCTGCTGCCTGTTGCACTGGCCCAGGTTGATTTATGGGGGTGGCTGCTCTGGTTCTTCTGCCTGGGTCTACCTTTTCCCCCTCGTACCTTTGATCAGCTTGAGCCTCTCCGACAGCTTCATGTAGAAGGTGCATGGCTTGTGTTAGTAAGAAATTTCTTCTTTCCTTCTCTTGCCACGGCTCTTTCCTTCCTCGCTGATGGGTCGTGGTAACTCCTGGAGGGGGCCTTTCCTCAGGATCCTTCCAACCAACTCCCAGGGACCATTTGGGCTTTGCAGCTGGGTTTTCACCAAGACTTAGTTCTGCTAAGAAGTCAGCCTCCCCTGCTTCCTCCATCAACAGGGAGTTTGGTCCTCCAGTTGCGCCCAGGTCTTCTTGGTCGCTGGCTGAATTAGACATTGTTTTCAAACCCCCTCAGAAGAAAGTTTGTATTTCTCCGGGTAAGCCGGTAAAGGGAGATTCAGAATAATGTCGGCTGGTGCTTCATTCAAAATCCAAGAAAGAAATACTTAGACTCCATTTGTTAGAGAAAAGATATCTTTTACTGGAAATCAAGTGGTAGCAACAAAAGAATTCTGAATCTGAGAAAATGAGCGTGTAAATCACATATACAAAGTGATGGCAACGTTCCCACCCCCAATAGTTCAATTCGCTCCTCCAATTGAAAGTGGTGCATAGCATCATGTGGGCATCTTCAGGTGGTGATGAGGCCTCTGTCCGTTGACCTTGGCATATTTTGATAAAGAGTTGCAGTTGCGCGTAGCATAGAATAGAAACCTAAGCAAGACTCTCCCCCCCCTCAACTTATACAGTTTCGTTTCTTAACAACTCCAGCTCGCTTCCCATAATCATGGCCTTCTCCCTCCCCCCGTTACTTATGACAGCCGAAAGATGCAAAGCAAAAGAAGAGAAGCAAAGGAAGAAAATCTTGAAGGCTGACATTTCCCCTCTCCCCAGCTTTGCAAAAGCCTCCTTCATCTGTAAAAGAAATAAAACATTGGGGGTGTTAAAACCAGTTTTAGTTGGTACTGCTACTGATTAGAATGGCTATATGTTAACCCAAATTCTGTCTGTTGTGGCGGTTTTGCCATTTGTTATATCCAGTCTCCCTTCAAATGATGTGCAAGACTGCTCCATGTGTTTACTCCTGTGTAACCCTGCCAAAAACAAAACTTTCCTGTTTGCACCATACCTTATGATTGCAACAGGAAGAAGCTTGGATAAAGTGGAACGGTAAAACCCATCCATTACTGGAGGGACAATTTGCTTTTTTTGCAACTGTGCCCTGTTTGAAAGAATCCATAGCCTTTTCAATTCTATTTTGAAGAAATAGAATTTTCAATTCTAGTTTGAAGAATTCTTAGACCTGCTGTGGGAGTGAGGGACCTGTAGGAGATTTGACTTTATGGATGTGATGATTGGTCTGGCAGGGAACAGGATCCATCTGGTTACTTCAGTCCACACATTTCATTATCATTCATTATTTTTATAGGTGTGCAACCCATATGACATGGCCTTGCCTTGGAAATGAGATGTATGTACAATGATCTGTCACCCTCTTTCAATATTTTAATAATACAGAAGACTGCATACTTGAAATAGGAAACTGAAATGAATTTTTACTGGGATTGCTCAATAGCAGAAAATTTCTACAATAACAAAATATCTTCCAGATAATGATCGCTTTTCACTGAGTAATTATTCTCCCTGTTTGTATCATGGATGTTTCTGTTTAAATCAAGGAAATTTTTATCAAATAACTTCTACAGCTATATAAAAGCCAAGTGATAGATCTATTTTTTAAAGAAAGAATAATTTCAGCCAGAATAGAATATCTTCTTAATTCCTGAGTCTGAGACTCAACTATCCACTGTTCCTTCATCTTATTTTAGATTCATCTTCTGTTTGTTGGGGTGTACATAATCAATCATAGCCTCTAAGAAACTGCAAGCATCTGCACCTTTCTTGAATCAGGTGAAGATAAAGTTGTATATCATTTTTGTATGGCATGGATGAAATCATACTAAAATTCCAGATTTCTTCCTCCAGTGTTTCAATAACAAGAATCAAAAGGATGGCATCCTGTGTATAAACAATAATCAATTCTTAAGTTACTCTCTAGTGTTGGTCCAGCAAATAGGAATGGAACCTCTGATTTCTCCTAGACCCCAAATTACTGAGACATCTATATTTCTCATTCAATAATATCAAACGCTGCTGAGAAGTCTAGAAAGTGTATTAATGGTGGTCTTTCAATACTTTCAGAGGTCACTGTCTTTGATTGTTATATCCAGGCCCAAAGCAAGAATAATTGGCTTCTTTCAGACCAGTGACACCTTACCTGTCACCTTACCCTAAAAGTGGGCATATTTCAGTAGGCTGTAGAAAAATCATAGGATCCAGCTCTAGCAGCAGGGCCTCTTTCAGGATATCAGCTCCTTGTATAAAATGGCATTAACTGTTTCTCACCCATCTGGCTACATTTTCCTGCCCACCTTTATCAGCTGAAATGAGAAAGGTTATTTCCTTGACTCTCAGTATCTTTCCAGTTATATAGGACAGTACTGATCTGGAGTGGCATATTAAACAGTGACTTGTTTTTAGCATTAATTGGCAGCAATCAGCATCTGAAAAATTATTCTATGTATTGTAAATATTAGTTATGACTGATTCTGTTCACAGAAAATAAAAATCCAGATTGCTTCCCCTGCCTGTGTGAGAGACTGTAATTACTAGGAAACTACAACACATAAAAAGATCAGTGTTACATCCAACATTAAGAAGCCTAGATCTGGCTATTACAGTTTGAAGATCAAGTCTGTAAGAAAAAAACATGGTAGCAGACATTGTGCAGATGCAACATTAAGCCTATTTCCATGCAACATACCAAATCACAATTTATTGAACAACCCATTATTGGCTGGATTCACACAGCATATCAAACAATAAACCTAAGTTTACAGTTATACTGGCCAGTTATACACAATATGTCAGAATATAAATAATTTCATTTGGTAGATACATGAATCAACTTGAGTTTTCTATGACTGGCCAGTTCCAGAGGAAAGATCAGTAAAAGTGATTGGGTCATTATTAGGATAAGCAAAGGATATTTGCTTATTGCCTCTAATATTAGGCCTCTATTATTCTTTAATCTTCTCTAATACTCTCTAATCTTCTGCCTTTCCATTTTATGGAAACGCAATCATGATGTTAAATTCAGATTAAAAAATAAAAAATAAAATGGGGAAGGGAAGAGAAATTCCAAAAGCCCGTAAAGATTAACAAGCAAAAATAGGAGAGAAAAATTGAGAAGTGAGGAATATCCAATCTAGAGCAAAATACGACTAAATATTTTCTTGAAAAGGTTAAGAATGGCTCAGATATAAATCAAATGCTTTATACTGTATATAGAAGACTGTGGAATCAATCTGTGGTATCTCTGTTTAAAAGGATCCCAGATGGTGAGGGAAAACTCACTTCCTGAGGGTTTGTAAAGTTGGTGCCATTTATAACACATAATGCTCAACTTAATACTCAGCTCTAGTGCCTCATCTCACAATAATATTGTTTCATACATTAAAGAAAACATTTAATTGTTTAGATGTTTTCATGTGGAGAGCAGTGTTATAAAATAATTGTCACTAATGTACCCTGGATATAAAACATAGAAATTCACTTTAAAGCTGTTTCAAATGTTAGGTTGTGATCTACTGGCAGACATAATTTGGACATTTTATACTTGAGGCACTTCAGCATTTTTCTAAAGTAACATTATGATCTTAAAAAAAGAAAAAATGAAGATTATATAAGCAGTGCTCTTCTCAGAGCCATTACATTTCCTCTATTGAGGAATACTTTTTTGTTCTTTTTCAGAATAAAGCAGTAGTGCATTGACTATTCAGATGTTCTCAACCGTACAGAAATTATTTCTGTTTTGATGTAATATTGTTCTCTGTTTTTGCTGACCCCAGGCATTGCTTAGATGTTTTATCAAATGAAACTTTCCCTTTGTGGAAAAGTAGTTTACATGTTTAAGTCTTTTAGTTTAATTTCAAAAAGAAAATGGTAGTTATTCCTAGGAAAAGGTAGAACTTTATTAATAGTATAGTAACGCCAAGCAAACTGATGGCTGGCAGGATTTTTGCAGACTTTTTAAAATCTCATCTTTATTATTTTTTATTAATAACTCAATGTGGTGACCATAACTAATTCTCCTAACTCCTCCTATATTTTATACAATAACAATCTTGTGAGATGGGTTGGGCTGAGAGAGGGTGACTGGCCCAAAGTTACCCAGGTGACTTTCATGCCTGAGGTAGGACTAGAACTCACAGTCTCCCATTTTCTAGCCTGGGGCAATAACCACTAGATCAAATTATTTTCCTCTATGGAACCTTCTTCCTCACTCATTCCATAGCTAAGATTCTCTCTAACCTGCCAACTTGTTTACTTTTGCCAAATTAGATTATCTTCTAACTGCTGCCTGGCAGAGTCTTGGAACTCTTATTACCCTATCGAGCTGCAAGTGTAAATTACTTCAGAAATAAGCACATGAGAGCTGTTTTGAAATATGATTGAAGGATTTCAGAATTGACATTACACAGAGAGAGAGAGAGAGAGATCTACATACATACTTATACAAACACCCATACATGCTACATGAAAATATCGTGTAACTATATGGAGACAAATATATTAATTACCTTTCATGCCTACATGTATCTAGTTTTCTTTTTAGTCATAGTTGCTTGCATATGAATCAACCTGGAAGAAATAAAATAAGTTTATTGCCTGGTCTCCTGGAAGCTTTTCTTTTTAAATTTGTGGTGATGTAACACCTCCAGTATAAACAGAAGTAGGCAGTAATTGTGGTTATGAAATATAATTAGCTGCTGAGCTGCTGTTCTCTGGCATATTAATATGCATAATGAATTATTTTTTAGTCTTTTGTGAAACTCTTATACAAAATTCTAAAAATAAAATTTGATGTATAGGTATTGATTTGGGCATAGCCATGGATATTATGTCAATTACTTAAAACCGTTCTCAGTAACAGAATGGCCAAACTGTAATTTTGAGTCATCTTCCAGGAGCATTCAATATTTTGAAATTCTTCCTAAGTAAAGGATTGTACCTTGAAAATCTGAAATAAACTCTAGTTTGGTGGTAGGGGGACACAGCTCAGGAAAAAAAAAAAACAGGCTGTGTTTGGATCTTTTCTGCTTCTGTTGCAGAAAACCACAGAAGGCCTCAGGCCATGCAACGTATATCCTTCCTGCCTGATTCAGATCTACTGAATAGGAACCCCTTCTTTCTCTCAGCAGTTGGTTCCACAGCCAAACTCTTGTTACACTTAGAAAGTTTTTTATAATATTCAATTAGAATGCAGTCTGCCTATTATTATTCTATGACCTGCATCCTGAATCAAAATATCCTTTTTCTTTCAAGTATTTGAGAAAACACACCCAATTAGTTCCATCTCTCTTCATCAACTTAACCTGTCCCTGATTGTACTTGATGCCCTTTCATGAAATTTACCTTTTTTTTCATCCTTCTTAAAAATATATTGAGACCTGGTTATTCAAATTTGAATTTAACCAATTGAGAAAAAAAATAGATTTATTACATCTTGGGATTTGGAATTTACACTTCTGTGGATGCAACTTAAAAGTGCATTTGTTTTCCTTACATAACATCCATGGTACTAGCTGATATCGAAGTACATTAGTACGTTAGTATCAGCCAATATGCTAGGATGCAGTTCCTCTGGTATGTGAGATTCATTCAATAAAGAGACAGTCCTTGATTATGATTCTATTTCAAATTTAATATTGTCCCTTTGCCCTATTTTATAATTTCTTAAAGAATGTATCTTGTTTTGATGCGATAGATTGAATTGAGTAGTTCCAACTTTTCTTTGTTACCTATTAGCATTAATCTGTCTCCAATGAGCAGCTGATATTCTGATTCTTTCATTTTTCTTTTGTTTTGAACACATTCAAAGAAGCTTCTGTGGATTATATTAACCATCCTTCACTAACTTTTAATTTGTTTTTTTTTTAATTTTTTGCTTCCCTGCGACTGAGTGTATAGTCCTGGACTACTTCTTGTACTCTTTCTTCATAATGTGACCTTTTAGTATCCTACAAGTGCCCTTTTGGGGGGAGGGGTTGAAATATATAAGAATATATATATATATATATATATATATATATATATATATATATAGCCTCCAAAGCTAAATTAATCAAGGGTTTCACAATTAAAATAAATTAGGGAAACTGCTTTGTATTTTGTCAAAGAACAGCATGACATTTTTTTTTTCCTCTGACCATACAGCCCTTTGTGCAAAAAATGGGTACCTTCCTATAAATCTCTGAACTGTCAAGACAGAAAATGCTTGAATCTTAGGAATGGCAAGTAGACATATTAAGGCTATTAATAAAAGCTTAGCAGGCGGTTGAATTAGAAATGTAATTTGATTTCTAAAATCTAAGTTTACAATCTAGCTTGAATTCACAAGAACTAAACTACAAACTATTTTATTTTAGATTAGCATTAATTAATATTAATTATATTTAGTCTGCTAACCTATAAAATGTACAGGGTCAGATTGCAGATTGCTTAGAAGTTACTTCATGGCTCCCTCATCAATATACCTAAATTATTTAAAAAGAACAATAATATAAAAAACAATGTTCTTTCCTTGTTGTAATGTTAACTGACTTATTACTTTATCGATCACGTTACCACATTGCAAAATAATGTTTTGAAAGCTATGTTTTAGATGGTTCTTTACCTGCAGGTAGAGAAATGTATTTGACCATGCTAATATCTGCTTGAAATATGGAAGAGAAGTTATTATCGGTGAAGCTTACAATGTCTGTATACAATTCTTACATTTGCAGTTTTAATTTTGTGAAGATAATTTAACGCTTCATTGAAATATGATTTTGTAGCCTTTTCTTGGATTCTGCAGGGTTGTATGAACATAGCATACTTAATTTGATCATTAGTCCACCTAGCTGTTTCTGAGCTTTCCTTTTCTACAGCTGACAACTCATCTTTCCTTAGCATAGCTCTTGTCTGCTTCAAGTGTTGCAATTGTCCCATTTAATTTTAGATGCCTGCAATAGCTGAATAATGAAGTCATGGGGTTTGATTATCAGATAATGTGGTTTGAAAACAAAAGAACGAAAGAGCCTCTAACTAAGGCCAATCTAGCTGCTATGAATTGGTCTCTTATTTTTCAGATGGTTTTAATATATGTTGAGGAAGAAGATTTTTAGCCAGTCTAGATTTTAATGATCTTTCAATCAGTGTTTCTTAGGTGTTGTTTCTCTACTTTCATCTGCTATAGGTGAGCGTCCCTTTCACTGTAACCAGTGTGGAGCTTCCTTCACTCAAAAGGGAAACCTACTGAGGCACATCAAATTACACTCCGGAGAAAAACCATTCAAATGTCCCTTTTGTAGTTATGCCTGCCGAAGAAGGGATGCTCTCACAGGACACCTCAGGACACACTCTGGTGAGTTTTTTGCACTTTTGCTTTTAGCACTAATGCTAGACTGAAGCCAACTCTGCACAGCAGTGTTCTTTCAATCAGTCAGTCCATGTGTCAGTCCATCTGGATCTATAAAGTCTCCATGGATTGAGTGTGCAGATTCTGGAGCAGTGTGATTCGTAGCTCTATGCTCTGAACTTGTTTCTAGGCACAGATGTCAGAGACTGAACCTTGTGCTCTAACATTGAGCTTGGCGTCTCTCAGAGCTCCATTAAAGCTGACTACTACCTGAAAAGAAAGGGTTGGCTCTTATTTTTTAATTACAGTACCCTGGTGTATAAATGAAATTGGATCAAATCTGAATTGGGAATTAAATATTCTTCAAAATTCAGAATATTACCTGGAAAACCATGATAGATTTCCCTAAATTCTAAGAACTATCAATGAGTGCCCTGTCAATGAGGATATATCTTTCTTTTACTCTTTTTATATTTTAATTATAAGAAATAAATCAGTATGACAACTTTTTATACCAAGATAATATAAAAGATTAAGCTGTTTTTTAATTTCAATTTTCCCAAAATTCTGTATAATGTAACTTTGTAAACTATGATTACTAGCCAATTTTTGAAAAAGCATTTGACTGGAAACTCATCCACAATTCTGCTTTTATTTTTTGCAAAATATTCCATGCTGATATATGGAACAAAAATGTTGGGCAATTATCAGTCTATCAATATTTAAAGTTTTTTTTCTCCTTAAAAGAAGATATAGCTCTGAGAAAGATGGAAGGGTTACAAATTGATGATACTATCTGGAGCATTTGTAAAATTCAGTGAATGAATTAAGGTATTTGCGTGATAATTGCCTCTCTGAAAGTACTTCCAATACTTTGCCAAGAAGTTGGAATAAATTCTGCTTTCTCTGTCTGAGGAAAATACTATCCTGTTCTGATGAGACTCTGCCTTTGAATTTTTAATTTACTCTATCTTCAAGATCCTCTCAATTAATTTTACTCCCTCTGAAGAGAATTCTGTAAATCTAAGCAGCTGCCTTTTGCTAAACTTTAGCTTAAGCTGAAGTTCAGTTAGCAATACTGAAATGAGTTCACTTCAGTGGCATAGTGAGTTGATATACTATTGCTTTCGTTATTTATTTTTTGATAGATTAAACATTCAAAAGTTCTTACATCAACAGATCTATTTCAAGTTAATATTTTGTTCATCATTTACTTCCAAGCTAGCACACTTCAAGTAAAGTTGGGAAGCTCTAAAAGAGTTCTGACTGATGTTATTTTCAACAACTAGGGCAACAGGTATGAAATTTGCATACTGAAGTTACCAAATTGAAGAAAATCACTCTTGGTTGTTTAGGACAAAACAAATGGATCCAGAATAACTTAAAATACAAGATAGTTAAGGGAAATAAAGACAAAATAAAAAGCAAAACATAACCTCTCAAACTGTTTACAATCCATAAAAGTATAAAATGCATTCTGTTTCTGCTTCTTTCATTTATAAGCATATATCTCGGTTTCACCTATTTCAGTAAAGTCTATTTATCAGCAACATTATGCCTTGCCCCAGCCCTGTCAGTATCTGATATGTATCCCAAAAAATCAGTTTGTTGTTATACCATGCTACAGAGGTATGGTGGGGTAGCATAGTTTTTTGAAGTTCCCTAGGCTTAACGTTGGTAAGTTAAAGTTCTTAAATGTAATCAAATTTAAAAAAAGAAAAATATCAATCCTGAATCTATCCTAATAATGCTCTTAAAGCATCTGTCCTAATAATGCTCTACCAGAAGTCATATGATTTTGGCAGTATATAGCCAGTTTGGACTGGTGGTTAAGTTCTAGTCCTGCCCTGGGCATGAAAGCCTGCTAGGTAATTTTGGACAAGTCTCTGTAACTCAGACCAACTCACCTCACAGGATAGTTATTGTGGGGAAAATAAGGGGAGGCGAAGAGTGTTAGAAATGTTCACTACCTTGAATTTTTTACAAAAATACTAAAGGTTGGTACAGAAATAATTAACACAGATTTTATTGTGCACAAAAAACAATGTTTTATCCTGCGGATTTCTTACTTTCAAAGAGTGCTTTCTTTTTTATTTCTAACATTTGACACCCCTAATGCAGGGCCTTAAGTCCCTTCTTTCTTTATGATGGCAGCTCATTAAAATTGTTATTAATAGAAAAGCTTTTTATCCTAGATTGAAAAGAAGAAAAGATATATTATAAGTAATTAAAAGTATGGTTTCTATGTCTATAGATAAATAGAGGCAGTTATTTGTGAAAAGAAGTGACATACTTAAGGAATAGAATAAAATACAACTATACTGTGGGAAACATATAAATTGCAAGGAAAGAAATTCTCAAGGACTTCTTTGAGATGTAAACATTAACTAAATGTATCCATGAGTTTTTGACTGAAGAAAAACAAACATCATTGGAAGTTCCAAAGAAACATAGTTTTAGAGTACTTGTTTAGTGTAGCTACATGGTAGACCTATTCTCTGAAGTGATTTGAAAATGAGTATGCCAAAGCCCCAGGTTCTCTCAAGCTCTCTTAATATACTGACTTTTTAGAAGAAACTGTTAACCCACCATTTTTTAAAAATTCTTTGTAATGTGAAAATAGAATAAGAAAAACATTACATGTATTACTAAAGTAGCAGAACTCAGACATATAAAGCAACTATCAAATAAATTTGATATTATCTAGGAGATAAAATTATGACATTTCTGATCAGCTATTTATAGATTATTGGTGTTCTTTCAAGCACCTAATGGAAATTAAAGTATTCTAAAATAAAGAAATTCTGCCAGGAATATAGTTTTGCTGCTGCTATTGCTACACATGAGGCCAGATGCAAGAAGGACAGGTTCTTCAAAGTGGAAATTTGACAGGCTCGAGGCAGTTTTTTTTCCACAGAAAATGTGAGCTACAAAAGAGACAAAGATGAACTTCAGGAACTCTGAGAGTAATTAATGGGAAGTATGTTACCCTACAGCACAATAAGAAACTAACATAACAGTCTATGGACATGAAACCTTATTTGTACTAAGTACACTGTTTCCAGTATGGTCTAGAAATTCATAAATTCTGAGTGTACTAGTTAATGTATGGGACATCTATAGAAAGCATTCTTTTAACTGTCTTTTAAAATCTTCTATTAAAGAGTTCAAGGATAACTCATACAAATTTTCTTCGCGTTCTGTTTTATAATCTTGTTGAACATGTCATCCTTACTTCTGCATGCGCATATAGCTCTTACATATTCCCCACTTTAAGACCTAATAAGTTATAGTATTAGGAGTTCCATTTGCTATAGTTAAGATAATCATATGTATTTTATTTACAGATAGTAAACAAGTTGTAAATGGCTCTTAATTTTCTTATAGCTGAGTCCCACATTTTTTCCCTCACTCTGGAGTGGAGGAAGAGGCTAGAGAGGATTTTGATGAGGTTATATTGGGAAGAGAGTCTCCTTTTCATAGTCCCAGCCCTGCCATGTTTCAGTATAAGCTGTACAGGTGTGAGTTCTTCCTGTCATTCTGATGGTCAAGAGTTCTGCATTTATTTCCTTGCATTTGTTTCTTTTTTGTCTGGCTTTGGCCTTCCTGTTTTGACTTTTCAGCAGAACCAATGACTTGCAAGCTAATGGACAGCAACCTAGGGATACCTCTAAGAATCATTTCTAGTGACAGGAGTGAAGAATAGATTCAGACTCCAGTTATGTGACAATGCACTTCTGCTGGCCACAAATTTCCCTAGAAGAATGTGATCCATTTTCTGGATAGACCGCAGTTGGCCCAGGATGTCCTATTACTTGAACATGGTTCATCTGCCAAAATCCCCACCATAAAGTGTTCCAGCAACATTAAACCTGCTGGTTTAGGAATTCGGTTAGCTGGTAATGGACTGGACTTTGAGCAGGATCATCTCAACATTTTTGGTTAAAATAACAAAAACTCTGGAGGAATAGAGGAATTCAGAATATCGGAAAATCTGCTAGTTTCCTTTCAGGAGCCCCACTGTCACTAAGCCTTCCCATCATGATCTCCAAACTTTGACCTGCATCAAACTATTCTGCAAGATTCAGAATAACCCTGTTTCCCAGGGGATTGTCACTCATTCCATCAGAACTACAACCATCCTGGTCTTTCTCAACACTAATGCCATCTTGGACATGGCCAACAGTTGCCATGTATCTTTTATATTTTCTTTCATAAAGCAATATCAGATTAACTCGTATGCCTCATCTGAAGCATCTTTCAGTATGAAGATACTACAGAACATAGTTCATAGAAAAGGGATAGAGATACAATTTACTCCCAGGAATAGCTCTAATATATCCCAGTTAGCATCCTGATTCTGCTGTAGAAAAAGAATATACAGGACTTACTATGAAGATTATTTTTCTACCATAGATTCAGGTCATCACCCATCAAAGAATAATTAAGAAAAAATTATGAGATTATTCTCTGGGACTCTTTCAGTATTGTCATCTTATATGGAGTTTTATGCATCTCATTTGTATTCCTTCTTTCTCAAGTTCTAGTTCCCTGAGCAATCTTTCTGATTTGGCCTTCCAAGACAAAACAAGGAGCTATCTACCCCTATAGATATCAGAATGTCAGAACCCTTTTTTTGCTGTGCATCTGAAGCAAGTGGGAGGAAGGAGATTCCTACCTCAGAATGTACTCTCTCTGCTGTAGGAAATGAGTCTTTGTGGTAAGTCCAGTGTAACATTGTGCAACAGTTTCCAGAGCTACTGTTACAGACAGCTTCATTTTTAATTTTCATTTCTGTAAAACAAATTCAGAGACCTCCAAATGATTTCTCTAAACCATTCCTACCTTCCCCTTATTGTGGATCAGAACTGAAGAATTTTCTCACCTGAAAGCTGCTCTTTATTTATACACTGGGATCAAATAATTACATTTACAATGTCTGTAGCTGCCACCAACTTTTAGATACACATGTTTTTCTTTAATAATGCTACTATTCTTGGCACTGCATTGTTATCAAAGTTTAAAGTGATAATATTGTGGAAATAGTTGCCCAATAAAAGCAGAAAGGCAACCATATATTTTAAGGAGCTATGAGTGCTTGTTGAACTGCGTTGTGCAATTTTCCAATAGGATTAAAGGTTGAAGGATATATCCATATTGTTCTCCATGAACTTTCTTACACTTCCTTGTATGTCAGACAAAGACTATTTCTATATTAATTATTTAATACCAGTTGAGTGAGTCATATTTTGGTCGAGAGAACTGGTTTATAAAGTTGTCATTAAATAAACAATAACTAATTTTGGAAGAGATTATTATCTGATTCCTAATACAATATTCTGCTTGCACGTATGAGTGTACTTCTGGTTTCCCTTTCAGGGGATTATTGCTTGATATGATGGGAGGGATCAGTAGCTTAGTTGAAAATAAGATAGGGCTTTGCAAGTATCTTATGGAGAAATTCTACAAATAAAACCAAGACAATGTAATAAATATATGTATCTATATTGTTGCCACAAAAATTGTGACTTTGGAAAAATATGGGTGACACGTGATGAGGCATCCAAGTTGGAAGGCACTTATCCAAATACTGGAGAACAACACTAGCATTTGACAGCTGGAACTGGACACTCCCAGACAAAACCACAGGGAAGCCAGTGCCAATATTGAAAGAGGAGTCGCCCCTTTTACCAGACCACATAAAGCTGGAACTTGGAATGGGAGAATCATGAACCAAGGCAAAGTTGAAATTGTCAGTTGAAAAAAAAAAAGAATAGAAAGCAAAAGAGCTGCCTGCCAGATGGATTTGGCCCTGTGTGGGATGGAGTCCCTCTGCCAAGCAGCTGTTTTACTTTTAGGCTGGCTAAAAAAGGTCCTGAAATCTAAATAAAAATGTAAGCTCAGATTTTGGGGCAGACCTTTTTCAGCTAGTCCCCAAGAACAAGCCAAGCTGGCAGCAGCTTGCAACTTTCTTTGCTGACTTCGCTGTTGACTTTCTGGGGAAGCCAGCAGTGAAGATTAAAAATGGCAATTACGTAATCATGGGTTGCAGAGCACTTAGCAACCCATTTTCAGTATGAACAGGTTGCCAAGAACCCAGATTGCCATTTGCCATTCTGTCTTAAGCCCAGTACTGTTCATAAATGATCTAAATAAGTAGATGTAACTAATCAAAACTCATTACAATTTACAGATGACATAAAGCTGGGTGGGGAGGAATGGCCACCACTTTGGAAGGAAGATTCAAGATTCCAAAGTATCTTGATAGACCCTATCTAACAAGATTCAGTTCAGTGGTGAGAACTGTAAGATCCGGCACTTAGGCAGGAAAAATCAAATGCATAGGTATAGAGTACTTGCTCAGTAATTGTGAAAAGGACATAGGAGTCCTAGTGAGCCAGCATTGTGCTGCAGTTGCCCCAAAAGCCAATGTTATGCCACATCAAGCGAAGGATAGCACTGAGTTCACAAGCGCCTGCTCACGACCAGCGAACCTTGTCAACGAAAGTGCAGCCCACCTCTGCTGTTAAGGTTATGTCTGGTCTAATGAAGACAAGGATTAGAAGTGACATGATACCTATCTTCTAATACTTATGGGGCTTTCATAAAGAAGATGGGATTGGCTTATTCTCCCAAAGCTCCTGAATACAAGACAAGAAGCAATGAATAGAAGTGTGTTAAAGAGAGATCCAACCTGGAACTAAGGAAAAATTTCCTGACCACAATGAAAAAGAATCACCTTGTGGCAAGATGGGTGCCAAACAAATTTAATAGATAAAAATAAAAAATAATCAGTGGAGCAGTTTGCCTCCCAGAGTTGTGGGTACTCCATCGTTGAAGGTTTTCAAGAAAAAAATGGACATTCATTTCTCTGGGATTGTATAAGGTCTCTCACCTTGGGTATGGGGTTGGATTAGAAGACCTGAAGGGTCCCTTCCCGCCCTATGATTCATGTTTCTATATGAAATCAATTAACTTTTTGCCAACCTCTTCAAGCATATGAATGGAGAAATATCTAAATACTTAGATATTTCTAGCTGAATTGGTGTCAAATATATAGGTTGAAGTTAGAAAATTGAAAAGCGTCATTGTAAAGCAAGTTTTGACCTGTAGAATATACGATCAGGATATAGCATCCATGAAAGAAACAGGCTTATTACACTTAAGGTGAAAGTGATTGTGAGGAGCAATGAAAAAAAAAGCAAGAGACTTTGTAATAACTGAAGGGTTTTTTTTTTTTTTAAATAAGATTGAGGTAGCCTTCTGAATCAGCTACTGTAGTAGCAAGAAAGGTGTAAGATGATTGAGAGTTTTTTTAAACAAGACAAAAAGATACAACATGGAAATATTCAAGGATAATCATAGGAAAGTCAACAAAAAAATAAAAATGGAAGAAGGTACACTACACCTAACTCTTTTTCATACAGTATAAAGTCTTGTAGAGTGATGAAAGATTTGCAGAGAGAGAACTGTTTATGAAATATCTCCATTAGACAATGCAATATGAACAGCAGTTGAGCAGCTGTTAAGTAGAAAAATGAAAAGGTACAAATGAAAAACCCACTGAATTGTTTAAAGCTGCAGAAGAGAAAGTTAACTGTATTAATAAATATGGAACAAGACTGGGTGGCCTTTGAAAATATTAGTGTCCATATCTATATGAAAGAAGCAATATCTAAAATTTGCTGCAAATGGTTGAGCCATTGCATTAATTCTTCATGCAAATAAAGTCTGATGAAGATG
The DNA here is from genome assembly GCA_023653725.1 of Bungarus multicinctus. Classification (NCBI taxonomy): domain Eukaryota; kingdom Metazoa; phylum Chordata; class Lepidosauria; order Squamata; family Elapidae; genus Bungarus; species Bungarus multicinctus. The sequence goes on from CM042836.1 coordinate 165,028,089, forward strand.
AATTGAAACAGTGAATAACATGAGAATATAAGGAAGAGTTTTACTTTTGTTTCATTGTCTATTCAATAAGACTTTTGTGTACATCAAGGCAAAATATGGAACATACTAAAGTTAATGTGTGGGCCAAAAGGAATTTGTTCCTCTATTTTCTGAGGATCCCTAAAGTAAATACGGAGTTTTTGTAAAGAGCTGAGTCTGGAGAAATTGATTGGTTCAAATTGGATAGATATATGAATATTCCTATATATCTTTTTAAAGTACAAAACATTTAAACTTTTGAGTTTCAACACAACACACCTTTACAGAAATCTTCATAGCTGACCAGCCTGGAAACCCCATAGTATGTATCACTGTCACCAAGCCTGGATATACTTTGACCAGTGCTGGGGAGAAAGTCGAGGAAAGTCTTCTCCTCACTCAAATGGCTCCTCACTTAAAGAGCATGTTATGGAGACAAACTGCATTGTCTCATTTTGGCATTTGACATAGCTTCCATTGAAGTAAATGTAACTGTCAACCTGAAAAATGACTTCAGTTGAAGCAATGCTAATTTCTGCTTTTATCAGATCCGTGTATCTGTCATTTCTTCAGAGGAAGAAGAAAAGGGGGGGGGGAACTGATAAAGAAATCCTTTCTTGATGTAACTTGAATATATTTAACCTTATATCGAATTTGCACACCCATACATGATACAATGGAGGGGGGAGAAGTCAGATGGCCAGAACCTAACACCTCGGAGCGGCACAGCCAGGAGATGAGAAGACCATAAAACTCCACAGTGAAATGCTCTGGGCAATCTCCAAAAACAGTCCATTCTAAAAAGGGGTGGGGGGGAAGTTAGGTACGTCTTGGGAAATGTACGTGAGAAAAAACCTTCCTAAAGGGGAAGGATCCCCTCCCAGAGGGGCTGGGAGGGGAATTAACATATTGGCTTTTGTTTCCCTAAATAAACATTGAGATGGGGGGGGGGGTTCTAAACTCCCTTATCTATCATTGTATGCCTGAGGGACCTCAGACGCTGCTTTGAATTTCTACATGAACTGTCTCATCTCAATAAAGGATTCCTTTTGATACGCTTGATTCTCAGAAGTTCATTCTTATTGTTTGAATGGGAAAAGTTCTGTACCTGACATAAAGCAACGTCTGCAATAGAGGTCAACCCGGAGAGGAATTTTTTTTTTTGAAAACAATTCACTCTACCAAGGGGACCCTGCAAGAGAAGAAAAAATGTCTGAATACAGCAAGGTGTAAGGGGGAGCCAAATGCTGGGGAGAAACGTCAACAATTACCCAGTCAGATACTGACTCGATGTGTCCCATCGAAGACAGCGAGGCTGCCTGCGAAACCTCCACCAAGCCCCAGTGATCTATAGGTGTAGGAAAGAGAGACACCTGGGATGGAAGAACCAGGGGAGTAACCCTCACCTGAGGAAATCATAAACCCATGTGGAAATTGGAGCTAGAGGTCCTATCGAATCAGGAAGAATGGGATGAGGAGCCACCGGCCGATGACCGAATGAGACGGTACATCAATCGCCTAGTGAGGGAAGCCCTGGAGAACCTCGACGTGGGGGATGCACAAAGACGACAATGCAGGAGAGCGAGGGAACCAGAAGGTGAGAGAACCCGAGCCGCCACCCCGGATTCAGTGGAGATTGAGCGGGAAGAGGGACAAGCTGAAGAACCAGCAGCCACACCAGGTACCCGACCCTTAAACACCCCGGATCAGGGAATTAACCCTGGCCAACCGAGAAACATACAATTACAGAGGAAGGTTCCGCCCTTGGGGGTAAAATTCGATGGAGACCCCCAGAAATTGGGATTTTTCCTGGCACAAGTGCTTACCTACATGCAAGAATATGGACAGGTTTTACCAACCCAAGGGTCCCGGGTGCGAATTGTCACCCTAGCTCTTGAAGGGGCGGCAGCCAGATGGATGGTAATGCTCCACAACGTCAATGCCCCAGAATTAAGAAACTTAGATCGTTTTATGATGGCCCTACGCCACTGTTTCGAGGACCCGCTTGCCGATAGAAAAGCCCGCGACCGCATCAGAGTCATGAAACAAGGCCGTCGCCCGGTAGCAGAATACACCAAGGAATTTCTTGACCTGGCCGGCTGGGTAGATTGGCCAGAGGATATCCTAGTCTGCTGGTTCAAAGATGGACTAAATGATAATCTATATGCTGCCTGCCTGGCCCGTGGGGCCCCAAACCTCTTGCATGAATGGTACATGATGGCAGAGGAGGCAGAGATAGACATGACTCGAAACCGGTACCGTGCCGGTAAGTTTTGGAAAAGATCCCCACCCCTGGGGAAACGGGAAGTTTTCAAACCCCAATCCACCATGACTCCAAGAATGTCTGGTTGTTTTAAGTGTGGAAAGGAGGGACACCGCGCAGCAGAATGCCACTCGAAGATTCCTGCCAGAAAGCTAGACCACCCATCAAGGAGGAAACCCGCAACATCCAGCCCTCGAGGGAAGGAGACTGGCCTGAGAGGCCGAGTAGATGTGGGATTCCGACCCCCCCCCCCAAACCTGAGGAAGAATCCCAAACGCTCCGAGGGGACCTGAGCCAGTCCGAAAGTGATCCAGAAGATGACCCGCTGGTAAACAATCCAATTGAACCAATCACCCTACCCCTGAGACTGTTTATCCCCAGCCAAGGGAAGGGGGAGGAAGTTACAGCGTTGCTGGACTCGGGATGCACTCGATGCCTAATCAACCCCCCTCTTGCAAATAAATTGGGAATCCAACTGAAAGAAATGGAAAATCCCATCGCTTTCTGCCAATTAGATGGAACTATAGCGGGGGGGGGGGGAGCCAGCCAGGTTTACCACAGAACTATTGAAAATAAGACTAGGAAACCACAGGGAGATGCTCACTTTCATTGTAGCCCCAGGAATGGAAGAGCCACTAGTCCTAGGTCTCACATGGCTACGGAAATGGAATCCAAAAATAAATTGGAGGACAGGAACCGTACAATTCCAGAGAGATGTAATATTTGCAAAAAGCTCAGAGGAAAGGATAAAGAATGGGAAAGAGAACAGAGAATCAGCCATGACCGGACAGTCTGCGGAACCCATTAACATCCCCAATGAGTACCAGGATCTGGCCCAAGCATTTAGTGAGGAAGCTTGTGATGAAATTGTTATGCAATTGATCAATGAAACCCTTCATGAATTTTTATTTAAAGGGGTTTTAGTGTATCTTGATATTTTAATCTACATGGAAACGATGGAAGAACACATCAAGCTACTCCGTGCAGTCCTCACAAAACTCTTAGACGCTAAACTATATGCAAAACTCTCCAAATGTGAGTTCCACCAAGAGAAAATTGACTATTTGGGGTATAGAATATCCCATGAGGGAATAGAGATGGACCCACAGAAAGTGAAAGCTGTATTGGACTGGGATCCACCCCACACGCAAACAATTGCAAAGTTTTCTGGGGTTTGCAAATTTTTATCGCCAATTCATTCCAGCTTTTGCAAACATCACCCTCCCTATCACGAACTTGCTAAAAACGAAGGCGGGGGAGAAATCCAAACCTAGGCAACCCCTCATCTGGACAATGGAATGCCAAGCAGCATTCGAGAAACTCAAACGTCTGTTCGCAGCAGAACCGGTCCTTAAGCACCCAGATCCCGAACAACCTTTTGTCATCCAAACAGACTCCAGTGATGTTGCAGTTGGGGCAGTCCTCCTCCAAAAGAATGGAAGTGGACAATTACAACCATGTGCTTATACGTCCAAGAAACTGACGGAAACCGAGCAAAGATGGGCCGTATGGGAGAAAGAGGCATATGCTGTGCGGAGGGCAATGCTCACATGGAGACATTTCCTGGAAGGAAATCAAATCTTGGTTTCTTGATTGCCATTCAAGGGGGAGGGGGGAGAGCATGGGGGGGGGGAGGACTCAGGAATTTGGTGCCTCAGCTGGCTAGCCAGAACTTCAACTAGCTGCATAACATCCTGCCAATGGACGTCTATTGAAGTTGAATGGTAACCTATACCTGGACTGATTGGCCCATGTGACCTGAGAGACAAAGCGGGGTGGGAAAGTCTAATTCTTTTAACTATCCCTAAGAATAGGGATAATTTAGAGCTAGCTTCACCTTTTAAGTGCAGATATAATGTACTCAACAAAGGATCTCTTGAACCTGAACAAAATGTCAGGCTCCTGACTTTACGGAATTCGTTACTCGGAACAGTGACAGTAACGTATCTTATATAGGCCTAAAAAGTGCTACCTGTTGAGAACAAAATATCAATGCTATATCCAATAAACCAACTTAAGGAGAACATGTCAGTATTCTGGGATCTATAACAGAAATTGTCTTTTGCCAAATTCCTCATTTCCATTGGTAGAAGGAACACTGAATTGAGCTTTACTGTGAGAATTTGCATGACAGAAATTAGTTTGTATTCTATACTGTATGCAATTACCTGTGAAGAAGAAAGCCATCAATATTTTATCCTTCAAAATTCCTCTTAATTACATTGAAGATCTTCTGCAAAGTTAATTGATAGGCATTGCTAAATAAATTGGCTATGATTTAGTTGTAATTTTTTTTAAAAAAAGAGAGATGTTACCAGCATGGAATAAACACTCTGCTTATATAGATTATGCTGTGATTCATTAGATCTAAATAATACAGTTACAGTGATCAAGTTTTTTTTATAGGTGATTGGATGGATGCAGTGAGAAAAATACAGATTAACTAAATTTCAGTCTTATTTTTCAAAATGATGGGACATATGTTAAAAAGAAAAGAAAAGAGATCTTCAAATGCCATTTGATTTATTTTGACAAATTCTAGGGGTTTCACAAATACTCATAACAATATTCCATGCAATTTTATTTATTTGTTTGTTGTTATAGCTATCCTGTCTCTATGCTTGCATTAAATTGTATGTTGAATGTTTGTATATAGGTAGTTATTTACATTTGTATTGCAAAATTAGTTGTATCTTGCAATGGGCACATGTCCTGTTTCACAAATACATTCTTGAAGATTTGTAGGAAGAAGACTCTTAAATTCTCCATTCTATTTCTCATTTAAAATGAAAAACAAACACCCCTGAAGGCATATTACAATCTTTGTCCAGGTGCTTCCATTGCTTTTTATTCAGCAGATAAAAGTTATGGCCCCATGTTTTATGATGGCAACAGCTTTCTTAGTCTAGGTTATTAATGGTCTCACTTCACAACTTCATTTGTCACCTATAATGTAATCTTATTGCATATAGCTAGAAAGATGAAGGCAATTTAATACTTTCAAGGAAAATACAAGTTCAAACAAACATCTTGGCAGGGATGATTCAAACAAATTAAGATTTATATTCAAATTGTGGCCCTTGAGCCCTTGGCAAATTGCCCATCTATTCCTTGATGTTAAGCAAAGAATTTACTTTTTAACACAAGGAAAATGATGATGTAATCAAAATCACTTGTATACATAGACAGGTCTATTCAGTTTTTGCTCTTCAGTAAATAAAGATCTATAGAATTATGGCTATATGGATTTGAAAACCTCATTCTACACCAGCTCCAGGTTTTGGGAGGCTCCTTTTGTCCTGACATGCAGTGTTATTCCATCATTCCTCTGATCCATCTCTGCTGATCTCAGTGAATAAATAAATGTCAAATAAAAGAGCAGGCAACAACAAGGAGAAGGAAGAGAAAGGACTCCATCCTGGAGTAGAAGGAAATTATTTAGGCCACTGAATCCAATTTCTTGCTCAGTGCAAGAATACAGATTAGAGCCTCTGCACAGACAACTGGCTAACCTTTCCTTGAAAAAGCATCCAGTCCAAGGAAAGTGACTATCTTTCCCACTGGAGATCTTAAGAAACTTTGCGAGAATCTCCCTTCTTGAGACTGAAATCCACTGATTTGTGCCCTGCTCTCGGGATCAGGGAAAATGGATTTTGAGTTTATAAGTGATACCTTTCCCAATACTTGAAGTACTTTCTGTCATAGTCTCTCAGCTGTCTTTTCTGACTGGAATACATGAGTGTTTTACAGATTTTTGTATGGTGCAAGATTTGGAATTGAAATCTGTTTCATAACTGAGATCAAATAATAATTCCAAATTATTTTGACAGACTGGAACACTGAACCAAATTCAGCAGGATAATATCCATTTTGAAAAGTGTTAACTTCTGCATCTAGGTAGGAAACACTAAAGAATAATATAGATTTAAGGAAGCATGGCTTCAGAGAAAGATCAGGTTTTCCTCCAAGTAATATAACTCAGCCACTCAAAAAAACCAATGAGAAGTCTTGGACTGTATTGACAGAAACATAGCATAAAGATCATGACACATAATACTTCCATATACTCTCATTAATCCACAGTTGAAAAATGTATGTCCAGTTCTGTGTGCCATACTTAAAATGAACATGCAGAGGCTGAAATGGGTTTAGAGAAGAGTAATCCAGATAAATGTAGTAGGTAAGATATTGAATTAATAATGCGAAGCTGGTTCTTAAACATTTAGCACCATTCCATTGAATACAAACATAATAAATAAATATCAAGGTGATAAGAGAGATGAAAGTTGCTCCTTTGAGGAACAATTAAAAGAGTTGGGCATATTTAGTTTGCTCAAGACAAGCAAGATGAAGATGAATCATGATGGGAACTGCAATTGTATCATCTATCCAAAGATGCTAATATAAATGCCATTTCTGCTCAGATTCTACTTGATTTTCCTTGTTTTAAAGATATTTCATATTCAAGTCATTCTGAAGATTAAAAAGGTAACTGACCTGCATCACTCCTCAGTGTTTCAGGACTGAAAACACAAAGTTCCTGTTTTCGTTATAGAGTTTTTTTACAGTATTATCAGTGCATCACACAGTGCATGGACCATTGGGTTGGTGAGATACAGATCAGTGGTATTGGTTTGTAACATACTGTCCAGATTAGAGTCCCTAGCTTGCATAGAATAGCATGAGAATATGAGAGGAGTAAACTGGGGCTTAATGGTGCATGTTGGCATACTGGTGAAAACATGACTGATATTGTATCTTTACCGTTAGCAGACAATGTGCTTGTGGCTTGTGGCACTGATATGACTAAGGTAATCTTATATGTATTATATAAGCTTTTGAACAATTAGTGGTCATTGTCAATGTTTGTTTGAAACCTTGAAGCCTGAATAGATTATCACTTAAGTAAGATTCAGCATTTAGCATTGCCAGAAAATCCAATGCAGTCCTAGGATGCATCTACAAAGGGATAGCATCAAAATCACACGAAGTGGTATTGAAGTGCAATACCAATTTGTATTGCATTGGTGAGATCACACTTGGAATACTGCATCCAATTCTAGTCACCATGATACAAGAAAGATGTTGGGACCATAGAAAGAGTGAAGAGAGGAACAACAAAGGTATTAAGAAGTGAGGAGTTAAACCATACTATGAATGTTTGGAGGAATTAGATATGTCTGATCTAACAAAGAGAAGAATTAGGAGTGCCATAATAGGAGTCTTCCAATACTTGAGGGTCTGTCATAGAGGAGAGGTAGTTGGCCTATTCTTCAAAGCATCTGACGTCTGGACAAGAAGTAACAGGTGGAACATTATTAAAGAGAGATCTGACCTTTAACTAATGAAAAAATTCCTGACAGAACAATTAATTATTGGAATGGCCTACCTCCCAAAATTATGGGTATTCCATCATTGCAGGTTTTCAAAAATAGGCTGGGCCATTTGCCTCTTCCTTGAGAAGGGGGTTGGACTAGAAGATTTCTAAATCTATTATTTTATATAATATGAATATTTCCTAAATCTCTCATAATGAACTAGTTGGGGATGCAGTGAAGCTATGAAGAGGCCATTTTATTATAATAGGAAATTATGAGATTTACAAATGTTCGCTTTTAAAGTTTTTATCTTAAATTTTCTTTGATCCTTAAACTTGTTTTATCACATTTGCATACTGTTTTCTTTTGTATAGCTTTAGTCTCTGAATTCCCTCAGTACTTTGATTTCGCAGTCAATTCTATTAGGAAGCAACAAATAAATGCATTTCAATCTTTTAAACTACAGTATTTGAAGAAAACTCTCTAAAAGAATATGAAACAGGAATTGCTCTATTTCCATTGACAAATGAAGAAAAAACAATAGGTTGTTCAGATTGGGTCCAATCTTAATTAAATATAAAGTAGATGTATTGGGAAAGTAACTTAATTATGACTAATTTAGTTTCTATTCATTTGCATATAACTTAATTCAACTCTATATTTCTATATTTCAGTTCTTTGCACTTATAAAACAACTTATAATAAGGATGTAAAATAGATGTACTTTTAACTAAAAGCATTTTTGATATATTTAATATCAAATGTTTTTACATTATTTGTTTTAATGCTTTTCTTTTATGTACAGCAGATAAAAAGCACATTGATGTTCTATCCCAGGGGTGTCAAACTCGCATCATCACCATGGCATCACGTGAAGTATGGGGATGTTTTTCCCATTCGCTAAACTGGGTAGAGGCGGGGCCAGCATGTGACGCATCTGGCCCGCGGTCTGCAAGTTTGACACCCCTGTTCTATCCTGACAGAGAACATAAATTAAAATGAGGATTTGTTTATGAAAAGATCTTGAAATAATTGACTGAAAGGATATGCATAGATGAAGATCAAGGTGCAATCTTGAGCAAAGGATTGCAGATAATGAAAAATCATTTCCAGAAAGATTAATTCCAACTGACTGTAACATAACACTTCTTAACAATAAAATCAGTTTGATAGTGGAACTATGGAGGGTGGGAGAAATTGACTTCATTGGATGTGCTAAGTTGAGATTAAGCAACCGAGGGTATCAAAAATGATTTGGATTCCTGCACTTTGCTTTGGATTCCAGCAAAGGGTGGCACTCAATAGCGTAAATGGCCCTTTTATGATTGTGTTACATTCTGATTTCCAAAGTGAAAAAGTCACATCAAAAGATGCATGAAATTCCATCTATGATGCTTCTTTTTTCAGTTATCTCTTTAGTACCACTCATGAATTTGCATGGACTTTCTGAGATTCTTTATTTTCAGAATTTACCTGCTGAATTCCAAATTCATATCCTGTTTTTAAAAACTTTAGGTTTTTTTTCCCAAGTTTTATTAAATTTTTATTTTTAAGTATACATCAGTATCAATACATGAACAGTGTGGCCCACGATCACCCGCGCGGCTGCACTCTGAACCAGCTGCAACCTCTGGAGACTCTTCAAGGGGAGCCCCATGTAGAGGGCATTGCAATAATCCAAGCGGGAGATAACGAGGGCGGAAGTGACTGTGCGAAGTGCGCCCAGATCCAGAAAGGGCCGCAACTGGTAGATCAGACGAATCTGATAAAAACGAGGGCGGAAGTGACTGTGCGAAGTGCGCCCAGATCCAGAAAGGGCCGCAACTGGTAGATCAGACGAATCTGATAAAAAGCCCCCCTGGCGACGGCTGCAATATGTTCTTCCAAGGCTGCAATATGTTCTTCCCCCTGGCGACGGCTGCAATATGTTCAGCCATTTTGGTACAAACATCAATAATGATAATCATAACAGTCATATTAATCACACTTATATAATTCTAGTATTAATATACATATTTTAGCATAGTTATTCAATATTTCAATGTTCCATTTTAATGCCAATGATATTATAAGCATACATGGTAATACCATCTTTCAACCTCTGATCTTTTCCATCAAATTATTACTTACATTCTGTTATATAAAAATTATACCTGCTAATATTTATTTATTTATTTATTTTTCATATTTCTATACCGCTCCCTCTCCCAAAAAGGGACTCGGGGCGGTGTACAGCCTAATAAACACATAAAATAAGTACAAGTTAAATAGAATTTAAAACTAGATTAAATACATATATCTGGCTGCATCCCGTCCAACTACAATTAAACATTTAAGATCCGGGATTGATAAAAAATTAAAAATATCAGATTAAAAATTAAAAACCCTCATTAAATTTAAAACCCCACAGACCCTTACTGGGCCAGGCCGGCCTGTTTAAAAAATAGGGTCTTAACTGCGCGCCGGAAGGTCAGGATGTCTGTCATGGCTTGTATCTCCGGGGGGAGATCATTCCACAGGGAGGGGGCTCCCACAGAGAAAGCCCGCACCCTCGGGGCTGCCAGCCGACAGCAATCAGGCGGCGGTACCCCAAGTAGGGCGACCCTGTGGGAGCGTACTGGGCGGCGGGAGGTTGTTGGTGGCAGCAGGCGGTCCCGTAAGTACCCAGGTCCCGAGCCATGGAGCACTTTAAATACCATCAGTACCACCTTGAATCGAATCCGGAAGGCCACAGGGAGCCAGTGCAGCCTGCGGAGAAGCGGTGTAACGTGGGAGCTCTGAGGGGCACCCACGATCACCCGCGCGGCTGCACTCTGAACCAGCTGCAACCTCCGGAGACTCTTCAAGGGGAGCCCCATGTAGAGGGCATTGCAATAATCCAAGCGGGAGATAACGAGGGCGGAAGTGACTGTGCGAAGTGCGCCCAGATCCAGAAAGGGCCGCAACTGGTAGATCAGACGAATCTGATAAAAAGCCCCCCTGGCGATGGCTGCAATATGTTCTTCCAAGGACAGCCGCACATCCAGGAGGACACCCAAATTGCGCGCCCTTTCCACAGGGGTCAATACCTCTCCCCCCACGGCCAGCGAAGGAACAAGCTGGCTGTATCTGGGTGCAGGAAACCACAGCCACTCGGTTTTGGTCGGGTTGAGACGAAGCCTGTTACGACCCATCCAACTCCGCACGGCCTCCAGGCACCGGGTCATCACTTCGACGGCTTCGTTGGGGTGGCCCGGGGTGGAGATGTACAGCTGAGTATCATCAGCGTACTGATGGAACTCCACCCTAAAGCCACGGATGATCTCACCCAGTGGCTTCACATAAATGTTGAACAGCAGGGGCGAGAGCACCGACCCCTGGGGCACCCCAACCTATATTTCCCTTGTTTCTTATTTCTACCTCTATTCTAGCTTCTAATCAGGTCACCATTGCTAATCCTAGTATTAATATTTATATTAAGACATAGTCCTTCATTGTCTGATTGTTCAAAGTCACAATACACCATTCAAGTACCTGTCATCCTATTTTTTAAACATATCTAATAATACCATCTTTCAACCTCCATTCCATCTAACTATTTCTTCATATAAAGGTGTGTATTATTATTTCTACCTATATTCAAATTTCTAATCAGGCCATCATTATATTGGGAATACACACACACACACACACACACACACACACATCCTTTCTATCCATTATCTCTTGTTTGTTTTAATCTCGTTTGTTTTAATACTACAATTCTTATTCATTTTTTGGCTTGCCTCCCATACTCCTTTCTTGGATCTTTGTCTCTATCAACATATGTATCTTCACCATTCACACTGAATATTTCTCCCATCTCTAGAGTATCCACCCAAACCCTTTCTCCTTATCTCCCTTTCAAAAAATACCTTCCCGGTTATCTGATTGCATTTTAAAATCTCTTAAAGTACGTTTCTCTTGGTTCATTTCATCAGTCATTATTGTCTTTATCATCTTCTTCTCATCTTCTTGCTTTGTTTGCTGATTTGTCCATTCTACCTTTTCTTCTATTCTTTCTGTTATCTCCTCTCTTTCCTAGACTATTTGATCTTCATTCATTATCAATTATAGCATATTTACTATTTTCCCATATATGCCTTGCATTAGGTTCTTTATCTCTCTGTGATTCTTTTGCATAATACCCCTAATGTTTTGAAACATCAATGCCATTTCTCTTGAAATCTCACTCATTTCCCCCTGATGGAGCATCTTGTCTTAATTTAATAAGTCCTGCTCTTACTCAAGGCCAAAAACAATACATTCCAGTCCAATGTTACTCCTCAGAAAGTTCAATAATCATAGTTCTTTACATCTCAGGATTATTAATAAATTTCATTTAAGTAGTCTAGTCAGCTTCCGCAAATCAAAAGTCACTTTACTTTACTTAAGACTTTTCCTTATTCTCACAATAGTCTCCAGTAATTTATTTATTTTTATTTAATTAAACTTTTATACCGCTCCCTCTCCCAAAAAGGGACTCGGGGCGGTGTACAGCCTACTAAAAACACATAATAAATACTCAATAAATACAATTAAAATAAATTAAACCAAATTGATCCGGCTGTCTAACCCAAAAATAGAGTTAAAAATTAAAAACTAATAAAACCCCGATTAAAATTAAGTTAAAAAACTAAAAATACAGTTACTGGGCCAGGCCAGCCTGTTGAAAAAATAGGGTTTTCACTGCGCGCCGGAAGGTCAGAATATCCGTCATAGCCCGTATCTCCGGGGGGAGATCATTCCAAAGGGAGGGGGCTCCCACAGAGAAAGCCCGAACCCTCGGGGCCGTCAACCGACAACGGCCGGGCGGCGGTACCCCAAGGAGGGCAACCCTGTGGGAGCGTACTGGGCGGCGGGAGGTTGATGATGGCAGCAGGCGGTCCCGTAAGTACCCAGGTCCCGAGCCATGGAGCACTTTAAATACTGTCAGTACCACCTTGAATCGAATCCGGAAGGCCACAGGAAGCCAGTGCAGCCTGCGGAGAAGCGGTGTAACATGGGAGCTCCGAGGAGCACCCACGATCACCCGCGCGGCTGCATTCTGGACCAGCTGCAGCCTCCGGAGACTCTTCAAGGGGAGCCCCATGTAGAGAGCATTGCAATAATCCAGGCGGGAGATGACGAGGGCGGAAGTGACTGTGCGAAGTGCGCCCAGATCCAGAAAGGGCCGCAACTGGTAAATCAGACGAATCTGATAGAAAGCCCCCCTGGCGACGGTTGCAATATGTTCTTCTAAAGACAGCCGTACGTCCAGGAGGACACCCAAGTTGCGCGCCCTTTCCACGGGGGTCAAGACCTCTCCCCCCACGGCCAGCGAAGGAACCAGCTGGCTGTATCTGGGCGCAGGAAACCACAGCCACTCGGTTTTGGTCGGGTTGAGACGAAGCCTGTTACGACCCATCCAACTCCGCACGGCCTCCAGGCATCGGGACATCACTTCGACGGCTTCGTTGGGGTGGCCCGGGGTGGAGATGTACAGCTGAGTATCGTCAGCGTACTGATGGAACTCCACCCCGAAGCCACGGATGACCTCACCCAGCGGCTTTACATAAATGTTGAACAGCAGGGGCGAGAGCACCGACCCCTGAGGCACCCCACATCGTAGGGGCCTTGGGGCCGATCTCTGCCCCCCCGTCAACACAAATTGCGAGCGGTCGGAGAGGAAGGAGGCGAACCACCGCAACACGGTGCCTCCCACCCCCAACCTCTCCAACCGCTGCAATAGGATACTGTGGTCGACAGTATCAAAAGCCGCTGAGAGATCTAACAGGACCAGGACAGAGGAACAACCCCTGTCCCGGGCCCTCCAGAGGTCATCCACCAACGCGACCAACGCCGTCTCCGTGCTGTGCCCGGGCCTGAAGCCCGATTGGAGGGGGTCAAGATAACTCGCTTCATCCAGGTACTGCGGGAACTGACGTGCCACCACACTCTCAACAACCTTCGCAACAAAGCGAAGGTTGGAGACAGGACGATAGTTAGATAACAATGCTGGGTCCAGGGACGGTTTCTTGAGGAGGGACCGCACCACCGCCTCTTTCAAGGCGGCAGGTAACAGCCCCTCTCTCAAGGAAGCGTTTATAATACCCTGGAACCAGCCTCGTGTCACCTCCCGAGTGGCCAAGACCAGCCAGGAGGGGCACGGGTCCAGCAAACAGGTGGTGGCATTCAGTCCCCCCAGTATCCTGTCCACGTCCTCCACAGTAACAGGATCGAACTCAACCCAATTGACCGCACCGATATCCACCCCCGCCCCCCCGCCCGGAGATGCCCAGTCGGAGTCCAGCTCGTCCCGGATCTGAGCGATTTTGTCCTGCAGAAACCTAGAAAACTCCTCAGCCCGTCCCTGCAAGGGGTCCTCCCGCGCTCCTACCTCCAGTAGAGAGCGGGTCACCCTAAACAGGGCGGCTGGGCAGTTTTCCGCGGACGCAATTAGGGTGGAGAGGTAAGATCTCCTCGCCATCCTTATCGCCACTAAATACGTCTTAATATAAGATCGTAATAGTGTTCGGTCGGACCCAGAGCGGCTGGCCCTCCAACTGCTCTCTAGGCGTCTTTTCCGATGCTTCATCTCCCTTAGCTCCTCAGAAAACCAAGGAGCCACTTGGGATCGGCATCGGGTCAGAGGCCGCAAGGGCACGACTCGGTCGAGGGCCCCAGCAGCCACCCTATCCCAGGTGGCGACCAAGCCCTCAACCGAGTCGTGTGTGTGAGCTTTGGGAAATGGCCCAAGCTCCATCAGGAACCTATCAGGATCCATCAGGCGCCTGGGGCGGAACCATTTTAATGGTCCCGCCTCCCTGCGGTCAGGGGGTGCGGAATGGAAGTCGAGCTTCAGGAGCGAGTGATCCGACCATGACAAGGGTTCTATGACTATATCCCCCATACCCAGATCACTCTGCCACTGATCAGAGACGAAAACCAGATCCAAGGTATGACCTCCCACGTGAGTAGAGTCCCGAATTAACTGGGTCAGGCCCATGGCCGTCATGGAAGCCATGAACTCTTGAGCAATCCCCGAGGTACCGCCAGCAGATGGCAGGTTGAAATCCCCCATGACCATAAGCCTGGGGGTCCCAACCGCCACGCCAGCTATGACCTCAAGGAGCTCAAGCAGGGCTGCTGCCGCATAGCAGGGAGCCAGGTATGCGACCAGCAAGCCCACCTGAACCTTGGGACCGAACTTCACGAAAAGGAGCTCACACCCGGTCGTCTGAGATACAGTGGCCTCCCTCGGACACAGATCCTCCTTAATAACTACCGCAACCCCCCCTCCCCTCCCCTGGGCCCTCGGCCGATGAAAAACCCGAAACCCGGCTGGGCACATCTCCACCAGAGGGACTCCCCCCTCCTGGCCCAGCCAGGTTTCGGTAACTCCCACCAGGTCCGCGCCCCCCTCACAAATCAAATCATGGATGAGAGGGGCTTTATTAACAACGGACCTGGCGTTACACAACATCAGCCTAAGGCCCAGGGCCCGATTGCTCAGACCCCCTGGGGAACGGGAGATGACAAGGGGGTCGGAGCGCGCCACAGCAAGCAAACAGCGAGGGCGCGCTCCCAACACAGAATATGGCCCCCTATAACTGCCAAATCTGCCCCTCCCGCTCACCGTAACAATAGATTTAATTCCACCCTCCCCGGTGACCCCCCCCCATCCTCAATACGGTCCTGTCCGGACTCTGACTCTCCCGGCCACGCCCAACCCCCGGCCTGGACCCAGCCTCCGGCGAGTTGTCCCCCAACTCCCGCCCGGGCCTTCCTAACCCCCTTAAAAACCTAACTAAAAATTTCTTAAGACACCCCTCCTTCCCGCACTTAAAACCCCACCATCTCTCCGGATCCCACAATCCGTCCTTGAGATGGGCCTCCGAGAGAGCAGAGGGCCATTGCTGAGATAGGGGGACATATCTCAGGGCCCAGAGATCATTTCTGGTATAAAATAGCGTCCCGGCCTGAGTCCTCTGATAAAAATGATGGAGATGATAAAAATGACCCCGACCAAGCTGAGAACTAGCCGGCCGGGGCCCGAGTCCAGGTTGAGGGCGTTCAGCGCACCGCCGATTGGACGAAGAGGAGGAGAATAACTTCAACCGCGGCAGCGGTCCTCCAGTCCCAGCTCCAACTCCAACGGCCGCCTGCCGGTCACGCCACGGGCTACCGGGACCAGCACCAGACCCAGAACCACACCATGGCCCTGGAGGTCGATGATCTTCCAGCCGCCTCGGTTCTGCCCGCAGCGTCCATCCTCTAGCCGCTCGAGTCGTGGCTCGTACACCAGCTTCGGCTGGGGCCCCTGCAAATACTTTTAATCATAAAGTAAATAGTTATAGTATAGTAAGTGTCACCACAGTCCATCAGATTAATGTTGTTTATTTCTTTTATCCAAAATTTTTCTAAACCTGTAGGGGTCTGGTATATTCCATTCGCTATTAGATGGCACCCTCAGTTGTTTCAAGTCTTATAGATTTAATTAATCCAAATTTATTTCAATTTATGGAGGCAAATGCCTCCATAATGCCTTTCCAAAACAACACTTGCTCAATTTAAAAGTCCAATTTTCTATGTTTTAAAAGGTCTTTAGCTTTTCTCCCCTTAGGTTTTTTCTTTCGGGTCTAGGATTGTTCTCTCTGTGGTTGTTCACTGCTTTGAGAAATAGTTCTAAGAGTCCCTTTTCCTGAATTTTCCTCTTTCTTTTTTTCTTTAAAGTTAGGATCTAAATAAAAAGGAATCTTCTCACCCAACTCCAATCACTGTTCATTTACACCGCTCCTGCACATTTCCACGATGGCTGCCTCTTCTCCTTGTTGTGGATGAGAGGGAAGAAGCCCTGAGTCCAGCAGGAGAGTTGCTGCTCTCTGCGATCTGCAGGGCACCCCTTTTTTCTTCACCACCCCTACAGGGTGGATTTAGCTCCTTTCAGAGCCCACTAACAGGGAGGACTCGGCATGGGAGTACCGAGATCCGCTCCTCACATCTGATAGCACCGTGATGTCAACCGGAAGTCCTCTAAAAACTTTAGTTTTATGGACCTAATGGCTGTGCACTTTTTTGTTTTAAATATGATATATCTCTTCTCCTCCAAAAATTACCAAAAAGCATGCAAAAGAACTAGGTTGTCTTGTCCTAATATGCAACTTTAGGTGACTTAAGTAGGGAAATTGCTGATTTTCCAGATGAGGAAAATATATAAACAGTTTCAGAGAAGATGATTTTTAAATTCCCTACCTACTCAAGTGTGGTAGAGTATTTTGTATGACGGGGATTGTCAGACAAATATTTTTTGCTTGGAATATTCATTTACATTTAGAAAATACTATCTACTCAGGAGATCTTTCTGGACTACAGTATGTTGAAATCTCAAACTCTTCTCTATTTTATTGCCAAAAAAAATGTTTAAGCTGCATGATTTAACAACACTGGATTTACCTGCATGAATGCAATCCATTTTAGAAATAATGTGAACACAGTATTTTCAGGATCTATATGCTTATGTTTTGTAGAAGTAATGCAGTGAAGTAAAAAAAAAAAGGTAAATGGATAAAGAAGAGAATAGGTTTATATGTTTGTTTTTAGTTATAATATCAAGTGACCATTGGTAATGGTGTCAGCAGTACTGATTTAACATAATAACAAAAAACTTTTCCCACCCCACAGTAGGTAAACCTCATAAATGTAACTACTGTGGACGAAGCTACAAACAGCGCAGTTCTTTGGAGGAACACAAGGAACGCTGTCACAATTACCTTCAAAATGTCACCATAGAGGCCACGGGGCAAGTGATAAGTCATCATGGTGAGTGAAAATGTTGCAGATGTTTCTCTTGCTCCTAACTTGCAATATAACAAGAATGGAACAAATATGTATAATGTTGCATTATAAAATTATAGTTATAGTTTACTAAATTTATATAATTGTATAAACCCTCAACTTTTACAGAGGAATAGCCTAACATCTTCAGAATGTTTTGCTGGAGGAAGCAAATGGTGGTTTTTAATTTTGATCCATATGCAAACAAACTGGCCACCAGTTCTGTTGTTAACTTGGAGCAGGCAGGGGTCTCCCATGCTTTCTCCCTACCCCCTACCTCCACTCCACTAAGGAAAAAAAAAGAGAATACAAAGAATTTGGCCACAGGTGATTGATCTCCAAGATGGGAAGGTTTCTGCTAGTTAGAAGGATGACTTTGTTAATTTCCTTAACTTGAAAGACTGTAAAATGGTATTAATGAATATTAGCATATGATTTTGTTTTAATTAATGGATCATCTTGTACACATAATATTTATGTATCATCAGTTGTTAAACCTGACAACAGATATTTGTTACAATGGTATGCTTTTTCCCATTAATTTCCACAAATACAGATTTTTCAAGTTCTTGATAAGATACTGCTATAGCAGATATGGTGGGGACACTATGCTATTCAGATGGAGCATTATAAAGTGCATCAGATTAATGATGTTGGCAGTTATTGAAAAATATTCTGCAGTGAAGCACATGCAGGTCAATTTTTAAAAGCAAATTAAAAATATCATTACAAATATCATTCAATGTAAATTTTAAAAATATGAGCACAAGAGATACTAACAACTATTTATTTACACTGCCTAGTACCGTGATGGCAAACCTATGGCAAGTATGCCAGAAGTGGCATGCAGAGCCATCTCTCTGGGCACACCAGCCGTCGCCCATTGTTCTTCCAGGTTCATGTGCTGGCCAGCTGTTCTTCATCTGCGCATGCACGTTAGAAACTGGAAGACCAGGTGACCAGCATGCATGCTCATGCCGAGAAGGTGACCTTCCAGTTTCCAGCGCTCCCAAGTGCGTGTGCCGGGGAGCTGCTCTTCCAATTTCCGGTGCATGTGCATGCATGCATGCACGCTCCCGTTTTGTCACGAAAAGGTTCACCACCACTGGCTTAGTATAATGTAATCTAGTAAGCCTTCTGTGGACATTCTCATTAGTCTATCTATATGTAATCTGTTAAAAGAGGAATAGGTAACTCACTTTCCAGAAGGCCATTGTATGACATAGAATTACAATTGTGGAGCTTTTTCTTTCACATTTATAAGGGCATAGAATGCAAAGGAGGTTTTTAGCGGGCACATTGCTCCCATTCTTATCCTTAATTCTGAAAAACAACACCACCAAACAGAAAATCCATAGAAGAAAACCAGCCATTTTCTTTGGAAATGCAGTTTTGGGAACTGCAAATAGAGACCAAATGCAGCTATTAACTGCGTGTTCCACCCAGTCAACCTGAAGAACAGGTATCTTACCCAGCACATTTTTTTCCCATCTATATAGCCAGTACACTACTGTAATGCCCAGAGTGATCTATAATCTATATTCCTCTTGTATAAGAGGAAGCAATGAGTTCACCAATGCCACTATCAAGTCTCAAGTATCACTTGTTGCTTGTCACATTATTCAAACAGGTATTTCCTTTCTTTGGAGCTATAGGACTCTCCAGGGAAAGAGAGACCTTCTCCCCTTGATTCATACAAGCTTTAAAAAGGTGAAAGAGCTTTCCTTAGTATGAGAGAAAACTAGAAGGAACCATTCATGGCCTCTATTTGAACATAACGCTGAATCATTTCAGACCTTTTTTGTGATATATAGTTTGGCAAACTTTGTCAATGTCTTTGTAAATTATAAGGAAAAAGAGAAAGGCAGTACTTTGCCAATTTGGACATCCCTACAAAACTGTACAGTTAACAAAAAGAAAGAAAGAGAGACGAAATCTGCATGCAAGAGGGAATGAAGACTGCAGTTGCTTTTCCAGACTATAGCCTCATTTTTGACCTGAGCCATTGCAGTAAATGTTTTAGCATATCAATCCACTCTCTCTGCCTTTTGATCTTCTTCAGTCATGCAGCAGATTTGGAAGCAGATGACTGGTCCGCTGCATTGTCAGAAAAGAAATCTCTCTCTCTCTCTCTCTCTCTCTCTCTCACACACACACACACACACACACACACAAACCTCTTTTTTTTGCATCATCATCTAAAAGAATAGGAACCATTTGTGACCAGGAACATGTAGTCAGGAATATGAATGACTTAGGTCTGGGCTGGTCAATGGCCGATATACAATGTCTGACCAAGTCAGGTCATCTGGGCTTATCATAATGCTACTTTGATTTTGATGAATGAGCAGGAGACATGTTTTTTTTGCCTAGCATTTGACTCTTTCTGCTTCCTGTATTGTATTTTCTGGGTTTCAGAGTACTATCAATATGGCTTCTATGCTTCTAGAATATGTGCCTGCATCTAGAGTTAATTTATAAAACAAGAAATTAAATATATTTGGAAGTCATACTTTTGAAAGTTTTACTCTTTTGTTTTTGATGTATGAGAAATAGTTCCATTTTGGTGGTGGTTTTGGCAAACTCAGAGGCATTAGATGTATATTGTCTGACAAGTTATTGGCTTCTCTCTTGCCAAGATTTCTAGTCAAACCCTTTTCATCGTGGCTTTTTAGTTATTCAGAGAACTACTTCTCTGAAAAGGCTTGTGTCTGGATGTGTTTTCTATTTTTTTATAGGCTATTTATTGTGTCAATTACAAGTAACACGTTTCTTCAATTGTTTATTTAAAGTTATTTAAGGTTATTCTGTGTTATTTTTAAACATTGGAGGGGAGACTTGGTGCATGAAAGAACAAGGCTTATTTGAATAAATATTTAAACAATACAAAACAATATAATCCTCAGGAACAGTGTCCCATCACTTCAAACTTCTGTTCCAGTTATACTTGCCTGAGTTACTCTGCTGGCTGACCCAGTTTTGATTTGGACTATGGTACTGGAGCAGTACTCAGTACTCTCCATTCCAAGAAATTATTGAGTGAGATAATTTAAATACTGAGATCAGGGTAGGTGAGTGAAGTGTGACAAATATTTCAAAATTCTTTCTGGACAAACATAGCTATGGTATGTCTTTGTAACCGATGAAAAGTCTATGATGAAAAGAACCTGAAGATCCCATATTGTGAAAAGCTATTGAAATACTTACATACTAGGGTGATAATGTCATTTTCTGTGTGTCTACTGTTTTATTTAATTATTCTTTAAGAGAACTTTCACAACAAATAGCATATGAATTGTGGGACGTTATCTGCAAAGAATAGATGCAAAATTAAAAAGCTAAAAGGGAGGTCCCATGGATACTTTCTTCATTAAGCATAAGCCCTGTTGAATATAGGGTACCTGTTTTCAAGCCATTATTTTGAAGACAAAAAATTATACAAAGATCAAATAGTAGTTGATATCTCAATAGTTTTGACTTAAAGTTCATGATTACAAGGACAAATATTTATAATCAATATTTAACACCCATTTTTCAGTCCTTTTGAAACATGAAGACATGAATTCTAGTTTGTGCTACTATTTACCGGCAATTGGATTCCCATAGAAAATGAAAATTTATTATGTGTGTCTCAGAAAAAGATTCCTGAACAAATGGTAACAGGGAAATAATTGACATAGCAAATCTTCTTTCTTGGTAGCTTATTTATAAAATAGATATAAATTAATTATCAGTTGTGTCATTTCTGTGAACTGGAGGTTTTTACTAGAATGTTTTACTATTAAAGAGGACACCACCACCACCATCGCCATCAAGCTACAGACACATATTGTAGGTTTATTTTAAATCAGCATATTTCAGTCACACATATGTAGGACATTCATAAAATTTTGATTTAAAAAAATGAGAGCTCAATGAGATATGCCTTCAGAAAAAAGAAAAACCATAGAAACAGAACAAAATGTTACAGGGCTCAGCAGCCACTGTACTCCCAGGCCTGGGAAAATGACCAATTTTTCAACACCTTCTGGACCATCATCAGGGTGGAAGCAAAATAGGTCTGTGAGGGATGAGAATTAGGAGTTCTACTATGCTCTCTGTCAGGTTTTATGGGAGAAGAAAAATTGTAAGAGATAGGCAGTCCCTCAAATAATCAGGCTGCCTGTCATGAAAGTTGTAGGTTGTATGACATATGTTCAGAGGTGGTATTTAGCAGGTTCTGACTAGTTCTAGAGAACTGATAGTGGAGATTTTGAGTAGTTCAGAGAACTGGTGGTAACCTTCCCCCAGGAGTGGGGAGGGAATGGAGATTTTGAGTATCCTTCCCTCAGGAGTGGGGTGGTAATGGAGATTTTGCAGTATCCTTCCCCTGCCACTCTCACCAACCCACACCCACAGAACCAGTAATAAACATTTTTGAATCCCACCACTGCAAAGCTAATTAGTAACCGGTGCAGCTCATGAAGCAGTGATGTTACATGGGCATTCCTTGGGCTTATGAAAAATAGGCTTACCATTATTTTTTCTTACTGACCATACTGTCACATTTGAGAGCAGCAGCTGTTTCCAGGTATTTGAAAAAGGGCGTTAGTATTTACCTGATACGCCCGTTCTCGGTGAGTTGTGACGAGCATCCGTAGGTTGGGAAGTTCTTAGTCTCCTGCACGATAGGCTGAGCTTAATTAATAGGACGCTGTGGCTCCTCCCCCATCTGCTGCCCAGTGTCTCCAGTTTTTGACGAAGACGAGGAGATGAAACCCCGCCCATAGGAAGGTCAGACTAATTGAAATGAGAAGTCAACAACAACCATATCGTTAGTCGGAGCAGGAACAAACAGACGGACATTGGGAGGGGACAGATACTCGTCACAGCTCACCGAGAACGGGCGTATCAGGTAAGTACCAACGCCCTTTCTCCATTGAGCTGCTCCGAGCATCCGTAGGTTGGGACATACCAAAGCTTGGCTGTCCTATGGAAGGGAGTCCGTCTGATTTGGAACTCCCTCTCTGTCAGAATGGACTTGTTGCAACACCCTCCTGCCAAAGGAGGCCTCAACGGAGGCAAATGTATCAATTTTGTAATGCCTAATAAAAGGCGATGGAGAAGCCCATGTAGCCGCCCTACAAATTTCAGTAATAGGAGCCTGCGTGGCCCACGCTGCCGAAGTTGCCGCACTCCTAATGGAATGTGCGGTGATACCTTTCGGCACCTGTAATGAACTAGATTCATACGCCTTGGCGATCGTGGCTCTCAACCATCTGCTAATAGTCGATGGTGATACCTTGAGTGGAGGGTTGAAAAGACACAAACAAAGCCTCCGTCTTTTGGAAGGAAGCCGTCCGGTGAATGTATATGCGGACGGCCCTGCGGACGTCCAATCAGTGCCATTGTTGCTCCAGGCCCCGAGAAGGGTTGGGACAGAAATTCAGGAGAATTAGCTCCTGTGCTCTATGAAAAGCTGAGTTTACTTTAGGAGTGAACGTCGGATCAGGTCGAAGCACCACTCTGTCCGCATGGAAAATACAGAGGTCCTTACAGACCGACAAAGCTGCTATTTCTGAAATGCATCTGGCTGATGTGACTGCTACTAGAAATACCTTGTAGGTGAGAAAGCAGAGGCTTGTCATTCTCAGGGGCTCAAATGGGCTGCCAGTGAGAGCGGACAGTACCTTATTGAGATCCCAGGTGGGATAGCGGTGGATCGCGGGAGGGTGTAGATTCATTGCGCCCTTCAGGAAACTCTTTATCCTTAGGTGATGAGAAATAGATGAAAAACCAGCCCATCTCACCACTGAAGCAATAGCCGCCACTTGTCTCCTCAAAGTGTTTGAGGAAAGCCCCCTATCTAGGCCGTCCTGCAGAAATTCCAAAACCTGTGCTGGTGACGCCGAGCACGGATCTATCTTGAGTTTGGTGCACCATTTATAGAAAATGGTCCATGTAGCATTGTATATGCGATTTGTGGAAGGGCGTCTGGCCGCTTGAATGGTAGCGATCACTCGGTCACAAAAATTCTCTTGAATCAGATGATTCCGCTCAACCTCCAGGCGGTTAGTTGTAGCCATTGAGGTTCGAGGTGCTGGATCGGTCCCTGTGTAAGGTGAACCTTCCGAGGTGGGATTCTCCAAGGTTCGGCTACGGACAGTTTCTTGAGGTCCACAAACCACATTCTCCTGGGCCAGTGTGGAGCCAGCAAGATCAACTCCGATCTCTCTTCCAACAACTTGCGGATTACCTTGGGTATCAGAGGAATAGGTGGAAATGCGTAAAGAAGACCCTGGGGCCACCGACAATGGAGGGCGTCAAAGTTCTCCACCCCTTGAGTTGGATACCTCGAAATGAACCTGGCAAGCTGTGCATTTTGGGGGGAGGCGAAGAGATCCACAAGCGGGGGGGGGCCAAACCTGCAAACTATTTCCTGGAATAGATCCGGATGCAGGCGCCACTCTGACTGGTCGACCGTGGCCCTGCTCAGCCAGTCGGCTGTTGTGTTTGCCGTCCCAGAAATGTGTTCCGCTACGATGGAGCTCAAATTTCTTTCCACCCAACGGAACAACCTCTCTGATTCTGTCATGAGCTGTTTCGAACATGTACCCCCTTGCCTGTTGATGTGGGCCTTGGTTGTGACATTGTCCGTGAGAATGAGAATATGACCCATGCACATGTGACGGAGAAAGTTGCGAAGGGCTAAATGAACTGCCCTGAGCTCCAACCAGTTGATGTTGTGTAATTGGTCAGGTACTGACCAAAGTTCTTGAGTCGAAACGTTCTGGAAGTGCGTGCCCCAACCTGACAGGCTGGCATCTGTAGCCTGTGGGGTTCTTTCAGAAGAAAACCTTTGTTGATTGTTGGAACGGTCCACCAATAAAGAGAGAGACGAACACTTGTTGGGACCAGCACCTTGACTCTGGAATTGCTTCGCCCTGATCTTTGGTAAGGAAGTAAAAACCATTGTAGCGATCTGGTATGGAACCGAGCCCAAGGAATAATAGAGATGGAGGAAATCATTTTTCCTAATAGCTTGGACAAATCTGCAAGGGGAACTCGTTTCTGTGTTGTGACATTCTGAGCTAAGGACCTGATGCTTTCCAGCCTCTCAGGAGAAAGGAAAACTCGCCCCTGCACTGTGTCAATTATGGTGCCTAAGTGGGGTAATCAAGTAGAAGGAACCAAATGGCTCTTTGCCCAATTGATTGAAAAACCTTGCTATTGGAGAACCTGAAGTGTTAGTTGCAAATCCAATTCAGCCTGTTCAACGGAAGAAGATAATAGTAAAATATCATCCAGATAGCAATGTAGCCGGACGGAGAGACTCCGTAAGTGAGCGGCCACAACTGCCAAGACCTTTGTGAAGGCCCTTGGGGCGGATGATAAACCAAAAGGTAAGGCTACGTACTCAAAATGCCTGTTATTATAACAAAACCTGAGAAATTTGAAGTGAGAGGGCCGAATTGGAATGTGGAGGTATGCTTCTGTCAAGTCTATGGAAGATAAAAAGTCTTCTTCCCTTACGCCAAGAAGAATGGACTGCAACGTGTTCATCTGAAATTTATGATAAACCAAGGAACGGTTTAATCACTTTAGGTCTAGTATGGCCCTCCATCCCCCCGAGCTCTTGGGAACGACAAAAAGAAGGGAGTAAAATCCCTGGCCTCACTGTTCTGTAGGAACAGGTTGAATGGCTTTGATTTCAAGAAGATGAGTAATTGCCGTCTCCATAAGGTTCCTTTTAATAGGATCTCTGGAGATAGGGCATCTCATAAAAAAATTTGGGGGGGTGGAGGAGAATTCCAGTGCCAGGCCAAATCTAACCGTATCACGGACCCAGGAATCCGATGTAATGGAATCCCAGCTATCTGCAAACCCTTTCAATTGACCTCCAATGGAAAGTGATTGACTGCAGCTATCTTGGACGCCTGAACCCTTTTCCTCCCGGGCCCCTGAAGAATCTCCTCCCCTGTCCTCCACAGCGGGATCTATCCCCGAACTCGGGCCCCTCTGGCTGTCGGCCCTCCTTAAAGTCAGAGGCCCTCTGGAACCTATTGGCGAACGATCCCCTGTAGAAGGGACGAAAGGAACTCTCCAAAAGGGCTGAAAGGGTCTTGGGTCAGAGCGACGGAGAAAGGAGGGGAGAATCTACCTTTTATTCCTTGTTTCAATCAACAAGGGATCCAAAGCAGCGCCAAACAGCTTATTTCCTGAAATTGGGGAAGATGCTAGCTTCCACTTGTTTTTGGAATCTGCCTGCCAATTCTTGAGCCATAGCAACCGACAGGCTGCCGTCTGGGAGGCCATGGCTCGAGCCGAGAATTTTACTGAATTGAAGGTGGCATCAGCAGAGAACTCTGCGGCCGCCATTAACTTGGCAATATCCTGATGGGCTCTGAGATTGGAGCTGGGAATAGTGTCCTTCAGATAGCGAAGCTATCTGAGGGAAGTTCTGGTAAAAAAGGATGCAGCGGTAGCCGCCCTAATCGCCCAAACATCTGAGAGATGAGCCCTCCTAAGTGTGATTTAGATTTTTTTGTCCTCAGCTCTGAAGGCATCCTCTGATTCCATGGGAACAGAGAAGGGGGAAGCCAAGGAAATGATGGGATCATCCACCGCTTGGAGTGGTGAGATGGTCTGAAAATTCTGGGTCTAAATTGAAAATTTTTTTGTCAAAATTTGTGGGTGGAGGATGTGTTGAGGCAGAGGACCATTGTTTCTGGAGTAAATCGGAAAACATTTTGGGAACAGGAATAACCTCAACTTCAGTGGCAGGTTGCGAAAAAATGAGGTCGTCCACCTGCTCTTGAGGGTCCTGGAGCTGGGTAGGAGAAGGTTTTTCAAGCCGAGCTGTGGCTCTTGCCTTATAAAGAAGGGATTTAAAGAGTTGGGGATGAAAAAGTCCCGTGAAGGAAGGCTGGTCGGGGCGGACCTCTTCATCATCTGACATACCCCCTCCTGGGGGTTCAGCGTCCAGTGGAAGGTTACTATCTTGCATGGAAACTTGAGTCTAAAGGGTCCAAATTGAGGTCGTCATAACCCTCAGCAACAGGAGGAACATTTATTATTTATTTATTTTATTTTATCATATTTTTATACCGCTCCCTCTCCCAAAAAAGGGACTCGGGGCGGTGTACAGCCTACTAAAAACACATAAATACATTATAAATACAGTTAAAAATATATTAAACGCGATTGTTCCGGCTGTGTCCCATCAAAACCAAATACAACAATATAAAATCAGGGATCTAGATAAAAATTAATTACTAAAACCGAACTAGTTTAAAACCAGAACCCATTTACTCGGCCAGGCCAGCCTGCCTAAAAAGTAGGGTTTTAACTGCGCGCCGGAAGGTCAGGATATCCGTCATAGCTCGTATCTCCGGGGGGAGATCATTCCATAGGGAGGGAGCTCCCACAGAGAAAGCCCGAACTCTCGGGGCCGTCAGCTGACAGCGGCCGGGCGGCGGTACCCCAAGGAGGGCAACCCTGTGGGAGCGTACTGGGCGGCGGGAGGTTGATGATGGCAACAGGCGGTCCCGTAAGTACCCAGGTCCCGAGCCATGGAGCACTTTAAATACCATCAGTACCACCTTGAATCGAATCCGGAAGGCCACAGGAAGCCAATGCAGCCTGCGGAGAAGCGGTGTAACGTGGGAGCTCCGAGGGGCACCCACGATCACCCGCGCGGCTGCATTCTGGACCAACTGCAACCTCCGGAGACTCTTCAAGGGGAGCCCCATGTAAAGAACATTGCAATAATCCAGGCGGGAGATAACGAGGGCGGAACATGAGATACTAAGGAAGGCCCCGTTGGAGAAAGTACCTGCGGGTACTGAAAATTCTGACCTATCTAAGGATCGGACTGATTGGTTGTCACAGTCTGACAGCATTACCTGTCTGGTCCTGTCGGATTGATGAAGTCTGGCTGCAATACCCCTGCTAATCGCCAGTTCCATCCAGGGCCTCAGCGCTTGAGGGACTTCTTCTGGGAGAACCTCTTGTTGTCTTAAACCAGCTGCTGTCGGTGTAAACGTAGCTTCTGGAGCACTCCTGGGCTGGTTAGAAGTACTGGGTCTCATGAAGCTAGATGGACGAGATGGCAAAGACAAGTCTAGCGGTGCATGAGTATCCTGAACCTGCATTCGAGGGGATGAATTGCGTGGTAGAGAGACTCTCTCTCTCTCCCTAGTGTGTCTGGCAATCTGCCTCTCTAATGCTTTCTGGCGCCTGGAGGCGTCTTTATTTGCGGCCTTTGAAGGTTTACTGGGCTTTTGGGATCTGTCTTTGGTCCTAAGATTGCCCCCCCCCCCTTGCTTGCCATTGCAACAAAAAAACAGTAGAACTGAGTAGAGTAGGTCAGTAAATTTATATCTATATATATATATATACAAGGATATAGAGATGTAGTAATTTTATATATATATATATATGCATATATATATATATATATATATATATATATATATATATATATATATATATATATATATATATATATATATATACTTTGTATTACAACACCCTGTTAAGCCCCAATTAAGGGAGAAAGCATACTGCTTTCTTTTCTGTCTTTCGGCTCATCACCAGAGACCATACCGACAGAAAGCTATTTGTTTCGTTGCCTTTAGTTTACATGTGTGTAAGGTTTTTAAGCTGATAATTATCAGCTTAAAAACCTTACACACACACACACATATATATATATATATATATATATATATATATATATATATACACACACACATACAGAAGACCGTATTGTCAGAGGACACAGCCAGGTTCCTGCAGCCGCACGGTGACAGGTAACCCGCAATTAACCTCTCCCCTTTATTTATTTTTTGGGTATTATTATGATTATGATTATTATTTTATTTTGTTTGATTATTATTATTATTATTTATTAAATTTATAAGAATTATATACAAGTCAAATTAGAAAACTCCACCTGTCAAGGATTTAATATAAATTTTGTCAACAGATATCCCACAGGCCTCGGGCCTTGGTAATCAAATTATGTTGAGGCAACCATAAGTTTGCAAGAACTCAACCAGAGCGAGAGAAGAGAAGAGGCTGCAGACAATATCCTCCTTTACTCGGGGGGAAAAATTCCTCAGCAGTCTGCAAAACAAGGTGGAGAGGCCTCACGAGACACGCAGTGAGGCCAGTAGCAGGGGAAATGCGCGCACAACAATGGCGGACTGTCCCCAACGTTTTTATGGCACAGAGTCAATTGGCACCAAAAATAACGGCTACAGAGTCGGGCTGCTGCAGTGCCAAATGGGGGGGAGGAACGGCTTCAGCGCCCCCACTCCTGCGTTCTGGGGAGGAATTGAGACCACCGCTGCCCAGTTCTGTTGAATGGCAAGGAAGGGAGAAGGAAATGTTGCGAACAAACTGCTGAGCGTTGGGAGACCTGCGTTATCAATGTGATCTCCACAGAGCGCTGGAGACGCTCCTCGATCGCTCCGACTGCAATTTAGAGATTGCAGTTGGCTAGGGTACAAAGAGGGCGATTTTTGGCCAAATTAGAGAAAAAACCCCTCCAAGGATTACAAGAGTCACCTCAGTCGTCCTGCTCCGAGCAAGGAAGCTGCCTACCGTCACGAGGCTGAGCAAAAAACTGGGGACACTGGGCAGCAGACGGGGGAGGAGCCACAGCGTCCTATTAATTAAGCTCAGCCTATCGTGCAGGAGACTTAAGCACTTCCCAACCTACGGATGCTCAGAGCAGCTCAATGGAGAATCCCCACACAGAGCATATGGCCATAATCCAATTCATATAATGGAATGCTCCATCATATGCAAATATCTGCAGAAAGTGAGCTGACATGGGCAGCAGCATCTCAGGGGCCGGCCATCTGTTTAATTCATTTTCATGCTTCTTCAGAGAAAACAAGTGGTAGCACCAATGAATATGATAATGGCTTGGAAGTGTAATAGTTGAAGCAGAAGAAAAAGTGTACACTTAAGCTTACAGTGCTCGAGATAATAATTTTAATATAAAGTCAACATTGCCTGTATATGTTGGGGGTACCAAATTACATTGACTGATGTATTCTGCCCTATTTTCCCATCTATCTTCTATCTGCTTTAGTATTGCAGAAACTCCATTAAAAAGGAAATAGCAAGAATGCAGCACTTTCTCTTTGCAAATGTGGATAGAAAATGTATGATCGAAACTCAGGAAGAGGAGTTGTTCCTGCGGAAGGCAGATTGTATTTTAGAGACATCCCTCTTTTTTTTGCTCTTATTTCTGCTTTCAGAACCCTTCTGTCTCTTTTAAGGCAAGTCCAGTCAGGAATCATGCATTGTGCAATCTAGACTTTTCTAGCCTGACATTGGTTGTGAAGCTGAGTTAATTGGTAAGGTACAGCAGTAAAAGTTAGGTTTAAATTGATGGGACTATAATTTAATTTTTAATTTTGTATATTTGGATTGTGGCTTTGCTTCAAATCCTATACTCATGTGCAAGTATTTGTGATGGATTATTAAAAGTGGAATAGCTGAAATCATAAAAATGAAGTCAGCAAATTTCTACTCTTATGAAATTGTTATGATTTGTGAAATAAACTAGACTGGGCTGTCAGATTAGAGCTAAAAACACTCAAGATTTGGGCACTCTAAAGTAAAACCAGTGGAATACAGACTGATCCACAGTCATATTAACTTGGTTAGTTGCACTCTTCTTGTCCTGTCCAGTTGGCATTCTTTAAAAAAGAATCTCCAAAATGTTTAGAATTCTTGATTATTCTTGAAATACTAGATATTTAAACAGGAATTGAAGACTGGCCAGAGACTTGCTATACTTCTCTTAACGGCTACATATCTATGAGCCATGGTGGGAAAGAGAAAATGCAAAAGAGTTGTGGGGATTTAAGATTAATTTCTTACTCAGCCAATTCCATTTAGAAGTTTATATATTCTTTGAGTGTATAAAATTAAATATAAATTAAAGTTATTTTCCATACTATTACTTTATGTGCAAATCATGCTTCTGCTGCTATTGGCTTAGCCCAGGGGTCTTCAAACTTGGCAAGTTTAAGACTTGTGGACTTCAACTCCCAGAATTCCTGAGCTAACATGACTGGAGGAGGAATTTTGGGAGTTGAAGTCCACAAGTCTTAAAGCTGTCGAGTTTGAACACCCCTGGCTTAGCCCAAGAATTTGGGATGCTAACAAATTCAGTTCCCTAACTAGTCTATCCCAAAGCTTACAATTAACAATTCTAACTCCTTAAATTCAATATGAATAATCTGTCTGATTTAGGAAAGCCAGTTTGTTAAAGTGGTAGTAACTGAGAGACTGAGTTCTCCCAGTAGGGAGAAGCCAGCTGTGTGACCTCAGGCCAGTCATTCATGTTCATCCCTAAGAAGGGCAAACCACTGTTTCCCAAGAAAGCTGCAGGGAGTAGTTCAGGCAATCGTCATGAGACAAGAAGTGATTTGAAGGTCCCCCCCCCCAAGAAGTACAATGTTCCATTGTCAGATTAAAATAGTTATTATTCATGAATAGATTTGTATAAAATTAAAAAAGCAACTGTGTTGTTGTTTCTTCAATCAGAACAGCAATGAGAGTAGGGAGAGATACTGTATGTTAACCGATTTTGCTTTATCACTATTCTGCTATTCAGAATTGAGCAATCCTAACTAATTTTTGCCTTTGTTTTAAAATGCAATGATATATTCCACTTTTCTTACATAAATATAATTAAGCCTGATTCAATCAGGTCATACAGAAAGCATCATGGTTCCTTTTTCTCTCTCTCTCATGGAACAGTGGCTAGGTCAGGCAAACAGGAAAGGCAAAGTTAAAACTGCATCTAACATTTAAATCTTTCTATTTTCCATATCTATTTGAAGCCTTCCTTAGTTGCTTTTCTTTTCAAAACAAAAACATAAAATAAACTAGAATACTATTCATCCATTCTAATTATTTGTTTACCTTTTAAGTTAAACTTGGATATTTACTCCACGCATTTTATAATGTTTTACATTTAGTAATACTGGAATAGGCAGGATTGTAAATTAATTCTTTTAAAAATATAAGACAATTTCATAGTTACCTTGAAAAAGTTTATGTCTTAAAGAACAAATAAATTATATCCTATAGAACTGAAGGAATGTGGTTTTCATCTGTCCATACATGTACTCAGAGAGTAGTTATCAAACTCAAGGAATACTGCGGCCTGATAGTCTTCAACATTTTTAATAATGACTTGGATGACAGAATGAAAGGAATCTATATCAAGTCTGCACGTGACCCAAATTTTGTCTAGGACAGCTAATACTCTAAAAGACATAAATAAATAAATAAATCAGAATGATGTTGATAGGTTAGAAAAAAATAGTTTCTCTCCATGTTGTATGATTTTACAACTATGGGCACTTTTCAACTGGCTTCTTGTTATGGTTCTTATCTTCTGGAATAGAAATTCATATAACTTCCACCTTGATTATCATTAGATAATATTGCTTTTAATGTTTTAGGCCTATGATTATTTATTTCTTGCCCAAAGCCAATCATAAAGGTAAAATACAACATATATGGTGAATAAAAAGAAAGAAAATTATAGAAAATTACATTAAATAACCCTTGGCTATTAATAAATTTTACAACCTTCTTAGAAGTTTGTGCGAATTAATCTCATAGAAGATCAGTAATTTAATAATCACAAGTACAATTAAACTACTAAGAGTTGCAACTTGGAGATTTGATCCCCATCAGATATATAATGGGCATGTTCATAGTCCATTTCGTGCAAGTTCAGCCTTTGTATCTGAATGTGGGCAAGTGTGGCTTTCCTTCAGTGAGTTTTTTCAGGTAATGTTTAATAGTTTTAAATTTTTTTGTGCAGTAATGCTTAATTATTAAGTGGATTAGATTTTGATAATTAAAAGAGGGATGAGGGGCATTTAGATTAAATGAACAGGGAGTTTATATACACATTATTAGGTATTTTTGTTTATTTTATTGCCTTTTTGCCAATTAATAAGGAGAGCTAAAGATTTAGAGATAAGTTTATAGAAATGGTGCGAAGTATGGAATGAAATTGTACTTGATTGTATTTTAAGAGTCAGGGATAAAATGTTGAGCATACATGCTGAGGATGAAGGGGGAAGTTACTTTTTGCCTTCAATCATGAAGTTTCTTTTTCTTACTATTTCCCTTTTTGAATAATAGAAATAAGCCAATGGACAATGGATAAGCCGATGGAGGATAGTGTACTCACTGGGCCAAACCTCAGTGATTTCATTAATATAAAAGTGAACACTGGGGTAAATATGCATCCTAATTTAACACCTTATAAGATGTTCAATTAAGTTGCCTAGGTAGTTACTCTTGACTGGATGTAATGATATGTAGAGATATAGTTTAAGGAGACATCACTCAATCAGAGGGGCAGAGTTTCTTTCTCCAGAGTCTTTTCCAAGCTATTGAATCAAAGGCTACATTTCAACTTATAAAAGCAACATAAAATATACATTTAAGAAAGTTATAATGTTTAAGCAAGTTATAATGTTTCTCAGTAAGATGATATAACATATCACATTGGTCCATGGTTGAATGATCAGATCCAGATTTAATCTACATTATTTGGGAAACAGCTGTGGAATCAAATGCCAGACCCAAAGCAAATAATCAAGATTTACTGCAGTGTTTATAAAACAGCATGCACTGGTGGGACTTCCTCAAAAGAATAACGAGAGAAACTCCACCCAACAAAGGGATGCACCCATATTTATACATTCATAAATGTGGGAGAGACAATGCATAAGCAATAGATGATGCAAAAGCACAGATATTCATAAATAAAAGATCTCAAGTTAATATAGGTAATGGAGTTCAAGTTATTTCCTGTGTCTATTTTCCTCTGGAAGCCAAAACGGGGAGCGGGGGGGGCTAAGACAATGATGCAATAAAATAGGAAATAAAACTTTTCTCATAAATGAAGAGGCAGGGTGGTGTAGGAATGCCAGGCACCAAAAAGAAAAAGCATTTCCCATTGCAAATCTGTGGAATTGTTTTAATGAGATAATAAAAATTTTAATGACAATCTGAGAACTGAGTTCCCCCACACAGTTCAAGATAGGCTATGGGGCAGATCCTACAAGTATTCTCTTGAACACTTCATTATGCTCCTGGAGGATGGCCACAACTCACTTGCTTTCCTCAGGTAGAGTGGACAGTCTGTCCTGCTGCTGTTGTTCTGGTAAGATTTAAGCATCAATCCAGTTAATTTCCAAAACTCTTAGGTGTTATCTGAAGGAGCAAAGTGTTCGTAAAAATAGTGTTTGCAGAGAATAAATGTTGTATGCAGGCATTCAACAGAAAGCATAGGGATGGTATGATGGGCAGAAGCTT
Source organism: Bungarus multicinctus (assembly GCA_023653725.1). NCBI lineage: Eukaryota > Metazoa > Chordata > Lepidosauria > Squamata > Elapidae > Bungarus > Bungarus multicinctus. Next base: position 165,061,875 of record CM042836.1, read on the forward strand.
CCGTTATCAACTCCCCACATCCACCCCTTTCACTCCTTCTGGATCTGTCTTGAGAAAGGGGATGCAAACATTTTCATTTTACTCTGAGAAGAAAAGATGATATACTTGCAGTCTTTCTTTTTTCTCCTTCAATAACATCCCTTCCCTTCATGCCTTGATGTAGATTGCATCATGTAAGCCTTCATTTATTAATCTTCAACAATAGGGTTTCTTAGGACTCTCAGCTTTCCTTAGTTAGAGAGAACAATATTGTGTATGCTTTGGCATCACACTTGATCAGGAGAAAAGCAGAGCCAGTTTAGAAGTAAAACATGGAAATCAGCATATTCCCTAACAAAGAAGGCTATGTTTTTTTCAGTTTGTCTTTGGTAATAAGGTAGTAGTATTTTGAAATATTGCCATTATAATGTGTTTCATATCAGGCTACTTAACTTTTTATTGATTCATGAGAGTTAATATGTTGGAGAATAATGTATGTTTTTATCTGAAGATCTTGCAGATTCTTGGCTTATGCAATTACTTAGAGAAACATACCTTCGTATCTGTGATCACCATCTGATAGTAACATTCCTAAATCTTCCTCTTCCCTGTCTTTTTGCCAGGAGAAATCGGTGCAATTATTTTCCCCACCCTGACATTTTTTCCTTCAGACCCCGGAAGGAAAATCGTAGCCCAGAGGGTCCCCAACCAAAAGAGATCATTATTGGATGACTCTTAAATCTCCCTCGTGCTTTTAATGGCACATGCTAATAAATTATAGTTTGCAAAGTTTACCATGTTGATCAATCTATTTATCAATTAAACATTTCTTGGAAGTGTAGTTAGATCTTTCTGATTTGGCTTTTTGGTTTTATGTAGTCTCTACTATGGAAGATTATAAGGAGCAAGAAGCTGGGATGGACAACAATGTTACTCTGGTGCCTTTTGAAAGACCTGCTGTTATAGAGAAGCTGACAAGCAACATGGGAAAGCGTAAAAGCTCCACCCCACAGAAGTTTGTGGGTAAGCTTCAGATGAGCACTTTTGTTGTTTGTAGCAAAAAGGACAGCCTATGATTAAATCCTAAACTTTTGAATGCTCCCATTAGCAATTTCAGTATGGGCGTAAATCAGCTGTGGGAGGGGGAGATGAGGTAAACCAAGAAGGTCTAGAAACCTAAAATGGCTATAGCACCAATATACTGTGGAATATAATTTGTAGCCCTCAGGAACTGGTGAATAGCAACCATTCACTTTTTAATAATAATAAAAAAGCATGGTTTTAGATCCTAGAAATAGGTGCAAGCTTGAAAATCTGGTGGTAAAAAAGTATGACAGATTGTTCTGAGTAGAACATTTGTTCACATTATATTAGAAGGGATTTCTTTAAATTAGCATTAATATTTAACACTCTTACTCTACCCTCTGCTATGTTATACAATGCTATTTAAAACAGACATACTGTTGAAAGAATATTTTTCTTTATTCTACCTAAACCACAATAGAAGTATTCTAGTCTAAATATTACTGAGTTTTCCTTGTTGATGTTGGTCTCTCTTATTACAAAATCAGAGTGTGGAAAGTGAATACATGGACAAGGCATGAGGTACAGCTCATAATTTTGTATGCCCTATGAGAGTTTTCAAGCAGTCAGGGAACAAGAAGGATATCCATCTGAATGAATTGCATGCATGTTGGAAAATAAATAAAATAAATGGAAAACAGGATAGCTGATTTTTTAAATTCTCAGAGGACAAAAAAAATTAAGTAAAACAAGCAAAAATCCTCTAAAGCTCAGGTGAAGAGTCCTGGGCGAGGTTGCTGCAGCTATGAAGGACCCAGCAAGCTTAGAGCTTGGGGTTTCTCCACTTGGGCCCTGGGTTTGCTGTAGGAATCCCTCATCTCACCTGAGACCCTGGATATAGCTACGGTAATTAAGGAGTTTTAGAAGCTTGTAAGCAATCCTAGCATTCACTTGAAGGCTTTATATTGAATCAAAAGAGCTCCTAGGTGACCAGTAAAATAAATAAAAGCAGGGCAGTTCCATTTAGCTGCTTTTCACCAAAAAGGTTACCTTGCAGAAAGAGTTATATTTCATAAGAAATCTAAACATATTCAGCCTGATCCTCTTTTAAAATGATATTGGAATCTGATTCTAACATTGAATGACATGTAATAAATCAATATATTGGCAGTAATCCCCATAATTAATGAATCTTCATTCTTCCTTGTTTATGAAAGCTTTACTTTGAAGAATAAATTGACCTTTTATGATGGTTTAGAGTTCTAGTTTCTGGATTCAATTGTCTTGGTAGAAGCTTCAGCTATTCCCATCTGTGCCAGCAGAAAGATCAGAAACACAAAAAATGAGGATAAAATCCATCCTTATTTCTTAGAGAAGTATGGAAATTTATATTTAAAAAATAAATAACAGAACAAAGATGTTTTATATGCAATAGTTAAAATATTTGCACAATAGAATAATTATGAAAAAATGTATTTCCTTTTTCAGAAATTATGCAAGAATATATTTATCTTTTTGATGTATGCATAATCACATATTAAATTGTGTAACATTTGTAAAGGAAGCTAATTCTGTTCTGTGTGGATAGGATGATAATTTGAGCAAAGATCCCAACAAAAGACAATAGTTCTACCTTTTCAGAAAAAAGGATTATACTGTAGTGTAGAGAAAGCTAAAAAGCTATGTCTTCCTAATCTAGAGACTGAACTTTACTCTCAAATTAAACTAAAACAGTATTATATTCTTACAGTTGAAATTTCGGGAAGGGAGTAAAAATGTCCTGCTTCAGAGAAAAGCTGAAAAAAATAAAAACAAATCCTTAGATTCAAAATATAATCCTCTAGAATCTGGGAAAATAAAATAATTCTTTATTCAATGTCATAATAACTACTGTAACCATAGCTTTATCCATATTTATATTTTGTAGTTAAATGTTTAGAGGCAAATGAAGAATTAGCTATGTAAGCATATTTCTTACCAAAATACCAGTAAGATATTGGTAGTCTATCAGATTTTAATTATAAATTCATTTTAAATTACCTGTCTCCAGTCTGAGATAGCATGTATGATGGAGGTTCTGACCTGGTACCTTAGCGGTTGATAGAGAGAAACAGAGTTAGACTAAATCCTGCCAAGGCTGTGGATTGTGTCCAGTGATGGTATATATTTGACCCACAGCTTGGAAGTCCTGAACTTCTGGATCCTGTTTGAATAGCAAATGGAGATTTTGGCCATCAGAATCTTTGACAGTTACATATCATGTGAGGTGGTTGTGGACTTTCCTGAATAAGGGACTTTTACTTAAAATCACTCAAGGCCTTGGCATTTCACAGCAGTACAATCTACATGGGGCAGCATGGGGCAACATCTGAAGATTGTTCAAAAGCTTCATTAATGCACTACACGGTAGTTCAGGGAGATATGGGTAGGTGTCCCGAGCTTCACCTCTTTAATTGCAGTGACTGCCAATTAGCCTCAGGATACAATTCAAGCCCTGCATGGCTTAGGCTTTGGGTGTCACCATGATAATTTTCTCCATGTTGAATCAGCCTCTCCAATAAGATTTGGGAGAGTGGGCTTGTTAAGATTTCATGGATCTCAGATTCAACCTTTCTAAGTGATAACACCTCTTTGGAATATCTTGTCCCCAAATATCCAGACCACACCATCCTTATTGTACTTCCATAGAGCTGTAGAAACATAGCTCCTTAGAAAGGTATTTTGAGATATGTAAGATCAAGCTAGCCCAACTAAAAACTGTAAACTTCTGAAAGATTTTGCAAATGGAGGGGCATATAATTTGTAGTCATAAATAAATAAGATCACAGAAAATCAATAGGGGAATACTGTATACATCTTCTAAAATTTTTTTTCCTTTTGTACATACAACAAAACAAAATATATGGCAGATAAGGCATATCATACATATATAATCACACAGCATATATTGATTTTTTTGAAAATGTAATTAAATCTTGACCATTCAAAATAATATTAATCAGTCTTTCCATTACATCAATCAGTTCATAATGATGAAATGAGAAGTCATCTATAATCTAAGACTATATATCATTCATTCATTGAATAATTTGCAATTGCCAATTAATGAAACCACCATAATTCTTTGTAGAATTGTATATCATTGGAAAAAGTAAGCAGGCAAATCCATTCCAAATGCTCTTTAATCAAGTTTATATGAAAATATGCAAAATAATGTTCTTGTGTAATTTGTTATGTGATTGACTACAAATGTTATTGTATAAATATTTTAAAAGTTTAATGCCCTTTGCCCCCAACATTAAAGAATTCCAGAGTATGATTATGAAATAATATGAAAACAGAACTATGTAATATTACAGAGTAAAGCCATAAAACAAAATAGCAAACATCCATTCACAACCTGCATTGATTACAGGAAGGCCTCCAGGTACAATTCAAGGTGTTCATTGTCATCTATAAAGCTATTTATGATTTAGGGGCTTGATTTTATAGGGCTGCATGTTTCTAACTATTTCTCACCATTCTATAATATTTGCATTGTTCATATGCTCTGAGTCTCTTAAAAATATGAGACCTATGCCTTCTCTCTGATTCTGAATGATGACTCCTGCCCTCTGTAATAGCAATCCACCAGTGGGACTAACCCTTTAGAAAAGATTTTTAAATGTGGATTTTCTAGCAGCCTTGAGCAAGAGCAACTTGTATGTTATATTAAATACTATAATGTTTTAAAATTTTTAAATTTCCGCAATGCAGTTTTTATTGTTTTTCATTGTTCTTACTTTATTTTTTAATTACTTGTACAATTAGGCAACCTTACAAATTGAATCAATCAATCAATGACAGTGAGCTTCAGATCTCCAGCTGATAGCCTACAGTAACTTCTTTTATCTTATTAGTTTTATTTATCTTTTTGTTTGTCATGAAAAGCATTCCTTTTTTATTTGTTAAAAGCAACCTCTAACTTCTTGTGTAGAATCTAAACAACAGGAAGAAGAGAATCTGGAACAAAAGTTTCCTAATACCACTTCTGGTAGCAATCCTTTAAATAGAAACTGAATTACTGAAATACCACACTTCCAGTTTGTTAAATCACAGGGCTGGTCCAGCAAGATACTGGATTTTCAGTAATATTCCTCCCATCTTTCACTTAGCAAAGAATATTAGGGCAACTAAAGCTTTTGTCAGTGATGCACTAATCAATGAAATTTGTCTAAATAATAAACTTCATCTATTGTAGCCAGCCAATTAATTGCAATATGAGACTTCCTGCTAGGTAGTTTCAGTAACGATAAGCAAAGATTTATAGAACAAGTAATCACCCTAACCATTACAAGCAACTTAACTAATTCACAGATTTCATCAAGAGTCTTGACAACTGACTGGTATACAAAGATGTGTAAATAAGTAATTGTAGTAGGTGACAGATACAAATTCTGACAAATATAATCTCTATAGTTCCTGCAGTAACTATGGCATCTAAACTGGCATTTTAACTCTCCAACTATAGCATGGTGTTTTATTAACCAATGGATAATCACTTAAATATGGTGCTGAACAAGCTGTATACCTTTTTCACAGCACTACCAACACAGGAAAGTAACTTGTAATCAGAAATATAAGATTTATTTTGACTCCATTTTAGCTGAATACAGTCTTGTTTCATTGTTCAGCACGCATGAAAAACTAAGGAGTATTCGGAGTGGAATTTAGAATCAGAGGTAGTGCTCTGAAGTACTAATTTTAATCAATAGCCCCACTTCTCTCACCATTCAGTTACGTAACCATGGTCTTAAGGGGATTGTCAGCTAAGTTGCCTGGAAAATCACCCAGGGCCAGCAAGAATCCTTGGATTTTATAAATCTCTGGAAGCAGACTTATCTTATTAAATAGTATCCATCAGTAACAAATAAGTGGTCTTCCCTCCAACGGTCCATAATAACCCCAAACCCAAATTGCTGTAATATATGTTAGCTCTATAATTGATATAGATGGTCCCCAGTTATCAATATAATTATAATATTCTGAATTGGACTTGAAAGAGTTAGTTAGCATAGGTTACTGAAATCCCCTATGTTTAATCCCTTACCATCTTTCGATCCTAGATTGATTCTGCAATCACAAATGAGGATATGAGTAGAGAGTAAGCAATAAATCTCTATATTCCATATACAACTTCTAGTAATTACCAGGAAAAAATGTGTGTATTTATGCATGTGATGCATGTTTTGGATTGTTTTAAATGTGTTTTTTAATGATTGAAGTCCTCCTGCTTCTCAGACTTATGCTGCTGTTACATTCAGTATTTCTTCAGAATAGTACAGAATCAGACTTTGCTCTTCCTTCAGTCATACATCCCTGATTCAGTTTTCTTCATTCAATATCATATCAGAGTTGAATGTCAGTATGCCCTCCAAAAGTCACTAATAGGACAAAGGGAAAAGTTATAACCATCTGGTTCCTCTTTTGTTGCAATCCTTTTACTATCTCATTCTTTCCCCTTTTCTAACTCCTTCTTTAAGACTTCTTAAGTCCTAAACTTCAAATTCCACCTCTCCCTTTCTTCCTTGATTTCTTGATTTGCTCAAATAGCCAGGATATTTGGGCATATACAGACATATTCAAATGATCCAAAATGACTGAGTTTAGTTCTGAAATTGGCAATGTAAGGAGGTTAACAATCTGCATTGAACATGGGAAGAAGCATGATTTGTGTGCCACACATTTTTCATTTCTGATATATAATATTCTTGAAACAATAGGTGATTCTAATAAATTTTGTCATCTATGAATACATAATGTCCATGTTGTTCTATATGGTTATTTAGTTCTCAAATGATAAACATTTGAACCCAGATTTTATAAATTACAGTAGAATGTCTCATTTTTCTTCATTTTATTTATTTATAAAATTTATTTATTTATTTATTTATTTTAGTTGCTTCAGTGCTTGAGGATTCCATATCTTGCATAGATTTTCACCTAACATATTTTAAAAGAAAGATACATTAATTTTATCTGTTTCCATATGTGAACTTTGTGATCCCTGCATTATAGGAACTAATAATAAAATGTCATATTTTTGACATTTGGAAAGTAGCATGTATTTTATTCTAATATATAAATCTGAAGTGAGAACACGTCACAGTGAATTGAATTGTATTGACACAAATCATTGGAATTTTCTATTTTGTGAAGCTCCTATGAATTGTAAAATATAAAAGTTAAATAAACCACGGAATTTAAAAATGAAAATCTGAATTCAATGGTTTTTTATATTTATATTCCATTGCTGCTAATTTAGCAAATACTTCAGATTCTGCCAAAAGTCCCTTGCACAATTACTGGTTGGTAAATCCCATGAAATATAATTTTCTTTTGAGTAAATGTTACTGGGATTTTTTTTAATGTATTGGTTTCTACCAATGAATTTGTATTGTTGATCTATCATTTCTTATCTTATTAGTGTTTTTTTTCTTCCTACTGTTGTTTTCATGTAGGTGAAAAGCTCATGAGATATGGTTATCCAGATATTCATTTTGATCCAAGCTTACCATATGAGAGAGATGCTGAGCTGATGCAAACCCACATGATGGATCAAGCAATCAACAATGCAATCTCTTACCTTGGGGCAGAGGGACTTCACCCATTGATGCAGCACACTCCAAGCACAATTGCTGATGTGGCACCTGTCATAAGTTCATCTTATGCTCAGGTCTATAATCCAAGCAGAATAGAAAGACCAGTAAGCAGAGGAACCACTGATAGTAATGAAAATAATATGGATGGCCCTCTCTCCCTCATCAGACCAAAGAGTCATCCCCAAGAAAGAGAGGCTTCACCTAGCAATAGCTGCCTCGATTCTTCTGACTCGGAGAGCAGCCACGAAGACCACCAGTCCTTTCAAGGAAACCTTGCCTTAAATCCCAAACGAAAGCAAAGTCCAGCTTACATGAAGGATGACTCCAAGGCTTTGGAAGTCAGTAAAGCATCAAAGGGCTCTTTAAAGGATATCTATAAGGTCTTCAATGGAGAAGGAGAGCAGATAAGGGCATTTAAGTGTGAACACTGTCGAATTCTTTTCCTGGACCATGTCATGTACACCATTCATATGGGGTGTCATGGCTACCGGGACCCTCTAGAATGCAACATTTGTGGATACCGGAGTCAGGACCGATATGAGTTCTCTTCCCATATTGTCCGAGGAGAACATACATTCCACTAAGCCTTCTTTTCCAAAGGAGACACTGAAGTAGAAAAACAAACACTGCACATGAAGAAATACTGCACTTGCAAGCCCACTTTTCCTCAGATGTTGACACAGCTCTTCTCATTGGTTCTCTTCCTTGCAGCTATTTTTAATTAATGTTGTTTTTGTTGTTGCTGTTTTGGGGATCCAGTCTCACCTTACCACCAGTGGTGAGGTGAGAAGAAAAGAAAGGAGGGACCAGAGAGTAGTTTGGCTTATTGTTTTTGTTATGAAAATGGATGTTGCCCTTTCATGGTGGAAAGTGAAAGGGAGTTCATTTCTGTCACAATTTTCATGTAGTTTTTCACATGCTGAACTCAGCAAGGTGCCCCGACATCTTAGAAAATTGCCATTTGGGGAGAAAATAATAATTTTAAAATAATAAAGCCCTTTTAAATATGTAGCTAAAATTTTGTTCAGGATGGGAGATGAAATTCTTATTTTGCAAAACATCCTAGCAAAAGGGGTGTGCTTAGGGGCAGGGAGAAGTTTCACTTAAGACTAAATATATTCTACAGATTTAGGAGCACCAATAAATATCAAGGTTTGCTTGAACATTATTTCCTGAGGTGAGGTTCTTATAAGGTATTGGTTGTCTTGAATGTAAATGAATTGTTTATATCTAAATACTAAATTACATAACTGAGATTTGATTTTTCATGGGATGTGACATCCTCCAGGAAATCTGAAAACATAAAATGTTATTTTACTTATCCCAATATGCACTTTTAAAAAAGAAAGAAAATTGCTAGGATGCTTTTATGCCACTCATTTCCCAGCTTTCTATAGGTCTCTGTATTTTTTTAAAGTTGTTAGGTGATTAACAATTGGAATCTGGGTATGTTTACTCAAAAGTAAGCTTCACCTGGTTCAGAAGGAGTTTATTTCCTAGTAAATATTCTTAGTTTAGAAATACAGATATGAATATTTATCTAGCAGGTTTTGCTGCTTTAGAATCTCAAATATGCTCATTACAAATGCATTTGAACTATGAAATACTTATATTTTCTTTTCTTTTTACTTTTTGTAGTATGAAGCATAAAGAAACTGAATAAGTTCTTCAGTCAGATCAGTATCCTGAAACAGCTAGTTAGACTGCCCTAATGACTGAGGCAGCCTACAAATTGATACCTAATTTAATTATATAAGGATATGGAGACACTGTTAGAGCTACTTTATTATTGCCATCTTTTCTACACATACATAGGGAAAGAAATATATATTTTGTGCAAAAATATCTCTCCCCTCAGCACATTTTTAAAACTGCAGCAAGCAGAAAACACACACACACACACACACACAAAGTAATCATAGTCATAAATAATGATTTCTTACTAAATAGGAGAACTTTTTTTTTCAAATGAAACTGAATTGAACCAAGAGCCTTAGATTATGCACAGGCTGATTACTTGCCTGGAAAATAATTTCAGGTTTTAATTACTCCCTTGATCATATTAACAAATAAAGACTACAGTGAATTACTAGGTTAGAAATATTAAGGCTGTTTAAACATCTCTTGATTATATAGCTCTGAATATAATATATGATCTGGATTTATAATATTTAATTTTATCAATCTTTTCCCCCTCAACTATATTGGTTAGTTGGGTTAGTTGGGTTTTTTAATAAAATCAGTGACTACCTCACATTTTTCTACATCTTTAGATATTTGCACATCTGGCTGTAAAATTACAAAGAGGATAGATTAAAAACCATACCTTTTCTGACTAGAACTTTTTGGGAAAGGATCCTATGACCCTGCAGATGTTGCTGAACTACAGCACAGCAAAGGGAAGGGGTTGCTAGGAGTTGCAGTTAAAAATATCTTCAGCACCATAGGCCTCAGGTTGCCTCTCGAAACTCGACACATTTGTTGTCTTTAATTTTATGTATTTCATTCAGCACATTCAAGAATAAAGAGAGTTAGTGAATTGATTTCTAAAATGAAATTGAAAAACTAAAAGGTATGTTACTCTTTTTCGGTACAAAATGGGAATGGCAGGCAACCATCCTATGCAGTCCAGTACATGATAGAAATTAAAGTAATTTTGCTTTAACATTTCCTTCAGAAAGCATGTTTCGCTTGTACATTCGGTGTCCAAAACAGGGTTCCTGAAGCTAGACTGTTGCTTCTTGCAATAGCAATAAAGATTTAAGTAACAAATTTGTCTAAAATAAATAAAAGCCAAAAATTGTAAACTACATAGCTAGTATTAATATCAGATAAGAATTTCATGGCAGAAAGTGCCAGAGCAAACAGTTCTGTTCACAGTTGCTTGCCAGAAATTGTGCGTTATGTTTTACCCTCCAACAGAAGTGTTTCCCCTTCCCTCTTGCCATTCCCCATGAATCCCAAAAAGTTTATCTGAAGTTTGGGGACTTTCTGGATGTTGGATGTTACCCATTGACATTTTATGATTTGCATGGTCACTTGTACAAAGTGAAACAAAGCTAAATCAGGAACCCTATATTATCCAGAGGCTCAATCGGTCAATCTGATTACTGACCTGCACCTATTTTTGGTGGAGATTAAAATGGTTACCATTTGAAGATTATGAATGAATACATTTCAAATGAATATTCTGTTGTTTTTCTGAGCACTTGAACTAGTCAGATTGAACTTGAGAATCTTGAATTAGAAGTAAATTGTAGGTTCCCTTGCGTCTCCTATCTCATTTCTAAACATCTCTTGCACCCAGTTGCTGACCTTCTTTTCTATCTTAAAAGCTGTTTAGAAAGGTCACTTGCAGTGGTGGGATTCAGCTGGTTCAAACCGATTCAGGTGAACTGGTTATTAAATTACCCAACCCCTGCTATCAAAATGGATCTTGAGTGCTGCTCTGCGCTGCAATGGAGAAATGGGCAATGGAGCATCCGGTGCGAGGGAAGAAGGCCACTTTCCCTCTTTCTTCTCCCTACTCCTCCTTCCCTTGTGCCAGCCACTCCGTTGCCCATTTCTCCATTGCAGCAGAGCACCCAGGATCCTCTTTGATGGGGGGGGGGGAGGGTAATTTAACAACTGGTTCACCCAGGATCAGGTTGGCCATCCTGCACGTGCGGCGGAGCTGGGGGATCGGCTATGTCTCCCAAGACAGCCAACCTGACCCTTGGCGAACTGATTGTTAAATTATTTGAATCCCATTACTGGTCACTTGTCTTTAAAACAATTTTAAAAGGTTCATGAACCCACAGATGAGTATATTTCACTCTGATCCTATACAATACTTTTCAAAATTATTTTCACTGTGCCTCTATGCTCCTGCATCAATCATAATGGAAGAGGGATTTTAAGAAAAAGCTGGTATTTAAAAACTGAAATATTTTATGCCTGGCAGGAGTCAACAAAAAGCTATTCAAAAATTATTACCATGAAAATAAATCCACACATCGGTTAAACAAGCCACTGTGATCTATTACAGGTTAAAATTATATATATCTAGACAGTTAGTAAAAGAATGTGGTCTCTTGCAGCCTCATCACAACAAAGATGATATTTGGGAAGCCCATCTTCAGTAAAATAATAATCCTTTCCTTTATTATTTCCTATGGAAAAATGTAAAATTTAGCCTGTGTACAGAATGTTAATGGAGTTATATACGTTACCTTTTCTGTTTCAAGTTCAGGAATTTCTTATTCATTTTTGCATTCATCACAAAAAAGAAAAGACACAATCTCTCCCCAAAAGTATTTTATGCTATACTGTCTACAGTAAGGGCTGTCATGATATTTAATGTTTCTTATAAAACAGTGTGGTATGTTTATTAGAAGAGTGTTAAGTATTATTATAAGAACTGTGATCAAAATGAATAGGATGAGATATATAAGATCATCAGTTTGAAGTTTGAAATATATATTTGGCACAATTAACATTTAAAATTTTGCTGCATATGAAATCTAATATTGGATTTTAAAGAGAGGACATGAATTTGCTGAAAGAAATTAATTGGAATCCACAAATGAAAGATAATCAATGTTGAGATACCAGGAAAGGAACTCTTAATTTGATTTATCATAAACAATTTTATGTTATGGAGTTTCTTTTCAGCTTAAAAACCTCTAAAGGTTTTCAGAAATTGGAATTTCCCAATTTACAATTTGATTAATTGTGCGAAGGAAAATATTTCAAAGTAGTTTGCCAAGACTGTCATTATAAAATAATCCTGTTAGTTTTTTTATAGGATACATTTTTGTTCCAACAGTAAAAACAAAAAGAACAATTTAAAATAAGGAAAGTAAATTTGATTTGGTTTGATTAAAATTTAATGTGGCTGTTCTCAATTAAGGAAGAGCCAGGGCTCCACTTCATCCTGACTTTCACAGGAGACCATTTGCAAATTAAAAGATTCTAAAAACAGCCTAGAAGAAGGGAAGTGGAAGCTGCTCCCAAATTCTCCCCCAGAAAACTACTGGCTATGCCTAGGAAAACGCCAAAGGTTGACTATGACTTGTCCTTTTCTTATGAACAAGGAAGTCAAATGCCAGCTTCTAATTAGTGCAAATCTGAGTATGGATTTCTTAAAGGATTTACACAGATGCCAGGAGAGTCAAATATGTTTTGCTATAATAACTTTTAAGCTAGTTACTCATCCTGGGGCTTAGGAGTAGGAATTAATAATAGTTCCCAAAGTAGGGACTTCTGTGCTTCAGAGAATCTTTTCTGTGTGGATGCTCTGCAAAGAGAAATCTACCTGGAGCACAATCTGGACTCACACAGTTTATGGTGTGCCCAGACCAAGACTAAGAGGCCTCCAGGAGCCCTTTTGGAATTGGAATGCATCCAATATACTATAGCTCAGAGTAAGAGCCACCCTATTTTTTGACGGAGTTTATGGTTACTGATCTTTAATTGATTAAAGATGGCTTTTATCAAACTCTGCAGTTTTTTTCAGTGGAATGATTTCAAAGACACCTCTTAAAAGGTTGCTGTTGATCCAAAATACTCTGAGAAGAGATTGTTGCTTAGATTGAGATACGACCCTTGAGGACTATTACAAAAAATATAAACAGAGAGGAATCCATATAAGTAGTCTGCAAGGGTGCTGATTATTTGCTTTATATGGTGGTATATTTATATAAAGTTTTGATTTATAAGTCCACCAATTTATAATTGATAGTATCAAACAAAAATGTGGAAGTGAAATTTGGGTGCCAAAAGTTTTACTGTATTTTTCAAGAGAAATCAATATCTACACCCTTAATTTCTCAAGACATTCTGGAAGGATTTGGGCCTGAAGCCCCTGCAGAGGGCTTTGGAGGGTTTCCTTTCCTACCCCCTCCCCCAGGTTTCCAGAACAGGTTCCATCTCCATATCAGGAGCTGGAACTCCAGAAGGGAATTGCATGAGGCTGTGAGACACGGATTTGTGTGGGCTTCTATGGGAAATGCTTGGCTGCAGAGCTTTGAAAAATCTTTCAAACCAAAGTTTTTATTCTGGATTCTTGTCCGCCAAATTCAGATATTTGAGGTTAAAAAAAATAGGGACATGTCCCACTTAAAATTTACAATTGTTTAAATTCCTATTAAATTTCACTGGAAGATAATCTTTTAAGGAATCTCCCATGAGATTCAAACACTGGATCCTGTTCTTTGATTTTCAGATTTGTTTCAACTTTATACTGTATCAGTAGATACGCATGTTTAACAGAGAATAGGTTTAGTTATTTTGTAATAATTAAAATTTGAAACTGTGATCGGAGATTTGTCCTGTTATCAAGCACTCTCAAATCTTGATCATATTTACTTTTTATGTTACTTGTAGGGATTTTATTTTGCTTTGTTTGGTCTTTTCCTGCCCATTTTTCTTATTTTCAGTTTTACTCTATCATAGCTCATGTTGCCTGCAACTTGATCTTGTTTTTAAATTTAATTTGTTATCTGTTCATTGGTTGTACAGTGTGTTTACATATTTTTTTACTTCAGTGTAGTTTTATATTAAAAAATGATCTGGTAAATATAGATAAATAATCTTTCCAACACTTAAATTTAGGACCATTAGAAATGACAGAGCTGTGGAGCTGTAACGTTGCCTTTCTTTATGTTGATGTTATTTTCTGTTGTGCTTTCTTTTTCTTAAGATATATGACTTTTTGACAGATTGGAAACGTTTAATGCATAATTGTTTAGCAAATTTAAACTGTAAAAATGTGTCATTTTTTTTCCAATGGAAGACTATGCTTTTGGGATTATTCTATTCCTAGGCAAAAATATTCTGTACCCAAAATGTTGTATTTTTGCATCTTAATATTAGAACATGCTTTTAACAAGTTTGGAGCCACTATCCAGATTGTTTAGTTTAAGAGAGAAAAGACCGATTGTTCCATTTATGTGCAATAATCTCTCTAAAAGTTTTATAGTGCATTGAACATTGTTTGAATAATGATATTACATTTTGAAGCAAACTGCTGCCCAGACAAAGTTCAGTGTTTTATTACATTGTCTTTTAACATTGAATCTTCAGGGAACCCCATCCACTTTGTTACTTTTACTGCTGGCCCATTGCAGTGAATCCTGGGCATGCCCTGATGGTACTCATGTAAATTTTTATGGGGTACAGCTCTGTTCATCACTGACTCACTGGAGCTGGGAGCATGACCAAGGAGCAGTCCATTGCAGGAAAAAGAAAGCTGCCTTTCAGAAACACTGTGGTTTCATTCTCTCAAACACCCTGTTTTAGCTGTTGCTTTTGCTTTGTCTAGAATAACAGCTCAGAGAAATGGAACAAGTGGTTCAAAGCTGCTCTTGCCCTGGACTACCTGTTTGATTGTGCTGACAGACAAGTAGCAAAAGCTGCCCCCAAATTTAAATGTAGCAGTTTAGCAGTGGGGATGTAACTGATAGGTATAGAAGACCCCTTTTTTCTTAATGTATTATCCATAACGTGCCTTTGATCGGTGCGGTCTTAGTGGTTTGCTTGCTAAAGCTAAGCATTTTTGTTTCCTCTTTTGTTTCAGTTTCATTATATATGTATGTATGTATGTGTGTGTGTGTGTGTGTGTGTATGTGTGTATTATTGGGTAAAGCACTTAACACAAATGGGCTGATCCTCACTGGAAATGTCCTTGGCATTGAAGACCCTTGGGTCAGACTCCAAATTCTCAGTTTAGGCATTTATGTCTGCGGGATTTTTGTCTGCTTGGAGGCAATTTTTTCACCAGGAAAGCTTATTTTTAATTCTTCTTGCCTTATCTATTATGGTAGGGCTTATTTTATATGTCATGCTTTATTTATATATCTAGAATATTTTAATACCTATTACTCAAATAGGTGAAGACTGCTATGTTGTAAATATGTATTTAGATACAGAATAAAAATCCTTGTGAATATTTGGTAGGGAAAGCTGTTACTGAACACAGAGGCCACTTTTGAGTGGTTGCTGGTTGGGGGTTGGGGAATGCGTATGTGCAAGATAGGGGAAAATAACCTTAGATTTTAAGCACTTGCCAAAAGAAAACAAGAGTTTAATAAATATTTTTATTTAAAGAAGTGAAGCACTTCATCAAGATTTGGATTGAGTTACACTGTTTCTGGAGGAAGATCCAGAAGCATTGCCTAGCTCATCAGCTAAGCCAACATTTGTAGTCACCAACTCTTCTTCCAGTTCATTCCCTTCAGTTTTCTGGCACACCCAGTGGGATTTAAGACAGAACCATAAACAATTTACCAAGTAAATAGGGAGCAAATACTTACTTATGAGTAGGCATGCTTGAGATTTTTTCCCCCTCTGTATAGAGAGACTGAGAAACAGAATCCTTGGAATCCATTGGAACAGACCCCTGCTGCTTCTTCCTTCTCCAGAATCTATTGCAAATGAGAGATCTGGAAAAGAGATCCATGGACCCCTGGTGTTTTGTTTCCCAGAAGCACTTGTTTTTGGTAAAGAATTTTTACCTTGCTAGGGGATGGGTGCTGCTATGCTGTATGAGAACAATCTCTCTGATATTTAGGTCATGGTGTGGAATTGGATTCCTTTTAAGGGACACTGTCAACTTGCCATCAGTTCTTAGGCTTTCCAAATTTCTGTCTTATATAGAGCAGAAAGCATGATTAAGTGACATAATGTGTCCATTATACTCCTTCAAGGATGGCCGTTTTTGATCTCTCAGTATCTTCCCCACTTTTGCCATTTGCTGATCAGTTTCAAACTCTGTAATTGCTTTTTTCCTCCAACTTAAATTTTGAGATTGGGTATAAATCACGCTTTACAAAATAGTCATATTATTTCTATTTATTTTCATCCCAAATATTCTTTGCTTTATTTAAAGGTGTTTGAAGAGATTCGGCGGGAAGGGTGGGGAAAATATGAACAAGCCAATGTTTACAAATAATAGAAAACGGTACTCTATAGATTTCCAGTCTGGCTGTATTATGATTGAATTTGATGTAATGGACATAATTTAGTAATGACTATAATAAAGTACATCCCTTCCTATCTATGGTCACTCATCCTAACTTTCAGCTAATGAGACTATGATTTAGAACCCAAATGTTAGAGACCAGGTCAAAAAATATATTAGAGTGACTCCTACCAGATTTGAAAGAGCTTTGGATCCGATCTATATCAGAATCTCTTGGAAAAGTCTCTGTGTAAACTCTGGAACATTCAATGTTGTCTGCCTTATTGGGTAGATACTCTCCTGTTGTCACATTCTTGGGAGAAATCTTTTCTGCTCACTCTTGCTGGGAAAGGAATGTCTGCTATTGATTTAGCCAAAAGGATTTCTTATTCAAAGTAGAAAATGGACAAACTAGATGATCTTACTCTCAAGAATGGAAGTGATGTGTTTATAGATGAGAGGTATTGATCTGGCTTATGCTTTTATACACAACTGCAGAAGTTTATAACCTGAAACTAATTCTAGGGGCATTTGAAATGGTGTGTTATACTTAAAGCTGAATGGGAAAATTCAAAAGCAAAGAATTCCTGGTTTGCTATCAAAGGCTTCAATTGCTAATTAGCTATTTATTAGAACTAGACTTTTCCCCCTTTCTTACATACAAATGAGTATCATATGTATGTGTGCAAGGTATATGGATATGAGTGATGCAAATGCACGAGAGAGTGTTTTGAGCATGTGTGTGTGTGTGTATATGTGTATGTACACACACACACACACACACATACACACACACCTTATATATAAGACAGAGCTACAGAAACTTTGTAATACTTTGTGAAAATAATTATATTATGGATGTTTGTACTGTGCACAGCTACTGGAATTAAATGTAGGGAATCTCAGGAACAAGCATAAAATTTGTCCAAGACCTATTTCTCAAATGTGTATGTGCAGTTTTTAATTCTGTATACTATTTAATATTTTACCAATAAAAATAAACTTCTCAAATGAAAGAGTTCTTTATCTCACAAGGGATCTCATATTTCTTTGGTGAATAGTTTGGAAGGTGAACTACTCTTTAATAAATATGGTGCACCTATAGTTAAATATATATAAGATATCCCAAAGGTGCTTTTTCTGCCTTCAGGACAACCAGAACTGGATGACTGATAATCTTCATATACTGTACATATATAGGTAAAGGTTCCCCTCGCACATACGTGCTAGTCATTTCCAGCTCTAGGGAGCGGTGCTCATCTCCATTACAAAGCTGAAGAGCCAGCGCTGTACGAAGATGTCTCTGTGGTCATGTGGCCAGCATAACTAAATGCTAAAGGCGCACTGAAGGCCTTCCCATCGAGGTGGTCCCTATTTTTCTACTTGCAATTTTACATGCTTTTGAACTGTTAGGTTGGCAGAAGCATATATATATAAATAAATACCAGAAATGTGTGTCTGCTCTGTCAGTTGCAGGGCGACATAGAGGAAGGGGCAAATTGGTTGCTCTGCTCTCTATGGGTTTAGAGAGAAAGAGAGATTGTTGTATGACATGTACCTGTTGGAAGACCTCTTCTCCCTGGCAGAGTGATGTCAAAAACTCTGCTGAAAGAGAGAGATCATTATCGTCTTGTATTTCACTAGTACTTCTTTTTAAACAAGCATTTTATATTGGAAATAATTTAATTCTGTTTAATGATGGTTGGCTTTTGAATTTTTTTGATTCATTACCATTTACCAATAGATCATCATCTTTTTCTGCAAGGAAAAACAGAGCAGTAATCTCCTAAATAAGGTAAATAAAATAAGAGGGGACAAAACCAATTTTGCAATACAGTACAAAGCATTGTATTAAAATCCACCCAGCACACCAAAAACTTTGCCATTACTCCTTAAGTATGAGGATAAGACTACTAGATCTGGGCTACAAAACTCCAGATGATCACTAGACTGTATCTCTCTTTGCTGTCATCTAGTAGCCGATAATATTTTTACAGCCCTAATGAGCAGCCCTCCTGCTTACAGGAGTTTGGTAAGAAACGCTATCCCAGTTTGGCTGGTGATAAAATAATGGAAAAACTAGATTAGATCTAATGATTTTTTGTATTATTTCCTCTAAATTACTTTTGTTAAGTCTGCAATGCTATATACACCTATAGCTAATATTATATATGCACATACAGCCATATACATGTCTAATCATTGTGGGCTTATTTCCAAATTATGATTAATAGAATTTTAGTCACAAACGATGTATATTGCATCATGCTCTTTGCTCTTCTGTTTTCTTCCGTTAATTGTGAAATTGGGGTTGAACCAAACACCTATGTTATAACCTTATGTGATAAATTTGAAGTTTTGTATCATCACCCACAAATAATTAGAACAAAAAACTAGTTTAGAACATTGCTTATAATTCACTATTTGGTGCAGAAATCCAAATTAAAGATTAATTTCTATCCAGCTTCTTGAATGACTTCAGCAAAAGAGAGCTCACCTTTCTTCCCCTAGGAAGTTTTCCTTATGTCAGGAGTCTGCCTTCCCAAAACCTAAGATCTTTTTTGTATCTCTTCCTCTATGAAATGATGAGATGGTAGTGTGACACCCCACCCACTACTTGTAGAAAATCATTTTTTCCATTTCTATCTTCACCGAAGTCACCTGTTTATTTGCATTAGCTGCCTTACCAGCTCTTTATAGGATTTAATTGTTCTATGATTTGGAGATAATGTGCCTTTAATTACAGCTCCTTCCTTCTCATTATACTGCATTGTAAACTGCTTCAGAAACAAATGGAAGTCATCACATGGCACTCAAGTCTTCTGTTGAAAGAGAAAAGGAAGATCTATCACTGTGCAGACCTGAGGCCTCAGACACAGTCAGAAGTTGTTTGGATCCCAGCCCTGTTTAAGCATAGAACACAACCCCAAGTCTATCTTATGCCTCAGGTTATTGTCTCGGCAGACATGTGTTTAAGATAATGTCTGCGAGTGCAAAGGAGGCATTTATAAAATAGGGGTGACAAGGGAGTGTTCAAACACTCAGTTCTGCAGCTTTGGCGATACTGATAGTCCAAGTGACTATTAGCTGCCACCAGAGCATATAGTGTTGAATCTTAGGATCACAATATTGTTTGAACTCAGGAGAGCTATGAAGCTCTACTGATAGTGAAAAATGGCATACAGTATTGTATATTGAAGTATCTTGCCTTCAAAACATAGTATCGTGTTAAAAAGTACACCCTATTGATTTTTTTTTTAACTTTTTCAACATACGGAAATGATAATGACCATAAACATTCAGTACATCGATGAAAGAATGGCTGAAAAAAGAAAGAAATGGATAAGACCAAGTCAAAGTCCAGATCTAAATCCCCTCTTGATATAAAAGGGTCATTAGAAAAGAGTTGTGCGTGCAAGAAACTCTTTAGATAGCCTTCCTGCCTGAATGGGATAATAGAGTTAACTACCTCCTCTCAAGTACTTCTGGCCTGGGGCATGTGAGAGAGGGCGTCCCCTAAGAAATTCTTCTTACCTGGCAACTAGCGAAGGGTGAAGTTGAAGTGGTTAAAATACTGAGCCCATCAGACCTGCTTAGAGGATAATTTCCTCAGGGCCTTCAAGGCCTCCAGGTTGTTGTGGTCTGATCACACTGTGAATGGAATATTACTGCCCTCTAAGAACTGCCTTCAGGTGAGAAAAGCCCATCAGACTGCATAAGCCGCCTTCTCCCAGATGGCCCACCTCCTCTCAGTATCAGACACCTTGTGAGATGTGTAGGCACATGGTTGCAACTTTCCCTTTTCATTCCTCTGGAGTAAAACCGCCTCTACTGCCACATCACTGGCATCCGCCTGGATCACAAAAGGCTCATTTGGTTTGGGTGCTTCAAGACTGTTTCAGCAGCAAAGAGCTTTTGGCTTTCAATGGATCAATTTAGTGGCTGACTCAGTTTAGGCTTCCCTCCCCCTTCTCTATTGAGAAAGTTGGTGATGGGCAGGGCTATCTGGGCAAATGTGGGGATGAACTACCGTGAAAAGTTTGCAAATCCGAGGAAACTCTATAACTGCTTCCTTGTTCAAGCGGCCTCCCATTCCAGGATTGCTCATCCCCCTTTTTAATCCTCACTTCGTAATTGGCTTCCCTCAAGTCCAGCTTAGTAAAGATCTTCTCCTTGGCTAGGTAGCCCAGTATGTCCCTTATGAGGGAAAGAAGATACATATTCTCCATGCAGGTGCAATTTAAAGTCTGTAATCTACGCATAATCTCAGAGACCCGTCCTTCTTCCCTTTGAAAAATACAGGGGCAGCCATCCTTGACTTCGCTGACTGGATAAATCCCTAGGCTAAGTTCTTGTCTATAAACCTCTGAAGTTCCTCCATCTCCCTCAACATCATGAACTACATCTTTGGCTTGGGTAATTTAGCCCCTGGCAAGATTTCAATAGCACAGTCTGTGGGGTAATGGGGTGGGAGCACACCCAATTCCCTTTCACTGAAAGCCTCTGCTAGGTTGTGGTAGTCAAAGGAAATGAGCAACTTTAACTCCTTGCTTCCTTTCAGTGTATTTGCTGTCTCCACTTTCACTTTCTTAAGTGCCATGCCTGGCATTCAACATTTTTGCTGGCTCCTGCTGGCTAGCCGCTTTCTTCCTCCTTTGCCACTTTACTGAGGAGTTTCATTTCTTCAACCAGGCTAGTCCTAGAACCATGGTCTCGGTTATTCCAGGAGCCACAATAAAGTTAATAATCTCTACATGAGTCCCAGCCCTGAGGCTCACTGGCTTCTGTTGCTGGTGCTCCTCCTGTAAGTAAACCATCTAACGGGGAGAACCCCATGGGCTGCCTTAACATCCTCATCCTCAATGCTAGTTTCTCCACTGTTTGAAGAGTAATTAGGCATCGAATGCGCCCCGAGTCCAACAAGGCCAAGAGGGCCCTTATTCCCAAGGAGAGCATCAAAATCTCAGTACCCAGTATGCAGTTCCATTTCAAATATAGTTTATCCTGTTCAGAATTGTACAGTTTCTTATTAGCTTTAAATCTCTCTGTCAATTGCAAATAAAAAAAACCATTTACAATTGAAGCCTTCTAATGCCAGGTGTTCTCTGGATTTTAATTTAATATCATCTGTGGAGTAATCTAATAAATCTGCATACTTTAACCATTTTTGTCCAACCCTCATTTCCTTTCTGTAATATGGTAAAACATACACTCCATATTCTTCAGCATAATTCCTAAATATGTTACTCTTTTCTCAACCTTAAAGCCTGTTTTATTGATTGATTGATTGATTGATTGATTGATTGTACTTATATACCGCCCTATTTCCCTGACAGGACTCAGGGCGGTGCACAGCCAAATTAAAATACAGAGAACAATACAAAATTAAGAACAGTTAAAAGACCAAATATGAAAGGCTGAAATTTATAAGAAGTTTAAAAGCCAAACTAGATAAAAACCAAATTAAAATCCTAAAAACCCCTAAAAACCCCTAGGCCAGACCGGCTTGATGAAATAGATAAGTTTTCAACGCGCGCCAGAAGGTCAGGAGATCAGGGATGATCCTCATCTCTGGGGGTAATTCGTTCCAGAGGGAGGGTGCCCCCAATGAGAAGGCCTGCACCCTCGGGGTCGCCAGCCGTCCAGCCAGCAGCACCCTGAGGAGGCCGACTCTATGGGAGCGTACTGGCTGACGGGAGGCCGATAATGGCAGGCGGCGGTCCCGCAAATATCCTGGTCCCAAGCCATGGAGCACTTTAAAGATGGTAACCAAGACCTTGAAGTGCACCCGGAGGACCACCGGGAGCCAATGCAGTTCACGCAAGAGCGGTGTAACATGGGAGCCCCGAGGAGCCCCCAACACTACCCGCGCAGCCGCATTCTGCACCAGCTGGAGCCTCCGGGTGCACTTCAAGGGAAGCCCCATGTACAGAGTGTTGGCATAGTCTAGGCGGGAGATCACGAGGGCGGAAGTGACCGTGCGAAGCACATCCCGATCCAGAAAGGGCCGCAATTGACCAAAAGCCCCCCTGGCGACGGCTGCCACATGGTCCTCCAATGACAGCCATACATCCAGGAGGACATCCAGATTGCGAGCCCTCTCTGTGGGGGCAAGAATTTCCCCCACACACACAGTCAGCGATGGAACCAGCTGGCTGTATCAGGGTGCCGGGAAGCACAGCTACTCAGTCTTAGATGGGTTGAGCTGAAGCCTGTTCTACCTATCCAACACCACACGGCCTCCAGGCACCGGATCATCACTTCGACGGCTTCATCGGGGTGGCCCGGGGTAGAGATGTACAGCTGAGTATCATCAGCGTACTGATGGAATTCTACCCCAAAGCCACGGATGATCTCACCCAGCGGCTTCATATAGATGTTGAACAGAAGGGGCGAGAGCACTGACCCCTGAGGCACCCCCCAAACCAGGGGTCTTGGTCGATCTCTGCCCCCCCGCCAACACAAACTGCGAATGGCCAGAGAGGAAGGAGGAGAACCACCGTAAAACAGTGCCCCCACTCCCAACCCCTCCAGCCGCTGCAATAAGATACTGTGGTCGACAGTATCAAAAGCCGCCAAGAGATCTAATAGGACCAGGACAGAGGAATGACCTCTGTCACGGGCCCTCCAGAGATCATCTACCAATGCGACCAATGCCATCTCTGTGCTGTGCCCGGGCCTGAAGCCCGATTGGCGTGGATCCAAATAGACAGCTTCATCCAGGTGTTGGGGAAGCTGCCGTGCCAGCACACTCTCAACAACCTTCGCCACAAAGCGAAGGTTGGAGACCGGACGATAATTTGATAACCAAGTTGGATCCAGGGACGGTTTCTTGAGGAGGGTCTCACCACCGCCTCTTTCAAGGCGGCGGGCAGATATCCCTCACTCAAGGAAGTGTTAATAATACCTTGGAACCAACCTCATGTTCCCTCCCGAGTGGCCAACACCAGCCAGGAGGGACACGGGTCCAATAAACATGTGGTGGCATTCAGCCCCCGCAGTATCCTGTCCACATCTTCGGGAGTCACAGGATCAAACTCTTCCCAAATGACTTCTCCAAGTTCCACCCCCGACCCTCCGCCCAGAGTTGCCCATTCAGAGTCCAACCTGTCCCGGATCTGAGCGATTTTATCCAACAGGAAATTCGAAAAGTCCTCAGCCCATCCCTGTAAGGGGTCCTCCCACACTCCCCCTTCCAAGAGGGAACGGGTCACTCTAAACAGTGAGGCTGGGCGATTTCCTGCGGACGCAATAAGTGCGGAAAAGTGAGAACACTTTGCCACCGTTATCGCCACTAAATAGGTCTTAATATAAGACTGCAATAGTGTTCAGTCGGGTCTGGAGCGAGTAGTCCTCCAAATACTCTCCAGGCATCTTTTCCGGCGCTTCATCTCCCTCAGCTCCTCAGAAAACCAAGCGGTTGAGTGAGAGCTGTTGGTCATTTTGCCCTTCGTTTTTTATTAAAATTTTTGTCTTTTATTTCTTAATCTTAAATCCAGCTATGGCACCAAATTATTTGAGTTTTTTCATTAGTAATTCTACCCCTTTCAATGGATCCTCCAGTATTAATATGACATTATCAGCAAATGCACTTAATTTATATACTTCCTTTTTAATGTTTAAAATCCTGATCCCTTCCTGCAGAGGTGGTATTCAGCAGTTCTGTCCAGTTCTGGAGAACTGGTAGCGGAAATTTTGAGTAGTTTGGAGAACTGGCAAATACCACATCTGACTGGCCCTGCCCCCATCTATTCTCTGCCTCCCGAGTCCCAGCTGATTGGCTGGGTCTTCTTTTGTTTCCCTGCACAGAAGAAGGGAGCTGGAAAGCAGGTTAGTGGGAAGGGAGTGGAGATATTACAGTATCCTTCCCCTGGAGTGGGGTGAGAATGGAGATTTTGCAGTATCTTCCCATGTCATACCCACTAAGCCACACCCTCCAAGCCACACCCATAGAACCGGTAGTAAAATTTTTTGAATCTCACCATTGCCTTCCTGTTTTCTTCTATCCTTATTCAGAACTTCTAATGCTAATATGAATAAAAATAGAGATAACCGGCATCCTTGTCTCATTTCCTTCTGAATAATGCAAGATTTTGTAAGGTCACAGTTAAGAATAACCTATAAAAGGTTCATCTTGATAAAGTGTTTTGCACTACAGAGGCAACACCATTCTTTTCATCAAGACCATGTGATTGAGTTTGCTAAAGGACCCCAGGTTGCCCTGAAACCTTCCCATGGGTGCTTTCCCCATCATTTGCCTTTTCAGAGACCTTAGATGAGGGGAAAAGCATTGTCCCATCATATTCTCCAGCATTCTTGAAAACTGGCATATGTGAAGAAGCCCCTTCAGTTTTTCCAAATGCTGGAGAAGGCAGAAGGGATGCTTGCCAACAGGAAAAGCATGAAGATCACATTGCTTCATGAAGCAACTTCAACACAAAGTTCCACATCCTGAAGCCTTAGGGAGTGTGTTAGATTAGAATAGAATAACAGAGCTGCAAGGGACCTGGAGGTCTTCTAGTCTAACTGCTTAGGCAGGAAACCCTACACCACTTCAGACAAATGGTTATCCAATCTCTTCTTTAAAACTTCCAGTGTTGGAGCATTTACAACTTCTGGAGACAAGTTGTTCCATTGATTAATTGTTCAAACTGTCAGGAAATTTCTCCTTAGTTCTAAGTTGCTTGTCTCCTTGATTAGTTTCCACCCATTGTTTCTTATCCTACCCTCAGGTGCTTTGGAGAATAGCTTGACTCTCTCTTCTTTGTGGCAACTCCTGAAATATTGGAACACTGCTATCGTGTTACCCCAGTTTTTCTTTTCATCAAACTAGACATACTCAATTCCAGCAACCATTCTTTATGTTTTAGCCTCCAGTCCCCTAATCATCTTTGTTGTTCTTCTTTGCAATCTTTCTAGAGTCTCCACATCTTTTTTTACATCATGGCGATCAAAACTGGGGGCAGTATTCCAAGTGTGGCATTACCAAGGCATTATAAAGCAGTATTAACACTTCATGTGATCTTGATTCTAAGCCCGTTTATGCAGCTTAGAACTGTGTTGACTTTTTTGGCAGCTGCTGCACACTGCTGGCTCATATTTAGTCCACTAGGACTCCGAGATCCCTCTCATAGTTACTACTATTGAACAAGGTACCACATATACTGTACCTGTGCATTTGATTTTTCTTGCCTAAATGTAGAACCTTACTTTTTTCACCATTGAATTTCATTTTGTTAGATAGCGCCCAGTGTTCAAGTCTGTCAAGATCCTTCTGTATTTTAAGTCTATCTTCTGGAATGTTGGCTATTCCTGCCAGCTTGGTGTCATCTGCAAATTTGATGAGTTCCCCATCTATCCCCTTGTCCAAGTCATTGATGAAGATGTTGAAGAGTACTGGGCCTAAAACAGAGCCTTGGGGTATCCCACTGCATACCTCCCTCCATGTAGATATAGTTCCGTTGAGGACTACACATTGAGGGTGGTTGGTCAGCCAGTTATTAATCCATCTGGTGGTGATAATATCTAACCCATTAAGGAATTAATTAAGATTAAGGAAAGAAAATACAGTAGTCCCAAATTGCCCACATTTGCATTAGGGGAGTAGCACCACATTGCCAGGAATTTGACATTAATTCCCATTGCCTTACTTGGTTGTTGATCCAAATAGCTGTATATTAGAATATACAGATAGAAATAAATTAGAAAACAAAAGCCTGAAGCACCAGCAGAATGCTGCTGATAGGTATACTTCAAAATCAGATTGCGAAGTTGCATTCTTGCTGCCATCTGCAGCCTTGGGATTGATGCTCAATAGAAAGACAAATCAACTGCTCTTTCAAAGGAGTGTGTGGATGTTGCCCAACTAGCAATCTGAAAGTTGATCATTGGGGAAAGATGTCTCCCCACCATTCCAAGGACAGTGATAGCACTAGTCTTCCACATCATTTCTACTCTTTTCAAATACCAGTGAGAATCATTTGCTCAAACAGATACCACTAAGTGGATGGGGTTGGGGGAATGGTGAAGTGTGGGTCATGATGTTATGTGATAGACTTATCTGCATCAAAATGCTTTTCCTCAAATTACTAAAAGACTGTGGACAGCTCCTTAAGAAAGTGCCCTATTCCATGGTGGGGACTCTTTTTACATTTCCAATATTGTTTTTCAAGCACAATCTGAAAATGCTTACATTCACTCTGGCCTTTTAAAACATGGTTTTAAAATCTAGACTCTCCATGACTGATGTGTAATTTATTGTAGGGTGGACTGTGAAATTAGTTTTATTACTTTTCCCTGGTAGTGGCTCTTTATGATTTTGTTTTGATATTATAAATTTGATACTAGCATTCAATTTTATTATTTCATTTATATTTTCAACAGCATATGTAAATGGTTTTTTTAAAAAAAGCTTTTTATCTCCAGTGAACTAGATGTCAAATGAAATCAGTTCATTACCTTTAAATTATGATAGTGCTGTAGATTCAAGACACAGTGTTGGTTCAATTACAAACTAGATTAGCAATAGCCATTTGGCTGGCATACTGGATGGCAAAGCTTCATGCAAGAGAATTAAGTGATTAGGAATCTCCTACATTGTTCACTTTAAATAACAATTACCCATCTGGGAAGCTTATGATTGCTTTTAAAATTAAAGAAACAGCATTTCAAAACTGGGTTAAAATATTTAATGCTTAACATATTTAAGGATGTGACATAATTTTTACAAGGAACAAGTACTTTCCTATATTTTTTCATTTGTAGGTTTGTTTTGAATAATTCCCTGTAATGGTATATGGGCAAGACCTTGAGAGATGTGGGGAAGAGATGCTGGTTATGGAACAATCAGTTAAGTTGGGGAAGCCCACCACTCCATAGGAAGCAGAGAAAGAAAATTGGAAAGATTCTTTGAACTCATCAGAATATAGAAAGAGAGAAATTTCAGACTTGCAAGATTCTGTTAATATAAACATATAATAAAATAGAACTAGCTCACCTGATCTTGTTTCCTGTCTTATCTACCTGGAAAGGTTGACATCTCCATGTAAATTTACAAATTAATTTTGGAAATCTGTATAAAAAGTCACATGCACTTTTATGCCCATAAAATATCTATTTCCATAATATACATGTTTTCCATAAATGATGTAATCTTATGTACACGTCATTTCCCTACGTACACAAATTTAAATTACTGATTAGCAATTAGTGGTATAATGAGTTTGATAAGCTCAAAAAATAGAGAATATAGTAGTCATATTCCAGTTTCTGTGTTGGTTTGGAAGATAGTAGTTAAATCAGTTCATATTAAAAGTTGATCCAAAACACAAATCATGTCTATCTCTTCTGCATAGCTTATACTTTCCATGTCAAAGTAATTTCAGGTAGAGCTAGAAAGATTCCTGTTTGACATCTATACTACTATCTCTATCTCTATCTCTATCTCTATCTCTATCTCTATCTCTATCTCTATCTATCTATCTACCTATCTATCTATCTATCTATCTATCTATCTATCTATCTATCTATCTATCTATCTATCTATCTATCTACTCACCACTATACTTGAAAACCAGTAGTCTGATTCATGCTGTTTCCTGTTTTCCTGTTGTGTCATTTCTCTGACTTAAACATACATACACAAGTTTCTCCAGAACTGCTGCCTTTGAGCTGATAATTGAAAGAACTCAGTCAACCAATCTGATAAATCCTAATTATAGGTGTGCTATCATCTATTTGGAATCCCCAATTAAACTGAGGTGAATTATCTTGGTAGAATAAACTTACTTAGAAGAATAAGAATATATGTTTTCTGTTTTGTTTTGTTTTAATTTATTTTTTTATTTGGTCTGTTCCTCCCACGTATCAAGTTATTGATGTTCACTTGTCATTAGTTTAGAAGGATATTCCTTGCCCTCAGGATATATGATTGGCCTAGTTAGAAATTTATGCTAATTGAAGTTACTGTGTTGTTTTTAGCCATGAGAAATACACCTGCAATTTTCTCCCACAACACACGTGATAGCAAGACACTAATAATCCCCATGGTCCCAGGGCATAAGAACATTGCCTGGTTATGTAAAGCACAAGATATCTATCTTTATTTATTGCTTTCCATTTGTTTGTGATTCATATTTTGCATGTATAAATGCTGTTTAATTCTTGGCAGAAGGATCTGGCTCATTAAAGAGAAGAACTAATAGCACTGCCTGCAGCAAAGCTGTGCTAAGCCAAATGCAGGGCAGGTTAATACAACAGTTCAGCAAAAGACACCCAGAACCTGCCTTGTGGCATCTCTGTACACTTTCTTTTCAACCATTAAAAATAAAATCATTAGAGTTGTATTCATTGCAACTTGTTGATAACTACAGCATTGCCACAAGACAATTTGTCCTGCACTGAGATCTTTTGCAGTCCCCTCAAGTGCCCTTTGCTTTTCCCTAGACCATCCATACTGGGATTCACATTTTTTTACTACCGGTTGTGTGGGCATGGCTTGGTGGACATGGCATGGCTTGGTGGGTGTAGCAAGGGAAAGATATATTCCCTCCCCACTCCTGGGGGAAGGTTACTGCAAAATCTCCATTCCCTCCCTACCCTACTAATCTGCTTTCCAGCTCCATTCTTCTGTGCAGGGCAACAAAAGAAGACCCAGCTGATCAGCTGGGACTCGGGAGGTAGAGAATAGATGGGGGCGGGGAAAGTCAGACCTGGTATTTGCCGATTCTCCGAACTATTCAAAATTTCTGCTACCGGTTCTCCAGAACTGGTCAGAACCTGCTGAATACCACCTCTGATCCATACCGGCCTCCAACTTCCTTTTTTTTTTTTACAACTTCAATTTTTTTCAGTGCAATAGAATACAAACAAGTTACAACCTCAAGCTTTTACTTTACATTTTCTAAATCAGGGGTATCAAACTCGAGTCGTCACGGTAGCATCATGTGACATATCAGGACTTTTTTCCCCTTTGCTAAACCAGGCAGGAGCAGGACCAGCATGTGATACATCCGGCCTGCAGGCTGTGAATTTGACACTCCTATCCTAAATATTTCAAGTAATTTCTATAACAACATTATTCTACTTTTTAAAACTTAAAATCAAAGCTTCAAGTTTTTTTAGTTTCAAGCACAAAGTTCTGAAACAGTTTCCAAGTAGAAACTAAATTAGATAAAGTCTTCTCTTTCTGGTCTCCAATTTCCAAAGAAATGCCAACATGACAACATCATGTCTTTCTCCAATCCAGTCACAGTTGCCTGGGAAGTTTACAGCAATTTTTGGAAAAGAAGGGTCCGGTTTGCTCTACACATCTTCCACTTTCTCCATTTTACAAGATGTAAAAAGCAGGAGGCCATCGTACTTTTAACAAGCTTGGACTTCAAGGGTTTGGGAGCTGGATAATTTAAGCCCACATTTGCAAGGCATCCTGATGGAACAGTCAAGAAATGACTATTGTCCAGTAACCTTCCAAATTTCCCACCAATGGCAAGCCAGAAACATTGAAGAAACGTAATGTTTGTTTATTAGTATTGGCTTACATTGCATTCCCCAACCCCACCCCCACTCCATGTTCATGTCCTGCCACTTTGGAAAAGTCCTGCCATTAATATTGCAGTTTCATAATGTTATTTTTATTCAAGCGGATCAAATGATTCCATGCACATTTGGGAGTTTCTTCTAATTTATTGTTAATGTTACATAGCTTGTATTTCAGGGAATTATGGGATTCTGTTTAAGGAGTATTAGGTGTTCCTTAGGTGACACAATGAGACAAACATATCTGAAAGTAAAGGAGTTATCAACTATTCATTGCCTTTCTTTGCAATATGTTGTCACAGGAGCACTTGAAACAGAGAAGAAAGGGCCATGAGGCAAAAAAGTAGGCTAAATAACCCCTCAGAAGTCTGAACAGCTATCCAATCAGCAGCTTTACATTTATTCAGTCCTGATTGGTCTCCTTAGTCCGCTTATCCTCCCCACTTTTTTCCTTACTATTTTTGAATGCTCCAATTAAGTGCTATTTATGCTAAGAGCCTTGTGGTAAACAGCCTGACCAGTTATCACTAATGGTATTATTTATTATACGGTTGATTATACAGTCAGCCAAGAGTTTAGATTGGCATTTTTGTCCACCTATCAAGTCCTCCTGAGATAGGCAGATGTTGTTTCATGGTGTTTAAAGGTATTGTCACGAGAAGTAAGATGTTCCAAGTAAAGCTGCCTTCTGTAATTGACAAATTATGTTTATATATTTGATTTTTATCCCGCTTTTATTGTTTTATAAGTGATTCAAAGTGATAAACATAATATTCCTTGCTCCTCCCATTTTCCCCACAACAATCCTGTGAGGTAAGTGGACTGAGAGAGAGTGATTGGCTCAAAGGCATCCAATCAGCTTTCATACCTGGACAGGAACTCATCAGGGAATTTCTAGGTCAGCACCTTCACTACTAAACTAATCTCAATTTTTGTACTGTTGTAGAAGAAAAGTAACTCCATTAAGCTGTATGCATACTTTTATTGAAAAATTATGATGAAATCTAATAGAAACTAATATTGAGTAAAAAGAAAAAAAGAAATTAAAAAGAACTAAATATGTAAAAGCAAAGAAAGAAAACAGAAGCATAGAATCAAAACCACGAGTGCTGCTGTCAGTCCTGCCCTGCTAGAACTTTTAAGTAAGAACAATCCTTGACTCCATTTAGTGAGAAAGGTATAGTTTACTAAGATCAAGAAGAAAACAATGGAGCAAAGCCGGAACTAACATTTGTGCACCAAATTACCCAAGTATAACTTTTCCCCCAGAAGCACCTCCCACCACTGGGGTCCCATTGTCCAATCATATTCAGATACATTGTTTTGGGAATAGTCTCTTGAGTAGTGGGCTGGCTGGTATGCAGCTGCATGCCATACCCTACCATCTGGTCTTGTAGTTGTTTCTCCAAATGTAGGGTGAACAGTGAATCTTCCCTCCTCCCAATTCACTCACTCACCCCAGAGTTCATGGCAGACTTCAGCAACAGAGTGGTCAATGTCTGGAATACTCTACCTGACTCTGTGGTTTCTTCCCCAAACCCCAAAATCCTCAACATTAGACTGTCTACTATTGACCTCACCCCTTTCCTAGAAATCGTATTTCCTGCAATCACGTTTGGTGCAATTAACCTTGATTTTGTATCTATTGTTTGCTCTTGTATTGTTACGGTTGAAGCTGAAATATTCATTGACAGGTAGGACATTGCAATGTATGATTTTATATACTATACTTAGATCGGACCGAAGGCAGCGTAGTTCTAGGTTTTCTAGGTCTAGAATTTTGAATCTGGTGGCATAAGGTATTCTGCAATGAGTAGAGGAGTGAAGAACTCTTCTTGTGAAATATTTCTGGACTTTCTTAACTGTGTTAATATCAGAGACATAATGTGGGTTCCAGACTGATGAGCTGTATTCGAGTATTGGTCCAGCAAATGTTTTGTATGCTCTAGTTATTAGTGTAATATTACCAGAGAAAAAGCTATGTAAGATTAGGTTAACAACTCTTAACTCCTTTTTGGCTATGTAATTACAGTGGGCTCTAGCACTTAGATTATTTGAGATGAGTACTCCAAGATCCTTGACAGGATTTGGATCATCAACAAGGTCTTGACTATTCAGCCTGTATTTTATTTTCTGATTTTTTTTGTCAATATGTAGGACAGAGCATTTATTTGTTGAGATTTGAAGTTGCCATTTGTTTGACCATTCTAATACATAGTCAAGGTCCTTTTGAAGGGTAGCAGTATTGTCTGTGGTGTTGAATAGCTTTACATCATCAGCGAAGAGAACGGAGTTGCTCTTCATATGATCACAGAGGTTATTTATGTAGAGTATGAAAAGAGTTGCTCCTAGAACACTGCCTTGGGGGACACCACTGTTGACAGGTACAGAATTTGATAGGACGCTCCCAATTTTGACCATTTGTTGTCTGTTTGACAGGAAAGCTTCTATCCAGTTATGCGGATGTCCAGAGATACTGTAAGATTTTAGTTTTAGGAGTAGTTTGTCATGTACCACTGAATCAAAGGCTTTACAGAAGTCTATGCTTTGCCCTGATCAAGTTGTGTAGTCCATATGTTTTTGCAATGTAAGAGTTGCAGATTACATGATAGTTTTTTCCTAAAACCAAATTGTTTATTAGAGAGTAGGTTGTTTGTTTCTAAGTGGAGGATGATGGATTGGTTAATAACTGATTCCATGACTTTACAGGTGATGCAGCATAAAGAGATTGGTCTGTAATTTTCAACTAGGCTGGGGTCTCCCTTTTTGAAGATGGGGATGACCATGGCTTGTGACCATAGTTTTGGCAAGGAGCTGGTCCTGAAAGATTTTTCAAAGATTATGCTTAGAGGTTCTGCTATGGCAGTGGATAGCTTTTTTAAGAAGTATACACATATTCCATCCGGTCCAATAGATAGAGATGGTTTTAGATTGCACAGTGCTTTTTCAACAATGTCTTCTGTAAAATCGATATGTATTAGATCATTGTAGTTGTCTGTGGTTTGACTAGGAAATACTGGGCATGATCCATTGCAGTTTACAAATACTGAGCCAAAGAATGTGTTAAAGAAGTTGGCTTTAATAGTGTCGTCATTGCAGTCTTTACCATTAGGTCCTTTCAGGGGTGGGATGGACCTTGAGTCTTTTAGTTTGTTGTTTATAAAATTGTAGAAAGTGTGGGTGGAATTGGTGCGTAGAAGGTTTTCTTCTTGTTTAATGTGATAATTGGTGCATTTAGTCTTTATCTGGTGGCATAAATTTTTATATCAGCTTTTGAAGTTGGAAACGTGACCAGATTTGTTTTTCCACAAAAGTGATTTCTTTTTGGATTGAAGCTTCCTTATTGTTATGGGTAATTTTTTTTTCTGGTTTGGGGAGTTGTTATTGGTACATATAGCTTAATGATTCTTTTGACTTCAAGTAAAAATATGTTGTAATGGTCTTCTACAGTATTGCATCCAGTGAATAGAAATTGCCAATCAAGGGATGAGAGATCGTTGTTTATAAGATCATAGTTGCCTTTTTTGAAGTTATAATTGGGGATTCCGTCATTGTAATGATTTTTGTGTGGACGTATGTTGAGACAAAAGTCAATCATGTTGTGGTCATTGTTGGAAAAGGGTTCTTTAATTTGTATTCCGTAAATTGAATTCAAACTATTGCAGAAGATGAGGTCGAGGCAGTTGTTAAGTCTAGTGTTGTTGGTTAATAGTTGTTCTAGTCCCAGATTTGTTAGTGCATTGTAGAAGGTTGCATGTGTGGGTTCAGTTGTACATTCGTTAAGGGTCCAATTAATAAATAAATAATAAGTTAATAATAATAATAAGTTAATAAATAAATAATAAGTTAATAAACTAAACAAATAGTTGTTTAGTGACTACAATGGGGACAAGTAATGTGGTCATTAAGCAAGAGCAAAAATGAAATTGCAATTTTGCTTATAATCTTACAACAGTTTTCCTTTGTTTTATAGGCTTGCCAGGGTTGTAAATACAAGAACTGGTTGCAAAGTTACTGTTTCATCATTAGTATAACTGTGAACAATCATTATATGCCAGTACACCTGTATAATCCCAGTTTTTTTCACAATCTTTGCTACGTTAACCGTCCATTTCAGGGTTGTATCCCTTTCATCCCTTGAAGCTAAGAATCTACTTTAAACTGGTTAGACTTGTTCGTCCATGGAGTTTAATAATTTTTTTCCAAGTCTTTCAGATTTTGAGAAACAGGAGCTTCTGAACCCTGCTGAATACACTTCCCAGAGACCTAAGTAGTATTCTGGGTCTGCTCTCTTGTGTATTACCACAGCTATGGATGTGATGCTGTCATTGATTTAAACATATGTCATTTTAAAGCTTTATATTGTTTTTGTTTTAAGCCTTGTGTTCTTGACCAAATCAAAAACATAATAAAAATAAGCCTATTAAAAATTATTCCAAAATAATTACATTCACTGAATTATATATAATAATATTTATACTAAAATAACGAACTACAATTTGGCAGTTCAGATCCCACCAGGCTCAAGGTTGACTCCACCTTCCATCCTTCCTGAGTGGGTAAAATGAAGACCCAGATTGTTGGGGGCAATATGCTGACTCTGTAAACCGCTTAGAGAGGGCTGTAAAGTACTGTGAAGTGGTATATAAGCAGGGTGAGTTGCTGGGGGTTCACAGGGGTTTGGGAGAGTCTCTAGCTAAGAAGCTGTGCAGTTCCCACCAAATCCCACTCCTGGCTGGCCTTGCCCACCCCTCCTCTCCCTTCTCAGGAGTCCCCATGCAGCCTGTTTTGGATGCAGGTAAGTGCAGGGCATGTGCAGAGATTCAGGGAGGGTGAAAAATGGGCCTCCCGGAAATTTGGGGAGTGGCCTGTTTCCCGCTTCCAGAGAGTCCCTGGAGCCCGAGGAGACCATTTTTACCCTCCCAGAGGCTCGAGGAAAGACTCTGAAGCCCGGAGAGGGCAACCACCCACCCGCCAAGGTGCAGGAGGCCGACATGGCCACGCCCACCCAGCAACTGAGCAGAGAACCCGTTTCGAAAAAATTTTTGAAGCCCACCCCTGTATATAAGTCTAAGAACTATTACTATTGCTATTCATGAAAGCATTTTTTCAATCTTCTTTCCTAAATAATTAAAATACAGCAGAAATAGCACTCCAAGTGCTATAATTGCTATTGGAAGTTTGTGAGTAAATTTATCTTCTGTTATCATACTAATTAATCTTTGGTTTCAAATAGCAATATAATACACTACATATGTTTGTACATATAAACACATACACACACAGAGTATATAAACAAACATGTATGCATACAAATACAAGATGCCAAAAATATAATCATATCATTTGAAGATTATGCAAGATTCCTTGCAACATATACTGCTCCTATCTATTCATATCTGTAAGGAAGGAATGTGAACCATTTGTATTTTGTTCTTACCTTCCAAACTTATGCCATTAATTTAAAAGAGGAGGAAAACCTGCCTGTTCACTTTTTATAACCCCAGAGGAAAGAATGAAACATTTGATAATTTATTGTTTTGGCATTCAGCACAGTAAATGTGTAAAAGAAATATGGTCCAGACAGGTGTGGCACCCACTTACTTAACAGTGCAAGGTTGGAAAGTTCAAGACTTCAGTGGGAAGGGCAAAACACTGGAAATTGCCTGATAACTGATCTGTAGCTGGGAATGTCTGCTGATTTATATCTCTGTGTAAGGAGGGTCAACTTATACCAGAGAAAAATAAGACAACATTGAGTGAACTACATCTGAGCTCTCTCCTCTTGGCATACTACAGCCAAACAAGGATTCCATGTGGTCTGGCTGAATCATTCTCAACAACTTTGAACCAGCCTTTTGTACAGTATATCATGAATGACACCAGTGGTGGGATTCAACAATTTTTACTACCGGTTCTTTGGGGCATGGCTTGATGCACATGGCTTGGAAGTTGTGGCAGGGGAAGCATAGTGTAAAATCTCCATTCCCTTCCCAGTCCTGGGGGAAGGTTACTGCAAAATCCCATTCCCTCCTCAGTCCACTAACCTGATTTCCAGCTCCATTCTCCTGAGCAGGGCAACAAAAGAAGACCCAGCTGATCAGCTGGGACTCGGGAGGCAGAAAATAGATGCAGGCGGGGCTAGTCAGAGGTGTTATTTGCCGGTTCTCCGGACTACTCAAAATTTCTGCTACCAGTTCTCCAGAACTGACCAGAACCTGCTGAGTACCACCTCTGAATAACACCCAGCTACCCCTAATACCTGATGGTACGTAACCCACCCTGCCAGTTTCCTAAGTTGTTTGACTTACACAGAATCTCAAGTGAGCTTGGATGGCAGCTAGAAGCAATCCTAGCACTCCTGGTTGTGATTGTTAAGCAATCTCATGGGTTTTAAACGAGTCCCATGTAAGGAGTGTAGGGTGCCTCAAAGGAGTAGAATAGACCCCATTAGGCTCTGCTCAAGAGCTGAAAATCCTCTCTGCCAATATGCAAGTGGGATTTTTAAACCCTGAGCAAAGAAACATTTGCACATAGTCTGCATTGAGCCTTCCGGGGCCTCCCCTCACACCAACTGCGCTCCTTGCTTTATGGTGCTATCTCTCTGGTTTCTGCTTGGATTTTGGCTCCCTCTCATCTCTGAGGCTGACTGAAAAACCTCCTCCTTCTATGCACAGAGAGGAGCTCCTTTGGCGAGATGCAAGAACAGAGCTGAAATCAAGATTTCAATTCCGTTTCTGCGCCCTTTCAAAGGAGTTCAGTTTCCCTTGGCAGGCAGCTCTTTCAGCCAGCCCACATAGTCAAAAAGAGATCCTCATGGCAATTGGCAGCAGCTTGCAATCCCCCCCTGCTGGCTTCCCCACTGAATTTCTGGAGAAGCAAGCAGAGAATGTTGTAAATGGAAATCACATGATTGTGGGGTGCTTAGCAAACTGATTGCTAAGTATCCAGATCTTGATGACATGAACACAGGAGAAATGGTGCAATATTTTGCAATGGATGGAAGTAATTCCAGACTATTGTTAAATGAACAGTCATAAGTTGAGGATTACCTGTAATATAACTGTGTAAAACAAAGTAAAATACAAGTGCTTGTCTTTTTAAAAATATGCAATCAATAAATGTGGAAAGTTCACCTTAATCATATTATATAAATCAGATTTTTTAAAATGTGCATTCTGTGTGCATTTTTCAGCTTCAGTATAAATAACATTTTTTTACATTTTTCTTTTAAAGGAAGTGAATCAGATGTGAATTACTGAATTCTAATTATGTATGACATTTTCAATAATCCCAACAGAAATCAGTTACAGGTAATCCTTGATTTATGACCGAAATTGTGCCCCAAAGTTAGGTATGTGCCACATTTGTTAAGTGAATCACTGCAGTTGTTATGTTAGTCACACAGTTAAGTGAATCTGGCTTCCCCATTGACTATGGTTGTCAGAAGGTTGCAAAAGGGGATCATGTGACCCCAGTATACTTCAAATATTATAAATATGAACCAATTGTCAAGTATCCGAATTTAAATCACATGACTATAAGAGTGCTGCAAGGGTCATAAGTGTGAAAAATTGAAGTACTTTTTTCAGTACTTCAGTTACTGTTGTAACTTTAGATGGTCACTAAACGAACAGTTGTAAGGGACTGCTCCTTGCTTCAAACTGAAAGTCTAGTTTTTTCCATCTCCTTTAGATTCCATCCCATCAAGTGATTCACCTGCTTCTATTTAAAACGAGGCCAAAATAAACCACCTCCACTGAAACATCACAGATGAAAATTCCATCTGGGCAGTACACTTCTGATGGCTCATTCATTTGCATCATCACCAGGTCACCAATATGCTCTGATAAATGAACTCAGATTTCATTAGGATTTTCTCGATGAAGAGAGTTGGTATTTTTTTAAAAAAAATCTAGTTTGATTGTATGTGGGCTTTTGATGGTACAAGTGCCAATTGAAAAAGTACATTTTCAGATTGATAACTAATCCAGATCAAAAAGGAGGAAATGTACAACTTGACCTACTTATTCTAGCCAAAATTCTAGATGCTCTCAACACAAGAACCAGTGCATTTATATCAAGGTCAAAGCAATGCTAGGAAGCACAAGCTGATTAACACAAACACACTATCATTAGACAGTATGCATGCATGTACTGTATATGCTGGGGTTTAAATGCTGCTCCAATTCTGTAGTGACTGGAGATATATTGGGACATACTATATAATTATTTCTGTTGACCTTGTGCCTGATTTTGAAAAAGTTGCAGGAAAAAACCTATGGATGATGGTCACCTTTTTGTTCAACTATAGTAAGACAGTATTGTGAAATATGAAACAAGTCTTATTTCAGTTCTTCCAGTGCAACTGTGGTGTCCACAGCAAATCAAGACAATGGCCAATGCAGTGACATCATTTGCACCCCGTCATCAGTATCTAAATCATAGCATTTGCACATTGATATTGTCATGCACATTTCAATCATAATAATAATAATTGGGAATGTGAAAAAATTAATTTGATTCATTTGCAGATTTATCTGTATATTTTTCGGACTAATATACAAAACACTATTATTTAACATTTGCATTCCCAACTTTTGCAGTACAATTTTTAAAAATACAATAATTAACATATTTAATATATTTTCTTTGACATGAATTAGTGTTTATATTTTTATATAAAAGTCACAGTATGTACAAACTTCCCTCTGAAATAAGGTTGCCCCAGGATCCAGATGCCCTCTCCAATCTGTTATTGTTTAGTAGAGTCAGGCTTTTGATGAGGGAGAGGGAGACCCCTTTCTTTATCACACTTGCCATCTTTTATCTTTATCTTTTATTTTATTGTAACTTCTTTGTTGAGAGTCAGATGGCATTCCAGTTTAGCACATTATTATTATTATGATTGAAATGTGCATGACAATATCAATGTGCAAATGCTATGATTTAGATACTGATGACGGGGTGCAAATTCATAATGATGTCACTGCATTGGCCATTGTCTTGATTTGCTGTGGACACCACAGTTGCACTGGAAGAACTGAAATAAGACTTGTTTCATATTTCACAATACTGTCTTACTATTTAGTGCATTAGGTATTGAAAGAAAGGTATCTTGAAAAGGCAAGTGGGATGTACAATATCTTCCTT
Organism: Bungarus multicinctus; assembly: GCA_023653725.1. NCBI lineage: Eukaryota > Metazoa > Chordata > Lepidosauria > Squamata > Elapidae > Bungarus > Bungarus multicinctus. The sequence continues at coordinate 165,101,148 of CM042836.1, forward strand.
TTTTACCCAGAGTTCTTTGGGGTTATTTTTTGTTGGATACTTTGTCTTGTAATCACATCTCTCCCAAGTCACTTTGTCTGAAGTTCTCCATCATTCATGTAGCTGCTCTCTTGGATAATCATGAAGCAATATTTCTTCTGCATCCTCATTATTGCTTCCCCCAAATGCGGGAGACAGATATAGTGCACATAAATACCAACCCTCAGCTGGACTTGAGGGAAGCGTATTACTGAGTAAGAATCAAGAAGGGAGATGAGTGGAAAACAGCCTTCAATTGCCCCCTGGGTCCAAATGAAAAGCGAACTGTTCTCAAAACAAAAAGACAATTCATAATTGGACAATGTGACCAACCAAGGATAGAGAGAAAGGAAAACTATTGTTTAACTCTACAAGCATTGCGTGGCAAAAAACAGAGTCGGTTTTGATTCTTCAGTACAGAAATGGTGTCTCTAATAAAATTTTGAAGGGGATTTTGAAGTTGCTGAGAATTTCTACTTTTCTTGGGTTTGCTAGTCAGACCATTGATACCCTCATCACATTTCAACCACACGTGAAATTGCCATGTTATAATGGATTTTCTAAAAGCCAGGAGAAAATTTGTCAGGGAATTGTGCAGCCGATATCCAGAGTTTATTCTGAGATGCTGACACAAACCAGTTTTATATAAATAAATATATCTAAGTAAATGGTATAGGCAAAAACAAGAGCATCATCAGGTAGCAGAACATTATCATAGCAGAACATTATCAGGTAAATTAGAAAGCACACACAGCACAGAGAAAAAAGGTACGAAACACGGAAACTCCCCCTTTTTACTTACAGCAACTAATCACAGCTCAGATTGTTCAGGTAGCGGCCAGTTCTTTTCAACCATTTATTTATTTATTTATTTATTTATTTATTTATTTATTTATTTATTTATTTATTTATTTAATATTGCCGTCTATTCGCCCATGGCGACTTGAGGCGACTTACACAATGTAAAACCATATTTAAAACAAAAAATAAAAGTAAATAATTAGCTATAACTCTGTGTTCTTATTCATTGTACCAACCTTCACTGCTCCAGCTATTGAATTTTAAATATCTTAACAGGATATTAATGCCTGTCACAACTGACCTTATTAGAGCTGAGTTCTAGTGGATAATAAATTTGGAGTGAACTGAGGCAGGACAGAGATTGACTGGAGTCTTATCCACATCATCAGTTGTCTTGCAGTAATGAATAGGTGGACAGAATAACATTTGGGCTCCAGCCTGAGTCCGAAAGCTCAGAAGATTAAACCTCTGCTTCCAGTGACCGATCCAGATTGGATCCTGCAAAATAACATTATTAATCCACTTCTATGAGAAAATAACCTTGGGGTGCATTTTTGTGCTCCATTACTATCCATGTTATGTTGCTTCAAAGCTCCTGAGATTTTGGAATGTCCACTTCAGGTTGTTGCAAGTTGGCCCCTTGATTTATTTGCAGAGGCAAATATGTCCCATTCACTGAGTCAAGGCTCACTACCACAGCTTCCTTTTAGAATGACCTTTACTATAAAGGCAAGTTGCTGTGATGACCTTGGCCATGGCACAAAGGCAACACAGTTACATAAGTAAGAAAAGTCCCTTTAATACCTCCAACTTTGCCCCCAATGTCCAGTTACCTTCGGCTAGAGAAAAAACTCTCTCCCAAGAACAGTCTTTAAATGAAGGAAATTCAGTCTGAAAACAAAGTACATATAAACTGTAAGTAAAAATCCACACAAACCATGCTGCAGCAATTAACTGGACAGGGCAGGATAAGGAATTGCAGACTTCAAAGGCCAACAAAACACACACAGTTGGGAAGACGTCAGGAACCCAGATAAGCCTCGACCATAAAAGATAACTCACGATTTGCTTCCCACAAGTTGCTGTATTCAACCTCCTTTTTTAAACACTGTGTTCCCAGCTGCAGCTAATGAAGGGAATCAAGGCCCTCTCCTCCTCCAAAAGCCGTGCAATTCATGTTGCTCTCTTCTCTGTTCCTCCCTGCATGCCCTAGGATGAAGAGGGAGTGGGCCTGGATCTTCCTCTGAATTCCCTCTGCCTTGCTCTACCTCTTCCCTGCTCTGCCCAGCTGGACTTTGCCCTTCCCCAGTTTCTTCTACAGCCACCAGAGCCACACTCCCACTTCCTGTCAGCTGCTCAGCCTTCCCCTTGGAATCAAATTCTGACAGGGATATGACAGTTGCCTTGTAAACGAATAATTATTTTGTCAAAACCCTGGAGAACTGTTGTGGTTTTTGTTGTAAAGCGGCGGTAATCACTCAGGCAGACACCAAAGGCAAAGGTTCAGCTCTAACTTTATTTAAAAATAAAGGGTTACCGCTACTGCCTCTCTAACACGGCAGCCAGCTGGAGCGGCAACAGCTGATGCCGTTTGACAGCTCCTTTTATAGCCGGCTGTCAAATGGCATCAACCAATGGGAGAGGTCTGTGCTTCCCGCTTAAAGCACGGACCTGAGTGGAAACTTCAGTCAATACACAACACTCCTCCCTCCCAGTGAGGAGCATGCGTAGTCCTGTAAATATGTTGGGTGCCTGCGCAGTCGTCCAGATCTTCTTGGTTCAGTTGGAAATGGCGCCAGGCTGCTGCCTTCTGCTTGCTGCATGGCTTCCATCAGTGGTGAGGCTGCAGGGACGTCAGGAACTTGGTCAGGACCTTGGTCAGCTTCTTCTCCAGGTAGGCTGTCATCACCGGTGGGCTGGAGGGTAGCTTTTTCGGGAGGAGGTAGTACTTCTGCAGTGGGACCGTCTAGATGACCTCTGGGTATAGTGCTCCAACGCCTCCTCAGGTGGTCCACATGGCGGTGCCAGACACACCCATCAGGTAGCTGGATTTTATAAGACTTAGGACCAGTCATTGCCACCACACGACCAGGTAACCACAATGGTTGCCCAGCAAAGTTCCTGACATACACTTTGTCATTTACTAGGAACCCTCTGTCTTAGCTGTTAGACCCAAGGGGAAGCACTGGGGCATAATTTGGGTGAAGCCTGTCAAGAGTGGTTCTCAAACAGTGCCCCATTAACACTTCAGCTGGTGACCTATTTGTGGAGGCATAGGGTGTTGTATGTTGGCTCAGAAGGTATTGAGCCAGTCTAGAATGCCAGTTAATGGGTCCCAATCTCTGTAGTACCTCCTTAGTAGATCTGACTGCCCTCTCAGCCAGACCATTACTTGCAGGGTGAAATGGGGCTACTAATATGTGTCTGATGCCCAGGTTGGCTAGGAAGATCTCAAATTCACAAGAGGTAAATTGGGGACCATTGTCAGATACAATGGAATCAGGGAGGCCATGTGTGGCAAACATCCTGGTCAATGCTTTATTAACTGCTTCAGTGGTTGTGGTGTGCATTAAGGTCAGTTCCACCCACTTTGAAAATGAATCCACTACCACCAGGAATGTATGCCCATGGAAAGGGCCAACCAAATCTATATGAATTCGGGATCACGGGCTTCCTGCCTCTTCCCAGGTCCTAGGGGTGGCTGCTGGTGGGGATGACCTGGTGGCTTGGCATGCCTGACAAGAATTGACCCAGCTAGAGATTTGGGCATCCATACCAGGCCACCATACGTAGCTGCGGGTGAGGGCCTTCATCCTAACTATACCTGGATGACCCTCGTGCAGTACCTTTAAGACTGAGGTTTGTAACTTGGGGGGGATCACTACCCTGGTTCTCCATAGTAAACAGCCTTGCAATGAGGAAAGTTCCTGTTGGCGTAGCTTGTAGGGTAGGAATTCTGATGGATAAGGGGTTGCAGGCCACCCTCTCCCTACCCAGTCAAGGACTTGTCCTTGGCCGAATGGGCAGCGATGTCAGAAGTGGTGACCGGCAGCTTGAGCTCTTCAATCAGGAAAACGGTAGTTGCTGGTGCTGGGTCCTCGACTGGAACTGGCAGGGGGCAACGACTGAGGGCATCAGCATGGCAAAGCGTTTTTCCAGAGCAGCGGACTAGTGTATATGAATATGAAAAACGGTCCACCTGGTCATCCTTGGGGATAAAATCTGGGGAGTCTGTTTAGTGCCAGATAAAATTCCTAACAGGGGCTTGTGATCTGTTATTAGTTCGAAATGATGACCGTAGAGAAACTCATGGAATTTCTTTACTGAAGCAACTGCAGCCAAGGCCTCCTTATCAATTTTACTATAGTTGCGTTCAGTGGAGGATAGTGTCCTTGAAAAGAAGGCAATAGGTGCTTCTGCACCATTTGGCAGTCTGTGACTCAGAACAGCCCCTATTCCAAAAGGGGAAGCATCTGCTGCTAGAACTAGTGGTAAATTCTTGTTGAATTGTATTAACACAGCTTTGGACGTTAGCAGTGATTTGACTTCCTTGAAAGCAAGATTTTCTTTTGGTCCCCAGTGCCAAGGTGTCTTCTTGTCTAGGAGCCTGTGAAGAGGCTCTGCAATTGAAGCTTTATGGGGCAGGAATGAAGCATAGAAATTTAGAAGTCCCAGAAAAGCTTGGAGTTCAGTCTTATTAGTAGGAGTGGGAGTTTTATGAATGGCCTTGACTTTAGACTCTGTTGGGTGAATACCCTTGGCGTCAATCTTGTAACCCAAAAATTCCACTTGTGGAGTGGCCATGGTGCATTTCTCTCTTTTTAATTTAAGACCTGACTTTCTAAAGCGTTCAAGGACACCCCTGACTCTCTGTAGCAATTGAGTTTGATTGTTGGCGAATATAAGAATGTCATTGAAGTATGGTACAGCGCCTGGCAACCCTTGCAAAATCCTTTCCATTAGAGACTGGAAAATTCCAGGGGCTACACTAAGTCCGAATTGTAGGCGTGTACATTTAAGAGGCGTGCCTCTGTGTGTCACTATGGTTTGCAGTTCAGCAGTTTCGTCATCAACAGGGAACTGTTGATAAGCCTGTGACATATCTAACTTTGCAAAAATGGAGCCAGGCTCAAGGGAATGGAGTAGGTGTTGCACAACGGGGACTGGATAAGTGCTTTCTTGCAAATATCTATTTATGGAGGATTTATAGTCAGAGCAGATTCTCAAATTTCCGTCCTTCTTTAGAGGTATCACTATAGGGGTCTCCCATTTGGAAAAATCTGTAGGTTGTAGTATGTCTTGTTTAATTAATCTGTCTAGTTCCTTGTCAAGTTTAGGATGAATTGCAAAAGGAACTCTGTGGGGTTTTAAACGGATTGGTACTGCTTGGAGGTCCACCTTGAAGGATATTAGGGTTCCCACGTAGCAGCCTAGGCCCTCGCTGAATATGTCAGCATATTCCCTGAACAGGGAGTCAACTTCTGAACTTGCAATGGCGTGGATTCCACCTATGTGGAGGCCCAGGGCAGGGAACCAGTCTAAACCCAATAGGCTTGGAAGGGCGCCATCCACTATCACTAAAGGCAAGTGACCCTTAAAATCTTGAAAATGAACTAGAAACTTGCCTTTTCTGATGACAGGAATGGCTCTGCCTTGGTAGTCCCGTAGAGTCAGATTGCAACCTGGAATCTTCTTTCTTGTTACTCTGGGAAGCAGTTGCTTCGAGGTGTCCCACGAGATGATGGATAGTGCAGAGCCGGTGTCTACTTCCATTCTGCATGGTCTACCTTCTATAGAAACAGTGACACTAATTTTGTTAGAACTATTTTTTGGTATCTTAGCTTGGTAGCATGTGCAACAATCCTCGATTTGTCTTGGAAATTGTATGGCTTTCTGAGGCCTTTGAGGCTGGTTAAAAGTCTTTCCTGCCTGACATATTCTTGCCAAATGACCCTTCTTTTGGCATCTTAAGTATATGGCATTCCTCAATCTGCAGGATGCCCTGAGGTGGTTGCCCCCACAGCTTAAGCAGGTGGGTTGTATTCGTGGAGGTTGATTTGCAACCTGTCTGTATTCCCTTTGAATAGGGTTGGGCTGTCTGAGGTGGTTTATCTCAGTAGCCTCTTCTAAACCTTCCTTTGTGGAGGCTTCATCAAAATGCACTGTTGGGTTATCTAGTCTAATTGGATTTCCCTGTATTTCAGCTGCTGAGAGTGCTGATAGCTCAGCAGCCTGGGATTCTTCTATGGCTTGTTTTAAGGTTAGATCCCCTTTAGCTAGTAGTCGTTTTTGCAGCTTGGGGTCCCTAACTCCACAGACCAGCTGATCTAACAGCATATCTTCAAGGTAATCCCTGAATCCGCAATGTAAGGCAGCTGTTCGTAGTGCTGCCATGTAGTCACTAATGGTTTCCCCCTCTGTCTGGTTGCGCCTTCTGAAGGCATGGCGTCTGGCAATTCTAGAAGGCTTAGGGGAGTAATGGTTGGAGAGAATTTCTTATAATTTGGGGGCATTTCTTAGGATTTGGGGGCAGCCAGGCCAGCACGCGTGCCTGGGGGGGCTCAGGGGTTTCCGTGTTGGGGCGGCAGACGGGGGGTGGGACGCCAGGGGCCAATTTCATCAGCACGGTGACTGGGAGAGGTAGATATGCTGGGGGTAGAGGGCTGTATCCGGTTAGGGGATCGCGCTGCCGATATTTGCAAGCGGTAGCGCGCTCCGACCCTCCTCACCCATCCTGCAGCCCTGGCTGTCCGGAGCCTCAGGCCCTGAGTACCCGGCTGTTGCTGTGCAATGCCAGGTCCGTGGTTAATAAGGCTCCCCTGATTTGTGATCTGGTACAGGAGGAGGCCGCGGACCTGGTAGGTATTGCCGAAACCTGGTTGGGCCCAGAGGGTGGTGTCCCTCTGGTTGAGATGTGCCCACCAGGTTTCCTTGCATTCCATCAGCCTAGGTCTCAGGGAAGGGGTGGTGGGTTGGCGGTGCTTATTAAAGAGGTCCTTTGTCCTAGGGAGGCCACTGTTCCTCAGACGGCTGGCTGTGAATCTCTTTTTGTGAAGTGGGGACAAGGGGTTCAGATGGGCCTTTTGATGGCGTACCTGGCTCCCTGCCATGCCTCATCGGCCCTGCCCGGATTCCTTGAGGTGATAGCCGGGCTGGCGGTTGAGACCCCTAGGCTTCTGGTCCTGGGGGATTTCAACCTGCCATCGCTCGGTGAAACCTCGGGGATGGCCCGGGAGTTCATGGCTTCCATGACGGCCATGGATCTGACCCAATTAGTTTCTGCTCCCACTCACATAGGAGGACACATGCTGGACCTGGTTTTTGTCTCTGGGCAGTGGTTGAATGACTGTAATTTTGGGGATGTAGCAATTATACCCTTGTCATGGACAGATCATTCCCTCCTTAGACTGGACTTCTGTTCCGCCACCCCCCACTGCAGGGAGGCGGAGCCACATAGATTGTTCCGCCCCAGGCGCCTGATGGACCCGGAGCGGTTCCAGAGGGAGCTTGGGCCATTTCCTGAGTCTCTGGCTCACAGCTCGCCTGGAGACCTGGTGGCCACCTGGGATGGGTTGGCCGTCGGGTCTCTGGATCGAGTTGCGCCTCTGCGACCTCTGACCTGGCACAGATCCCATTTGGCTCCGTGGTATACGGAGGAGCTACGGGAGATGAAGTGCCGGAAAAGACGTCTAGAGAGCATTTGGAGGGTGAGCCGTTCTGACTCTGACCGAACACAGGTAAGATCTTATATTAAGACTTACCTTGTGGTGATAGGGGCGGCGAAATCTTCATATTTCTCCGCCCTTATTGCGTCGGCAGAAAATCGGCCTGCCGCCCTGTTTAGAGTGACCCGCTCTCTGCTTGAACCGAGAGCACGGGATGACCTCTTGCAGGGCAGGGCAGAGGAATTTTCCCGAATTCTGCACGACAAAATCGCTCAGATTCGGGAGGGGCTGGACTCCAATTGGATGGTCCCGGGGGAGGTGTCCGGGGCAGGTCTTGTGAGTGTTATCTGGGGGGAGTTTGATCCTGTGACCGCTGAGGGCGTGGACAGATTGCTGGGGGGTCTGAATGCCACCACCTGTTTATTGGACCCGTGCCCTTCCTGGTTGGTCTCGGCCGCCAGGGAGACGACACGAGGTGGCTCCAGGGGATTACCAACGCTTCTTTGAGAGAGGGGTCGCTCCCTACCGCCTTGAAGATGGCGGTGGTGCAGCCCCTCCTCAAGAAGCCTTCCCTGGACCCAGCTGTTTTAAACAACTACCGTCCAGTCTCCAACCTTCCTTTTATAGTGAAGGTTGTTGAGAATGTGGTGGCACGTCAGCTCCCTCAGTATCTGGAGGAAGCGACTTACCTCGATCCGTTCCAATCGGGTTTCAGGCCTGGGCATAGTACTGAAACAGCATTGGTCGCGTTGGTTGATGATCTCTGGAGGACCCGTGACAGAGAGTTTTCCTCTGTCCTGGTCCTATTAGATCTCTCGGCGGCTTTTGATACTATCGACCATAGTATCCTATTGCGGCGGTTGGAGGGGTTGGGAATTGGGGGAACTGTCCTTCGATGGTTCTCCTCCTTCCTCTCCGACTGTTCGCAATTTGTGTTGGCGGGAGGGGAGAGGTCCACCTCTAGGCCCCTGGTTTGTGGGGTGCCTCAGTGGTCGGTCCTCTCCCCTCTCTTGTTCAACATTTACATGAAGCCGCTGGGCGAGATCATCCGTGGTCTTGGGGTGCAGTGTCATCTGTACGCAGATGACACCCAACTATACATCTCCACCCCAGACCACCCCAATGATGCTGTGGGGGCTATGTCCCGGTGCCTGGAGGCCATGCGGGACTGGATGGGCGGGAACAGGCTCCGGCTCAACCCATCCAAGACCGAGTGGCTGTGGTTCCCGGCGCCCCGATATAGCCAGCTGACACCTTCGCTGGCTATTGGGGGGGAAATTTTGCCCCCCACAGAGAGGGCTCGCAATCTGGGCGTCCTCCTGGATGTACAGCTGTCGCTAGAACATCATATTGCGGCTGTCTCCAGGGGGGCGTTTTACCAGGTCCGCTGGATCTACCGGCTGCGGCCCTTTCTGGATCGGGACGCCTTGTGCACGGTCACTCACGCCCTTGTCACCTCTCGCCTGGATTATTGTAATGCTCTCTACATGGGGCTCCCTGTGGGGAGCACCCGGAGACTCCAACTGGTGCAAAATGCAGCCGCGCGGGTGATCATGGGGGCATCACGTAGCTCCCATGTGATGCCTCTCCTGCGCGAGCTGCATTGGTTACCGGTGGCTTTCCGGGTTCGCTTTAAGGTTCTAGTTTTGACCTTTAGGGCGATCCATGGCACTGGGCCAGGTTACCTGCAGGACCGCATTCTGCCGGTGATCTCCAGCAGACCGGTGCGTTCTCACAGGGAGGGCCTTCTCTGGGTGCCGTCGGCCACTATGTGTCACCTGGCGGCCCCCAGGAGTAGGACCTTCTCTGTGGGGGCCCCTGCCCTCTGGAATACTCTGCCGCCTGAACTACGCACCAACACGGACCTGAGGGCCTTCAGGCGTGCGTTGAAGACCTGGCTCTTTGAGCAGGCTGGCCTGGGCTGAGATAGTTTTTAATTGTCTCCTTAATTGGGTTTTAATTGGGTTTTTAATTTCGGGGGAGGGTTCTATTAATCTAAACAGTCACTATTTAATGTCTTTTTAATTTTTGTATTGTTTGGGGTTTGATTTGGCTGTACACCGCCCTGAGTCCCTAGGGAGAAGGGCGGTATATAAATCTTAATAATAAATAAATAATAATAAATAAATAATTCTTCCCAGGGAATAGTCTTAATAGAACATGGGGCCAGTAATGCTGTTGCGGTGTCAAATACCGTGGCTCCACAAAAGCTTAGGAAATAAGACTTTTTTCTATGGTCAGAAATATCAGTAAGGTCTATAGCATCTAAAAAGCAGTCAAACTGGTTCCTGTATAATTCCCATGTCTCTGCCGTCGGTCTGAAGGGCGGGAATGCAGGATTCGAAGTCATCTTTCCCTCAGCTGTGCTGCTTCTCCTGAGACGATTTAGAAATCGCGCTTTGTGAACAGTGATAGCAACTCTGTAGTGATTTCAGCTCTTGGTTAGTGATTTCGCTCTTTGTTCTTTTGCCTGGCTTGCCTTTATTTAGGATTCCCGCCCTTGTTGCCAGTGTTGTAGAGCGGTGGTAATCACTCAGGCAGACACCAAAGGCAAAGGTTCAGCTCTACCTTTATTTAAAAATAAAGGGTTACCGCTACTGCTGCTCTAACACGGCAGCCAGCTGGAGCGGCAACAGCTGATGCCGTTTGACAGCTCCTTTTATAGCCGGCTGTCAAACGGCATCAACCAATGGGAGAGGTCCGTGTTTCCCGCTTAAAGTACGGACCTGAGTGGAAACCTCAGTCAATACACAACAGTTTTTAAGATTACATTGGGGTGATTCTGGATCTGAGGGAGAAATGTAGACTGGAAAGTAACAAAACAGTGCACCAGTGGCCATTTTAAAAACAGGAAGCTTAGGGGAAAACAGATTAACAATCTATCTAACTTGAAAATCCATGTACCAATCTGTACGTTGTTAACAGGCTTAATCATTTTTTTAATCATCCACATTTTTCTCCCTTTGAGGAATAATAAGGCAAGAAAAGGAAAAGGCAGAGACTGCCCAACATTTAGTCCCCCCCAAAAAAATAGATACTGGGACAGATTTGGTCTACCTAAATTATACTTCAGACTCAGAAAATAGTTAGAAACAACTATTCACTCAAAAGGGCATTCAGCCAGGAAGCAGTTCAAATCATCCTTGTTCAAGCACCAGCTGAATGGACATTTGCTCCTTTTAAATTGTACTTCTATTTGATGCTTTTGTGTCATAGAAAATTAGCACACTTTCCTTTGAAAGCAACAAATACAAAGCAACAATTACACTTGAGATTGTTGCTCATGATGGGTTGGATTGGGACTGAAGAGACCTGGCTCAAATCATCTTTCAGTCATGATTTTCCCAGGAAAACCTAGGCACAGTCCCATTCAGTCCTACATGCCTCACAAAGTTGTTGCAGCAGGACAAAAAGCTTGTAAGCAAAATAATAGCATTAGGATGAACTGAAGTGGAGATCCTACAATAGTGGGATCTTAGCCTGAGAACAGAGAGGTAGAATCAGATTAGCATGTGTATTGGCATTAAAGAGAATGACATTTTTTTCTTTGCAATCCCATGTTTTGTTTATGCTGTGCAACAAGTCCTATTGCTTCCTATGCTGTTATTGATGTAATTTCCTTCAGTCATTTTGAGGTCTCTGAAGCAGGGGTGGGATTCTACTGGTTCGAACTGATTCTATAGAACCGGTTGTTATGATTCTGTGCAGTTCAGTGAACTGGCAAATCATGCACTGGCTGGCCCCGCCCCTCTCCATTCCCCACCCAATCAGTCTTTATCATGCATGTGCGACATCGTGTGCATGCCTGTCATCGCTGATTGCATTATCCCCCGCCCAGTAACTCCTTAAGTTATTTCTTTCCCCCCTCCCAATGATCAGCTGTTCTGAGAATCAACCGTGCTGGGATCCCCCTCACTGTCTTACTGCTTCACCCAGGAGGCTTCCCTGAGCCCCAGAAGTCCCAAAAATGGAGTGGGGGGCCTGCGCACCCCCAGCTCCATTTTTTGTCTTCCTGGGCCGCAGGGAACCCTTCTGGGAGCAAAAATGCCAGGAGGCTTCCCTGAGGCTCAGAAGGCAAAAAAATGGGGAGGGGTTGCTTCAAAAAAAGAAGCCACACCCACCCAGCCACATGGCCATGCCCACCTAGCCGTGCCCACAGAACCAGTTGTTAAAAAATTTGAATCCCACCCATGCTCTGAAGCAATCATCATGCAAGTTGACTAAATCAAATCAAACCTTCATTACAGCTAAAGGCCAGTATAAAGTGTATGGGGTAAAAAGCATAAAAGATAAATCAGAATAAAAATTACATATCAAAAGCTAAAAAATCTAAGAAAATAGAACCTAAATGGAAGGGTGTGAGCAATAGATGGGCATAAGAAAGCATGGCACAGTAAATCTCAAATCAAACCTTTATTACATAAAAGAAAGGTGGAATACAAATAATAATTTTAATAGCTGAAAAATGTATACAAAATTTTAAAAAATAAAATTTATATAAATAGAGGAACCAAGATGGAGACACATTAGCAGCTTCCAAAATAAGCTCCTGTCTTGTAACAGGTCTTACCTCTTCTGATTTAACTTAGGCTCCCAAAATGCCAGCCAAGGACAAGAAAATGGATTATAATTATGAAGGATGTGACCTCTTTTTTGTATTAATGACTCTCTATTGTGTGAACTTTTGTTGTAATCTGAAATCATGTATTATAAAATAATTCCCAGTATTAATATTAGTATTAATCTAGCTCTATCAATCCTGAAGAAAAAGAAAGTTTTAAATACAAATATTCTAAAATGTAGCTATAGTCTGTAAATTAAATTTTGCTGTGCTCTCCAAAGAAGAGAGGAATTCTCCAGAGTTTAAGTAAGAAATAAAAATAAACATCAAGAAAAGTTCATTTGATGAAATGTGAAACAGTATTTAGAATTCTTTAGCTTTTCTTTCAGTACTAGAGTCCTTGAAACAAAGGCTCACATATATGTGTATGATATGAATATCAAGAGCTATAACATTGCTTTAAAATTCTTCAGCTCAGCTCACTTTGTAGCACTACAGCTGATAAATACAACAAGAAACACAATTTCAGATTTTCAATTGTGCAATTAAAACTCTCCAATTCTTCTTAAATCAGTCCAGTTGGTGAAACTAACCTCCAGCAGAAAATAAACCAACAAAGAAAATGTCTGTAGTTTGTAAAACCAAAGGAATGCTTAAAATAATAGTAAGCCAGTCTGCAGAATGGTATAAAATCCGCTTGATGTCCTGTTCTTACTCCACCCCTTTCTTGGAGGCCCCATTTTCCAGTTTGTTTTGTTTTCTCTCGGCTAAAGAAAAGGGGCCCGAGGTGCTTTGCCTGCCTGTCAGTAAAGCTCTTTACAGAAAGCAAAAGGCTCTGGAGTTGATTGAGTTCAGCCACTCCCTTCTCCTCTTCCTCCTCCTGCTCCTCCAGGGGCTGAGAAGGGTTGCTGGAGTTTTGTTAGCAGCTCTGCTGGCTCAGTCAGGAACTACAGGTTTTGGTTTCCCATATCCCAGGTCGTACCCAGGTATTAGAGAAGCTAAGGGTATTGCCTTAGTTTCTCCAATACTTCTCCTTCTTGAGGACCACCTATGATTGCTACTGCTGGGGACAGCACTTCTTCTATAGCTCACCTAATATCTTCCTTGGTGATGAAAGGAAGTTTTGAAACTGATATGTGTAACCTTTCAGTTAATTCAAACCCCAATTTGCTTTTCACACAGCCTGTTTAAAGGTTCTTATCTCTGAAATAAAGACCATGAAGCTGACAGCCTAGGAGAATAGAGGGAATTGAAAGAACCCAAAATGAGGTGGGGGAGGGGTGAAGACCTAGGAGCAAGGTATCAACTGAACAATGGTGGTGACTAAGCAAGAGAAATCTGCCAAGGGAAGGCCTATTATGGATTAGTGATTTCTGCTGATGAATCTCTCCAGTCCTGTTTTTACCTCACCTCATTTGACTGTTCCCTTTCTCCTTGCTAGGGGCAAGCAGGAGCAGTTAACATCTTGTTCACCTTTCATGTGACCCTCTATCACCACACCTTAGTTGGGTGACGATAACAAAAACAGAGCTGAGAATTCCCAAAAGGGTGAGGTCCAGTTAATCCTTTCAGAAAAAATACCAACCTGATACTTCATGGGTGGGTCTCTGGTAGTTTCAGAGTGAATTAATGTCTCCTATTCTCTTCCTTATCCACTTCTCTGACTGTCTTTTTTTCCTTCCTGCCTTCTATTTTATTAAGGCAGTCATGTGTCCCATTCTCCTGCGATGACTGCTGGGCCTCTCCTACTTAAGAGTTCCTGCCTTAAACAAGCAATAGACTTTATTGTTTTCACACTCTTTTTTCCCTCCCTCTCTGATACTTGCCATCACCAAAACATTCAGTAGCAGTTTATTTATTTGACTCTTTTATGCTATTCCATCATTGGGTCTGGGAAGAAATTATAAATGAATTTATAAATGTTTAGATTACCTGACCCCATAATTTCTGGAGGGCTATTTTCCTAAGAGAGTGAATCCCTCCATCCTATTAGCTTTCACAGAAATAATTTAGAGACATAATTATGTATCAATGGATTGCTTATGCAATGGAAAGTTGACTTGGCCTCCAACCTTTTTGGCTTGTGTGGAAGACAATTTTTCCACAGACCAGACAGGATGGCAATGGTTTCAGTTTCATTTGCTTGCCACCACTCATCTCCAGCTCTGCAGCCAGTTCCTAACAGGCCATGGACTAATACTGGTCCATGGCCCAGGGGCTGGGGACTCCTGCATTAAAGCAATGGGCCTCAAAAGAAAACCACTGAAACTTCAGCACTATAAATATAACTCCTACTCTTAAAAAGATTCCATAGGTAATTGAGAAACAAAGTAAAAAAAAAACATAATGGTATTTGGACTACTTTATTGAACACACACATTGCAACTGAACATACACAACATACACACAGCATACTCTGATTTATTAGAATCCCATTATAAAGTACAATAGATATAAAAAGAACATTTAAAGCCAAAGAAACAGGAAAAACGTAAAGCCCTTTAAGTCCTTAAAAGTTCTCTACTAATTTATTACTTTAATTAATGGATGTGTATTTAACAGGTTAAAACATTACATTTAGTTTAAAACAAAAATAAAAAAGCAAGGAAAAGGTACATTGAGCAATCCAACACGTTTAAAAAATGTCTTTTCAAGTGCAACTTGACTCCTGATGATTTCACAGACAGCCCATAGGATCTTTCTTGGTAACTTCAAGTTTCAAAGTAATTTGCCATTGATTTCTTCCAGGATTGCATATTTTGTATATTATAATAAGTACATATAATATATGTACACTGTGTGGTATATTAAGAGGAACATATCTGGCAGCAAAATCTGGAAACCACTAGATGGCAACTGAGTTTTTATATTTATCTATGCATCTTTGATACTTTCTAATGATTGTCCAGATTTTTTTAGCCATAATTGAGCTTCATCAACCTTCTGTGGTAAGCTTTTATGCCACCCCAGAAGAATGAAATATTTTGGGAAATATTAAAAAAGGCAGGATAGAATATTTCCCCTAAAGAAGAGATGGAAAAAAATCTTAAGGGAGGCAGAAACCAGCACCAGTCGCTCTGCCCCCAAGCAGAAACTGAGGAGGCCAGCTTTTAGAAATGCGGATTTGGTAATCCATTCAAAACAGGATATTTCAAAACTCCTTGGCAGAATGGTAGGATTAGAAAGTAGCCCTTCACCCAAGATCCAACACAGAACAAAAGCCATTAGCCACAATAGGAATTCCCCAAACCCCTTTCAGAACACAAACCCCTTCATTGCACCATTCCCAGAACAGTCCAAAATTCAAGTCACAGAAATCTATAAAGATCTATCCACTCATTCAACCATTTTTGTCAGCTACACCAGAATCACAAACCCTGGTGGTTCTGCTTCATCATTAAACTTTTTTTCCAATCAGCCTCCATGTTTTTTCCAGCATTCCTCCCCCCCCCTCCCCCAGCTTGGAACTGAACCAGATGGATTTTCTTTCCAACACTTCACAATTATTTGAGTTGCTCACAAAGCTGGAATATTTATAATATTTATTTGATTTCCATGAAACAAAGTTGACCAAAGAACATTTTCTCTCTCTCTCCCTCCCCCCCCACTCTCTTAGATGAATATCTAACTAAACTATTCAACTGTTTGGTATAATATGTATAACTGCAGCTTTTACAATGATTTTTATGAGTTTCATATTTTTTTTTCTCCAAAATGCTTAGGACAATATATGGGATTGCTTTTTGGATCTATACTGCAGGTCTAAAAAGCATTTCTTTAGAATGGAATACCCCCAAATGCACTGAATTTAATTTTTTTGACATTAATTTATTTTCACAGGAATTCTTGAACACTGTTCATGAGTTTTAAAGCATATTTGCAAACAGAAATGGATGAACCTTGTTTTTCTAAAAAAAGAAGATTGTGTCTTATATCACAAAGATAAACTAAGAAACTTGAGCTACCTTAAACACTAGAACATGTGATACCACAGAATAAATGTCCTTTGTGCAAAGATTTAAATAAAATGGAAGGATTTATCCTCAGGCCACTATTCAAAATACTTTTGGATTGATAGTTTCATGAAGAAATGGAGGCTCTCTTAGGATGGCCCCAGAGACTGAAGGATTCCTAAAACAGTATCCTGGAATTTTTTTCCATATGATAGAACCTGCGATTCTGCCAAGGCCCTAATGAGACTACAATATAATTCATTGGCATCATTGCCTCTCAGTACCATCTCCTTCACTGTACAGCTTGGAATATCCTTTCATATTTGGAATACCAGTGGGCAATTGAACGGACCAGGAGAAACTAAACTATAGAATATAGAAATATTGGAAGAAGGTGATTGAACACATATCAGAGCACATGACAATAAAGATAACTTTGAATGCCATTCAACTGTTTTATTTTACATGTATGCCTGAAATCATTTAAAAATTTTAGAGTCTATCTGAGAAACATTTTAAGGATAAAGTCTAATGTCTCCATGATGCCACATATGGTGCAAATCCAAATAAAAACTTGTTCCAGTCCGAGAGATCAATTTATCTCCTGAAGCTTGAAGATGTTGGTTATAGCTCTGCATTCTTAAGTTCTTCTTGGCTGTTCCAGTCTAGTTAGAGAAGATTAACTGAGTAAGTGCAGGGTATGGTAAATGCAGCTCTACAGGATATGATAAATGCATCTTTACAGGAAAGATGTGTGTTAAAAACCTGAAAGGAATTAGAGAGCACTTTAGATTTTTTGCTTCCAGATTACTACCATCCAGATACTAATGTCCTCTTTCTAGTGTTGATGCCAACCCACAATACCTTCTAACTTTTCTAAAATGTTCCAATGCTCAGTTTTATCAGGGTTCCCCCCCCCCATTAAACTTGTGCGCATATTTTCAAGCAAAGTTTTGGGCTGTAGACAATCCCAATTACTTCTAAGATTGTCTGTGGGGTAATAAAGTTCCTAGTATTACCTCAAATCTATCAGTTGCTATTCCTCCTGAATGAAGAAGTTATAAATTCTAAAATAAGTTGGTTGTGTATATGCATAGACTTTGACTTTTGTTGTTTTTCCAAAAATGAGAAGACAAAACACAAGTTGAAACAAGATGGTACCTGAGCCCATGAATGTCAGCTAGCTGCTCTGCTATTTGTTTGTTTTGTAGTTTCAGGTAGGGTACAAAGGAACTGGAGCTTGGTGTCTTTGACTGATATTCTCTTTCAGAAACTAAGCACTAGAAGTGCTCTCTGTCAAAAATTTTCTTCTCTAACCAAGGTGGAGTTGAGAAAACGTGGAGTGTTCATTTCCTCATATGAATCTGTCACTCAGCATGCTTAAATGCAAAACAACCAAATCCCTCTGAAGTAGAGCAACTGGTCTTTTTTCCTTACTGCAAATAATGACAACATGAATTTCTTCCCATTTCTAGCAGTGAAATGATTCTATTGAATTGTGATTGTAACTGGACCTTTACCAATTGATTTTGAATACTGGTCACTTGTATAGCCAGATGTCAACTTGGAAATTATGCCCATTCCACTGAAAGCCTGAAGTAGGAGGGCATAATTTGTTTCCTCTTAAAGGCTACACTCCCAGGAATAACCTTTGGGGAACTGCAGCAGACATTTAAGCAAGACACGAGTAATGAGTGATAGAAAGGCCAATATAGATGCCCTCCCCTCCTACTTCCCTTTCAGGCTGAGGATGACATGTTGGTTTTGCCAGATGTCTGACTGGATTGCTAGCAAAGAGTTTTTAAATTAGGCTGAAAGCTGCATGGGGCTGCAAAAGTGGACATTGTCTGCCTATGGTTTATATTACAGAAGGAGGCCAGAACAGGTTACTTTTTACACCATTCTTTCTATGGAATTTTATTTTTCATCATTTACAGCATTGTCAAACAATTTCCTCATAGTAAGCAGGAGAGGAAGGTAGCCCTAGGAAGGAAGCTGCTAGGAATGGTGATAGTTTGGACCTCTGCTTCAGAGCAGGAGGATCTCTGGCCCATAACTCTACTTCCCTTGGAGTACCTATGCATACTTTAAAACTTCTGCATGTTTCCAATTTCCCCTGTTTTGTAGTAAGGAAATCCAGAAATTTGGTTGGAATCATGTAAATGTATAACTTATATTATGCAAATCTGCATTTTGATTTCCTAACCAGAATTTGAATTTTTGCAGAATCAGGAAAATCCCAAAACTCTAAGAATTCCAAAACAATGTTTGGGAAGCATGTGTAAGGAGGAGGAGTCCAACGCCTGTATCAGGTCCAGGAAGGCTTCTTTATGGACAGCCATTACATCTTCTCTTCCAAATATTTTTATAAACCTTTGATACACATAAAAATTTAAATAATAAATAAATAAAAGCCAGAACCCACTTTAGCAATATAAAAACTGAGCTCAGAAAGTCCTGTTCCATATCCATAGATCTTAATATGAAATTTTCAATTAGAAGGACAGAATAGCTCAGTAGCTGAAATAGCTTAAAACTCATTAAAGTTCCTCACTGAACAACAAGAAGATACATATTAATAATATAAGGCAAATAAGATAGCACCAAACTATTTTTTTAAATGAATAAAAATATTTTGTTAGTGAGAGGGATGGCTTATTAAAGTAATGCACCTGGTTTACAGGCTCAATGTCAGTGTAAAATAAATCTAATAAACATTTGGATAGAATATATACTTGTAATTATAATTTCCTGCAATATTTACCTGAAAAATTCTTAACTTTCTATCTAAACCAAGTTATGGAAATCTGCCGTTTTGATTAAATCCACCTACTGAACAAATAACAGACCTTTTATTTTAACTGGAAAAGATATCTATGCCTGAAGAAAGCTTTTTACAATCTCGTCTTATTAGCTCCTGTTATTACATTCCATGGAGTCTCAATAATGTGTGAAACCCGAAGGGTTAAATCCAAAATGTATTTCTTCCAGGGCTTGTGCTCTGTCACAGAGCGATGGGGTAGAGATAGTTCCTCCTGTCTTTTCCCTCCTCCTTTTCACATTTAGTTTCATTACATTTACAAAGATGTGGGCCTTTGTTGCAATTAGAAGATTCCAGTGTGGCAGCCCAACACACCAGTAGAACAGGATTCCAGCTTTCCATGGTAACAGTCGCATGTTTAGCCAATCCCACCCAGACAACCTTAATCCTACCTTTGTGGTCAACCTGAAAAAGCTTCCAACTCTGTTATCAAATGCAATCTTCCTTAGGTAAATATTTACTAGCATTGGGTTGGATTTTTCTTGGGGCGGAAGCAAAGGAAAATCTTGTTCTATTCCAAGCTCTTGTCTTCAGGCATATAATGGATTTTCAGTATCCATTTTATTTGTGCCCTATTTCCTGGTTGAAAGCTGAATAAGGTGTGTGTATGAAGGGGGTAGGGTGGGAACTGTACCACAGTCTTACTTTGCTTTCGCAATTAACTGTTGTGTTGATTTTAGAATAGCAGGGCAGAAACTAGGGCTTTCCTTCTTATGCCAATCTGTATGTGTTCCTTGTGGGTGCTCAAAAACTAACAGGGAAGAGCTGGATCCCCTGCAAGGTAGAGATTACAGTACTTTCTTAGCCAGCCAGGAGATGGATTATTCTTTAATCAGACTATGGTAATCAATTCATCTTAGAATGGAGCACAGTGAGCATCTCCCAACTTGTCTCACCTTATCAGATTTTATCCCTGATCTAGGAAGAGTGGCTCTTTTGTTCCAGTGTCTTCCAAACTGCTGATCTCTATTGATGTCTACCACTACAAGGTGCATCCATGTAATTGTATACCAATATTGGGGGGGGGAGTATATATAATGGGGGGAAATATAGTCCTGCTGTTTTTGCAGAAGGAAAGGCAAGTGGAAGTTTAGAGGGTGAAATAAATTTTCTGCAATATTTGTCATGATTTGAGGGAATCAAACATACATATATGTATATGCAGAAATATGGATTTTTTTTCTTTCTTTCCAGATCCCAATGTATATTCATGGCTTGTTTAGTTTTCTGCTCAAGAAAATACTGAATACTGAAATATTCTGATCTTTTCCACAATATTGGGCAACTAGTCTGCATTGTGCATTTTCGTGAAAGCTTTTTAGATATTTAAACGCTATTATCATATTTAGGTTAATATTACCCCTTAATTTCCTGGGTTATCAAGCTTTTGTAAATCATTTTCACTGGATTGCACTTCTAGAGTTCTCATCTCAGATGTTCTTCTGTGGACATGCACCAGTTATTTATTTATGAGATTTATATTGCCACCTAGTCACACATTTAAGCCATTTAATGTGCTCCATCCTGCTTTGTGTTCCCCAGGCCCACTGGCAGAACCAAGTCTTTAGCACCTTCTGGAAGACTATTAGAGTGAGGGCCATTCTAATCTCAGGGGGAATGATGTTCTGGAGAAAGGGAGCAACCATGGAGAAGGCCCTTCTTCTGGGTCCCACCAGGTGTAACTCCTTCAGGGATGGGACCCACAACATTCCTTGCCTCCCTGCTCTGGTGGGTCAGGTAAACGTAACCAGCAAGAGACAGTCCCTCAGATAATCCAGTCCCAAGCCATGAAGGGCTTTAAAGGTGACAACCAGCAGCTTGAATTGCACCCGGAAGCAAATCGGCAACCAACACAGCTCCCGCAGGAGAAGTGATACATGTGCACACCGCGATCTGCACAAAACCATACGGGCCGCTGCATTTTGCACCAACTGGAGCTTCTGGATGCTCTCAAGGGCAGCCCCAGGTAGAGTGTGTTGCAATAGGCAAAATGGAAAATGGTTATGGCATGAGTGACCGTAAGTAGAGATTTTTGGTCCAGGAAAGAGCATAACTAGCACACAACCCACAGTTGCACAAAGGCCGTCCTGGCCACAACTGCCACCTGATCTTCAAGCAGGAGTCATGAATCCAGGAGAACCCCCAGGTTATGCATAGGGTCTGTTTGGGGTTGTGCCACCCCATCCAAGACCAAAGATGGAAATTCTCCCTGGGCCAAAGAACCCCAAACCTAGAGCCACTTAGTCTTACCAGGGTTCAGTTTCAACCTGTTGCTCCCCATCCAGGCACTGCGAGAGGGAGGACATAACATTGCTTAACTCACCATGGACTGAGACATATAGCTGAGTATCATTAGCATATTGATGATACTTCAGTTCATGGTGATGGATGATCTCACCCAACAGCTTCATTTAAATGCTGAACAGGAGCAGAGAGAGTACTGAGCCCTGTGAAACAGTGGGCAAGGGCTAGATCTCTCCCCTCTATCAACACCAACTGAGAGTGGCAGTGGAGGAAGTAAGTGAATCAGAATGGCACCAGTCCTCCTACTCCCATCCCCCAAAGCCCTCAGAAGAATACCGTGGTCAATGATATCAAAAACTGCCAAGAGGTCAAGTAAAGAAAGGATGGATGCACTACCCCCGTCAATTGAAATTGAACAATTGTGGAGGAAGAAATCAATGGTTGTACCAATAGTAATAGGAATCCTTGGAGCAATACCCAAGGGGAGGCTAGATACATGGAAATTTTGAACTTATTAGACCTGAAAATTCTTACTTTGCAAAAAACACCTTACTCAGAACTGTCTGTATATTAAGATGCTACCTTAACAGCTCTTAACTTGAACCGTTAAGCTTTTACCAGTCTCAGACTGTGAATTGAATTGAAGATTAGTAACAACAACAATAATAATAACAATGACAACAATAATAACTGTTCACAATATCTGTTCATATGAAATTAGTTGCCAATTCTTTACTTGGTTTTGGCCTTCATACAGATGAAATTTTTTTAAAATATACAGGATTTTGTGATTACCAGTATAATTTTTTAATTTTTTTAATTTAATTTTTTTAATTTTTATTTGAATTTATATGCCGCCCTTCTTCCGAGACTCAGGGCGGCTTACAGTCTATGGAGCACCATGCTAAGTGCTCAGCAATAGCCTTCATTCCATTGTATATGCCTGCTTATTACTAAGGCTTTTGGCCCCCTCCAAGCGGCATTTTTACAAAGTCAGCTTATTGCCCCCAACAATCTTGGGTCCTCAATTTACCTACCCCGAGAGGATGGAAGGCTGAGTCAACCTTGAGCCTGGTGGGATTTGAGCCTGTGCTAATTGCAAGCAGCTTGAACTAAGTGCTAGATGATTAACAGCCTGCACCACCAAGGCCCTATAATGTACAGATCCGAGCATTATAACCTTTTGCAATTGATAGCTGGAAATTTTGTCAATGCACAGATTTTCTAAGTGCTGTCTAAGTTTTTTTGGTATAGCACCCAGTGTCCCAATAACCACTTGGACTGCCATGGCTGGTTTATGTCATAATCTTTCAAGTTTGATTTTCAGATATTGATAGTTTTTAATCTTCAATTTTTTGTCTTCTGTTCTACTACCTCCTGATATTGCCACATCAATTATCCACAAATTTGAGGGGTTATAAGCCAAGACTTTATCAGTTTGCATTTGGAAATCTCACAATATTTTAACCAATTTGTTCTTGAATCATTGATGATTTTTCAATTCTGGCTTTGACAAAATAGCCTCCTCTTGCACAGCCAAAATCAAACTTGCGGTTTATTTCATTAATGTTCCAGTTGTAAGTCATTGCCAGATTTTATCTTTATCTACTTTCCTCTCAGTCTTTTGTAGAAATTGACCATGTAATAAACAACCTCTATTCAATTCCGTGTTTACCAACACTCCCTGCCAGTTTCCCACAAACAAAGTCAGTGGGGAAACAAGCAGAAAATTTCTTCCACTTATAATGCTTCTTTGCCTATCCATGGTTATTGTGTACCTCCATTTAGGAAAGGAAATATCTCTGAAATGATGACCCAACAGGACATAGATTTTCTAGTTAAACAAGTATTTCATCCAGGCCATCAAAAATATTAAATATTATACGATCCACAGTAACATCCTTGGTACTGCATTCAGTATGATTTTCTAAGCTGTTCTGGAGCCTTTTTCAACATTATTTTGGTCATTCAACCAACTATAAATTCTTTTAATGGTTTATCATTTAATGTGTATGTTAGTATTTTTTTATAAGACACAAGAGACTTTATCAAATGCTTTGCTGAAGTTAAGATATGCTACTTTCATGGCATGTCCTACTAAGTATGCTTTTTTTTAAGTAGTAATTTTAGTCTGGTTTGACTCGTTTCTGACATACCCATAGTGGCTCATGCTAATTGTTGTGTTCCAATTCAAATGCTTGGAGACATGCTGTGAGGGCATCTTGCCCAGTATAGATGTTTAGGTGACATAATTTCCAAGATCCTCCTTTTTCCTTTTTTGAAGATGGAATATTTGCTCTGTCCCTTTTCTGGCACCATCTCCAGGAATTGTGAAAGATTATAGGCAGGAACTCTCTAATCCTGTTTGTTGCAGGCTATTGTTGATCTATGACCATTCGTTCAGCAACTGTTTGAAAGTAAAAGAGCACTGAATGAAGGGGCTTATGACTGGTGCTCAAAGTTTTCACAATTGCAGCTCCCTCACGGTCATGTGATTGCAATCTGGGCTCTTGGCAACCCACACTTAGGATATGTTGCCAAGCCCATGGTGTTCATATGATTGCCATTTGCAATCTTCCTTGCTTGATTCTTCAGAAAGTCAACAGGGAAGCCAGCAGGGAAGGTCTCAAGCTGCTTCTTTTCTCCACTGTAGCATGTCAGTACATCTCCCCTCCATGTGCTACAAAGTTAGACTGACTAGCTTCACTTTCTAGCTCCCACCTTACTATCTTTAGCTCTTAGCTACATCTCTTCAATAGCAGAATATTCTCCAGTCTGGATAAATAGAAGCTACACCAGACTAATCAACATACAGCAGACTCACACTATGCTCATCATATCAAGCACAGTAAGATCTACCCCTGTTTTCTGGTTTTCAGTTTGAGGCATATTCCTCCACTACATCTACAAAGTGAAAATTCTCTACTGCAAGAGTATAAGAAAATAATTAGTAATATTCACCTGCCAGTCAATGCAGATATCACTGATGCTATAAACAACAAACTTTGCTCCAGACATTCACCTATTAGGACAGCCAGAAATTTGCTGGATAACTTCCATCTGCTTCAGGCCTGGATGCAAGAATGGTCCTCTATTGTTCTTCCAGAGTGTCACAACATTCCCTGCTGTACAGCTGAACAAAAAGAATTCAATCTAATTCGTAAGACCTGGCTAATTCTCAACAGGATTAGGATTCAACATGGCAGGTATGCTAGTCTCCTCCATAAATGGGGAAAGCTCCCCTCTTCAAAAAGTAGCTGGGGTACCCCAAAGCAGATAGTTTGACATATTTTGGAACAGTACCTTATAATAGAGCCCATATCAGGGGAAACCCAGAGACTTTCTGTATGCAAGTCCATCATGTATTGACTATATAAATAGTTTACCTTTAAATTTGTAACTGGAGTAAATAGTTTCATATTTTCTCATTGAGAGCATAATTGTGATGTGCTTTTTAACATTTTTGCCATACGTTAAATAAATAGACCATCTAGTGCAGGGGTTGCCAATCTTTTGGACCTCAGGGACCACCAAACTCATTTTAAATCCCAGGGACCACTAACTGGTTCTGTGGGTGTGTCCTAATTTGTGGGTGTGGCCTGGTGGTCATGTGACTGGCTGGGCATGGCTTGTATGTAAATATTATAAATATTTATATTAATATTGAATTTTTTATAAAAAAGAGCAACTTTTACCCAAAATTAGGCAAAGCAAGCAGGCAGATTGAATTGTTCACAGAATCATTCAGTGATCTATCTATCTGCCATTGGCTAGTTCAGTCGCTCAAATTTGCTTGCTGTGAGTCTGCACTGATAATAGAACCTTCAGTCCTAAGGGAGGTTCAGCTGTGCTTAAAAGCAAAGCTGAAGATCTAAAGCAGGGGTAGTCAACCTTTTTATACCTACCGCCCACTTTTGTATCTCTGTTAGTAGTAAAATTTTCTCTAACTGCCCACCAGTTCCACAATAATAGTGATTTATAAAGTAGGGGACAAAACCCCTACCGCCCACCATGAAAGCTGGAATACCCACTAGTGGACAGTAGGGACCAGGTTGACTACCACTGATCTAAAGATTGGCTAGAAAGCAAGAAATTCAACCATTTCCTGCTTCCTAGCTAATCTAAATCTCCCAGCACAGCAGAACACCTGATGGTCGGAAAAAGAAAAAATAGCAATTTAGCAAGCAGGTTTGCTGGGTAAGGAGTGAGTGGGCGGGGAGGGTTCCCACGGGCCATGTGGGTGGCGCAGCCTTGTGTTTCTGCGCAGCCTGGATTAATTGCTTTGGGGGGGGTGCTCTGGGAGTGGGATTTCTCTGCAGCCCATCAAAATTTTCTCATGCCGTGGCCCACCGGTTGGCGACCGCTGGTCTAGTGCACAGAGAGGAAGAGAACTGGCATGCTGTGCTGGAGAAAGGAAGCTCTCAAAGTAAAATGCCCAGTTCACTCTCCTCCATGTGTTAGAAAGTCTTTCTAACTTTTTACCACATGGCAGGGAGGGGATCTGGCATGTAGTCTTTCTCCAACTCAGCATGCTAATTTCCACCTTAGGTTAGACTTTCTAGTGCATGGCGGGGAAGGGAGCCTGTGCACTGTGTTGGAGAAGGGAAGCTCAGATCATCAGGATCCCAGCTTCCTTTCTCTGACCCAGCATGCTGGGTCCCTTTCAGACCTACAGGAATTCTTTCACCAGGGAGCTTTGTCCATTTAACAACCTGCACAGTCACTTCCCAACTGCACCTGTGAGGGCCAGGATAAAAGATGTTGAGTGAGGCAATCACATGTGTGCCTCCCTTAACAACTGCAGTGTGATTTAAACTGTTTAGGACAGGCTACATAATGATTGACATTGAGGATTACTTGTAATTTCTTCTATTTCTTCTATATCTTAGGATGCAATTCATCTGGCTCTACAGTCCTGAATTCATTTACATTTCTTTTGCTCTCTCCTTGTCTATCTTGAGCTCTAATTCCCTTTACCAATGGCAAAACAGTAGAGTCTTTTTCATTTTGAGAAAAGATGTAAAAATTGAGTTAACATGTTCTGCCTTCTCAAAATCATCCATTGCCAAATTCTTTTTTTCTTCTTGCAACATGTTTACAACCATTTTCCTCTTCCTTCTGTTTCTGACATATAAAAGAAAAAAGTTTGGGTTTGTTGGTGTTTTAAGCATTCCCTTAGATTCAGCTCATTCTGAACATAGCCTTTCTGATTGAGTTCCAACTACTTCTGGTGACTGCCTTGCATTCTTCGTTGGCTGTATTTCCTTTGATATATGATCTGTTTTCAACAATTTAGAGATCTCTGCATATATCCATGTTGGTTTCTTTTGATTTCCTCCATTTTTCCTTTCAATAGAAATTTCCTATGATACACGATCTGTTTTCTCTTCAACAATTTAGAGATCTCTGCATATATCCATGTTGGTTTCTTTTGATTTCCTCCATTTTTCCTTTCAATAGAAATTTCCTTTGATACACCATCTGTTTTCTCTTCAACAATTTAGAGATCTCTGCATATATCCATGTTGGTTTCTTTTGATTTCCTCCATTTTTCCTTTCAATAGAAATTTCCTATGATACACGATCTGTTTTCTCTTTAACAATTTAGAGATCTCTGCATATATCCATGTTGGTTTCTTTTGATTTCCTCCATTTTTCCTTTCAATAGAAATTGTTAGGAATAACACTTTCAGCACCTCATTTCCCAGGATCCTTCATCTTTCCCAGATATTTTTCTCCTTCAGAATTTCAAGTCTTTGTATCTGACTTATCTTCTACTGAATTCTATGAAATCTGCTCTTCTGAAACTCAGGAGGTACATCTGACTGTTCTTTATTCCTCCTCAAGAATAGTGTGCTTGGTTTTTTTTTAAGGTGCTGTCACCTTCGTTTCCTCAACCAATCTCTGATAATTGGTTCCCTGGCTCCTTCTTCTATCTTTTGACCAATGAAGTTGTCAGCAACAGTCAACAGGAATTTCTTACCTCTGACACTTTATAGAGTTAGCTGAAATCTCCCATTGTCATTATTGCCAGCTTCTTTGCATGATGTGGTCAGTTGAAATGGCCGTATCCATTTTTTCCAATAATAAATTCCTGGAATGATATTGGTTTTGTTTCTCTTATCCTTACCCAAACACTCTTAACAGGATTTCCATGCTCTGCTTTGTGAATTTCTATCCATCCATATATGGTTTCTGTTTGTATAGCACAATCCCTAACTTTTTATCCAGTCTGAAATGTAGTAACTACAAATATACACAATATTTATATACAGTAATAGAATGCCTTAGTAGGAAAGCTGAAATAATGAAAGGTTAGTAGGATGTGTGTGAAGGAAGTGTCTTTTGCTGCAAACTACAGAAAGTTTTTCTTCTGGAGCCGAGAAGCTCTTGACTGATGGAGCCGTTCCTCTTGCTTAAGGCCAATACCTCTGAAAGATAGAATAGGGCCATTAAATAACAGTGGAAAGCAGATCTTCTTGAAAAACTAAAGGATGAGTCATATCCCTTGAATTCATATAAAAAGTGAACCAATTGGTAATTACCAGGGTGTGAATTGTTTTACCTTAATTACTTGACAGCCTTGACAGTGCTGTAATTTATGTCCTTAAGCTGTCTATCTCCCAACATTAAGTTAATTCTATAATTAATGTAATATTAATAGTAACCTTTTAAATGTTTATAAGAGGTTTATGAGTTAATGGGATTCCTAGTAACAAAACAGGAAATTCTTAAGAGGAAAAAAATTATATAGAACATCAAAGCTATGCTTCAGTTTGATTCTGTATTGCAAATGGTACTGTTTGCGTCTATTTTCTATTTCCTCCCTGTAAGAGTGTAAGAGCCTCTGTTGTCTGACTGACACATTAATTTTACACACATTAGTTCTGATCCAACTGGCCACACTGTGCAATAGTGACTGAACATCTGCAAATATTTAGTGCCTTCAAGATGGTGACGGAGTGGATCAATGCACTTTCCTTAAGTAGACCGGGACAATGACCATCAAAATTTGGGTTAAGGATAATTGATAGATGAAATGGTGATCCAAACGAAGAATAGGAATGATGTATTTGGTTATCACAGCATAACATCTATTTACTGATATTTGTACTTTCTGTAGTTTATTTCTTCTGCAAAGGTAATTACAAGGATGATATTTATCTATCTAACAGCTTTTAATGAGGATTTGCAGGTGGTATGATCCAGAGGTGGTATTCAGCAGGTTCTGACCAGTTCTGGAGAACCGATAGCAGAAATTTTGAAAAGTTCTGAGAACTGGCAAATACCACCTCTGACTGGCCCTGCCCCCATCTACTATCTGCCTCCTGAGTCCAAGCTGATTGACTGGGTCTTCTTTTGTTGCCCTGCACAGGAGAATGGAGCTGGAAAGCAGGTTAGTGGGGTCAGGAGGGAATGGGATTTTGCAGTAACCTTCCCTCAAGAATGGGGAGGAATGAAGAACTGCCTAACAGGCCTTCGTGAAACAGCTGATCTGCACCTGCTTTAGGAGTCACCTTGCCGTATGCAGCCATGCTTCTTGGAGTTGGCGGCAGGAGCGCCCCTGTAAATCAGCTGTTTTGAGTTAGGCAAGTCAGTTCCTAAAGCGGGCGCAGACCAGCTATTTCACATTAGACAAGACAGCTTTGTAAAGTGGCTTCAGATCAGCTGTTTCACATTAGGCAAGGAGGCACGAGGCAGGAGGGGCAGCTCACCCTCCCCCACACAGGGGAAAAAATGGGGGGGGATAAGATCTCGCCAAAAATAAGACCTGGTGCCTTTTTTGGTGGCTCAAAAATATAAGACCCGGTCTTATTTTGGGGGAAACACGGTATTAGCAGAGGTATCCAAATCTTGTCTGTATACCGGTAGTCCTTTATTTATAATTGGTTGCTTAACAAGTGTTTAAAGTTATGATGGACCCTGAAAAAAGGTTTTACAACCCAGATTTGAGGTTCTGATGTCAAGATACTCAGCAGTCAGCCCATGTTTATGGCTGTTTGCAATGCCCCGTGGACTACTTACAGTTTCCAGCAAAAAGAGCTCCATAGTGAACAATGGGTTTGCTTAATGACTGCAGGGTTCACTTAGCAACCATTCTGTTTGCTTTATGATTGCAGTGTTCACTTAATAAATACTGCAAAAAAGGGTTGTAAAATTGGGTGTAGCCATGTGGTCTTTATGAACCGTCACAACTTACAACCAAAATTTAAGAATTCATTGCGGTCATAGGTTGAGGACAATCTTTAATTGTTTTGCAGAAATTTCAATTATTGAGACCCAATGAGGTAAATAAGGTCACTGGACAAGTTCAATCAATCACGTGTATCCTCAGTTTTTACCTATTTTGGCTTGTTAGATTTAGTCAACAGAGGACCATCTCCCAGCCATTATGAAAGAAGTAACGATCATGCTGTTATCCTATTTAGAATCCAGCCATGGTGATCCAAGCCAGTTACTAATGCTTTCTTCTTGGTCAGCACCAAACAATTTGAGATGAAGTTAATCTTCCAGACCCATTTCAATCCTGTTTTAAGTTTATGTTTGTGGTAGAAATTTAGTTACCCCAGTGATTTTTTCCCCAAGATTGTTGAGTACAATTTTATTGCTTCTCTTAGACTTTGAATTGTTTAATATTCCAAATAAAATGTTTTTCTGCACCAAAAATGTGAATTGACAAAGGCATATTTTAGCTCAGAGCTCAATTTTATCCTTTATATTTCTAAAACTATGGAGCAGATCATTTGGGAATGTTAACTGACATGTTGTCATCAATATGCAGTTTATGTTAATTTTCTCCTCCTTTTTTTTCTAATCTAGGTAAAATATTAGATGTCTTGAATTAATGTTTGGTTATTTAATTGGATGAAGCCCTGTGTTGGAACTTGATAGGGACAAGATGGTGGCTGCCCAAGCGAGTGCTGTTGAAGTTATTCTGGAAGGTGTTTCTCTGGCTTTGAAAGATCAAGTTGCTAATTTGGTTCCTGGATGCATTACTGTCATTGGATTAGTTAAAACATATTAACGTAGGCTAAAAGACCAGCTACAAACTTTCTATATACACTCTGGTAACTGCTCATCTGAATATATCAAACACAGTTATCTTTTTTTTTGTCATGTGTTAGACAAAAAAGGGGTCCTGAACCTTTTTGGATCAGTCAGCATAATTAGCATTTTGAAAGCACTTTCATAAAATGATTTCCAGGAGGGAGTGACCAATATACCAGAAGGAAAAGCAATAGTCAAAACAGAAATATAGCAGAAATCAAACAAAGCATTGAACTGCAATCAGCATAAAGGAGAATGAAGCTACCCTTGAAAAAAGGACTGCAAGAACACTAGGTAAATTTCCATTCAGTCATGGGAAGGTATGATTTTCTTTAGTATGAGGAACAGAAGGGAATTTTGTCAGGGTTTTAGATTCTAATACTGTACCCTACAACCACAGAGTTCTAGTAGTACTTGTAGTATTTCTCTCTTGATGTGGCCTTCCTTGAAGTGATGACAGTTGCTCGTCACTTTGTTTTCTGAGAACGTGTCTAGGGTCTTAAGCCCTTGTGGTAGGATTGTGCAAAACTGACAATTGTTGCACATCCATATAAAATATTCCAGGAAATATGGTAATAATACATTTTTCTTCTGCACTACATTAATACAGAAATTAAAGGGAACAGTCCTGAAGTTTTCTAGCAGTAAATCTTCCACAATGAGAAATAGTTCATGATGGTCTAGATATGGTGAGGTACCCAACTTCCAAATATAGCTGCAAATTACTATTGAATTAGTCAATAAAATAATGTGATGATGACACTATTTCTATATTACCTCTCACCCTGTTTCTAGGCTCAGCTCAAATATTGATGATGGAGTTTAATGTCCTGAAGGCATGGTTGGCTTCTCAAAGAGATGAGAATGAACGTGACAAACAAACAATACCTTTATTGTAATACCAAAACATGGTAACTATGTAAGACAGTTAATAGTTTCTCTGCAAGTAGAAATGGTAAACTAGAATTTATTTTAATTCAGGTCTAAAAGCCTTCACGCTTTTTTTTTTACCTTGCTCTTACCCAAACTTTCTGCAATATCTTTTGTTGCAATTTCTCTCAAAATTTTAACATTCCAAAATGTATTGCTTTCTACTCAACATTTAGTTAATTTTTACATTATTGATTGTTCTTCTTAGCTGTAATTTTGAATAGTATTTTAACATACCAAAATACTATTCAAAACTACAATTAAAAAGAATAATTGATGGGTGAAAATTAACTAGTTTTTGGGTGGAAAGAATTAATATAGGTCAAGAATTAATGCAGTTCCTATAAAATATTATAGGGAGCTGGAAGTCTGCTTTTTGTCCAACTTTGATTTCTCCAGATAGTTGACAAACAAGTATTTTGCAAACGTGTTCTGGCAAGATCTCATGAAAGGAAGAAGTGACTAAGCATTTTTGGAATTTCCCAAATGAATAAATCTGTGGAATTGGAAAATAGTAATAGCACTAGCACTTAGACTTATGTGCTACTTCATAGTGCTTTACAGCACTTTCTAAGTAATTTACAGAGTCAGCAAATAGCCCCCAACTATCTTTTACTGACTTTGGAAGGATGGAAAGCTGAGTCAACCTTGAGCCAATGAGACCCAAACTCAGGGGTGGGATTCAGCCGGTACGGACCGGTTTGAGTGAACCGGTAGTTTTGGCAATCATTTGGCTCTGCCCACATGTCCCTGCTCTATTCTGTGCTATATTTCCTTTGTTTGAAGCCCAGATGATTGGCGCGGCACTCCAGATTGCTGCTCCTCAATTGTTTTTAGTCAACTGGGCTGCAGTAAAAGGTAAGTTTTCCTTCTGTTTTCAAAACCACTGCGAAGTACGTGCCCACCAAACTGGTTGTTACACCGGTTGAATCCCACCACTGCCCGAATTACCTAACTGCTGGCAGCCAGTGATCAGCAGAAGTAGCCTACAGTACTGCATTCTAACCAATACGCCACCTCAGGTCTTGATGATGCTTTCTTATGAAAGCTTTTCTTTATAAATGGACCATCATTTAATTAACTATCAGAAAAACAAGAGTAGACAATTGTCCTTTTTTGGTTAATATCAAAGTAGATGCAGTATAAAAGATAAGGTTACAGGGTGGCTACCTGGAGTAGGCTCCTGATTCCTAAGTTAGAGTCCTACAGATTCCTAATTTAGCCTGTAGTCCTGGATGTTCTGGTTGTTTTCTATCCAAGTAATAATCAGGTCCAACTAAGCTAAACTTTTCTGAAACCAGCCAAGGTCAGCTAAGTGCTGTCATTTGTGATTTCTTAAATGTCTTAATTCAGATAGTATGTCACAGAAATTAATACAGAAATGATGGGACTATATTTAGTATAGAAATTAATCTTGATACTCCAACTCAACTTTCATAGCCTGATAGCCAGCTAATAGAGAAGAAAGCACAATGAGGTGTATTTGGTGGCTCTGCTGGCAGCTAGAGAAATCTGATTCCATCCACTCACCCAACTTGTTTCTGTGAAATATTCTTGTAGGAGTGTGGAAATAATCAGGTTTTTTACTTCATAGTGTTTTAACTGAATTTTGTTCTTTAATAAATAATTTTTTTAATCCATTCACTGAATGGATTTCTATTGACAACTATTATTCAGTTAAAATTTTATGACTGTGATCATAGCTGCAAATTAGCTAAAAATAATTCTGCAAATAATCTTATTTGTGTACATTCAGTTGATTGAGTTGAAAATGCATTTTCATCTCGACATCCATTTTAAAAACTCTACAAACTTCTTGACCAACATTTTAAGAGTCTTGGTTTCAGAAATGTGTAAATTGATGAAGCAGAAAGATGTGGAATGAATCTATGACATGTACATTCTTGTCCAAGTAACCTGCAACAATCAGAAATAGAAATGTGTTGATCTGAATTCTCCAAAGTATCCTTTTATATCTGAGCTGATGTTAGTATTTTAACAGCATTGTTTCATGTTTTTTTACAATTCAGATATTTTATTTATTTATTTTATTTGGTTTGTCAATTGCTTACAAGATAATAGGTATAAGTAAAAACATAGTTATGAATACATGGATACATATAAGAAAAATAAAAGAAACAATAGGACAGGGATGGTAGACACATTGGTACACTTATGCACGCCCTACAGATCTCTTAGGAAAGGGGTGAGGTCAATAGTAGAAAGTCTAAGGTTAAAGTTTTTGCGGTTTGGGGAAGAAACCACAGAGTCAGGTAGAGTATTCCAGACATTGACCACTCTGTTGCTGAAGTCATATTTCCTGCAATCAAGTTTGGTGCGATTAACCTTGAGTTTGTATCTATTGTTTGCTCTTGTATTGTTATGGTTGAAACTGAAGTATTCATTGACTGGTAGGACATTGCAATGTATGATTTTATATATTATACTTAGATCGGACTAAAGGCGGTGTAGTTCTAGGTTTTCTAGGTCTAGAATTTCGAGTCTGGTGGCATAAGGTATTCTGCAATGAGTAGAGGAGTGGAGAACTCTTCTTGTGAAATATTTCCTCAACTGTGTTAATATCAGATACGTAATGTGGGTTCCAGACTGATGAGCTGTATTCAAGTATTGGTCTAGCAAATATTTTGTATGCTCTAGTTATTAGTGTAATATTACCAGAGAAAAAGCTGCATGAGATTAGATATGTTTTAAAATTTATACTGCCATTACTGAGTATATGTTTCCTTTGGTTAATTTTGTTTAATCAACAGCTGAAGATGGAAACTTATAATGAAAAATAATTATACAATTGTAAAGTTGACCAAAAATTCAGGATTTTTAAAATGTAGCGTTGATAGCCTTACAATATGAAGAATCTTGCCTTCAAATAAATATGTTTCTACCCCAAGCTTCCCTCTAATAATTAAGGATTCTCTAGAACGGCCTCACATTTTGGGGGCAATTAATTCCATTTGTCAACTTGTTTTGTTGTGCCTGGGACCACAAATGGTGACAGCCAGGCTCATCTTATCTCCACTTTGGATATTGATGAATGGTGTTTTTCTAGTTTTAAGGCCATCCAGCAAAAGTTCACATTATGAAGACCTGTTGTTGGAAATGCAAAAATTAAAACTACCTGTTGAAAACAATACAATTAACTGAATTGTGCCCATTTTATTTGTAATTTTATCTATTGGTCTGTAATGATAATAGAATCCTTTCAGATAACTATCTTTCTGCTGGTTTATCTTTTTCTCCCTTAGCACAGTGATGTAATGAGAATAATCCAGTTGATTCATCCAGTCTGTAAGACAGAAATAGTCTTGTGTTACTTCTAGTCATATAATACAATATATCCACAAACATATTGTGAGAAGTATACCCCAAAAGGACAGTGCCAGAAACCTCACAGCACCAGAAACAGTGGTGGGATTCAGATGGTTCTCACCAGTTCACCCAAACTGTTAGTTAATTGCTTATGCAGTTTGGAGAAGAGGTTAAAAATAAAGTGCAAGAGAGAGCTTTTATTTTATTTCTCTCTCCCTTTTGTTAATAGTTCTGGGCAGACATCCAAGAACCACTTAACAGTTGAAGCATTTGCTTTGGGGGTTGACTTTTTTAAAAAAGGGGAATGGCTGTTTTAGGTTTTCTGCATTGATTTAGTGGTTCCTGGCACTGTCCTTTTGGGGTGTACTTCCCTCACTTTTTTTGAAAGCCTCTAGTGATGGAGGACCCACAACTTCTGAAGACAAGCTGTTCCATTGGTTGATTGGTCTCACCCTTAGGAAATTTCTCCTTAGTCCTATGTTGCTTCTCTCTTTGGTTAGTTTCCATCCATAGTTTCTTGTTGTGCCTTTTGGTGCTTTGGAAAATAGATTGACTCCCTCATTTTTGTAGGAGCCCCTCAAATTTCCTGACAGTTAGAATATTTAATCAGTGGAACAATTTGCCTCTAGAAGCTGTAAATGCTCCAGCTCTGGAAATTTTTAAGAAGAGATTGGATAACCATTTGTCTGAAGTGGTATAGGGTTTCCTGTCTAAGCAGGGGGTTGGACTAGAAGATATTCAAAGTCCTTTCCAACTCTGTTATTCTATTCTATTCTAAATATTGGAACAGTGCTATTTTATTGTGAGTTGGACTAAGAAGAAATTTCCTAAGGGTGAGACCAATCAAGTGTAAGTTGCAAGTGTGAGTGTAAGTTATAAAAGAATAATTTACCTCTATGGTCAGTAGATGGCACTATGTTTGTGCTATAACTATATAACCAATCATAAATGTATTTATACAAGCCAGTTGGGTGTATTTCTTCTTGTTGACTCATTTTCTTTCCTTCTGTCTCTGCTGAGCTACATGCAGGTAAGAAACATCCCATTCTACAGTTGTTGGCCTCACAGAGTATCTCCTCCTGTGCCTTTATTTTGCTCCCAATGAACCAAGATAGAATGAAAGGTTAAAGTCAAACTTCAAAGCAATAAAATAACACCTTATTATTTTAATCCAGTGTTGGTCAAGCATATTTTATCCTAAAAATAAGGGTTATTGAATACATAACCAGATAGTTTAAGTTTCCTATTCTTCTTATGGGCCTCCCCCCCTGGAAGTTCTTTAACCTGATCCAGGAAGGACTTTGACTATAACTCGGGAGAATATTTGTTGTTTCCCTTCCTTGTATTATTTTCCAAATGTCAGATTCTTGAACCTCTGTACATTTCCTTTAAATAAATAGGGTCCTTTTGTCTGGTCTTTCCCCTTCAGTCTTTGTATTCCTGTCAAGACTTTCATCCCACCAGGTTTGACTAATATCTACAAACTCATGTTCGTCTTCCTGCAGTAACACTTCTGTCTTTCCTTGCATTTGTAGACATTTGATCTTGGTCACATGATCTGACCTATTTGTTCCTGTACTTATGTGCTAATCTCACACCCTGCATAACCCTCCTTCTAACAGACAGATAATCAGAGTTGGAAGGGACCTTATAGGTCATCTAGACCAACCCTCCCACCCAAACAGGAGACCCTACAGCATTTCTGACAAATGGCAGTCTAATCTCTTCTTGAAGGTCTCAAGTGATGGCTAGTCCCAGTCCTTGGGGTTACTCTATTTTCTGAGCCTTTTTGTCACAAAGTGGAGACAAGTCTTTTCTCTGTTTGCTCTAGAAGCTAAAGCTTTGATAATCATTTCATTTCCTAAAAGGTTCTTGCAGCAGTGCTCCTCTTTGGATATATAATATTCATGCTGTCTCCATGCAGGACCTCTTATTTCATACTGATTTGCTTTCCTTGCCTTCAGATTGGTGTATTATATATATATAGGAATCTGACATTTCATTCAGTGGGTGCCAGACTGGCCACAGCTTACTCTCTATGGTAGGAAAGAATGACCCTTGACTCCATAGGTGATAGAGAAAAGGTATTTTTTACTAGAGATGCTGAGTGCAGGGTAATGAGGCAAGCTCTGGAGAAAAACCATGTGAAAATCATATATCGAAAGCAATCAAAAAGGCCCAAAACCTCCCCCCTGTGAGAGTAGTCCAATCAGGTTCTGTTCCGATGTTTTGGGAACCCGGTGCCTCAGGTGCCACTGTCAGCGTTCCAGGGAACTTCCATTCTAATCAGTAACTCCAAGACAATCATAATCTCAAAAGTACCTTTATTAGAATAGCAACTGGCACATCTGTGGAATTTCGAAATTAAAAGTTTCCCGGACTTCTCACAATGTCCCAAACTGCAAACCATCCCTTTTACCTCATCATCACATCACATGAACCAATCCCAATTAAGTTCCTTTTTTTTTCCTGCGCCACACTCTATGACCTTGAACTAACAGCATAATTCTATTTTGTCTACTTAAAGCTACTCAATAAAAATCACCCCACTCCCACTTTCTCAAGCTATGTGGCAGCAATGAATAAGGATTCCAAAGCTGACAGCCACTGTAAATTCCTTTCCCAGGGCCAGTGACCTTGAAGGAAGGAAGATTCTCTGATGGCACCTCTGGTTCCTGTTAGCGTCAGCAGCCTCCAGCATTTTTCTCTTCTCAAATACCCGCCTTCCCCCCCAGTTATGGCAGTTGCTAGCGAGCTTTAAAGAAAGCGAAGATTGGCAGCTGATAGTGGGCTTAGAGTTACATTTTTGCTGATCTATCATCTTGACTGTTTTTTCTTTAGAAAAACAAAGATTGGAATGATAAACAAGTTGGATCGATCTTTCTAGATTAAAAAGTGTCTCTTGACAATTTGAACTAGACCTTCTTGTTTAAATATTTGGGATAATATGAACTTTGGTGAGAATTTAAATGAATGAAATCAATGTATACTTCACAAAAGGTATAGATATTTGTAAATGGAGAATTAAAAAATATTGTGAAATAGAAAGTGACAAGAAAAGGATGTCCCTTATCACCACTATTATTCATAATAGCTTTGGAAGCATTGACATAAGCCAAGATGAGAGAATTGCTGGAATGAGCATTGGAGGAAAATATATAAATTATAGGCATTTGCTGAAAGTTTGGTGATAATTTTGGAGGACCGTTTGGAAGTAATAGAAATATTAATGGATGAACAGATTTCTGGGAGAAGGGTGCTAACAAGAAATCTAGAGATGCTAAAGAAAGATGTTAACAAAAATATGAAAATGGAAAAGCAAATGAAACTGTTAGAGAAAATTGGTTTTAGGACTGAAAAAAGTGAAATACTTGGGTATCATTATGATTAATAAGAATTATATATTATACCAGAATAATTATGTTAAGATATGGAATGTAATTAAAGGCATGTTGGGTGAAATTACAATTTCCACTGTGGTGGAGAATTCCTGTGATAAAATGAATGCTTTTCCAAGGATGATGCTGTTGTTTCAAATAATACCTATTTTGACAATTGATGTACCCTTAAACAATGACACAAAGATATACTTAGGCTTATACAGTAAGGAAAAAAGCCAAGGGTTAAATATAAAGTCTTCCAAGATGCAAAGGAATGAGAAGGATTGCAATTGCATGATTTAAAACTGAAGCCACCTGTTTGGGTTGGATGAAAGAATGATGCTGCTGAGAATTAAAAGAATTCAACACAAGCAGATTTTGTAGGAAAGAAACAGCAGATAATGAGAATGGTTAACCTATCAAGAATTGATAGAATAAAAATATGGAGAATATAAGATGGAATGGAAGAATAATTGGCTTCAGAAGAATTTGTTTTCAATAGTTGTGTACACACAGCTAAGAGAAAGTCAAGGTAGATAATAGGATATTTGAAATTGAGCAACAAAAGATTGAATTTGAAGAAAAAATGAACTTGTGATTTGTGTGATTCATTGCAATGATTAGAAAAGTTTGCTAATGGAAAAAGGTAATTAAGATGTAGCCTTAGAGGGCGTAAAATATAAATGCATTATGTAAGCTATCAAAAATATAGGAAGCCACTTCATTATCATCTTTTCTTTCTTTTTCTACTTACTTTCTTACTTATTCACCATTCTTCTTCATCTTGGGGTTTTTCCTCCCTAGTATTTGTATTGCTTTTATCTTGTTAAAAATCAATTAAAGGAAAAACAAAAGCTGGGTTGCAAAAATCCATATAATCACTAAATGGCAGGATTTAGCAATTGTCTAGAGTTTTATGAGGCTGATCTAGTAGCTTAGGAAAAGCTACAGAATGTTGGTTTGTTATTATTTGGTCACACATTGGCAATATATGTGAGACATCTTGTGGACTCAGTTTCACTGTTATTATTCTCATATTGTTAAGATGGGAAACACTGGTAAGAGTTTATTTACTAGCATTTTTAGAAAGTGCAAAGTACCTTATAATAATCTGAAATAATTCAGTGCTCAATGAATTTGGTCACTTTATCTATGCCATCCATTTAGTAATAAATTTTTGTTTGTTTGGACTCCAGATTGAATCTGGGAAGCTCAGGCTGTAAAATAGAATACAGATACAGTAACACAAATATAAAACAGAAATCCAGAGCATAATATCAACCCAAAAGGTATCAATCACCTCTAACAATAAGAGCACCCCAGTCTAATGCTTGGGTGAGCAGCCGGGTCTTGAAGGTCTTCCTCAATGCCCTCCAAGTGGGAGCTGTCACTTAAGTTAAACACACAAGCAGAAATTTGAGATATTGCTTGGTAAATCAAAGAGAATTAAATACTCACCAAAAGTTAATTATATAATTAATTTGGGCTACTGTTTATAGAAAATAATAATTTGTATTATTAGAATACAAATAGCTAAATTGGAAGTTAAATGATCTGGACTGTTGTTTGTGAATTCCAGCTATGCTATTTATTAACAATTCAACTGAAGAATATTGAATGTTGCACATATACATACATACAT
Organism: Bungarus multicinctus; assembly: GCA_023653725.1. Lineage (NCBI taxonomy): Eukaryota > Metazoa > Chordata > Lepidosauria > Squamata > Elapidae > Bungarus > Bungarus multicinctus. The sequence continues at coordinate 165,140,538 of CM042836.1, forward strand.
ACATACATACACACACACACACACACACACACACACACACATACATACATACATACATACAGTATATACAGTAAATATGTACTGCCTGATTCAATAATACCCATTACTATCTTATATGCCAAAAATCTATGCCTACCTCTTTTGCTGGAAGGATGCCTGGCCCAAGCGTTTTATAGGGCGTAACAGTTGCACACATTTGCAATTAATCCAAATACCATCACAGGACAACAGGTTGGTAGATACCAGAAATAAGATGGAATACGCTGAATGGACTTGAATTTTAATTCAGGTTTTCTTTCCTTTTAGTTTTGGTTAATTTAAATAGTTGGATCTATTCAGGCCCTGCCAGTGATGTCATCTTGGGAAGTCATTTTAGTGCTCATGGACCATGGGTGTTTATATCTTCTTTAATGTTTGGGAAGTATGTAATCTAGAGAAGTTAGATACCACACTGAAATCTTTATTGAAATCAATTTATAACAACTTATTGCTGGAACATTTGACCCATTTCTTATTACATTGTAAATTTTATCAGGAATCTAGAACTAGACTCATTATGCTCTTGTTAATCCAATTGAATCAATATAGTTTAGAAGAAAAAAAATCTTATTTTCTATGGTGAACATGTAACAAAACAAGCAATGGTTGCAAGGAAGATACTAAAACACACCCTGACAAATGGTGCTGTTTATTATTATTATTATTATTATTATTATTATTATTATTATTATTATTATTATTATAGTCATCACTATTATCATTATTAACTTTCATTCATTAAACATGAAACTCAGTCAACTGAACATTTAAAAATGTATCACAAATACCAGTGACTAGTGCTAGTGGTTGATATAGGTTGCTGCTAGCATCCTAGGTATCAACCAAGTATCTTCTTAAAATATACGATGTTCTGAACAGCGCAATTTTTTGCAGTTCTGCTGGTATTATTGCAGGAAGCTGCAATTTCTTGATGTGCTTTGCAAAATTCTTGGACATGGTACCAAGTGCCCTGATAACAATGTTTCATCCATAATCGTGTAGTTTCGATGGCCAGGTCACAATATTTCGTGATTTTTTTCCAGTTCTTTTTCTTCGACTCTGGTGTCTCCTGGTACAGCGATATCAAAAATTGTACGCTTCGGCCCTCGACAACCGTAACATCTGGTGTGTTGTGTTCCAAATAGCGATCCATCTGTATTCAAAAGTTCCACAAGATCTTCACCGTTATTATTATTGTTGTTGTTGTTGTTATACACAAAAATGACAGTATACACAGCAAAGATAACCATGCTGGGTTTCGTATCACAAATCACTAGTCGAACACTTCTCAAGTGTTTAGGACTGCGTGATGTATCTGAGGATTATGCAAGCAGATCCCAGTAAGGTGGCCTTCTGCAGCTGACCAATGGTGATCTTGTCAGCGCCAATTGTTTTTAAGTGCTTGCCTAGGTCTTTAGACACAGCACCCAGTGTGCCGATTACCCCTGTAACCACCTGCACTGGTTTATGCCAGAGTCTCTGCAGTTCGATTCTCAAGTCCTGATATCTGGTGACTTTTTCAAGTTGTTTCTTGTCGATTCTGCTGTCACCAGGTATGGCAATGTCGACGATCCACACTTTTTTCTTCTCCACAATCGTGATATCTGGGGTATTGTGTTCCTATTATTATTGTTGTTGTTGTTGTTGCTGCTGCTGCTGCTACTACTACTACTACTACTACTTAAATTTATTGACCACCCATCTTACCACATAATATATATGAAATATGGATTGCTGTAATTGTATGGGAATGTTGCTAAAACCTATGGTTGTTAATAAAGGTTTCAATACATAGCTTTATTCAACTAATAATGCCATGATTAATGCTATAGACATGGCCCATGACCCCAATAGCAAACCTGGTTTGTTAGCTGCTGTATAGTATGCATAGTTGAATATCCAAATATGCAAAAAAAGAAAAAGAAAAAAGGTAGGAATATGAGGTAATAAGCTCCAATTTCCTTTTCCATTTCCAAAGATGCCTAGAAAGAAATTTGTACTTTAATTTGAAAAATATAATGAGATTCAGAACTGTGGACAGTTCCAGTGGATTTCACAGAACTTCATAGGACTTCTTAAGGTACATGGACATTAATGTTATAAATAATATTTTATTTGTTCATTTTTTTCTTTTTTTCCAAATTTATCAAAAATATAAATTTTATTCAATTTTCAAAGGTTTTAAAAACATAAAATAAAATTATATACACAATTGTGCCAATGTCAAGACAGTTTACATTTCCTTGTCTTATTCCTATACATACTTTCTTATTATATTACAATTACATATTCTTTTCCTTACTCTTATTACAAATTTATATCACATATTTTCATTATGAATTTCTATTTTCTCTACATTAAATATATATTATTCACCTTATTATTTAAAATTATCAGCTTAAAAACCTTACACACATGTAAAGAAAAGACAACGAAACAAATAGCTTTCTGTCGGTATGGTCTCTGGTGATGAGCCGAAAGACAGAAAAGAAAGCAGTATGCTTTCTCCCTTAATTGGGGCTTAACAGGGTGTTGTAACACAAAGTATATACTTATTTCCCTGCCTCTGCTGATAAGGATAGAGCCAGGTAGTGTAGTGGCAATTACAACTGCCTCACATGTAATACTTCCCTGGTTCGAATCCCAGTAAGGGTATGGCTAGCTGAAGAGAGCTAACTAGCTCGAAATAGATCTATCCTAGTCTCCCTTATTTATTATTTAAAATTATCAGCTTAAAAACCTTACACACACACACAGACACATATATATTCCTATTCTTTACTTAATCACTACATTGATTTCTTTTTATTCTTAAGCCATGCATACCAGGCGTCCCAGACTATAGTATGTATGTGTATATAGGATGTATGTATACTATATATAGATTCCTCTTTATCTTTTAGTTTTAGAGTCAGCCTGTCCATCTCTGCACAGTCTAATATTTTTTTTTATAGCTGCTTCCTCTGATGGTATATTTCCCTGTTTCCAAGACTGTGCATATGAGATCCTAGCAGCAGTTAATATATGTAACAATATATTTATGTTTTTTATTTGTTCATTTATTTCATTGGTCTATTGAACCACCAATTCAAACAAAGTAATTCTAACCATTGCATTAGTTAATTGTTTTCACTAATGGAAATTTCTTCTTAGTTCTAAGTTGCTTCTTTCCTTGATTAGTTTCCATTCATTGTTCCTTGTCTTGCCTCATGATCCTTTGGCAAATAGGTTGACTGCCCTCTTCTTTGTGGCAGCCTCTCAAATATTGGAACACTGCTATCATGTCACCCTTACTTCTTCTTTTCACTAGACATACCCAATTACTGCAACTGTTCTTTTTATGTCTTCCAAGCATCCAGTCTTCTACTCATGTTTGTTGCTCTTTTATGCTCATTCCAGAGTCACTTCATCTTTTTTATAATACGATGACTAAAACTGGACATAGTATTCTAAGTATGGTCTTACTAAGGCTTTAAAAAGTGGTACTAATACTTCATGTCATCTTGATTTTATCCCTCTGTTAATACAACCTAGGATTATGCTGGCTGTTTTAATTGCTGCCAAACACTGCTCACCTCTCATAGTTACTGCTATTGAGCCAGGTTTCACCTAATTTGTACTTGGATATTTGAATTTTTTTGCCTAAATGTAAAAAACTTACTTTTCTCACCACTGAATTTAATTTTGTTAGATAGGGCCCATCTGGATCTTGAACCTATCTTCTGGGTTGTTGGCTATTCCTGTCAGTTTAGTGCTGTCTGCAAATTTGATAAGTTCCCCTTCTATTCCCTCATCTAAATAATTTATGGAGATATTGAAGGATACTGAGCCTAAAATGGAACCTTGGGATATACTGCTTCCTTCCTTCCATGAGAAGAAGAAGATCATTCTGCCCATGAGAAAAACATCGTTCTTGCTCACTTTTTTTCTGGTCCCTAACACATACAACTCGCAATCAGACCAATTTAATGAGTCTTTCAGTCAGGACTGCTACAATGATTTGACATGTCCTATAATCATATCTACATGAAATATATTTAACTGAACGAGCTTAACTGGTCTGTTTGCTTTCTGGAAATTTTACAAGCTTTGATCTGCAGTCAAGGGAAAAGCTGTTAAAAGTGGGAAACAACCAACAATTGAAAGTTGTATTCCTTACTTACAACCCCACCCAAGACCCCTTAAATAACTCAGCTTCATTGATAGGAGTGGCTCTTTACTAAGCAGCTGGGAAAGGATGGGAAAGTCTTGCAAGTAACAAATACCTTCTTTTCTGATCCAAATACCAACCCACAGGCATTTCCATTCCAGGTATTCCTTTCAAATCATGAACACTTCATCATATTTTCACTATGATTAATAGAAAATCTCTTGAGGGCTTGATACCACTGCTTCTTTTTTAAGTTGAATAGAACTCTGTTTCCTTCTTTCTCCAGTGTAATAGCCATGAGCATGTTCAATATTGATGAAACTTGCTAAACAATCCTTGTGTACAACTAACAAAACAAGATAAAGTTTTATAAAATAGGGTAAATGAAGAACTAGCAGAATGACTTCTATTTATTTGAAATATGTATGTCCATATTTTCCTTGAAGATTCCAAAGTGACTAAATCGCCTTTGTTAAATATAAAAGAGAAATCAGGATTAAAAGCAGAAGGAAAGCCTAAAAGACCTATATATAAGGAAAAAAATAAGTTAATCCGCTAGTTAAAATCCTCAAATGTGATAGAGAAGGTTCAGGAAAGCCAAGAGGCCTCCTCCCAAGAGAAGGCATGAAAAATCACATGTCTTGGGGTCTGAATGGGAGCCACATCATGCCAAGAAGTCATGGCTATTTTTATTGTATAAGGTGTAATTTGAGGCCCACTGACACTCTTGCTATAGATGTTAAAACACTCTCTCATTGTCTAGATTTATCCTAATTTTTATTTTGATACATTTCTTAACACCTCCATATTAAACTTATTTATTGATAACAAATATTTATAGAAAATAACAGTAGGAGTTATTTTTTTAGTTTTAAAGGATTTAACAAGTTATTCTAGTAACTCAGGTGTCTCACAAGCTGAAAATGTTCCTGGTCCAAACAATACTGTTAAAAGATATCTTAACATCTTTTCCATGCTTTATAATTATTGTCTGATAATATTTATTCTTAAGTATATTTTTGAAATGCCTATAGATTACAGTTACAGATTTACAAAAATGGTGCCTATATTTTTCACGATGACGAAACTTTAGTGAAATAAAGAACAAGTTGATATGCAATGAAAGGACATCTTTTTTCATTTTAACAAATTGAACAAATTGCTTATTTCCTTCTGACATAGAATTTAAATATGGCATTTTATTTATATGTTATGGAGGGAAAAGTTCTGAGGACAATGAGTATGTATAAAAAAAACTTCTCTTGAAATGGCAAAAAAGCCCGTCAAATTCTAAGAAAAGATTCTCCCAGGAACTTCATCTATCTTGGGTTCTTTTAGTTACTTCTGCCTCCTGGATCTCTTCTGATCATTGCTCTGATTTTATTAGCATGTTCTGTTTTAAAGTCTAAGATACATGTTTCACTTTATTAAGTTTTGGTTTCCCTTAAAATCAGTAGTGGGATTCAAAAAAATTTACTACTGGTTCTGTGGGCAAGGCTTGGTGGGCGAGACATGGCTTGGTGGTGTGGCAGGAGAAGGATATTGCAAAAATCCCATTCCCTCTCCACCCCATTAACCTACTTTCTGTTCTCCTGTGCAGGACAACAAAAAAAGATCAGCTGGGACTCGGGAGGCAGAAAATAGATGGGGGCAGGACCAGTCAGAGGTGGTATTTGCCGGTTCTCCGAACTACTCAAAATTTCTGCTACCGGTTCTCCAGAACCGGTCAGAACCTGCTGAATACCACCATGCTTAAAATCAAGAATCTCTTCACTACTTGGGTCACTTCTTTCAAGGCTCCAATTATTTCCATTTCTTCTCCCTGCTTCTTTTCTTTGGTTCCTTATTTATTTTACTAATTTAATATTTCTTTTACTTTCTATCTTATTTTATTGCTTCTTTAATGAAAAATAAAATAAGATGGCTTATGCTCACATTATGTTTCTCACTTCCAGTATGTTCATTATTATCAGTGATGGTATTCTACTGGTTCGGCCTGGTTCTGCCAAGCCGGTAGTGTCGATGAGCAGCAGAGACCGAACCGGTTCTCTCCGCCACTTTGCTGTTGGGCCCACCCGCCTACCCGTGCTCCCATACTCATCTTTATCCCCTGCTTTTGAAGTGCAGCTGCTTTGCACGGCACAGCAGAGTGCCTTGAGGCAGCTGCTAAAGTGACTGGGAGAGTGAAGGCTTGCAGGAGGTGAGTTGAAACTCCTCTGCGCCTGTGCAAACGCTTCTGCACCTGTGCAAAGTGCACATTTGGTGCGTGCGCATGCATACAAAGTGTGTGCGTGGGTGCAAAGCACTCCCACCAAGCCATGCCCACTGAACCAGTGATAAAACTCTTTGAATCCCATCACTGATTATTATCCCTTCCACACATACTTCATATACCATAATGCCCTTAGAAGTCTTGATATATATTCTTTTATGTCAGCCTTTGGGCTGAGGATGGACACGCCCAGGCAGACATTAGGAAATAGATGCAGGTTCTTTATTCAATTGATAGAGCTGAGGAGTATATGCCTGATGCCTGTCTCTATGAGATAATGCTTCCTCAAAATTCAGACAGAAATTCCACAGGGCAGTCATAATCTCCCACAAAGTTATATGCCACACTTTCCCATCTTGCCTCTTTTTCTCAGGATTTTTCTCTTTGCCTCCATTTACATAGCACATTTGAGACACGGATATGTGGCAGAGGGAGGGAAAGTGGTACCATGGCCCATCTGATGCCACTGTGGCTTCCACAAGAGGCATCTGGTTATATCCTTCCTGTTCTTCATTCTCTTGCTTGGCACTCTTTCATTCAATCCTAACTCCAGGGCAAAAGGTCATCTGGGCTCAGGAGAAAAGTGACAGAACAGATGGAAGTAAACAGAAAGGCAGAATGTTCCCTTGAACACATTTTATTCTAAACTGTACTCCTTCTCTTTTTTAGATATTAGTGGAGTAGATGCATAAATAGATGCTCCCACATCTGCTGCCAAACAAGTGTCTAAATATGGCCTTCATTCTGAGGCAGATATTTTCAGGGATCTTTGATCCTGGCAACAGTGCATCTTGGCAACGTTAACCAGTAACCCTTGAACAGTGTTTTCTTTCAAAGGATAATTAGTTGATTGAATAGGCACACATAAATTCAAAACAATAACAAAATATTTAAGAGAAAATGAAAAATAAATCTAGGGGAAACAACAACCAATAAACTCACCTATTGCATTCTAAAGCAAAAGCACCATTCCTGAGAAGGCCTTCTCATACAGTAAATAACAAGTCAATATTCCATGTTAATGGCACACATAGAATTCTCATTATCTACCGGCTGTCCCAGTCCCAGGTCATTAAGTGTCATAGGTAAACCTCTGGTCCTGGCTTGGTAGCCAATCAAGAATAGGTGTAGTAGCTTCATCAAAGGGAACACCACACATGCCATACACACTCAGCAACCAGACCATCTAAACCATTATCTCACTCAGTTCTCACCAAAGCAACGATGCATAGACAAATGTCATACTTGGGAAATGCTGAGTTGGAATTCCCATCACTCAGTCCCAAAAGACAAAGCATGAAGTTAAATCCATCATGTTCTCACATGATATCTTTTAGGGGTACTACTGCACACAGTTCCACAATCCTTAACTGCAGCCTTCCCAGAGAATCAGATAGTAGCTAGGAAGGCAACTATTTACATGCAAGGCCTTTAGCTGGCTCATCATTGGCAAGTAATAAAATATCTTCCTTAATCCATTCAGGCTATTGTAGAAGAACAGACAATGATTGATTTCATAGAAGTTGATCCCACCTGCTTTGATGTGTTTGCTGGCATAGTTCCTCTTTGCTGGTTCAGGTGGCCCATATCTACCTTAAATTCAGGCCCCTTAAAGAGTCAGCTTCTAGCTTGAATGGCAGATACTCTTACTGCTTTCATGTTTGTTGGTTTTTTTCTGGCCTTAAATTTTTAATCTCCTTGGAATTGTTTGTTTGCAAGGAATTCCCAGCAATCCACAGGGAAAGGCCTAAAGTAAGGTGGTGGGTGTGATTAAGCCCACTCCTCTATACATCTAGACATAGAAAGCAGAAGGGTTTCAGTTTCTTGGTCACCCACCATCTCAGCATTTTTCCCAGCAGCAAATGCACCTGGAAACACTCACCAATTTAGACCTCTTTTCCCAACAAACTTCATCTTCCGTGGGATTTCCTTTAATCTTGCTGTGGATTTAAATTCATTTCCCTACATTGCCTTTAATTTCCCTGAAAATCAATAACTATGTCCCTCTTTCTAATTTCTTATTAGTTACTTCCAGGGGTGGGATTCAGATTTTTTAACAATCGGTTCTGTGGGCATGGCTTGGTGGTCATCTTATTGGCTGGGCGTGGCCAACTCAATATCACTCACATCGAGGCACACATCTCCTCACCTGGCTCTCGTGACTGTGGGATGCTGCAACAGTCGTAAATGTAAAAAATGGTCATAAGTCATTTTTTCAGTGCCATTGTAACTTTGAATGGTCCCTCCACACAAGCAAAGTACCAGCAAAGGAGGGGAAAAAAACTCCAGAGAAGTTCCTGAGACAAGAAGTCTAGTCCTCCCAAAAACGTAATAAGTATTAACAGAGAGGCAGTTTCTGTAAGCAACACCAGAATGTTTCCTTCCTGCCTTCCTTAGGCCAGTAATTTCTTCTAACAACCAGTTCTCCGAATTGCTTAGAATGTTAACCGGTTCTAGTGAATAGATGCAAACTGGTAGAATCCCACCCCTGGTTATTTCCCTATTTGTTAGCATCATGTCAAGGATAGCTTATCCTCTCTCCCCTTTGCATACTTTCTAAATGAGATATTTGTAGCAAGATTCAAAAAAGGTAGACCTTGTTTAGCAATCACAATTGGGACCTGCAACCAGTGGTGGGATTCAAATAATTGAATCCGATTGTTAATTCTCTGTCCTAATGACCGGCTGGCTGGGTGTGGCTGGGTGGTCATGTGTTTGGATAGGTGTGGCCAACTAGATTGCTCTCTTCCTTAGGAAATTTCTTCTTAGTCCAATTCACAGTAAAATAGCACTGTTTCAATACTTAGAATAGAATAATAGAACTGGAAGGGACCTTGGAGGACTTCTAGTGCTATGTTACTTAGACAGGAAGCTACACCACTTCAGACAAATGGTTGTCCAATCTCTTCTTAAAAACCTCCGGAGCTGGAGCATTTACAACTTCTGGAGGCAAATTGTTCCACTGATTACCGTATTTTCCGGCGTATAAGACGACCGGGTGTATAAGACGACCCCCTAATTTTATAGTTAAAACATAGGTTTAGACCTATATTCGCTCTATAAGACTACCCCCCCACTTCCGAGGCAACACCAGTTCTTTTTTAATTAAATTTTTAATGAACATACCGTAACATACCGTACATTGATACGATAAATGGAAGGTCTCTTCACAAATGGCAATGCCATGAACATTGTATAATTTGCATGCATAAAAAGCCTGCTTGGATTGGCTGAGTTAGAGAGGCGGTCCGAGCAGCCTTGCAGTGATTGGTGCAGGATCGAGTTGGAAAATTCGTTTCGTGGCAATTCGTTTCGTTCCAGATGATTTTCGTTTAGCGGCATATCGAAACGTTTTTCGGAATATGCTCGGCATATAAGACGACCCCCGATTTTCGGTTGACTTTTTTCGTTTCAAAAGTCGTCTTATACGCCGGAAAATACGGTAAATGTTCTGTAAGGAAATTTGAGGGGCTCCTACAAAAATGGAAAATCTATTTTCCAAGACACCAAAAGGCACAAGAAACAATGGAGGGAAACTAACCAAAGAAAGAAGCAACATAGGACTAAGGAGAAATTTCCTAAGGGTGAGACCAATCAACCAATCAGTGGTGGGACTCAAAGATTTTTACCACCGGTTCAGTGGGCATGGCTTGGTGGGCATGCTTTGTGTGCATGCACACACTTTGCGTGCACACTTTGCACAGGCCAAGAGGCGTTTGCGCAGGCACAGAGGCATTGCAACTCACCTCCTGCAAGCTTGAACTCTCCCTGATGCTTTAGCAGCTGCCCCGCAGCACTTTGCTGTGCCGCGCAAAGCAGCTGCGCTTCAAAAACAGGGAATAAAGGTGAGTATGGGAACCTGGGTGGGTGGATAGGTGGGCCCAAAAGCAGAGTGGCGGAGAGAACTAGTTCGGTCTCTGCTGCTCATCAGCACTACTGGCTCGGCAGAACTGGGCTGAACTGGTAGAATACCATCACTGTAACCAATGGAATAGCTTGCATTCAGAAGCTGTGGGTACTCCATCACTAGAGACCTTCAAAAAGAGTGAGGGAAGTACACCCCAAAAGGAGAGTGCCAGGAACCACTAAACAAATGCAGAAAACCTAAAACAGCCATTCCCCTTTTTAAAAAAAGTCAACCCCCAAAGCAAATACAGCAGCTGAGAGCGAAAGTAAGAGCAGCTACTCATGCTAATTGAAAGCCTGGGCCTGCTGCCAAAAGCCATTAACCCTTCCAACTCTGTTATTCTATGTTCTCTATGTTCTAAATTGGGTGCTTCACAGCAGAAGCAATACAGCTCGCTGGACCACACATGCATTAAATTCACCGCCTGTATGATCAAGCTGCATCATTGTCCCCTCCTGTTTCTTTTCCCTCTACAAGAAGTAGCCAATACTGCAGCAGCTTTAAAAGGAGTTGGGGAAACTCCAGGGAGTATCAGCTGATCACACAAATGTTACTTAATGCTCTTTATAATAAAAATGTTGTACTCTTGTCCTTCTTCCTGAAGGGAAGAAATTAATTCCATCCCTAGATGATTGATTGATGGGTTTTCTGGGTGTTTCCCTGCCCTAATCCTTTCAGTTTCTGTTGTGTGTTGGCTTTATTCAAGGCATGTGTCAGCTGCATTCCAATTGCAACTGTTAAGTGGCTCTTCTCAGAGCTATTAACAGAAGGGAGAGAGAAATAAAATAAAACCTCTCTCTTGCACTTTATTTTCAACCTATTCTCTGAACTGCACAAGCAATTAACTAACAGTTTAGGGTGAACCAGTAGGAATCAACTCAATCCCACCACTGTCTGCAACTCAAGGGATTGCAAATTGACACATGACTGCTTGCAATCTTACTTCATCTTTCCTTTGCTTGACCAACCCATGAAGATCATAAATGTGAGAATTGGTTGTAAAGTTATTCTTAAATCATTGTCATGACTTCAAATGTTTGCCAAACAAGGCAGTTGCTAAATGAGGATTACCTATAAAGAAATTCCTGGGAAGGCTTTACTTAGCAGAGTTGGTTTTCCAAAAAATCCTCAGAATAATGAAAAAAATTAAAATCTCCTATCACTCAACTTAATTCCTCTTTGAATGATCTTCAGCTCACTATTGGAAAACAAAATAGGCCCTCTATGATGCCACCAAGTTCATTTATTGGATATACAGATAATCAGAGTTGGAAGGGACCTTGTAGGTCATCTAGTCCAACCACCCACCTAAGTAGGAGACCCGACAAATCTCTTCTTGAAAGCCTCAAGTGATGACACTCCCACAACTTCCGAGAGCAAGCTGTTCCATTGGTTGAGTGTTCTCACTGTCAGAAAGTTTCTCCTTATTTTCAGGTTGAATCTCTCCTTGTTCAGTTTCCATTTATTATTTCTGAGTAGCAATAGTTTTAGCCTACAATGTAATTCCTCCTCGTTTTCTCTTCATCTGAAAAAATGGTGTCTTTTGACAGCTGTTCTAGGTGTTATCAAACCAGGACTCCATTATACTTATTAAATCATATTTGCCTACTAATGCTAAGCGCCCAAGACAGATTTTTATTATGTGTATAAGTTAATGCCTTCCTATCCCATAAAGAAGAGTATTCATCCACCTTATCCAATAAACTTTTTAAAGTGCTGCTTTTGTTAAAGATTCAGAATGCCTCATTTGCAACAGTTGTGCCATATGAGCTTCAGTGTGTGAGTTTAGGAATGCTTCCCTGGATTGCCTTGAAGAAGAGGACATTGCCTTGGGAATAGCATGCCTAGGGTTCAACACACTGTTGTCTTCAAGATCACCTACTATAAGAAGAGTTTGCATCATGTTTTTGGAACTATTAAATGACTCTAAATTTAAAAGAAAAAGAATAGGGAAGAGCAGTAAGAAAGCGAAAAGGAAATAAGGTACAGCAAAATAAAGAGAAAAGAAAGACAACGGGGTGAAAAGAAAAAAGCAGTAAGCTTCAAATCTTCTGAACAGCAGTTATAAGTACATTTATATTTAACCCTCTTTCTAAGGTTACATCATAATATCCTTCTTCATATAATCTACTAGTTAACTTTCATCTGACTCAGTTTTCACCAAGATTAAAACAGCAAACAGTTTGATGTCCATCCTATCTTGTGTTGTCGATGAGATGGAATCTCACTCAGCGCTTGCAATAGGATGATGTCTTCTACTAGACCTGATACAGCAAATTAATTTAAGGGCAGAATAAGCCATGAGCCATGCAGAACTCTGTCTTCCATAAAAGGAACAGCAGGGAAATCCAGGCAGAAGAGCCAACACTTTCATGTCCTTGTTCTCTTTGGCTGCCTGAAGCCAGGATTTCATTAGAAGCTAGTAGAACCTTTTCTGTATGTATCTGATCTCAGAGGGCTACTTCTCTCTCTCTGACTCTGGGTAATGTTACCTGTTATTGCAACAAAATGGGGAAAATATATAGACAAATTTGTCTTAAGGATCCGTCAGAGGTGGTTCTGGCCAGTTCTGACCAATTCTGACCAGTCCTGGAGAAGCGGTAGCAGAAAGTTTGAGTAGTTCAGAGAACCGGCAAATACCAGCTCTGACTGGAAGATTTTACAGTATCCTTCCCCTGCCACGCCCACCGAGTCATGCCCACAGAACCGGTAGTAAAAAAAATTTGAATCCCACCACTGATACACACACACACACACACACGCACACACACACACACACTCTTACATAACTATTAAAATGCACCCTAACATTATTTTTAAAGAGATCGTATAGAATTATGAAAAAGTAAAATGATAATTGTGAAATGATCCAGCAAAATATCATAGATACGTGAAATAAATAAATAAGGATAAAATTATCTTGGCAATATGTTTCCTTTTCAGCCCTAAATTAACTCTAGTACTTATAAGATTGATGATCTACTTTAAAGATAAAATTATGGATTACTTTGAGGATTCCTGTCATGGCATACGTCCTAACATCAGAGGTGGTATTCAGCAGGTTCTGATCAGTTCTGGAGAACCAGTAGCGGAAATTTTGAGTAGTTCGGAGAACCGGCAAATGCCACCTCTGACTGGAAATTTTACAGTATCCTTCCCCCCACTATATTCTTGTTATACGTTCCAGTTTCTATAAATATAAAATCATGGTAGTTCTTGGTTTTGAAAAATGTAGTAAATTAAGTTTTTGGTTTCAGAACTGTGTGCATAGGGAATGAGAGCAGGGGAATCTAGCGACCATTTGCATGTGCTTATTAGCCAAATACTTTGACTTAGTATGTGATAGAAAAACTACCAGTATATGCAAGTTTTACATAAGTTTTTCTTATATATACTTAGGACTAAAATATACACAGCTGAATTAGTAGATCTGTGCTCACACTTCTGCACTCTTCTACCTGGCCACTGGAAAAAAATAACTTCAATGAATGGCCTTTTTTGGTAGAATATCCTTTAAAGCGATGGATCTGAATTACTGGTTATAGGATGATACCTATAATAAAGCAGTTGTTCTAAACAATTAAGTTTCTCTGAGTGCTAACAATGTGAACAACCTTTAATGTAACAATTTGGTTTGTATATGCATGGTTGGGTAGACTTACTCAAAAATAACATTTGTTTCATTATGGCATTCTAATATTTGATATTAATCGTACTCCATTTTCAATGTTGAAATTTAGACAGTTAGAAATTTAGGCTGAAGACAGGTTTGTTTCCAGAGGAAGAAATGTGCTGTCTTTGTGTCAGTAGATAATATACAGGTGCCTTAAGAGAGAAAATAATAATACAATCTGCTGATAAGTGTTAGAATTCAACATTCCACTTTTATCAGTATATTATAAGGTGTGGATATTAGACACAACATGGAAATGGAGTGTTCAGATTAGATGTAACATGACAGTCTAAGAAAGAATCAAAAGTGATAATGTTTACATGTGCCAACATGTGGCTTTTAAAGGATTTTTGAAAATCTGCTATCTATCCATTAAAAGAAAGTATTTCTTATCTGGATGTCTGTATCATAGCTGGAATTTTACTATTCAGAGGATCCCCAAAACACATCAACCTATTTGCAGGAAACCTAATGCAAAATACCCTTTGAAGCAGTGGTGGAATTCAAATTGTTTTACTACCGGTTCTATGGGCATGGCTTATTTTGTGGGCGTGGCTTGGTGGTTATGTGACTGGATGGGTGTGGCTTAGTGGTCATGTGACTGGGTGGGCGTGCTTGGTGGTCATGTGACTGGGTGGACGTGGTGAACTCAATGTCACTCACATCAAGGCGTGCCTCACCTGGCCCCTCCCCTCCCAACCATTCCTTGTCACCCAGCCTCAACTTATCTATAGCTCTGTAAAAATGTTGTTCACCTTTTTTGACTTTATTATCTGCATACTTTCATGGACCACTGAAAGGAGGAAATGGCTGACATGCTTTACCCAAGAGTGTGATAGGCAACAGGCTTTTAAGGGGCTGCCACAAAGAAAGGGGGCAATGTATTTTCCAAAGAAGCAGAATGCAAACAAGAAGCAATAGATGGAAACTGAACAGAGAGAAGCAACCTAAAACTAAGGAGAAACTTCCTGACAGTGAGAACAATTAGCCAGTGTAACTGAATGTCTCCAAAAGTTCTGGGTGCTCAATCACTGGAAGTTTTTAAGAAAAGACTGGACAGCCATTTCTCAGAAATGGTATAGGGTTCACCTCAAGATTCCTTCTAAGTATTATTCTGATACCTTTCCCAGGATTTCTACTCAGAGTTTGGCATCCTCAGTCTTCTTGCCTGAGCTGGGGGTTGGACTAGAAGACCTCCAAGGTCCCTTTTCAACTGTTGTTAAACGCATGTGTATTTTATGATCTGAACTATTGACATTGAATGCAAGTAAACCCTGAGGAATATGTGGTAGCCCTGGCAAAAGAAAGGCAGAAAAATCACTCTATGGGTAGGGACAGTGTAAAATATTAACACATGATAAATAATGGAACAATTAAAAATAATAGCACAGAGTTTTATCTCTCTCTCTCTCTTCCTATTCTTTCTTTTTTTCTTTCTTTCTTTCCTCTCTCTCTCTCTCTTTTACACACACACATACAGACAAGCATTTTGGAAGCAGCTCTTTTAAATTTCTCCAAGACTGGAGTGGATTCCCCCACCCCCTATGTCAGACCGCGTCTTCTCACTCCAGCACTTTAACTCACAAGGGGAAAGCGATACTTGCAGCGTCCATGGGGAATCCTTGGGGAAGTTTTTTAAGGACTTGCTGCTTTCAAAATGCATTTCTTTTACGTTGCAAAAGTGCTCCAAAGCTCGATTCACCCCCACCCCCTCTGTCAGACTGCACTCCTTCTCACTTCAGACATTTTAGCTCACAGGGGAAAGCAATACTTGCAGCATCCATGGGGAATCCTTGCAGAAGTTTTTAAAGGACTTGCTGCTTTCAAAATACATTTCTTTTACATTGCAAAAGTGCTCCAAGGCTTGATTCACTCCCACCCCCTCTGTCAGACCACACTCCTTCTCACTTCAGACATTTTAGCTCACAGGGGAAAGCGATACTTGCAGTGTCCATGGGGAATCCTTGCAGAAGTTTTTAAAGGACCTGCTGCTTTCAAAATGCATTTCTTTTACATTGCAAAAGTGCTCCCAGGCTCGATTCACCCCCACCCTCCCTGTCAGATCGCACTCCTTCTCACTCAAGCACTTTAACTCACACGGGGAAAGCGATACTTGCAGCGTCCAAGCCTTTCTTCCTTTCCCCCAGGGAGAAAGAGTGTGGAGAATGGAAAGCCAGGAGAGTGAGCAACCGGAGACTGGGTTAGGGGCGTGGCCAGCCAGGTGTTGCCACCGGTTCGGCGACCCACGCCAAATAATCACTACCGGTTCGCCCAAGTAGGTGCGAACCAGTTGAATAGCACCTCTGCTTTGAAGTAAGCTAGAGAGAAATGAGCAATTGGCTGGCTTGTAGGGGAACTGAAGTCTGTGCACTACAAAAAAAGTGCAGAGATCTGAGGTTTATTCTCTTATGTCAACAGTTAAAAAGAATTGAGGTTGCTAGGCCAAGAAGATATATGTAGAAAAGGCAGATAACCAATAAAAGTTTTTTTTTCTTGGTTTATATCATATCTCAATTGCATTTGGAAGATGCCAACAATACAGAGAATTGAGGCATGAAAAACTAGAGTTATACAACTAATGGAAAGAGAAATCCATATCTGATCTGTTTATTGATAGCTCTTGTTTGCCAGTATTTGAATTTAAGGCTCTTTTATTTGCTTTTGGGTTTGTTTGTTTTCTTGTTAAATGATCAAATATTAATATTTCCTAGTGACAAGGTTCAACTTTTGGTTTTAAGGAGACCAATCTACCAGCCTTGTCTTGATTATTAGTTTTGAATATACATTAAAAAAGATGTCCTTAAGTTAAGCTTGACTTCTTGTAGCTGCATTCATGCAATGTTCTTTTTTTAAGAAATTTTCCAACTTCCTCATTGAGCCTAATAGCTCTGGAATTCCTAGGCTTGCAAATACCCACTAGCTTCTGAGATCAATTGAGGTGACCTGGAACTGCATTGCAATCCAGGTTCAAAGGGGAGAAGGTGATTCAGGATGTGAGTGGGTGAATATTATACACCTGTCAACACCTATTTAAATAAAATGTGCCAAGGAAAAGATACAGCAACTTTAAGGAATTGTTCACAAGTGCAGTGCACACACCCTTGTACACACTGAATCATCTTCTTCTCCCCTTGGAATCCAGATCACTGCGCAATCCTGCATTACATGTATATCTAGTATAACCTTTCTATTAATTAGTTGAAATATACTAAACTAAAAATATTTTAAAAGTCTAATTATGACTCTCTATACAAGATATGCCACCTTATCCAACATAGATCGCTTGGATAGTTTCATGACTGCATCTCTTCTGTTGTTTAAAACATAAATGATTCTGAAATTATTTAATACTATTATCACAGTCACAGTAAAAAAAAAACTACTTTGATATTGGATTGTAGTGGAAAAACAAATACTTAATATTTCTAGCAGGAGTATTTAGCTGCTTAAGTTTGCCTCTGTATATACTTAGAGAGTATATATAAAGTTCAAGTCATAGACCTTTTTGTGTATAAATTAATTACAATTAAATAAATTAATTGTATTGTTTTATTAACTGCCAGATATGGGAAAAATGAATGCCATGTTAATTAATGAATGCCATGTTAAAACCAGACTTGAAATTCTAGACCTAAAAAACCTAGAACTACGCCGCCTTAGGTCCGATCTAAGTATAGTATTGTCAGCCTTCAAGATTTTCTTCTTTTGCTTTGCATCATTCAACTGTCATAAGTAACGGGGGGAGGAAGGGGGCCATGGTTACATGCTTTGCATCATTCGACTGTCATAAGTAATGGGGGGAGGAAGGGAGCTGGAGGTGTTACAAAACAGAACTGTATAAGTTGGGGGGGGGAGATTCTTGCTTAGGCTTCTATCCTATGCTATGCGCAGCCGCAACTCTTATCAAAATATGTCAAGGTCAACGGATAGAGGCCTCATCACCACCTGAAGATGCCCACATGATGCTATATGCAACTTTTAATTGGATGAGACAATTGAACTATTGGGGGTGGGAACGTTGCCATCACTTTGTATATATGATTTACGCGCTCATTTTCTCAGATTCAGAATTCTTTTGTTGCTACCACTTGATTTCCAGTAAAAGATATCTTTTCTCTAACTAATGGAGTCTAACTATTTCTTTCTTGGATTTTGAATGGAGCACCAGCTGACAAGTATATAAAATTATACATTGCAATGTCCTACCTGTCAATGGATACTTCAGCTTCAATCATAACAATACAAAAGCACACAATAGATACAAACTCAAGGTAACCACACCAAACTTAATTGCAGGAAATATGACTTCAGCAACAGAGTGGTCAATGTTTGGAATACTCTACCTGACTATGTGGTTTCTTCCCCAAACCCCAAAAACTTTAACGTTAGACTATCTCCTATTGACCTTACCCCTTTCTTAAGAGGTCTATAGGGGGCATGCATAAGCGCACCAACGTGCCTACTATCCCTGTCCTACTGTTTCTTTTTATTTTTCTTATATGTATCCATTTCATGTATTCATAACTATGTTTATACTTATAACTGTTATCTTATAATTGCTTGACAAAATAAAATAAATAAATAAATAATTTCCTTGAGATACTCTACTCATACTGTACAGGTATTATTTATGCACCTCAATTCCAAGAAATATTATTTTTCTTCATTGATCTGTAACTGTAAATTTATTATCTTCTCCTGTATTTGTTTTTGTTTTTTTAATTCAATATAGGTTATAGCCTTGGTATTCTCCAAGGGCCTCCTATTGAAACCCCACTCTACAGACAAGATCTGCCAGATTCTATGCTAACTCATATTGTGTCTATACACAGATGTTCCCTTCAAATAGAGAGCCTTCAGGTTTGCAAAGGCCCATCCATTCATGGCATGTTTGTTAGAACTCATTCAGGTTTGGACTCTGTTGAGAAGCAAATGCACATTCAACTCCAAAGATGAAGGGCAGGCATTCATGCAATTTTCCCCATAATAAACATTCTTACGGGTGTTTTTGTGGCTAAGACTGGATAAATGAGCCGAGGGTTGAGATTTTGATTGAATTTATTTAAATGCAAAAAGAATTCAACAGTAGACATGAATTATCACCTAATACTTCTTAGAAAGCAGTACTTCAAAAGAAAAACTCTCTGAAATCCACATGTCAATGATATGACAGTTGCTCCCTCTTATGGCAAAAAATATTAATGATGCAATATGGCAAAAAATTATGTTTGCCATTTGACAACATGATTTATTTCCTGTTTGCCAACAGATCAAATTATCTAATATGTAATCTGTTAAAATCTACATTCTCATTTAATTGGCTCTAATATATCATTTTTTTTTAGATAATGTCTCAAAAAGTTCCAAAATACCTTCACTTCTATTGCAGGAATCTATCTCTTTAGCCTCTCCCTTCCATTTTACCCTTATAGCAATAGCACTTAGACTTATACACACTTCACAGTGCTTTACAACCCTCTCTAAGCCGTTTACAGAGTCACCGTATTGCTCCCAACAATTTGAGTCCTATTTTTCCTGATCTTGGAAGGATGGAAGGCTGAGTCAACCTTGAGCCGGTGAGAGTCGAACTCTTGGCAGTTGGCAGAATCAGCCTGCAATACTGCATTCTAACCACTGTGCCACAACTACTCCAGCACTTATATCAGCACTTAGAAGTAATATAAATATTCACAGCATTAGGTTATGAGGTTTGAATAATTAATTAGGATTAAAGAAATTCTTCCCTCATGTGCATTCTATTGTAGCTTTGTATACAATTAAACTTTATACTGAATTACATTTTTCCTTTACCCATACTGCACCATAGAGAATAACTGAAACACATATTGGAACTGGGATTTTAGAAGAGGTTGTGGATATCATTTCTCATCCTTTTCACACCACACACTTACCAATGCACACAAAGGATACAGACAGAAATTGAATCACCAACCAAAATCTTTATCACTCAGAGAGGTAACCAGTCCAGTTTATTAAACTGTACTAAAGACCTTTTCACAAACACTTTTTTTTCTTCAGAATGACATTCTGTAATTATGTAGCTCCTTATGTAGCTTTCCACCAGACTTTTATATAATAGCATCTGATCGTTTAAATACTAACTACTTTCCCCCTCTTTTTAATTTCCTTATGCTTGCCTTTCAGGTTTTTTTAGAAGACATTTTAACTCTTTGGGTCTTTGCCCTATTGCTTGCTTTTTTATACAGTTAAGTAGGAATGTGCAATCTTTTGATTAGGATAGCTAGAGACACAAATATAATTTTTCTCTTCTCTCCCTTTGTGTGAGTATTATTATAGATTTCACAGGACTTTGTATACATAGATTTTGATATAGATTTTTTTTCCTAGACACTTCTAGGTTTATCTGATAGATTTTTGGGTGCTAATCATGAAAATAATCTGCAATTTAACATCACATGCCATTTTATAGCAATCTTCTGTTTTTAATAGAATGACAATGTACATTCTTCAGTACCTGATGGCTATCCTGCATACATAAAAAGAACATCTGAAAACATGGAACTGTTGTTGAAGCACATCCAGTATACCAATTACAACTGGAATATCTGTGGAGATCTAAAAGTAGCGACTTTGAGGGAACAGATGAAAAATTAACCTCAAAAATGTATAACTACCTGTTAGAATATGAAATGGCAGAAGAAATAGTTAAAGACCCAATGGGCAAGGAATGTAGGGCACAATATTAATTTGGAAGATTAAGAAAAAATTAGGAATCAAAATTACAAAGTAACAAAATTGGTGATCTATAAAGAAAATCAATATAAAATGTGTTACCGGTGGTATCTGTCACCCTCAAAGTTAGCTAACATTTATCCAAACATGAGTCCGATGTGTTGGAAATGTAAGCAAACGAGGGGCGCCTTCTTCCATATTTGGTGGCTCTGCCCAAAAAGTAAAAAATATTGGAAAAAAATTAGACTGTGGATAAAAGAAATTACAAGTATTCAATTAGAATTCAAACCTGAAATATTGTTGTTGGAAATGTTAAAAGGGGATTATGCAAATGAAATAAAATATTGAATTCTCCATATAATCACAGCAGCAAGAATTGCATTGGCACGATGTTGGAAGGGCAAACAAATGCCAACAAATAATTTGATTACTCAGAAAATATTTGACTGCGTTGAAATGGACCTACTCACACACAAACGTAGAAATAAGGAAGACTCAAGATATAGTACAGCTTGGGATAAATGGTATAAGTGGATGAAAGAGAAAAAAACAGGAAATTAAAAGATACGTTTTTGATGAATGGAGTAGTTAAATTAAGAATGTTTACCAAATAAGAAATTAATAATAGTAAAATTAGTATCAAGAAAAAAACACGTCTTAATTGATTAGAAGCATATGTTTTATATGTTTATTTATTATGTATTTGTATATATAGATTTTGTCTACAACGTAAGGTTGTATTCAATTGTTTTTCTTTTTTAATCTCTAATAAAGTTTTCTTTTAAAATTAAAAAAATAAAATAAAAGTAGCGACTTTGCTGCCTGGAAAGCAGCTAGGATATACCAAGTACTGTTGCTATAAATGCAAATAGGACAACAAGAGAATTGCATTACATTAAAAAGAAATAGCCACTCTAAAAGAACCTGGTTTCAGGACATTAAAAAATGGCTCACGAACAACTTGTTGACCCAACAAAGATATTTTTGTCTCTGCTTCATATAAAACTCAGACTGAAGGTTGTTTTTTTTTAAATGTTGAAAAGGGAGATAAGGCTTTTCATTTTTTGAGACAGATGTTTCCAAGAATGCCAAGATTAAGGAAGGTATTTCTGTTTGTTCCACATCAGATACGACAAATGAGTTGAATATCTGCTACTGGGCCAGAGAAAATCACCTGGAAATTATTCAAGGATCTTGTTGAGAATTTTCTTAGCAACTGCAGAGCACCAAACTACATTCAGCTAGTTGACAAAATTCTAATAGCATACAAGATCATGAGGGGCATCCTGTCACTGAACATTTATTTTCTGCATTCACACTTGGATTTCTTTCCTGAAAATCTAGGTGCAGTCAATGACAAACATAGCAAAAATTTCACCAGGATATTGCCACAATGGGAAAAATGGTATCAGGGCAACTGAAATCCATCAATGCGGGCTGGCTATTGTTGGACACTTCAGCGAAATGCATTCGATAATCAGTACAAATGAAAATCAGCAGCAAAACACTTTTAGCCCTGATGAACTTATGCAGCATGCAATTAAACATGGAAACATGCAATTAAATACATTATAGTCAGTAAATGTTAACTTTATAGCAACAGCACTTAAGCAATAACATTTAGACTTATATACCGCTTCATAGTGTTTTACAGCCCTTCTAAGCAATGTACAAAATCAACATATTGCCTCCAACAACCTGACTTTTTCATTTTATTAGCCTCAGAAGGATGGAAGGCTGAGTCAACCTTGAACCAGTCAGGATCAAATTCCTGGCAGTGGGAATGTTTTTTAGGAATGAAAACTTTTGAAAATATTTGTTGTATATTGTTTTATTGTTAAATTTATTTATTTTACTTTTTATTTTACCGTCTTTACCAGTGTTTCTCAACTTTGGCAACTTTAAGATATGTGGGCTTCACACATAGCAGAAAAAAGATCATGAAAGTATCTACTTCATTTGGGTTTGCTAGTCGAACATTGAAAACCATTCCATAAATTTCCATAATTCCTACTTTTCTTTGTTTCTCTTCCTTGAAATTTATTTGAGAATAAATTGTCATTTTTCCTGTATTGCATTTAATGAGGATAGGTTGTATATATCCTCAGAACAAAAGCATAAGCATTTCTTAGTTTTTTCTCATTGTATGAATGTGCAATACCATACCAATTATTCTAAATCTATTATTCACTATTACAATTAATCATTTTGTTTATATATGAATATATAATATTATTATAATAAATTTAGAATCATAAATACATTATTCTAAATTAAAATAAATTATTCTAAATAATTCGCTCCCTTGACCTTGTTTTCAACTTTTTTTTTCAGGAATGTGGTAGTACCTTTTTCAATTTTATGGTGGAATCTGAAGAGTAATTCATTTCCATGCTTCCATTTGATGAAAATATCATCAAATAAATCTCAAGTAAAGGAAGGGCTTAGGAATACGTGTTGAGAAAGCATTTTTTCCAGAACAGCCTTGAAAATGTATCAACCCTTTGAAATAAACCAGATCAGGAAACAGATACAGAGGAAATATTAAAACTCTATTTGATTCATGTAAGCTATGACAGAATCTTGAAGGTCTGATCTTATTTATCCTTCCCTCTCTCTTCTACCAAAGAAGTCAAGGTGGCCCAATCTTGTTTCCTTTCTCCTATCTTCTTGTTTGCTGGGCTAAGTTCATATTTGCCTAACAGTTGCCTCATACTTTCTTCAAGGCTATCTCTGCTTTACAAGAAGCTGACATATTGTGGAGCTATGAATGTGCCAGTAGCTGATTTGTTATTGCCAAAGTTAGGATAGCTAGGTGACAACAAACTCACACAACCTGCTGGCAAGGCATAGTGTGCTGACATCATTGTTGGTATTCCTGATGGTGTGAAATTCTGGGAAATGCTGATATAAAGTCTCAACATCCATGGTAGCTAAAATATATTTAAAATAATTGTAGTGTTAGAGAGATTGCCAATGAGATTTCACCTTCTTAGGAATTCAAGTAACTAGAAATCTGATAGCATAAAGTCTGAGTACAGAATTCTTGAAACCTAATAGTTGTGATACTCCCAATGCTTAAAGACAATGGGATGGCCTGGGTGTCCTGGTATGTGTAGCAGGGGAAGTAGGGAGAAGATATTTTGTCATGGCCCTTGGCATGTCTCCATTTAGATAGTCTTACATCCTTTGGAAATGGCATATTTCCTTCTGATAAGTTACTGTGGGGTTTCAGGATAGAAGTTGGTTGAATATAGCATTAAGAGTTACTTTCTGGTTTCTTTGATATCATCCATGTTGTTCATAATGACAACTGTTTTTATAAAGATATTACAAGATTTATCACTAGATTTATATGATAAAATATTGCTTCCCAACTCAGCCAATTCAAACTTCATTTTCCTTTTCATTTTACAATCTATACCAGTGTTTCTCAACTTTAAGATGTGTGGGCTTCAATTCCAAATTCAGTTTTCTTCTATCCTAATTCCAAAATTTCAGATTACTTTAAATAATATCTTGGAATTGATTTTTCACATCTTGGAAGAAGAAAAATATTCATCAATATATATAAATTTTCTTTTGAAGATTGTAGCTAAATACTTGCATGCTTGAGTGATGTAATACAATTATGATTACTGTTGTTTATATTATTACTTCTCAAATTCTGGTACATTGCTGAAAATATGGCTTTTTAATGGACAGAGCTACTCCAGGGCTTCAATAGTGCCACTTAAATAAACCTTTCACCTGCAGAAGTAATTTGATTGCCCAGAGTGGTATAGACTAGCCCGTGTTGGTGAACCTTTTCAGCACCAAGTGCCAAAATGGGAGCACGCATGCATGCAGGGGAGCACCGGAAACCAGAAGAGCAGCATGTGCATGAGCAGCTCCGGAAAGCAGAAGAGCCCCGAAAAGCAGAAGAGCAGCATGCGCAAGGGAAGCTGAACTTCCAGTTTCCAATGTGCACAAGTATGCCAGCCACCTGGTTTTCTGGTTTCTGGTGTGCATGCACACATGAAGACCAGCTGGCCAGCATGCATGCACACACCAGAAAAAGGAAGCTCAGCTTCCTGGTATGCACATGTGCTCTGGGGAGCTGCTTGTCCAGTTTCCGGGGCTCCCATGCATGTGCTGGAATCCAGAAGACCAATGGGTGATGGCTGGTGTACCTGGAGAGATGGCTCTGCATGCCACTTCCTGCACACGTGCCATAGGTTTGCCACCACAAAACTAGGTGTTAGACTAGGATCAGGAACCAGGTACAAGTGTACCTTCTGCCACAATGATCACAAGATGCTATTGAACCACATAATTCTACCTACCCCTCAGGGCTGTTGGATTAAGCAATGCCATCTTGAGCTTCTGGAGGAAAGGTAGGATATTACTCAAACTTCAATCAATCAACATGGCAGAATTCCAGACTAGTCCTTCTGTAAGCTTTAATTAAATCTAAATAGCATAATCTGTTGCTTTCATATATGTTGTATTTTCCCACTGGGTAAAGAAGTCTATTAATAGTTGCATAAGAAATGCAGAGTATAAAGTACTGTATGTAATTTACTCTGTGTTTATTGCTTGTGTCACAATGTTTTGCCTTCCCTAAGAAAATGTCTAGAGAGGTCTACAGAATAATTTGTTTCAGCTGAAGAAAAGGGGTTATCATTCATCAGCCATCTGGTAGCAGGACTTATTTTTAATTAGTCAAGTTGTGCCATAAAGGGGAGGTCTAAATAACTGAGTGGAAAGATCACTGCACACAGGATCAGCAATGTACAATGAAATTATTAGCCCAATGAGCCACAAAGTGATGATCCATTCAGTTGCATGGGAAGTTAATGGCAGCCCACATTATCAGGCTCAGACATGGCTGAGTGAACTTTCTCAGGAAAGCTGAGAAGGTAGCAAGAAGGAATTTGATGTTCTTGCAGTTACCTCCATCATCTAGCAGTAGAGAAATGTTTTCATATATTTTACTGTAACACAGAAAGTCAGTGCTAGATGCAGAATTTGGTTGGGGCATTTTTGGAGGGCAGAATAGTCTTTTATTTGTCCTTCTTGCTACCTTGCAAGTGTCTCTCTCTTCTAGTTCCCATCCACTTCTTCTGTGCCCATCTCTTTACACATGTTTTTGTGCCTGTATTCCCAACTTTTGCCTCTTATATCTCTGTCTCTCCAGGTGTCAGAGAGAGGAAGTACCAAAAGAGGTAAACAGCTTTTTGTATTTTCTATATTTTTTGGATTGGCTGCATCATCATGATAATTCATTTGTAAAAAAAACCAGCCATTTCCCAACAAAAAGGCTTATTGTGGCAAAACCAGAATTTATTTGAACAGGAGTTTAAATTGTTCCACATTTATTTTGGAGATAAATAAATGTACATAAAATTTAATTTCAACAACCACAAAATTTAGACATTTTATATAAAAAATTGGTCTTATCTTTCTCTTCCAGGTAGCATCATATCACAAGTATTGCAAGGAGGAAATATATCATATCATATCGCAAGGAGAGCAAGTTCTAGGAGACTGTGAGTTCTAGGCATGATACTAGAACTAGCCTAATTCTAGGGTGACTTTAGGCCACTCACTCTCTCTCAGCCCGATTCACTTCAGTGTTGTTGTTGTGGAAATATAGAAGGAAGAAAAAGTACTAAATATGTTTGTATGAAGAATAAAAAATAAATAAAAATGATAATGTCTATCATTAACTCAACGAACCATTAAACCCTTTATTTTTACAATAACAGCTTATGGACAGATAATATAGGGTATCAGCTCTTTTTCTTTAAAGTGGTACTCAATAAAAGTACTACATGCTTAATTACAGAGTGTTTCCTTAGTTTATCAAAGTGTTTTTCAAGACCCTTCATGTTTTTTCCATTCTTTTCTTTTTCACTGTTTGCTTTCTCCTTCTTCTCACCCTCCTCTATGTTCTCTTAGTTTTCCAACTCCTTTCCTATGAGAGGGATAGAGGGAGGGAGAGTTAACTTTATGCTTTCATTGTAATAGAAAAATAAAATTCCTATTCATTACATCCATCACACCTATACACTTTCCCTAGTGGGGGGAAATATGGAAATTAGCATTCTTGAATTCATCCTGTGATTTCAAACAGTGGAATTTCCTGACAGTGAGAACAATTAATTAGTGGATCAACTTACTTCCAGGAGTTGTGGGTGCTCTATCACTAGAGATTTTAAAGAAGAGATTGGGCAACCATTTGTCTGGAATGGTATAGGATCTCCTACGTGAGCAGGGGATTAGATCTCCAAGGTTGCTTCCTACTCTACTATTCTGTATTCTGTAAAAGAGCTGCATATAAGAAGCCTGACTGCCCATTTAATTGTAATTGGTTTGTTGAAGGAGAGGAACAGAGGTGGTATTCATCAGGTCCTGACCAGTTCCTGGAGAACCGGTGGCAGAAATTTTGAGTAGTTTGGAGAACCAGCAAATACCGGCTCTGACTGGAGATTTTACACGTCCACCAAGCCACACCCATAGAACTGGTAGTAAAAAAAAATTGAATCCCACCACTGGAGAGGAAGTGCTTTGCTTGAAAGTTATAAGCCGGTCAGCTGAATCAGATGAGGAATGAGATAGAAATTAGCACCTATGACATTCTGCAAATGTTTCCCTACCCAGGTAACAATTATCTGTGTAATTCTATGAATTCAGAATTGTATAATAGTGGGAAAGAATAGTTGTATTATACTGATAATCCTTGATTTATTACCACAAGTGGGATTAAAATTTTCTTCTCTAAGTAATGTGGTAGTTAAGTTAGTTGGGCACAATTTCAGGACCTTTTTTTTTTTTTTTTGCTGCAGGAAGGTAGAGGGCCCTTGCAGCTCAAGGATGCTACAACTGTCATAAATACATTGTGGTTGCCAAGCACTCGAATTTTGATTTTATGACCATGGAGACATTGCAATTGTCCTAAGTGCAAGGATAGTTGTAAGTTATTTTTTTCAACAGTCATAACTTTGTTCATTAAATGAATGGTTATAAATCAGGTCTACCTGTAAATAATAATTAAACTTATGTGCAATGTAAATATTGTAAAAACAATATATAATATATCAATATATTGTAAATAGTGATCTATTTAATTGTGAACAATATATGATGCCTCTGAAGAGAAGCAAGAGGGCCATGAGATTACCTATATAATATACTAGGTTTTTAATTCCTATATTACTTACCCTCTGAAAAATAAAACAGCAAAAGAGTTTTAAGGGATTATGCATATGTATATTTGCAAAAATACTATTTTTACATATTTCAATATGTAACCACAGATTTAAAATGACTCTAAGGAATGCTTAGATACATGTATACTTACATTCTCCTACCTAACTTTTCAATTCAGAGCCTTGTTGGAATTTCATAAATTCTAAACCCCATCCTTAAGGTGCTATTTTATGCTTTCTCCAATAAAATTTACTTCAATGAATTCAAGAAAAGGTTTTCTGCAGAGTCTGGATTAGGAATAGGATTTCTTTGCACTTAACACTATCAATTCTCAAGTTCCCCAAAATGAGAATATATTTGCTTAATAATTTACACAACATTTTTGGTCCTTGGGTCCAACAAACTCAGCCATGTTGGGTTTCTATATTCGATGTTTTCTGTCAAGAATAATGTTCTTTAAATAAAAACACATTATTCTTTCATAGTGCATAACTCAAACACAGCTCCTAAGTGGCCACCAAAACAGCTTAGAAAGCTGTAAAACCAAGGCAAGATCATAATGGACAAAAGAAAAAGCAATAGCATAATCATATAAGTTACTGGCAAATATCTCCAAATTTCAAAATAATTTCACTTTCTCACTATCAGACAATTCCTCCTTAGTTCCAGATTGAATCTCCTTTTATGACAGTGGTAGCTAACCTTTTCGGGCTCCTATGCCAAAAATTGCACTCGCACTCGTGTGCCAGCACCCAGGAGGCAATGTGTGAAGCCCTCCCACATCCCCTGCACATGCGTGCACAACCCCCTGTGTGCACCGTATGTCTCTGCGCATGTGTGTGTGATCCCCTAGATTGGGTGTTGGCAATCCACAGCTCTGGAGCTGCATGCAGCTCTTTGAGCCCTCTGCTGCGGCTCCCTGTCCCATCACTGGCTGGTCTTGCTCCTTGCCCTCTCCTCCCACTCACTCCTCGCTTGGCCTGAGAAGGTATGGGTGATGGTGTGGGATGGAGAAGCAGCTGGGGCTGATTCTCGGGTGCCTCAGTCTTGATGGAGGTTTTTCTAACCCTTGTTGGTGCTGGGCATTCCTCGGTCACTTGGGGAGGTGCGCAACCTGTTCTCCACCCCAAGACACTGGCCTGATGTGGTCGCAACCGATGTTGGCCTTGCCTTGAGAGGAGGGGACAATGGAAAGGGAGACAGGCTTGCAATGCCCAACCCTAGCTTTAAGAAGCTCAGGGCAGTGGGAAAAGGGGGCTGGCCAAGCCAAACCACGCATGTCCCAGGAGTCAGTCTTAGAAAGCTAGAACACCCTCACCAAAGACGTTCATCAGCAGGTCAACCTGCCCACCCCAGGCACCTTTGCTGCATTTTGGCTGAGCCTGGGTGCTCACTTGAGGAGGATCTCCCTGCTCATGAACACCCTCCCAACTCTGCACAGGTGGCCAGGGGGTCATGAGAGAAGAAGGTAGAGGGGAGGAGGAGACTCACAGAGCCTTAGTGCAGGAACGAAGTGGCCCTGTCCTTGTCTTTGTGCCATATTTGCATGTAAGGCAGCCTTCACCTCCTGCAGTTTTGTGCTGGATCTCATGCCTTCCATGCTCATCTTGAAGAGCTGTGGGACGGACTTGGCAAGGCAATGGGCAGAGCCTTAGTGCAGTAGAGAAGCAGCCTTGTCCTTGCCTTCACGCAACATTTGTGCTCAAGGTTGCCCTCACCTCCTGCCGCTTCGGGCTCAGAGCTGTAAGCCACATCTTGTTGCTAGGGGGAGTGGGGCAGGGTCTCATTGTGGCTCTGCATTGTAATGGGTTACAGGAGGAGGAGGGATCCCATCTCCCTCATTGTGAAGTGTGCTAAAGTTCACTGTGCTACGCAAGGTGCTGCAAAAGTGCTTCATGGCCTACCTGATGCCTCATATCAGAATCAGAGAGAGGGGAGGAGAGAGACATAGAGAGAGAGAACCATACATAGAGAGACAGAGATACAGAGAGAGGGAGATTGAGGGGAGAAAGAGTGAGAAAGAAAGAGAGGGGGGAGTGGGGGGAGAGAGGGTGAGATACACAGAGAGACACAGAGAGAGGTGGCAGATAGAGAGGGAGAGGGGAGGGAGGGAGAGGCAGATAGAGAGGGAGGGGGACAGAGAGGCATAGAGAGAGAGGGAGGGAGAGGGGGGGAAGGGGAGGGGGAGAGACAGAGAGATGTCAAAAGGGTTTTGTGACTCCCGTTTTTTTTTTAACAACTGGTTCTCTGCTCTAATGACTGGCTGAGTAGGCATGGCTAGGCATGGCTAGAGGGGTTATGTGACTGAGAGTGTATGACGTCAAGTTGACTCACCCAGGTTTTGTGACTCCCAGTATTTTCTTTTTTGTAGGAAGCAAGTCCAAATGGCTCTTTGAGAAAGGTTGCAGATCCCTGATCTAGATCTTTTATGAAGATGTTGAAAAGCACTGGCCTCAATACAGAACCTTGAGGTACCTCACTGCATGCTTCACTCCACATAGTGGTAGTTCCATTTAAGACTACATGTAATCAATTCCATGTATGCAGTTCCATTATAACTGATAACACATTGAGTGTGGTTGGTCAGCCAACTGCAAATCTATCTGGTTGTTGTCCAGTCTGTCCCACACTATTCTCTCTTACCAAGATGTAGGCTGTGGCTACTTTATCAAATGCTTTACTGAAGACTAAGTATACCATAGGGAGAGCAATGGCCTAGCAGTTAAGATGCTGGGCTTATCAATTGGAGATTGGCAGTTCAAAATCCAAGCACTGCATGACAGGGCAAGCTTCTGCTCTTGCCCCGGTTCCTGCCAACCTAGCAGTTTGAAAGCATGCAAATGCAAGCAGAAAAATAGGCACCACTTTGGTAGAAAGGTAACAATGTTCTGTGCACCTTGGTGTATAGTCATTCTAGTCACATGACCACAGAAGGATCTTTGGATAATGCTGGCTCTCTGGCTAAGAAATGAAGATGGGTATCACCCTTTAAAGTTGGGACACATCTAGGCAGGGGAAACCTTTACCTCTTTTAAATATACTATATCGATAGTATTTCCTTGAGCCACTAATTTAGGCAATAAAGTTTGTTTAGCATGATCTGTTTATCAAACCCATGCTGGCTTCTAGTAATCACCATGTTTATTTCTAAGTGCTCATGAAGTGTTTTTTTTTTAGCAAAGTGGGACTATTTAAGAAATATGTGTGGAAGTTTTTAACAAAAGGAGTTTCTAAATTTGTATTGTGGAAAAAGGATTCTTTTCATGGCGTACCTCAGCTTTTTAATAAAGTCTTCAGAGCTTAGAACCCAGGTAAAATATTTAATTACCTGGATACAGGTAACTTTTATTTATTTGTTTTCTTGTTTATAGCATGGTTAGGTCACCATTCATCAACAAGAATTGATAAAGTTTAACCAATCCAAAGAATAATAGAATAATCTATGATATATTACTGTATTAATATATTAATAATATATTAATATATATTATTCTTATGCTTGCAAAGAATAAATGATGAAATAATGGTTTATGCTAGACTAGTTGAAGACGTTTTGATTGATGAATATTAACTTAAATGTGTAGTAAGAATTTTTAGAACAGTCTTTTTTATCCACTCTACAGGAAAATCCTCATCTGGTTCTATTGTTCCTGTAATGACAGAAACCTTGTAACAAATCCAAACAATAGGTCTATATTGTGAAGTGTAGAAATGATAGCAAGATGATTTCCACAGGACTCATACAATGAAGTCTGAAGGAGACATATAGTCAATTTAACAGAATTTAACAGAATAACAGAGCTGGAAAGAACATTGAAGGTCTTCTAGTCCAATCCAGTGCTCATATAGGAGATCCTACACCAGTTCAGACAAATATCCAATTTCCAATCTCTTCTTAAAAATCTCAGTGTTGGAACATCCACAGAGGCAAGCCATGCCACTGGTTAATTGTTCTACCTGTGACTGTATTAAACATCAGCGTTTCCTTTGCTTTTTTGTCTGTTTGGCAACTTAAATTAAATGTGTATATTATGTGACTAATAATTGCAAACAAATTGGCAAGAAGTCCTTGAAGCATTCTGCTTTTGTTTGAAACGTACTTCACAGCATTCATTTTTATGTTCCTTAAGTGAAACAACATCATAAGTACCTTTAGGGAAAAGTTAATTAAATATTATGCAGCAATTTGAAATTGAAGAACAGAATGTAAATGCTCCTTGAAGAAGCTTTCCCTGGGCTCTGCCAGAGGATCCCAGAAAAAGAAGGCATTGATAGCTGAGGCATATATGCCTACACACATTCCAAGTCTCTCTCTCTTTTTCTTTTCGTAGTGAAGTCACTATAAGTGCTGTTAAATGAATAAGAACTTGTATAAGTTCATTTAAAGGCAATACAATAAAATCTAGACTATCTACCTCTGTAATGGCCCCCTTTTCCCAGGCTGTATGAAATTTCTGCTCTATGTGACGCCTTTCATTTGCAAACGCTGCAGGAGAAGGTGTTGCAAAGGCTGCTTAAGGAGGAACACCAGAGCTGCAAGTCGCCTAATCTGGCATAATATCTTTGTATAGGCCAAACAAGTAAAACATACATTAATGATTTAACTACATAAAGCCACATGATTTACAACTTTACATTAATCTGGTTAATGAAATCTGTTACATTGCCCAGGCCTTTTTATGCTTTTAATATTAACATTGTTGAAAGAAATATCCTTCTGGGTTCAGTTCCAAATGGGGAAAAAACACTGGAAACATGGAGGCTGCTTGGAAGCTGAAGCTCCAGAGAAGAATGATCACATGCTTCAAGGTGAGAAGAGAAGGGGGAAAAGGGAAATTCAGATGCTGAGAGACCCTTATATAACCTCTGTTGGGCCCCACCTTAGTGTTTCCTGTTCCTGTGTAAGAAATGTATCCCATTGGCTGTCAGACTCCCAGGGGCGGGGGTCTTAACTTTGTAGACTTGGTCTGGACCACATGGCTTCACCTGAGTGCTGGCTAATGCAATCTTCCCAGAACATGTGATGAGATGGGTAATCCTATCATTTCCTGAGGGCCATCCTTAATCCCATCACCCTGGAGCTGAAGGGGTGGGGGGTTGGCAGGGAGCTGCAGGAAGCTGCTTTATCTTTAAAACATATTTCTCCTTTTCTCATCCAGGGAGATAATAATATTCTGCCTTTTAAATATTTCCTAGGCTATTTCAATTTTTCTAGGAGTGGGGTGGATGCTAACTTCCTACAACATCCTTACCTTATAGCAGGGTGGTGTTAACACACAGGATTGTGTAACAAGGACTGACAATGTTTGAAGACATAAAATAGGCAATATCAGTAAAACAAGTCAACCTCCCCTGGGAATTTGGAGATGAGAGGAGGACAATGGCAAAGGACTGTCTCTGTAGACCTGGTAGAAGAACAAAACTTTGACTCTAGTTCCTATTGCATCTGACTCATAGGCACCATTGTTTAGCAAAAAGTGTTTATGTATTCCCCTCCCTATGTTGCTGTGAAGAGAGTCTTGGAATGAGCCAAAGATAAAGTTCTTCTGAATTTCAGAAAGTGATCTTGTCCACATAATAGTCTAGTTTGAATTGGAAACTGATTGTTAGCGAAGACATCCTGGGGTACTACAGCTCCTTAATCTAATTGCCTTTTACATCTAAACTTCTTTGCTTCAAAATTGACTTGGCTTGCTCCAATCAATTTCAAAAGACCATCTGAAGAAAAGTAATATAATTTCCACATGGAGTCAAAATTGCCTATTATAGTTAAAGGGGCTAATCCATCTCAACTATGTAATAATTTCAATCAAAGATCATCAAAATCCAGCTTCAAGCCTAGTGATTTCTGCTTGAGAGGCATCTTATTTGTGATGTTGTAAGGAATCTGGAAAATATTTCTCAAGAATTTGGACTGCATTTTCTCTAATGTTGCCAACTTGCTTTAATGGCACTAATTGAATTCCATTCAAAACCTAGGTATGAGCCTCAGCTGTACATAACAGGAGCAGGAATGAACTGTATGCCTTAATAAAAGTAGAAGGCTTGTAATACTGAGGCTGATCTGTGTGCCTTAGGATATGTTGTGTTTATGGGCATTTCAGGTTCCAGTGGCTTGAAAAATCATCCCTAAGTAGGGTTTTTATGGTGTATCCTGCTATTTGTCAGCTCTGTGGCTTGGAGTATTTGGAAAATATAAGAATCTTGGACTTGCAATGATTTATTACTTGGTCCTCATTATTGCAATGAAATGAAGGAGTATGCAAGGCTGTTCAGAGCTGAAAGGAATCAAGAGAAAGACCTCCATTATCAGCTTGGATCAGTTTAGGAATATGGAAATCTAGGCAAATTAAAGTGGTCAATTAATTTATCTAAAATAGGGCTAGAGTTAACACAGCATTATATACAACTCACTTTGATGTCTTTATACATTTTAAACATTAGTAGGAGTAGATGTTCATCAGAATACAATACAGAATAACAGTTGGAAAGAACCTTAGAGGTCTTTTAGTCCAATCCCTGCTCAAATAGTAGATTCTATACCATTCCAGAGAAATGGCTATCCAATCTCTCTTTAAAAACTTCTGATGATGGAGCACTCACAATTTCTGGAGGCAAGCCTTCAGTTGATTAATTGTTCTCAATGTCAGGAAATTTCTCCTTAATTCTAGGTTGGATCTCTCCTTGATCGTCTTCCATCCTTTATGTCTCATCCTGCCCTCAGGTGCTTTGATAAATAGATTGATCCCTCTCTTTGTGATAGCCCTTCAAATATTGGAAGACTGCTAACTTATTATCCTTATCAATTATGGGAATCTTTAAGTTTGTTTCATAATTTAGCTGAATGTAAATGTGAAGTCAGTAAAATTCCAAACAGAGATGAATTACATCTGAAAAAATACTTTTCTGACACATGCTGGAGACATATAGTGTGTCCTGAACCCTTCCTGATCCTGTTTCTCTAGATCAATTCAGATTCAACATCTAGGAGTTTAATCTCTGCATGTTTAATATAGTACACATTTTATTAATGCTACAGCAAGTGAAGAATTGGCAGGTTCTTCTCTTTTGCCTCTCATATTTATTAAATTTATAGCAGAGGTGCGATTCAGCCGGTTTTCACCAGTTCAAGTGAACTGGTTGTTAAATTTTTTCCCAGTTCAGAGAACCGGCTGCCTTTTCTGGGCTAAGTCTTCTTTTTTTTCTTCCTCTGGGGTTCCTTCTGCATCCTCCTGCTGTCACTTTTGCTCAAGAAGTCCCCCCACGCTCCATTTTGGCTAGCAGAAGGCTATCAAAACTAAACACAAAACAAAAGGAGAAATATTTCTCTTTTTGCATTTGAGTGTGCAAGAAGGGGCAGAATTTCTCAGCATTCCTTTAGGAACCTCCAACATGCAAACTGTGGTTACTCATCCTAAAATGAATCCCTTTACCTGGAGCTTCAAAATTTGCTGTTTGCTGGGAAGATGTGTAGCTAAAAGTCAGTCTACATTTAGTGTACATCTGACTTTGGGGCTATTTCTTCATAACCAAACAAAAGTGTGTTTTCTATGCAGTTCACACTCCTTGCTCGCTGGATCTGGATGTCACAAAGCAAAGCCCACATTTTGTAATTAACCCTGTACCCCTTTTTTGGCTGGCAGAGTGCTGCAGGAGGCTGAGTGCTGTCATACCCCCTGGCCATGTCCACCCAGCCATGCCCACCCAGTCGGTCATTAGGGCAGAGAACCGGTTGTTAAATTATTTGAATCCCACCACTGAAAATTTTATAGGTCATCCATCTCCTGATATGGGGACTCTGGGATGAGAATTATAATAAAATTTTGGGTGGATTGTCTATGGCTGTAAATAAAGAAGATAGAAGAGATGCTAATCAATTCACATTTCTATTTATAATTTCATAAATCATATAATCCGGTAAGGAGAATTTTCTTTACATAATCTGAAATTTGGTTCAGACCTCTCTTGGCTTCTTGACAATTGTAATTGAAGCAGGCTTGAAACCTATAAACCTCTTGATAATATGCAAGTATGAGACAGTTACCACGGTTTGGAGGAGTTTGATCAGTTTATCATCATAATTCAAAACAGCATCATCAGTAGTATCTCTTAACAATTGCTATAGGGAGTAGGTTAGTTGTCCCTGAAATTTTAGTAATTTTAACTCAAACTGAAAGGACCATTTAATGTGAGTAGGGAAAACATCATCCCTTACAATGGAAATATGATGAAATGATGAAATAAACAAGTCAAAGAGACCAACATTCATAGAGGAGGAAAAACAAGAAAATCTGTTAGAAACATATTTAAGGAGAACAGTGACACCTACTGTTTAAAATAGATCAAAATAAATATAATGTGCAATGCTTAGGAAAATTGATCAAAGCATGCCAGATTTTTGTCATTATATCACATAGTGTTTGTTTATGCCTTTTTTATTATTCTCTAGGGGATTCTGAGGCATGGAATAGGGAATGTCCTTGTGAAGTACTTGGAGTCCAAGTGAATGGAGATCCAAAACCTTGTTGATAATCCAAACTCTGTCAAGGATCTTGGAGTACTCATCTCTAATGACCTAAGTGCTAGAACCCACTGTAACTACATAGCCAAAAAGGCGTTAAGAGTTGTTAACCTAATCTTACATAGCTTTTTCTCTGGTAATATTACACTGATAACTAGAGCATACAAAACATTTGCTAGACCAATACTCGAATACAGCTCATCAATCTGGAACCTACATTACATACCTGATGTTAATACAGTTAAGAAAGTCCAGAAATATTTCACAAGAAGAATTCTCCACTCCTCTACTCGTTGCAGAATACCTTATGCCACTAGACTCAAAATTCTAGACCTAGAAAATCTAGAACTATGCCGCCTTCGGTCCGATCTAAGTACAGTATATAAAATCATACATTGCAATGTCCTACCTGTCAATGAATACTTCAGCTTCAACCATAACAACACAAGAGCAAACAATAGATACAAACTCAAGGTTAATTGCACCAAACTTGGTTGCAGGAAATACGACTTCAGCAACAGAGTGGTCAATGTTTGTGGTTTCTTCCCCAAACCCAAAAACTTTAACCTTATATTTTCTACTATTGACCTCACCTCTTTCCTAAGAGGTCTGGAGGGGGCGTTTATAAGCGCACCAACATGCCTACCGTCCCTGTCCTATTGTTTCTTTTATTTTTTTTATATTTTTCTTATATGTATCCGTGTATTCATAACTATGTTTTTACTTATACCTATTATCTTGTAAGCAATTGACAAACTGACAAATAAAATAAAAAAAACCAAATTGAACAAGCTTGGCAGCTTGAAGGTTCATTTCAGAAATATGTTAAAAATGCCACATAGACTGATCTTATAAACATTGTAATAATGTAATAATGCAGTTCGTCCTGATGCTTGAAAATGTCTAAATAAAAAGTCTGTCTCTTCATTCACTGTCCTTGGAAAGCAAGAAGCACTTACATACTGTAGGTTTGCAATAGTTGTTTAACCATACTCTTAGCTGAAGATTTGTAAAATTAAGTTCCCATAAGGAAATGTATAATAAATAAACTCCTTAATATTAAAATTTGGAAAAGCCACTCAAACATAATGTAGAACTTGTGTGTTTTTGGCAACTCTTTATAAATACTGCAATTCATTATGACAATTTAAGTGTGAATGAATTCCTGACAGCTCAAAGTTGAAATTAACATCCCAGTCATTTATTTAAATGGTTTTATTTGAAAGTTGAAACATTTGGCCTTCAGCTCATTTGAAATAGCAGTGGACTCCCAGTTCCAGTGGATTTTTATGTTATTGCTTGTGGATCAAAATGTAGTTGATGCATAAGGAATAAAACACTCAGTAACAACTATTGATAGGATTTAATATTATTGTAAGAAATGAGTAACTCAACCTTTTCCTTATATTCTAAACTTTAAAACAGATTTTACCTATTGTATATGAAGCTGTTCACAGTATGTCTAAAGATAGGTAATACATAAAGAAGATGGTTTCACTTTGAGACCATGAAGTATCAGGATATATCACTAAACTAGAAGTAGTTTACCATGGGCTGTTTGTTAAGGATAAAGTATAACTAGATGTCAGAACCAATCCAGGAACCACCCAGGGAATCTTAATTTTAAACTTCTGAAAGCACATAGAAATGGATCAGAAATAGACATAAGTGGAAAAACCTTCCTTTCTGTCTAATAGAGTCCGATGATCAATCTAGGCAGGAACTCAAAAAGAGGCCAGGAATATTTCACTGTCAGGCCCACTCAGAAATTCAGGGAGACTGAATTTTTCTCATTCTTTGCTATATATAGCTGATCTGGTTATTAAGTAGCTGTGGTGGCTAATAAGAGAAGAGACATCATTAACCCTTATTTGACTGCTATTAAATACAGCATTTGCAGCACATGGATTTTCCCACTAGAGCTTGGTGTTAGATTTGAATAGTTAACTTTCTTGTGGAATGAATGCCCACTTATTTAACCGGATTTTAATATGAGAAAAACTTAATAAGAAACTGTGTTCCTTTGAGACTAACTAAAAATAATAGCAACTAATACAACCGCTATCTGTGCAAGTCCAGGCAAGTGCTTGGTAGACAATTAACTACCCCATGATCACAAGCATGGAAGGAATTAATCATTTCCCAATTCAACCAGGAACATTAAAAAAAAAGTTTCCTGGGACTTATTTTATTTTTCTATTAGAGATTTGCTTCTTTCACGATAGTCTTTAATGATAGCTTTCTAGAGAAGAAAATCAACATCCTACCATCTTGATTACTGTTGCTATAGTTACATTTATTTATTTATTTTATGTCCCTCCTGTATTATTTTTGCAAATTATCCAAGGCAGTGAATACTGTATTTTAATTTAATTTAGGAGAGAGCCATGCAGGATCACAGGAAATGTGGCCAGTGACAAAAAGCTAGGGAGAGGTTTGAGAGATGGAATAGATCAGGGGTCCCCAAACTTGGCAACTTTAAGGCTTGTGGACTTCAACTACCAGAATTTCTCCTCCAGTCATGTTAGTTCAGGGTTTCTGGGAGTTGAAATCCACAAGTCTTAAACTTGCCAAATTTGAAGACCTTGGAATAGATGCTTCTAAGAGGCTTAAAGGCAGCTGATGTACTGTACCCTTCTCACTCCAGAGGGGGTATTCAGCAGGTTCTGGCCAGTTCCGGAGAATCGGTAGTGGAAATTTTGAGTAGTTTGGAGAACCAGCAAATACCACCTCTGACTGGCACCACCCCCATCTATTCTCTGCCTCCCAAGTCCCAGCTGATTGGCTAAGTCTTCTTTTATTGCCCTGCACAAGAGAACGGGGCTGGAAAACAGGTTAGTAGGATGGGGAGGGAATGGAGATTTTGCAGTATCCTTCCCCTGCCATGCCCACCAAGCAACGCCCACCAAGCCACACCACGCCTACCAAGCCACATCCACAGAACTGGTAGTAAATTTTTTTGAATCCCACCACTGTCTCACTCCATCCAAAAGATATGGACCACTATAGTCTCAAATATCTTCACTGATTCATGGGTGCCTTTTGTCATCATCTGTAAGAGAAATAGGTTGCAACATTTCTTCACTTTGATAGTCTCTTGTTTGGATTATTCTAATGCAGTATATAAGGGATTGCTGTTGCAAATGCTTCAAAAACCAGTTAATCTAAAGGGGCCGTCAGACTTTAATTCTGGTGTATGTATAGTCAGTCCTTTTGCTTTAACTTGCCAATCTGTACTCTTATGGCTGTAGGCTGTTATTTCTCTCCCACCTTACTTATTTCTAGTGGACAGAAAAGGAGGACACTGTAATTCAGGTAAGGGTAGTCAGAGGAAGTCGAATTCAAATGGAGAATCAATTGTGTTGTGAACATTGCACAGTACTCACAAAGCTATCTCAGTGAAGTAACAATCAGAAAAATGCAACCTTGGCTTCTGAAACATGTTGCACATTTAAACATACCAAAACCCGTCTTTGAAGGAGATGGACAGTTTAGAAATATGAAATATAAATATTCAGTGAATAGATGAGCTCCCTTAAAGGACACTCATATAGTGGCGTAATCCCATATGTGATGTAGATGTTTACATTCTTAAACATTTTTGAGGACTCCAAGCAGCTTTTGTTTGGATTTATCAACAGTTACTGTATTAGAAATTGAAGCTGATAAATTTTACACATTTATTAATTCATTTAAAAATAACAATCAAAAGCCATCCAGAAATCTATAAAATTTATGGCAAATTTGGAGCTGGAATTTCAAAACTGCTCGATAATATTGCATAGCTCAGGGGTCCCCAGCCATGGCCTGCTTGAAACCAGTCTGTGGGAGAGATGGGCAAGCACGTGTACAGGAAACATCACTTGAGCAGAGGGAGCTTGCACTCACATACGAAGCTCCACTTGCTCGAGCAGAGGACACTTGCGCTCATGTGCAAAACTCTGCTCGCACGACTAGAGTTTACTAGACAACACAGTATCAACAGTAGAGACCTTCAATTCTCTAGGTTCTACTATATCACATGACCTAAAATGGACACCTAACATCAAAAACGTCATCAAAAAAGCACAACAAAGAATGTTCTTTCTGCGCCAACACAGAAAGCTCAAACTGCCCAAGGAGTTGCTGATCCAGTTCTACAGAGGAATTATTGAGTCTATCATCTGCACCTCTATAATTGTCTGGTTTGGTTCTGCAACCCAACAGGACAGACACAGACTTCAGATGATAATTAGGACTGCAGAAAAAACAATTACCACCCACCTGTCTTCAATCGAGGACCTGTATATTGTACAAATCAAAAAGAGGGCTGTGAAAATATTTATAGACCCCTCACATCCCGGACATAAACTGCTTCAACTCCTTCCCTCAAAACAACACTATAGAACACTGCACACCAGAACAACTAGACAAAAGAACAGTTTTTCCCCGAAAGCCATCACTCTGCTAAACAAATAATTCCCTCAACACTGTTTAACTATTACAAAGTCTGCACTACTATTACTGTTAATCTTCTCATCACTCCTTATCATCCATCCCCTCCCACTTGTGATTGTAGAACTGTAACTTTGTCCCTTGTATCCTTACAATTTATATTGAATGTTTCCTAGTATGATTTGATTGTTGATTGTACCCTATGACTATCATTAAGTGTTGTACGTTATGATTCTTGATTCGAATGTATCTTTTCTTTATGCATACTGAGAATATTTACACCAAGACAATTCCTTGTGTGTCCAATCACACTTGGCCAATAAAGTATTCTATTCTATTCTATTCTATTCTATTCTATTCTATTCTATTCTGTTCTATTCTAGAGCTTCACGTGTAAGCGCAAGAGCCTGCCACTCACACAAGTGGAGCTTTGTGCTTGAGCACAAGCACCCTCTGCTCGTGTGTGAAGCTCCATTCGCACAAGTAGGGGGCGCATCTGCACCCACCACTCATACAAATGGAGCTGTATGTTTGCACCAGCTCCTGGCCACTTACACCGCCCATCCCCAGGTCGCAAAACTGGAAAGATTGGGGACCGCTGGTGTAGTTGATGCAGTGACTGATGCACAATTCTCATTTCATCATACAGTTTCGCAAACTGTAAAAATCATGTTTTGTTAATATTGCCACCAAGCATGTCAGAAAATTTAAGTTCATGATGGTAGATACAAGTATTCTAAAACTCTTATTTGAAAGCTCAAATTTTACTATTGGAAACAAATACTGACAGTTGTTTTCCAAAAGTGACAGGCTCTTTTCATTCGCTTTTGAGAAAACATCTGCCAGATATCCAAGTCTGAATAACTAGCATTTATTATGTGTCTTTCTTTCAAATAAAAATGCTGTACTCCATGAGAAGAGTTGCTAGTTCAGTTCACAAATCAAAGATCAAGTGCTTTTAGGACAACATCAAACTTCAGTACACAGCTTCAGTACTTTATACATACTCTCTATTTCGTCACACAGAGCAAAGACACATGCTGAAGAGTCAGGTCTACTGTGATTTCTTTACTGACCTTTTATCTCGCAAGAATTCATCAATATTAACTGCACAAGACTCTCAGATATTGTGTTCTTCTTCAGCCAATGCAATGTGTGCCTCAAAAGTTCTCTCTTTTTCAGCATCTTTAGAGATAGACAGTGCATCTCTGAGATAAGAAAGGAATATTCTAATCTCTCTTTTTAAAACCAATACTCCATCCTTAATTACAATTTTGTTTTTTTATAATAAAATATTAAATAATAATTTTTGGATGCAATTAAAAAAATAAGTTTTTGAAAAAAATATTGTTGCAAAATAAGATAAGACAACAAAGTGTGTTTATACTCCACACAGGTACAAGGAAAATATTAAAATTTCAAAATAATGTTTTACGGGACAATAATAACATTACAGATATTAAGTTACATATTACTGAAGATAGCTATGAATAAAAGTACTGAGACCAAAATGTGCATGTTTATACTCAAAACCTACTACCTTAGAAAATTCTTGAAAATCAGAATATGCAAACACAGATTCCATTAGTTGTCATAGTGAAAATGCCATCACATCTCATTTAATTTTTGGAAAACCTCATTGATATTTATGAGAGAATGAGAGTGTCAAAGGCAACTAATGTCTTAGTATTATTACAAAAATAGTTTTGATCTTACTGACCCCCTGAAAGACTCTCAGATAACAGATAATCAGAGTTGGAAGGGACCTTGTATTTATTTTATTTTATTTTATTTTATTTTATTTTATTTTATTTTATTTTATTTTATTTTATTTTATTCAATTTATATACTGCCCTTCTCCCGAAGGACTCAGGGCGGTGCACAGCCTACTAAAACAACACATATACAAAAGTTAAAATAAAATTAAATATGGGTTGCTACCAAATCTAAAATCCCAACATTAAAACCATAATTAAAACCCCATTAAAAATCAATTTAAGATCAGCCCAGGCCAGCCTGCTCAAAGAGCCAGGTCTTCAAATCACGCCTGAACACCCTCAGGTCGGTGGTCGTTCTCAACTCAGGGGGGAGCCCATTTCAGAGAGCAGGTGCCCCCACAGAGAAGGCCCTATTCCTCGGGGTTGGCACATAGAAGCCATCAGGACCCGAAGAAGGCCCTCCCTGTGGGAGCGCACAGGTCGGTGGGAGACTACTGGCAGAACGCGGTCTTGCAAATAGCCTGGTCCGATGCCATGGAGCGCTTTTAAAGGTCAAAACCAGAATCTTAAAGCGCACCCAGAAGGCCACTGGCAACCAATGCAGCTTGCGCAGAAGAGGCATCACATGAGAGCTTCTAGATGCCCCCATAACCACCTGCACGGCCGCATTTTGTACCAGTTGCAACCTCCGGGTGCTCCCCAGAGGGAGCCCCATGTAGAGGGCATTACAGTAATCCAGGCGGGAGGTGACTAGGGCATGAGTGACCATGCGTAAGGCGTCCCGACCGAGAAAGGGCCGCAACTGTGCATCAGGCGAACCTGATGAAAAGACCCCTGAAGACGGCCGTAATATGCTCTTCTAATGACAGCCGTACATCCAGGAGGATGCCTAGATTGCGAGCCCTCTCTGTGGGGGCTAAGATCTCACCCCCAATAGCCAGCGATGAAGTCAGCTGACTATATCGGGATGCCAGAAACCACAGCCACTCAATCTTGGAAGGGTTGAGTCAAAGCCTGTTCTCGCCCATCCAATTCTGCACGGCCTCCAGGCACTGGGACATAACCTCTACAGCATCGTTCGGGTGGTTTGGGGTAGAGACGTAAAGCTGAGTGTCATCCGCATAAAGATAACACTTTACCCCAAAACCATGGATGATCTCCCCCAGCGGCTTCACATAAATGTTGAACAAAAGAGGGGAGAGGACCGATCCCTGAGGCATCCCACAAATGAGGGGCCTAGGGGTGGACCTCTCCCCCCCATCAACACAAATTGCAGCAGTCAGAGAGAAAGGAGGAAAACCACCGCAAGATGGTACCTCCAATTCCCAATCTCTCCAGCCGCTGCAATAAGATACTATGGTCGATAATATCAAAAGCCGCCGAGAGATCTAATAGGACGAGGACAGAGGAATAACCTCTGTCAAGGGCCCTCCAGAGATCATCAACCAATGCGACCAATGCTGTTTCAGTACTGTGCCCGGGCCTGAAGCCCGATTGGAAGGGATCTAAATACATCGCTTCCTCCAGGTACTGAGGGAGCTGAAACGCCACCACACTCTCCACAACCTTCGCCACAAAGGGGAGGTTAGAGACTGGACGATAGTTATTCAAAAGCGCTGGGTCCAGGGCAGGCTTCTTGAGGAGAGGCCGCACCACCGCCATTTTCAGGGCGGTAGGGAGCAACCCCTCCCTCAACGAAGCATTGACAATCCCCTGGAGCCAGCCTCGTGTCACCTCACTGGAGGTAGAAACCAACCAGGAGGGACATGGGTCCAACAAACATGTGGTGGCGTTCAGCAACCTGTCCATGCCCTCGGCGGTCACAGGATTGAACTCCTCCCAAATAACCATCTCAAGACTTGCCCCGACCACCTCCCCCGGGACCACCCAACTGAAGTCCAGCTCGCCTTGAATCTGAGTAATTTTATCATGCAGAAATCAGGAAAACTCCTCTGCCCTGCCCTGCCGCTCTCGGCTCAAGCAGGGAGTGGATCACTCTAAACAGGGCAGCAGACCGATTTTCTACTGATGCAATAAGGGCAGAGAAGTGCGAATGCTTCGCCGCCTCCATTGCCACTAGGTAGGTCCTAATATAGGACCTCACCTGAGTCCAGTCAGATTCAGTACGACTGGCCCTCCAGGCGCCCTCCAGACGTCTTTTCCAGCACTTCATCTCCCTCAGCTCCTCCCTAAACCACGAAGTTGGATGGGATCTGTGCCGAGTCAGAGGTCGCAAAGGCACAACTCGGTCGAGAGCCTCAGCGGCCAACCTATCCCAGGTGG
The DNA here is from genome assembly GCA_023653725.1 of Bungarus multicinctus. Classification (NCBI taxonomy): domain Eukaryota; kingdom Metazoa; phylum Chordata; class Lepidosauria; order Squamata; family Elapidae; genus Bungarus; species Bungarus multicinctus. The sequence continues at coordinate 165,185,443 of CM042836.1, forward strand.
CCACTAAGTCTTCAGCTGAGCTGTGAGCCAGAGTCTCAGGAAATGGCCCAAGCTCCATCTGGAACCGTTCAAGATCCATCAGGCGCCTGGGGCAGAACCATCTCCTCGGTTCCGCCTCCCTGCGGTAGGGGGTGGCAGCACAGAAGTCAAGCCTAAAAAGAGAATGATCGGACCATGACAAGGGTTTTGTAACTAGATCCCCAAAGCTACGATCATTCAACCACTGAGCAGAGACAAAAATCAGGTCCAGCATGTGTCCCCCGATGTGAGTGGGGCCAGAAACTAATTGGGTCAGGTCCATGGCTGCCGTGGAAGCCATGAACTCCCAAGCCACCCCAGAGGTTTCACCAAACGAAGGCAGGTTGAAATCTCCCATGACTAAAACCTAGGGGTCTCAACCGCCAGCCCGGCTATCATCTCAAGGAGCCCGGGCAGGGCCGATGATATGTGGCAGGGAGCCAGATACATTATCAAAAGGCCCACTTGAACCCCCTGACCCCATTTCATGAAGAGGGACTCACAGCCAGCCGTCTGAGGAACAGTGTCCTCCCTAGGACAAAGAGCTTCTTTAATAATGGCTGCCACCCCCCCACCCCTGCCCTGGGACCTTGGCCGATAGAATGCATGGAAACCTGGTGAGCACATCTGACCCAGAGGAACACCACCCTCTGGGCCCAACCAGGTTTCGGTAATACCTGCCAGGTCCGCACTCTCCTCCTGAATAAGATCGTAAATCAGGAGGGCCTTATTAATGGCGGACTTGGCATTGCACAACACCAGCCGGGTACCCAGGGGCTGTGACTCTACACAACCAAGCCTGCAAGACGGGTCAAGAGGGTCGGAACGTGCTACCGATCGGAGACATCTGGCATATGACATATGGCCCTCTACCCCCACCGTATCTGCCTCTCCCACATACGGTGTCAATAGACCTCACTTCTGGCTGCCCACCCTCTGGCTCCCTCCCCAACCCCCGACCCTCTGGCCCCCCCCAGGAGTGTGTACCAGCCTGGACGATTCCAACCCCCCCTGGGCTGTCCCCCAAGCCTGGCCCAGATTCTATACCCAACCCCGATAAAAACTTTGATAAAAAATTTAACAAACGGGAACCCTCCCCCAAGCATTTTCTGCGGCCGTACCATCTCTCAGGGTCCCAGGACCCATCATTGAGGAAAGTCCTAGAGAGTCTAGAGGGCCATTTCCGAGAAAGGGGGACGTTCCTCAGGGCCCAAAGATCTTCAACTGAATATCGCAATGGCTCCAAGGGATGCACCCCCACTGCTCGATGACATAAGGACTTCATCGGTCGAGACCGGGGACGTGCCCAAGAACCCCCGGGCCATGTCCATGTCCCATCCAGCCGTCTTCGTCTCTACCAGCAACTCCGAGACGGCCGCAAGCTAGGCACCGCCGACACCTGCAACGCTGGGATCGCCACCACCGAGGCCAGCATTCCCATCAAACCAGGCGACGATATCAAGGCCCAGCACTGCCGTCGCTGGCGTTGGCGCCTCCACAGCCACCCATTCTTCACTGCACCCACCACTGCCAGGGTCAACAAGATCTCCACCACCATCGACCCAGGAGACTGCATCCGTTGGAGCTATCGTCGTCCGGGGAACACCCCGGTGGCTCTAAACTCTCCAAGGGCTCCACAGATGTCTCTCCGCAGATTGTCCAAGGTCACCGATCCTCCCCCAGACTCTTTATCCACCTCTGCCACCAGTGGGGACCTGGGGAGGAAAGGGACTCCATCCACAGCTCCATCATCTCTCCAGAATCGCCGCCTAGCATCAATCACGTTAGCGTTGAGGCCTCGCCGTTTCTTCGAGATCACCAACCCCACCCTCAGTCTTTGCATCACCTCTGCCACCAGTGGGAACCCGGGAGGGAAGAAAGGTCTATCCATGGCTCCATCTCTTCCCCAAAACCACCGTCGCCGACCAACACTGACCGCGGAGGCTGGGCCGTGATCACAGCAAAGCCTGCACCATCCAAAAAAGGCTGGAGCGCAATCCCAGCAAAGCCTGAGCCACCCAAAAATCTTCCGAGCCGCTCTGGCAACCCCCGCGGCTCTAACATCATCCCCCGTAGCTTCATCAGGGGCCTGCCAACCCCTTCGGTCTTCCCCCCACCTCTGTCACTGGCAGGGGGACCCAAGGGGAAGAGAAGGTCCGTCAGCGGCTCCATGTTGCTGCCGCCACCCGACACGGCCGCAGCAGGGCCTCTGCCGATCGAGAATCGCCCCAGCGATTCCAGTGATTCCGGCAGATCTAGGGGCTCTGAAATCACCCCCCGCGGTTTCGCCAAGGGCTTGCCACCCCCCTGGTCTTCCCCCCACCTCTGCCACCGGTGAGGAGACCCAGGGGGTGAGGGGACTCACTCCGGAGCCCAGCCGATAGAGCGGAGCTCATCGTGAGCACGTCCGGCCGCCATTTTGAAAACTTAATCAGGTCATCTAGTCCAACCCCCTGCCCAAGCGGAAGACCTGCACCATTTCTGACAAATGGAAATCCAATCTCTTCTTGATACCCCCAAGGATCCACAAATTAGACTTTGAGAATGCAGATATTCTCAAATGGCATGTTTTCTGATGCAGACAAATAATTCCATGGATTTTTCTGTTTCTTGAATCCCTAACTTCTGCTAATTCTTGTTCAAGATGCTTTTTATTTTGCCTTCTATTCCATTTCTCATTTGTCAAGATATCAGCGTTGTTAAAGATGCCTTCCGGAAGCAATTGATCCTAAGTGCATCATTTTTCCTAATAATATGCTATAAAGAGTGCTAGAACAGATGAAGCTGTCACAAAGATTATGACATCAGTAAGACTTAAACAGTGTCCAGTGCATAGCATATGTTCAGGGGCATGTGCAGTGGGAATGAGCTATTAGTAGTGGCATGATCTGGTTTATAAGCCACAACCCCATTTATTTTGCTAGACTGAAGCCTTATCAATCATTATCTTTTATGATCTCCTTCTCAGAGATGTTAACAAAAACAGAAAAGAATTGTGTATTAGAGATGTATAACTTTTAATAAGGAGTAAATAAGATACAATAGTGAACACAATATAAGGATAATCCAGCAAAGTAGTTGCTTCAGAGGTTATATATCTGGAAAAACATCAGGGATTGGTACAAAAGACTTAAGCATCTCAGGTCTTCTTAAGTCCCTTAGCATTCATGAAAAAAAACCACAAGGGCATTACATGAGGATGCAAGTTTGATGTGAATGGCAGTGTCGCATCTGCTTGAATCTCTCATAAACCCAGTAGCGGCTGTTCCTTAGAGTTGTGGTGGTGCAGCAGGTTAATTCTGCCAATTGCCAGCAGTTCAATTTTCACCAGCTCAAGGTTGATCAGCCTTCTATCCTTCCAAGGTCAGTAAAATGAGGACCCAAATTGTTAGGAGCAATATGTTGATTCTATAAATCACTTAGGGAGGGCTGCACTATGAACTAGTATGTACTGTAAGTCTAAGTTCTATTTATTTATTGAATTTATATTGCTGTCTATTCGCCCATGGTGTCTCAAGGCAGCTTACAGAATATAAAACCATATTTAAAACACTAAAAACTAACAAAATGAATCAAATAAATTATTCACCCCAGGAGAATACCATGGTCTATTGCTATTGTTATTCTTGTAGAACTTTGTGCTAGACTCCTGTCCCAAATCACTCATCAAACTTTTGTCTATGAGCACTTTGTAATTAAAACAAATGTGTATCAAGGAATTACTCAAATGACGTCAATAATTTGGAATTGCTCATATTTAGGGGAAAAGACTGGAGATCATAACTGATGCAAACAACCACTATGGCCAATTTTCTCTTATATGCATAAACATTAAATTGTCTTACAGATCCTAATAATTAGTAGATGGAAAGGGTCCCTTACTCTTCGTTTCCCTTCCAGTGTTTATTAAGATAATCCTCAAGAATATCACCAAAGGAATATTCTGGGAATCTGCATGGTCTTTCAAGTACCTGAATTAGTACCAGTGGTGGGATTCAAATTTTTTTACTACCGGTTCTGTGGGTGTGGCTTGGTGGGCATGGCAGGGGAAGGATATTGTAAAATCTCCAGTCAGAGGTGGGATTTGCCAGTTCTCTGAACTACTCAAAATTTCCGCTACCAGTTCTCCAGAACTGGTCAGAACCTGCTGAATACCACCTCTGATTAGTACCAATAAACTGTGCCAATCCATCATTTTGGCCACCTAATTACAAATCTGTAGTAACAGTAAAATTTCCTTTGAAGTCTGACTGTATTCATGATGATTTAAAAATGTGTCCATACAATATTATTTGCAACAATATGAAGTTGATACGCAACTTGGATGTTTTTACTACTCATTTTAACCTACAGCCATGATTTCCCCTGGTAATTTCTTATCTAGATACTAAGCTAAATCTGTTTTTTCCCCTTTTTTGAAGATGGGAACCACATCAGCTCTTTTCCAGTCCTCTGGGAGATCCCTGGTGCTCCAGGATTTTTGAATGATGTGGTATATGGTTGTGAGATGACATCTACCAGCTCCTTTAGAACTCTGGGATGTAATCCATCAGGTCCCAGTGATTCATATTCATCAAGATCAGACAATGTTATCTTACCATTTTATTTTTGTTCATTTTAACTTTTATTTCTAATCTATCTTTTATAGTTATGTTTTTGGTAGGTTGGGCTATAGCTTCTTTTTGCATGAAGATTGATGCAAAGAATGAGTTAAACAGCTCTGCTTTCTCTTTGTCTCCTTGCTGTCTTCTCTCTTTAGTGAACCGACTATTTCCTTGATTTTTTTCTTCTAATTTATATGTTGGAAGAAACTTTTTATTATCTTTGACTTTTGTTACAAGTCTTTGTTCATTCTGAGCCTTTGCTTTCCTGACTTCATCTTTGCAGATTCTGGCTATCTGCTGATATTTTGCCTTAATTATGTGTCTCTCTTTCCATTTTTTATACTTGTCCTTTTTTTCTTTCAATTTGCCAGAGAGATCTTTGTGCAATCATGCTGGTTTCGTCTTGGATTCTTGTTTTTCTTTTTCAGTGGTATTGTGCTGAACTGGGCTTTTATGATCATTTTTTTCAGTTTCCCAAGCTTCTTGAGTTGTTTTTCCCTTTAGGATTTTCATCCAAGGAATCTTTCCCAAGTTCTCTCTAAGCTTGTTAAAACAATATTTATAGGAATTAATACACAGGACTCCATCAACATGTTAAAAACCATAATTCAGAAAAAATGTTTAGTAGCAGCTAAGAGGCTAATTTAGAAAATCATAGAACCATGCATCTGGAAGAGATCTCAGAAGTCTTCTAGTCCAAGCCCTTGCTGAAGGCAGGAGCCTTAAATCATAATCTTTTCCTGTCCATAAAGATTTAGGAGCTGAGTAGCTAGGTGAAAATAAAGAGGTATCCATGGGGTTATATGAATCATATGGAATAAAGGGGTGGTGATTGCTCATCACAGCAGTTGATCACCCCAAAAATCCAATGGCATTTGGGGAGGCAGAAAAAACCTTGCCTTTGCAGATGAGTTTATCTCATCTTACCATCTTTCTTCTCCATTTTTAAACAAATACAATGATAATTCAGTATTCACAAAGGCATTGTAAAAATGTCATTCTGATTTTCTTATAACATTTCATTCTAATAGTAATTTAACTAATACAGATATGAAAGTGTACAGAAAATGAAATCCCTTTAGGTACCATCTCAAAACAGGATTGGCAAATACAGCACTAGAGAAATAAAAAGGAATAAATCTGGGAGGGCATTATTAAATAAATTGTTCCTGTATTTCAGGGAATTGCTCCCTGATTTTTCATTGGCTTTTATTATGTATGTCCATTTATTTAACAGGTACTGTAAGACCTATGTTTCTGTTCTGTATTCACTGTATCCTATCAATATTAGTTATTGAGCTGCAATCTTTTTAGCTGTGGTTTTGCTATTCTTTTGTAAGTTTCATTATATTTCTTGTAAAATAAAAGGAAACCTTTCAATGTTGATTATGGTGCTTACTACATAACCCACTAGAGGCCACTGGTGTATTGCATTAGAAACTGGTTTGTTTCGGCAAGAAATCAATTCCTCTAGTCTACCCTAATGAAACATTATAAACAAAGTCCTTTGTAAGAAATAAAGCAAAATTGCTGCTGCTGTCTTTTTTTAATTGAAAACATTCACCAATGATTTCACATAAATTATCTTAAATTATCTTATTTTTTACAGTAAATAAAGTAAGTGCAGTAAGAAGTAACTGTCACCAGAAAACATTCAATGACAGACATACCAAAAGCTTATACACACACACACACACACACACATACATAGACATATGTGTATGTGTATATATATATATATATGTGTGTGTGTGTGTGTGTGTGTGTGTGTATGTGTATGTGTATGTGTATGTGTATGTATATGTATATGTACATGTACATGTACATATACAAACATATACATATATATTTCCCCCAGGAAATTACTGTCCGGAAACAGTAACAAGAATTGTAACTATGAAGGGGGGAGTATTTCTTAGTTACTTCATGGTAGTCTTTAATCTGTCAGTCAACTGTGTGAAGATATGCCAGTGGAAATACAGAAGATACACAACCTGTACTATAATGAACAGTTAAAACATTAGAATTCTGTTTACTACATCGATACTCTCTTCCCATTCTCCTCTCTCCTTTTGGTGATCACTCCCTCCCCCAGACTGAACCATACCAACTTATCCAATCTCCCTGTCTTCCAGTCCCACTTAGAATGAGAGCAAATAATTCTCTGAGAATCCTTAAAGGAGCCTTAGATTCAGAGGTGGTATTCAGCAGGTTCTGACCAGTTCTGGAGAACCGGTAGCGGAAATTTTGAGTAATTCAGAAAACAGGCAAGTACCACCTCTGACTGGCCCCGCCCCCATCTATTCTCTGCCTCCCAAGTCCCAGCTGATCAGCTGGATCTTCTTTTGTTGCCATGCACAGGAGAACGGAGCTGGAAATCAGGTTAGTGGGGTGAGGAGGGAATGGAGATTTTGCAGTATTCTTCCCCTGCCATGCCCACCAAGCCATGCCCACAGACCAATAGTAAAAAATTTTGAATCCCACCACTGCTTAAGAGGAAGGGTGTCACCTACTGAATTCCTTCATGGGCTTTTGACTCCCAATTGTGATTTTGGTTTCTGCCTCATTGCAGAATTATAATAGATTGGAAGAGAAAAATTAAACAGTAGCAGTGATAGTCTGTAGCTAAGTGAACAAGCATCTAGAAAAATAATTTGTATATACATCTTATAGTTTAATTTAAGAACAAGAGCTTCCTGCAGGAGTAGAGTTGGGATTTTCACTTCTCAATATGGCTCAGAAGACTGCTGAGGATGGAGTCTGCAATCATTAAAGAAAAAAAAAATGAAAGGGGAGGGGGTGGATAGGTGGAAATGTTAGAACAATGAAAATACACCAGGAAACAAGGTCTTAAAAGGCTTCTTACTACCAGATTTTGGGTAGTAATCTTCTATTAAGGAATGCTGATGAAGCTACTCTCCACACATTTCACTTGTGATTATAGAGACTGGTGTAAGAATTACATGTACCCAACACTGGATTGAGCCTTTAGGAGGCTGTAGAGTTAACTTGAATATTTCATGTTCTCTAGTTGTAGGCTGGGAATATTCTGAAGCTATCTTTGTTAAATGTGCTTTTCCTTATTTGGATCCTTTTGTAGTCAATTTGAGATAAGATCTTAATGTGCATTCATAGTTTATGAAACTGATCTGTCTTGATGCAGTTCTAAATTGCTCCGTGTCTCCTGGAATCCTCTTACTATAATGATTAGTGAACTTAGCAACTGAAGAGAAAAATCCTCTTAAAATAAACTCTCTTACAGGTGTGTATTTCTATTTCAAACTCATATAAAAAGAAAAAAGATATGTCTGTGCAAGGTGACAGAACAGTATTATATTTCAGTGTAATTTTAAAAATGAGAAATTTCAGCATGGTCAGATTTCTGGTTTTTATTTTTAAAGATGAACATGTTGAAGCAGTATCCAATCTTTTTGTGGCTGATAATCCACACTAAGAGCTACTCTCCAAAATGTAGTCAGAATCAGGATTTTAAAAAATGGTAAGAACTAGGATAAAAACTGAAGTTGATTTAATATGATTCAATGCAATCAATTAAATAGCATGAATAATGTGCTGATTTTTTTATTTACTTTAATAGTAAATTCCCACATAATAATAATGGTTTAAATAAAATTTAAGAAGGCTGATCTTAAACTTGAAGGAGCAAACATTTAAAAGAGTAATAATTGGTTGTATACAACTTGTGAATACAACTAGGACAACATATGGTGACCTATCTCATTATACAAAGGCTAAGTATTTGGGGAAATGGGTTTTGACTCAGTCCCTCCACTCTCCTTCTCCTTATTCTCCAGGAGATTGTTACTGATCTTGAGATAACATTCTATATAAAAGCTTTATTGAAAATTAACTGAGCAAGAATTCATCTAGATGTTCCTATGAGTAAGTCAGTATTACTAGGTGTTAACTAGTTAGCTAATTTTTTCACCTCAAGATGGCGCTGATGACGGCTGCCTCAGTGAAATGCTCTCTAATGGTTTCTTTATTCCTTATTATTATCTGCAATTCACTACGGATTTCATACTCACGAGACCATCTGCTAAGAATTAGGAAATGTTTCCTTAAGGAGCAGCTTTCTGATTCCCCACCCCCATCTGTCTTTGCAAATACGGAGGAGACTCTAACCAATTCCCCGATGCTATGGATTACAACAAAGAAAGCAAAGAAGCAACCACGCCGGAAGAGGAGATGAGGTAAATGAGCGGGAATTTTAAACAGACTAAGGAATAGGGAGGAAAAAACTCTTCTCCCTTCAATCTTTCTGACTAACTGATGCTCACTGGCTAACAAGATGGATGAAATTCATCTCTTAAATAGATGGAATTCTGATTTTCATAATTCAGCTGTTCTTTGTTTTACTGAAACCTGGCTTAATCCACAAATTCATGTGGACAACACCATATACATCCCAGGATCTCAGACATTTAGATCAGACAGAATTGAAGAAACATCAGGTAAAACAAAGGGTGGAGGATTATATTTATATATCAACGACAGCTGGTTTCAGGATATAATATAATATATAAGTTTTGTGATGAAAACTTAAGAGTCTTTACATATCAACTGCAAGCCATTTTACTCTCCATGTGAGTTCTCCTCATTTTTCCTAATAGCTGTGTATGTTCCTTCACAAGCCTGTGTAAACAAGGCATTTCAAACTCTTGCTGATCAAATTATGGAGGCTGAAGCCAAACACCCAGGTTCTTTTCCCATCATTTTAGGAGATTTCAATCAAGCAAATTTAAGGAAAGAGCTCCCAAAATATTTCCAGCATGTCAACTGTCCCATCAGAGGCAAAAATACTTTAGACCACTGCCACACAACAGTAAAAGATGCTTATAAGTCTTTACCACGAGCAGCTGTGGGACACTCTGACCACTGCATGATTCACCTTGTACCTGCCTACAGACAAAGACTTAAAACTATGAAACCAACAATTAAATCAGTGAGGACTTGGTTGGATGAGGCAAAGCTGAAACTTTAGGCCTGCCTTGATTGCACTGATTGGAATGTTTTTGAAGATGCCTCTGCGGACCTAGATGAGCTCACAGATATTGTAACATCATATGTTAGCTTCTGCGAAGACTTATGTGTACCAACAAGGAACCTCCAAATATATAGTAACAATAAACCTTGGTTCACAGCTAAACTTAAACAGCTACATCGTTCCAAAGAGGAAGCCTATGGAAAAGGTGACAGAATGCTACACAACCAGGCCAGAAACATATTAACAAGAGAGATCAGAGCAGCAAAAAGAAGCTACTCTGAAAAGTTAAAGAATCAATTCTCAACAAATGAACCAGCAAACATGTGGAAAACTCTAAAAACATCACTGGCTTCAGCAAACCTCCTTCCCAGACAGAAGGGAATCAAAAACTAGCAGATGACCTGAATGTGTTTTGCTGCAGGTTTGAAAAGAAACTACAGCCATCTATCTCCACAACCCATATCTCAAACACACCAACAACAGCCAAGCCTCCTACAACTGGCCCCAATCCATTGGGCTCACAACCTCTGGTGATCACAGAAAAAGAAGTGCAAGATCTATTACACAGACAGAAGCCAGAAAAAGCACCAGAGCCAGACAAGATAACTCCTTGCTTAAAAGTCTGTGCTGACCAATTGGCCCCCATCTTCACCCGAATCTTCAATAGATCACTAGAGATGTGCTGTGTTCCTTCCTGCTTCAAACATTCTACCATCATCCCAGTGCCAAAGAAGCTCTCCATCAAGGAACTGAATGACTACAGACCAGTTGCTCTAACATCTATAGTTATGAAAATCTTTGAAAGGCTTGTGTTGTCCCACCTGAAAACCATCACAGCTCCGCTGTTAGATCCCATGCAGTTTGCATACCAAGCAAATAGATCGACAGATGATCCTGTTAACATGGCTCTGCATTACATCCTACAACACCTTGAATCTCCAAATACCTATGCAAGGGTCCTCTTTGTAGACTTCAGTTCAGCATTCAATACCATCATTCCAGACACTCTTCTAAGTAAATTAAACCAACTAGCGGTACCTGAACCTGTACCTGTAAGTGGATCATAAGCTTCCTAACAGACAGGAAGCAGCAGATGAAGCCAGGCGGAATCATATCCGATACCTGTACAATCAGCACAGGGGCCCCCCAAGGCTGTGTGCTATCTCCACTTCTCTTCTCCCTATATACCAATGACTGCATCTCAAACGATCCATCTGTTAATATACTAAAGTTTGCTGATGACACAACAGTGATTGGTCTTATTCGAGACAATGATGAATCTGCATACAGACATGAGGTTATACAACTTGCTTCGTGGTGTAACTGGAACAATCTGGAACTGAACTCACTCAAAACCATAGAAATGGTGGTAGACTTTAGAAGAAACCCTCCCGTACTACTACCTCTTACAATACTAGACAACACAGTATCAACAGTAGAGACCTTCAAATTTCTAGGTTCTATTATATCACATGACCTAAAATGGACACCTAACATCAAAAACATCATCAAAAAAGCATAACAAAGAATGTTCTTTCTGTGCCAACTCAGGAAGCTCAAACTGCCCAAGGGACTGCTGAACCAATTCTACAGAGGAATTATTGAGTCTGTCATCTGCACCTCTATAACTGTCTGGTTTGGATCTGCAACCCAACAGGACAGACACAGACTTCAGAGGATAATTAGAACTGCAGCCTTCAATTGAGGACCTGTACACTGCACGAGTCAAAAAGAGGGCTGTGAAAATATTTACAAACCTCTCACATCCAGGACATAAACTGTTTCAACTCCTTCCCTCAAGACGACGTTATAGAGCACTGCACACCAGAATTAGACACAAGACAGTTTTTTCCCGAAAGCCATCACTCTGCTAAACAAATAATTCCCTCAACACTGTTCAACTATTTACAAAGTGTACACTACTATTATTGTTAATCTTCTCATCACTCCTTATCACCCATCCCCTCCCACTTGTGATTGTAGCATTGTAACTTTGTTGCTTGTATCCTTACGATTTATATTGACTGTTTCCTAGTATGATTTGATTGTTGATTGTAACCTATGACTATCATTATGATTCTTGATCCTTAACGAATGTACCTTTTCTGTATGCATACTGAGAGTATTTACACCAAGACAAATTCCTTGTGTGTCCAATCACACTTGGCCAATAAAATATTCTATTCTATTCTAATGTGGAAATTTCATTCTCTGCTTTTGCAGAGTAAGGGTATTGTCATTTGGATATTATTTCGATGATGATGTTGATTATTATTATTATTGTTGTTGTTGTTACACAAAAAACAACAGTGTACACAGCAAACGAGATAACTATGCTGAGATTCATATTCCAAATCACTAGTTCTCCAAGAGTTTAGGACTGTGTGATGTATTGGCGAAATATGCGAGCAGATCCCAGTAAGGTGGCCTTCTGCAGCTGACCCATGGTGATTTTGTCATTGCCAATTGTTTTTAAGTGCTTGCCTAGGTCTTCAGGCACAGCACCCAGTGTACCGAGTACCACTGGAACCACCTGCACTGGTTTATGCCAGAGTTGTTGTTGTTGTTATTATTATTATTATTAGTTAATCTTTACTGAGATTCACAGCCTTTGGGGCTGGTTGATAGCTCAACAGCTCAAGTTCTAACCAAGGACCTAGGAACTGTTCAGGTAGCATCGGAGGATATAAGCTGTTCCAAGTAAAGTGGATGATGATAATGATGATGATAATGATGGTGATGATGATGATGATTCCCCTCCCCATACCTTATAAATTAAATTAAATTTATAAGGACTTAGAAGTTAAATATAATTATTTAATTTCTAATTATTAATTATTTAATTTCTTTAATTTCTAATTATTAATTAGAATTAATTATTTAATTTCTAGTTATTAAATATAATTTAATAAGGACTTAGAAACATCATCTACAGCTGAGGAGTAGCACTCAGAAATAATGAGCAGCAGCTGAGTTATTGATTTGACAAGAGCCAAACTTGAAAACCTGTATAAAATTAAGATTCTGTTGCTTTTCCTACATCACTTGATTAAACATGCAAAAGTAGTTCTAGCTGTATGAATTTGCACTTGGTTATGTGGCACTTTTCTTGGTCATGGTTATCATTTTATGGAATACCTTTCCCGTGAAATGCAATTCCTTTTGCATTAGAAATTGGATTGGAAGACTGCGTTCAGATGATAATCGTCAGCCTTCTGATCATTACTGTGACCTACTTCCAGGCATTCCCAACAAGGAACTTCCTAGATTCTGACTGAATACCACCAACTCATGCTTTCTCCAGACAATTGGTTTAATGTTATCACAGTCAAGCAGTTACTTCTTCTGGGTCCCTTCTCAGAAGAACAGGTCTTCTCAGTCATAGTTCCTCTTTTGCGGGATAATATTGTATTCCCTCCCTCCCACATCTAACCAAGATCAGACTGTCTTCCACCATGGATTTTGGGGTATGTGTGTAGCCATTATAAATTGATTCCCCTCTATTTTGGGAACATATTTTGCATTTGATTATTTTTCTGGTGAAATGGTGTATTAATAACTGATTGTAACTTTTAATAACTTTTTGTGGCTTTTCTGGATTTGTGATTTTTTTGTGGGGGGTCTTAACATTTTCTATTGCTAACCTTCTCACTCTAAAGGGGATATAAGCTGCTTGAAAGCTTTTTTATTGGTGCATCGTATAAGCAAATAAACAATATATAAGCAAATAAACAAATAAATAAATATGCATTCCCAGGCATTTTAAACTGGCTTATATTAAGCAGACTTTATATCTCCTCTCTTGTTTTTATGTTTGGGATTGTTCTCATTGTGTACTATGTTGCAATTTATTTTTCTTCTATATTACTTGGTGTAGGATGGATGGTCTAATATTTTAGTTAATTAAATAATGCAGTTCTGAACTGCAAAAATACTTTTCCCTGGAGAGAGTAAAATCGAACACAAATGTCATAATTTTCTGTGAATAGCAGCCAAGTATGAGTGATAAAATCAAGGATGAAATTGAGGTTGTCATCAAAATGACAGATTATTTTAAACCCTGAACAAGTCTACACCTTTTCTCAGAGACTGTGATCAGTATAAATGATGCTGGACATAAGATAATGTATGTGTTAATACCTTCTTCTATCATATTATATAATCTGTATCTTGATTAGCAAGAACTAAATTAAGACAAATTAGTACCTATTAGTAAGAGATTCATTATGTGAAATGCAAACTGAAGCTTCCCTGAGAATTTTGGGTCCATTAATTTACTGGAATGACTCACTAAAACTCCATTTTCATTAAAATTTCAATGTGTGTGTGTGTGTGTTTTCATAGATTTTCGCAGGTACAGGTATGCAGGTCTTGGTGTGTTCAAGTCTTTCCCGTGTAAGATTGAGACTATCTTGGCAACATTTCAACGAGATCTCACTCGCCATCTTCAGGCTGATGTTTTCGGCTTTGTGCTTCTGTGAGCAAAGCGTGATCTGAGCTGCTGTCTCCCTATATATACTGGTGGGGAGGTTGGCTGTGTTGTCATTTCTTGATTGGTTGATAGAGTTGATGTTTGCAGATTGGCTGGGTTTTTCTTAAGAACATGTGTGGCTGAAGTATTGGCTGTGTGTCTATCAGCCTCCTGTGTTGTAAAGACTTGGGTAATGGGCTTCTGAGTTCTATTGTTTTGACATCTTGGGTCTTTTGCTGTAATCTCCTGAGTTGTAATGACCTGGGTAATGGGCTGTGTAATGACCTTCTGAGTTCTAATGTTTTGACAAATGTTTTCCAAAAAAACACAATTACCAACCTAATCCTAAAGGAGACACCCCCCAGAAACTGAGACACAGAACAGGACAATGGTATCACCCTCCTCCCCTACATCAAAGGCACCACAGATAAAATCAGCAAAATTCTCCACAAACACAATATCAGGTCAGCCTTCGGCACAGACCAAAAAATAGCCAACATCCTAAGAAACCCCGAAGACAAGATCCAGCTAGAAAACCAAGGAGTTTATGAAATACCATGCAATAATTGCCCAGCCACATACATTGGACAATCCAACAGGAGAATAAATGCACACATCGCAGAACACAAGAACGCAGTCAGAAAAGAAGAAAATCCTTCCTCCCTTTTCTAGCACCTTAAAGCTACAGGACATGAAATTAATTTTGAGGGAACCAAATTAATCTCCAATACTGAACACTTCAACAAGAGAATAATCAGGGAAACCATTGAAATAGAGAAACACCTCCATAACATGAATAAACGGGATGATGCCCCCCACCTACCAGACATTTGGAAACTCGCCCTTATCAACAAATGAGTCCCAGCCACAAAAACCAACACTGTACCCAAAACAACACATGACACCACCACCAATCCCCCTCACCAGACTCAAACCCAAACCCACCCCATAGACAAAAGGCAACCACCATCCAGAAACCAGACCATGGCTGCATCACCAGCTGCCACACACCCCGACCACCAAATCAAGCAAACTGACACACACCATGAACACAGAGCCATGTCTCAAACTCAGAACCAAACCAAAACCCGGAATGTCACATCACAGCCACCCGCTTAGGATATCACATCACAGAACCCAGGAGGCTACATCACAAAACCTCAGGATGTTGCAACACAGCCAACGACCCAGGAGATTACAATACAAGATCCAGGATGTCACAAGATTAGAACTCAGAAGGTAATCACACAGCCCTTTATCCAGGTCATTCCGACCCAGGAGATTACAGCACAAGACCCAGGAGGTCAAAACATTAGAACTCAGAAGGTCATCACACAGCCCATTACCCAAATCGTTACAACACAGGAGGCTGATAGACACACAGCCAATACTTCAACAACACATGTTCTTAAGAAAAAGCCAGCCAATATGCAAACATCAACTCCATCAACCAATCAAGAAATGACAACACAGCCAACCTCCCCATCAGTATATATAGGGAGACAGCAGCTCAGATCACGCTTTGCTCTCAGAAGCACAAAGCCGAAAACACCAGCCTGAAGATGGCGAGTGAGATCTCATTGAAACGTTGCTAAGATAGTCTCAATCTTACATGGGAAAAGACTTGAACACGCCATATATATTTGTTTTCGGAGATTTTCGCGGGTATTTGTATGTGGATCTTTGGTTCTTCGGGTTTTCTCCCGCGTAGAGTTGGAAATATCTAGGCGACGTTTCGATGAAGTCTCATTCATCATCTTCAGAGTGCTTCACTCTGAGAAGCACAAGGCCAAAGACACAAGCCTGAAGATAATTGAATGAGACTTCATCGAAACGTCGCCTAGATATTTCCAACTCTACGCGGGAGAAAACCCGAAGAACCAAAGATCCATATATATATATATTTATTATTTAAATATATATTTATTATTTAAAATTATCAGCTTAAAAACCTTACATACATGTAAAGAAAAGACAACGAAACAAATAGCTTTCTGTCGGTATGGTCTCTGGTGATGAGCCGAAAGACAGAAAAGAAAGCAGTATGCTTTCTCCCTTAATTGGGGCTTAACAGGGTGTTGTAATACAAAGTATATACTTATTCCCCTGCCTCTGCTGATAAGGATAGAGCCAGATGGTGTAGTGGCAATTACAACTGCCTCACATGTAATACTTCCCTGGTTCGAATCCCAGTAAGGGTATGGCTAGCTGAAGAGAGCTAACTAGCTCGAAATAGATCTATACTAGTCTCCCTTATTTATTATTTAAAATTATCAGCTTAAAAACCTTACACACATATAAAGAAAAGACAACGAAACAAATAGCTTTCTGTCGGTATGGTCTCTGGTGATGAGCCGAAAGATAGAAAAGAAAGCAGTATGCTTTCTCCCTTAATTGGGGCTTAACAGGGTGTTGTAATACAAAGTATATACTTATTCCCCTGCCTCTGCTGATAAGGATAGAGCTAGATGGTGTAGTGGCAATTACAACTGCCTCACATGTAATACTTCCCTGGTTCGAATCCCAGTAAGGGTATGGTTAGCTGAAGAGAGCTAACTAGCTCGAAATAGATCTATACTAGTCTCCCTTATTTATTATTTAAAATTATCAGCTTAAAAACCTTACACACATGTAAAGAAAAGACAACGAAACAAATAGCTTTCTGTCGGTATGGTCTCTGGTGATGAGCCGAAAGACAGAAAAGAAAGCAGTATGCTTTCTCCCTTAATTGGGGCTTAACAGGGTGTTGTAATACAAAGTATATACTTATTCCCCTGCCTCTGCTGATAAGGATAGAGCCAGATGGTGTAGTGGCAATTACAACTGCCTCACATGTAATACTTCCTTGGTTCGAATCCCAGTAAGGGTATGGCTAGCTGAAGAGAGCTAACTAGCTCGAAATAGATCTATACTAGTCTCCCTTATTTATTATTTAAAAAATTATCAGCTTAAAAACCTTACACACATGTAAACAAAAGGCAACGAAACAAATAGCTTTCTGTCGGTATGGTCTCTGGCGATGAGCCGAAAGACAGAAAAGAAAGCAGTATGCTTTCTCCCTTAATTGGGGCTTAACAGGGTGTTGTAATACAAAGTATATACTTATTCCCCTGCCTGAGCTGATAAGGAGAGAGCCAGTGGTGTAGTGGCAATTACAACTGCCTCACATGTAATACTTCCCTGGTTCGAATCCCAGTAAGGGTATGGCTAGCTGAAGAGAGCTAACTAGCTCGAAATAGATCTATACTAGTCTCCCTTATTTATTATTTAAAAAATTATCAGCTTAAAAACCTTACACACATGTAAACAAAAGGCAACGAAACAAATAGCTTTCTGTCGGTATGGTCTCTGGCGATGAGCCGAAAGACAGAAAAGAAAGCAGTATGCTTTCTCCCTTAATTGGGGCTTAACAGGGTGTTGTAATACAAAGTATATACTTATTCCCCTGCCTGAGCTGATAAGGAGAGAGCCAGTGGTGTAGTGGCAATTACAACTGCCTCACATGTAATACTTCCCTGGTTCGAATCCCAGTAAGGGTATGGCTAGCTGAAGAGAGCTAACTAGCTCGAAATAGATCTATACTAGTCTCCCTTATTTATTATTTAAAAAATTATCAGCTTAAAAACCTTACACACATGTAAACAAAAGGCAACGAAACAAATAGCTTTCTGTCGGTATGGTCTCTGGCGATGAGCCGAAAGACAGAAAAGAAAGCAGTATGCTTTCTCCCTTAATTGGGGCTTAACAGGGTGTTGTAATACAAAGTATATACTTATTCCCCTGCCTGAGCTGATAAGGAGAGAGCCAGTGGTGTAGTGGCAATTACAACTGCCTCACATGTAATACTTCCCTGGTTCGAATCCCAGTAAGGGTATGGCTAGCTGAAGAGAGCTAACTAGCTCGAAATAGATCTATACTAGTCTCCCTTATTTATTATTTAAAAAATTATCAGCTTAAAAACCTTACACACATGTAAACAAAAGGCAACGAAACAAATAGCTTTCTGTCGGTATGGTCTCTGGCGATGAGCCGAAAGACAGAAAAGAAAGCAGTATGCTTTCTCCCTTAATTGGGGCTTAACAGGGTGTTGTAATACAAAGTATATACTTATTCCCCTGCCTGAGCTGATAAGGAGAGAGCCAGTGGTGTAGTGGCAATTACAACTGCCTCACATGTAATACTTCCCTGGTTCGAATCCCAGTAAGGGTATGGCTAGCTGAAGAGAGCTAACTAGCTCGAAATAGATCTATACTAGTCTCCCTTATTTATTATTTAAAAAATTATCAGCTTAAAAACCTTACACACATGTAAACAAAAGGCAACGAAACAAATAGCTTTCTGTCGGTATGGTCTCTGGCGATGAGCCGAAAGACAGAAAAGAAAGCAGTATGCTTTCTCCCTTAATTGGGGCTTAACAGGGTGTTGTAATACAAAGTATATACTTATTCCCCTGCCTGAGCTGATAAGGAGAGAGCCAGTGGTGTAGTGGCAATTACAACTGCCTCACATGTAATACTTCCCTGGTTCGAATCCCAGTAAGGGTATGGCTAGCTGAAGAGAGCTAACTAGCTCGAAATAGATCTATACTAGTCTCCCTTATTTATTATTTAAAAAATTATCAGCTTAAAAACCTTACACACATGTAAACAAAAGGCAACGAAACAAATAGCTTTCTGTCGGTATGGTCTCTGGCGATGAGCCGAAAGACAGAAAAGAAAGCAGTATGCTTTCTCCCTTAATTGGGGCTTAACAGGGTGTTGTAATACAAAGTATATACTTATTCCCCTGCCTGAGCTGATAAGGAGAGAGCCAGTGGTGTAGTGGCAATTACAACTGCCTCACATGTAATACTTCCCTGGTTCGAATCCCAGTAAGGGTATGGCTAGCTGAAGAGAGCTAACTAGCTCGAAATAGATCTATACTAGTCTCCCTTATTTATTATTTAAAAAATTATCAGCTTAAAAACCTTACACACATGTAAACAAAAGGCAACGAAACAAATAGCTTTCTGTCGGTATGGTCTCTGGTGATGAGCCGAAAGACAGAAAAGAAAGCAGTATGCTTTCTCCCTTAATTGGGGCTTAACAGGGTGTTGTAATACAAAGTATATACTTATTCCCCTGCCTGAGCTGATAAGGAGAGAGCCAGTGGTGTAGAGGCAATTACAACTGCCTCACATGTAATACTTTCCTGGTTCGAATCCCAGTAAGGGTATGGCTAGCTGAAGAGAGCTAACTAGCTCGAAATAGATCTATACTAGTCTCCCTTATTTATTATTTAAAAATTATCAGCTTAAAAACCTTACATATATATATATATATATATATATATATATTGACAGTGGTGATCCCATATACAAAGGGCAAAGATACAAGCAAATTGAAGAAGCCCCTATGGGATCACTACTGTCACCCATTATTGCTAACCTATTCATGGAAGAATTCAAATCCAGAGCCCTGACAAATGCCACCAACAAACCTAAACTATGGTTAAGATACATTGATGACACATTTGTTATTTGGCCCCATGGAAAAGAAAACCTAAACAATTTCCTAACACACCTAAACAGCACACACCCCATAATCAAATTCACCATGGAAATGGGAAAAAACAAACAACTACCATTCCTAGATGTACTAATCTACAAAAAACAGATGGCACACTAGGACACACCATATATCAGGAGAAAACACACACCAACCGCTACCTCAACGCCCAATCCCACCACCACCCAGCACAGATAAATTCCGTGGTCAAAACACTAATTGCCAGAACCAAACGCCTGGCAGACAAGGCACATATAAAGACTGAACTATGCACCCTGATTAAAGTACTGACAGCCAACGGCTTCCACAAAAGCAAAATCACAGGCCTGATCCACAAAAACACACTGAGACATAATAGAGACCTAGAAGATGAACAGACCTATGGAACAGCTGTCCTGCCCTACATAAGAGGTACTACAGGCAAAATCAGTAAGATACTATACAGGCATCACATCAAGACTGCCTTCAAAACAAACAGAAAAATAGCAGCCATCCTAAAAAAACCCAAAGATAAAATTGATCTGGAAAACTAAGGGATATATGAAGTCCCCTGCGCATCATGCCCTGCCACATACATCAGACAGACCAGTAGAAGAATAAGTACCCGCCTGGATGAACACAAAAATGCAGTAAAAAAGCTGGAACACACTTCCTCACTAATCCAACACATGAAAGCCACAGGTCATAGCATTGACTTCAATGGCACCAAAACCCTAGCCACTATAGAAAATGCCAGCTACAGAATTATCAGAGAAGCCATAGAGATTGAAAAAAGACCTGAAAGCATGAATAGAAGAGATGACTCCACCAGACTGTCAATTATCTGGAAGCCTGCACTCACAAACAAAAAATCTCCACACCACAAGCCAAGCAAACACCTGGGCACAAACAGACCCCCCCCCCCCAATACCTCCAGCCCAAACACACCCCAACTAGCCAGATGAAACCTAGCTTCCTAATAAATGATAGCCGGCCATTCACCTGAAGCCAAGCCACACTAAAAGCCCCCAATACATGAAATACAATGTTGCCAGCCAAGACAAAAAAACACTACAAAACAGACAGAAGATATTAGAAACACCAATTAAGCAGAACACAGCAAACTCCAAGACCAATAAACACAGACCAAGACTCCCAACCAATCAGGATGAAGAAAAAAACCATTCTAACACAGCATGAGGCTAGCACCAAATTTAAAACAGAAACAGCTGTGAAAGCCTGACACACAGACGAACCCAGTACACAAGCCTGATGATAGCAGATGAGATTCTGCCGAAACGTTGCTACAGCTTTAAAAGCACAACTATAATGATGTGGGAAAATACCCGAACAAAGCTGAATACCATATATATACCGTATATGCAGGTCTTGGCGTGTTCGGGTCTTTTCCCGTGTAAGATTGAGAGTATCTTGGCGATGTTTCGATGAGGTCCCATTCGCCATCTTCAGGCTGGTGCTTTCGGCTTCGTGCTTGTGCAAGCAAAGCTTTGATATATATATATTGCCAAGGGTCTTGTAGGTTTTACATTCAAATATTAGTCTCCTAATTTATAACAAAAATAAATGAAAAATAAAATTACCATACATTAAGGTAGAGAAACAAGGAAGCGTTGCTCTTTTTAATTGCGTTGCTCAAGTTATAATTTGAATTTTTACTGGAGAAGCATATAGTTGCTTATTGTTAACTTGGGTTAAATTAAGCTTCAGTTTGATGGTATGAAATGGATTCATTTAGATCTCTGTATCAAACTAGAAATTCTCTGGACCGTCTGATTTCCAAATCATGCCTTAAGATTCAGAGACATTCCAAAGACGTCAGAACTGATTTCTTAAAGCAAGCCTGTAGCAGTTAATGTTTCATTGTTTTAATTTTTAGTCATAATTAATTCATATTATATTGAGCTACATATGCACACAATTATACATGTATTTACAACTTTTTGTAATCAGTTTATGAGAGAGAGAAAGAGAGAGCTACAAGTCAAGCCTTGACATATACATATTTTCAGAAATGTTTTAAGATGTTAGGCTTAGACTCTAAAACCTAATCTTTCTATCAAAGGAAAATCATGATCCCCATCCCATATCACAAACTATTTTTTTACTTATACAGCACTAAAGAGCAAGAGCTATCATTGGTGAAGCAAAAAACATAGAATCCCATTTCAGCAAGAAAAAAAGTTGGTTTGCATCCTTGATTGTATATGGAATATTTTTGTTTTCCCTTCAGAACCAGCTGATTCACAATCAAATTCCAAAGAGGAAATTCTAGAGAAAAAGAAATTTCCATGATGCACATAATTTAGGTTACTTTTTAAAAAATGAAAGTTAAAGCTTCATTAGCTATTTTTCTTTAAAATTCATAAATATTTCTGTCTCACTCAAGACAGACGGAATTTTACTTTCCATGAAGGTTCCACAATGATTCTGTTATTAAAAAGAGAGAGAAAGATTTATCACCAAGCCAGAGTTATTCAGGCATGTAGTCGTTTTCCCCAATCTATTGAGTCAGTGCATCTAAATGGCCTTTCATTCTATCTGTAGTTCAGATTAAATTGTTTATTAGAATTTTTGTGTATTATTAAAAAAGAAAGGATATTGTAGAGCTTTTATTTTAAAGATTACAGCAATAAAAAATTAGATGGTTCAAATTTATCAAGTGTATTGCACATGACAGGGCTATTTCTTTTTAAGAGATTCATTGGATTTTTGTACTCATCATAAATAAGCAAAATGTTTACAAGATGCTTTAGTTGCAAGAGAAGAGAAAATGTCTGTCTGTCTGTCTGTATTCGTGTATGTATGCATGAATGTATGTATGTATGTATGTATGTATGTATGCATGCATGCATCTATCAGCCAATTGCTTAATTCTAATGGAAGTTTTTAAACAGAATTTAAGCATCAGCTAACAAAACAGCACTGAAATCCTCTATATGAATGTTTGCAAATTTTATTTTTTTTGCTTTCAGTATTTGTCCAGATAAAAGTTAAGGGTAAACATGTTGACTGAGATTCAGATATAGCAAAATCTTTTCAGAATGCAATTCTACTGAAGCTGTGGGAAGGCTCACCTGTGAATTCCAAAGAAATTGCTAGTTAAATTATGTTTTGTGAATTTATTAGAATAAATATGGTCATTTCAAAGTACTCATATCAGTGGTGGCATTCAATTTTTTTTACTACTGGTTCTGTGGGCATGGCTTGGTGGACATGGCAGGGAAGGATACTGTAAAATCTTTGCTGGTTCTCCAAATTACTCAAAATTTCTGCTACTGGTTCTCCAGAACTGGTCAGAACCTGCTGGATACCACGTCTGACCCATATGGTTTAATATATTCCATGTCCTGCACACTGTCCAATGAATAGGGAGTTCTGACCTTTCATTATGGACTATTGGTTCCTGTATTTGAGGAATGGCATTGTTCTTGAGTCTTTTCTTTGGAAAGCTAAGCACTTCCAATTGCTTCTTGCCCTTCATAGGGGTTAGTTTCTAGTTCTCTGATCATTTCTGTTGCCCTTTATAAACTTGTGCTGGATGTTCTGGCTCCTTCTTAAAATATGGTGTTTGCAATTCTCTGATCAAAATAAAATAAAGGGAAATCATTATGTCCTCTAATTAGAAACCAAGCAAGACGTTGCTCTTCTCTTTAAAAGGAGTGCTCATCAGAGTAGCACTGAAGACCAACCCCTCCTAATCTTATGCCTTCTTATCTCTCCTGCAGGAGCTCCTTTAACTACAACAGCAGCCCAAAGCAATTACATCCAATAGTGCCAGCAGATAGTATTTAAAATAGAGCAGGGCAAGAATGCTTTAGAAAGATAAAGCCTAAAGGCCCAAGTTCAATCTGTAGTTAAAAGAGTGGGCTTCTGCTAACATCAGGATAGCCTCAGTCAGCGAGAGACATTAAAGACCATACAATAATAAATTAAATAGATCAAAGTATGACTCCATGACAACTGCCTATGTATGAAAATGCATTGTATTTCAGGAACATGTTAATATCCACAATGGGCTTTGAAAAAGAAATGTAACAGTCCATGTGTATTTGCTAAAATCTCTATTGAACAAAGACAATTTTCTGTAAACAGGTAGTACTTGAATGACAACCACAATTGAGCTCAAAATTTCCATTGCTAAGCAAGACAGGTATTAAGTGAGTTTTGCCCCATTTTATGATATTTCTTGCCACAGTTGTCAAGTGTTAAGTGAATCACTGCATTTGTTAAGTAAGTAACATGGTGGTTAAGTGAATCTGGCTTCCCCATTGACTTTGCTTGTCAGTAAGTCTCAAAAAGTAATCACGTGACCCAGTGGTGGGATTCAAATTTTTTTACTACCAGTTCTGTGGGTGTGACTTGGTGGGTGTGGCAGGGGAAGGATACTGTAAAATCTCCAGTCAGAGGTGGTATTTACCGGTTCTCTGAACTACTCAAAATTTCCACTACCCGTTCTCCAGAACTGGTCAGAACCTTGACTATGTATCAGAAAAGACCTTGACTATGTATCAGAATGGTCCTACATATTTGGAAAAAAAATCAGAAAATAAAATACAGGCTGAATAGTCAGGACCTTGTTGATGATCCAAACTCTGTCAAGGATCTTGGAGTACTCGTCTCTAATGATCTAAGTGCTAGAGCCCACTGTAACTATAAAGCCAAAAAGGCATTAAGAGTTGTTAACCTAATCTTACGTAGCTTTTTCTCTGGTAATATTACACTAATAACTAGAGCATACAAAACATTTGCTAGACCCATACTCGAATACAGCTCATCAGTTTGGAACCCACATTACATATCTGATATTAACACAGTTGAGAAAGTCCAGAAATATTTCACAAGAAGAGTTCTCCACTCCTCTACTCGTTGCAGAATACCTTATGCCACTAGACTCAAAATTCTAGACCTAGAAAATCTAGAACTATGCCGCCTTCGGTCCGATCTAAGTATAGTATATAAAATCATATATTGCAATGTCCTACCTGTCAATGAATACTTCAGCTTCAACCATAACAACACAAGAGCAAACAATAGATACAACTCAAGGTTAATTGCACCAAACTTGGTTGCAGGAAATACGACTTCAGCAACAGAGTGGTCAATGTTTGGAATACTCTACCTGACTATGTGGTTTCTCCCCCAAACCCCACAAACTTTAACCTTAGACTGTCTACTATTGACCTCACCCCTTTCCTAAGAGGTCTGGAGGGGGCGTGCATAAGCGCACCAATGTGCCTACTATCCCTGTCCCATTGTTTCTTTTATTTTTTATTTTTCTTATATGTATCCATGTATTCATAACTATGTTTTTACTTATACCTATTATCTTGTAAGCAATTGACAAATTGACAAATAAATAAATAAAATTCAAGGTCTATTAATGTCTAACTAGAAATAGTGGCACAGAAGCAGGCTGGCTTTTCACAACAGCTTTTTTTTTTTTTAAATATTCTTTAAACAATAGTGGGATAATTTTTCTGTAAGCTGGCTGGCCATTACCAATTAGAGTGGACAGTTACTCATTCATTTGGGTCTGAGATCAAGAATGAAAAGGATTATTTAAGTTTTTAGTGTTACCTATTTGTCAGATCTGTGTATCTGTCATTTCTTTAATGGCAGAAGAAAAGTGGGGGAGACTGATAAAGAAATCCTTCTTGATGTAACCTGAATATATTTAATCTTATATTGAATTTGTATAACCTACACATGATACAATGGAGAGATGAAACCCAGCTGACCTATCACCTAGAACCTATCACCTCTGAGAGAGACAGCCAGGAGATGAAGAGACCATAAAAATTCCACAGTGAGATGTGTCCTGGGAAACTCTGAAAAGTCTGTTCTAAAAAGGGGGTGGGGGCAATTAACATGTTGGCTCTTTGTTTTATTAAATACACATCAGGATAAGGGGAGGGGTTTTAAACTCCCTTTTAAGCTCCCTATATGCCTGAGAGACCTTAGATGTTGCTTTTGATCCCTACATGAATTGTCTCATCTCAATAAAGGATTCCTTTTGATACATTTTCAAAAGTTCATTCTAGTTGATTGAATGGGAAAAGTTCTGTAGACTGACACTACGTCTGGAACAATTAAATGGTAAGTTTTAAGAACACTTCGATCATTCTGAGTTTTGTTCCATTAAAACAAATAGTTAAATAGCTCTGGCAGAATAAAAATTGAGCTGTTTCTAAACTTAAAACAAAATGCATCTTGTTTCATGGGCACAAATCAGTGGTGGGATTTAAATATTATTACCATTGGTTCGGTGAGCATGGCTTGGTAGGTGCGCTTTGCACGCGTGCGCATACTTTGCATGCACATGCGTGCCAAATGCACACTTTGCATAGGTGCAGAGGGATTTGTGCAGGCGCAGAGGCATTCTAACTGCCTCCTGCAAGCCTGCATGATCCCGGTCACTTCAGCAGCTGCCGTGCAGGACTATTTTGCGCAAAGCAGCTGTGCTTCAAATTCAGCAGTTAAAAGTGAGTATGGGAGCCCCGGTGGGTGGGTGGGCCCAAGAGCAGAGCAGCAGAGAGAGAACCAGTTTGGTCTCCGCTGCTCATCGCTCCTACTGGCTCGGCAGAACCGGGCTGAACAGTCGAATGCCACCACTGGCACAAATTATCCATGAAGAGATAAAAGACTATTGCTAGACATGCTAACACTGCAGTAGTTTAAAAAAACAGACATTTATTTATTTATTTATTTATTTTATCATATTTTTATACCGCTCCCTCTCCCAAAAAAGGGACTCGGGGCGGTGTACAGCCTACTAAAAACATATAAATACATTATAAATACAATTAAAAATATATTAAACGCGATTTTCCGGCTGTATCCCATCAGAACCAAATACAACAATATAAAATCAGGGATCATAGATAAAAATTAAAAGTTAATTACTAAAACCCAATTTAAAACCAGAACCCATTCATTCAGCCAGGCCAGCCTGCCTAAAAAGTAGGGTTTTAACTGCGCGCCGGAAGGTCAAGATATCCGTCATAGCTCATATCTCCGGGGGGAGATCATTCCATAGGGAGGGAGCTCCCACAGAGAAAGCCCGAACTCTTGGGGCCGTCAGCCGACAACAGCTGGGCGGCGATACCCCAAGGAGGGCAACCCTGTGGGAGCGTACTGGGCAGCGGGAGGTTGATGATGGCAGCAGGCGGTCCCGTAAGTACCCAGGTCCCGAGCCATGGAGCACTTTAAATACCATCAGTACCACCTTGAATCGAATCCGGAAGGCCACAGGAAGCCAGTGCAGCCTGCGGAGAAGCAGTGTAACGTGGGAGCTCCGAGGAGCGCCCACAATCACCCGCGCGGCTGCATTCTGGACTAACTGCAACCTCCGGAGACTCTTCAAGGGGAGCCCCATGTAGAGAGCATTGCAATAATCCAGGCGGGAGATAACGAGGGCGGAAGTGACTGTGCGAAGTGTGCCCAGATCCAGAAAGGGCCGCAACTGGTAAATCAGACGAATCTGATAAAAAGCCCCCCTGGCGACAGCTGCAATATGTTCTTCTAAAGACAGCCGTACGTCCAGGAGGACACCCAAGTTGCGCGCCCTTTCTACGGGGGTCAAGACCTCTCCCCCCACGGCCAGCGAAGGAACCAGCTGGCTGTATCTGGGCGCAGGAAACCACAGCCACTCGGTTTTGGTCGGGTTGAGACGAAGCCTGTTACGACCCATCCAACTCCGCACGGCCTCCAGGCAACGGGACATCACTTCGACGGCTTCATTGGGGTGGCCCGGGGTGGAGATGTACAGCTGAGTATCATCAGCGTAGTGATGGAACTCCACCCCGAAGCCACGGATGACCTCACCCAGCGGCTTTACATAAATGTTGAACAGCAGGGGCGAGAGCACCGACCCCTGAGGAACCCCACATCATAGGGGCCTCGGGGCCGATCTCTGCCCCCCCGTCAACACAAATTGCGAGCGGTCGGAGAGGAAGAAGGTGAACCACCGCAACACGGTGCCCCCCACCCCCAACCCCTCCAACCGCCGCAATAGGATACTGTGGTCGACAGTATCAAAAGCCGCTGAGAGATCTAACAGGACCAGGACAGAGGAACAACCCCTGTCCCGGGCCCTCCAGAGGTCATCTACCAACGCGACCAACGCCGTCTCCGTGCTGTGCCCGGGCCTGAAGCCCGATTGGAGGGGGTTGAGATAACTCGCTTCATCCAGGTACTGCGGGAACTGACGTGCCACCACACTCTCAACAACCTTCGCAACAAAGCGAAGGTTGGAGACAGGACGATAGTTAGATAATAATGCTGGGTCCAGGGACGGTTTCTTGAGGAGGGGCCGCACCACCGCCTCTTTCAAGGTGGCGGGTAATAGCCCCTCTCTCAAGGAAGCGTTTATAATACCCTGGAACCAGCCTCGTGTCACCTCCCGAGTGGCCAAGACCAGCCAGGAGGGGCACGGGTCCAGCAAACAGGTGGTGGCATTCAGTCCCCCCAGTATCCTGTCCACGTCCTCCACAGTAACAGGATCGAACTCAACCCAGTTGACATAAGGTAGCTGGGGCAAAACGGAGATATGTGCTCTTTCTAGGCCTGCCAAAGCAGATGAGTTTTATGAAGCATGCCTATGCAGGCACAATTATATATGCAGTGATTTGAGAATACAGGTCGTCCTCGATGTATAACAATTTGTTTAATGACCATTTGAAGTTGTAACAGCACTGAAAAACTTTGATATGTTAGTTGAAATATTCTGGGGTCACGTCAGAGATGGTATTCAGCAGGTTTTTTAATTTTTATTTTATTTATTTATTTTTGTCAATTGCTTACAAGATAATAGGTATAAGTAAAAACATAGTTATGAATACATGGATACATATAAGAAAAATAAAAGAAATAGGACAGGGACGGTAGGCACATTGGTGTGCTTATGCACGCCCCCTATAGACCTCTTAGGAAAGGGGTGAGGTCAAATAGTAGACAGTCTTAAGATTAAAAATTTTGGGGTTTGGGGAAGAATTCACACTTCAAAAGGAGAGGTGCTCTTTCTAGCGCTTATCCCTACCCTCTCATTTCTCAGATAGAGATATATATAGAAATTGGGGACCAAGGCTGAAACTAGCAATGGGTTTTATTCCATCTCTCCAATGGCCTCAGAATTCACTGCAGAATCTTCAGGGGTTGAGGGGAAGTTGGGGTTTAATTGAGAGAAAGTGAGTTCAGGAAAAGTTACTTTTGAAAAAGATACATAAAATCCTTTAGTAGAAATATTTTGTAAAATAATTTATGAGTATGTTTGCTATGTATTTTCTGGTATTTCTTCCATATAATTGTATCTTTCATGCAACTTGGAACCTTTTTACAGCAGATTCGACTCTAAATTAGGGACAGATCAGCATAATTTCTTTGAATTTTTTTTATGAGAAATCTTTTTATGTCATGTCCTGTGGTTTGAACAGCCCCATATTTTTATTTCCTTTACAACTGAATATCTGTATTTAACTACATTAATCTAAAATGGGATTTTTACATTCTCCTTTATGCTTTTTTAATAGTTTGAGTTTATAATCCTGTTATGAGATTTTTCTGTATCCCATGGAGGAGGGAGAAGAAAATCTAATTCTGTTAATCAAATGTCTCAGTGCTGTAGGTCCAAGGAGTGGCAATATAGAATTTAGTTCATTTCCCCCTCATTTTTCTTCACTTGCAACAAATTAATTTGCTTATTTATCTCACAAGTTGGGAGGAGGATGTCTGGTCAGATCAATGGTGTATTAACCATTAAGAAGACTAAGCACGTGCTTAGGGCACCAGCCCAAAGGGGGCACTACAAACATTTTTATGTAGCCTAAGCTTGGTTTCATTTGTACAGTATGTACAAAGGAGGGGAGGCACCAAGATTTGTCAGTGCTTAGGGCATCAGTGAGCCTTAATCCGCCACTGGGTCAAATGCTTTCATATGATGAGACCAGTAAGTATTGATACACCAAAGAAGAAGATGTAGTTAGGGATTGTTCATTCAGAGGACTTTTTGAGGGAGGAAGTTTAAGATATTCAGGTTATAGGTTAGCTATGGCACTACAGAAATCCTATAGGAAATAAAGGGAGCACAGTTCAGCTTTCATTCAAAGAAAAAAATTAGATTAGATTAGATTCAGTAGAGAATTGTTCCTTACTTAAGTTGTGAAGCCTTTTTAATTATCTAAACTTGGTTAGGTTGAGCACACAAATTAATAGGATTAAAATGGTAGTTTTAAATTAAAACATTTCTTTCCATTTGAACGGAACAGAATAATAAATTTGGAAGGGATCTTGGAGGTCTTCTAGTCTAACCCCTCTGCTCAAGCAGGAAACTCTATATTATTTAGACAAATGGTTGTCCAATCTCTTAAAAACCCCGTGTTGGAACATCCACAACTTATGGAGGCAAGTCATTCCACAGATTAATTGTTCTAATTAATCTCTCTTAGTTAGAAACTACATAAAAAAGGCAGATTGGCACAGGTTATATTGCTTACCTATGAGATTTTGTTTAAAAATTAAAATGATTAAAGATCACCCCTTGACCAATATTTATGGAGGTTTTGCAATCTTATCAAATTCAAGTAACTTACTTGGCATGTTTTCATATGGAGTCTTTTGATTTTAAAAAATGGTTTGTAGTTTGTCTAGCCTTTGGGCATGAACATTTTATGGAACCTTGTCAGAGTGTTTTTAAACTAGTATGCAGAAACCAAATCTCTCCTATTAGATCCTTCACTATAGAAAGAGGCTCTATCAGCTCTGTCTTTAAAATGAAGATGTAATGCACTCATGATGTTATCTAGTTGGGTAGTGAAATGTCTGTAAGAAAACAACAAAGTTCAGAGAGCAGCAGAGATCCCAAGCAAGCATATTGGTATGGATTAAGATTGTTTATAAAATACTTCCAGGATCTTTGCTTCAGTTTAGGCAATGTTGTCTACCCCAATTTTGTCTCTTGTCTGCTTTTATACCATTATCCACATAGGTGTCAACATCTTCTGCATCAAAACCAAAGAACCATCTTTCTTATACACATAAGGAAGAATAGCACTAGTACCAGGGGCTTTACATTGTAAGAAAAAATGTTTAAACATATTATGGAAATTCTACTGAATCTGCATATATTGTACTTCTTTTTCCCAAACCTCTGCTATCATTAGTGAAGGTACAATCACTTCTTTTATCATCTTTTCCAAGCAAAATCTATTTTATTAGCGTGGCTTCAGAGAAGCTTATCCTGGGAATAAGAAATGCATATCCAGGATGCACTGGGAGTAAAGAAAGAAGAACAGAATTATGATTCTTTAATTGGTCATCTATAATTGATTCAGCCCAACCAGTAGGGGCTCTATCCATTGCATTGGCTTCAGGGAACTACTCTAAAGAGAGTTCTCCTGAGCATGTTATTTCTAGGCTCACTAAAAACACTGAAAAGGAGTTTTACAAAATGCCAGAGAAGGATATCCTTCCTCATCACAGTTACTGTTAAGCCATCTAAATAGTTTGTGGAGGGAGAGCAGAACAATGGAAGCAGTATCACAGTGCAAACCCTGCCCTTTGGCTACATAACAGATAACAGATAATCAGAGTTGGAAGGGACCTTGTAGGTCATCTAGTCCAACCCCCCGCCCAAGTGGAAGATCCTACACTATTTCTAACAAATGGCAGTCCAATCTCTTCTTGAAAGTCTCAAGTGATGGCACTCCCACAACTTCTGAAGGCAAGCTGTTCCATTGGTTGATTGTTCTCACTGTCAGAAAATTTCTCCTTATTTCCAGGTTAAATCTCTCCTTGTTCAGTTTCCATCCATTATTCCTTGTCTGGGCTACAGGTGCTTTAGAAAATAGCTTGACCCCTTCCTCTCTGTGGCAGCCCCTCAAATATTGGAAGACTGCTATCATGTCACCCCTGGTCCTTCTCTTTACTAGACTAGCCAAGCCCAGTTCCTGCAACCGTTTGTTGTGTGTTTTAGCCTCCAGTCCCCTAATCATCCTGGTTGCTCTTCTCTGTACTTTTTCTAGAGTCTCAACATCTTTTTTATAATGTGGTGAACAAAACTGGATGCAATACTCTAGGTGTGGTATTACTAAGGCTTTATAGAGTGGTATTAGTCCTTCCCTTGATCTTGATTGTATCCCTCTGTTAATACAATTTAGGATTGCATTAGCTTTTTTGGCAGCTACTGCACACTGCTGGCTCATATTTAGCTGGTTGTCCAAGATCCCTCTCACAGTTACTGCTATTGAGCCTGGTTTCACCCAGTCTATATGTGCACTTTTGGTTTTTCTTGCCTAAGTGTAGGACTTTTCATTTTGTTAGATAAGGCCAATGTTCTAGTCTGTCAAGATCCATCTGGATCTTGAGCCTATCTTCTTGGGTGTTAGCTATTCCTGCCAGTTTAGTATCATCTGCAAATTTGGTAATTCCCCTTCTATCCCTCATCTAAATCGTTAATGAAGATATTGAAGAGTACTGGGCCTAAGACAAAACCTTGTGGCACCCCTGCACTTATGTGTAACCTGCACTTATATATCCAATGATGTTTTTGTCACTGACAAAAGTACAGCAACTTGTTTTTCCTTCTAGATTCTATTTTCATTGTCTTCAGTTATTGCATTTGGTTTTCATAAATTATTTCTATTTATATCAGATAGAAGGCAAATAAAAGGTGAATTCTGGTTTAATACACACTCTAGGCAAGGCAACTGGTGTTATTTGGGGAATAGTTCATTCTGCAGAGGTAAGATACTCATTTCAAAGTATTCATTCAAAATATTTTCCCTCCCATTTGGCTAATGTAGAAAGGAGGAGATTGAAGGAAAAGCATGATTTTGGTAAAAGTGCCATAGGAAGCATAGAACTGATAATGAATGAGCTGTAAAGAGGCAAAGCATATTAGCAGTGGCAGGGTTTCTTAAAAATGGAAATATAACATGAGGTTTCCACCTAAAATACAATAGTATTTAAGTGAAGTGACCCTGAAAATAATGATGATGTCAATAATTTTCTTGGTTTTTAAAGAAAGTATTACAAGTTAAAACAAATGGCAGTGTCACATATTTCAATTTATTTATATATGTATTATTTATATAAATAAAATAGAAAATATAAATATGCATTTATACTTATCATATATTTATATTTAAAGAAATGTAGGAAGAAATCTTATACTGCTATGGATTCTTGAATGCCATTAAGAAAACCTGTTTTATTTGGATTTGTAGTAAGATCAGCTTTGTCTAAAAACATTCACTACTATTACTGCTAAACTGTCTTGAACTCTTTACAGTTTGGCTAAGACTGGAGGGCAAGTACATAAGCCACACAATTGACTTCAAAATTCAATGATTATGTAATAATGATTAATTAGCTGAAACTATATGTAACTATGTATAGTTAGAATCAGGTTATCTGTAATTTGTATATTTCATTTTGAAATTTCTTAGATTTTTCTGCCAAGAAGGATTGTCCAAATCTACTAGAAGTACTAAAATCCAAGAAAGTCACTATATGTGGTCTTCTTCATAAAGTCTAGTTCTTCTGCTTATCATGTATTCATTTTTCAAGAAATTGGAGGATCAGATAAAGTTCCCTAATTCTTATTTGTTTCTTCTGAACTAACAGAGAAGGAAACATGTGAAAAGCAGCCAATTGGTAGTGAGTTCCCCATAAAAATGTAGATCACAGCAGAGGTATTTGACTATACCAGCTCTTGATATATTCCGTATTTTACCAGTTTAAAAAAGTTGGTTGATGTGATTGAATAGGATCTGAAAGGTGTTTCAGACAAGCTAAAGATTTGGTGACTGACCCTGTTCAGCACAACTTGTAAAACCAAACCAAAACACTTTTATAATTTTTCAGGCAATTGAGCCTCTGGTTACTAAGTTCAGGTTTAGTTTATTTTCTAAATCTAGTTGTGCATTTGTACAAAATATAATTTAAGGACCTCTCTTCATATGTGTCATTGTTCCTATACGAATATAATATGCATGCTTTTACACATGGATCATTTATTATATTTTGCAACACAACGCACTATAATCTTTCATCATCTCATACACAATATACTTCTGAAGTTTGTTCTTTCTAGTGCT
The DNA here is from genome assembly GCA_023653725.1 of Bungarus multicinctus. NCBI lineage: Eukaryota > Metazoa > Chordata > Lepidosauria > Squamata > Elapidae > Bungarus > Bungarus multicinctus. The sequence goes on from CM042836.1 coordinate 165,219,183, forward strand.
TTCAGTAATTGTAAAAATATTATTTTTACAGGTGCAAAATGAGTTTAACAAGATAGATACATTGCCTGGGTGTTATACTGCCTTGGAATGTTGAATCGTTGGATTCCAACAATTAGATTCCAATCCAATTTGGATTGGACATTCGATTCCAAGGTCCCTCATAGATCCCTCTAGCTGTATGATTGTATGTAATGCTATTATAAACAGGCACAGAGAAATCAGCTTAACTCAAGAGAATCTGTTTATTTTCCTTTATTTTTGCAGGAGAGAATTTCATATATAGGTTACAGAACAGACTGTTGTTCCTTGAATTGCCAGCTCATTTCAGGATAAGAAACCTTTTCATCGCTTATTAAATTTCTTGAGGTTGTTTCGGTTCTACAAGAGACAATGAATCAACAAGGAGGCTAACAACACATAACAATGGAACTAATGTTGACACCAGAAAAATTGGCATAAATTAATTAATTGGTGAATAGATTATTTTACAATCCACTTGTAGTCCCACTCTGTTCTGCCACTTGTGCTATGATATCATTTCAAGGCCCAACAAATGCAGCTGATGCCCATAGAGCCTTTATTGTGCATTGTAATTACAGAAAAATTACATTTGTGAGAATGAAGAGGCTTTTTCCTATGCTTTTTGAAGCCCCCAAATCTTCTAACTCTAAATATTTTATGTTGCCTTATATCCAAATGCTTTCCAGATGGTTTACAAAGGAAGCAATGAATGAAAAAGACAGCAACTATTTATTAAAACAAAATGAAAGGTGTGAACAATTATCAAAAATGTTACAAAATGTAACTGGCAAAGATGCTATTTCAAGCAGGGCAACGACTGCTATCATATTTACTTAGTTACAGAGACTTCCACTTGATTATCAGAACCACTGTGCAAATTTCACGGGTTAAAGGAATGGCAGGAAATACAATGCTCTCCAGACATTTTGTTTTAAAAGTCTTAATCATCTCTAGAATTATTGGATTTAAGGGAGTTGTAATTCATGTCATCTATGGACCAGACACCAGCGATCATAGAATTACAGAATAGTAGGGCTGGAAGGGACCTCGATGGTCTTTTAGTTCAACCTCCTACCCAAGGCAGGAAACTTCATTGCATTCTGGACAATTGGTTGTCCAATGTTTTCCTGAAAACCTTCAGTGATAGAGCCTCCCAACCCTGGATAGCAAGCTGTTCCTGGATAGGAAGCTGTTCCATTAGTTACTTATTCTCACAGTCAGGACATTTCTCCTTAGTTCCAGAATCTCTCTTTAACTGGTTTCTACTCATTTTTTTTGTCCTGTCCTCTGGTGCTTTAGACAATAAAAGCTGAATCAGAGTTATCGATAACTGCCTATAGTCGTCACCTGTATCTATGCTGCAAAAGGGTTGAAGGGTAGTGTAGATTGTGAGTGAGCTGAAGTCCACGCCTCTCCCAAATCCCGATTTCATGTTGTGCAAATGATGCGTGACCTGCTTGCTGATTGGTTGATCCAACTTCCTATTCTGTCCTTTGCCTTTTGAGTGCCCCTTAGCCAGAACATTACATTTGCAGAAATATAAATGGAACACCTATGCAGCTGTCCCTGAATGATAGATACATATATTCCCCGGTGTGTACTTCTTCACCCTTAGGACAATCTCCTCTTCTCAGATACAAAATGTATAGGCTATCACAGAAATAGGCTTCCCTAGTTAAATGTATTAATCACAAAACATCTCTTTACCTAATCTCCCCCAGGATGTTCTCTAGCATTATAGCTTATCTTTGCTTTGGGGAAATGTAGGTAGACATTCTTGTAAACAAAGTACTAGACTGCCCTGATTCCAGAGGCTTCCTTGTATTTCAAAAACAGATAAAATATTTCTAATCTTCTTTCTAAATAGTCAAGAAGCAGCAGGGAACCCTGTTATCCATAAGTTGCCAAAGCAAAAAGGGAAATCTGGATATCAGCAGAATCAGGGTAACTAGTTCTGGGTTGAAGTAGTCAGCCATAGAATACAAGGTAATGTTCCAGCACCTGGTGAAAAAAACACAAAGTGAAAACGTTTGCAGTGCTGGAAGCAGGATAGGAAGAATAGTGATGATTTTGAACTCCTGAGAATGCCATAGATAGCCAAGAAAGCAAACAAATAAATTGTTGAACAATTCCACAAAAAATTCTCATCTGAAGCAATCTCAAATTATTCTATCATTGATACATTACGTGAAGACCTAGCTCTAGTCCTGGGAAAGGTAGAAGGAAGGAGAAGAGGGCAGCCATAATGTCTCAGTTATAGCAATAATGAATGCCCCATTGGAAGACCTGAAACTCCAGGTTTGGGACAGATTGTCATGAAGAAAATCTATCTATTTCATATGATCACTAAGAGTTGACAAGAACTTGCTGACACAAAATCAAGTTTTTTTAATAATAATTTCCATTAATATTTTATTCACATTTAAAAATACAAATTAAGAAATTAATACCAACCACAGAAAATATAAAAATAATAAAGTGTGAAGAAAAAAAGGGGAAAAAACAAACAAAACCCCCCCCAAAGAAATGACTTCCCCCTTCGTTAAGACAAAAGAACAAAAAAATAATTTATCGTCTATTAAAAATTTCTTTTTCACACTTCTCATCTCTTATCTATAAGCAAATTATAAATCATTTAGTGCTAATCAGTAAAAATCCATTAAGAATTACTAGAAATAATGTATATATTTTAAACTTATTAATGAAATAAACATACTTTGTATCTTCCATTTTCTTTAAAGAATTCTTATCTTTAAATCCCTTCAGGAAGTGTCCCACAGTTTGATTTCTTATCATTTTCTTTGTCTTTATAATTTTGCCCAATTATTCTTAAGGCTTTTAATTCTCTGAATGAAATTACTCAAAATATGCTGTTATTTTCTTGTAGGGAAGGTGATCTAGATTCAGAGCATTTATCATTTTTAGATGGCCAATGAGAATTTGCAAGTTAGACTTAATTCCTCATTCAGGCATGCTAATTTTCTGCATGAGAAGGATGCTATTGCAGCAGTAAGGAAAAGCATGTAGCTTCTTCCTCTGAAGTGATACAATCAAGGGAAAAGGTCAATCCAGTCCTTTTGGGGGGAGTTTAAACTCTATCAGAATTGATGCTATAAAGATGAAAATTTGTGGGATAGAGACAAAAAGAGAGTAAACAAGATTTTTACAGAAATAAAAATTGGTGCAGTGATTAGAATGCATTATTGGAGGCTAACTCTGCCTACAGCTCAGAGTTTGATCCTGACCAGCTCAAGGTTGACTCAACCTTTCATCCTTCCAGGGTTGGAAAATGAGGGCTCAGATTGTTGGGGGACATGCTGATTCTATAAGCAACTGTAAAGTGCTAAGAGAATGGTATATAAGTGCTATTGCTATTTTTAAAAGTCATGAAGATACAGAGGTAAATTAAGAAAAAGCGTGAAAGTAATACATATCTAAAATGAAAAAAAGAACAGGAAAATTAAATAAGTGACTTCCAATCTTCTTCATAGCATTTATAAACCCATTTCTCCCTCCCTAAAACTACACTACAAAGTTCCCTTCTATCCTATATTCAACCCTTTTTAATCATTAAATTCAGAAATCACGATTTCATTTTTCCCCATTTTCTGCAAAATTGATAAAGATTTCTAGTCTTTCCAGAAAGTACTTATTGTTTTATCCCTAACTGATCAGATCAGTTTTGTCATTCGTCATTTTCACAAACCAATCTTCCATTGTGGACATTTCAGTATTTCTCTATCATCTTAGCCAATTTCTCTGATGTCATAAAAAAAAGCCCAATATGTGTGTGTGTGTGTGTAATCTCTTAAATTATAATACAACTGAATTTCAATGCTTTTAATCACTTTCTCTCCCACTGACCTGGGAAGAGAATAAAAAATGTTGATTAACTTGGACTTGATGAATACATGGCATGGCATATTGTTTTACTGACAATTGTACAGATTTCCGGGATTAAATTAATTTATTTTTCAATTTTCCAAGTTAACCAAGAGCTCTAGGACTTCGTGGTTAGTTTAACACTAGTCAGGTGCAATCCTTTTCTTCAGTATTGTATCAGCCAAGATTATCATGGTGGAACGAGAATCTTTTCTAGGCTCGTTCTTGAAAGAAGATGGTAGTAAGGATGATTAGCATTTAAATGTATTCACTCTTTGAAGAAAGTAAGGCAATTTTGACTTTCCTTTTAAATCCAGTGAAACCAAATACAGTTTTTCCTTGAAGACCGAAGATGACGAACTTGCATGAGACATTATGACGTTATGTTCTATATAAACCAATGGTGCATGCTAGTTTCTTAACTATAGTTTTAAGAATAGAATAGAATAGAACAGAACAGAACATAGAGAATAGAGCTGGAAGGGACCTTGGAGGACTTCTAGTCCAACTCCCTATTTCAGATAAGTGGCTGTCTAGTCTTTTAAAAACCTCCAGTGATGGAGTACCCACAATTTCTGGAGGCAAACTCTTCCACTGGTTAATTGTCCTCACTGTTAGAAAGTTTCTCCTTAATTCCAGGTTGCTTCTCTCTTTGATTAGTTTCCAACCATTGTTTCTTGTCCTGCCTTCTGGTGCTTTGGAGAATAATTTGACACTCTCTTCTTCATGGCAGCCTCTCAAATACTGGAATATTGCTATCGTGTCACCCCTAATTATTCTTTTCTTTAGACTAGCAGACCCCAAACCTGCAGACATTCTTCATATGGTTTAGTCCCCAAGCCTTTAGTAGCTCTTCTCTGAACCTTTTCCAACATCTTTTTTTGTAGTATGGTGACCAAAACTGGTTGCAGTATTCCAGGTGTGGTCTTACCAGGTTTTGTAAAGCAGCACTAATACTTCACATGATCTTGATTCTATGCTTCTGTTTATACAATCCAGGATTGTGTTAACTTTTTGGCTGCTGCTGCAAACTGCTGGCTCATCCACTAGGATTCCAAGGTCCCTCTCACAGTTACTGTTTTTGAGCCAGGTCTCACCTAATCTGTACTTATACCTTTGATTTTTCCTGCCTAAATGTAAAGCTTTACTTTTCTCCACATTAAAATTCATTTTGTTGTATGGGACACATTGTTCAAGTTTGTCAATATCTTTTTGGATCTTGCATGTGTCTTCTGAGCTGTTGGCTATTCCTGCCAGTTTAGTGTCATCTGCAAATTTGATGAGTTCCCCTTCTATTCTCTCATATAAATCATTTATATAAATATTGAAGAGCACTGGGCCCAAAACGGAGCCTTGTGGTACCCCACTGCTTACTTCTCTCCATGTGCATGTAGTACCATTAAGGACTATTCATTGATTATGGTGTATCAGCCAGCTACAAATCCATTTGGTGGTGATGTTGTCTATTCCACATTTTTCTAGCTTACCAAGAAATAGACTGTGGTCTACTTTGTCAAATGCCTTACTGAAACCTAAGTATACTATGTCCACAGCATTTTGCTGGTCTACTAATTTAATGACTTTATCAAATAATGAAATAAGATTGGTTTGGCATGATCTGTTTTTAACAAACCCATGCTGGGTACTAGTTATAACTTTATTTGCTTCTAGTTGTTCGCAGATCTAGTATTATTATTGTTGTTGTTATTATTGTTATTACTATTATTCAAAAACAACGATGTATACAGCAAACGAGATGACTATGCTGGGTTTCATATCACAAATCACTAGTCGAATACTTCCCAAGCGTTTAGGACTGCGTGATATATTGGTGGATTATGCAAGCAGATCCCAGTAAGGTGGCCTTCTGCAGCTGACCAATGGTGATTTTGTCAGCGACAATTGTTTTTAAGTGCTTGCCTAGGTCTTTAGGAACAGCACCCAGTGTGCTGAGTACCACTGGAACCACCTGCACTGGTTTATACCAGAGTCTCTGCAGTATATTCTCAAGTCCTGATATCTGGTGATTTTTTCAAGTTGTTTCTTGTCGATTCTGCTGTCACCAGGTATGGCAATGTTGATGATCCACACTTTTTTCTTCTCCACAATTGTGATATCCAGGGTATTATGTTCCAAAACTTTGTCAGTCTGTATTCAGAAGTCCCACAGTAGTTTTGCATGCTCATTTTCAACCACTTTTTCAGGCTTATGATCCCACCAGTTCTTTGCTACAGGCAGATGGTACTTGTGACACAAGTTCCAGTGGACCATTTGAGCAACTGTATTGTGACCTTGTTTGTTGTCAGTCTGAGTGATTGTCTTACAGCAGTTCAGTATGTGATCGATGGTTTCATCCACTTCTTTGCAGAGTCTGCATTTGGGGTCATCAGCAGATTTTTTTATTCTGGCTTTGATTGCATTCGTTCTGATGGCTTGTTCTTGGGCTGCAAGAATCAGGCCTTCTGTTTCTTTTTTCAGTGTTTTGTTGGTCAGCAATAACCAGGTCTTTTCCTTATCTACTTTTCCTTGGATCTTTTCAAGGAACTGTCCATGCAGTGTTTTGTTACACCAGCTGTCAGCCCGAGTTTGCATCACTGTTTTCCTATATTGATCCTTGGTTTGCTGCACTTTGACCAGCTTCCTCTTGTTGATCTCCATCAAAGCTGGTTCAACACTGTCTTTCACATAATCTGCCAGAGCATGCCTCTCTTTTTTGACTGTCTGCTTCACTTGCAAAGTCCTCTGCTGCCTGCTTTTCTGGGCAAATATAGCCTTGTCAACATCACTACGTGGGTGTAGTGCATAGTGATGTTGTTGTTGTTGTTGTTGTTGTTGTTGTTGTTGTTGCTCTTCTTCTTCTTCTTCTTCTTCTTCTTCTTCTTCTTCTTCTTCTTCTTCTTCTTCTTCTTCTTCTTCTTCTTCTTCTTCTTCTTCTTCTTCTTCTTCTTCCTCCTCCTCCTCCTCCTCCTCCTCCTCCTCCTCCTCCTCCTCCTCCTCCCAGGATCTTCCTAGTTATTGATATTAGATTAACTGATCTGTAGTTTCCTGAGTCTTTTTTTCCCTTCTTGAAGATGGAAACCTGAAGACAAGAAGAACAGAAGACAAACTTCACACTCCTCTTGGTTGCCATAATTAGACCATTTTCGCCACCACTGATGTATGTTAGGCTTTCCTAAGACCACAATAAGTAACCTGCACACTGTGAAAAAATGTCAAACAGGTCTGTTTAAGTGAACCTTGATAATTCTTTATCATCAGAATTGTTATGATTTGGGGCAGCGAAAGGGTAAAAGAGCTGTAATTATGTTGTATAATTGTAAAATATAGTTTTCTCATTGGGATACAGAATGCAAGATAGCCCCAAGCTTAATTGAAAAAGAGGTAATAAAAAGATTACAAAACTGAAAATATTGGCCTGCATAAAGAAATATCATGATTTCTTTTAGATATCCTCTGCACAAAAAATCTCTAGATGTAAACCATGTCATAGACAATGGTGACTTAATAATAATAGCTTTACTCAGAACAGCTTATATTCTGCAATGATACCTTTAACATTACCAAACACCGATATCTGCCTATCCCAGATCCTTGGGAAGAATTTGATAGGTAGGAAAAAAAATGCTAAATCCAGTCTAAACATATGGCTGACTTGCAAGCAGCCATGATAATAACGATAACCCCTCCAATTTCCATTGATTCTGGGCCACTTACAAGTAAAAACATTACATCAAAATAAAAAATGAATACAGTGAGAATAAAATATATCAAGGATAACAAAAACGAGACAATTTAATATCATTTTGAATGCAGACACATTGCTTCCAAAAGGTGCTTACTGCTAATAGCAAATTGATTAACATTAGAGTGAAATGGAATATTTCATGGCAAACTGTAATGCTTTCTTTCCAGTGAATAATGAAGGTTGCTGAGTTCACAGCGTTTTGAGTCAAGAGTAGGAAAAGATGTCAGGAGAGAAGAGCCATCTCTGGCCACAATGCATGTGCAATTAGCTTTTTATCCCACTTTCTAGGGACATTCCTAGGATATTGGAGGATGGCAACCTGGTGGTTTTCCAATCACACTATCTCCCTTAGCTTTTGGGGGAACAAAATCATCTACATTACTAAAGCAGTTCAGGAGGAAGATGGAGAACAAACTTTCATACATTGAAACATAGACTCATCGGACTGGAAGGGACCTTAGAGGTCTTCTAGTCCAACCTATAATGAGTTTCCAGCCATTGCTTTTTGTCCTGCCTCATGTACTTTGGAGAACATGTGTTTTGGTCAATCCACTGTTCTCTGTGATAGTCCCTCAAGTACTGCAAGGCAGTTATCATGTCACCTCTAATCTTCCTCTTCAATAGGCTAGATACTTAGCTCCCTCAGTCGTTCATCATATGTTTTAGCTTCCAGACTCCTTATCATCTTAGTTGCTCTTCTCTGTGCTCTTTCTAGAGTTTCAGCATTTTGTTTGTTTCATAGTGACCTGAACTGGATGCTGTATTCCAAGTGTGGTCTCATTAGTGCACTATAGAGTGGGTACTATCACTTATTGAAATATTGGTGTTATCCTTCTGCTGATGCAGCCTAGGACTACATTGGCTTTTTTTGGCAGCTGCAGCACACTTATACTTACTAGGACACCACTTAAATATAAGCTACTACTGTTGAGCCAATTATTGCTATCTGTAATGTGTATGTTTGGTTTTTCCTGCCTAAGTGCAGTACCTTGCATTTCTCAGCAATGAAGTTCATCATGTTGACTATGGCCCAATGTTCAAACCTATCAAGATCCTTCTGAATTTTGAGTCTATCTGCCAAAGTGTTAGTTAATTGCCCCAAGCTTAGTGTCATCTGCAAATTTAATGAAACTCCCATTTTACCCCCACATCATTTAGGAAGATGTTGAAGAACAATGGGCCCAGGACAGAAACTTGAAGTACCCCATTGCATGCTTCCCACCAGGTAGATGTCATCCCATTATGGACTGTAGTTTGAGTGCTGTTGGTTGGCTAATTGTGACTCCATCTAGTGGTGGTACTCTCTATCCCATATTGTTTTATCAAGAAGTAGGTCTGAAGTCTAAGTAAAGTACAGTATATTGACAGCAGACTTGAGACTTAAAAAAGACAGCTTCACAATGAATATCTTTGCCATAACATTGGTAAAGAACACAGAATAATTATGTTAAACAGTTACCATGCTTGATGTTGCAGACATTACTGTACTGATTCCTTGTAAGCATGTTAGAGGCTTGTTTCAGACTCCGATTTGTTGGATAGCTGTTCTAATAAGCTACATTACAGGGCAGGCTTTTGCAGCAGGTAACTCATCCAGTTGTAGTTCCCCTTGCTCCATTCCTGGGGTTGCTTAGGATATACTTCCCAGAAAACAGTCAGCATTTGTCCTGGCTCTTGTCTTCCTCTCTGTGTAAGTCTCTGGATTGTCAGCATTATTCTCGTGCATCGATGCACTAACTGTAGTGTGAATTAGTTTGCAATGAAACTGAATTCAGGGAAGATTCAGATTGGCTTGTTTGCATTTGTATTGTTTTGGATAACTTTCAGTAGCGAACCATTACAGGCAAGAAAAGCTTTGTTCTCTAGAAAAGATGCAAAGAAACCAGACACATTTTGACACAGTGAACAGCTCAAACAAAATTAGTAGAATGTACTACATTGTTCTACCAGATTTATTTCAGATCTTCACATTATTAGACATTTTAAAGAGGCTTCAATGCAGAAAAAGCGTGCCCTTGGTTCTTGCCACAATTTTATATCCATAAAATGTATTATTCATATTCTAAACTGAAACAATATCTAATAGATGACAATCATTAAAAATGTGAAGGAAGGATTCTTATCTGTCCATCCTATTTTTGTGACATTCTAACGCAAATCCATTTTCCTATTTCATGTTTCCAGCACTGACATTTCTAAGTTCTCTGTCCATTCTTTACAATTATTTCCAATCATGTTCTCTTTTCCATCCACCATTAATCCCTTTAACATGTCCATACATTTTCTTCTGTAACTATACAATTTCTTGCCAATAAATTCCTAATTTCCCAGCCTATCCAGGATAAAGCATGAAAATAAAGAAGCTGATGAAAAATAAATTGATATGCCTAATTTGTGTTTGTATGCAGCATTCATTTACATAGCAGATGCAAATAGCACCTTTTATTTCTTAAAAGAAATTAACAAAAAAAGAATTTAATGGGATTCAAATGATTTCCGGAAGTATGCTATTGCAATAAGCTTGTGTCAGAACTTTTAGGCTAGATACGGATGCTGGTTTGAGCAGTCCAGCCTTCAAACATTCTTGGGAAATATCTTATATTCATCATCTAGGCCATTGTAATATCTCCTGAGGCATTAATCAATGACCCTCTGAGACGGTAAAGAGATCATGAACTGTGTAATAAAGGCCATGGTCTCCATTCCATCTTTCATCATGATTCATGAATCCAATTCCTATGATTTACTAAATTGCCGCAGTAGCCACTAAAAAAATCTCTATTCTCTTTCAGACCCAACATAGTTGCAAGTTGGCTCCCAATATGTGAAGAGTAAGCAACTGTCCCCTTTCCAAATAGTTTGAACATAGAAAGTATTGTGGCCTATTGTGTGTACGCTCTGGGTATATGTGTGACATTTATAGTCTAAAACATGAGGTCACATTGTGCTTTTGGCTGAGCAAATGTGGGAATTCACATCATCTAGGATGGTGCTCCTGTATTTTGTAACTTGTGGAAATTGTCTGATAACTTAAATATGTAACTGCAGATTCATATGGGGGAATACTAAATGAAAATGGCTTATTCATAGACACACAGTTTGAATTTTTTTTTACACCAAATGCATTGCTTATTGTCCTGATTCTTTCCTTTCCAAAAGCAGACATGGGCATAATTTTACTTTAATTCTTATAATAATCCTGTGCAGTAAAGATGTGGAAAGAGAATGAGAGGCCTATGATTAGCTAGTGACTATCATGGTTCAGTGATACGTTTGAGTGCATGACTGATAATTTGCCTCTCACTCAACCCCACGCAACCTGTTCAACAAATGAGACCCTTCTGTATTTTTAAGAGTTCCTGCAGATCAGGAAAAATGGAAATGAATTTGAGTCAGTCAATTTCAGGATGCATCAAGACAAGTGTTTCCAATTTTACACATCTATGTGATTGCAAATGTTTATTGAATCCTGCATTTCCATATTGCTATTTTACATATTTACTTTTATTTATAAAAGGAATTTACAACCTTGGAAAAGAGACAAGGGAAACAACATAGAAGGAAACAGAAGAATTACACCGGCTACAATAAGTACTTAATTACAATACTGTAGTGTGAATTTTTTTTTCATTTAGACAAGTGGGAAAACCCATTAGACTGACCAAATATGATAGAGCTGGATACATTTGTAATGGAAAACACAACCTGTTCTTTTATTCTCTGAAATAAAAGCTTCCTTAGAACAAGATCATTAGGAATGACTATGAAATTATTTCCATCTGTCTTTTCTCCATATTTCCAAATTGCCGTATCTTGTTTACAGCAGGACACCAAAACCTGGGGAATATGTCAGCTCTCCAGTTTTATTTCAGCTGTGCACCTGCCCAATTTGCAGCAGTTTTAATTTAATTCTAGTCCTTTGGATTCAATGAAATTCAGTGCACAATGGAACCTTAGTACGTTTAAAGTTGTGGTCTCAGGCTTATGCTCAGAATGTACTCAGAAGCTTGTGGTTTTCCTCATACAGGCTATGTTTCATCTAAGTTCACTTACCTTATCCTCAGGAAAAGCAGAGGGAAAGTACAAAGATAAGAACAAAAAGGAAGTAAATAAGAAAGCACATGTTCACTTGAATTATGGTAGCTATTATGTGAGACCAATATATAGATGTAGCCGGATGCAAGCAGGTGCTGCAAACCAGACCACCGTTTTGGTACTATGACCAGTCCACCCATTTCAAGCACCATGCGGACATAAAGTGGAACCAATCTGAAAAGATTCACAGCGTTTCCGTTATTTATATCGCATATAACAGGGAGCTTGTTCGCCGAAAGATTTAAAAGGAAAACAAGCAAATGTTAGGAGAATTTCAAAGACTGTGCGCCGTTTGTTTAATATGTATTAATAAAAAAATAAACAAACGACAGCATGGTTCTAATTCTTAATAATTTCCGCGGAAGTACAAGCACACGAACCTTTCCACCTTCCTCCGAATCTTGCACGCTCCCCCCCTTCCCAAATGATATATCCTACAAGAAAGGCTTTCCCTATCTGGAGACTTTAAGTCTGTTTGGAGGCTGTCCGTAAAGCAGGCCGAACGTTTTGCGTGCAGAGAAAGTTTTTACAAAAATCGCCGCCCGGCAAATTGAAACGCCGAATCTTTGGGAATGTCAGCTTTCTACGATCGGTCGCCGCGGAAAAGTCAGCCGCGGGCGGGCGGGCCCGTTGCCAATCGCCCTTTCCGCAGCTGTATTCGCGCTATGTCCAAGGACTGACGCTCTTTCAGAAAAGCCTTGGCGTAATCTGCTAGCCGCTTCTTTGTGTCGCTTCTCTCTTTTTTGCCGGCAAAACAGAACTTTTTAAACTTTCAAGCCTTTTTGCTACAGTATTTGTCTCCACTCTTCGGGACAAATCCAAGTCGTGGGAGAAACTGCGCCTTCCATAGAAAAAAAAAACTGCGGGATGAAGACGGGAGTCAGCCTCACGCTGTGTGCTTTTTCTTTATTCCAGTTCGCAAAACGCCGAAGATGCGATCCTATCGACCATCTAGAGAAATTGTCTTCCGCATGGTTATAGATAGGATCGGGTTCTGCCTAGCGTTAGCGACGAGAACGGGAAAGGAAACGGATTGTTGTAACAGAGAGATTCATCCCCCCCCCCCCCGGATTTGAAACTCCGACGGAACAAATAAATCTGCAAAGAAATGTGTTAAGCGAGAAGTAGAGCGCGCACAAAGACACAAAATCGTTTTCATCCCCTGGCCTGCTCCGAAAAGGCGCATTGTTGCGCTTACTGGCAGCGGCTGCCTTTGCATCGCTCCATGGTAACCTGCGGGCAGCAGCTGCGCGCCCCAACGAATGCACGCGCCCGGTTCCAGTGACAGGTGTTTCCCGTGTATTTTGATGGCGCGAGGGAGGGGGGGGAGGAGGAGGAGGAAGAGAAGGACTGATCCCAGAACGCTGGGCAGGGAGGCAGGCAGAGGGCGTGGCCTCTCCAGTTAAGCGGCAAAGAGGGGGCGGGGTCGGACTGACTTCGTCCAACCTATCGTTTCCTCCTCCTCCTCCTCTCCCCTTTGTATTGGGGGGAGGGGGGGTAGCTTGGTTTGTTAATCGGCAAAGCCGCCGGAGCTCCGGGAGTCAATGGAAGTGGGTTTCCTACCTCGGCAGCTGCTGCAAGCGAGCGAAAGAAGCGGAAGGCAAGGGGGAGACGGGAACGTCAACTAACGCCCCCGCACGGATCCCTCAGTCCCCCCCCCCCCCTTCGCTTGAAAGACCGGGGAGGAACACGGAGAGCGAAGGCAGGGATAAAAGCCAGCCGGCTCCGAAGGGAAACTTGCGGGCACACCGACGGATTTTGATCGGGGAAATAACTTTTGGGCGTCCTTGGATTGCGGCTCGGGAGAAACTTCCTCTGCGCCCCCTTCAGAGCTCGGGGCCGCGCGCCGGAGCCAGACCCGCCTGTTCACACCTCGGGAGGAAAGGGGGCGAATTGCTGGCTGGCGTTGTCCCGGCGCAGGAGAGCCAAGTCGCGGAGGCCATGCGAGCGTCGCGACCCCGGAGCTGAGGAGGAGACGTCCTCGTCCTTTCGGGGCTTCTTCTGCGCCGCCGCTGCAACAGTAGAACTACTGACAGAGAGAGAGATTTTACAATAAACAAGCATGAAGCCGGTGCGAAGACTCCTTTCCTGGGTGAGCCTCCTTGCCATCACCGGGACCTTCTGCCTCAGCGCTTCTCAGTCAGGTGCGATCCTGTTCCCTCTATTTCCTTCCTTCCTTCCTTCCCCGGAAAGGGTGGCGGGAGGCTGCGATTTCCCAATATTCCTCACCCCAAGGAGCGGCTTCCTTATTCTGCGAGAAAAAGATCCTCGGACAAGATTAAAAATGGGGAGAGAGGCAGCTGACTAGCTTAATTTACCATATATTTCCTGCATAACCTGGCCGCCCTTGGGCCGTTTGGTGCGTGGCGCGCTCAGAAGTTGTTGGCGTTGCTGAAGGAGAGAAGAAAAGTCCCGGGAGCTCTTGTTCTTTTGTAGGGCTCCGCTGGAGCCAAGTCTGGAGATGCGCATTTCGCGGCGGTGGCGGCCTCTGGCCTCCAGTCCTTTCGGCACCTGTAGACAGGACCCAACCCAGGCGTGGGACTCCGCCGAACTGTTGCCTGCTTGTTGCTGTCCTGAGCGGGAAGGACCCAGGTGGCAGGATAGCTAGATTGTGGTGTCAGGTGTGGGAAAGTGACGAGATGCATTAGGGCACGATCCCAACTTCACTGATTGCGGGAGCATCTGCCTAAATCTTCTCCCAACAAAACAGCAGTAATTGCAGGTGCTTAACTTTTAAGGATCGTGCCCGACGTCTTCTGCTTTAACTTGACAAGCGGAGCCCTACAAATCCCGCCATTGAATACAAATGTGGAGTTTTCTCGTGCGGTTCTCTCTCCCCCCCCCTCTCCCCCACCCTTTTCTCTGTACACAGGAGAATCTTTCTCCTTCTGTGCTGAATGGGCGACGGCGACGAGAAAAATCAAGTGTGGCTCGTTCTCCTCCTTTGATTCTGAATAAATCCGCTGGCTGCCCTTCGGAGTGGCTAGTACTCGCTGGTTACTTCTCTCGTAGACTCAAGGGCCAGCTGGGAAGGTTGGGGTGGCCAAGCGTGTCCTGAGCGCATGATGCAAGGGCGAGCTTTTAGATGTGGTTTCGTGAGAATCCCGGGTGGCCGAAGGTCTCTTGCTGGGACTAGTCTGAGTAGCGTGTTCGGGACATTTTGTCCCCAGTCTGATCTTAATCAGGCTTTCATAGAAGTAATCGGTCCGGCGGATTTCACTGCTAACTCTTTCCCCCTTAAAGCAATTTTAACCGATTGCCTCAACGGACCTCATAGGAATCTAGGGCTCCAGATACAATGAGTACAGCATACATGCAACGCCATCCGGAAGAGCATTTTCTCCATTCCTGATCTGAATGTTCTTGTGGTCAAAGGCGCTCTTCTCTGTTGTGTATCACCCGCTTTGTTTCCCAACTTGTTGGGCTATTACTTTTGCCTCCAAAGGAATACAAACCACTATCCCGTCTCTCATTTCCATCTTGGCCTTTGTCTTTGCCACTTTTAATGGTTTTCTCCCTGTTTTCAGTGCCAGAAGGATGGCTGGCTCCCCTGCCCCTACAATAGTGAAGGCAATAGTGAATGGGCATTTCAGGGGCAGCTTATATATGTTATGCATTTCGGTCAAAGCAATCACTTAAAGTGATTCACTTAAACTTTCTGAAGTCAGCAGGGCTTGTGTTGTCTAAATAATTTTGAGCAAATATTTATTGACATTTTTGCTCAAAGTGTACAGCCCCACGATTTCATGGCACTGTCATAAATTTTGGTGATCAGTTGGTTTATATTTTAGGCAGAGAAGTGGCACTGGGATTAAACACTAAAATATATGGGCACTTCTGCTAACAAAAGTTATTTATGTGTGTGATAATGAGAATGTGTAAGGAGTGAGAGGAGGAGGAGATATGTAACTATGAAGACGTGCATTGTACACATAGGCTGCATCAAATTCTTATTGTACTAAATGAAACAAAAACAAATTGTTGGAGTATGTGTATTTGTGCTATGAGCAGAACAAATGAAAACCAACATCACTTACATATTTCATAAGTTCTCTGAAATTAGAAGTCCTCTTACATTTTCCTTTTCTTTCTTTTACAAAAGACTTTCACAGTGGATTGAGCGCTTCATAACCAGAACCCACATAACAACCACTGCCTATTTCAGCTGGGCTGTTAGTGAAGGACTAATCTTGTGACAGATCTTTGCAAAGAGTTTTTCTCTCTCTCTTTCTCCCCTACTCCCTTCAGCCAGTGGCAGTTCAGAAGAGTTTGTTTTGGTCCAAATGAGAAATTAAGTGTGGATAAGTAAACTGAGCTGCCAGAGGGCGACAAGATGTTGAGTGAATTGCTTTTAGATGGAACAAATTAAGGAAATGAGGGAAGACAATCTGCTTCTTGCATTATTAGACACAGCTTACAGTTGGCAGGGAGGGGAAAGTTGCATATTTTTGAAATGTTTATTTCTGAAGAAATGGGGGGAATGCACCTTATTTACTACTCTATGTCAATTGTATAGAAGAATAATCTGGTTTTTGTTCTGGTACAGTAGGAGAAACAATTTTTGTTCTGGGTATAGTCCTCCAAAGAAAACCGAAAATATTTATCTGTATAATTGTTTCTTTCCTTTATTTTTGATTTATGTATGGACAATCCAGACTCTTTAAAATTTTATTCAGAAGGAATCTTGAGATATTGTGTTATTGTCAATTTGGTTCAGAAAGCAATTGCATAGATTACTTAAATATGAGTAGTTGTTTACATTTTTGCTCCAGGAAATTTGAGAAACAAATAACTGAAAAAAGAAAATGTGTTCTATTGGGCCCAAAAATCATTGGTGTCAGAATCTTGCTTACTGCAAAATCAGGTTTAATGAATCCAGTGAAAAATATAATACAGTGTTATCTTTTGGGGGATTAAATATAATTTCATCTGATTTAATGGAAATATCATGTTAGAACCTGATAAATGTATAGCCAAATCCTATATCATATTTTTTCATAAATCCCTTTGGTCTGATTAAATTACCACGTACATAATATACTTCTTTCAAACGGTGTAGTTGGATGTCGGTTAGATTTGACTGAGCATTCAAATCCATGCATATTGCATTGCACTGTTTAATTTGGATCTCTATTGAGCATTCAGGCAGGCCACTTGTCCCTTTCATTTTTTAAGGTGTCACCAAACATTGTTGAGGAAACTGATAAAACTGGGAATCTGACTGCATATGAACCAGATAATGATGTTGGAGCTGAGAACAAAAAAATAGACCAAGTAAAACTCTGTTTACATGTAAAACACTATGCTGACAGCAAACTGACAAGTTGATCCAACCCCACATTTAAAACATTTTCCATGCTATATTTAATGTTTTGTAGTTCTCAAGATCTTGGATTGTATTGGTCCATTGCATAGAAAAAAATATGAGTACTGCAATCTGTTATATTTCCCGAATGATCAAATAAGATTTTAAACCTGATTTAGTTAAAGATAAATATGTGAATTTGAATATATTATCATAGACAATAAGTTTGGCAAATATGAGCTTTTAAAAATTGCTTATTGTATACTGTGGCTCATTATTCTGTATGTATCAGATCAAGGTTCCTGATATATATACAGAAAAATGGAATATTCTATCTTAAAATAATTGTTTTAGGGAATTTCTTTCAGGCTTATACTATTTTCCTCTTTAAAATGATATTGGCTGTTTGCTTTCTGTTTCATGAATTGTATTTTGGTCCCCTGTCTATTTTTAAACTGCTGTTTTCTTTGTATTGCCTTCTGTTATGGTTTTCTATTGGTAGTTCCAGGATATTAATAATTCTACTTATTTTTACGCAAGCCTTTCTTCTCTGGTGGCCATAGTTGAAATATCATTTCTTATTCTGTCTGGGCTTCTTTTCCTTTGTTCTCTCCTTGCCAGCTAGCCTCCCTTCCCATTCTCCTTATTGACTGTATATTTCTTTGCTGTTCTATTACTTTTTTCCTTAGCCTTTCCCTGCCACATCTCCCCATTATTACTTTGTTACTTACCATTGTTTTTACTGTGTGGCTAGAGTTAATCACCTCTATCCATAGCTTATTGAAGCAGAGCACTTGCACTTAAATAGTGCAGTTCTGTTTATTTAGAAGTCATATGTATGTAATAATTTCAGAGTCAAGGTGTAATATTACTGTGCTAGAAATTTATAATTTGAAAAGATTCTAAGGAATATTTTGAAAAAAAAAATAGCGGTGACTCACTAAGGTCTACTGATGTCTGACAGCCTTAGGTTTCATAGCACCAGTCCCACCGACCACATCATTTCAAATCTAAGCCTTTCAGTTTAACTTGACTGTGGATTACTTCCTGAGCCACTTTCTATTCAGCCCTGTCTGATGGAGCTGGCTGAATGGACAATCACTATTCTACCACCCAGATTTATTCCTGAAAGAAAATAACATGGCATTGATCCAAGGTCAGCTGCTCTTTTAAAACACTGACTCCCAAGGCTGAATTGGTCCTTAAAGGAATGCTTATGCATCCCTTGGGTACCATCTCTTACAATCTCTCTTCAATGGAAAAGAAGAAAGCAGCTCTCTCTAATGGAAGAGTAAAACAAGAATTGTTTTAATTGTTAACATCTACTGGTCCATTGTTTACTTATTATCTCATGATGGATGTATTCCCTGAAGAGTTCAGTGTATAATGCTGCAGTCTACAACATGCTTTGCTCTGTGGCTTCTTATGCGGCTTCATATATTTCAGTGAGAGTTTAGTAAAGTGCTCCCTAGTGGGTAGTTGCGAGCCTCCAGCTCAACCCACCACAAGGATTGAGATTGCATATATGCGTCTCTTAACATATTTAAGAGAAATCAGTATAGAGGCCACTTATAGTGTAATGGGGCTAGTATCTGTTGAGTTAGATATTTATTTCAAATCCAAAATCCAAGGTGCTCTGAATTAAAAACCAGTAAGTCTGTTTTGTTAGTAAGGATAATCACAATTATTAGCCACTTACGTACAGTAGTCTGATGAATAGAATCTGGTATGAATGAGTGAATGAGTGAATTCAATAACAAATTTCTATTTGTTCACAATGAACTCAAAATTATATGACTATGTTAAAGGGACCTTTACATTTGACCCATTTCCCATTCAGGTTCTTCCTGTGAAACTATTTCAATTTTCCATGGACATTGCGGCAGGGGAAAATTTTGACTTTCTTACACATAAAACTAAGAATCAAGCCTTATCGATATGCCATATTCTGCATAGTTCATAAACTCCATAGATATCAATATTAATGTCTGGTAATATATAAGTATTATTGTAATTTGTGTATGATTCACTGGGAAGTTTCACTGCATAATGACCATTGAAATTAATACCAGTTTTATCTACTGTCTATCCTGAAAATGCCCAATCTTGTCTGAACTTGGAAGCTAAGTAGGGCCAGGCCTAGTTAGTACTTGGATGGGAGAAATTAATAGAAGTTTTGTTAAGTGTCTGTGTGTATGACATGGCCCTCCCCTCTTCCAATTAACTGATTTGTTTGCTGTACACAGTGTCAAATGGCTTGATCAATCATCTGGCAGTTACATTTTATACTTCCTAGCTTCTGCAAAGGAGGTTGAGAAGCTATTATTTCCCTTGCCATAATATCCATCTCACTTGTTTGCCTTCTACCTCTTCAATTTTGACAGGCTTGAGAGGTTGTATACGCACCCATTTATTCCTGTCCTAATCCTCCCTTGTGGCCATGCAAAAGCATATAAAGCCAAAAGTCTTGAGAAACCTGAGTACTTAGTGATACAGATTACTTTTGATCACATTTGGGACCAGAATTTTGGTTGCTAAGTGATGCAGTCATAAAGCAAGACATCACCTGACTGCATTGCTTAGCAACCTCAATCTCAGCACTCTAATTGATATTGTTAAGTAAATGGTGGCTAGTTAAACACAATCAAGACTTGGCCCTACCTGAGTCCTGAGCTTCAATAAGATAAGTGACTGCCTCCATGTCCCTCCCCCCATCTCTCCCCCACCAGCTCTGCCCTTTGGCCATTCTCTCCCTTTACTCTCCCTTTACAGGGTGGCAAGCAGCTCCAGAATTGTGTGGATCTGGAGCTTCTTGATGTGACCCCAGAAGCTGTAGCTGCCCCAGTCCAGATGCAGATCCCTTGCTATCCTGCATTCCGAGATACCTGCTGCCCTACACTCCACACCTGCCTTTCCATTTTCTTGGTTCCATTGTAGACAAGGTGTGCCTGGCCTAGCTGCTGAGCCAGCTGGGGTTGGCTTTGCACTGTAAATAAATGGAGAAAATGGCTGCTTTTGGCATTTCTACTCATTTTTCATAGTGCATAGCCAGCCCCACCCTTTGCCCAAAGGGCATTTCTTTGCAAAAAGTTCCTAGGCATGAATGGGGCTGGATATGCACTGTTAAAAGCAGGGAGGGGAGGGAAGGCTGCTTTCAGCCCTTTTCCTCTTTTTGCAGTGCAAAGCTAAGCCCAACTAGGCTTAACAGCCAAGCAGGGCATGCATCATGGATAAAAAGCTAGCTCATAGCCTCAGGATAAGAAGATAACAAAAGTGAGCTCTGGGGCAATTGAATGAGGGCAGCAGGGGCCAAAAGAGAATAGATGTGGAGGAGATTGTGGTGGTGGTGGGAGAGTTGCAGTGCCTCTGCATCTTAAATGAGGGTAGGCTGCCAAGTACCTGCATTTTGATCACATGATTGTGTGGGGAACTTCAATGGCTGTAATTTCAAGCATGGGTCCTTTGTTCAGCGCCCTTGTAACTTTGAATAGTTGCTTTCAAATAGTTGAAAGTTGAGGATACCTGTACCCCATTTTGCTGAGACCTCTGTATGGATTTATCTTGATTACAGATGGGATAATTAAACCTCTGGTAACATAGTTAGGTTGCCAGTTGACCAGAAAGCTGTAGTTCGGACTTAGACTTATTTCAGGTTAATTTTAAATTCCTTTGGATTAATTGTCAGGGTTACTTAGCTCACTTTCGGAGTTTACATGACACTTACTCCCTTTCTGTGACTCATTTAAATATGTCAGGCAAAAAGGGCTGTGAATATTTCTTTTATTTTTCTTATATGTATCCATGCATTCATAACTATGTTTTTACTTATACCTATTATCTTGTAAGCAATTGACAAACCAAATAAATAAAATTAAAATAAAAAAAATATTGGACAGGATTGTTAAATTAATTTAAAAAAAATGCCCAAGGTTGTTCATATACTATATCTCTAACTGCAGTTTGATGAAGGTTTTTCAGATTGCAGTGTAAATTCCCTTTGCACATCAAGCAGTTCCTAATATCAACTGCAATGGTGGCCACTTGAAAAGTTGGCAGTACTAAATAAATCTCCCAAAGGCATGGGGAGCATGCAGCCTTTGTTTAGTTTTGAAGAAAGCATTTCAAGAATGACTAGCCTGTATGAGAAAACTCTGAACTGTCTTTGTATGTATCAAGGACATTTAATTGCATTATTCTGCCCCTGAAGCTCAGCAAGAAAAGAAACTCATGTATATGTAAGAATGGTTCAGAAATTTTCCTCATCTGAATTTATTCCCAAATTGTTAAATTCTAAACCATCTGGAGTTGTTTCCACAATGGAACAAATGGATTAGTAATAGTTTATTCTTTTATTTATTACCAAATTTGAGCATAGCCATGCATCTATACAATTTTCCACAGTTCTCAATTCCTTTGTGCCTTACTCTTAGTTTATATTACCCATCCATGTGATACAATGATGTAGTCATGCATAAAATTTTGATTTGTTTTATGCATGATTGCATCAAGATTTCTTTGGTGCAGTGTGATTGCAGGAAGCATTGTGAAGCAAATTTAATTTGAAAGCACGTGTGGTTTCTTTTTATCTGATGTTTTATAGCAAGATAAAATGGTAAATAATAGCACATCCGTGCATTGATACAACCTTGAAAAAAATAAAGAATTTTAATGCAAGCTCAGTAATGATTTCCCTATAGTATTTTGTCAATTCATCCATCCATGCACATCTTGCATACAGAGGGAAAATCTTTACATGAATTTAAGACTATGACAAATTGTACATGTCCCTATTCTACACTTCATGAAAAAAATACTAGTTATTTACCTCATAACTTTAAGTAGAAATCCTGTTCTTCTAGTTAAGTTAGAATATAGTAAGACGAAATAAAAGCCTGGCAATAAAATTGGGGAAATTTTTTAGTTTGTATAAGTTATAGATTTTAATTGAAAGTCATCATTATATACAAAAGCTGCTCAATTCTTGCCTGGAAGTAATTTAGCATGAATGAAAAGATTAATCTATTTCATGAAAATGGCCCAATTTTTTACCACTTAATGCAATTTTTAGATGTTATAGTAAACAGAAGTTCCTGTTTCTTTCACAAAAACACAAACCTTCCCCCCACCGGAGTTGATATTTGTCTAATTATTAAAAAGCTTAATTATGCTAAGGGCAGGAGCCCCTCTATTTTTAAAAAAATGTGAAAAAAAGACACTGTCACTAAAAACTGTCAGTGAAGTATTGAGAATAGTAACATGGTTTCCCACTATTTTATGATATTTTAATATTAATTTAACCTTATAAAGATAACCTTTTAATTTGCTTCCCAGGAATCTGAAGGGCAGGGAACCAAAAAATTCAGTTGTGTCACATTCGTATTTTGTTTGGGCTGTTTACGTGGGATGCCTTCACTCATTGCAACTCTGATAATGCCTGGAAAAAGGTGTGAGAGAAAGAACTGATTTCTTAGCCAGTCTTCCTCTAAAATATTTTAAGTGGTTTCATAGCATGAAATGAAACACTTTTGCAAGTAATAAATAATTCCATCATTACTTACCTATTTCTATTCAATGTAAGTAATGCAACTATGTAAGTATAGTATATTTTGATGGCATTTGGTCAATTCTTGCTTACGCCACATTTGTTTCATATGGTAGTGAAAGACCCCTCTTCATCTTTTTCTTAGTCCTTGTTTCAGCTGCTCTATATTTTTATTTGTAAGTGGAGCTATTTTTGTTACTGGGAAATGGCCTTCATGTTGAAGGCCATTTTGATACAAGTTGAATTTGGTCTTGGTTATCACTTTGCTTGGTTGTATCTACCCTTTTTCTTAAGTTCACTTAAAAAAAAAGCAGTTTTCTTAAAAGCAGGATTGGCAAAACAAATAAATACAAACTTACTCAATTCACTGCTTTGGCTGAGTCTTATTATTTTAAATAGAACTACTGTAGAACTGTTATACAATTAAAGCAAAATCAAATCTCTTCGAGTTCAAAGTATCCATTCTTTGTCAAACTGAACATAATTAAAACATGCACATTCTCTTTTTATACATAACAATGGGTGTATTTAATCTGATATGTTATTAGCCTGCTTCTTTCTAAATCTTATGCGGCTTATGTTTCAGGCTGAGAAACACTTTTGGGTCAGGATACTGTTTCTTACTTGGTACAGTTTAAAACTGGATTTCATGTGCCTTTGTATTAATTTCATAGAGAGCTTCAGATGAAAATCCTCAAAGAGCAATATTCAAAAGATGATTGTATTCTGAATTCTCCTTTATAAAATATAAACACTAATTTTTTAATTGTTAGATAGTGAGCAATTGCATTCTGTCAGGGATAGATCAAAGATAGACATTGTTGATACCAAACATTGGCATTTATTTTTAAGTTCTAAAAAAAGTAAAACTTGTTGATTTTGAGATGGAATATTAAATGGAATAGTGGTTTATTGGCCAAGATATGTTCTTTTATGTCAACTGAGCTTTCTTGTCATATCATTCATTGAGTAAATAAGCGATTAAACTGTTAAGAATTTTAGTATATAATACTTAAGTCTCTGAACACAGTACTCTGTCATTGGACTTTATACAGCATAGCTTGGCATCAGAACAGATAATTTAGAATTCAGAGTTTAGGTCTTCAGATAAAAATGATAGAGATAATAAAACAGTGGTTTGAATCTCTTTTTTTTCACTTTTTTGACTCACGTTTTGCATAAAATTTTGTAGGTCAAAATTTTGATAAGACAAAAGCAAAGGATGCCATTTTGTTCGCCATCAGAGATGGATTGGTCTTCCAAATTGGCTGTGCAACTAAAAGGGTTGTATGCTGGGGTTCCAACCTGTTCAGGTATTCTTTATTTAATGACCACTTGTTCAGTGACCATTCAAAGTTACAATGGCATTCAGTGAGTGGTACTTTCCAGCCATTCTAGTAATCAAAGGGATAGGTTGATTTCAAACTGGCACCTGGCAACCAGCTTGCACTTAGAACAGTTGCAGAAGTCACAGTCCTCTAATTGTCATTTGCAACCATCTCTGCTGGCTTCTCACAAGCGAAGTCAATGGGGAAATCAGCAGGGAATGTTGCAAATCATTCCCAATAAATCACTTGCAAACACTCTGTGTGGTAGTGGCCACCCTCAGTCCTACTGTATTTGTGCAAAACCTTGCCAGCTATTTCTCTGCCTGGCAATAGTCATTCCCAACCCTGCGAGCACATCTAGTAACTTGCCAGCTAACCAGCCATCCCCTCTGCCTGGGTGGGGCAAACAGGAAGATATTCTTCTAAAATCGTGCTATACATATTTACTCTATTAATGAAGGCTTCTGTCTTGGGAAGTAGGGTGGACTAGAAGGCCTCCAAGGTCCCTTCTAACCCTATGATTTTATGAATTTTATTCAATATAGGTGTTAGTAATATGAGGAGAGCACACTTACTCCATATTCAGCTTTTCAGTTACAGACTCAACTCATAATCTGTTTTAAAAGACCTATTTATTTAGATACAAATGTAGGGTAAAGGCCACGTTTAACTTTTGGGCTCAGTAAAATTGTTAACTTGAATTAATTAAATACAATTAATGTTTTATTGTATTTTTTTAATTTGCCCATTTTGTTGCATTTAATATTACAAATTCTGGCAATTTTTACAGACTGTATCTAGTATTTGGGTGCATAACACATGGCCTTGCTGGAGCTCCAAATTGTAGATTTATGCTTTAAGCCTCCTTTTGCATTCTCTCCCAGACAGGACTGAAACCTGCCAAGGTAAGGTAAATGTAAAAAGTAAAAAGTTACAATTTCAGAGAAAGGACCATTGTGCCTCTTCTTACTAAGATAGCAACTAATTTGATAATCAGTGTGAATGCAGAAGTACTTTTAAGTTTATGAAATTATTGACAGAAGTTTTTTTTTATTAGTTACCATAGAAGCTTGCTGATCCTTGATCATTTTTTGTGTTTAGAAGAGATTTTTTAAAATATTTCTATACATTTCTTTCTTTATGGGTGCTGTTGAATATATTACCTAAACTCTGTGTAAAAATTGCTTTGTTATGATTGAAAACACATGTTTATTTCATCCTGTTTGTGTACAGTGAAAAGGAAAAATAATGTCTTAAATTGATTTAGAATAGGTTTGAGATAAACAAGAAATAAATACAACTTATCAATTGTAGAAAGATATGCTAACTTGATAACCAGGGATTTTCTTTAGAAAAAGAGGTGACTTCCTTTTGAAAAATAGTTCTGTAAATGATTTCTTTTGATTTGTACTTTGAGTTTCTGGAAACCATGTTTGTTTCTTAGTAGGTTTTGAAGACGGCCTTGTTTATGGATTGGAAAATACAGGTTCATGGTCACATATAGCTATGGAAACTCACTGAGTGACTTTGAACCAGTTACTACTTTTGCCTCAGAGATGCTATTTTAGACGAGAAATTAGAAGAGGAATGTTATGCATACTTCACTGAACTCCTGAAAGAAAGGTGGGGTGTATATCTAATAAATATCATTCTTATCCATGAATATGTAATAATAACAGCAACGTTTTATAGTATTCTGAGACAGAAATTATATAGAATATATTGAAATAACTGACCTATGTTTATATTTTTTTCATTTAGTGTCTCAAGGCTTGGTTCCTCCTCTTCCCCAAAAGAAGAAAATTGCTATTATTTTGTTTTTTAAATCTGGGCAATGTTCCTCCTGTAACACAATCTTTTTGATAAACTCAAGATAGCTTAACAAAACTATGTAATTTATGTTTAACTTTTAAAAAAAGCGAAACATCAATATAAGCACATGAGTCTCTCCAAAAATAAAAAATAAATTACTTTTTTTAAAAATCCAAACAAAAAAACCACCATCTTTTCTTAACCAGGCTAGCTGAAAACAGCTACAGTAAGAACATTACTTACAGCCATTTCAGATATAAACCTTTCATATAATAGCAGATACATTTTATGCAAAAACATATGTGTATGTTTAACTTGGAGATTTTGAGCAGAATGCTGAATTCAACTTTTAAGCCCAATACTGTACAGTAATGCTATTAATTTAAAATACTATAGGTAATATAAGTTATTTAAACAAACTATAAGTAATACTGTACACAAATTATATAAATATTATAGGTTGCAGGAAACATTTTGTCAAGAGAACATTTTCTGGCTATCTCACTCACAAACATTATTTCTTGCATATCCAAAATGTATAAAAACAGTTTGCTATATAGTAACTGAAGACAACTTCACTGCATTCTGATGAAGAGTTAATTGTTTAGTTTGTTGATTATGAACAAGTGTTGATCCAGCCTACTTATATTTGTTTTATTCAGACAGAAATGTCATTACTTGTTAACTTAGATGACTGACTTGTAAAGAGTGTTGTAACTGTCAGTAAGAATTCAAGAGGTTGAGAATTTTAATATGAAGGACATAATTGAGAGAATATTTAAAATAAATATTTGGGTGTTGAACATAAACACATTGTTAAATGGTCAACAGTTACCCCGTGTTTGTAAGATACAGCAGGAACAACTTAGTTTATAAAGATTAATTTTTTGAAGGCCAAGGGAGAGATAACATTTAAATCCTCTGTGTTGAAATGGTTGGATTGTGACCCTTGAAAGTCATATGCTCCAATCCTCTGAATGCTTACTAAGAAGTAAATCCCCTTGAAATTTGCTCTGATGTAGCTGCATTCAGGCTTGCAGACCAAATCTGGCAGGTAGTCATAATGTCATCTAGAGCTGGAATTTGAAGCTAACGACAGTGGGGACATTTGTAATAGAGACAGATTTAGCATTGGGTAACAGAAATGCAAACTCTTATCGTTTGGAGATCCTCAAACAATTGCCAATTAGGTTGATGTAAAGGTAATCTACAATAATAAAAATAAACCATCTATTTTATGTAAAATCAGATGATAGAGAGTTTAGGGAGCTTGTTTGGCTGTTGACAAATTATGAATTATTTCAAGAGAACTTTCTGCTTTTTGTGTTATGTTTTAGGAATAAAAAATGTAGCAAGTGTATATAATTTTCCTTTTCCCAACTATGCATAAATCATGACTGTCTCATGGCAAAATTTCCAGATAATATTTAGTCTTTGAAATTTTCAGTATGGCCTTATTATGCTATTTTATAATATCCTGCCAATATTATTGTTCCATCCCCAGCAAAAATGGAAGCATTGAGTCATGGAATGCTTATAGTGTAATTTTTAACAAGATATACACAATGAATTATGAACACTTTCTTAGCCTATTTTCAGAATGGACAGAAGAATTCAACCTGCAGTTTCTTTTGGCAGTTAAAGATTCCAAAGTTTGCCTTTTTAACCTGTAGAATTTATATGTGTGATACTAAACTAGGCTATGTACAAGTACAGAGCTTTTTATAAAGTATTTTTACTGCAAATTCACAATGAACTTTGTGTTACATATTGACACTTTAAAAAAATGAAATCTAGATAAGTGATCTGCAGTAAATTTTGACTTGTATCACACTGAGAGCCAGAGATCAGCCAGAGTTTAAGAGATCACGCTAGAAACTGGGAGACTATGAGTTGTAGTCCTGCCTTGGGCACTCAGCCAGCTCGATGACCTTGGGCCAATCACTTCCTCTAAGCCCTAGGAAGGAGGCAATGGCAATCCATTTCTGAAAAACCTTGCCAATGATTGAATAGAAAAATACAAAATTAACACTAGGCTGAGGAAACCAAAGAGGTATGTCTACACTGAATGCTACTTTATGCTATTGCTAGTATTACTACTATGAAGGAATAATTGTTGTCTTTCTTGGTGTTTGAGAGTTAAAACTATTTATAAGTACTTCTCAAATTATGATTGTAGTTGTGATCAGGATTGCCATCACTAAGCCATGATATCACATGAGCCGATTGCTTAGAAGTGGCAATCCAGACACTCTTGGTTGTCTATCACATCCCAAGATGTGCGGGTTCTTAAGTGGGAAGTGGAAGGAGTCCCAAGCCAGGGGGTACTATAGGAGGGCAGGGGAGCCCTGGGAGGCCCCCTTGCAACCATGAGTGAATTGTGGGATTGCGGGCTACAGTACAGTGCAATGTGACACAGAAAAACCTGTGAAAGAGGATATGGAATGTGTGCAAATGCAGGGAGGGCGGAGAAGAAAGGTCTTGGAGTGCATGTATGTATGTGAGTGCAGAAAGGCTGGGGAAAGATGATGTGGGATATGTGTGAGTGAAGGGAGGAAGGAGGCCAGGAGTGTGTGAGTGAAGGTGGATTTCCAACCTTCCTTGCCAGCTTCCCCATTGACTTTATGGGAAGTCTTCGGGGAGATTTGTAAATGGGGATCATGTGACTGTATGAACTACCAGAGCTTTAAGAACTGGATGTAAAATCCCTTGGTTCAATGCCATCTGTAATCTTTTTGGACCATTATTCAATCATCTTTATTCTATTTCATAAAAGGAATGTTTTTTTAAATGTTTAGTAAAAAAATCTTTCGATTCAATATTGTACACAATTCTTTCATTTATCTTAGTAATAAGATGGCAAAGAGATATATGTACCTTTTCCTTAACAAAAGCAAATAAAAAAATTTCTGCAGCCTTCCTGATTTTACAACTTTAATTATATCTACTGTAGAATACCAATCATT
The DNA here is from genome assembly GCA_023653725.1 of Bungarus multicinctus. Classification (NCBI taxonomy): domain Eukaryota; kingdom Metazoa; phylum Chordata; class Lepidosauria; order Squamata; family Elapidae; genus Bungarus; species Bungarus multicinctus. The sequence goes on from CM042836.1 coordinate 165,247,879, forward strand.
TACCTCACAATACAAAAATAAGTAAAAAGTCATTTTGGTGCCTGATAAACTTTTCATCATATATGAACAACACCTCTACTTTGTCTGGAATATTGGTTCTTATCAATGGGATATAATTGCCTTGATTCTAATGTGTTTCATTATTCCGATTCTACCTATACCTGTGCAGTTGACATTTTCAGGGTTTGTCATTATTTGAAGGACTATACCACTGTATAATATAGTGCAGTGGTGGTTAACCTTTTTGGCACCAAGTGCTGGAACAGGTGTGGGTGTGCGCTGAAAAGGCACTAAGTGCTGAAAATGGAAGGGCAATGGGCGATGGCTGGCATGCCCAGAGAGATGGATATAGTATATATATAACTTTTTTTTTAGGAGATGAGAAGGGGAGGAGAAGAGGAGAGAGTATAAACTATCAAACTCTATTGTTAGTTCAGTTATTTATTTTTAAAATGTCTTGAAGGATTTATCTTGCATGTAAGTAACTCTGAGGAACACTCAGTAGTGCAAATATCAAAAAGCTTTTGTTCCGTGTGTTGTTGGACTAAATTCCCATAATTTATTATCCTTAGCCAGTATGGTTGATGCTAATCAGAACTCTAACAACATCTGGAAGAATATCACTTTTTGTATGGTGGGATGGGCGCCATATACATTTATTAAATAAATAAATAAATATTTTGCCACAAAAACATGTAACTCCATATAATAAATTGTTGCAGCTTAGAGAATTGGACTGGGCATTTTCTGATTTCTGCCAAACCTGCAAAAGCTCTCAGTCAGGCTATTACTTAGACCCAATTTAATGTTATAGTAAGAATTAAAGCGAAGTTGAATGAAACCTGCTTAGAGCTACTTACCAGCTTTGTGGATTCCTCTCAGAGCTGGTATATCCTTCATGTGGATAGAAGCTTTCATTCACTAAATCTTTAGTTTTTTAGTTTTGCCTTTGAATGGGCCAGACAGTAAGAGCTTCTTTGGTTAAATAAAAATGCACCCTCCATGCAGGCCAGAATGCAGTTCAAAAGGAATTTGGGACATATTTTGATGTATACTCTGTATTAGTCCAGAAAACATTTAGATTTATACCCTGCTGTTTCTCCAGGATTTTAAAGTGTACGCATAGCATTCTCTTCTTCAGTTTTCCACTGCCACAACACCTACGTAAAGTAGGTTGGTCTGAATCAGAATAAATGACCCACAGTCATAGAGTGGGCATCCATGACTACAAACAGACTAGAATTGGGATTTCCTCAATCCAGTGTCTTAACCACTATACCTCATACAGTAGTTCCATCTGCCTGCATACATCTGTCAAACTGATTTGATCATTTGAACCAGAATCATAAAGCTGGAAAGGAACCTTTAGGCCACTGACTGATTCACTTGCCTGAAAGCATCCCTATCAAATGGCTGTGAAGTTGTGACAGGAGTATAATGTAACTTAAATCCATTTAAATCCACCATCCAGATTCTCTTAGCAACCATGTTACTAACTTAACAATTGCAGTGATTCACTTAACAATTGTGGCAAGAAAAGTTGTAAAATGGGGCAAAACCCATTTAAGCCATGGTGGCACAGTGGTTAGAATGTTGTATTGCAGGGAAACTCTGCCCACAGCCTGGAATTCAATCCTGGCCAGCTCAAAGTTGACTCTGTGGTCAGTAAAATGAGGACCCAGATTGTTGGATCCAATATAAATGCAATACAATACTGTTAACTGCTTAGATAAGGCTGTATGAAGCATTATGTAAGTGCTATTGCTGTTAACAAGTGTCTTGCTTAGCAATGGAAATTTTAGGCTCAGTTGTGATTGTAAGAAAAGGACTACCTGTATTTGATAATGTACCACGTTTTCTCCATCAGTTGTCTTTTTTCAAAAGCTCAAAAGACCAAACCAGCTCCTTTAATCTTTCTTCACAGGTCTTAATTTTTATTTTTCTGATCATCCTTGTTGCTCTTCTCTGAATCTTTTCCAATTTGCTTGAATTATCAGTGTGCTCCCAGAACTGGACATAATATGTGAGATGGGTTTTGGCCAAAGCAAAATAAAATGGATAGTTAATTTCCATGATTTGAAAATTAATTATATTGATGGGACCAAACGTGATTTGTTGCACAGCATTATCACATTCCTGGCTCATATTCAGTTTCCTACTTTTTCAAGATCTTTTTCAGAAGTGCCAGGCATTTCCATTGGTTTCTGTGTAAGGGATTGTTGAGGACTTAAGTGTATGTTTAGTATTTTTTCCATCAGTACAGATTTTCCCTCTTGCTTTTCAAAATGTTAATTACTAGTAAATGACAACTGTCATCAAGTTTTTGACATTTACTATAACTTACTAAATTTTTAAAAATATCTCAAGAAGGTCCTAAATGGCTGATCTAATAATGGTCTCATTTGCAACAGATGAATGTATATTTAAAAATTAATTATCCAAGTAATAAATGAAAATGTATATTTAAAAATTAATTATCCAAGTAATAAACGAAAATGGTTTAAATGCAAAACAAATAGTTTCACTTTGAATTGTGTGAGAATTTGCAGATATAAAACGGATGGTAAGTCAGTAGGTAAGAGTATTCCTTGATAGTTCCAATGATGCATTGTTGCTATATAGGCAAAGAAATTAAGCTTTTCTTTTTTTTATGAATTGAAAAACTGGAACATAACCCAGGTGATATTCCTTTATATAGATAAGGATTGCCAGCCTTTAAATTAGATGCCATTGACTGTTTTTACCCTTAGTCTTGTTATTGATCCATTCCTTGTAAAGCCCTTTTCTTTTTATTCTTTCAAACCCAACAGAACATTGGATATAAATTAGAAAGGGACTTGGGTCCATGTCCATATGTTTGTCTGGCTGCAGGAGAACATGAAACACAGAACTGAACAAAACAGGACAGGACAGGACTATATTGTGAGTTTCAGGAGAAACCAGCAGAAGAAATATGGAATTTGAAACTAAATTGGATCAGACCAGAAGCTGCAGAGAAAAAAAAATCTGAAAATTTTATCCCAGTGCATCACTATAAAAGAGGCAACAACTTGAAATATTAGTAACCTTTCCTTTTCCTTTCCTCCCCTTTCCCCTTTCCCCTTTCCATTGCTTTAGAACAGAGAATATGCACCCACCCTGTGCTTCCTACTGCACACATTCCTGCAAGACAGGACACATATGGTCACCGGGACACATATGGTCACCGGGGATAAAGAGTTTGGGGAGGAATTCCAGAAGTCATGTTCTGCATGCTTAATCTACTTCGTTTAAAAATTGAAATATAGGTACTGTTTGTAAGATTTAAAAAACTTACAAACCTTAAAGAGTAGCCAGTTGCTTGTTTGGCCAGGCTTTTAAATCGTTGTAAGAGCTTCTTGCTTCCATATACACTAGCAGATGGCTATCTCCATTGATCTTTGATGCTGAGCCTTTAACTGTAAATATTGGTGATTAATGACTTCTGTACCTCCTGGGCATATTCAGGCATTAATATTATGTTAAATTCAAGGGAGTTTAAACAAACAAACAAACACTGTCCACAAGTAGATTCATTATTTTTCTTGTTGTTCTATACTTGCTTGGTACCCCCACCACAGCCACTTATTCTCCTTCTCTGTCCTGCAGTAGTAGTTATTCTTAGTAGTAGTAGCTTCCAGGAATCTAGAATCATAAAATTGAATGGTTGAAAGAGTTTGTGAAAATAATTTTACCCACCATGCTACATGGTGAAGGACACCACTAGTATAGCATCCCCAACAAATGGACGTCAAGCTTCTGTTTTCAGCAAAGCAATCTACTCCATTCTTAAACCGCTTTTATTACTAGGGATTTTTCCCAATCAAAATCTGGACATTACAATCTACTTCCTTGTAATCTTGTTTTTTTGTTCAGTCTTCAGACAACAATTCTACCCGTCATAGAAGTGTCAACTCCTTGGTACATAGAAGCAGATATCACTACTGATATTATTGTGGCTACTAAATTCTGGCCACATTTTTCAAAGACCTTCTTTCAAATGTTACAGTGTTTTGTGTCAGAATCAAAACCAAAGGCAGGTTTTTTAAAAAGAATTATTTCGCCTTTTGCCATTTAATTTATTTTTTAAGTTCTTAAACTTATACTTTTTCTTTTGTTGAAAAATAAAGATAGATTCATCAGATGGCTTTTCAAGTTTATCATTTTAAAGTTAAGTAGGCAATTTCCAAAAATGATTAAAAACAAGATTAGCAAACTTATTGTTATTTATAACACTCTGCCACAGTTATAAGCTTGATGATTGATCCCCTTGTCTCCTGGCATTCAAACCAACAAGGAGCAGCCATCCAGAGCAATACGTGGCTGATCTCCCATATTCTCCTTGTTCCTATATACTCACCAGTTCTTCAACCTTTGTCATGGCATTGTCTTCACTCGATGGAAATGTGCTTGGCTCACCATGCTCCACCAGAAGTCTAGGATACTCTTTGGTATGCTTCCTCAACTTTTCTCTAGTTAGATCCAGAAATATACTGAAGGGGGAGATCCTTTGAGAGCTATATGCAATGAAATGCAACAAAATTTCATTTTTGTGTATGCCAATTGATGTACAATAAAGTTATTCTAAGTTTAAGTCTGGCCAAATATAATAGTTCAGCTGTCTGGAACCATCTAATTGAGGCAAAATGCATCTTAGACTGGATCAGTTTGTTTCTCTTTTCTTTCTTAGCCTATGAACTATGAGGACTATGCTCTTTTGTAGTAGAAAGAAATGAAGCAACACATACAGGTCCAAATACAACTATTTATGAACATGTTGTTAAAACTACTCACAAAACTAACAGCTCATATTCAGAAATATATGAGCTGCAATAGGCCAAAATATATTACTGACACAGAGGTCCCAATAAAATGCAGATATATATTTTATTATATCTTTAGTGCCCACTTTTTTTTGAATCTCATATAAATCCAAATATTTTTTTAAATGTGTCAGATATAAAGGCTGTAACAGAACTCTTATTTTGGTTTAGAGATTTGGTAATGAATGTATATCAGGTTAGTAATCTTTTCTTATTGATAATATTATTTTTCCATTAACTGTTATTGTTTATAATGCACTAAGTGCGGTAACAACATATTGCCATTAATTCTGAAACACAAATTGTTGGTTTGTTGATAGTATGTTATTAATAAAATATGGAAGATGTTGTTGCACATCCTGCATGGAATGACAATATAATATATGTGATTGCTTAACTTCTTGACATATGCATTTATTTCATAACTTTTGCCTGAATTAGCATACTGTGAGCAAGAGGAATTGATACTGTACAAACAAACAGAATGATAGATGTAGATTTATTTTGTTTAGCAAATTGAGAATCTTTTAATATCTTTTGTTTCAAGCTGCTAGAAGTGGATTCAATTGTGGATTGTAGGGAGTGTGCACATGAAATACCCATGGGAGAAATTTCTGCAACTTTCTGCAAATCTGAAATAGTTAATGAGAACTAACAGCAATAACAGTATTAGCATTTTGTGTGCAGAATGCTAACACTGGTTTTTATTATGTAATAATAAAATCACCATGCTTTTTGAGACCTGTAAGTTCTTAGAAGGAAGCAGCCCTCTAGATAGTTGGTTCATATTTATTTTAAAATTTTCTGTAAGCTGCACAATGTTGATAGAGGAATGACATTCTGTGATGGAAGTCTCATAAACATCCCTGGCCAGGATTGATAACACTTATTATTGGTCTTTACAAATGAACTATTTTTCAGCTTGACCTTTCAGCTCTCTGAAGTTTTGTTGGAATGAAACCTAGCTTTAGTTAAAACATCAAGGCATTTTTAACCATTTTTCTAAACATCTTAAACATTTTTCAGCCTATTTGCTGAAACACATTCAGTTTGGATTGGCTGTGGGTAAGGGGGGTAGAATTGTTCATATACTTCTAAATCAAATGAATTGGTTTGTTATGTTAACTGTGCAAGAGTTAGTTTTAATCCCAAACAGAACTAGTCTTGTTTGGGAGTTAAACTATCAACCCAATTGACTACCTCCCAATAGTCTTTTCCAAACCCCTAATAGCAATTAATATCCCTCATGACTTCTGCAGTTGAGTATTCTCTTGTTATTAATCAACCCTGGGGAACCCTTTTGATTACCAGTATCTCAGGAAATGGAGTGATGAAGAAGCACCTGCAATGCCAGTTGAGAAGGGTAAAGAGTGTATCGGATTAAGCATTGTATGAGCTCATAATAGGATCCTATACCATGAAAATAAGAATGGCAAAACAGTTTACTTATCTACTCTTACTGGGTCAATGTGTTGACATCCAATGCTGTTGTTCAATGCTCAACATTCATCACTGTGGAACATTGAATAGGAAGTCATCAACAGGTACTGTTATCTGGCTGTGCCAATTATTGCAACATTTTGCTAATAAACTTGCTCAGATTTGCTAGAATCTTGACTTTCAAAGCAAAATCTGATGTGATTCCTAGTTCATCACTTGTTATCAGGTCCTTCAGGAAGCCAGGAGAATAGGATGGGTTGGATTCAAGTAACAATCAAGGAAAGGGAGTGTTCTCATTAACCTTGAAAGAGATGGTGGTGATATTCTCTTCAAGAATCCATTTGTGGACCTAACAGTTTTGGAAAACTCCAACCTTTCCCTTCTTGGCATACTGTATTAACTATAGAGTGCCTTGGATCAACTAGTATAAGAGAGAAATATATGCAAAAACAAGTTTCTAATATCTTTTTGCCATGTTGTAAACTTTCTGGAAAAAAAAATGTGTGAGCAATTAGCCGGAGAGTACTTCAATTTTAGAAAGTTCAAAGAGCATGTAACTTGCATTATAACTTGAACCTTAACTTGCAGCCAGGAGAATGGCAGAACCATAAGAGATGTCTGTAACAGCAGTATTTATGTGCCAGAGAATTTCATAATTCAATCCAAATATCAAGCTTAGGATTCAAATGCCTTCTAAAGAGTAAGAGCAACAGGTCAGGGAGTTGTTTACACCAGTGGGGAACATGTGAAGGCTGTTTCATTTATCCTGAAACACTGGTATGGTTTGATTAGAGACATTGTTACCTTCTCCTTTCAAGGAGATAAACTGATTGCTTTTGCTTGGCTCATCATAGCTAGCTGCCAGTATGTTTATTTATTTATTTTATCATATTTTTATACCGCACCCTCTCCCAAAAAGAAGGGACTCGGGGCAGTGTACAGCCTACTAAAAACACATAAATACATTATAAATACAGTTAAAAATATATTAAACGCGATTGTTCCGGCTGTGTCCCATCAAAACCAAATACAACAGTATAAAATCAGGGAGCTAAATAAAAAATAAAAAATTAATTACTAAAACCGAACTAGTTTAAAACCAGAACCCAATTACTGGGCCAGGCCGGCCTGCCTAAAAAATAGGGTTTTAACTGCGCGCCGGAAGGTCAGGATATCCGTCATAGCTCGTATCTCCGGGGGGAGATCATTCCATAGGGAGGGAGCTCCCACAGAGAAAGCCCGAACTCTCGAGGCCGTCAGCCGACAGCGGCCGGGCGGCGGTACCCCAAGAAGGGCAACCCTGTGGGAGCGTACTGGGCGGCGGGAGGTTGATGATGGCAGCAGGCGGTCCCGTAAGTACCCAGGTCCCGAGCCATGGAGCACTTTAAATACCATCAGTACCACCTTGAATCGAATCCGGAAGGCCACAGGAAGCCAGTGCAGCCTGCGGAGAAGCGGTGTAACGTGGGAGCTCCGAGGGGCACCCACGATCACCCGTGCGGCTGCATTCTGGACCAACTGCAACCTCCAGAGACTCTTCAAGGGGAGCCCCATGTAGAGAGCATTGCAATAATCCAGGCGGGAGATAACGAGGGCGGAAGTGACTGTGCGAAATGCGCCAAGATCCAGAAATGTTCTTGGTGCTCTGCCAGAATCTGGCCTCTCATTATCTAAATTGGGTCTCACCTGCTCTGATGATCAATAGATGGCAAATACACTGTCTTCCACTGGTCATCTGGATTTTTGCAGTCTATATATATTACGCTAACTGCAGCTGTGATATAATACAGCTGAAAAGATTATTGATGAATCCTAAAGTGACTCTCACCTACTCATCCCAAATAAACTTCTATATGTTTGTAAAGGTCTCAAGAAAACTTATGGACTTCTCCTATGGGAATGGAAGTAGGAGACACCCTTAGTTATACGCTGCTTATATTCTCAAATATGTTAAGAGGGACATCTGCCATTGTAGAAACAAGGATGGGCAAAGGCCATTAACAACAAGGCCCAAACAGGTTCCAACCAATATTTTGCCTTTTGAAGTCTCTGACTTTGGATCTTATACTGTAGGTTTAATGCAGAACTTTCCTGAGGGAAAACAAATATCTAGGACACATCAGAAAGCAAAAAATCTTAATCCCTATTGAGAATTTTTTATTGGTCACCTGCCTAATCATTAATAGTTTGGGAATAACATAAAATTGAGCACTTTTATGAGGGAGCAAAGAGTACATTCCAGGTCATACAGGGCAATGGTGGGCAACATATATGGTGGGCAACATATATGCTTTAGAAGGCTTAATGTGTTAAGAGTGATGTGTGCTAGAGCCACACATTATTTATTTGTTATATTTATATTGTGCCTTTTTCTCTGCAAGATTAAGGCATCTTACAGTATTTGGAAGTCTAAGGTAGGTTTGGCTGAGAGAGAGTGACTTCAGTAAACTTCGTGGTAAAATGAGATTTGACCCTGATTACAGATAATCCTTGAAGTACGACAGGCCATTCAATGGACATTCGGAGTTACAATGCACACCCCAAATGCTAAAAACGTATCCATTTCAAAGTTACAAATTTTGCAGTCCCCCCATGGTCATTCAACATCCCCTATTTGTGACGAGCTCCTCTCAGGCTGGAGAGGAAAAGATTGCAATGGAAACAAAAATGACTGGATTTCTTCTTCTTGATTATGCCATATGGCCCATCAAGGCAGCCGCCTTCTCTATCCTGACTCCCTGAACTCGTCAAATGTATGTAAGTGAAGGGTATGGAGGAGGCCCTTAGGGCTTTGGGGAATCCAGAGGGCAGGAGGCAGAGCATAGGCTATCTTAGAGGGAAATCTCCTGGAGGAAGTCTCCTGGGAGTATCTGTACCTGTGCCTGCACTAGGCCTCCCTCGGTTTCTCCCATCCCTGAGTCATCCCATGCCCTACCTAATGACCTGAGAATTTGTTTAATGAATACATTGGGGAAAGCAAGGACAGGGAGGTTGTTAGATGCTTCATTTAATGTAGTCCTTGACTTCTGACATGGATGGGAAGACTCCATTAATGTTGTAAGTCGAGGACTACCTGTATATATTGTTCATCCAGAGCTACACACAAATGAACCATAAGGCTGCCAGAAGGTAGGAAATAACTGTCTCTGTTCTCTCAGCAGTTCTGCTGCTAGTGACAATGCAAAATCAGTGCTCTGCAGCAGGATCATGGTGTGGTTCCTGGTTCCCTGCTGCAGTTAGTAATAGGAAAACAGCCGTCTGTTATCAGCTATTCAGCTGGGGGGTGGGGGAGTGTACGTGGGCTGCAGCGTGGCAAACTGTTATTTAGAGTTTTAGGAGTCAAATGCTTTATACCTAGATATTCACTCTACCTAGTTCATTAAATTGTTATGACAATCTATCAACCAGTGCTCTCATGGGTAATGTAAGAGTCAAATCATTAAGTGAAGACCTAATCAAATATCTGAAGAAAATATTGTACTTCATGCAGTTAGTATCAGGTAGGAATCTAATGAGTTTGAAGAAACACTTCTAGTTTATTGGAATAACTTTTTGGTTTAAAACTATGCCACCACCAACAAAACTTTATTTCAGTCATAGACCAATATAAAATTACATCTTTTTCAATAACTGTACTGAAACTTCTTAAAAGTATCTAAAACCTACAGTTACTAATGTTAATATAAACTTAAAATACTAAGATCTCTCTATAAAAATTCTTAATAGCAATACTGAGACAGGACTAAATGGGGGAGGAGGACTCTGAAGGCTGTAAAAAGGATGTAAAACTAGAGAAAGATAAATAAAACTAAAAAGGATTCTTAGTAAGTTTACCTATGTCTAATTGGTATTTACTGGATTACCTACTCTTAATTATGTAATTATGGATTTTAATTGCTGCCAGACAAAATCTATGTACATTGCAAATAATAAGTGATGGGTGGGTGGAATCAAGAATAAAACTTTCAGTATGATCTATGTTTGAGATATATATTCATTTAGTATGATATGTGTCAATAAAGGAAGAATGAAAGTTTCTCAACTACTTTGTTAAGGGTACAAAGTAAAAGCACATGTGTGATGGTCTTAATAGCATTTGTGCTGCATGTGGAATTTGGTAAATCTCCCATTAAGACCCCCAGAGGGTAACTCTGCAAGGAAAGCTAAAGAAATTAAGTATCTGCCTGGAAAATACTCGTAAGTTATTCCATATATAATTGATATTATCAATGGTATGATTCTATCAATAAATGTAGCCAAATTTTGTTATATTGCTTGCAAATTAGACATATACTGACAACATCAATGAAATAATCACAAAATGTTTTACTTTGTTTCATCTGCTGCTGATGTTTGTATTCTACCTAATCAATACTGCAATGAAGATATGGATGGATGGGAATTAGGTATATCAGCAGTAGGATGATTTTGACCTTTAATAGATATGACTTCTGCTAAATCTGAACATTATCTTAAAATATATTTCAAAGTGGCTTCAGCCATGCATATGCCATGATTAGAATTAACTGCAAAATTTGTGAACTATTTCCCACAAATTAATTATATGAACTTGTAGACTGGGCTTTATGGTCGACCTCATTCTGGAATTCTTTGTCTAGGACCCTTTCTCTCATCATTCTTTTAGCTTGAGTGTAACCCAAAGAAAACACTTGCTTAAGTGGCAAGCCACAACAAGTATGTTTCCCAAGGATTGCTTGTTGCCAAGATAATGGAAATTGGTCCCACTGAAAAAATGGGATGGGAAAAAATGGCATTTGAGTCAATACTGTGAGCATTAACAGCTCTCACTTCCTTTTTTTTCATTATTCAGCTTCCTTTCTAAGCATCACATTACACATATAAACAATTGAAAAAGAGTTTGCAAAATTTGTACAACTGAAGTTATTTATAGTGAGGGATGGTCACAACTGGGCACCATGGATCATAAATATTTGTCCTTCTTTGTGCTTGTAAACCACTATGGTCATATTTTCCAGTCATCTGTAGATTGGAGTACTACCTCCAAGTACAATACTTGACACTTTTAATCTACAAAATTTCCTTCTCTTCAATGATCCATTTAAAACTTTTAGAGTTTCTCGGCAAAAACCACCATTTTGTTTTTCTAATCATTTATTACAAATAAATCCTCTCAGAAAAAATGGGTAAAAAAGGTACTCATCTAAGTTTTATTGGAATTTGTAAAAGGATAATTGCACCGTTAGCACATCAAATCAGTGGAATATTCACCCCAACAATCTTGGGAGGCTGGAAGTTTAGTCTGGATAACTACACTAGAAATCAGCATTGTGGTTATCTTTTATTTAATTGACAAACGTCAGAGCAAATGCTGTTTGTAGTGGCAGTTGAATTTGGCAAGATCAGGATATAAACAATAATAACTTTTCTTTTTTCACAACTGTCATATTGGGACTGATACGATGATATCAAGAATTATAGTTAACCTTATACAGTTTCAGAATATTCAATGCACAATTTTAAACCAATGCTAAAATAGTATTGAGCTTTTTTCCCAAGGAAGAATCAATGAATTAATCAAAAACATACTTAAAAAGTAGGTTTAGTCAATTTGATAAAAAAGCCATATCCCAATCGTTTCTGTAGTGAATGAGATACTTTTCAAAACTCTCTACAATTTTATTTTGTGAATACAATTTTCATCACAAGTTACATTATAGCTAAGCACTGATCATAATTATTATCTCAAGTATTTCCATACATACAATATAAATCTAAAATAAAACCTGTATCAGCAGTTCTTACTTGTCTATACTCAAAATATTTCTTTTTCAAACTTTGTAGAAGAATCCATAGTAGTAATTATTCAGATATAACTATAGAGGTATCAATTTTACAGAGGGAATTTATTTAAAAAAATTTGCTAGGGATTTAAATTTATATTTTAAATTTTAAATGTTCTTAACCTTTGTTTTATCTTCAGGTTGGAAGGTTAAGGAGTTTACTGATTTTATGATGGAAAATAGACAAGATATAATTGAATTTGGTGGTGCTGAACAATCAAGGAATGTGCATTTACTGTATGAATAAACACCTTAATTCATTTTGAATTATTGTAACTACATTGATAAAGAAGTGAGCCATACTAAGTTGGATCTATCAGAATCAAAACTTTATTAATTTAATAGATCTACAATATAAAAATTTGTATGTGCATCTTTTTGTTAGCCAATTATTATTATCAGGATAAATCAACTGTAGAATGAACATCTCTTCCTTGAGGCTTATGGCTCATAATCTATCACACAGATCCAATGCCAGAAGGTAGGGAGATGTCTACTAACATCTAGGACGGAGAGGGAGTAACTCACTCAAAGTTTGCTATCTCTGTTCCTATGATTTTTTTTTTAATATACTATGGATTTTGGTGATGACTCACTTGTCTGAAGAGTAAACTGGTTAGGATCCATGAGAAGCAAGGTGTCTATATATTGACATTCCACAATATTTAGGGAAAATCTTCAATATTTAATGCTTTTAATAAATTTAATTCTGAGTTGTGTTAAGATTTGCAATTATATATTGCAATGAGAGGGAGAAGAAGTTTGGTATGGTGTTTAAGACAGCATGCTAGAATCCAGGAGACTGTGAATTTTAGTCCCACTTTAAGGCACATAGCTGGGTAACCTTGAGGGAGTCAGTCTTTTTTAGCCCCAGAAAGCAGGCAATGTCAAACAATTTTTGGAAAATCTCATTGTCAATAAAACCACAGGGACCAGTCCGGGAGTCAAAAACTGATTTAAAGGCACACACACACTTGCATCCATATCACCCATAAAACAAACATACACGCATTCACACACATACACACACACACGCACGCGCATGCACAAACACACAGACACAGATGCAAATACACACACACCATATACATATTAGTGACCTTAACCCCAGTTTGGATAAACAACTGTTCCTCTTTTTCAAGTAGGAGTCCCTGTCATAATTTACTAATATCCTTGAAGGGCATGAAGAATTGATCACTTTATGCTGCTTTTAATTATGTTTGTTGTTTTAACTGGTTGTCTTATGGTTTTAATGACAGTTTTGAAATTTCAGGCGAGCTGCTTGAAGTCGGTGGAAACAGGCAAGCATGGTCTATAAGTTATAAATAAAAACTATGAATGTAATATTTAAAAATAAGCTTTCTTTCCAGTTGAGCTTGAGACTCCATGGACATGTTCAAGTAGTTTTCTCAGTAGTAATATAAATGAAATCTGCTATTGCTGCTGTTCAGGCTGTTGTTGTTTTTTCATTTCTTATTTACTTCTGTATCTGGCTTACAAGCCTAAAATTTCTTGGTGGCCTCCCATCCAAATACTAAACAAAGCTGAAACCAGAGAAGATGAGCTAATGTTGTCATTTGCTGAGAAAGATGGACAATTAATGCATAATATAAAATTAATAGATACCAAAGAGACTTCATTTTGATGTTTTAAGAAATATTAACTGAAAACATAATAGTAAAATCTCCACTATATTATTTATAATTATTAAAAATAGAAAAAAAAGGAAAAGAAAAAAACACTCCTAAAAACATAGATCAATATTTAATTTTTGTCTTCCCTTTTCTTTATTCTTCAATTGATTTACAGTATCTATTGGTATTGTATAAATGTTAGACACTGTACTCATTAAAATCCAGAAGTACGTCAAAATGGACTATCACTATCTATGGTATTTTGAATATATATCAGAAAGAGGAAACTTGAGAGTTCACAAGGTTGGATACTATATGGAACAAAGCTGGGACTGAACCTAGAGGTTCTGCTTCGGATACCACGAAACCTCCTCCCAGAAGGTAACAAGGAAAACTGGTCATAGAGAGGATTTGTAGTAAACCTGATGATACTATGGACCTGATTCAAGCAGTGCTTATATGCTATATCTTGGATAAAAGAAGGTGAATTACCAATAATCTTTTCTGCTGTCCTTGTCACTCTCTGTAACGCCTTCCTATCCGAAGGAGTAATGCTTCCAAACCAAACAGTAATGCAATATGACAGGATGCTCTCAATCATCCCTTATCTGAATCTGCTGCTTTCTTAATGTTAACTTTCCGTGATATCTTCCAGACAGAGATAGCATCAGTTAAGCACAGGATAGGGTGGGCACAGTTTCCTCACAGGGCTGCTATTTAATGCTTGAATCTTCCCAAAAATGTGTTCAGCTCATTTAAAAAAACGACACTGTTGACTTTACAACACGATGGTGACACCTTATAGTCTGTAATGGCCTGGATGCCTTACCACATACATCTGATATTCCTAGGCTCCTGAAAAAAGTTCTGAATTTTCTTGCTTTCCTGTTTTTGTGGTGCTTTTCAAATTGGCTCTGGCTATTTTAAGTGCCAGCATATCACTGGATTTAAAAGCCACATTCTGTGCTTTTAACATTTTGCAAATTTGAATTCCAATCAGATATATGTCCTTTTTATTGTGTTGTGCAAAATTTCTTCTTACAGCTGTAAGTTTGTATTTTAATAAATCACAATATTTTTATTGATATATCCTGGAATTAAAAAAATTATGATTTTGTTTCAAACTCCTTAAGATTCTTAATGATATGCAGTTCTTTTCTCTTTTTTGCATGACCATTACATATGATACAATGTTCCTTCTGCTTTTTTTGTATTTCTAGCACTTATTACTATAAGATTTATCTATTTTGGCAATTACTGTCAGAGTTGATACCATCTGTAAAACATTCTGTACTTTTCTCTCAAACGTAACTTGGATTAAATTTTACAGACTTATTTGACAGTTATTGGGAGTTAGAGGAATTGTGACTCTCAACACATCTGGAAAATGCCTGGTTGCAGAGGCATAAAATAAAATCTATAAAATCTGTTTGTCAAAATAGCAGTATTGCTCCATAATTCCATTCATACAGGTGTACGACATAACAAAGCTCATATTAAAGAGCAGCCCAAATGTATCACATTGATGCAAGTGTGCTTTTGTCATTTGTCCCCCTTGTTGAAATAGCTGGTTGTCATTCTACCTGGAAATTCTGGGAGCTGTCTATTCTATATGCCTACAATTATTCCATAGTACATCTTCAAAAGATTTGCACAGTCCAATTGTTTATGGCTCACAGCCAGAAGGGAAACAGTCACAAGAATCTAACTGCCCAGGGTCCTTTGGTCAACTACAGAGAAACCATAATATAAAGGTTTACTGGAAGGTAGGTAATAGAGATCTTGGTTGTTTCTATTAGTCAAGAGTTATAGACTTAAGTGCATAGATTCAGGGACTTTTTTACTTACACAGAATTCCTACATGATAGATCAGATCAGAAAGTCAATTCCAGAACTAAACTTTGTCATCATGATTAACTTAAAAGATAATATTTTCTTTTATATTGTGAGTTAGAAATATGCATCATTTTTCAAAGAAATGACCATGTAAATATGAACCCACCAATTCAGAATTTTTGTCAAAATGATGAAAGCATAGTGCCATCACAGTGCAAGATCTTTAGTACAGGTGCCTTGAACTACCTTTAAACATAGTAATCTTTGCATCAGTCTGCTTTCATGATTTTGGTGGATATGTTGCTGGGTTAGAAATGACACAAACAATACATGGATCAATTCCAAATTTGAAGAGAAATTCAGCCAGAATTCTAGAATATCTGGGAAGACTTGGAAGCAAAATTTAATGGGGAATTATTTAAATTATTCCCACAGTTCTGAACGATTATAATAAAATGGACATAATACATCATGTGATAATACATACAACATTTATAATTTGTTGTTTTTATATAGTACTGTCTGTGTGCTTGTGTTTTCTAGATATAGAGGTTTAATGTATTGGTTAGATTTTATAGATTTGAACAGAACATGATCAGGAGTACTATTCAAATGAAATGAAATGTGTTCTTCAGTATGTCCTCTAGCCTGACAAATGGAATCATATTTAACCAACACATTCCTTTTACATTTGTCACTCTTGGTGCAACCTACTCACATACAACAGGGATGTGGGTGGGAGCAAACCTAGAATAATCTTGGCAAATCTATTTTTATGCTACATGTCTTTAAATGTACCATATTTTGTTCAGTTCTAATTTCAAACACTTTATTTACCTGCTAACCATACTATTCAGGTAGATTATGGATTAAAAAAAAATGCAAAATCTTGAGTTCGGAAACTTGGGAAACTTTTTAGGACATAATACTCACTTTCACCTACCTTTGCCTCCACTATCTTTCCCAGCAGGATTAGTTCAAGCTGTCCCTTTCTGTCCCTACTGAAAGTGGTCTTGCAGTTCATTGGAGTGCAACTATAAAGGGCTGTGGCTATGCAACTTCTAACATACACTTACAGATTGACTGAAGCTGCAGTAGGTTTGGTAGGAGCTAATTCTCTCCCAGGGCCACATCAAGCCATTTGGGTATATAGGGGCAGAAGCATTGTGCGAGCAGACAAAATATTGGTATCAAAAGTATCAATGTTTTTTCACCCCATTTCTCTAGGTAGAGGCAAACTGGCCCCATCCCTCCCAATTTTGTTAGATTGTAAAGTTCTGTTATCTGAAACGGGATATTTGCTTCGGGCAGCTTTCAGAGGGAAAGAGGACATTTGTCAAATTACATAGACAAAGAGAAGCCCCAGTTGATTTTTCTCTCTCTACCCAAAATTAAGTCCTATTTAGAGATAGGGAAAGGGCTAGAAACCGGGAGACTGTGACCTTTAATTCCACTTTAGGCATGAAGATTGGCTGGGTGGCTTTGGGCAGTCTCTCTTTCAGCCCAACCTACCTCACAGGGTTATTGTAGGGAAAATAGGAGGAAGGTATAATAAATGTGTTCACCATGAGTTAATAATTCAGATGGAATAAAAATAAATAAAATTATATGGGCTTGAATTAAGATTCTTGAATCAAATATCTTAAAATGTGCACAGTGGAATGAAGAGACATGTGTGTTTACCACACTGGGTAATTGGAATAACCTACACAGAAATCATGTATATTGGTTTAATCTCACTTTTCCAGGGAGATAAATTGGCTATGTCTTATTATTACAAGGTACTTTACCTTTTATAATACAGGTGTTTATTTTTTTAAAATATATTCATGGCTATATATTTTCTTCTAAGTAAATTTTAAGGCAAGGATGTTTTCTACACATTCTTCATTCAATTCTTAGAAGCCTGTTTTAGGGACTCTTGCTTACCAATAGCAAGAAATATTCTAATAAAAGCTTAGCATTTGCTTCAGTATCCATTGGGTCACAATGAGTAAACTCTGTCATTGGTTTTGCCTGAGAAAGACAAATGCCAGCTGTCATATTGCTTTAGCATCAGGTTACATTTAAACGTAGCACTTCAATTTATTTTTAGAGGCTGAGTGTGTAGATTACTCTTGGTGTATATTTTGTCTGCCTCTACACTCTATTTTAAAACTTAAGCATAGTTGCTGTCATGTGTAAAATGTATTTATCTATTTTGTAAGAGTTCAGGGTATAAAGAGTGTATCTGAACAGTACGCAACTTTCCATGTTGCCCGAGTTATACTGTACATGTTTATTTGACTCAAGTATATGGTTACATTTATAAAAGTTAAGAGAGGTTAGTTTCAAGCCTATGTAACGCTTATCCTGAACAATCATTATATACAGTTTGTATCCCTTAAGATAAATCTGATAATTTTTAACATGGCATTGATTAGAGTCTAAATAAAAGATTGACAAGTTCTCTGATAATCTGGTTGAATGTAAATGCACAAATTTATGCACAAAGCTATTATCATTTACTCCTCTAGCTTTTCAAACAGAAATCACTCCTTCTTCCTTCTGATGAATATTGAGGAAAATTGTTTAGTTTGCATTTGAATGCAAGTTAATTGAATGGAAGAAGTGAAGCAACTTAGAATTAAGGAGAAATTTCCTAACAGTGAGAGCAATCAATCAATAGAATAGCTTGTCTTCAAAAGTTGTGGGAGCTCCATCATCAGGGGCTTTTAAAAAAAGACTGGACAACCCTTTATCTGAAATGAAATGCTTGAGGAGAAGGAGATTGGGCAAGAAAACCTCCAAGGTCCCTTTCAATTCTATTATTTTATATTATTCTATGTTGTTCTATGTTATTTTTTAAAAATTATTTATTTTATTTTACTTGTAAAATTTCTTAGCCAGCCATCTAACCCCACGGTAACTCTGGGTGGCTTACAATATTAAAAGATAATATTTTCTTTTATACTGTGAGTTTAAAAAGTTATCAAGTGCCAAATTTAACAAAATTCACAAAAAATTTCAGGAACTAAAATTGTAGAAAAACAATAGAATTGCAAACACGAGGATCTGAAATAAACAACTATTAATATATTCAACAATACTTAATTCTGACATCAAAAATTAACAATGGTGTTTAATTTTGAATAGACAAAATCACCATGGGGATCTGAGGTAAGTTAATAAAAAAAAAAACATACTGGAAAAATCATTATCCTGATCCAAGTGATTGATTCCACTACTTAAAGTTTTTCATGATAAAGAACCTGCTTATGCTCCTAGTAGACATGATTAGTATGTATCCATCTGTCCTTTCATCTCTTCACACTCTCTAGTATCTAATAAAGTTGAATGCCAGGATGTGCATATGGCTGTGTTTTTATTTTGGCAAACTTAAATGCTTCTTTCCTTTAGATTGCAGAATGCATGGAGAACAAGGAGAAAAAGTATGAAGGCCATATACATGGCCCTTCCCTATCCCCTTTCTAGCTTGGCAGCCTGACCCAGCACAGAGCGGGCATGTAAGTGGTGGGGCATGTGTGTGCGCACAGCTCCATTTATGTGAGTGGTTGGCCCTCATGCCCTCCATTTGCACAAATGGAGCTTCACACATGAGCAGAAGATGCTCATGCGTGAAGATCCACTCATGTGAGTGGTGAGCACTTGCACTAGCATGTGAAATTCCACTCACATGAGTGGAGGGCACTTGAATGGAGGTTGCTTGTGTTTATACATGAAGGTCGACTCACACGAGCACAAATGTTCTCTGCTCAATGCCTTCCGCTTGTTTGGAGCTTTGAATGTGAGCACCCTCCACACACCCTCAAATATCTGCCATGCGTGCCCATCTCTCTTGCAGTCCTATTTCATACTGGTTGCAGCCTGGTAATGGGCCATGGCCTGGGGGTTGGGGACCCCTGTCTTGGAGCATTCAGCATATTCAGCATATTCAGCTCAGCTCCCAAGCATAGCTAGTGATGTGCAAGATGTTTCAAATTTTGCATAAAAGAGTTCAGGGCCTTATCAGAAGTGCCCCATTGCTATCCTGACCATATTAAAACTATTCCAACCTGGAAGCGGCAATCTGTTATTGCTGTTATTAGCAGAACTTACATAGCCACCTAACACAAACATAATACTTGGCGATGTGCAATGCATCAAAATAAAAGTAAAACTAACAATGGCAATAGCAGTTAATTTATTAATCATTTGACCATATGAAGAAAGTACAATCAATATTAAGAAAGGGGTACAGCCTATTTCGTGTTATCACCCCTGCAATCAACCTCAGTTCAAGTTGATCCATTTTGTTCTCAGTGCTTTTGATAGAGAAGATAGTCATCTTAGTGAGGCTGTTCCCTGCAAATTGTGAGTGTCTCCAATATTTTTTAGATTTTAAGAAAGGATCTAGATTATCAATTCATGTTACAAAGTATCATTTATAATCAGGATACTGCAGTATTAGCAACAACTCAAGCAACTTGTATGCATCTTTCTGTCAAAAAAATCTCCATGTAACATCTGTTACCACATAATTGAGTTCTTCAAACAATCCTCTTCTTAAAAAAGGTGCTGGGGTATGTAAATTGTTAAATCTACAATTTTCTGTCTGGAAAATTGATTTATGTTAAGTCAGCTTCTTCAAGCAGTTATCCCATTGAAAAGATTCTGTGTTTGAAACTTTTCTTGGCCTTCAGACCTTTTTGAATGGAGGACTGAACAGAAACTCTGTATTGTGAAATGCTATTTATAAAGTGTGAGGGGACTTGTTGCAGAATGAACACATACAATTAAATCCATATCCAAATAGTAGCTGAACAGGTCAGGTAAGGATGGAAGAGCTGTTTTGAATTTGAAATGGAATGTTTTGAATGTGAAAAAGTCAAATTGAAAATATTTTGCATATTTTGCATTTAAAATGAAATTATTTTCCTGCCTTTATACCAGGGGTTTCCAACCCTTGGTCTGCAGAGCAGTACCAGGCCGTGGGCCATTGGGAACTGGGCTATGCAAGTGGCAGGCGAGTGCACAAAGCTCCGTTTGCATATGCTAATAAGTAGGATGCATGTGTGAAACCGTCTCCTCCTCCTGTTGCCTGCTACCACGGCTGCTGCTGGTCCATGAAGCTGAAAAGGTTGGGGACCATTGTTTTATATCATTGGAACACCAGTGGAATAAAAATACTTGGAATTCAGGGGATGATTTTGAATTTTTAAAAATCAAATAAGAGCAACAAAGATGACAAAGGATCTAAATCTAAATAGCAAT
This sequence comes from Bungarus multicinctus, assembly GCA_023653725.1. NCBI lineage: Eukaryota > Metazoa > Chordata > Lepidosauria > Squamata > Elapidae > Bungarus > Bungarus multicinctus. The sequence goes on from CM042836.1 coordinate 165,268,705, forward strand.
AGCACTTAGACCTATATATCACTTCACAGTGCTTTGCAACCCTCTATAAGCAGTTTACAGAGTCAGTATATTGCCTGCAACAATCTGAGACCTCATGTTACCAGAAGGAATCAACCTTGAGCCAGTGAGACTCGAACTGCTGAACGGCTGTCAATTGGCTGTCAGCAGAAGTAGCCTGCAATATTGCATTCTAACCACTGTGCCTCCCCAGCTTAAATCATATGATTTAAATCTAAATCATACTATGAATAGCTAAGGGAACTTGGTATGTTTTGTCTAACAAAAAAAAGGCTTGGAGTGACATGATATCATCTTCCAATATTTGAAGGGCTATTACAGGGAAGGGGGGGGTGATTTATTTTCTATAGCACCTGAGTGCAAGACAAGAAGCAGTGTGTGGAAGCTCGTCAAAGGGAGATCCAAGCTGGAACTCAGGAGGAATTCCCTGACAATGAGTACAATTAATCAATGGAAGTGCTTGCATCCCGGAATTTTGTGCGCTCCATCATAGGAGGTTTTTAAGAAAAGATTGAACAGTCATTTGTCTGGGATGGTATAAAGACCGCTCCTTGGCAGTGGATAGACAAAAAGACCTCCAGCCTCATGATTCCATAATACAGGTTCCTTGTAATTTAGCATAACTTGACATGCATTAAAAATCTGTCATCATGTATATTGTTGATTTATTTTGTATAATTATTTAGTTTAATAGAAAAAATAATGCTATTCTGATTTTCCTTAAAACACTGCTCAAACTACAGAAAGTGCTTAAAATGGTTTCTACAGTTGAAAGTAAAGAAAGACAGAGAATCATGATGTCCAAGCAGTATTTCAAATATCTCAGCAGCAACCCATCAAGCTTTCATCCAGAATTTTGAATTCATCACAGAAATGTTTGAGTTTGTTTGAGTTTGTTTAATATTCATGTCAATATGAATATTAAATATGTTTAATATTCATGTTAAATAATACCTTTGGAGCTCTGATTCAAGACACCTAAATGTATCATATTAATCATGAATTATTACACCTGGTATACCACCAACTGGATCAATATTTATTAGACTAAGTTCAATGTATTGGCCATCATTCATGAAATTACTGAGAGAAGGGTAGTACACGGTCATCATTATCATCAAATGTAGAAAACTGTTATTGAAGGAAAAGGTGGTATTACTTGATGTCATGCTCATTAAGGACAGTTTGTTTTCTCCATGCCCCAAATCAATGCCATCTTCTTCAATTATTTATTAATTAATGCTCAGCTAATGCTGAAGCAGGATGCTCAATGGGAGGATTTCTGATTTTTTCCATTGTGAGGAATGCCAAACAAATTTAGAATAATGTGACAGTCCAAATATTGACTGAGTCATTATAAACTCACTTTTCAATATATTTCAAACTATGCTGTTTAACACCTAAAATGGATTTTATTTTCAAATGTATATTTTTCTTACACTGACAATTCTACATGTGAATACAGCTTAATTGCCTGTCTCTTTCACAGTAATGAAATGTACAAGAAAGAAGGAGTTGTATAGCTGATGTGATGGTTTATAATCAAATGCTATAATTGTAGATAGTTTTATAAAAGTGTCAAGTGATTAATCAGTACAGTATCTGTAATACAAGGTAACTAAGGAATGGTAAATTAATGAAAATATTCTGTCTCAAAGTGATTTTAATTGTAAGTTCAAACAACCAGTTGTTGAGGCAAAAAGATGTTAATCCAAAGCAATGGTTATAATCATTGTTAGTTATTTTAGGGGTGATGCTTTGTGTATAGCTGACTTTAAAGGATTTAATCCTATGAACATTTTTTCATACCCAGACAGTGCTAAAATGGATAACTGCTACTTAATGAATTAGTAGATTTTTAAAACATAAATGGAAAGTTTTATATCAGTAGAATAACTATCATTGTACATCATTAAAATGGGCAGTATATAGCACCAGAATTTCATATGGGCCCCAACTATCTTTTTACGGTTCTCCAGAACTACTACTGATCACAAGTACTAAAGGTTGGTACTATAGTATTTTTTTTTTAATCTGAAGTGGAATATATATGAAAACCATAGTGTGAACCCTAAAATACACAAAATATAATTAAAGGTATTTTTGAGGCAAAATAGCTGAACCCTATGCTATATCTTCTATGGAGAATATATCTAGTTATGTGAACACTATCTGCAGTCTGAAATCGTAGAACTCAGAAACAGGGTTTGTGCACCTGAGTAAGAATACAGGTCCTTCTGTAAACTGAATGAAATCGGTGAAGAGCCAGCCTTTTCTGATTACCAGTAAATTATTCTTGATTGTCACAAGCAACTGTTATACAAAGTTAATCTGAATGCAAGTCTGAATAGTTTGCATGACTAAGACGGAGTACATTGTTGAGATATCATTGATTTCAAAGCAATGTATATACAAAGTGTTCAATGAACATTATTTTTAGATATAATTTTTATGAAGTTTTTTAAATAAAGATATATAAAGATTATAAAGATAAAAGAAATATGAAAATATATAAAAAAGAAAAAAAAGAATAAGAAAAAAGTACAGAAAAAGAAAAAGAGATAATTAAAGAACCAATCAGAAAAAAAGTGACTTCCAAACTTGTTTTCAGCAGTTCTAAATAAATTCATTATTACTCCCCCCTCCTTTGATATTACAAAAATCTCTTCAGCCCCTTATTGAATCTCAATCATTTAGTCAATTATTTAAACTAAAAATCATTACTTCACTTATTCCCATTTTGTCAGACACATACCTGAAGCATTCATTTAGCTGTTTATTTCATACAGCTATACACAGAAAGCTTCTCGGATTTATGATTTGTACCTGAGTGAGACTAGATAAAATTCAGTGACATTCAAAAAGGTTGTGTTCACATCGGGATTCCGGACTAATTCTTCATTTGACTCCTCTACCTACCTCAGCCAGTCTCTCTCATACAATTTTCAGCAAAAAGTCCATAAAAGGTTTCCAGAGGAGCTTATGTTGCGAAAGGAGAGCAGATCCCTCCATCTTAGCTTCCTTGCAGGCCATATGGCTCTGTTCTGGGCACCATTTTGGACTGACCACAACTCATCACAGCACCTCCAAAATTGATGCTTGCTTCTGAGATGGACCCAAACAGCCTCCACTGTGTAGGAAAGCCATATGATGCAATGGCTGCTTCCTGAAGAATACTTACAGCACACAGCAAAGGGGGTACTGCAGCTCTAGCCTGCGGCATGCCAATATTCAGAAGGCATGGTGCTTGGTAGGGTTGGGGAATGTTAAGCGGCCAAAAGGATATAGATAGGAGGTTGAAGCACAAAAGTGTGGGCAGATTGTCAAATGCCTGAATTTTGATTACATGATTACAGGAGCATTTCGATGGCTGTAACTTAGGGTACCACTTGTAAAACATTGTTAAGCGTTATTGTAACTTCAACTTACTGTTCTGATCATGGAACAAATGGTCATAAAGTCAAGGATTTTGTGTAGTGGATATTTTTATTTTTAAAATAAATAATTTCCATTAGTCAAATTGGATAGTTTGCTCATCTTTCAGCCTAACTTTAATTTGCTGCTATATATTTCAGCACTTATCTCTTAAAAACTAAAATCCAGATTTGGGTTTTTTAAGACTTCAGAATTAATATTTATGTCTGAATATTGTTAATTATGAAGAAACTGACACCTTAGTAACTCTCCCAATATAGCATTTCACTGTAATTGAAAATGTAAAGGGATTCTATATGACAAGAAATTTTCAAACTTTGTTTTTAGATGTTCCTGAATTTTGGGGGTACAAAACTCCCTCCTGGAGGGAACAATTACCCATAGAAGTTTTCTTCAATACTTTAGAATATAGAAAAAGTTTAAATTTTGGTTTATTTTTGTATTTTGTATTATATTCTTACTGTTTTCATGATGTGAGCTGCTGAGAATCTACAGGTGAAACTCAAAAAATTAGAATATTGTACAAAAGTTCATTTATTTCAGTAATGCAACTTAAAAGGTGAAACTAATATATGAGATAGACTCATTACATGCAAAGCAAGATAGTTCATGCTGTGATTTGTCATAATTGTGATTATAATGGCTTTCAGCTCATGAAAACCCAAATCCACAATCTCAGAAAATTAGAATATGACATGTAATCAATAAAACAAGAATTGTACATAGAACAGTATCGGACCTCTGAAAAGTATAAGCATACATATGTACTCAGTACATGGTTTGGACCCTTTTGCAGCTATTACTGCCTCAATGCAGCATGGCATGGAAGCTATCAGCCTGTGGCACTGTGAGGTGCTATGGAAAACCAGGATGCTTCAATAGCGACCTTCAGCTCTTCTGCATTGTTTGGTCTCATGTCTCTCATCTTTATCTGGGCAATGCCCCTTAGATTCTCTATGGGGTTCAGGTCAGGCGAGTTTGCTGGCAAATCAAGCACAGTAATCCCACGATCATTGAACCAGGTTTTGGTGCTTTTGGCAGTATGGGCAGGTGCCAAGTCCTGCTGGAAAATGAAGTCAGCATCCCCATAAAGCTCGTCTGCAAAAGGAAACATGAAGTGCTCCAAAATCTCCTGGTAGATGGCTGCGTTGACCCTGGACTTAATGAAGCACAGTGGACCAACACCAGCAGATGACATGGCTCCCCAAATCAATACAGACTGTGGAAACTTCATACTGGACTTGAAGCATCTTGCAGTGTGTGCCTCTCCATTCTTACTCCAGACTCTGGGTCCTTGGTTTCCAAATGAGATGGAAAAGTTGCTCTCATCAGAAAAGAGAACTTTAGACCAGTTCTGTTTTTCTTTAGCCCAGGTAAGATGCTTCTGACGTTGTTTGTTGTTCAGGAGCAGCTTGATGAGGAATACGACATTTGAAGCCCATGTCCAGAATCCATCTCTGTGTGGTGGCTCTTGATGCACTGACTCCAGCCTCAGTCCACTCCTTGTGAAAGTCCCCAACACTTTTGAATGGCCTTTTCCTGACAATCCTCTCCAGGCTGTGGTCATCCCTGCTGCTTGTGCACCTTTTTCTTCCACACCTTTCCCTTCCACATAACTTTCTATTAATGTGCTTTGGTATAGCACTTTGGGAACATCCAGCTTAGTTTGCAATTTCCTTTTGAGGCTTTCCCTCCTTATGGAGGGTGTCAGTGATGGTTTTCTGCACAACTGTCAGGTCAGCAGTCTCCCATGATTATGCTTCCTACTGAACCAGACTGAGAGACCATTTAAAGGCTCAGGAACCCTTTGCAGGTGTTATGGCTTAATTAGCTGATCAGAGTGGGACACTTTGAGCCTAGAATATTGAACCTTTTCACAATATTCTAATTTTCTGAGATTGTGGATTTGGGGTTTTCATGAGCTGTAAACCATAATCATCTCAATTATGACACATCACGGCTTGAACTATCTTGCTTTGCATGTAATGAGTCTATCTCATATATTAGTTTCACCTTTTAAGTTGTATTACTGAAATGAATGAACTTTTGCATGATATTCTAATTTTTCGAGTTTCACCTGTATGATTGTGCCAAAATATAAATGTGATATATAAACATAAATAAACTTGACTATACCTAAGAGAGAGAGAGAAGTACCTGGCTAGGCTGGAAAGTCACAACAACAGCAACAAGACAATTCTGTATTTGTTCCCAAGAAAACTTCATGGCTGAGCCCAAATATCAATAGGTGTTGAGCTTATGAGTTGCAGTTGATTCTTATACCTATTGGAGATTTCAGTAGGAAGGTGCCCATAGTTGGTGTAAGGCTCTGCAACTCCAAGGCAAAACAGATTTTGGATGCTTGTCTATTAGAGTAGTGACTATAATCAAGAAACTTAATAGCATGATTTTCCTGTAATTTTAGTTTATCTAATTATTGCATATAGTCTCTTAAGTGGGGTTGCAATTGAATGCCCTTAATGTCACTAAATGGGGCCTGCAGATCTCAATTGCTTTAATTAATCCAAAAAGATTAAGAGTAGTCAACATTGGTGATGGTATAGTCTCCTGAAAGGTTGGCAATTCTATTCTGTAGCAAAGTTTAGCAGTTCCCAATGGCCTGTATTCATCATGAAAATATCCTAGTACTTATAAACTCTGCAGTAAAATATTTAATATACTGTTTATTTTTCACTCCATAAAGCAAAAGCATATTGCTCAACTTTAACCTCTCCCTGAACAGATAGATCATCACTCCTCCATCACCAAGTTCTACTTGTGCTTTGGATGGGGCAAATAAATTTCTTGAGCAAAGGGGCTAACATTTTAAATCAGGGGTCACCAATCTTTTGGACCTCAGGGACCACCAAACTCATAATTTTAAATCCCGTGGACCACTAATATGAATTTTGACTGATGGTGCTAACGTTTGCTAACGTTTTCCCAGGGCCTCTGCAGAAAGCAGCAGAGACCTGGGAAAATCCCAAAAAAAGTCTGCAGGAAAATTCCCCACCCTGTTTTCTACCTATCAATCATTCTTTATTTGGGAGAGAGAGAGAGAAAGAGAGAGAGGGAGGGAGAGGGAGAGACAGAGACAGAGACACTTTTGGCTTTATGCAAGGAAAGCAGCAGAAGCAGCAAGTCTTTCTTTCTCTCCCCCAAACTCCACCAGAAGTGAGTCTTTATGAGACTTGTCGGGCTGGCGCAGCCTCTTAGAGCAGGATGCCTTGCAGGGTCCCAAAGACTCATTTCTGGCGGAGTTTGGGGGAGAGAAAGAAAGACTTTTGCTGCTTTCCTTGCATGCAGCCAAAAGCAGAAGAAGAAAGAAGTGGAAAGAAGCAGCCCGGTGGCCAGGCCAAGTGCGTGGGGTGAGTGAGGCAAGCTCCCCCCCGCCCTTTCTCCCCTCCCCTCACTACCTCATGTTCACAATGCAAGCAATGCAAGCCTTGTGTTCCCACGGGCCATGTGGGCGGCATAGCCTTGTGTTCCTGTGCAGCCTGCATCAATTGCTTTGGGGGTTGCTTTGGGGGTGACATTTCTCTGCAGATCACTAAATTTTCTTGCAGATCACCACTGGTTGGCAGTCACTGTTCATTCCCCCCCTCCCAGTGGCTAAAAGTCACAAGGGTGTGTCAGTGATGTAGTATCACTGAAATTCGGGATGGAGATAAAACATTCTGGCCCTTTTAATCATTTATTGAGGCTTTGCTTGAATAATTTAAAAAAATATTTAGTAAAAAAATTACTTCCTTTGCCAACCCCTCTAATGAAAAACAAAAAGAAAAAACCCACTAGCATTATTGGTTATAATTTTGATAGAACTATAAAAAAGAGGTTTGGGACCACATGCAGCCTTTTCCCTTGTCTGGCCTAGAAGTTTGGAAATGCAATAATCCAGAAAACCATTAAAATTTTGGGTCACTCTGTTTCAGCCCCTCATTGAGTTGTTGTTGTTATGGGAGGAGGAAGGAGTATTATGTATGCTTCCTATGGTGAATTATTTATAAAACTAATAATGGCAGGTTAAAATTAAAAATGGTAGCATAGATGTGATCTACTAGACCTACCATATTTAATTTAATGAGAGTGCCCAGAAAGGTGCTGAACTCTCCCAAATAGCCATTGTTATTAAAATAAAAATAGTTGTGATGCATTCGTGGGAGTGAAGATTATGCTTTGCAGCACACTGACTTATAGGTTAACTAAAATTAAAAAACAACAAAGCAAACAATAAGAAAAGGCATTAAGGAACTCTCATTAAAGGTGCAAATTTCATCACATTAGATCTGAAAGCAGCCCCATGAAATGCAACCAAGTTCTAAAGAAAAAAACTACTATTTAGTTTAATATTCTTTCACAGAGAATGATTTGTCTACCTTTGTTCCACTGTTGTTTGATTGCAGATCAATCAATCAATCAAGCCAAAGCGACATTGCACCAATTTGAATAACTTTTGGCAGAAAGAGAATAACAAATACTAAACCAAAGAAATTAAAAACATGAGGCAGGAACAGGAAAAAGATACAGAGCTACAGTTAGATTACAAGACTCCTATTCGTTTTGCTTTTTGGTACCTTCATATCTTTGCATAGTACTGTTGGAAATTATAACCCACCCCTCTCCTAGGAAAATGAAATACTTTAGGATATATTAAAAAGGGCAGAATATTTTCCCTAAAAGAGAAGTAGACGCAACCTCCATAGACTTCTGTAAAGCCTTTGATTCAGTGGTACATGATAAACTACTCCTAAAACTAAAATCTTACGGTATCTCTGGACACCTGCATAACTGGATAGAAGCATTCCTGTCAAACAGACAACAAATGGTCAAAATTGGGAGCGTCCTATCAAATTCTGTACCTGTCAACAGTGGTGTCCCCCAAGGCAGTGTTCTAGGACCAACTCTTTTCATACTCTACATAAATAACCTCTGTGATCATATGAAGAGCAACTGCGTTCTCTTCACTGATGATGTAAAGCTATTCAACACCACAGACAATACTGCTACCCTTCAAAAGGACCTTGACTATGTATCAGAATGGTCAAACAAATGGCAACTTCAAATCCCAACAAATAAATGCTCTGTCCTACATATTGGCAGAAAAATCCAGAAAATAAAATACAGGCTGAATAGTCAAGACCCTGTTGATGACTCAAACTCTGTCAAGGATCTTGGAGTAGTCATCTCAAATGACCTAAGTGCTAGAGTCCACTGTAACTACGTAGCCAAAAAGGCGCTAAGAGTTGTTAACCTAATCTTACATAGCTTTTTCTCTGGTAATATTACACTAATAACTACAGCATACAAAACATTTGCTAGACCAATATTTGAATACAGCTCATCAGTCTAGAACCAACATTACGTATCTGATATTAACACAGTTGAGAAAGTCCAGAAATATTTTACAAGAAGAGCTCTTCACTCCTCTACTCGTTGCAGAACACCTTATGCCACCAGACTAGAAATTCTAGACCTAGAAAACCTAGAACTACGCCGTCTTCGGTCCGATCTAAGTATAGTATATAAAATCATACATTGCAATGTCCTACCTGTCAATGAATACTTCAGCTTCAACCATAACAACACAAGAGCAAACAATAGATACAAACTTAAGGTTAATCGCACCAAACTTGATTGCAGGAAATATGACTTCAGCAACAGAGTGGTCAATGTCTGGAATACTCTACCTGACTCTGTGGTTTCTTCCCCAAACCCCAAAAACTTTAACCTTAGACTGTCTATTATTGACCTCACCCCTTTCCTAAGAGGTCAGTAGGGGGCGTGCATAAGCGCACCAACGTGCCTACCGTCCTTGTCCTATTGTTTCTTTTATATTTTATTTTTCTTATATGTATCCATGTATTAATAACTGTGTTTTACTTATACCTATTATCTTGTAAGCAATTGACAAATAAATAAATAAATAAATAAATAAATAAAATAAATACATAGAAACTCAGCTACCACCACTCTTTGTCAGTGGGCCATTAAGGCCTTGGCCAGTCTACATAACTAAAGATCTATCTCCTCCAGGTAGAGTCATAACAGGAATTGCCCAAGGCCCTTTCATTACATCATCACCCAGCAAGGCCCAACCAAGCCTGGGACTCAGGACAGCCTACAGAGTTGCTCCTGCATGGCTCCATGAGAGGCTGACAACCAATCTTAAATTCAAATCCCAACTGAGGGCATAAAATCCAGGGATCTCAGCATTTCTGCCCCTTTTCTCCCAGGAGCTCCAAGACATGTGATCCTGTCTACCATTAAACCTTCTTTCCAAGCAACTTCCATGATTCCAGTGTCTTTCTTCCCCACTTGGAACTGAACCCAGAAGGATATTTCTTCACACAGTACCCTGAATTTAACTTCTCTGGTTATTCTTTATTTATTTCCTTCACACAGTTTTCCCCAAGATCAACCATTGGCAAATAACAATCTCTTCCACATTCTTATCACCTTCACAAATTTTCTTTCATCATAAACGATTTGTTTATTTGATGTTCCTAAAAGAATTACCATTCTTATTAACACTGTTCATATGTGCCTCACAGAATGGCATAATCACAGTGTTCTCTCCTCACTACACATGACTTTGTGTGCAACTTGACATGCAGCTCAGTCCACCTATCCGTCCGCCAATAAAACAGACCATGTGTGTATATCTGAACGTTTTATTAAAGCAACAGGATGGTGAAACTGGGAAAAATAGAAACACATACAATAAGAACCCAAATACAAAATAAGCAGTGTTGAGTTGCTGGTGAGTACAACAATTCACAACTACAGATAAATCTAAATCTCACCAGCGACAATGGATTTTTGTCCTCAGATGAACACGTGCCATGAATTAGGCTGGATTTTTCCTGGTGCTTCCATTTCCTCCAAATGCTGAATGAAATGGGGTCTGGGATCCCAGAATGCACATGTTTTTTGGAATGAGAGATCCTGGGAAGATGACCCTTAAAAGGCCAGGTCTCAATAAAGCTTCATATTTGGCCACTCGATGGAGCTCAAGAGACATTAAAGAAACAATAGTACACAAACTTTATGCTGGAGTCTCTACACTCATATGTCATCATGCAATTATCAACCTATGAATTCCAATATGGATCCACAACAACAGCCATCCAGAGTCACTAAGATGACACAATTATGTACTTTTAACTAGATGTCATAATCACATATTTGGTCAAGGCTTTATCCAGTTCTCAGTAATATTGAAGGCTATATGTAATTCTACATAAAGTGGTATAGACTAACAGCCTTATCTAGGTCACATGCAGCATTCTCTGCTAACACAAAAACCACTTTTATGACTATTCTATGCAAGCCAGGATTTCTGATCAGTGATGGTATTCAATTTTTTTTACTACTGGTTCTGTAGGCATGGCTTGGTGGGCGTGGTGTGGCTTGGTGGGTGGCATGGCTTGGTGGACGTGGCTTGGTGAGCGTGGCAGGGGAAGGATACTGCAAAATCCTCATTCCTTCCCCACTCCTGGGGAAAGGATACTATAAAATCCCCATTCCCCCCCAACCCCACTAACCTGTTTTCCAGCTCTGTTCTCCTGTGCAGGGAAACAAAAGAAGACCCAGCCGATCAGCTGGGACTCAGGAAGCAGAGAGTAGATGGGAGCAGGGCTAGTCAGAAGTGGTATTTGCCGGTTCTCCGAACTACTCAAAATTTCCGCTACCGGTTCTTCAGAACCTGTCAGAACAGGCTGAATACCACCTCTGATTCAGATGTAGAAACTACCATGATATTTGATCTTTTCATGAAGTGTTATTTTTGCATTCCATTCTATAGTATTAATTTGAAAATAAAAATGGTGTATTAATTCAATTTGTTCCCATAAATGATGAAGAGAGTTTTGTTTAAGCAAATCTTACTTGAGTGATTCAGTTCAGAGCAAACTGGGTATTTCCAGAAAGAGTTTTATAGACTCTTGATAATATCCCCAAAGTTCATCTAACCTGATGACTGTTCAATTTTTCAATACTTGCTTCTACAAGCATTGGTGGCATTTTTTCTATATAGCAACACTGTTACCTTTTTATTCATTTATATTTTGACAAATATTTAATAATGTTTCATTAGCAAATTACCTTATCTCTGAAAGAGTATCCTTTTGTATAATTAGAAGTCAGTGTATTTGTCATTAATAACATTTTAATGTAAAAAGTGAGCTTTTGTGGAATTTCACTTAATTTTATGGTTCATTATGGAATAGTATCTTGTGAGCAAATTGGAAATGTTACAAAATCAAGGAAGTAAAAAAAAGCTTAAACATGCAAATACACATGTTACAATTACACATAGTAAGAATGTTTGCCAGCAAAGGGCATAATGGAATTAGAGATCAGTTCACAACTGTCTCTGCCATAATAGCTTTCTTGGCCTTTAAAATATATCTGATGGATTATTAAATAATAATTTGTCTATGGATGGATTTATAGAAATATATTTTCATTCAGAATTTAGATTTTAGAACAATGATCATACTAAAGATCCACAATGTTTAATTGCTGGCAAAGAGAATACTTCTCATTATAGGAAACTGCTTGAGCAAGTGTATTTGATATCTTCTGATGTTCTCAGATTATTTGATTCAGTTTACCACTGCCTTCTAAGATTATGATGTCATTACGCATCTTTTCAGTAGTCACGTATTTTATTTTTTCAAAAATTAAAAGTTAAAGTACTCAAAATTCTGTTTTCTCTGTGATAAACATTGAAAGACTCATAGTGTAATCTAAAAAATACTATTACGGTGAACTAACATAGATCTATAAATAATAACAGAACATAGAATCATAGGGCTGGAAGGGACCTCAGTGGTCTTTCAGCCCAACCCCCTGCTCAAGCAGGAGACCTTATACCATCCTGGTCAAATGGTTGCCCAGTCTATTCTTGAAAATCTTCAGTGATGGTGAACCCACAGCTCCAAGATGTAATAGTGGCCATACATTGTAATATTGATTTAAAGCTTATTCTATACTTCCCCCTTATTTAGCAAACATGACACAACTCTGTGACAGCATATGAAAATGTTCACAAAGGGATGAATTTTCAATACTTAGAAAAGAGGGCAAATTCTCCATTTTATTAGAATATACATCCACATTCCATTCCATAAGACAACGCAAAGTGACAAAATCAAACTGTAGATATGAAACCAAATGTGGACTTTTTGCTTTTTATTGTAACAGCTATTTTACTGCAAAGGAGTGTGAGTCCAGAGGTCTTAGCAGTGTCTTCCAAGAGAGTGAGATAGTGAAGATTAGAGTTGTTCTATGAACATTTACATATCTATCCCCACTCCACTATCAGAATAAGGTTTACAAGAATAATTACTTTTTAATGAAGTTTATCTATATGTTGATCAAATCAAACATAACTCTATAGGACTAGTTAAGCATCCTGAATGCTGACTGCAGTGAGATATCAATCAATTATGATGCTATTTTTTTTTTACAAAAATGGATTAGAAGTAATGAGATAATATTCTATTCATTATTACCTATAAATATTTTTGTGAGAGTTTCAAAAGATAAAGAACTTCTGTCTGGAATAAATACTGTATATGCTGATATATTCAGAGTTGATAAAATAGAAAACTGATAGAAGACTTAAATGGTCTCCTACCTTTTTCCCAAGTGCAATGTTGTAGGACATTTTAATGACTTTATATCTTCTTGTAAGCTCTCTAGATAACAGTTAATGTAGTTTTTCATGCTCTAGTGTGGAAAAAATAGTTACTTTTTACATTAAAAATACATTTCTGATGGTATTTAATTTCTTATTGATATTATGCAATTAGCAAGGATTTCATCACATTTTAAATAAACTCTTAAATTGCAAGTATTGAACGACACTGCATATTCATAATAAAAGACAGATATTTGCATAAACATGGATTTCACCTGAGTTAATGAGCACATGAGTCCCACCCACAATATCCTCCAATGCTCAGTGAACATTAATCTAGCTAGATCTTGGCACTCTTGACATAAATATTTTAAAAAGCCTCTGTAATTGCCTTCTTGGACTTAACTTTTGTTCCCTGCAATGAGAAGCTTGATATGGTCACTACCCATTATAGCTTCTCTATATGCTAATGTAACCAAATACAGTAATGGTATGTCAGTTTTTTTGAGCTAACATACAATTGCTAAATAAAGGACCATAAGTTGAGGACTATCTGAATATTTGAGTACATTATTTCTCTAGAATGATCTGTCCATATATTGTATTTATTTACATATGACTTTTTGAAGACAAAAGACCTCACCTAAAAACTCACTATTCATTCGTCAAAGAATGAAATAAGTGTCAACTCATAAAACATTTATGTGCCCATTTTATAGTTGCCAACAGAAAGATGGGGGGAGTTTGAAGGAGCAGTGCAGTTTGGAATCGAAAGTACATTCCATTCATATCTTGCAAAGATTATACTAAGCGACTGGAGTTCTGCCATGCAAATTTCTAATTGGAGAACATGATTGAAACTCTTGGCTATGGAAATGTTTCATTGGAGAAGATGAATTATGATACATCCAGGGGGCTGGGAGAAAACCAGGGTCAAGGGTGAGAGTGAATTACGTGACTCAGAATCGGCTACATACAGCCAATATATCACTCCTAATGAATTCTTTAAAGATTTTTGAAGTTTGGCTCAAGGCTCATGATTTAATAAGGGTGATTGCTGGAATCCTGACAATAAGTTTGGTTTGGCATGACCTGTTTTTAACAAATCCATGCTGGCTTTCTGTTATAACTATTTGTTTATACATGTTCACAGATCTGTTTTTTGATTATCTTTTCCAGGATCTTTCCAGGTGCTGGAATGTTAGGCTGATTTGCCTGTAGTTTCCTGGGTCTGTTTCCACCCCCCTTACCCATTTTTGAAGATGGAAACCACATCAGCTCTTTTCTAGTCCCATGGTAGTTCCCTGGTGCTCCAGGATTTTTGAAAGATGTGGTACAGTGATTCTGAGGTAATATCTGCCAGCTCCTCAGAACTCTGGGATGTAATCCATCAGGTCCTGAAGATTTAAACTCGTCAATATCAGACAGGTGTTCTCTTACCATTTTTTTGTTTTAATTTGTTTTAATTTGTTGTTTCTAGTCTATCTTTTGTGGTTAGGTTTTTGGTAAGTTGGGCTATAGTTTCTTTCTGCGTGAAGACAGATGAAAATAATGAGTTAAGCAGCTCTGCTTTCTCGCTACTGCTTGTTACTTCCTTGCCATCTTTTCTCTTTAGTAAACCAGTTGTTTTCTTGATTTTTTTCTTGTTCTTGAAACTTTTTTTTATTATCTTTGACATTTGTTGCAAATCTTAGTCTGTTCTGAACTTCAGCTTCCTGACTTCATTATTGCAGATGTGTCTTATGAACTCAAGGAATTCAGGACTCTGACACTTAGGTTAAGTTCAGAAAGTTCTTTATTGAGTACATTGTGTTGGCAATTAGAAGGTGAAGCTGATTCTAAATAGTTCCAACGCTTAGGGATTGTTAAAAGAATAGCATTCTCCCCTCCCCTGTATCTTTTAGGTCACATGGGCTAATCAAATCAACCACAGGTTCCTGCTTAGCTCTGACAGGTGTCCATTGACATGGCCTTGGTTCACAGGCAGACTGTTAGATGTTTTGACTAGCAGCTGAGGCACTGCATTCCTAAGTTTCCCCATCCATCCCCCATAATGGCAACCAAGAAACGAAAAAGAAGTAAGCATGAGAAAAAATGGCTTCAGCTGAAGTCATTTTTCAGGTTGACAGGTTAGGCTATCTGCTGGTGTTCTGCCTTAGTTATGTGTCCCTCTTTCCATTTTTTATACTTATTCCTTTTTGTCTTTCGGTTTATCAGAGATCTTTATGCAACCGTACTGGTTTCTTCTAGGAGTTCTTTTTCTTTTTCAGTAGTATTGTGCTGGACTGGGCTTTTATGATCATATATTTAAGAGTTTCCCATGCTTCATGAGTTGTTTTTCCCTTTAAGATTTTCATCCATGGAATCTTTCCTAGGCATTCTCTGAGTTTGTTAAGAAGTTTTAAAGTTTAAGGCACTCGTTGGATTATGTTCTATTGTGTGTGTTTGCATTTTATTGAATTCTAATATTATGTGGTCAATCTCACTCAAAATGCTGGCAAATTCCACCCCATCTATTTCTTCTCTGTTAGTAAGAATTAGGTCCAGTATAACTTTTCTTCTAGTTCCCTCCTCTATCTTTTAGATGACAATGTTGCCAGCTAGGTTGGTTATGAATATGTTCGATCTCCCACTTGCTTTGTCTCCTAGTTGATATCAGGGTAGTTAAATTCTCCCATTACTATTGTGGTGTATTTTCTACATACATTTGTTAATTGGTTAGCAAAAGTTCATCTATTTCTTCTGCTTGGTTATTGGGGTATGCTCACTGGAAGCATACCATGAATTCATCCATATTTTCTTGAATTGCTGGCACTCTTAATTCTAATAGAAATCGACATCAATTTAATGTTTAATTAACTTGAGGCTCACAGCTATATTTGGAATTAAGTGATCCCAGCACTAATAAGGATCTGAGCTCTAATTTCTGTTTTAATAAAGCTCATTTCACGTATATTTAAATGCAGACATTTTCATAGTAAAGAGAAAATCCAATAAAATTTTTGATACTGGATGATGGATGATTTAATTCTATATATTTACTCAAAAATAATTTATATAATATTCCCTTGAATTTTCCCCCATATACAATATATAGTATTGTTTTCTTTAAAAATTGCTTCACATTTAAATGCTTATAAGAAAGGCGCAGTTTCCTGATCACTGCATTTGTTGGCAGGAGCCCTGGCATTTCAAAACGGATCACAACTTTTCATCAGAATCCAGCACGACCTATTAAAGTATCCAGTATTTAGTCACCAATGCAAAGGCTGCAATTGCATGAATCACAAGGATCACTCTGGGTGAAAAGTAGACCTGTTGATCACTGAATCTGCTACTCCCTTTCTTTTGTGGCTTCTTACAGTTTCCCTATGGAGAGATTCAACACAGAAAATAGCAAATTTTTAAAATTTCCTGCTACTTGATACTTTTTTTTGGTGGATGAGCAGACCGCTGAAAAGAAAAAACAGGTCCAAAATTTCACAAACATTTTTAAAAAGTGTCTCACAACATATTGATCTGTCTTCCTCAGCTTGGGTAAGTACTTCCCTGTTTATTTCAGAATTTTTTTCCAAATCACTGCATAACAGTGGTGGTATTCTACTGGCAAAAAACAGCTACCGGTTTGGCTGAACTGGTATTTCTTTTTTTTTTTCTTCCCAATAATCAGCTGTTCTGATGATCAGCTGTGCCGGGATCCCCGTCGCTGTCTTACTGCTTCACCTAGGAGGCTTCCCTGAGGCCCAGGAAGTAAAAAAAGGAGCGTGGGGGAGTGGTTGCTGCAAAAAAAGCCATGCCCACCCAGTCACATGGCCATGCCCACCTAGCCACACCCACAGAACCAGTACTAAAAATATTTACATCCACCCCTGCTGCATAACCATAAAACTCAACATTGGCCATGTGCCATGTTAAAGAAAACATACATGATCTACTTTGGCAACAAGCTGCTTGAATGCTAACTTCAGATTATTACAGTAATGCTTTCAAGAAGCAAAACATGAATGCTAATGATATATGCATAAGATCTGCTTTGTATAATGAGTGCATTTAAAAATGATGGGGATACTTTCCTCATGGTCTGCATCACATATAAATGAAGCTCTGACATTGCTTTTTGTGCCCAAGGAAAGCGTGCCCAAACAGTCTTTCAGCAGAATCCACCGATTAACAGAGTTGGAAGGGACCTTGTCTAGAGGTCATCCATGAGAAAATTTTGGGGGTCTGAAGTGCACCCGGGTGGAGGAGCTGCTCTGGAATGACCAATGGTCCAATCTTGTGACTAGAGCTCTGGAATATGGGACCAGATAGGGGCCAGGCAGCTCATGGTGGGGCTGGAAATCTCTGCCACAGAGGGTGGTATGTTCAACTTGTAACTTTGCAGGTGGTGCAACGTGCAAGGAATAGTGCAGCCCTCGCTGGCTGGAACTAGATAAAGGTGCTGTTTCAGCAAAGTGGGGTGGCGGTGCAGGCGGGCCGAAACAACGGGTGGCTCTTTCATCCCCCTGCCGTAACTCCCTGTTGGCCGAACCCACCAGAGAGAGATATATATCCATATTCCAGAGCAGGAGCAAAGTTTCATCTCTTGCTGGGTCTCATGGGTGTTTCTTCCAGCCCTTTTTGGTGCTACGCACACCTCATTCACTTGGGGAGACAGGCAACTTCCTCTCTGTTTCGAGACACTGGTCTGGCCTAGGCTGTTTATCTGCCCTGCTGCTGTTTGTGCCTCCATGGCCTGCTCGCTGCTCTTGCAGCGCCTTGCACAGCACATTTAAATTTAGTGTGCTTCACAATGAGGGAGACAGTGCCCCCTCCTCCTGGAGTCCATTACAACACGGAGCATTGACTGCAGCCGGGGATGGGCCAGTGTCTTGGCGTGGAAAGCAGGTCGTGCATCTCCCTGAGTGGCTGCGGTACACACAGCACCAACAAAGGTTGAAGAAGCACCTGTGAAACCCAGAGAGTGCTGGAGAATCAGAATGAGAGAGAGACAGATAGAGAGACAGATAGAGAGAAAGAGAGAGAGAGAAAGAGAGAGATACAGACAGATAACAGTAGATCTGTGATCAATAGAGGCCAAAAGACTAATGTCATTAAAGACTTTTTATAAAAAATAAATAGGTTTTTAACACACATTATTTCTTTAACATACAGGAATAAAATGCTGTTGTAAGGTGATGTAAGACTATTTGAATATTATCACTATTAGTTTGTATTGTTTTAAAATTTAACTCTCTTATTAGGACATCTCTCTTATCAAATATAGTCAATATGAAAATATTATGTCCTTAAAAAAGGGTGCATGTGTTCTGTCAACATGGTTGAAGGTTTGAAATGTTAATGGCTAAATAAGTTTGAAAAATACGGTACTATTATGCAACACAGGGTCTTAACTGTGGTATGGAAGTAGCTTAAGGAGAAGGGTTCTTTAAAAGAATCTGAGGTAGAATAACCGAATTTGGACTTTTGACTATTACTTTTTTGACTATTACTTTTCTAATATGCTTCTGATGCTTTGGTCCTGCATGACATATACTGTATAGTTTATCTACAGTTGTTGAATTGTCTTTAAAAATGTTACTGAAGTTCACAAATTTGCAAAACTGGGCATGGAAGCCATTCTGTCCAGCTCAATGAATCCAGTTCCAGTTAAGTGCAGAAATTCAAAATAAACATCCCTGCCCAGCGTCATCTTGAACAATATTCAGGCTAAATATTTTCATATGTTATTTTAAATTTCTAATTTTTCAAAATGGAAATGTTTTTCTTAGGTGGTAAGAGAAAAATTAAATATAACTAAAAGTTTATAGCCTGTTATTTGTGCAAGTCATGGGGTTGCTATAAAATATTAATCAACAATGAATGTAGGATGAGAAATAAGTGTGACTTCCAGAAAATCTAGGTTTCAAGAATTATGCAGAAGTAAATAAATTAATCCTTTCTTATGGTTTCTAGTTGGATTATTTAATTTTTCCAATTTTAAAAAAATCTCACTTTTTATTAATCTATAATTCCTTAATTCAGGATAGAGTTGGGGTGGCTGGATGCAGCTGAATATTTACTGGCTGGATGCTCTTCCTGACACAAAGCAGGTTCACAGCAGATATTTTTTCTTTGCACCCTAGGAAGGACAAATCTGCCATTACCTAGGATTGAACTCTCAAACTTCCAAGTGGGAGCCAAATGTCTTTAACACTAGGCCCCATGTCTCTCAATTTTTTTTCCATTTAAGCAGTTTTATTTTATAAAGTGGTAAGAAGCTATCATTTTTGGGGATATCAATTAACATTTAATTAATAAAAATGATAATGTATTTCTTACCCAAGCTTAGCCCTAATGAAATAATTAGTTTAATTTATGGGAGGCATGGGTCACAAATTCATTTGTTATTTTAGGGGACTCAATGTTTGCAAACCATGTTATAAGTAATAATAATATCTAGCAAAGTTAATCTTTAAAAATGATAAAGGTAAATAAAATTGTTTACCTGTAATTGTGGGAAGAATAAACTGAAAACATTAGTAAGAACAACAGACTTGGTACTTACTTAATAACCAATATCTCAAAACAATTATACTTTCACTTCAGAACTTCTTCATTAACACTGATAGGAGCAGAAAATGACTGTTCTCTAATTCATCTATTCAAGAGATGATTTCTATCTAAAGCAAAGATCTGGGACATTTGGAAAGTTTGTTAAGACTAGAAGGAAAAAGGAATGTGTTACATACTCAGATTCTTAAAATCTTGCAATGAATACTCCTAGGGTAATATTACTGGTTTAGTTTTTTCACTCAGATTGTCAAAAGAAGACATGCTAAAGAGAGAAAAAGATGCAAGTGCACTTGTGCATTATCTATATTCAGTTAGGATTAGGTCCATTTTAATCTTACTGATAGTGTAATCATCTAATTGTACAGAATGTTATCTACTCAACCCTGATTCCTTGGCTTCTTATATACACAAACCTGTTTGTTTTAATTTAACAGATTGTCACCAGAAGGCTTTGATCAAAGGGACAACAAATAAATGATCCAATTTTGGGAGAATCTTTATGAAGTTTAATGCTTAAAATCAGTGGATGATCATTTTAATGTTCTCCATCCCTAATAAATGGAAAGGAAAAGAGACCTGGAATCCTAATTCTCCTGTTCTCATATCAGAATAGCTGAGTGGCAAGCAAACTGGCCTATCTATATGAGCATATTGTTTTCCTACAATAATTAGCCCTGTCCTTACTGTGCTGATGAGGAAACAGATGCACTGAGCTGCAAATTACTTTCATCTCTCCTCTGAACAAAAAAGACACAGCGTTTAATTGACTCATTTGATCTCTGGCAATTCAAAGCAAGTAAAGTGGAAATATTTAAAAGTGGCACTTCACTTTGGAAAACAGGAGGGGAGAAGCCTAATTTTATTTACACATAGTAGAAGTGTGTATGTATAACAGCAACATTTGAAGCCTAGGTTTGAAATCCAAGTTCTAGTTACCTTCCACTCAATTTAATAGAGCAAAGTTATGTCTCCTTGGTGTGCTTTTGAGAAGTATTTGGAATCAGTATTATTACTGAATTATTACTGTGAGCCATGCAGCATTAACAAGATTTTAGTCATTAAGCAGAAGCCAACAGTGTTCAGGTACAGAGGTAGCTCTGGATTGTTTGTTTTTTAAACATCTTCTGAAGCTGCTTAGTTTCACTGGTTCCCATTTGAAACACCAATGTTATTTATTTTGATCTTTCAAAGATAACATTTTTTTCACTGATCACATCAGAATTAAGGCAGACGAAGCACAGGTTGAAATGTACTTGCTTGCTTTGCATTTCCATATAACTTACAAAAAGGAATTTGCAGGGATAAAACAATGTCTGCCTTAGCTGTGGTAATTGTACTTTGCAGTTTCGCACACTGCTATTTTGTGTGTAGGGTTTTGCTTTAGTATACCGAGGAATCATAATTTTACTTGCATCAAATTATATTTCATGAAAATGTTCATAGCTTTAAGACTATTTCAGGCAATATAATTTTGTGAAAACTAATAAATACAGTTTTGATGAAGCAGTGAGGACTATTTTGAGTTCATTTGCCCCCATTACTGACCTTCCTCATTGTGAATCAATTTGATGATTCCTTAGAAGTAATCATTAACTTTCCAACTATGCTCCAGGTATGATGAAACAGGACCTAGATTTATTTTGTATTGCAGTTTGAAGGGGATTGTGGGAAATTTTTTAAATGAATTGTACCTGTTTATTTAAGGCAAGTGGGAGGGGTTAGCAGGAATATTTTTGATAAAATAAATTTTTACAAATTGAAAATTATACTAAGACAATGCAATTCTGAGATAATTAAACACTGAATGTATTTTTAAATAGGATTAAATGTTTGGCTGTTTTCTGATAAGATCTAGCCAGATTATTTTACATCTATTTAATTTGTCTGTAGATGCTCTCCCATATAAACCATATCATGAATTACTGCATTTAAATGCATCTTTGTTTTGAGTTTTGGTTTTTACCAACTTCACAATAAAATTCCTGAGATAGTATGAGTCCTGTTTTCCAAATGCCATTAGTAATGTAGAAATTTATCCTGCAACCTAACATAAAATTTAATTTTTTTTTGATGATTTATTTTTGTACAATTAGTTGTCGACTTAACCACATTTCATTTGGTGACCATTTAAAATTACAACAGCATTGAAAAAATGATTTATGACCATTTTCACACTTGCAACATTGCAACATCTCCGTGGTTATGTGATCAAAATTCAGATGCTTGGCAACTGATTCATGTTTATGACTGTTGCAATGTCCTGAAGTCATTTTGCTTCTGACAAGCAAAGTCAATGGGAAAGCCAGGTTCACTTAATGAAGCCATGTTACTAATAACAACTGCAGTGACCCTTTTAACAACTGTGGCAAGAAAGGTCCAAAAATGGGCAAAATTCACATAACTGGTTTCACTTAGCACAGAAATTTTGAGCTCAATTGTGGTTGTAAGTCGAGGACTACCTGTGTTTAATTTTAAACCTGTCTTTATTCCTAAGTGTTCTGGATGGGATCTCTTGGCATCTCGCCATCACTGTTTAATTTAGAAGGTTTTAATCAGTGTAAGGCACCAGGCTAGAAATTAGGAGACCATGAGTTATAGTCCTGCCTTACATGCAAAGCCATCTGGGTGACCTTGAGCCAGATATTTTCACCCAGTCCTGGAAGGGATTTGTCCAAGCAGTCACCAGGAGCCAAAAATTGGCTTGAATGCACATACAACTATATCAATACAAAATATGCAGGCAATAAATCACCCTTCACCATTTTTTCAGGACTAAAAAATTGCTGGTGTGTGTGTGTGTGTGTGTGTGTGACAGAGAGAGAGAGAGAGAGAGAGAGAGAGAGTTAGTTCTTGGTTTTATGCACAAAACCAGCTCCGTGACATTGGGTCATTTACCCTTAGCCTAATTCACCTCACAGGGTTGTTGCTATAGAGGAAATAGGAGAAGGAAAGAATGTTAGGTATGTTTGCTGCCTTGAATTCTCCATAAAATATTAAAGGTGGGATAAAAAAAAATCTAAAAAATCCATGGCTTGATATGTGAACTGATGTGCAAACTGGCTGATATTTAAGATTAGTAAAGTATATTGGAAGATTAGTTTGAATTTTCATGTATGGAAAAATAATAGCAACTATGTTCAGTTTTGCATTTGAATGTGCATCCCCTGTAAGTCATTTGGACTTTGTTCAACCTCCACTGAAACTGTCCTTCTAAAGAGGTTTTAGGAAATGCAAGTACCATTTCTTGTGGTTTTAAGTCAGTTTTGATTTAGCAGAATTGGAAGTGACTTTGGAGTTCTTTGAGTCGAACTCCCTGCTCAAGCAGAATTTCTGGCAACTGTCTGGAGTTTTCTATGCAGTTTATCTTGGCAACATTTTTAGAAAAGGTTTGCTATTGCCTTCTTCCAAGGATGGCCCCAAACCCAGATGGCATCATGTCAAAGGCTATAATTAACAGTCTCCCAGTTTTTAGTCTTGTGCCTTTGACCTCTATACCAACCTGGCTCTCAAGACCACTTTTCTATATTTGAAAGGGGGGGTGGCTACCATGGTTCTAGGCAGATTTTTCAATTGCTTAAGCAGTATTACCATCCTAAAATTACTTCAGAGATTGTGTCTAAAGGCAAGTTAATTAAAGGTAATCCTAAAATTACTTCAGAGATTGTAGTCTAAAGGCAAGTTTTCAATTTTGTTTTGTTTAATGTTGTTGCCTTAAAAACTTGTCCTGAATTTGCAGAAAAGAATATAGGTAGTGGATAATTTGATATTGTTGTAAAATTACGTTTAAACCATATCTGAGTAAGCATGCATGTTGTACAAGCATTCAGGATAACGTGAATCTTGTCTTTTTCATGAAATATTGCACAGCAGAAAAATTTAAAGTTCTTGCTGGCATGTTCTAAAAGTCCTGTTTCTTTCATACTTTTGCATTTTTACCTTATGCATTTGTAATGCATTGTGGAAGAAAATGTTGCATCAATTCTTGCTCCTGCAAAAAGCTTTCTCAAAATAAGTTCTCACTGATATGATAAACCTAAGTCTGAGACAGTCTACTTCACAGCAGATGAAAGCTTGTGCTCAAAACCTTTTTTATTTCCTCAGAAAATAGTTAAAAATAAAGTACCACATCAGAAAGCATTATTTATTCCAAAGCATCCCAAAGTACATTTTCCACAATCAATATGCATAAACAAAAAGAGGTTAAGTAGCTGCTTAATAATGTAACAAAACCATAGAGGGGGAAAAACACTGTAAAAAGCGATTAGTCTGAATATAATAATTAAGCATTTCAAAACATTGCTAAGAGGATCGGATTTAAGGAACAAGAGCTGAATAGTTATTAGTTTCAGACTTCAAGGGGTTCCTGATATTACCTCATGCATACCTAATCTTTTGAGCATTGCTTCAGCTAGACTAAGGAGTCATTTCAGTATTCTGCTGCCTTAGGTGTTGATGGCTGATAGACAAGGATTTATGTGCATGCTATACCACTGGGTCAGAACAGACTTCGGAATTAATTGTTTTTCCACAGATGGGTTTTGAATTTCAATTGCCCATATTTTTCTTCTTCCTTTTCTTCTATCTCAATATTTAGTCAAGGTAACTGAGATTAAATTTACCAGTTTCTTTGTGTTTATCATTGACAGGCTTTAATAAGTTTTCAGTTCAAAAGCAGATCACATATGGAAATTGTAATAAGATTCATTTTATTTATAGGATTGCATAATAAAATGTTAATTAACTTGCATTATGATTGTGGGCCTTTACCCATTTATCTGGGATTAATAAATGTATGAGTAAATATGAAAGAATTGCACTTGAAAATCCCATATTAAATGTATGATTACAACCAGTTGTTTCAGAAGAGTGATGATTCAAATATGGGAGTGAAAATGAGATATTGTTTTTCAATACTGATGTTAAATGCTTGCTCTTCTTCAAATTCCATTTCCTCTAAACTAATACAGCTAGATGTGATAAGTACATTAATGCTTTTTATCATACCGAGTGCTTTATTGTTCTTTCTTTGATCATTTCAAACCATCACACAATTTTGTGATAGTTAGAGACTTGGAGGAAGATTTTCCATTAATCATCCTTGATACTGAAACTTCTTGTCAAACTATCCCATGGAACAGGGGTGGGATTCAAATTTTTTTAACAACTGGTTCTGTGGGCATGACTTAGGCATTGGGCATGGCTTAGTGGTCATGTGACTGGGTGGACACGGCTTGGTGGTCATGTTATTGGCTGGGTGTGGCCAACTCAATATCACTCACATCGAGGCATGCATCTCCTCACCTGGCCTCTCATGACTGTGGGATGCTGCAACAGTCGTAAGTGTGAAAAATGGTCATAAGTCACTTTTTTCAGTGCCATTGTAACTTTGAATGGTCACTCCACACAAGCAAAGTACCAGCAAAGGAGGGGAAAAAAATTCCAGAGACATTCCTCAGACAGGAAGTCTAGTCCTGCCAAGAATGTAATAAGGATTAATGGAGAGGCAGTTTCTGTAAGCAACACCAGAATGTTTCCTTCCTGCCATCCTTACAGGATTAGGCCAGTAATTTCTTCTAACAACCGGTTCTCTGAACTGCATAGAATGTTAACAACCAGTTCTAGTGAATAGGTGTCAACTGGTAGAATCCCACCCCTGCCATGGAACCCACAAAAATTTGTACCTATAAGGGCAATACTGACCATTATTTGATATAATTTATATAATAATATATAATAATTTGATATAAAAGCCATTATTTGATATAATGACTAAAATGAACTTTGATGTCAATACATGGAAAGGAAAACTCACCTTGTTGGTGCTTTGATGTATATAATTCATTATATATTCATTAGATGTTTATTAAATTCCTATTAATTTCTTAGGGTTAAAGCTGTACCACACAAAAAACTTGGTAAATGTATTTCATTAGAACTCAGTCATTCAATAGTATGTAGTTATTCTTGCACTAGCATAGTTATTGAGGTCAAGAAACTGAATTCCCTAGGATTTTCTATAGGATCATGCCTCGTCTCCTCTACGAAGAGACATGAATAGCCTGACGTTACTGCTTGTGCTAAGAAGTCAATATCAGTATAGCTACTGTATGTCATATGAAAACATATCAAATAGCTGTCAGAATGATAAGGATGGAGAGGTCTGCTTGGGCTTCCTTTCTTTCACCCAACAGCAGAAAAAGTTTCCTTATTTGAGTAATACAATTCAGCATCACTGTGAATATTCAAACAATCCAACCCTCCCCCTCTTTTGCTAATACAATAAGACTCAAAGACACAGCCTCATATAGTTGCTTCCCTCTCTGTGTGGTTTTAGATGTTACCTCCTTGAACCTTCTTCTTGGGGCCATAATCATCCACGACCAATATGATTTTGGCATTCAATATGTGAAATTTATCAGCTTCTTATCTATGTTCATGAAGTATGACAATCAGTCCAAATGTTGAAAATGATGACCAGGAGCGGAGGCGTCTTGCAGAGCTCTGGAATTGCAGTCTGAAGCAGGTTCAGAAGGATCTTCCAACCCACACTTTCTTCCCCTATTTCCAATCAATTAAATGAAGTGTGCAGAAAACACACTACTGTAATAACGGGTGACTTTAATTACATAAATCAGTAGTGCCCAAACTTTCTGATTTGACAGTTCAACAGGGGGGAGGAATGGTTCTGTGTGAGTGGCAGATATGCGCACCATGCAAGTACACACAGCTCCATTTGCACAAGTGGCAGACATTTACACCCTTCAATTGCACAAATAAAACTTTGCATATGATCGCAAGTGCCCACAGCTTTCAAAGTGGAGCTATGTGTATGCTCATCACTTTCACAGCTGGGTTTCGAATGGGCCACAGCCGGGTTTTGAATGTAACATGGCCCAGGGATTGGGGACCTCTGACATAAATGACTGACATAAGCTGGGAAAGAAACTCTGCAGTAAGAGGAAGATCAAACAGGTTCCTGAAAAACCTAGCAGACATCTTTGTTACCCAAAAGGTAGAGGAAGGAACTAGAGGGTCAACTGTACTGGACTTGATTCTTACTAATGGGGATGAAATGACAGAAGGGGGAAAGTTGTAGGAAATTTAAGTGACTGGGCCATACTAGAATTTAATATAATGTAGGCACAGACAATTGAACAAAGTCAAACTAATATTCTAGACAAAAAAGCTGATTTCAACTACTGTACTAAGAGATATTAGGAAGGATCCCATGAATAGAAATCCTAAAGGTAAAAACAACTGAAGATGCTTGGGAAATTCTGAAAAATGAGATTAACTAAATTAAAGTCCAATCAAACAATACTACATAGAGAGAAAAAATAGAGAGACCCCCGAAAGAACTAGCATGTCTACACAAAGAGCTATCTGACAAACTGAGGGACAAAAAAGACAAATATGAAAAAATGGAAAGAGGGCTTCATAACTAGAACAGAATATCAGCAAATAGCCCAAATCTACAAGGATGGAGTCAGGAAAGTTAAGCCTTAGATTGAATTAAGACTTGCAATAAATTGCCAAAAATATGAAGCACAGGGGAAGTTCCAGAGGACTGGAAAAGAACTTACATCACACTCATATTAGAAGTGTCAAGGCTCTTCTGGTTAACCAGTGACAGCACCACTGCCCGGGTGATTCATGTTTCTGTTAATGTACTCATTAAATTTGTACTATCTAGTGTTTATCTACTAGCATTTACATGCTTTCAAAATGCTAGGTGGGTAGGAACTGGAACAAATGACGGGAACTCACCCTGTCACTTTGTCTGCAGTTTGTTTATATACTCTTCTCTCCAACTTACATTTTTGTAGAATTAGATTTTTGTTTCATTGGAGAATTTGAATGGAAGCATGCATCAAATCAATTTGTCAGTACTGCTTTAAGCATCTATCATCTTCTGTCTGTATCCATCCATCCATCCATCTCTGGAAATTCCATAAAGCAAGCTGTAGAAAGACATAGGATCTGGCCGTCAAAGCAGATTGGCAATAGCAATAGCGCTTAGACTTATATACAGCTTTAGAGTGCTCTAACAGTTTATGGTGTCAGCATATTGCCCCAAAAAATCTGGATCCTCATTTTACTGACCTCGGAAGGATGGGTGGCTGAGTCAACTGTGAACCAGTGAGACTTGGCCTGCTGAATTGCTGGTAACCGGCAGTCAGCAGAAGTAGCCTGAAGTACTGCATTGTAACCACTGCGCCACCACAGCTCTACAATCATAGTATCTTCCATCCATAAAGAAAAAAAATGTGTTGAAAAATGCAAAAGTAGAAGGTTGTTTTAATAGTAGGTGCGGGAAGGTTGCGTTACTTCTTAGAGTTTGAAACTCGCTTAAATCTTTTTCATGTGGTGAACATTTTATTATCTCTTTGTTGCCTTCTTATGCTTGCCTGAATTTTTGCAGTCTAGAATGCTGCAGTCTAGTCTTCATACCTTTTCTTTCTATGCTTTCTGAGCCATTTCTTACACAGACAACAATGGGTCTTTTTATTTCAGCAGAGGTAACATAAGTTGCTATCCTTAGTTTTGTTGCTAAATAAGAATGACTGAGAAAATAGCCTACTGTATAAACAAGTTGACTAATGAGCATGAGCATTATATCCTCCATTGAACATATTTTGGTGTGCAAGTTGCAGGGTATTTGTTTACTCTCTTTCTTTGAGTTTGATATCCATTCATTTTAATTAACAGCTTAGCAAGAAAGCTTTGCATAAAAAAGAGCTCTTTTTCACTCTTGTTATTTGGTCCTGCTAAAGTTTCTAATTCTCACAGGTTCAGTTCCAGGTCACTTAACTCCTTATTTACATGCCACTTCTATTGGATTAAAGCAGCAACAAAAACTGTACACAACAGTTCAGTCAAAAGTTTGCTATTCCCCTTTTTGTATATAATTTTTATTAAGAATTGTAATAATACAATGCAATATAAACTAAACTTAAAAGCAGAAAAGAAAAGCACTAAAATGCACAAAAGAAAGAAAAAATAGAAAAATAGAAGAAAGTGAAAAGTAAGAATAAAGAAATTATTTCTATCTTCATAACAAATATAAACAAATCTTTAACTCTCCAAACTCTATAAACTTTCATTTGTCTCTTAATCCCATCCCCATCTCTCATCTATAAACAAATCCATAAAACGCCATCTTTTTAGTTCTAGTGTCAGAAGAAAGTTACAAAATGATAGCCAGATTTAACAAAATTAAACTTTGACCTAATTACCGACTTTATATTTTTTCTTTTTCTTTTAACAGGCTTAATCTTTAGTTCATTCAGATATTACTGTAGGATTTGATTTATCCTCATCTCTTTGTCTCATTGCACAGAGTCCTTCAAGGCCTTAGGATGACTCTTTTGTAAAGAGTGGGAAGCAGGAAAAAATTAACCGGGTCAACTCTCTTGATTTGTCATTTGTATTTCCCTTTTAAATTTTAAAGCCTTAGTCAATTTGTTTTATAGATCCAAGGAAACATCTTTTTATAAACCATTCAATTTACCTTACATTTTTTATTAACATGGCTATCAAATTTGTTAATATTTATACTCATTT
The DNA here is from genome assembly GCA_023653725.1 of Bungarus multicinctus. NCBI lineage: Eukaryota > Metazoa > Chordata > Lepidosauria > Squamata > Elapidae > Bungarus > Bungarus multicinctus. The sequence goes on from CM042836.1 coordinate 165,297,923, forward strand.
AACTGCATCAGAATTTCTTATCAGGATAATTGAATGAAAAATCAGAATTATTTAATGTAGTGCAATTTTATGTAATCAGTTTGTATTGATATAAATTATACTGTCTCAGGAATCTCCAACATTTTGGGGCTCATTGAACTCATTTGGAATTATAAATATTGTAGAAATTTTCACAAAAGTACTGCTGGTGGCGATTGCCTATTAACAAGATAGCTGCCAAAGGGACATAATTAATTGCAAAGATACTACTTTCTTATTAGTTTACACTCTCTTTGCAGGGTACTTCTCTCTATTTACTTACTTTTGTTAATTTTCTTGGGAAGAAATGAGCTACATTTACATTTCACACACAAAGACAAATAAATACACATACTACATACACAAATATATTACAGATGTATTTAAGGTCCAGTGGAATTTTTAAAAAAAGAAAGGTAGGATATAAGCATAATCAATGAATAAATAAATGTAATTAGAGTTTTCCTTTGCAGCAAGTAAATGCTTTAATTAAAATAATCTTTTTTTAAATGTAAAAAAATTGAGTGGAACTTTGCAGGCATTAAGAAAGGTATATTTGACATTCCAGTATCTACATTTAGTGGAACCCACTCTTTTCTGTTTCAACTTACCAAAAATCTTTCTCTGTCTCCCTCTCCCTCTCCCACTCTTTCATCAGAAAAACAAATAGAGTTTATTATTTAACTAGGATTTTGGATTAGAAGTTTAAGCAGATTATTTTAATAAATATTTTGAGAATATACTATAAAACTATGTGGATAAAGTCAAAGTCCTATCTTCATGATGGCAAACCTATGGCATGCGTGCCACAGATTGCACATAGAGCCATTTGTGTAGGCATGCGAGCCCTTGCCAAACTTACTTACACTGCGCATGTGCATGCCTCCCAGCTGATTTTTGGGCCATTTGAGGCCTTCTTTGACCTCCCGGAGGCTTAAGGGAAGCCTCTGCAGCCTTTGGAGGCTGAAAAACAGGCTTGTTTCATCACTTCCTGTATTTCTGGAAATACAGAGGCTTCCCTTGAGCCTCTGGGAGGCCGAAAATCAGCTGGGAGGTGTGCAGTGCAGGTAAGGGGATGGCGGGGGTGGGGAGGGGGGAATCGCACACATAGAATTTTCAGCATTTAGAAGTCCAAAAAGGTTAGCCACCACTGTCCTATCTAATCCAACCTGTTGTTCCTCTAATGGCAGATATGGGAATCCTCTATGGGAATCCTGAAAATGGGAGAAGTTATTTAGTTCCAGGTAATGCATTTTTCCACCTACCATCAATTTACTATCATTTTCAGGTCTTTTAGTTTAGATTAGAAATAACAAACTTGCATGCCATAGCTGATATAGGTTATCATAATATTTAGTAATTATTTAGCTGAAGGCATAATATTACAGTTTGTTAGTCTAGCTTTTATTAAAACTTATATTTCATAATTTAGTGGAAAGAAAATAAAGAACAGATGGCAATACTTTGCAACAATGCTTTTTGGAATCATGGGCTGTTGAATCTAGCAGTATTATACAAAACACTTGGCTTCTTTGCAGAAACCCTATTTTCATCCATGTTTTTAATTTTAATTCAGCTAGCATAAAGCTTAATCAAGCAATAGCACAAAGAGAAATGGAAGAGAATTCTATCAAGGGATGACAGTTTTCATCCAAATGCTTTCCAACAGGAAAATACAGAAAAGAACTTCCAGATTTTACCTAGAACACTTGCCAGTTTATCGTCCGGTCTCCAACCTTCGCTTTGTCGCGAAGGTTGTTGAGAGTGTGGTGGCATGTCAGCTCCCTCAGTACCTGGATGAAGTGGTATATCTAGATCCTCTCCAATCGGGTTTCAGGCCTGGGCACAGCACGGAGACGGCGTTGGTCGCGTTGGTGGATGATCTCTGGAGGGCCCAGGACAGGGGTTGTTCCTCTGTCCTGGTCCTATTAGATCTCTCAGCGGCTTTTGATACTGTCGACCACAGTATCCTATTGCGGCGGTTGGGAGGGTTGGGAGTGGAAGGCACCGTTTTACGGTGGTTCTCCTCCTTCCTCTCTGACCGCTCACAATTTGTGTTGACAGGGGGGCAGAGGTCGACCCCGAGGCCCCTATTATGTGGGGTGCCTCAGGGGTCTGTGCTCTCGCCCCAGCTGTTCAACATTTATGTGAAGCCGCTGGGTGAGATCATCTGTGGTTTCGGGGTGGAATTCCATCAGTAGGCTGATGACACTCAGGTGTACATCTCTACCCCGGGCCACCCCAACAAAGCCCTTGAAGTGATGACCCGGTGCCTGGAGGCCGTGCGGAGTTGGATGGGTCTTAACAGGCTTCGTCTCAACCCGACCAAAACCGAGTGGCTGTGGTTCCCTGCGCCCAGATACAGCCAGCTTATTCCGTCGTTGGCCGTGGGGGGAGAAATTTTGACCCCCATGGAAAGGGCTCGCAATCAAGGTGTCCTCTTGGACGTACGGCTGTCTTTAGAAGATCACATTAAGGCCGTCGCCAGGGGGGCCTTTTGTCAGATTCGTCTGATTTACCAGTTGCGGCCCTTTCTGGATCTGGACGCACTTCGCACAGTCACTTCTGCCCTCGTCATCTCCCGCTTGGACTATTGCAATGCTCTCTACATGGAGCTCCCCTTGAAGAGTGTCCGGAGGCTGCAGTTGGTCCAGAATGCGGCCGCGCGGGTGATCTTGGGAACCCCTCAGAGCTCCCATGTAACACCGCTTCTGCGCGTGCTGCATTGGCTTCCTGTGGCCTTCCGGATCCGATTCAAGGTGGTATTAATCGTTTTTAAAGCGCTCCATGGCTTGGGACCTGGGTACTTACGGGACCACCTGCTGCCATCAACAGCCTCCCGCCGCCCAGTGCGCTCCCACAGGGTTGGCCTCCTCGGGGTTCCACCGCCTGGTCATTGCCGGTTGGTGGCCCTGAGGGTGCGGGCCTTCTCTGTGGGGGCTCCCTCCCTGTGGAACGATTTGCCCCCGGAGATACGGGCCATTACTGACATTCAGACCTTCCGGCGCGCAGTAAAGACCCTGTTTTTTCAACAGGCCAGCCTGGCCCAGTAACGATTTTTGGGGTTTTTAATAACTAGGTATCTTAAATTTTTAAATTTTAAATTTGTATTAGTTTTATATTTTAAATTGTATTTCGGCCTCTGATGAAATTGTTTTAATTTGTTTTTAATTGTATATATTGTTTGTTTTTAGTTGGCTGTGCACCGCTCCGAGTCCCTTTTTTTAGGAGAGGGGGCGCTATAGAAATTTAATAAATAATAATAATAATAATAAAGCCAAAAGTGTCTCTCTCTCTCTGCCTCTCCCCCTGAGAATGAAGCTGGAGATGGTTTCCTGCAATCCCAAATAAAGAATGATCAAATGGTAGGAAAACAGGTGTGGAATTTTCCTGCAGACTTTTTGGGGGATTTTCCCAGGGTCTCTGGTCCGCAGAATTTAAAATTATGAGTTTGGTCCAAAAGGTTGGCGACAGGGCCAGCTGGTAGTCGGAACTACCGGTTTGCCAAACTGGATGTAAAAGTAACATCCAGTTTTTCCCAACTGGCCCGAACCGGCTGAATCCCATCCCAGTTGCTGGTTGATGAACAGAACTCCAGTCTTTTCCTAGTCTTGTATCCCACTTCTCCTTCCAACTTCTCTTCAATTTCTGTCTTCCAAGTTTTCTTTTGATTTAAAGAAGAACTCATACTTCACTCTACCTAGGGAACAAACAGCCTCACCATGTGTGTGAAAGTGGGGGGGGAGAGGGAGGGAGAGAGAGAGAGATGTTGATTCTGTGATTCTTTGTGCCTGTTTAGCAAGGACATTTACCAGCCTAGTATTTACAACACCTTCATTTTGATGTACAGTCCCATGTAACAATACATTGGAAGATAAGGCTGTGGAAACTCATATCTTAAATAAACAAGTAAATAAACACACATCCACACTCCCCTCCACACACACTTTTTAACGGGTTGGTCATCCTTAGCTGGAGTTATGTTGTTGAATGATTATTTTAGTTTTCAAGATAGAAACTACTGGCAAATCGGAAGGGTAGCTATTACACCAGGGTCCTGAAAGCAACCTAGGGTTGAAATGTAGGGCTGGAGAGGGCTATTTGAGCAAGGGACAGTACTGCCAGTGGGTCTATTTTTTGTACCAGATTAAGATAAAAGTGGTATACTTGGTTGTCGCTATGACTAATACGAATTGTATTATGCTAAGACATGGAATGAAATTAAGAACATATTAAGAAGGAAAAATTGCCATCTTTGAGGTGAATTTCCGTGATAAAGACAAGTATTTTGCCAAGGATGATGTTTTTGTTTCAAACAATGCCTATTTTGACAATTGATGTACTATTTAAACAATGGCAGAAAGATACGTTTGCATGGCAAGGGAATAAAAGAAGAGTTAAATATAAAATACTTCAGGATACAGGGGAATGAAGAGGGTTTAACTCAAAAGAAACAAAAAGTAAAGAAAAATGGTTAACTTACCAGAGGTATTACAGCAGGAACATGGAAAATATGTTGCAGACCCTGTCAGCCAAAGAATTCCAACTGGTGAAATCCAGCCTTCTCTGTTGCCCCTGCCCTGTGGAACACTCCCCCTTCCCCAGGGATGAGATGGACCACCAGTCTCCTGGCCTTCCAAGAAAGGCATAAAAACATGGCTCGGTCGTCTCGCAGGGGCACCCAGCTGTGGAGCTGGTTAGTGCCCTGAAAGCCATCCCTCTGCCTTGTAATTAAATTTTAACATTGATTGCCTTTTTTAGAAAACATGGTTTTATGTTTTCACTTTTTTTTAAACAAGTTTTATTCAATTTTCTCAAAACAACATTTAAAAAAAGCTCTTTTCAGTGTACAACATAATTCCGAGTCACCACTTTTACATGCAAATATGACAGTAATTGTATATTCATTTTTACATTCAACATTCTGTCTTGTCCATTTTTAACTTAATTCTATTATTACTTCTCCATTTCAACTTCTACATAAGAAAAGAAACAAACACATTCATTCTGTTAAGTGATTTCACTATTTTATTTGTACATTGTCCAGAGTCCCTATCTGAGGGAGATGGGCATTTCCTAAATATGATAACTAAATAAATAAAATTAAAAGAGCAGTTGGCTACAGAGAATTTAGTTTCCAATGGTAGACTATGATTGGTAGACAATGATTCATTGGATCATTATTTTTTCCACATTTAGGTTTGCACCATTTTTCTTTATGACTATCAGTAGAGTCCAGGTGAAGGCTTCTCCTCCCCCCCTCCCCCCCACAGAACTGCCTGCCACCCATTCCTAGATTGGAGCATTCTGCTCATGCTCTAGTCACCTACATATTGGATTATACTCTACATGTCCTTGAAGAATATTTGGACACCTCAGCTGTACAAAATGGAGTAGCCTTAGCAGTTTATGTGTGTCTCTACAACAACACACCTCTGATCTGACAGCTACATTGGCTACCAGTCTATTTCCAGGTCCAATTCAAGATGCTGGTTTGACTTTAAAGCCCCACATGGCACACACACACACACACACACACACCAAAGTAAAGGTGGCCCCATACTGTTGAGTTTCTGTAAAACCCTCAAAGCCTGGTTATGTTATCAGGCTTGGGAGCCCCTGAGATTGGTAATATATACTGAGGTATATTTCTGAGGTATATAGTGGCTCCGTTATCGTTGACATCTGCTGTTCTCTCTTAATTTTGTGTTTTTAAATCAATCTTTAAAATAATAATTGCCATTTAAATATTAATCTTTTTACTCTCTTGTTGTATAACATCCAGAGTACCACTTTTATGAGATAGTTGGCCATATAATTTGATGTCTAAGTTTGTCTGGTTGGGCAAGCATCATATTAAGATGAAACTATTACAAGATAATAGCAGCAGAGGCGGTTTTGGATTACCAGAATGGGAGCTCTACTATCAGGTAGTGGTGTTGAGTTGGATTAAGGATTGGGTTAAATTAAAAGATAAGAGAATATTAATACTAGAAGGACACAATTTCCTAATAGGTTGTCATGCATTTTTGTGGGAAAACAAAAGTAAAGGGCATACCTATTTTAATCAACATTTAATAAGGGGCTCATTGATCAGAACCTGGGAAAAAAATCAAAGGTAAGCACTATATGGAAATCCCAGGATGGCTGTCAACCATGGAAGTTATAATTCATCCAAATAGATTAGACTTAAGGAAAATGGTAAGTTATGAAGAATTATTAGATAGTCAAGGGAAATTAAAATCAAATTAAGAACTAAAAGAAAATGGAATCATAATTGATTAGTGGCCATATTTGCAAATCCAAAATAAATCCAAAAAAAAGACCTAAAAGATTTTTGGTTTTGACAAAGGGTAGAATCAATTAGATAAAATATTAATGAGATTGGAACAAAAACTTATAACTAAAATATAAAAATATTTATTAGACTTCAAAATGGAAAAGGAAACAGTTAAGGGTAAAGATATAAGGATAGCAATCATAGTGGAAATTATTATTTAATATTAGATAAAAGTAATATAATGTATTATGATATTTAATTTAAGAACCTGTATGGATGCCAAGAATGCTGTTGGAATTACAATATTTTATGATGTAATAAAAGAAACTCAATAAAAATTACATTTTAAAAAAATAAATATTAATCTTTTTACTCTCTTGCTGTATAACATCCAGAGTATCACTTTTATGAGATAGATAGCCATATAATTTTATAGATAAATAAATGAAGTAACACTGAGGATTGCTTAAAAACATACCATGATACCAAACTTTTCTATATTTCTTATACAGGAAAACCAAAAATTTGAAAGATATTATATGTAAAGGCAAATTATTTTCCAATGTAAAATTGGACTGTTATAATATCTTCCCATCCACTTACCCATGTTATGTGTTGCAAGTATACATACAGATCATCTTCCTTTATCAGTCCTGTAGGTGGACAAAGTTATTTTGCAAAAGTGTGAATGTTGCTTATGATTTATTCATTTGTACATGACCACAATCCCTAAAGTAACTCTAAGCAACTACAGTGTCCTTGACCATTACGGCCTTCAAAGTTAGACTTGGAGAAATAAATAAAATGGACTCTTGTAATTAAAACAGTGTGATTCACAGAGGACAAAATGAAAATACCCTATACTTACTGTATCATTGATTTGATTAGCACAGGCCACCATTTCTTTTGCTTTTCTTTTCCTTTCCTCCTCCAAAGCCCTCCCCGTTTCTTATTTCCTCAAGAACATTGCATTAAATTAGCAAAAGAGCTTAATTGATTTTGTTGTTGAAACTGATGCATTAAGTGCTTTTTCCTTTTAGAACATTTTGCCACCGACTAAAACCTCATTACCTTTACAAGTTGAAACAGCTGCTCTTTTCTTAGTAAGTTAGTGACTTCCGAAGGACATGGTTTATCCAACTTAGCTGTGCAAGAGTAATACAATGTTTTCTAAATATCTTTTCCATTTTTTTACTTTCAATAATTAAATATTTAATTGTTAATAAGGGTTTAGAAGATAAACTCTCATGAGTGCAAAAATATTACTTGTATCAGTTACAGGGCATTAGACTTTGTTTTAATATATAAATATATATAAATAGATGCACCATAGTCTCTTTTAAAAATGTATTTCTTGTGTAGCTATGTGTCGTTCCCATTCAGGAAGGAGCTCTTTGTGATTTAGAGTCACTAGAATAGGCATACAGCTTCCTTATAAAAAGTTTTCTTTCTTGCAAGAATTTGGATAGTGTCAATATTGCTTATAAATTGTATGGGAGACAAGAAGGCATCTCTTTTGTGTTTAAAATCTTAAACTGAAGCCCTTGAATATTTTTCTGAGTACTGGAAATGTTTACAATATTGATGATGTTTGGGGAGGTGAGTGCCCTTGACATAATTAACATAAAAGCTATTAGCTTTGGAATGTGTTAGGGTTTCCCAAATTACACTAGAACTTTCTATACTTTCTAAAACAAGGGTGTCAAACTTGATTTCATTGAGGGCCACATCAGGGTTGTGTTTGACCTTGGAGGGCCGGGGTGGGCATGGCCAGCTCGACATCACTCATGTTGGGATGCCTGTGGTGACCTGAGCACTCTGCCAGCGAAAAAGGGCTCCTGGAATCCTTTTTTTTTGCTGCGATGGCCTCCTGCAACCCTCTGTCAGCGAAAACAGAGCTTGGGAGGTTCACCTTGGCCATCGCATGCTCCATTTTCAGCTGTGATGGCCTCCTGCAACCCTCTGCAAGCAAAAACTGAGCTCAGGAGAGTCACGTGCCACCTTCCCGAGCTCCATTTTCATTGGCAGAGGCACTGTGGGCTGGTCCTTCGCTGTTTCCAGGGAAGCCCAGCTGGCCACATCTAAGCAATCTGTGGCCTTGAGTTTGACACCCCTGTTCTAGAAGATCTTCCATTGTAATTTTAACTTGAAGGTGAAATGTGTAAATTCCTTTAAGAATGGTGCTCAATGACATAGCGATTTGAAAGATTAAAGTGCTTTGAACTCTTGTGGATATTGACATCAGGCTGTGGCATTTACAATTTCTGGTGATAAGCTGAATTCATAGATTTTCAGTAAATGACAACAGTAGACCCTATAGCTTGCTTTGCCATTATCCCTGAAAAGTCGTCAGTTTTGGAAGCACAGGTAATCTTCGACTTATGACCACAATTGAGCCCCAAATTTTTGTTGCTGAGACATTTTTATTAAGTGAATTTTGCTCCATTCTATTACCTTTCTTGCCACAGTTGTTAAGTGAATCACTACAATTGTTAAATTAGTAACACAGTTGTTAAGTGAATCTGGTTTCTCCATTGACTTTGCTTGTCTGAAGGTCACAAAAGGTGATCACATGACCATGGGATAGGCGATAGCTTCACTCTCTCATATTCCACAGCACTCTCCCTGCTCCTGCTCAGTAGCATGCCTGTTTACAACACTGCCTAGGCTGTCCAGTGTCCATCCATGAACCCTGCTGGTCTATCTGTGTATGCTCCCTTCCTTCTCCTCCTCCTTTTTCTCCCTCAAGATTTGTATGAGTTGCTGCATACATTGTAGTATTATTATATCCATGAATGAATTATATTTACATGTGGTCTGCCCTCTCATCAACAAAAGATGTTTTCTGGAAGTAAATGAAAATTTTGAATGTGTTTAATAGCAAGAATCTTTAATACCAGCAAGAAGATGAATCAGGCTAATTAATGGATTTAATTGATTAAAGATCACAGTAGGATACTGTTTGTCTCAGAAGTTCACTTACAATACTGATCTATCAAAAGACAATGAACCCATATCACAATGCTTAATGTAAAATGTCTGCTAAACCTGACACATCAAAATGAAGTTCAGAGAAATGCATTTGTTCTGTGTCATTTTTCAATAAAATTTTGTAAAACTTTCATGTGTTTTCTTGGTTGCACTATTCAAATCATGCAAGAGCCATGGAGAAAATTACTTTTAAATATAATCACTTCAGCATCTATTTCTTCTCAATACGTTGAAAGTTAACACTGTGATTAGAATGACTTTTGTCATTCCCCCATGTTATATACTACAATATTGGAGCAAGACATTTTGAAGGGGAAAATGTAGATATATTAATATAATAAGATATATATGTGTGTGTGTGTGTGTGTGTGTATGTTAGGTTTTTGAGCTGATCGATAATTAAACAAGGGAGACTAGGATAGATCTATTTCGAGCTACTTAGCTCTCGTCAGCTAGCCATACCCTTACTGGGATTTGAACCAGGGAAGTATTACATGTCAGGCAATTGTAATTGCCATTAGGCCACTGGTTCTCATCCAGATCAGCGATACAGGGGAATGAGTATATATATTTGTGTTACAACACCCTGGTAAGCCCCAATCAAGGGAGGAAGCATACTGATGTCCTTTTCTGTCTTTCGGATCATCACCAGAGACCATCCAGACAGAAAGCTATTTGTTTCATTGTCTTTTGTTTATAAGCGTGTTAGGTTTTTGAGCTTGTAACACAAGTATATATACTCATTCCCCTGTATCGCTGATCTGGATGAGAACCAGTGGTCTAGTGGCAATTACAACTGCCTCACATGTAATACTTCCCTGGTTCGAATCCCAGTAAGGGTATGGTAGCTGAAGAGAGCTAACTAGCTCGAAATAGATCTATCCTAATCTCCCTTATTTAATTATTTATCAGCTGAAAACCTTACACACACACACATATATATAAATTAATATGATTATATTATCTTGCAGACAAAAGGAGAAACTAAGCTGTTTCTTAGCTGGATTAAATGAGTTTGGCATTGTATTTTGAAATGTTTAAAAATATTGATTTATGCAACAGACTAGTAGAAAGAACTACCTTAGGAAGATGGTATCTGAAATATGTACCTGTCAATCATGCAGTGGGCTGATTGTTTGACTATTGGAGCATCTGATTAGAATGGTAATGGAGCGTATCTAATAACAGGCCCACCTCTGCTTTTGTGCACCTGCTGTTAACATGGGTGTGCCAGGTCGATGTGGGATCAAAGCAGGAAGGAGAAGGATTAACAGAAACAGTGGAACAAATAATTTAGAAAAGAAACAGTTTCAACACTTGAAAGAAAGGAGGAAATCTAATACTCTTAGGCTTGGCAGTTCTCTTGCTTAGATCTTTGTATAACTCAATAACAGTTGTCCCACAATTAAGGACTTATTCCCTTTACTTAGTTCCCTTACCATCAAAAGAGGCAGCATTCTGTTTCTGGATGGCATTATAGACTTTATGGACATTATATTAATGACTTTCTGAACAATTTTAATGAATTTCTCTGACATTCCTCCAAAATATACTTTTCCCTACTGTATCACATCACCTGGAGTACTTTTTCCATTTCAACTAGCATGCTTTAGCACTTTCTAAACTCCATTTGCTTGTTTGCTTGCTTGCTTACTTATCTATCATCTGTCTGTCTATCTGGTTTTTTAGAATTTAGAATTTATTTGATTTGTCAATCGCTTACAAGATAACATAGTTATGAATACATGAAATGGGTATGTATAAGAAAAATAAAAAAAACAATAGGACAGGGACGGTAGGCACGTTGGTGCGCTTATGCATCACATTCATATTGCTGCCCATCTCACAAAATATGACTCTGGGTGACATACAATAATAAAAGCCCCTATAAAATAGTAATATAAAAATGTTACACAATTAAAATTGTTGGTCACAACATTTTTAGGGAAAAGAAGGAGACCTATCCTTTTAGTTGAACCAATTCTTACCATGCATCTTAATGTTTTCTTCCCTCCTTCCCTTCTGCCACTATAGCAATAAAACAATTCACAATTCAATTGTTCAAAGTAAATCTGTAGCAATTCAGCACATCCAGTTTAAATTCCAAAATTGAAAGATCAGTACCTAAAGGAATTTTAAAGAATTGATGAAATCCAGTACTAGTACCATTGCATTAGTATAATGACAGAATATTCTGTGCCCCTTTTGATTTATAGACTTTTTCCTAGCTTTGAAGATCCTATCAACCTTGACATAGAGATCAATTCAACTTTGAAAATAATACTGCCCAATTTATGACTTCTGCATCAGCATGAAATATATGAAGTGGCCTCTGCCTAAACTAGACAATTAAGCAGCTATTTCTAGATTTTGCAGACTAAGCAAAGTAATAATAAATAATAGAGATTGCCTGCATTTTTCTTATTTAATCACCATATCAATGTTTAACTTCATCTTTTTATTAAGATATTTCTAAGCTCCATTTGTCAATTTGGTGTTCCCAGTAATTTTTGCTGCATTCGAACCCAAACTTCTATCAAAGCTTCCCATGTATTTTGATAATTTGATAAGGTTGTAGATAATCAATTTGTGAGATTTTGCTGTAGCCACTGATAAGGTGAGCCACTGTTTCATCTTTCTCGTTGCACAAGTGATATTTGTTGTTGTCACTGACATGTTGAATTTTTGCTTTTATGGCATTGGTCTGCAGGGCTTGTTCTTGGGCAGACAAAATGAAGCCTTCAGTTTATTTCTTCAGCACCCCTGATCTCAACCATCTCCATGTTAGCCTTGTATCTATCTTTCCTTCAATGTCCCGTGAGAGCAATCAACCAATGGAACAGCTTGCCTTCATAAGTTGTAGAAGCTTCATCACTGGAAGCTTTCAAGAAGAGATTGGACTGCCATCTGTCAGAAATGGTGTAGGGTCTCCTGCTTGGGCAAGGGGTTGGACTAGATGACTTACAAGGTCCCTTCCAATTCTGTTAATCTGTATCTATCTATCTGTCCTTCAGGTATTGACTGTGCATAGGTTTCTTTTTCCAGTTAGAAACTCAATGTTCAATTGTTTCCTTTCGATATTCTGCTTTCAATATTGTTGTTTTCAAGAGGATTCTCTTCTTTACTTTCTTCAGCAGCGGCTCTTTTGTTTTTGTTTAATGTAGTCATTTAAGCCATGTTTTTCCTTTTCCACAGTTTGTTTCACCTGTAAGAATCCTCTTCCACCCTGAGATCTAGGCAAGTACAATTGATCAATATCACTTTTTGGGTGCAGAGCATGGTGCATGGTCATTAGTTTTCTTGTCTTTTGATTCAAGTCATGAAGTTTTAGCTGAGTATCATATTACAGGCATTGCCCAGGTTAATTGCCTTTATGATATTTCCTCCACTTTGCTTTGGTCTCAGAATTTTCCATATTCACTTTTTTATGTTGAAGTAGCTTCCTTGACTTGGTTGTGTAAAAGATCAGAGGCTTCCAAAGTTCCTAAGTACTTACAGCCTTCCTCTGGTGATACTGCTTTTATCAACTCTTCTTTATCAAGTTCAAATCCACCATCTCAACAATTTTTCCTGTCAGAACAGCAATTGTTGCACATTTGTCAATGCCAAATTTTATCCTAATGTCTTTGCTAAACTCCTCAGTGCTTTTCAGCAGTGAGTTCAATTCAGCTTTTCTTTTTTCAAACAGTTTTAAATCATCCATGTAGAGCAAATGGGAAATGTTCAACTCTTTTTTAGCCAATTCATAGCCATAGTTTGTTTTGTTCAAAATGATGCCATCAAAAATAATAAATAACAGAGGTGACAATGAATCACCTTGGAAGATTCCTTGTTTGAGTTCAACTTCACCAAGTTCTTCTCCACAGGCCATCAACTTAGTCTGCCATAACTTCATGGAAGTCTTCAGGAATTTCTGGATGTTGCTGCTAATTCCAAAAATGTCTAAGCATTTCTCAATCTAGCTGTATGGAACAGAATCAAATGCTTGCTTATGATCAGTACAGGCATGAACACACTTGTTCATCTTTTCTTTGAATTCTTCAAAACCAGTTTATCAACCATCAGTTGGTCTTTGGTTCCTCTTGAAGGAACAGCACCCTTTCTGTTCTATAGATAGCAAATCCTTGTTTTCTAGATATCTATAAATTTGGTTTGCAATAACACCGATAAGTAATTTGTATATTATTGGCAGGCAAATGATTAGCCTGTAATTTCAGGTTTATTTCCCTTTTCTGCATCCTTCTGAATCAAAACAATTTTTCTAGTTATTAGCCATTTTTCACTTTCTGGTGAATTATTATTGTTGTTGTTGTTGTTATTATTATTAAAATTTCAATGTGATTCAGAGTTTAGGACTGGTAAAAACTTAACAGTTCAATTCCTAACTGTTGTATTGTGGGTTAAAAGAAGACTTGGATCCAGGGTAACAAAAGCAACTTCTTTATTCGAGTAATAGCAACAAACAGCAAAGGTCCCGTCTTTTATAGGAGCTGTCTGACAGGCCAACCAATCACCTCTTAGTATTTTCCCACCTACTTGGTGGACCAAAGGGAAAATTTTCCTTCTAATAGGACACAAGACTAACTAAGGGCCTAAGAGCTGTTACGTTGTTGCTGTTGTTATTGTTGATGCTTTGCATGTACACTGAGAACTTCTGCACTGGAGACAAATTCCTTGTGTGTTTGATCACACTTGACCAAATAAAGTTATTCTGTTCTGTTCTGTTCTGCTCTGCTCTGTTCTGCTCTGCTCTTTTCAGTGCAGCTTTGGTGCAGATATTAGACAATAGAAATGAGAAAAAAAAATTAGTTAAAAATGCAAATAGTGTTTTTTGTCCTAAGATTTTGTTTGCTAATGCTTAACAAGATCATGTTTTATCCATACTATTTTGAGACAGAACTGAAAGATACAGTGGATTAATTTCTAAAATTTTAGTTGCACAGAGATTCTCAGTGGCTTACTTTGGATGCCAAATGAGAAAAATTGTGATTTGGAATCCTTGGGGAGCATTGCACTTACTGCTTGGGTTATACAGCAGTTGGAACCTCTTTGACAACATGGTGTTGAATGTGTATGAAACAATGGGAATAATAATAATTGTAGTTGGTGTTACTTATATAAAGAGCCCTCGTGGTACAGTGGTTAGAATGCAGTGTTGCAGGCTAACTTTGCCCACTGCCAGGAGTTTGATTCTGAGTGGCTCAAGGTTGACTCAGCCTTCCATCCTTCTGAAGATGGTAAAATGAGGACCCAGATAGTTGGCGGTAATATGCTGACTCTGTAAAGTGCTCAGAGAGTGCTGAAAAGTACTATGGAATTGTATATGTCTAAGTGCTTGTTGCTATTGCTGTTTGATTTTTCCTCCATGCCATAATAAAACAGTACAATCTTAATAACATGTGTATGTTATAAATATTTTTCACAACATTAAATCATTGAAGCATGGATAAAATAATAAAACACCTAATCAAAAGGCAATAAAGATAGAAAACAACATTTAAAATTCATTTTTTTTTAAAGCTGTTTTATTATTTTCTATGAATACTTTACAAGAGCTCATTAATTCTACATTCTTATTATCAGATGGACTTGAGTGGCATGTATATTTAACAGTGGCAGTATCCATTAAGAAAAGTAAAAATGGTTGATAACATTATTTTTATTAGCATGGTAAATAAGAAGGATATTTTTGGCTGTAAGGAATGTTGTTCCTATTTTTACATTAATTTAAAATGCATATTTGCTTATATGGAATGTACGTATATAATAAGCCTTGATGAAAAAACTTTTATCAAAATTTCTACCTATCAGTGAAATTGGTAACATTATAGTTTACGATAATTAAATGAACCTAAATACTAGGCATACTTTAATTTTTAAAATTTGTGATCATTCTATCAGAAACCAAGTACAGGTAATCTTATGACTTATGACCACAATTGAATCCAAAATTTCTGTTGTTAAGTGAGATGTGTTAAAGTGACTTTTGCCCCATTTTATGACCTTTCTTGCTCCAGTTCTTAAGTGAATCATTGCAGTTGATAAGTCAGTAACCTAGTTGTGAGGTGAATCTGGCTTCCCCATAGACTTTGCTTGTCAGAAGGTCGCAAAAGGGGATCACGTGAACTTGGGACTCTGCAACCATCTTAAATACAAACCAGTTGGCAAGCGTCTGAATTCTGATCACATGGTCATGGGGATGCTGCAAAGATTCTAACTATGAAAAACAGTCATAAGCAGGGATGGGATTCTACCAGTTCTGTCCACTTCTGTAGAATCGGTTGCTCTGAAAAGCAGCAAACAAGAGCATACATAAAACCGGTTCTATGTCTGCTGCTGTTTTGGCCCACCCACTCACCTGAACTCTTACCTGACCTTATTTCCTGCTTTTTCAACTGCAGCTACTTCGCGCGACACAGCTGCAATTGAAAAAGCAGGAAAAAAGGGCTTTTCCAACTGCACTTGCACGCAGCACTGCTCAGCTGTCCGGGCAGTTCAGCAGATTGTAAATTGCACTCGCGCAACTCGCATGACTCGTGCATGTGTGCGCGACGCAAAGCAACAGAACCGGTAGTTATACCACTCAGATCCCATCCCTGGTTATAAGTCAGCTCTTTCAGTGCCATTGTGACTTTGAACGAACTGTTGTAAATCAAGGATTACCTGTTATAATTGTTTAAAATGTTTCAAGACATTTAGTAGTCTTTGCATATAAGCAAAATTACCACTGGTTACAGATAATCATTTTGTCCTGTGATGATGACTTCCTTATAAGAAGCAACATTTTGTCAAGGAATAAGTGACTTTAGGATTTCTATTAATTAAAAAATAATTATATAAAATTCTTCAGTGCAGCTAGGGAAATACTTTAATAATAGTGGAAGCAGCCATTGTAGTCTGCTAGGCATATACAGTATTATTTATATTGGGATTGGCACTATTTCTTGCATTTTCCATTTTCCAGTCACTTCTCATAGCATTTCTTGGACTTGGGAGCAATCCTCAGTCCTCGTTCAAATGCCATGCTACCCTTATGTATTAACAAACGGAGAAGTTCCTGACATCCAGTCACATCTTATACAAGATGTTGACAAATTAAATCCAAAGGTTTTTGGTTTTTTTTTTTACTGAATGGCTAGAAAACTGATCAAAGAAACTTCACCCAAGAAATTTGTATTGTATCAATGACATATTTAAGATATTGTAATAAATTTGTTTAGACTCTTGTAGTGGGCAGTTATTAGAATTTGACTCTGACAGCTTTGATATGTGCATTTTATACTTAACATGGGCAGGTGAAAATGGTAGCAGAGGCAAAAAAATTGCATACAGTGTAGCAAGAGGGTGATGGGAATTAGAATCCTTTAAAAGCTGTGAATAGTCAGCTTTGATTCTTTGCATTCTTGGCTTTGTTGCTCATTATTTTGGCTTCCCAGCTTCTCCTAGGATGCAGCACAGAATGTAATGCTTATTGTTGTTATAGAAGTACAGGCTGTGACTGGGATAGGTGTGGGAAAAAGAGAATGAAAGCTAGAAAGTTAATATTTCTTTATACATTGCAAAATCAAGATTCATATTCTGTTCTCCAGCTTGGTGCATCATGCAGACTGAGTAGAGATTAAGCTGAGTACTTGGATAGTTTGTGCTAATTTCTTCAGGTGTTTGGTTGCATATTGCCAGTGCATTTGCAGCCTGGCTCACTTTAGTTGGTTCCATATCACCTGAGTGCTCTTTGCAGTGAGGAGGAAGAAGAGCAGAATCCCCAGATGTGTTGCTTAATTTAGCTTTCTGCTTTTCTACCAGCTAGAATAATTTCTTCCTGCTGCTTGTAGGTGGTTCTATTCAATCATTTTTATCACTGTCTTCACAGTTACTAACTGATACTGGCAATTTTAAATTAAATTTGAAAACATCAGTTAACAGTAAGAACTCTTAACTGGAAAATAGGCTTGTAGTATGGAGACTATGCTGTATAGATAATGAGTATGAACAGAACGTATAGTTTCACAGAGTCTGCAATCAGAAAAATTGTCAATAATTCTTGGCAATTTATCTGGTATTTAATGAACAGTCTTCAAAAGAATTGAAATGTGATTCTTTCCTCTCAGCATTTTAGATTTTATATTTGTGATTTTATAGTTTAATCTGGTAATTTTTACATGTTCACAGAGATAATGCTTTTCTATATTCTACGTATTTTGGATGTTTTGATTGCTGTATGGTTGGCTATATTTATCACATTGCTTCCTTTATTCTTCTGTTACGTCCAAATATGTTAATATAAAACTGAATCAACATGGAATTAATGTAATGTCACAACTTCAAAAGACAAGACAACTTGTGTGGTCATGGCATCATCACAAGACATATCGTGACTTTCTCCCCATCACTAAACCGGGTGTGGGTGTGGTCAGCACATGACGCATCTGGCCTATGGGCCGCGAGTTTGACATCCCTGACCTAAGTGATTGGACACAGGTTTTTTTTACATTTAGTAGTTTATGTACAAATGCCTAAAACTATCTAGAGCAGGGAAATCTTCACACAGTGATGCCACAGTAATTGATTATAACATTTGCATGTAGCTTTATAGTAGATTGATATCACCATATTCATTAAATCTTTAAGGCTGGTGTATGTGTGTGTGTGTGTGTGTATGTGTTTGTGTGTGTGTGTGTCAGGTTAAGAAGGGATATGATAATTTTAAAAATGTCTTAGTTTACTATCCTATCTGCATGGGCAAAGTGTTTTCCTAGATATCAGGACTGGGAAAGGAAAATTTTACATTAAACATACAAAGAGGAAAAGTGTAAGAAGTTTTCTTGACTCCCTCCTTTACCTTGGGTTTCAGGGAAGGAGATAAATATATTTAGCCCTTCAGTTAGCAAGAGGTGAACTATAGTCAAGAGTAGATAGCAAGACAAAGATATTCTTTCCTTGCTTTTGGGAAGAAACCTCACATAATATAGTAGAATTTGACTCCAAGCAGTAAGAACCAATTAGCAATGCTAATGCTAACAACAAAAAATACTTCAGGTGAATTGATCTGATTATCTGTCCTCAAGTCAGGGCCTTCACAGATAGATTTTTCTCCAGGAGAATCCACCCCCAGTTTGGTTTTCCATCTCTGCACTATTCCCCCTAAAATTGGGCTCATTTATTTTGCTGCTGGTTGTCCGTTCTTTCCTCCAGAGAATCAGAGTTTTGTATAATGTGTCCAAAATATAATAATTTCAGCCTGGTTATTTGTACCTCAAGTGAGAATTCTGGAAAAAAATCAAAAAATTGAAAAAATGAGGATGATGATTCATTTGTTTCTTTTCTTGGCTATCCATAGAATTCTTAGGAATTTTCACCAACTCCAAATTCAAAAGCTTCAAATATAATGTATTTCTTGATTGTTAGTTGCTTTACTGTGATAGTTGATCCTAAAAGGCATAAGCTATCCACTATTTCAACATCATAATTGTCAGTTTGAGGCTGGTTGCTGTTCTGTTATATGAGCCAGGTTTTTATATTTAATATAATGTTAATTTCATTTTTCATTATGCTCTTTAACACTTATTACTAGAATTTGCAGATCATTTGTATTTTC
Organism: Bungarus multicinctus; assembly: GCA_023653725.1. Classification (NCBI taxonomy): domain Eukaryota; kingdom Metazoa; phylum Chordata; class Lepidosauria; order Squamata; family Elapidae; genus Bungarus; species Bungarus multicinctus. The sequence continues at coordinate 165,316,807 of CM042836.1, forward strand.
AGCTACTAGAATGATGACATCAGTATTACACAATTATAACATCATTTTCTAATACTAGAGTTTCTTGTAAGTGCAGAATATCTTTCAAAGTACCTTGTATAACATCTCTGCTGTTCAGAATTTCAGTGTACTCTTTCTATCTTTGATTGATCTTCTTTAAATCTATCAATGTTCTTCAGCATGTCAAATTGAGATTAGAACCTCCTTTTAAGTTCAGAGGTCTTTTGGAAGACTTTCTTAGTATTTCTGTATTTGTTTCCATCTTTGATGTATTTACAGATGTTGTAATAACGTTTATTGTCTCTTCTAATAGGTCTTTAAATTATTTAATGAATTCATTCTTAAGAACTTTATCCTTTTTGGCTTCTCTTCTTGTCTTGGTAATTTCTGCATATTGTTATGACATGCAATTTGCTTTCTTCTGTTTCTTGATTCTTGGCAGTCTATTTTCACATTTATTATTAACAATTTCTTTGATATTATTCCATAGTTTCTCTGATCCCCTATTAATGAGTATCAGGACTTCAAATCAAGTCTTTTTTAAAAAAAATAATGACTATTTGGATCATACCATAGAAATTGCATGGCTTTCTCCTCTCACTTTAGTTTAACTTAGTAATTGCACATGAGCAGTAGATCATAATCTGATCCACAGCCATCCGCTAGCCTTTGCTGTTATAACTGAACTCTTTTACCTCCTTGTACCAATGGAATACAGGCATCATTTTGTTTATTTTAAGACATAGGTAACTATGAAGAGATCATTGGAGTAACAAAAATTAATAAGTGTCCATCTGCTTCACTTTGATTTCCTACATCATAACATTTTCATCTTTAATATTTGCAACTTTGGCATTTCAATCTTGGGTATCACAAGTAATACATTTTGCTTACATGTTGTTTCAATGTCAAATTGCACTTGATCATAAACCTCATCAACTTCCTCTTCTTCCAGGTCAGTGATTGGAACATAAACTTGAATAATCCTCATATTAAAGAGTTGTCCATGAGGTTTAATTGATGTTATTTATTCAAGGATGGCATTGTAGCTAAGTATTATTCCTGCTATATGCTTCCTACCTATGAAAGCAACACTATTCCTTCTTCATTTTTCAGGTGTTGAGGAGGAAACTGTGTGACCTTTTGATTGAAAGTGTCCATTTCTATGCTGTCACAATTCCCTGATGCCTAAGATATATTAAGGTGCCTAGTATGACTTTCACTGTGATGCACTTTCCCATATTAATGTTTCCTGCATTCCATATACCAGCTTGTAATTCTTTTTGCTGCTTCAAATTTGAATGGCATTCCATTTGACAATCCCATCATCCAGCATTGCGTTTGTATTTTCTGTTCATATGGTTTATTTTAGTAAAACATAGCAGTGATTTATCATTGTTTTTCCCCATGCAGTATCAATTGGTGCCCTTGCCATTGTTGTCAAATATGACCATCTTCCTTGGACACCTTCTTATATCACTGCTGCCCAAAACAGGTACCTGCTTGCTGTAACTGGGTGGCTGGGATGACCTTCCTGCCTTTGGTGATTCTGCTGGGAGTAAATAGTGGAAATACTTTTGCTAATTGAACACAACTTGCTTTTTAAAAAATTCTCTCCAGAAACTTAAATTTGGAAGAATGTTAAAGCTAAGCAAGGTAACCTAAATGCCAGGGACACAAGGGATTATGTGTAGCATATAATCCAACATTTTCTTTATACAAAAATGTGTAACATGTAAAGACAAAATTGTTTCATTAGTCTTTCAGAGTCTTCCAGGAGTTAATCACAGTTGTCCTCACATTGTAGATGGTGAATTACTTCAGCAGTAATGAGGGGAAACTAAAATGAACGATCCCTCGGTAAGCATGACACATATAATCTAAAGTGGTTCTCTTGGTGGTCTTTCAGGAAAAAAGTATATTGACCACTTCTGCTTTCATTGATGTTTAATGAACTCAGCTGCACAGCATGAAAATAGAATTCAATAATGTATAATGATGGTTTCTTTTAAGGGGGAAAAAAACTTAATTGGATTCTTATCAGGTAATCTCTCAATGAGACAACACAGCTGCTAATTATGGTTATTGATGACATTTGTATTTATTGAAGTCACTGCCACCTTTCAGTAAATACATATGTGCCTGCATACACACACACAAAGTGGTGGTGGGGAATATAAGTTATTTAACACTCAACAGGGTGCAATCAGAACAAAGGTTTATCTATTAAAATATTAAATCAGATTATAAATCACATTTAGAGCACAGGATTAGTAAAATTCAAGAAGTAAATACTGATTAATCTGGGACAAAAATGTGGATTACTATTACACTCATTCATCCCCTTGTTCATTCTCTTGAGTGTTGAATATAGCCATTTTCTAGAGGGGGCGGCTTTGTGAAAATGTGTGAAAAAGCTAAGCATATCTTATTATTTTAACTATATACAGTATCATGAAGCATGATTCCTCCTTAGTTTCAAGTTGGGTCTCTCTTCCACCCATTGCTTCTTGTCCTGCCCTCAGGTGCTGTGAAGAACACATTGACCCCCTCTTCCATGTGACAGTCCTTCAAATATTGGAAGAAGACTATTGGGCTAAACATACCCAGTTCCCTTAGCCATTCATCATATGATTTAGCCTCCAGACCTCTTCTTTCTACGACCTCATCATCTTTTTTGTGTTGTGGTGACCATAATTGGGGACAATATTCTAAGTGTGACCTCATTAATGTAGACTAAAGGGCATACAAGATGAGATGGGTGGCACACAAATTTAATAAATAAATTAAATTAGAGTGATACTATTACTTTCTATGATCTTGATGCTAGGACTGCATTGGCTTTTTTTGGCAGCTCCCACACACTGCTGGCTCTTTTTAAGCAGTGGTCTACCGAACACCTAGATCTCTCTCACAGGCATTGCTATTGAGCCAGGTATTGCCTAGTCTATATATGTGCATTTGGTTTTCCTGTCCCACTTTCTTGCCACTGAACTGCATCATGTTGGATAAGGCCCAATATTCAATCTGTCAAGAATAATAATAATAATAACCTTTATTGCCATTGTACATATATACAACGAAATTGATTTTGCTCCTGCTGGTGCTATCTATAACAAAAATACAATACAAATGAATAATATAGAAAGTGGTCCTTATACAAGTAATTACAGAGAAACCAGTCATATGTTTCCATGTATGTATGGAGTGATTGTAGTTGTATTTAGGAGTCTGACAGCCCATGGATAAAAGCTGTTTTTTAAATCTGTTTGTTTGGCTGGCTATACTTCTGTGCCTTCTGCCCGATGGTAAAAGTGAGAAAAGACACTGACCAGGATGTGAATCATCCCTAAGTATCTTCCTTACTCTGCTGAAATAATGAGACCTGGCGATGTCATCCAGTGGTATTAGGAGGCAACCAATGGTTTCTTGTGTTGAATTTATCACTCTCTGTAGTGCCTTCCTGCTGCAGCTGTTGAACCAGCGTACCATACTGTTATACACTATGTGAGGGCCCTTTCTATCGTGGACTGATAGAAAGAGGTCATCAGCCGTTGTTCCACCTGATTTTTCTGCAAGACTCTAAGGAAATGAAATCTGTTGAGCCTTCCTAACCAACAGGGACATGTTATATTTCCAGGTGAGGTCTTGACTAATAAGCACTCCCAAGAATTTAAAAGAGGAAACTCTCCACAGTCCTCCTTGATATACAGTGGGGCAAGTTCTTCTCTGTGTGCTTCCGGAAATCCAGCATCATCTCCTTTGCCTTGCTAGTGTTTAGATGTAGGTTGTTTTTTGAACATCATGTGGATAGCTTCTGGACTTCTTCCCTGTTTGCTGATTCGTCCCCTCTGGTTATAAGACCCAGCATGGTTGTATTATCTGTGAATTTTATTATTATGTTGGATGGATTAGAGCAGGGGTCGCCAACCTTTGGACCTCAGGGACCACCAAACTCATAATTTTAGATCCCAGGGACCACTAACTGGTTCTGTAAGCATGGCCTAATTTGTGGGTGTGGCTTGGTGGTCATGTGACTGGCTGGGCATGGCTTATGTATGTAAATATTATAAATATTTATATAAATATTGAATTTTTTTATTTTAAAAAATAGCAAAGCAGGCAGGCAGATTGAGTTGCTCACAGAATCACAGATTCATTCAGAAATCTATCTATCTGCCATTGGCTAGCTCAGTAAAAATTTGCTTGCAAGCAAACTCATAAAATTTGCTAGCAAGCAAACTCACAAAATTAACTTACAACACATCATGTATGTAAAAAATATTTTTTTTATAAAAAAAGCAACTTTTATCCAAAATCAGGCAAAGCAGGCAGATTGAGTTGCTTACAGAATCATTGAACGATCTATCTATCTGCCATCAGCTCAGTCTTTCAAATTTGCTTGCTGTGAGTCTGCACTGAATTTGCTTGCAAACAAACCTTCAATCCTAAGGGAGGTTTGGCTGTGCTTAGCTAGAAAGCAAGAAATCCAACCATTTCCTGCTTCCTAGCTAATCTAAATCTCCTGGCACAGCAGAACAGATGATGGTCAGAAAAAGGAAAAATAGCAACTTAGCAGACAAGTTTGCTGGGTAAGGAGTGAGTGGGCGGGGAGGGTTCCCACGGGCCATGTGGGCTGAGCAGTGTTTCTGTGCAGCCTGGATTAATTGCTTTAGGGGGGTTGCTCTGGGGGTGAGATTTCTCTGCGGCCCACCAAAATTTTCTCACGGCCCACCAGTTGGCGACTGCTGGATTAGAGGATATGCAGTCATGTGTATACAGAGAGTACAGGTAGGGGCTGAGCACACAGCCCTGAGGGGAGCCTGTGCTGAGCTTCAGGGTAGAGGAGGGCCCAACCCCTAATATTTGTGGACGAGCTGTCAGGAAGTCTTTAACCCAGTCACAAATGAGGGGAGGGAAATTCAGGTCAGTCAGCTTTTCAATGAGGATGCCTGGTAAGATGGTATTAAAAGCCAAGCTATGGTCTATAAAAAGCATTGTGACATAATTCCCAGATGTCTCAAGGTATCTCAATGCAGTATGTAGAGCAGTGGTGGTGGCATCCTCTGTCGACCTGTTGTTGCTATAAGCAAACTGATGTTGATCGAAATTAGATGGAAGACAGGACTGAGGTGTTGTAAGACCAACCTCTCAAAGCACTTCGTCACTATAAACGTCAGTGCAATGGGTCTATAGTTGTTCAGGCTGTTTAACTGGGATGATTGTGGCTGCTTTCAAGCATGATGGAACTCTAGCCAATTGTAGGGAGATGTTAAAGATCCTTGTCAGGACCCCTGTTAATTGGACAGTGCAGGTTTTTATCACTATCCCCAGCTGGGCCTGCAGCTTTGTTAGGATTATGGCCTTCAGCACAGCTCTCGCTTGATGTTCATGCAAGGTGAATGGCTGGAGATTAGAGGGTCTTTGGGCTAGAGCCACAGAGACAGGTCTAATAACCTCAAATTGGGTGAAGAAACTATTCAGTTCCTCTACCAGCATCAGCATTTGCTGTTTTCATCATATTGCCCTTGTAAATGGTTAAATGCTACCACATCTGTCTTGAGTTATCATCTGCCAGATGCTTTTGTACCTTTTGTTTATACTTCTGTTTAGCTGCCTTGATGCCTGTCCTTAAGTTTGCCCTGGCCTCACTGTATTTGTCTTCATTTCCTGCCTTAAAGGTGGAGTTTCGGGCTCTAGGAGTGACTGTATCTCTGCTGACATCCAGGGTTTATGGTTAGTGAATATTCTGAATCTTGAGTCTGTTGAAGTGTTAGCAATTTTCCCAGCTTGGTATCAATATACTAGTCACACAAATTAAAATAAAATACTAGTTAAAATAGTAATACTAGTTATTAAAACCAAAACACAAGAGCCTAAATAATTACACCAAATTCTTATACAAATGCAGGATATTATACTTGTCACAGCTGAATATCATTATCAATGGAAATGGCTAAACATGCAAGCTGTCAGAGTCATTTTGAACTATTCTGGGATCTCTAAAGCATTAGCCATTCCTTCTAGTTTTTTGTTAGTATTAATTTTATAAGCATTCCTTCTATGACATCTTCTGGATCATTTAAAAAGCTGTTGCGTGGTAGCAGTCAGAAGATGAAGATTAGGAAACTTAATTCAATACTTTCCTCCAGGCTGATGCAAGACAATTTATAAGCATCCTTTGAGTTCAAGCAGTTGCAAATATTTTAAATTATGTAGAATCTAATTCACCTAAAAGAATCCTTAGGAGATGTAGCAATATAGAAATCTAATAAGTAAATAAATTAGGATATTAGAAGAGAGCCTGTGAAGTGCTTTGTTAAAATCAAAATATACTATATATACAGCACAGGATTTCATTGGTCTAAAAATACTAGTGACCCTGTCATCAAAATTGCTTAGCCTGACATGACTTATCCTTGACAAACCTATGCTGGCTTCTGGTAATTATGACATTCCTTTCTGGGTATCTATAGATAAGGTGTTTAATAATCTACTTTAACACATTGTCTAGTGTAGATTATAGCTAACTGGTGTGTACTTCTGAGTCTTTCCTTTCCCTCTGTTTGAAAATAAGTGCTATGTTTGATGTTCCCAGAGGTGGTATTCAGCAGGTTCTGACCAGTTCTGGAGAACCGGTAGCGGAAATTTTGAGTAGTTCGGAGAACCGGCAAATACCACCTCTGACTGGAGATTTTACAGTATCCTTCCCCTGCAATGTCCACCAAGCCATGCCCAGAACTGGTAGTAAAATTTTTTGAATCCCACCACTGGATGTTCTCCATTCTTTCAACATTTCACTATTTCTCCAGGGGTTGTCAAAGATAATAGTAATCTACTCTGAGATCTTCTGCACCCCGGAAAATATTTTTAAAAGATTTTTAATGCTGACTGTATTATCTTTATAAGTAATGCAAGGCAGCAAACATATCTAATACTCTTTCCTCCTTTTATTTTCCCCATAACAGCAACCCGCTGAGCTGGGTTAGACTGAGAGTGAGTGAGTGGGCTTTAAGTCACCCAACTAACTTTCACACTTAAAGCAGAACTAGAACTCACAGTATCCTAGTTTCTAGCCTAGTGCCTTAAGCACTAGACCAGGCTTGTCAAACTGGCAGCCCATGGGTCAGATGAGTCACTGGCAGGCCATGCCCACCTCAGCTCCACAAAGGGAAAAAACATTGCAATACCTAACATCGCACAATTGAGTTTGACACCCATGCACTAGACCAGTGGTGGCTAACCTTCTGAGGCTCCTGTGCCAAAACTTGTGCACGCGTTTGCATGCTCGCACTCATGTGCCAGCACCCAGAAGGCAATGCGCCCCCCACATCCCCTACACATGTGCGCTCAATCCCCTACCCCAGGGATAGGGAAACTTGGCTCTTTTATCACTTATGGACTTCAACTCCCAGAATTCCTGAGTGAGGCATAAATGGTTCCCCATCCCTGGCCTACTGGTTTTTCAGTTGTGGTGATCATCAATTTTTGACTTGCATTTGTATATTAAACGGCCCCATTCAAGTCAAAAATTGATTTTCCCCACAACTGAAAAACCAATAGGCCATGGATGGGGAACCTTTTATGGCTCACTCAGGAATTCTGGGAGTTGAAGTTCATAAGTGATAAAAGAGCCAGGTTTCCCTACCCCTGCCCTTCCTACACACCCCGCCACACCCTTATCTGCACTGCTGGTTTGAGGCCATTTTCAGTCTCCCAAAGGCTTGAGGGAGGCTTCTGCTGACTTCTACAAGCTTTGTAGGCCAAAATCTAGCCCCATTTCATCACTTCCTGATTTTCTGAAAAAAACAGAAGTGATGAAACGGGGCTAGATTTCGGCCTACAGAGCTTGTAGAAGTCTGCAGAAGCCTTCCTCAAGCCTTTGGGACACTGAAAAAGGCCTCAAACTGCCCAAAAATCAGCTGTGGGGCTTGCACATGCGCAGTGAGGTAAGTTTGCTGCAGCTTGCGTGCCGGCACAAATGGCTCTGCGTGCCACCTGTGGCACGCGTGCTGTAGGTTCACCATCATGGTACTAGACCAAGCTGCTATTTTTTCTTTGGCACGCGTGCTGTAGGTTCACCATCATGGTACTAGACCAAGCTGCTATTTACAGTCGACAGAATGAGTTTTGCTATATCAATCCTGCCCTTTTCCTCAAATGTTAGAAGAGACTTTTCCCTTGTTCTGAAAGAAAATAGTGGCATAGAAGTTGTTAGGCAACTCCAGTTTAATTCTATTTACTCACATCAGAGGTAAAGTTTTTTTTCCCAAACACTCCCTCCCCACCCCCCCAAATATTAGAATTTGGATTCCTGGAAGGCTCATTGATTTTATGGTTTATCCTTCTGGGCTGTACCCCTATGGGCCTAATCTACCATTTTGCACTCCTTAATTATTATTCTTCATTTCTCTGTCTGTAGGGTCACTATCATACAGGTCTTAAAATGTTTTTCCCATTTTTCCTTTGTACCTGTATCCCCGGTATTTTTTTTCCAGCTGTTCCATCCTGTTTTGACTCATTTTATTTATTTTTTAGGTATTCAGAGGCTATAAGACTCTGGATGACTTCTAGTTTAAAAGCAATGTTAAAAACAATAACAACAGAAACAGACTATTCCTGTTTGAAAAAAAAAGTTCTACAAGGGCTTGGATCCTACCCTGACCCAAGACCTTGAGGAGAAGGTACATTTTTGATTACTTTTTGAACATTGTCAATGTGAGAGCCATATGAATATCTGGGGGAATGCTCTTCCAGAGGGCAATGGCCATTACAGAGACATTACATTTCCTAAGTCAGGAATAAATGACATGCTCGATCAAAGTGACCTAGAGCGCACCAGTCTGCCTGACTGCAAGAGCCAGCAACAACTATTGAAGAGGGAGCCGCGGTGGCTCACATGGTAAGACACTGGACGTGCACACTACTGAGGTCAGCAGCTCGGCAGTTTGATTCCTGTGAGCGAATAAACCACCTAGGGACAAAAAAAGAGCCTCCCCTGAATGCCTACAGGCATTCAGGCATCCCGCGGGTAAAGATAACACCGCCTGAAAAAATTCCTTTCACAGAGGCAGCTAGCCACCTCGGTGATCCCTGGCTAACATGTGCCATATGCTAAATAAATAAACTATTGAAGACAAGTGGTCCCTCTGATACCCAACTTCTATGCCATACAGGGTTTTCCTAAGTAGTACCTTGAATTATACCTAGATATACCGGTATGTGCCACTTGCAGGGGACAAACCAAGGTATGCTTATTACAGACCATACTACCATATTCTGGATGATGTGTAGGTTCTAAATAGTCTTCAAGGGCAGTCCATGTAGAGTGCATTGCAGTAGTCTACTTTTGATGTAACTGGTATGAGTGGGCATGTAAATTGTGTTTACGTTACCTACCTCTCTCCTGAGTTCATTAAACTCTTGCTAGGTTACACATAACTTTGTATTCTCATGAATCCCAGACCTATGTTTCTATATATGGCTTATTCAGCATTATGTCTGGAAGACTTGTGAATATAAAAGAAAAAGGCACCTCCACCTTTTCATAGCTTTTTCTTGGCAACAGTATAGAAGCAATTTGCCACTGCTTTTTGGGGGATTTCCCCCACAATATAGCCTTGTGAGCGGCTGCAGAGGTTGGGCAGTGCACAACAGGTGTTGGGACGTGGGAAGCCTGGCTGTAGCAGTCCTAAGATAAGTGGGTGCAGGGCATGTAGGACACCTCTAGCCCCCCCACCCCCTCCCTAGCTTGATTTTTACACCTGTACCTCACCCCACCTTGTACAACCAGATGGTAGACACAGCTTAACTAGGGCTTGTTTTTTGGGGGTAGGGATTTTATTAGGTGCAAGCATAAAAATTGGGCTTGGGCTTTTTTTGGGATAGGTTGTATTTTCAGGAAAACACAGTACTTGTGAAATTGCCTTTGTGGTTTGGTAACTTTCTACACATATTTGGCTCTCTGAAGTAGTTTGAGTAGCCTTTTTAACATCCTTGGAGCATAACTGTTCTATAAAATGATGGATTTTATTTAGAGATTCTTCAAATACATCTCTAATAATTTGCTCCTCCATCTTCAGTCAAAGAGTAGCTTTTTTATAAGTCACTTAAGAATTCACATATCAGGAATCATAAAAATCAGAAAGTTTTAGTTTTAGCCACCGACAGCAAAGCAGATCATGCTACGTATTACTAAAAAAAATAAATTAGAAGCATAACTTTCTGCCCTTATATTTCTCTATCACTTTTTTTAAAAAAAAGATAATCCACATTTTGTTATTTTAGCTTGCTTTAGTAGCCTTCTTCCTTGTTGTTTAATAAAAAGAAAATCCCAAAATGGTGCAGATCTTCCAAAAGGAATAACAGGCTGTAACTAAAGAGAGCCTCTTTCAGCTTAATAAAGATTAATAGTTATTAAAAATGATTAAGAAATGAAAGGCACAACTTATTGTGTGATGAAAGGCACAACTTATGGTCTGTTTGAAAAATACATTCCAGAATGGCTACTTCTTTAACCATAAATTGATTACACTGATTTACCACTGTACTGTGGTAAAAAGAGTCGAAAGTCAATGCCTTTTTCTTTCTTTCTCTTGTACCTCATATTTTCTTTCACCCTTTCTTTTTTCTTCCCTTAATTTCCTATTTTTATTTTTTGTATTTTATATATCGATAAACAATAAAAGATAAAAGTATAAGAAATCCTACAAATCTGGAGGGAACTAAAATGAGGAAGACAGGTTTAACAAAGTTATAAAGCTAGTAGATATGTTTTGTTAGTTATTTTCCCAAACCATTCCAGCTGAGATACTTCTCATCAGATTAATCTCTTCTTACGTATATTTGGTTGTATAACTCTGTGGAGAAAATGAAGCTAGAAAGCATATAATCTAAATCACAATATACAAACATTTCTAATACTAATTAGATGCTTTTGTGTCTTTATCTGTGCCAGGGGTGGGATTCAAAAATCCCAGCAACCAGTTCACTGCCCAGTTGCCCAGTTGCTGGGTGGACATGGCCATGGTGGGCGTGGCCTACCAGAACTTCCTGTTTTCAGCTTCCAGTGGGCCTCTAGAGCCCCAGGAGGCTGTTTTCGCCCTCCCAAGGGTCCGGAGACTTCCCCTGGCTTCTGGGAGGGCGAAAACAGCCTCCCCTGGGCTCTGGAGGCCCAGAGTTCTGTTTCTTAGAAAGTTGTAGATGTTAGAAGAAATCTGTTCTTTATAATAACCACTTAATATCTGCATTAAAAAAACAGAGTATCACTGAAGGGTAACCTGATATTATATTTTTTATCAATCCAAGAGAATAGGTGAGAAAAGGCAAAGTCTTGCTTAGTGCATCTTGAAAACAAAAGTATTGTTTCAGTTCAGGTACTCTAGCTTGCTGGAGAAGTTTTGGGAAGAAGTCTCGAGACCTTTGCAACCATTTACTTCCTACCCTAGAGTAGAGGGGTATATCTTCCCTAAAGGGGATTCCTTGGAGGATCCTTTCTGGCAACGAACTGAAAGGATGGCTGAGAGTGCACTATTGTGCAACTCCTTTAAAGGCAGGAAACTGGGAACTCTTGAGTGAGCCTTAATCCTCTATTCAGCTGGACTCATCCTGCTGTCCCTCCAACAGCTCCTTCATTTCACCCTGAGAGATAAATAGGTGTGAGTAGGAGAAGAGGCCCCACATAGGAAGGTAGAGGGTATTTGAAGGGCTATTTCAGCATTCACTAATGGTCTTGCATTCATGTCAGCATGACAAATGGAGTTTCCATTGTAGTGTTTTTGCAGTTGTTGCATTGGGCTAATGCAGCGGAGAGTAGATGGCAAGAAACACAAAGAAAAGTATTATACAAGTTTAAGTTTGTGGAATGGCCTCTTTGTCTTTATGCAGAATTGAAATAAAAGCACTTTGAAGTAAACTGATTCTTTGTAGCACTTAGGCTTCATATAGAGATGTGCTCTGAATATTATGCTAGAGCCCTAATACCAAGGATTGTTTATAATGCTTACATGTTAGGGAGGAAGTCATGTTATGAGAGGAATGATTGAAGGGCATAAACTGTAGATGAAACTGGAAGGTCTGAGCTGTAGGAAGGAAACACTTGTCTTTCAAAACCCACCCCGCACAATTATGCTATGTGTTCACTACTAAAGATTATAAAATATATGCTGTTGATATATTTTAGTGATAGCAAGTTTTAAAAGGATTTAAAAGTTTTAAAACTATGGAAGAAACTGAAGAGAAGGACAGTATCCATGTTACCAAGCTTATTTTGGAGGAAATGGAAGAAGACCATCTCAACAACTGAAAAGGCACACACAACCAGGCACCATATAAATACCAGATAGGGAATAGTCCTGTTGTAAGAAATATCCTTCTGAGTTCAGTTCCAAGTAGGGAAAAAGACAATGGAAACATGGAGGCTGTTAGGAAAGATGATTTAATGGTGGACAGCAGGACCACATGGCTTGAAGCTCCAAAGAAGAATGATCACATGCTCCAAGGTGAAGGAAAAGAGAAGGAAGGACTGATATGCTGAGAGTGTTTTATAACCTTTATTGGGATTTAATTGGAGCTTGTATTCTGATTGGTTGTCAGACTCCCATGGGGCCATGCAGGGGCAACTCTGTAGGCTGTCCTGAGTTCCAAGCTTGATGCACTGAAAGGACTTTTGGCAATTGCTATAGTTTTACCTGGAGATCTTTGTTATGTAAAGTATTCTGCCCAGGCTTTAATGGCCCACCCATTAATAAAAGTGGGGATGAGTTTCTGCTTCTGGGGTGAGTTTCTGCTCTTGAGTTTCTACTCTTTTCAGGGGAAATATTCTGCCTTTTTAATATTTCCTAGGATATTTCAATTTTCTAGGAGAGGTGTGGGTGCTAACTTACTACAGTCCAAAGCACACACTCTGCTGGAGAGAAATTCCCTGAGGATGGGCTCCAGCATGAGTTTGAAAACTTGGAAGATTAAACCTTTGATCTTGGTGATCGACCCAGATTGGATCCTGCAAACACCATCTCAATTTGTTATCCAAAATACTTGGAGTATTAAAGAGTCTCTCAGGAGTGTTTCACATATTTCAGATGGAAATCCATTTTTCTCTCACTGAAACAACTTAATCAGTCACCCCAGGAAGAAAAAATGTTGTATTAATTGAAACACTTACTTAAAAATGGGCTTCAGTACATATTTGTAGTTTTTTCTACAAGTTGATGCTTGTAGAAAATCAGGGAGGTGACCTTGAGGGAAATAGACAAGAACTTACATGAACAAAAATGAAGACCTGAGAAGCAGGGTAATATTTGGAAGCAGTATAGGCAAAAACCTCCTGATTTACTATGAAATAAGAGGGACAGTAGGTAAAGCACAATCAGGCTTGCAGTATTCTGTTATTGTAACCTATCTCAATAAAGTTTAGTTCTAGTTTCTTGTAAAATGTTTCTTGATCTGGTCTATCCTGAAGGGCTATTCTCTTTTAATCTGTCCTTCATTATTGTCTTCTGTATCTTCCTCTATCCTTTATTCCCCTTACTCCTTCCTGTGAAAAGATCAGAATTCAGAGTTCTACTACAATCTTGTTCCATGGGCATAATGGTAACTATATCTGCTTCAAGCCCGAAGTATTTTTTGCCAATGTGAGGTGATGGTGAACCTATGATACACATATCACAAGTGATGTGCCACATTACTTTTGGAACTGCTTGGATAGGTATTTTTTTCTGAGACAGATAAAATACTTGCAATTATGTATGCACAGTATGTATTTATTAAATTTACATGCTAAACCCTCTTATTATCTAAAATGACTCTTTGTTATGAATTGTTTCTCTTTTGGGGCTATGTGTGACATATCAGCAAGTTCAGGTTAGGCTTTTTGTGAATTTTTGGCATACTAAGCCCAATCACTATCACTGTACTATGCAGTGCCATATAATGCTGCACTGATATATTTGTCCATTAGAAGAAACTCTCCCTGCCAGGTATCTCCCAGACCACATTATAGTTCAGTGTTTTGGCCAACTTGTATCCATTCAGCAGGCCAACTCATGACAGTGCCAAAATTGAGCTGTGGAGTCAGCATTGAATTATATTGAAGCAGATGGATAGATACACATATTTCCATTTGAAACACTTGAGGTTTATTGTGCTCAAGAATAACTTGAAACTCTTCTCACTTACTTACCAAGATAAGATAAAGTTGCAGATTTTTTTTTCAAGTGCCTGCAGGGGATTGTCGTAATCTTTCTGAAAATAAAGTAGGCAATTATGATGCAAGGATATCTCACTTTCCTAATTTCTATATATTTATGTATGTTCATACTCCTAATAAACGTCACATTTTTCTGAGTCCAAAAAGTATCCATGTCCACTGGGAATTAAATCATTTTGATTTTAAAAGCCTAAGCAAAGGCACTGATTTTGCTGCCTGAGGAGAATTTCATTATCTAAGGCAGATCACTATAGCACACAGTTGCTAGTTCATACTGTATTATTCTGAAAAATATCTTTTGACAAACTTCGCAGTATGTTAACAATGCTACAAGTCTTCTTGATATATTCCATCTCAAAATAAATGTTCAGAGCTAAATTTGTCAAAAGAAAATATTCCTGTAGCTTTCTAGAATCAAAATGGTTGTTGTTTCAAAACATTTCTATCATTTCTAGATAACATCAACATTAAGCAACCAATATTTGACAGTATCATAAAAGCCTTCCTCCTGTAGTCCTCCATTCTGAAATGGAATAAGATTCTGAGCAGATCAATTTTTTAAAAAATTAATCAGTGCACCAATAATTGTCCATAGCGCAAATCTAGAGTTTGCTGATGCTGTCTTCAGTAAATAGCAGAGCACAGAGTGTAGGAAGCATTAATTAAAATTACTATTCTTACTGCGGCTTCTCTGGAGTTTTTTTTCCTTTGCTGGTACTTTTATTTCAGGGCTTGACATTCTTAAAGGGGAAGAGTTGTTTTAAGTTTTTTACACTGCTTTAATGGTTCCTGGCACTGTCCTTTTGGGGTGTACTTCGAACACAGCTGAATCCCCTCCCAGCTACTCCTTGCCTCCTTTGTTCCCAATTAAGGGTGGGAGATAGCGATCTCGGGCCTCTTTCTTCCCTGGATCTATAATTTTCTTTAAATGGAGTGATCTGGCTAGTCTTTGGCTTCTTTGTTTGTCAGTTGCAAAAAAAAGGTCTTCAGGAGGTCTTCCCCCCTTCCCCCCATGGGAAAGTGATGATGCAATGTTTTCGGACCGCTGCTGCTGATCGAGTTAAGCAATGGCTGAGAGGCAGGATGCAAGCTTGGCACTCTGTCTGATTTTTTTACTGCCTTTCTGGCAGCATGTGATCTTTCCTGAAATCTGGATGATTTCCTTAGGATATCTTGTGAGATGAGACCAGCCAGTATCTTTAAATGGTGTAAATGGATCTAAGAATCACTTCTGGGTGGGAAAAGGGTGCTTTGTTAGTTCATTGAGCATTGGAGTTTTTTGTCTCTGGGGATTCTTCAGTCATCCAGATCATGCTTGTCCCAAAGGTGCTTTTTTCAAGAGGCAACTGGGACTTTCTTGGTTTCCAGAGTGGCCAAGGCACATGATTGCTCACTGATAGTAAGAATTCGGAGTGGCCAAGGCACATGATTGCTCACTGATAGTAAGAATTTTTGAAAAAAGGAGGTAGTGGTGTGGATCCCTCCCTACAATTCATTTTAGTTTTCTCTCATGATAATAAAGATAATGAAGTTTATTTAGTAGCTTGAAGTTTATTTAGATATCTATGGCATGTACTAATTTGTGATCCGGATAAGCTTGGGAGGGCAGAGACTTGAAACTAGGTCCCCTATATATTTTGTTAATGTGTCTCTTTAGCTTGGCATTTTGTAGCCCAAGTGTGCCCACCCACTTTCTGGAGAGCTTAAATGACCTGTCTGCTAAAGGGTTTCACTTTATGAGCAAGAGTTGGTTGCTGATAGTTATCGTTGCATTTTAACTATTTTAATTCCTCAATATATTCTGGCATCTTTTTTAGATTTGTAACTCCAGGTTGCAGGTATTGCTGATAAAAAGGAAGGTATTCAGACAGAATGGTTCAGGTTTCCATGATGGCAGTGTGATCTTCAGTGTGTATTACCCCATTTCTAATCCAATGATTGGTATTTTTGTACAGGTAATCCTTGACTTACAACAATTCATTTAGTGACCTTTCAAAGTTACAATGGCACTGAAAAAAGTGACTTAACAACAGTTTTTCACACAACCGTTGCAGCATTCCCACAGTCACATGGCCAAAATTCAGATGGTTGACAACTGTCTCACACTTATTATGGATATAGTCTCCCAGGGTCAGGTGACCCCCATTTGCAACCTTCTGACAAGCAAAGTCAATGGGGAGGCCATTCACTTAACAGCCGTGTTACTAACTTAACAACTGCAGTGATTCACTTAACAAATATGGCAAAAAAAGTCACGAAATGGGGCAAAATTCACTTAATACATTTTTGACTTAGCAACATAAATTTTGGGCTCAATTGTGGTCATACGTTGAGGCCGGGCAAGGCGAGGCCAGGTGTGACAAGCAGTGGCTGGGAAGGGACGGGCGAAGCAAGGATGGGCATGGCTAGGAAAGGCCGGGTGAGGTGAGGTGCCCCTGAACATGAGTGATGTCGAGTTGGCCATGCCCACCCAGTCACATGCCCACACAACCACAGCTGCCCAGCTGGTCATTAGGGCAGAGAACAGTTGTTAAATTATTTGAATCCCACCACTTCCTCTCTCGTAATGAAAAACAGTTTAGAATATATATAATCACAGAATAAACAATTAATGTGAGTTTGAGCATGTTTCATATATGTGTATATGTACACATGTGTATTTACATATGTAGTAGAAACAAAACTTACATTACCTACCTTTTTTAGATGCATTCTACAACTACTGAAAAAACATCAGTAGAAAAGTTTGGAAGAATGCATGCTTTCCTGAAAGTAATTGAAGGTAACCAAATTCATTTCGGCCAATTACAGCATGAATTATGTTCCTTTAATCATATTCCACTTACAGAAAAAAATCAACTAGAAGGGATGAAAATTTGAAAGGCAGAATATACTTTCCAGGGCTGTCTTGTCATCCCATGAACATTTTGCAGTGATATATAGAGCTAATACTTTTCAATTCATGTTTGTTATCAGTTTTAAACCCACAAGTTGTCCTACCATTTTAACTGCTGAGCCTAAAAAAATAATTCGATTGCTTCTGTGTAGCCAAACTTCTGGGAGGCAAGAGCAATATGCACCTTGGGATGGCTGATTTCTTTTTCAATTAAAATCAGCTGGAAACATTTTATATATTATAAAATTAGCCTTAGCAATCCTTACTTTATGTAAAAAAAGGTAATTGAAAAGAATGCAGTGATACTGAAATGATAAATTGACTTGCTTGTTTTCAGTTGTGATGAAACTGGAAACTGCATTTAAACTAGAAGGGTTTTCGGGTATTTTTTCAAGAATTAACATAATGTAAAATGCAAAACTAATAGGGGTAGGGTTAGTAATGAAGATGTTTATTTAAATTCTTACTTTGATTTGTACTCTTTTTCACAGCCACAAAAATGCAGATTGTAAACTGAAAAAAATAATGCAGTACGTAAAAGTTTTCATTTCCATTCCAACTATGGTATATAGAATTTGTTTCAAAATCATATAGGCATACAGTAATTATGATTAGGGTTGACTCTAAGCAACTCAGACAATAAAATGCTTTAGTTGAAATGTGTGAAACAATATTGGAATCTCTAGTTGCTTCTTCAACTTAATAGTTCTAACAACTTCTACAGTGAAACTCGAAAAATTAGAATATTGTGCAAAAGTTCATTTATTTCAGTAATGCAACTTAAAAGGTGAAACTAATATATGAGATAGACTCATTACATGCAAAGCAAGATAGTTCAAGCCGTGATTTGTCATAATTGAGATGATTATGACTTACAGCTCATGAAAACCCCAAATCCACAATCTCAGAAAATTAGAATATTACATGCAATCAATAAAACAAGGATTGTACATGGAACAATATCGGACCTCTGAAAAGTATAAGCATGCATATGTACTCAGTACTTGGTTTGGGCCCCTTTTGCAGCAATTACTGCCTCAATGCGGCATGGCATGGAAGCTATCAGCCTGTAGCACTGCTGAGGTATTATAGAAGACCAGGATGCTTCAATAGCGGCCTTCAGCTCTTCTGCATTGTTCGGTCTCATGTCTCTCATCTTTCTCTTGGCAATGCCCCATAGATTCTCTATGGGGTTCAGGTCAGGCGAGTTTGCTGGCCAATCAAGCAGAGTAATCCCACAATCATTGAGCCAGGTTTTGGTGCTTTTGGCAGTGTGGGCAGGTGCCAAGTCCTGCTTGAAAATGAAGTCAGCATCCCCATAAAGCTCCAAAATCTCCTGGTAGATGGCTGCGTTGACCCTGGACTTAATGAAGCACAGTGGACCAGCAGATGACATTGCTCCCCAAATCAACACAGATTGTGGAAACTTCACACTGGACTTCAAGCATCTTGTAGTGTGTGCCTCTCCATTCTTCCTCCAGACTCTGTGTCCTTGGTTTCCAAATGAGATGTAAAAGTTGCTCTCATCAGAAAAGAGGACTTTAGACCACTGAGCAACAGACCAGTTCTGTTTTTCTTTAGCCCAGGTAAGACACTTCTGACATTGTTTGTTGTTCAGGAGCAGCTTGACAAAAGGAATACGACATTTGAAGCCCATGTCCAGGATCCATCTGTGTGTGGTGGCTCTTGATGCACGGACTCCAGCCTCAGTCCACTCCTTGTGAAAGTCCCCAACACTTTTGAATGGCCTTTTCCTGACAATCCTCTCCAGGTTGCAGTCATCCCTGCTGCTTGTGCACCTTTTTCTTCCACACTTTTCCCTTCCACATAACTTTCTATTAATGTGCTTTGATACAGCACTTTGGGAACATCCAACTTCTTTTGCAATTACCTTTTGAGGCTTTCCCTCCTTATGTGGGGTGTCAATGATGGTTTTCTGCACAACTGTCAGGTCAGCAGTCTTTCCCATGATTGTGATTCCTACTAAACCAGACTGAGAGACCATTTAAAGGCTCAGGAACCCTTTGCAGGTGTTATGGCTTAATTAGTTGATCAGAGTGGGACACTTTGAGTCTAGAATATTGAACCTTTTCACAATATTCTAATTTTCTAAGATTGTGGATTTGGGGTTTTCATGAGCTGTAAACCATAATCATCTCAATTATGACACATCACGGCTTGAACTATCCTTGCTTTGCATGTAATGAGTCTATCTCATATATTAGGTTCACCTTTTAAATTGCATTACTGAGATAAATGAACTTTTGCATGATATTCTAATTTTTCGAGTTTCACTGTAATTCAGTTAGCAACTATCACAGGAGAGGAGATTTGCTCTGTTTTATTGGTCTTGGCCAGTGTAGGTGTGAGGAAACTTGTGCTTACATGCAGTAATTTGCATCATTTTAGGGAAATCAGGATATACAAAAATAGAAATCTTTAATATCAATAAAAATCTCAAGACTGAAAGTTACTCAGTTCTTGTGATGACGGATTAAAAGTGGAATACTATTCTCTTGTGATCTCAAAGCTTGCTTTAACAACTTTCAACATGCTTATACTTTTAATATATCTTAGCCCTTGCTCTTTATTTCTAAAGGCAAATTAATGTAAGATAATTTTTTTATAGCAGGGTTAGTCCTAATCTGTGATAATTGCTTCAGGGGGTGAAAATTAACATAGATGCAGAAAGGATTCTCTGAACCTGGGGGAAGGCTATTCTGCTTTACAGCAGGAAAATATTTTCAATAAACAATGTTTATTTGAAGACATGTATAGGAAAAAAAATGGATGAACACACATTGTCCTATGATGCCCTGTGAAAAGTATAGGATAATTTATAAGCAACAGAAATTTGCTTTCTCCTTCAGGATGGTAGGATTGAGGGAATCTCAGTTCAAATCTTACTGCTTCCATGGAATTAATTGGTAACCAGTGAAATTGCAGTCTTGGATTCAAATGTTAATTTACGAAATATACTAGTCTATCTCATAGGACTTCTGAAAGGCTTACTAGGATAAGGTTTATGGACCATTCTAATTATTTATATCTATATTTATATCAGGGCAATTTCCGTGTCTATAAAAAAATACCCATGGTATTCCTTTGCAATCAGCTGGTAACTGTAGTTGCAGAAGCTAATTCTGATGATTAAAATTATACTCTCTTCTTCACTTCATAACATAGTAATGCTAATTTTGTTTTCAGGAAAGAGGTAGCACCTTGTAGTTAAGGGGTTTGGTAAAATGCTGTTCACTGTACAATTCAGATAAAAAATGACACCAACGTGCCTACCATCCCTGTCCTATTGTTTCTGTTATTTTTCTTATACATAATCATGTATTCATAACTATGTTTTTACTTATACCTATTATCTTGTAAGCAACTGACAAACCAAATACAAATAAAATAAATAATAAAAAAACACACCAGATTGATTATTCTAGGTGCCTAACGGATCCTGGTGGTTTTCTGCCAGAGTGGTAGGTAATTTCTCAAGGATTTAGTGGAGAATTTGGTTGGGAGCCTGGTTGCCTACTGGAATTGGTGGGGTGGCCATGGCAGTGGACTGAATGGCTCTGGAACAACCTCTGTCTTCTGGCAGATCCACTACATCTCTTTGCTTCTCTAAGGAACTCAGGGACATGAAGTGGCAAAGGAGATGTGTAGAGTGCCATTGAAGAAAGACTTAACTTGAATATGACTGCACATTGGGAAGAAATAATGTTTGTAATGTAATCTCACCACAGCAGCAAAAAGGGGGAAAAACATTTGCTGCACTTATTAAGTCTGATTAATGTTGCCTTTTTAAGGTGACTTGTTTTGTCCCAAGGAATCACCAGGTACTTGAAGCACTGTTGGAAAGAATTCTTGTGATATTCAACAGGTAACACTGTTATCCCAGATCTGAGCTGAGTTGGACTCTAACTGGTTTGAATCTCCAAATCCTGATGAAGTTAATATGACTTTTTATAGTGTCAGCTCTGTCACTTCTCAGCTAGCTCCCTACTCTGAATGTCTGGTTAAGGGATCCCATAACGTAACAAGTGGTTGAATCCAAGGAGCAGGGATACCATAATGTGCCTCCTGCTTGATCCAACTATTTAGGGACAATTTTAAACCAGTTTCTAATCTCCCCTTTTGGATAAAGGAGTTAAGAGAAAGTGATGATGCTACAACTTCAAACAACCCTAAAACAGCAAATTATTTGGCTCCATATACTCAGATATCAGACTAGGATTCAGGAAGGAAACTGCATCCCTTATACTTGTTGATGATCTTTGGAAAGACTGGGACCAGAAGAATGCAACCATTCTGTCTTCCTCAGTGGCTTTTCATACTGTTATGCCCTTCTGAACCCCTTCTGAAAGGTTTGGATTAGATGGCTCAGTTTTTCTTTTTCTTTCTTTTTCAAGTTTTATTTACTTTATTTGTATAACATATAAAAATTCCATTTCAATCAAACAGTGTGTTGTCTGAGTTTTTTTCTTTGTTCTTTTCTTATTTTCAAGTTTTATTTACTTTATTTGTATAACAAGATGGCTCAGTTTTTCAATGTTTTTATCTTTCTTAAGAGATAAGTTCCAGTTTGGAACATGGTGATGATAATCCAGGTATATATCTTAATCTATCCAATAAGCGATGAAATAGAAAACTAACTTAGTATCTTGAGACTTCAAGGGCTCAATTGGAAGGAATGCATTCAAATGAATTCTTGCAGAGTGGTTTAGGTTTCATGGACCACATGATTCTAGTGAAGTCTTTCTGGATTCACAGCTCCTGATGTAGCCAAGAAGGCTTTTGCACATTCACATCTTATGTACTAGTTATTGTCAGGCTACAGAATTTTTTCCCATTCAGTCAATAAGAATGAACTTCTGAGATGAGACAATTCTCTACCTGAGGGACCTCAGACACCTCAGCGTCTGAGGTCCCTCAGGTATACAGTGATAGATAAGGGAGTTTAGAACCCCTCCCCTTATCTCAATGTTTATTTAGGGAAACAAAAGCCAATATGTTAATTTCCTTCCCAGCCCTTCTATAGGAACGATCTTTCTCAGAGTTTCCCAGGGCATACCTAATTTCCCCCCACCCCCTTTTTAGAATGGACTATTTTTTGGAGATTCCCCAGAAGACTTCACTGTGGAGTTTTTATGGTCTTCTCATCTCCTGGCTCTGCCTCTCAGAGGTGTCAGGTTCTGGCCATCTGGCTTCTCTCCCTCCATTGTATCATGTATGGGTATACAAATTCGATATAAGGTTAAATATATTCAGGTTACATCAAGAAAGGATTTCTTTATCAGTTCCCCCCCCCCCTTTTTTTTTTTCTTCTTTCACTGAAGAAATAACAGATACACGGATCTGACAGTTATGGCCATTTCTGGATCAGAAGGCCTCATTTGTAATCACTCATACTCTAATCACGTCCTCTTTGGATTTCTGTAATTTGCACTACATCAGATTGCCTTTGGAATGCATTTGAAAATTACTAGCTAGTAAAATGTAATTGCTTGGACCATGATGAGTGTTTTTGTTCTACCAATGTGATATCAGTTCTTCAAAAACTTAATTGATTCAAGATGATGATTGTCACCTTTAAGACCTTACATGGTTCTGGATCTGTTGAACTGCCTTTTCTCATACTTGTTAGATTGAATGAGCTCAGTTCCCTCTAGATCAGGGCTGTCAAACTCATGGCCTGTGGGCCAGATCCTCATGTGCTGGCCATGCCCATGCCCAGTTTAGTGAAGGGGGAAAAAGTCATGATATGTCACGTGTGGCAACTCGAGAGCAGGCCAGGAGTTACAAGTTTGACATTTGATGCCACCATGATGCTGCGAGTTTGACACTCCTGCTCTAGAGCCTGTATCTCTGGAAATTCAATCTAGCATTAGGAAATAATTATTTAATGTTGGTGTTCCCATATTTCGGAACTTTCTCTTTGAAGGTCTAGTTATCTTTTCACGGGAGCAACTAAGACCTGGCTTTTCCACTTAGCCTAGGAGGAAGACTTGCTTTGAATGTTGGAATGCGTTATGGAAATCTCTTTTGAAATGGTTGAGATGATAATGATTTCAATGGGTTTGTCTGTTTTTATTGTGGTTTTTAAAAATGTTGCTAGTTACTCGGAAATGGGTGGCATCCTAAGTAGCATTATTCCGTCTGGTAAATCCATTGATTTTTTTTCTAAAACATTTACTAAAGAAAGATCAAAGAGGTCTTAATAGAACATAGAATCCTATGGCTAGAAGAGATCTAGGTGGCCTTCTAGTCCAATCTCATACTCAAGAGGACTTATACCCTCCTGGACAAATGGTTGCTAGCCTATTTTTGAAAACCTCCAGTGGTGGTATATCCACAACTTCAGGAAACAAGATATTCCATCAATTAATTGTTGTCACTTTTTGGAATCATACACAATATTTTCTAAATTGATGGTCTCCAAAGAATATATACTTCTTTAGAGACTTTTGTATTGAACAGACCACCTCTATGGGGAACAGTAACATGCCATGGAAATCATCCTAAAGGTCAACGTATTTCCACAAAGAACTCTTAACATTTTTGTTCAAAAAATTTTTTCTGCTTCCTACACAGCTTTCCTACACGCTCTAGTGAACTAGCTCCTAAGAGATGTCTAAGCAAACTGCTGCTCTTCCCCCACACGTTTGCTTTCTCCTTCATTTCCGCCTCCTGTGGTATGGCTATTATTTCTCAAAAGTCTCTTGTGCTGAACTAAACCACTTTCTACCTGTAAGAGAAGGAAAAAGGGGAAAATATAGGAGGACATGGGTAAGGGGAGTTTATGCATATATATTGTGTGTACACCAACAAACCCCTATATGCTTTCTGGAAGTTTTTGACAATTTCTTTTTTTAGGGGATAGACTTGTATTCAAATTTTTCAGCTAATAATTTGATTTGATCTAAAATAACAAAATGACAGATTTAATAGTATACTGAAAGAAAATATGTGACTTCTAGTTCTCTGTAGTTTCTGATATTGCTGACCATAGGACTGTCTTGTGGAGCTTTCATATCTATCTTTCCAGATATCAGAACACAGTATTGGGAGAGTTCTGCTTCCCCCTTTGGAATTGTGCATGGAAGTCTTTTAAAGTTCTATCTGTTTCTTCATGTTTCTTCACATCTATATGACATTGCTAGGAAGGAATAGGTGTGGGTTCAGAACAAATTCATAACGCTAGTACTACATGTCAAAAATACCTAGTTGCATTTTTTTCTTCAAGCTTAGGGTGGATATTTCCAGAGGTGAAAGCCTCTTTACATCTCCAAGTTGCAAGGTACTGGATGTGAGTAAGAGAGTAAGGAAGATAACCTTCATCTAGATATGCAGGAACCATTGTCTTAGCAAAAACATTTGAATTTTGAAAGTCCAGAACCAGATAGCATTTGGAAGTGGCTCATGTAGATACCTCCTTAATTCACTAAACTATAAGGAGGAGGAGATAGTATAACAGAATCTGATTTGTGAGATTCTGTTATTATGGCTAATCTCAATAAAAGAAATTTTAGTCTTTCAGTGGAATTGATTTCCTGGTTTATTGTACCTAGTAAGGCCGAAAAGATTGGAGAACAAATGTCACCTACAACTAAACAAAGCAAAGTTGTTGATTTGGTGGAATTATATTTTCCTTTAAAGATTATATTTGCAGTATGATGTTTCTCTTGCATCTTGCATTGATGATGAATTATCACTTTATGCTGAAGTGATAGGACAGAGGAGCTTGACTGATTAATCCACTGAGCCCATTCCTCACCGTTGATAGTGATAACACATGGTTATTGATAACTTCAAAGTTGGATTACTATAATGTGTTCCTTGTTGGATGATACTTGAAGAGAGTCTGTAAACTGCAACTGGAGGTAGTGCCATATCAACCTATTGAAATAGCTACACTATGTTGTAGTTGATTTCTAGGCTAAATTCAAAATGCTGTCTATATTATATAAAGCCTTCCATCACTCGTTTTCAGGTTATTTGCAGGGACAGTTATACCCATAGACCAGGGGTGTCAAACTCATGGCATCACATTGTCACATGATGTATCACGACTTTTCCCCTTCACTAAACTGGGGGTGGGCATGGCCAGCGTGTGACGCATCTGGCCTGTAGGCTGCAAGTTTGACTCTCCTGCCTAGACTCTATGCTGCACTTCCATAAAATACATTTGCAGGTCTTACCAGAAACACACTTCAATTGGACAGCCTTTTTTTAATTTTTCACTGGACTTGTTTAAATTATGGAATTTTTGACATAGAAGCTGAGAGTGTAGTTTAAACCAAGCAAAACTTTATTACCCTTTGAATATTAGTAATTAGTAAATTTTGACTATACATTGCTGCAAGAAAACGCTTGGAGAAATTTTATGTAGGATTAAGAATATTTATGGACTTTCCAAAGTGTATTTAAGTTTTTAAGTTTTTTAAACATTTAAGTTTTTTGCAAGTTCATGGACAGAAAAGTTGGAAAATCTGCAGAGATAAAATGGCAAGTTTTTACTCTTCACTTTAGTAATATATCTGTGAGGGAAAGAGGGAAAAAATGAGAATAATAACCAGAAAAGAACTGAGCTCACTTGAGAACTTCCATGTTTTTTATGTCTAGAGAACTATTTATGCATGTTATGTGCTGATGATAATTTATTTTAAGTGCAAAACTTATGTTTTGCCTGCATGGCATTTGCAAGTTTATGCTAATTTCCCTCTTCCTGTCTTCACTGTTGAGACAAAATTACCTTGCTGAGAAGATAATATTTTGTAAATGGTGTTTCAATACGTTAATAGAAATGCTTTGGAGATATATAAATCTACATACATACATAAAGTCTAAACATCCTAAAACACTTTCATAAATTAGGTCTGAGATGAGTTTGGCCCTAATTATGTCAAATATCAGTGTCATCTACAGGAATTGCTTTTAGACCAGAAATCATAATATTCCATATAACTCACCTCTAAGGATTTGTGGGGAAAAGCTTAGAAAAGAGCTCACAAATGTGTGAAGCCACTTTCATCACTAAGGAAGTATCATTGCCTGTCTGGGAACTCTGGGTAGAGGGGTGCATAGTTATTGAAATTCCCTCTTGACAAATTACATGGGACAGGCATCTCCTCTCAAGTGACAATGTGATGCTGGGAATTAGCATCATGGGAATTATCTCCCCAGCCTCATCTAAAATGATAGCCCTGGTGCTCAAAGATAATCCTGTTAAAATGAATGATTGGAATTCTTTGGTTCATAAAATACTGTTCCTTTCAATTAGTTGAAACTTGGTAGAGATCTAAAGAGATGCTGGTGTTGGCCATATATGGTTTTTAGAATAAAGAACTATCCTTCTTGTCCCACTTCTCACATGCTTTTGCTTGTAGGAAGAAGAGCTGCTGGAGTGTTAGACAATACAAAGTTCACTGCAATGTTGAGCTTAAAAAAGCAGCAGAACTCATGGGGACTATTCAAGGAAGAAACTTTCAGTCACCTTCTCTAGGTGTCCACATGTACAAGAGAGTTAATAAGCTATAAAATAATTGCATGGCTAAGGTCTTTGTATATCTTAACATACTTTAATAGCTTTTTATATTAATAGCATTGACATTTAAGCATTATATAAACATCTACTCCCACCTAGTTCTTCAAAGCAAAGGAAAAATGGATGTAGTAGTTTGTGTTTCCTCGGAAGTTTGGCTGTCCTGGGACATTTTCTTTAGAAGTACCTTTTGACTAGATCTTAACATGAATACTTAAAGCTTTACATTTCAAATGCTGACTTTCATATAACCTTTATGAATATACGTATGTACTCATAAATTCAATATAGAGGGGGCATACTGAAAGTGAAAGGTTGGTTGTATACTTAACGAGAAGAGAAAAATGGAAGGTAAATAAATGACCTTGTTTTCCTTCTGTTTGATCTTGTTTTCCTTTTGTTTAATATCATGAAATCCCATGGTAAATTTCATTATTTAATGAAGGACTGTTAGGTGGCGGACCAGCCTGATCTATATTTACTGGATTTTTTTTTAATTGAATAAGAACAAGTTAAAGCAACACAAATATAAGTAGAACCGTCTTGTATTTGCCCATAGGAAAATATTTCTAATGGTTTCCCCAGTTTTCAGAAAGTATTTCCCAATTTTCAGAGAGTCACAGCAAAGGGATGCAGGAATATTTATCTTTAATCTGCTGACAGAAGCAGCTCCATCTGCAGGAAGAAGTAACTACTTGGAGCAGGTCTCATCTGGCTGTATTGGAATACTACTTTGGAATAATTAATAATTTTAGAAACAATTACACCTTTAAAATATACCTTCAGGGGTGGACTGCTACCGGTTTGTACCAGTTTGGGTGAACCAGTTGTTAATTTTATGGCCAGTTCGATGAACTGGCAAATCACATCCCTTGCTGGCCTCGCCCACCCTCCCCTCCCAGGAACCTCCATATGGCCTATTTTGGATCGGTAAGGATCAGGTAAGTGCAGGGCCTGTGCAGAAGCTCGGGGAAGGTGAAAAATGGGCCTCCTGAAAGTTCCGGAAGGCTGGAAACTGGTCCTGAGAACCTCCAGAGCTCGGCTAGGGCAAAGACAGCCTGCCCATAGCCCATTTTCACTCCCAGGGAGGTGCAGAAGGCCAACTAGGTCATGCCCACCCAGTAACTGGGCAGAGAACTGGTTGTTAAATTATTTGAAGCCCACCTCTGTATACCTTACACCAAAGTATGAAATAGATCACTATTACCTACAAAAAAGTGTTTTCTAAATCTAGCAAATGAGTGTTTTGCAGATTGTTGTTGTTCAGTCACTAAGTTGTGCCCAACTCTTCATGACCCATGGATCACAGCATGCCAAGCCCCCTGTCCTCTACTGTCTCCCGGAGTCTGCCCAAATCCATGCACATTGTGTCAGTGACATTTTCTAACAATCTCATCTTCTGCTTCTCCTTTTGCCTTCAATCTTTCCCAAGATCAGGGTCTTTTCCAATGAGCTCTCTCTTCTTATTTGATGGCCAAAGTGTTCCATCTAGTCTTAGGTAAATAACTTCTTAGTGCACTCCAAAAAAAATAGATGGTGCTTCAACAGCAAGTTAAGCAAAAGTTTCCTTGTTACTGCTATCTTCATCAGTTTTGGGAATACAGAATAGTGAGTAGCAATATGATGTATTTCATTTAATTTTGCAATTGTTTAGTTGGCTTCACTTCTTAATAAGGAGACTCTCCTATTTCACAGACTACCACATCAGACCCAGACTATTATGTACAGGTAATTCTTGAGTTACGGCCATAATGGAGCCTGCCCATTATGATCATAAGTTGTGAAATTCATTGAGTGAGGTGCCCATACAACCACCTCGCTTAATGACCCCCAAATCACTGCTGTCCTGCTGTGATCATTAAGTTGATTGTGTAGGTCGTTAAGTGGGTCACTGGGTGCCTTGGATGGGGGAGGGCCTGTTTGTATGATAAAAGTGTCTGTAAGCTAGGATCCTGCTGCCTTTTGGAACCTGGTTGAAGAGAGTAAAACACAAAACTATGAAACACTTTTGATTCAATCTACACAATTTCCTAAATTAAAAAATAAAATAGAACAAAGATGAATTTTTGATGAAAAAAAAAGATTAACAGAAGTAGCAGAACATCTAATATATTTGAAGTACTTAGAATTATATTTTCTCAAGCCCTACAGATGTCACAAAGATTAATATTATATATCATACAATAGATGACAAAGTATTACAAAAAAGTTATAATCAGTTAGAATTGAACCATATAATCATGAATAAATAATATATTGTGATTGATTTTGAGAAATAATCACATTATGAAAGGCAAAAACTCCATGTGTGAGTATATATGTTTATATTGATGTTGATTGTACCCTATGACTATCATTAAGTATTGTACATTATGATTCTTGATTCTTAATGAATGTTCCTTCTTTATGTATACTGAGAGTATTTACACCAAGACAAATTCCTTGTGTGTCCAATCACACTTGGCCAATAAAGTATTCTATTCTATTCTATTCTATTCTATTCTATTCTATTCTATTCTATTCTATTTATTTGTAAAGATGGCAGATTTTTTACAGATACAAACAATAACCTAATACACTATTACTGCATTTAGAATGAACATATTTAGAATGCCAGTGTCTGAGCAGAAAAGATGTAATGAGAATTGTATGTTTATTATCAGAGTTGATACTTTCTCATGCTGCATTCAAAACACTTAAGTAATTCATAGGTTTAGAATTCTTTATTGGCCAAGTGTGACTGGATACACAAGGAATTTGTCTTTGGTTCATATGCTGTCAGTGTACATAAAGGAAAAAAATACATTCATCAAGAATCATAAATTTATATGAATCCTTGACGTGGTTGGCTTTGATCTCAACTTTGAAGTGCACTTCGTGTTTTGAGATGAGATGAAGCAACTTGCTCTTGTAGTTGAGGCATTACCTTGGAAGTGGATTGCTCCAGCAATGGGGATTGGCTTTCCTGAATGAAATGGCACTGCTTTGCATGCCCCAGGACATTCTTAATACAGATTTAAATTTCTCTTCAACTACTTTATTAAACTCAACATTTTTAATATTTTATTTGCCAGAGTCATGATCTTTAAGACTATGAAATTTACAGATTTATATCATTCTTAGCAGGAATAGCAGTTTCTATTTATAAATCAATTTTCTGCTCCATATCAATCAGAATGACATCCAGTCAGCAAATTGGTATGAATTTAAGTTTAATGATCCACAAACAGTGTTAATTTTAGTTATTACTTCCAAATTTATTTAGCTAATAGCTCTTTTTTCATAGAAAAAGTAAGAGATTAGATTCCTGTTCAAGTAGGTGAGTGCTTAATTGACAATGAAACCCTTTATATGTCAGGAGTACTCAGTATCTGCTTTCAAATAGATGGATACAAGATTATAGACTGAAATTACATAAATAGGACAATTCAGATTTAGAATTATAGAAGTATAGAATTGGGAGGAACTATTTAGACCATTGAATCCAAACTCCACTCATTGTAGTAATTCAAGTTTAAAGTGTTGCTGAATGGTGTTTCAAAGGAGGACTTCACTTTGATGAAGTTTCAGGCAAATAACACGCTTCATGTTTCTTGGCAATAGTGGTTCCGTCATTTCAGGCTGCACAATATATCATTCACAATATATGGATTATGCAAAATAAGCAATTTATTGCAGCCATTCTGTTGCAGAAGGGGGTGAGAAGGATTGTGAAAAGTGCACTTGAACTATGAACCTCAAGCTCCTTTGGTGTTCCAAGACAATACATATGAATTGTAATGCATGCTTTGAGCCTGTGTTCCTGATCTTAAATTGCAACAGGCTGATATTGCCCTAAACAATTTATGTAAATTTAAAGTATAGCATACAATTGTAAATTGTCTTAAATTTGAAAAGATGTTAGTAACTACTCAAATATTAATAAGTTAACAATCATGAGATAAGGAGTTCACTTTTTAAAGTATTCAATCACTAGTTAATTGATTAAGAAAAGGAAAACAGAGAATAACTAGACAGTCGTTGCAGTAGAAAGATTTAAGAACCAGAGTTTATCTGTTTCAATATATTTATTTTGTTTTATCAGAAAAGGTAAAATAAAAACAAACAAACAAACAAAATAAAACAAAAACAAAACATATGTCCAGCACTAACAACAACAAAGAAAAAAGGTGTACAAAAAAAAGAGAAAAGGGGAACCAAGTAAATTTAACATTTAACATATAGAATCCACCACAGGGGGATGCTAAAAAAAAAAAAAATCTCCCTTTTTATACAACCTTCTGTTATTCTATTTGGCACATAGAAGTCCACAAATGGTTTCCAATCTCTTATAAAGCTGTCTAATCCATTATCTCCGATCAAAGCAGTTCATTTCGCCATCTCTGCTAATTCAGTCAATTTTAAAATCCATTCTTTAACAGTTGGCATCCTTTTTCTTTCCAGTGCTTGGCAAGTACAATCCTCACAGCCATCACCATGTGAAAGAATAGGACCCCAAATTGTTTTTCAATTGGCTTGTCCATAATACCTAAAAGAAAAGCTTCAGGTTTTATTAATATTTATATCTTAAATATTTTCTGCATTGTCATTATTATGCTTGTTTACTATATTTTTATATATTTGCAGGACCACAAGAACCAGAATTTCTCAAACATCTAAGATCTTTAGCAATTCATTTTTGAGGATGCATTTGCAGAATTATTAATTGTTCTAGAAATCTCTAATTGTTCTAGAAATCTCAGAATAGGCAAAGAATTACCAACAATTCTAAAATTAGAACATATTTTAATTTTACATATTCTCTGATTAAGTGTACCATTTTCAGTAATAAAATTACTGGTACAAGGTATGAATTGGTTGACCTAAACAATAAATATATGGCAGATTCAAAATCTGGAGATGGTTTCAAGGAACAAACTAAGAGTTTCTAAGAAGATAATGCAATTGAGGCCATCAATGAACTGTAGTATTGTTTAGGCCATTCTTTGCTCCTAATGCCAACATGGCTAGATAATTTTCTTGGTAGCATCTTTTTTTCACTTCCCTACTTATAATTTGCAAATCTTCCATCCCAAATAAAAAGTTAACACAAATATTATTTTAGTCACTGACAATGAAAGTAAATAAATAAATATTCTAGATATTACTAGCACATATTGAGCTAGCACAAATTATATTGTTAATGACCAATACCCACTGAGTGTGGCATGAATTCCAAAGATAGCAACTTTCAAAGTGATTTCATCATGTTAGACAACTAAAAATAAGCAAAATATATTAGGCTGGCCTGGATATCTCATTACAGAGGGGGAAATATATTTCAAGTCATATACTTACAGTAGTTGCGATGTAGTAGAATATGGGCCACTGTTTCATTTCCCTCAGAGCCACAGGGAAATAGCTTCTATAAAAATAGCATTTTCCTTAGGGGACTGCTGAATACAGATTGTTGAAATGTCACTTTATCTGGTAATATTTTGGTACAGTTAATTGATTTAAATACTAGTTGACCTTTGCCTGAAAGTCTGTGTACCTAAACAGTGTGATCTTGTTATCCTGCTCTAGTTAGATTGGTCTCTGTTGAAGATCCTCCACCTAAGATCCTGCTTAGCAGGATCTCAAATCACTATGGCTACAGCATCTGCAGAGATACACTGAGCAGTTTCTTTTCTGGCATGAGCTTCCAAAATAAGAATAATTTATTAAAAAAATAGTTGGGCTAACCCTGCAAATAGAAATTAATTTTAGGAAGAAGTAAAATATTCTTACCCAATGATTGAGCTTAAAATTATTTAGCTTTCATTCAATGCATTTGTGACAAAAATAATTCCAGACGGGTTTTGTATGAAGCCAACTGTGCTGTATATATCATTTGGCTACAAGATTTGGCCAATTTTAACTGCTGCAGGTATAAATTTAGGACTTCTTTCCACTTATGAAATTAAAACAGTTTTCAAAGAAATCCTTTTGTTGCTTTTCAGCTAATTAATTTATATTATTAACAATTCATAATATTTAATAAGTAGATAATTGGCAGCATTGGGTTCTTTATAGATTAAAGTGGTGTCGATAGGGTCCTCCTTTGCTGCTCTGATAAGTGTGGATAATGCTCTCTAGAATTTTGGAAAAAATGGAACCCTCCCTCCCATTTGCTTCCTAACTGCCTTCCTCCAATCCATTATCATTCACATTTCAATCATTATGGTAAAATTGTTTAGTACATGTTGTAAACCAAATGATTTTATAAAGATAGCCATTTAATTGTAGTTGGCAAAAACAGAATCATTGAATTATTATTGGAAGAGACTTGGACATCATCTCATCCAACCATCTGCTTCATGTGGGAATCTACTACTACATCTCGTTCCCAACAGATGGTTATTCAGTTTCAGTTTAAACACCTCTAGGGAGAAACTAATGCTTCCAAAGAAAATTTATTCTATCACTGAATAGCTCCTACCATTAGGAAATGTTAGATGATGTCCAAATGAGATCTTCTTCCATTGTTTCTTGTCTACTGAAACATTTCAGCCTCATTTTCTACATCAGGGGTCCCCAACCCCCAGTCTGTGGATCAGCACTAGTCCATGGCATGCTAGAAATTGGCCATGAAAACAAGCGAAGCCCCATCTGCAGGATGCAGGCAGCATATAAAATCATGCCCCCTCTGGTCCGTGAAAAAATATCTCTCTATGGAACCAGTCCCTGGTGCCCAAAAGGTTAGGGGCCATGATAGCTGTTCAGATATTGGAAGAACACAAGCTACCTAGATTCAGTTAACTGCTGACTTATACAGAGAACTTAACAAATGTAGGGCTTCATTTCTCTTTACAGGTTCAGATGCTGTATGTAAAATATGGTGTGTTAATAGTGGCCTGAAATAACAAATTCCATTGAATCTGTGGTTTCAGTTGCTTCTGCCAGTTTCCCATGAGATCACGGGCTTCCATCATTGGTCCTGGAGTTGAATTCCTATCCTAAAATATACTTTTGCTTGTGTGAGAGGCCATGGCTCCTGCATCTATTTTTTTTAAAGTCTTGGTCTACCAGTTCATCTAGAGAAGGGCAAAATATGTTCCTGACTTAAGATATGTAATTGGAAAGCACTTGAACCTTATATTTCTGAAGCCTGCTTAGCTGGGGATTTCCAATGGCTGCTAGTTCTTTACTAACCTTTCCTCACATTATATTCTTAGAGTAATTTAAAGCTCTTACAATGATCTCCAAAGCTTTTTTTTAAATCCAGCACTTATACAATGGTGGTATCATGGTCCACAACTAGATGGCAACAAAGAAATACAAAAACTATTTCCTGCCACCTGGGGATCAATGGCTCAAACAATCTATTGCTGGACACATGAGTTTAATTGATTTCTTAAAAGTTCAGCCTCTTATTTATTTATTTAATTTATATAAAGCAGGGGTCGCCAACCTTTTGGACCTCACGGACCACCAAACTCCTAATTTTAAATCCTAGGAACCACTAACCAGTTCTGTGGGCATGGTCTAATTTGTGGGCATGGCTTGGTGGTCATGTGACTGGTTGGGCATGGCTTGTATGTAAATATTATAAATATTTATATAAATATTGATTTTTTTTATAAACAAAGAACAACTTTTACCCAAAATCAGGCAAAGCAGGCAAGCAGATTGAGTTGCTCACAGAATCACAGATTCATTCAGAAATCTATCTGCCATTGGCTAGTTCAGTCTGTCACATAAAATTTGCTTGAAAGCAAACTCACAAAATTAACTCACAACACACCATGCATGTAAATATTGAATTTTTTATTTTAAAAAAGAGCAATTTTTACCCCAAATCTGGCAAAGCAGGCAGGCAGATTGAGTTGCTCACAGAATCACAGATTCATTCAGAAATCTATCTATCTGCCATCGGCTAGCTCAGTCTGTCACAAAAAATTTGCTTGCAAGCAAACTCACAAAATTAACTCACAACACACCATGTATGTAAAAAATATTTTTTTTATAAAAAAAGCAACTTTTATCCAAAATCAGGCAAAGCAAGCAGATTGAGTTGCTTACAGAATCATTGAACGATCTATCTATCTGCCATCAGCTCAGTCTTTCAAATTTGCTTGCCGTGAGTCTGCACTGAATTTGCTTGCAAACAAACCTTCAATCCTAAGGGAGGTTCGGCTGTACTTAGCTAGAAAGCAAGAAATCCAACCATTTCCTGCTTCCTAGTTAATCAAACTCTCCCGGCACAGCAGAACAGATGATGGTCAGAAAAAGGAAAAATAGCAACTTAGCAGATAAGTTTGCCGGGTAAAGAGTGAGTGGGTGGGGAGGGTTCCTGCGGGCCATGTGGGCTGAGCAGCCTTGTGTTTCTGCACAGCCTGGATTAATTGCTTTGGGGGGGTGCTCTGGGGGGGAGATTTCTCTGCGGCCCACCAAAATTTTCTCATGGCCCACCAGTGAGCTATGGCCCACCGGTTGGTGACCACTGATATAAAGCACTAATTTCACAATACTGATTCTGGCTAACAGAAAAATAAAATAAAAACTAATATCCAAAAATGAAAATAACAAGCAATGGCCCAGTATTAATGACACCAGAGAGAGTGATCAAACTCAAACTACAATCATGTCATAAAAAAACCACAATGTCAAGCTTACCCCACGCTACAAGCCACACACCAGAGAATCATCCAGGTTTTCAAAGCTTTAGAAGCACTAATAAGGGTCAGAGCCAAATTAACTTTGGGGGATATGATGTTTTAAAGCACTGTGACAGAAGCCAGCTTCCTTGGCCTCATTAGATGGTATTGCTTAATACTCAGGACCTGGAGTATTCTCACCTCCCTGCAGAGATGTTATTCAGCAGGTTCTGACTAGTTCTGGAGAATCGGTAGTGGAAATTTTGAGTAGTTTGGAGAACCGGCAAATACCACCTCTGACTGGAGATTTTACAGTATCCTTCCCCTGCCACGCCCACCAAGTATCCTTCCCCTGCCACGCCCACCAAGCCATGCCCACTGCCTCCCTGATCTAGTAGTAACAGACACAACTGACCTTATGTTGTGAAGGGCTTTATAGATGATAACCAGCGTTTTGAATTGTATTGGGAACCATTAAGTTCTTGGAACAGTGGTGTAACATGGATGTACCAAAGTCTGCAAAGGCTGGCACAGTGTGGACCAGCCAAGCTTCTGAGTAGTCTTGAAGGGGAACAATGTGTAGACTGAATTGCAGTAAGTCATTCAAGAGGTGATCAAAGCCTGAATGACTAGTAGTTGCTCCCAACAACTCCCAAGGGAAACAGCATAATTGGTGCATAGGACAAATCTATGGAAAAATCATCCTAGCCAGGAGATGGTGAAAATGGGCTGGGTGACATAGGAGCAATCATTCTCTCACAGGACAACCCTCCACTAGATTTTCCTCATAATTTGTAAAGTTACGTTGAATAAGAATTTAGACTTTTTGCTTAGGGTTTTCTACATGGGAAGTTATTTATTTATGTCAGTCTAGATTTTTATCTAGATTCTAGATAAAATATATACAATTTTTAAAAATAAGACACATTGTAGGCAGGCATTATAAAACCTCCATTAACCTAGCCAGGAGATGGGCTCTTTCACACACCAAAGACCCCAGGCTTGGGCTCAAAATGAAATGCTCAGGTCCTTGTGGAATGTCAGCAATAAATATAACTATAACCAGATACTTTTAAGAAAGGTGAAATGGGGAGGACCATTTATGCTCTTGCTATAATATTAGTGCTTTGAATAGTCTTCTAGATATTTATTTATATTTTCTTTTATATGAAATTAAGAACAATTATTCTAATATTAAAATGATACAAAAATTAAAAACTTCTGATATAAACTGGTTGCACGCACTTGATAGTGTCTTGACTTTTGATTCATTACCTTTATGTAAAGTTTCAGTTGTCTCTTTCATGCTGTCCAGATGTTTCATATCAAGCTCATGTGTATTTCCATTATGTACTTAAAATTAAATGCAGATGAAAATGAGTATTTTGATTACAATTATGTCTGCAGAAGTGTTTGTTACTTTTCCTTTAAATACCTTTTTGAAGTGTTATTCCCCCTCCCCAACAGAGACTATAAAAGTGTATGCAGCAGCGCTCTAATAAAATTTGAAAATGGGAGGGGTAATGACCAGAAGAGAAAATTGAATGAAAGATCTTTTTGACCATTGTATGTTTAGCTCCAGTAGTTAAATGTCACTATAGAATTTGAACTGAGAGAAATATTAGCAAGTCATTTGGAAGTGGAAGAGAGCAGAGCAAAGTGACTTTTTGTCACTTTGCAATCAAGTTGTGAAGTTACTTTTCCCTGGAACAATTAATTCTAATACCACACTACAATCAATGAGAAAGAGAGAGGTTTGAAATGAAGGGCTAACTTGGAGCCTTTGATATAAATCCCAGAAAGATTCTACAGTAGTTTCAGGACAGTCCACGTTTGTCCAGGCTGGGAATCTGAACACTGGAGAAGGATTTTGAGGAGGTATTACAATAACATGTTAGTTAATTCAAGTCCAGAAAACACACAAATGACTGATTCAGCAAGATCATTAACTTCTTTATAAACATAATAATAGGAGTAAAGTTTACAATACCATTTGTAGATTCTTTCAACATAACACAAGCAGCAGCAGCTCAGAGCAAATATCAGTTTCACTTTAGTTCAGCAGGCAAGCAAGACATAAACAGAGGCAGACATGTTACAGCTCCAGTTCAGAGCCGAAGTCTAGTTTCAGTTTCAATTCTCAGCAAAGCACACAGAGACAAACCACTCCCAGGCTGTCAGCTCCCATTGACTGGTCTGTTGCCATGCTTACTCATTGACCGACTTTTTTACTAAACTCTATTCTAGTTCATGAATATATTCTGACATAACATTGTAACTGAAGTCTATATCTTTTTTAATATTAAATACTGTTTTTATA
This sequence comes from Bungarus multicinctus, assembly GCA_023653725.1. NCBI lineage: Eukaryota > Metazoa > Chordata > Lepidosauria > Squamata > Elapidae > Bungarus > Bungarus multicinctus. The sequence continues at coordinate 165,354,394 of CM042836.1, forward strand.
TTTTAATTGTTGAAAATCTCCCAAGTCTCTCACTGGGGGAGATGGGAGTTTCAGAAATGTGAAAAAATCAATCAATCAATCAATCAATGCTTGATAGAAGACAACAAGAAGAAAAAGAAACATGAAAACTGGTTTCTTATCCAAAAAGGAGCAAATACTAAATATCTAAATTGTAAAACAAATATTTCTTTGTACAGTAGTATATAAGAACTAATTTCTGTAATTCATAAGGTTTTCAGTGAGAAATCCTAAAGGATAAGAACCAAAACTGAAACATAAGAAGGGACCAAGAAAAGTTTTTGCAAAATCAAGCTATGATAATATTCAGACCTAAATGTCATTCTTGTTTCTCTGGATAGGCATGAGAGGTCATCCCTTCCAGTTGGGTTGACCAGATCAATTAGAAATCAGAATAATTCTGCCTCTCCATTTCAAGCACTGGAGCATTTCTGGAAAACCAGGGAAATTCTTTGGTTGGTTGCTGAATTATATAATCCAATTTCTATTTCCTGTTTGGTCAATATGATAATCTGTTTTACCATACTGGGAATTTTCTGGCCAGCTCTAAGACCATTCCATCTGGAAACTAACTATGAGCTACATCTGCCTCATGTCTGAAAATTTAACATTTGAAATAGTTTTTCATGGAACAGGTTGATAATAGAACAATGTGGTTCAAAATTATAGAGATCATAATAAGTACATCAAGAAAGTTGATATTTTGAAAAGTGTACCTTTGTAGTATAAAGTTAATTTGAGTCTGAAGTATCTGACATTAGTATAATGTGAGCATGGTAGTAATGCAAATCTTAGGGTGTCACTTTTCTCTGAGTTGCTTCTCCTTCAGCAGAAATCACAGATTGTGAATGCCCTAAGCATATGACTCTTGAAACATAGGCAGCAACTTACTAAAGGATCAAGGCCAGAGAAGTTCTGGGCTTTGGGTTTGTTGTAATCTTAATTCTAAAACATTGCAAACAACTAGAGTCAACTATATACTCTCAGAAATGGTTTTATTGGTAATAGAATTTGTACCACTTTTGAAATAAGGAAATCTAGCAGGCAGCTTTGATTACTTTTGAATGTCAGCTAGGATGAATCTTTTTTTTTCTTTTCAGTAGTGAAGTTCACCTAACCTATTCGCCTGAAAAGATGGCTTGGAACTGAGTGTGAACCTTGTATGCAGGCAGTATTTAAAATAAAAATTAAAGCAGTGATTGAAAATATTTAAAAGATGATACAATATATGAGATGAAAGGTACAAATAAAATGCTGTATACTATTAACGAACTTTATACATATTTTAAACTTTGGTGTTATGATTATGAAAAATATCTATATTGGACATCTTTTTTTAAATGTTGGGATTCCTCCTCCCCAATAAAAACTATGTATGACATTACATGTACCCACAGTTTTAATTTTTACAGGTGATATTAATTAATAATGGTGAGTCGGGTGCATAAAAGAATTAATATCTTACTCTGACTATTCTAATCACATATGATTTGTCTTTTTTGATTGATTGACATAAAAATACAATAGAAAACAATGGGATATGCTAAGGCATCTTGCTTTGATCAACATAGGGCTGTCTTCTGTGGGCGTTCAAGGCTCAGCAAGTTACCAGTGGCTGTTAGCTCATTTGCTTTCAGGCTAAGCTCTATGAAACATTTGCATTAGGTAGGGTAAAGTCTCCTTGAAATTAAGCTTGACTTCTGCAACTTAGCAATCATAGGGAAACAATGTGTATTGGCTTTCTTTCATAATCTTTTTCTGATATCCCAAGCTTGCCTAACCTTCCTGGTATTTTATTTAAGTAGTAACCAGAACCACCTCTGCTGAACTTCTAACCCTGGGCATAGTCCTGTCAGTTAGTTATTCTGCCATAAAAATCATTATTGCAAAGTATTTGCATATATTGACAAGACAGATGGCATTTTTCTAGGGGCCAAGTTAGGAGTTTGATGTTTTAGAATAATTAATCTGTATGGAAAGTGGTCAGAAGCTCAGTAATCAGATGGTGGAATTAAAGCCAAAAACAAAAGTATGATTAATTTGAATGGGCCTTGACTACAGTCTACATTTCTCGATATTAAAAATCGATTGACATCCATTTAGATAGTACTGAATATAGTTATTTATTTGAATGCTTTATAATCTTATTTTGCCTCAAGAAATTTGCATAAATACTTTAATAGATATATGCTAGTATTTATGCATACGTATGTAATCTGTATCTTCTACAGCTTTCTAAAAACAGCAACAGTGTTTAAGTTAAAATTTGGATTTGTGACATGTCTCTACACATACTAGCTATTCCCTGTAGCTAGTTCAGAAATTAACCAATGGAAAGAGCACATCTGTTCTTCTGTAATGTCTGCAAATACCTACTTTGGAATAATTGTGTTCATAGCATAACAATTAACTGGCCACTGTCAGTCACTTCATACGCCACTTATTTATTTAAAAATGGATTTTTAAATTTTTCTTTTTGGAAATAAGAATTTAAATCTGGATTTTTCTTTCATATCAACTTCTTGTAGTTTCCAAAACCTTTGATAAATGTTTATTAGTCTTGATTTAATAATAATTTAAGAAACAGTAATCAAAGATTAATTAAAAAAAGAAATTCCATGGACATATTTTGAGCAATAGTCAGAAGATTTTAATATTCCACATTATTTATAATGGGTTGGATTTTTCTTCTTCCTCTTTCTCCTTCCCCTCTTCTTCCTCCTCCTCCTCTCTCTCTCTGTTTGTGCATGTATGTGTACACATACACACATACACACACACTGTACTACAGAAATCAAAGTGAATCTCTTATCATGTACTATCACGACTTCAACAATTTCCACTCAACTGTCCACCTCAGTCAGGACCTATCTATAGAACAATCCATTGCCTTGATGTCACCATAAAACTATATAATGTACATATAAACATACAAGAGTATTATGAATACTTAGCTGCTTTTAACTTCCACCTACAACACCCTCCGCCCAATCGGTCATCTATAGCCAGGGTCTACAATATAGTTACCTTTGTTCTGATCTTTTTAAATTGTTTTTTATTGAACTGTGACTAATAAACAATATAAGGTAATTATATCACCATATATATGTGTGTAAGGTTTTTAAGCTGATAATTTTAAATAATAAATAAGGGAGACTAGTATAGATCTATTTCGAGCTAGTTAGCTCTCTTCAGCTAGCCATACCCTTACTGGGAATACAAAGTATATATATATATATATATATTATATATATATATATATATATATATATATATATATATATATATATAAATATATATATATATATATATAAATATATATATGTGTAAGGTTTTTAAGCTGATAATTTTAAATAATAAATAAGGGAGACTAGTATAGATCTATTTCGAGCTAGTTAGCTCTCTTCAGCCAGCCATACCCTTACTGGGATTCGAACCAGGGAAGTATTACACGTGAGGCAGTTGTAATTGCCACTACACCACTGGCTCTCTCCTTATCAGCTCAGGCAGGGGAATAAGTATATACTTTGTATTACAACACCCTGTTAAGCCCCAATTAAGGGAGAAAGCATACTGCTTTCTTTTCTGTCTTTCGAAAGACAGAAAAGAAAGCAGTATGCTTTCTCCCTTAATTGGGGCTTAACAGGGTGTTGTAATACAAAGTAAATATATATATATATATATATATATATATATATATTTGTTTTCGGAGATTTTCGCGGGTATTTGTATGTGGATCTTTGGTTCTTCGGGTTTTCTCCCGCGTAGAGTTGGAAATATTTAGGCGACGTTTCGATGAAGTCTCATTCATCATCTTCAGGCTTCTGTCTTCGGCCTTGTGCTTCTCAGAGTGATGTGAGCTTTCAGCTGCTTCTTCCTTTTAACTACTAGTGGGGGTGTGACTTGATTGGGTGGGGGCTTGGCTGTGTTCTGATTGGGTGGGGGTGTGTTCTCATTGGTTGGGGGTTTGGCTGTGTTCTGATTGGTTGGGGGGTTGGCTGTGTTCTGATTGGCTGGGGGTGTGTTCTGTTCTGGTGGGGGTTTGGTTGTACTCCGGTTAGTCTCAATTGCTGGGGGATTTGAGCTGGTGAGCTGTGATCCTATTGTTTGGCTTCGCGTTCGTGGTCGTGTCACATCTTCATGGTGGGCATCAGTTCCCTTCATGTATGGGTTGGGGGGGTTTGAAGCAGGTAGTGATGCAGCTGTGGTACGGCTTCTGGTCCGTGGTCGTGTTTCATCTTCTGTGTGGGTGTGAGTCTGCTTTCTGCGTGGAAGTGTGGTGGTAGTTTCTTGTGTGGCCTTCGTGGGTGTGGGTCTGGTGTCCTTTATGTTAGGTACTCTTTTGTTAATGAGGGCGGGTTTCCAAATGGCTGGTAGGCGGGAGGTGTCATCTCGTTTATTCATGCTGTGTGGGCGTTTTTCTATCTCTATGGCTTCTCTGATTATTCTGTTGTTGAAGTGTTCAGTTTTGGCGATAGTTCTGGTATTTTTAAAGTCAATCTTGTGTCCTGTGGCTTTGAGGTGTTGGACCAGGGAAGAGGTCGGTTCTTCTTTTTTGATTGAGTTCTTATGTTCTTCAATGCGTGCACTTATCCTTCTGTTAGTTTGTCCAATGTATGTGGTGGGGCAGGAGGTGCACGGGATTTCGTATACTCCTTGGTTTTCTAACTCAATTTTGTCTTTAGGGTTTCTTAGGATGGTGGATATTTTTCCGTTTGTGCAGAATGCTGTTTTAATGTTGTGTTTTTGGAGGATCTTGCTGATTTTGTCTGTAGTGCCTTTTATATATGGGAGGAGGGCTTTGCCATTTTCTTGTTCTCTGTCTTGGATTTTGGTTGGGGTTTCTTTTTGGATTAGGTGAGTAATCTTTCTTCTTTGGAATCCATTTGCTGTTAGTACGTTAGTGAGAGTGTGTAGTTCGGTTTTTAGGTGTTGTTCATCGGCTAAGCATTTTGTTCTGGAGATGAGTGTCTCAGCTACGGAATTGATCTGTGCTGGGTGGTGGTGTGAGAGTGCGTGTAGATAGCGGTTTGTATGTGTTTTCTTCTGGTAGATGGTGTGTCCTAGGGAGCCATTGGATTTTTTGTATACTAAGACATCTAGGAAGGGAAGTTGATTGTTAGCTTCTGTTTCCATGGTGAATTGTATTTTGGAGTGTAGGCTGTTGAGGTGTGTGAGGAAGTTGTTCAGTTTTTCTTTCCCATGTGGCCAGATTATGAAGGTGTCATCTACGTATCTGAGCCAGAGTTTGGGTTTGTGATCATATTTTTCTAGAGCTTGTGTTTCAAAGTTTCAACACTGGGACTAACTTTGGGGAGCACTCAGTTTTATGTTTAGTGATGTTACTTAACTCTCCCAAAATTTTATGTCCAAGAGTATAGATTTATCACATGACTGCCACAAATCAAAATATTGAGGGTTTTTTGGGATAACTTTTCCAACATTTGGAAGAAGAATTTTGATGTATAGGGTGCCAATCACAATGAAGTCAAATACCAGCAATGTATAATCTTCCACTGCAGTTTTTGCATTGAAGTTGTGGTGAATCCATCCAGTTTTCCATAATTTCTGGCAATTTGTTTCCTATATGAAGACCAGTATTCCAAGCTTTTTTTGAACTAGAGGGGTGGATCTATAATAATATCTTATATATTTTTTACATTGTTCCTTTTGATAATTCTAAATAATGAAGCATTAAGTTCTCAAGATTGGCATGTTGCAACATAGCCTTGTTCTGACCTATTTGACAAATATGCTTAACTGATGGGATTAAATCAGGCTTTTAGGAGATCGAATTATCCATCCAACTAGACAAATCAATAGAGAGAAATTAATCACGAGGAGGAAGTTAGAAAGAAACACACCAAAATAGTACAACAGAACACCACTGGTTGCTATTCATGGCTGATACCAGTCAAATTACAGTATTGATAGATTACAGCCCATACTGTGCAATAACAGTGCACTTTCTTAGACACTGTAGCAATCCCATACATATACAGTATATAGATGACAACACAACCTGAAGCACATTCTCACAAATAACAACAGGATAGTGGAATCAGAATGAGAATTAGTATGGGAATCAGAACCTGTAATAAACCCAGGTGCCTACTTTATCCTCAGATTTACATCAACAGCACCAACAGAGGCCCCAATAAGTAGACATTTAAGATTAGATATGCTTTCACATGCTCTTCCTGTAATGTGATATAAAGGTAGTCCTCGACTTAAACTGTTCATTTAGTGACCATTCAAAGTTACACCAGCACTGAAAAAAGTGACTTACAATCATTTTCCACATTTATGACTGTTGCAGCATCCCCATGGTCATGTGATCTAAATGTGGATGCTTGGCAACTGGTTCATATTTATGATGGTTGCAGTGTTCTGGGGTCATGTGATCATCTTATGCAATCTTTTGACAAGCAAAGTCAATGGGGAAATCAGATTCACTTAACAACCATGTTATTAATTTAACAAGTGCAGTGATTCATGTAACACTTTGGCAAGAAAGGGCATAAAATGGGACAAAATTCAATTAGAAATCTCTCATTTAGCAACACAAATTTTGAGCTCAATTGTGGTCAAGTTGAGGACTACCTATATACTATCTTCTGCCAGCAATGCCCAAAATCTTTGTGCAAAAGAATTAATGGGCTTAATATCAGGATTCAAAACAAGATCAAGCTAATATCAAAATATTTCAACCTTCAGAACAATCTATAGCAGATCTCAAAGAACTATTTTGGAAAAACTATACTTTAACAGCACAATTCAGCAAGAGATTGTTGAATTCACATATATCAAAAGGTTTCAGAAATCTCAGCAGGTCTCAGGAAACATAATGTTTGTTTAACACATTACAATGGTTAATTGATAAGATATTTGTAAACTGTCTGACATGGGACCTGCATTTGAATAATCAATCTGTCATCTCCTCCCTTCTCTCCCCAAACTCCCCCTAAATTAACTCCTCCATCAATCTAGCCATATACATCTGATGAAGTGAGCTGCAGTTCAAAAAGTTTATGCCTTTTAATAAAATGTGTTAGTCAGAAAGCATTCTGCTACCATGAAATAACATAGCATTACATCATATTAGAGCTTCCAGTCTTCTTTGGCTTGGCTTATTTGCTCTTAGAATAACTATATTAATTTTCTATGATTATATATAGCTGTCTTTTCTGCCATTTTTTGCAATATATTCTTTACCATAACAGAAAGATGGGAAGAGATCTACTGAAGTTGAAATCTTAATCTTAATTTTGCCTTAACCTTTAAAAAAATTAAATTACTTTGAAAAGAAATGTCACCAATCATGTACCTATGCACATTGTCTCTAGCAAATGTATATATGAGCAGAATGAATGTTGGGGTTATAATGTTCATTAGAGTATGAAAATATATTTTAAAAAACACAAAATAATTTTCTGCATCAAGTAAAAATATCTTTCAAATCTCTTTTTAAGCAGAATACTCTACTAGATGTTAAAATAATTGACTGATGTGTCTTATTAATTTTTTTCAATGACACAGCTATACTTTGGGGCTGGAAATGGCAAAGAACTAGCCCGTGGTGCTTCTGCCAGTGAAAACAGAGCTTGGGAGGATCGCGCGTGGCCCACCCAGTCTCTGTTTTGGACCAGGATAGCCTCCTGCAGGCCTCTGCCAGTGAAAACGGAACTGGGGGAGGGCTCATGCAGGAGTCCATCTGGTCAAAAATAGGGCCACACCCACCCCAGTCATGCCCACCCTAGCCATACCTACCCAGTACCCTAAGGTCAAACACAACCCTAGTCTAATACAATAAGGGATATAATTTACAGTCCTCCATCAAATATAATTAGCTGGTCCTAATTCCTAGTTCAAAACTGTTAACATTTTCATTTTAGAAAATGGATTCTTCAGAAAGCCTCCTATCCTCCAACCATTTTCAGTGCCTCCTGTAAAAGTTGTTGTGTCTTTTCCTAGGCTTCCACAATTATCATATAACCCCCCCCCCCACACACACACACCACTAGATCTAAAATCCATGCTTGAGATAAGGAGGTGCAAACAACATATTCATTCCCACTCCAGAGCAGCTCGTTCCACTATTTGGATGCCAAATTTGGATTAAGCAATCACACAATTCCCTTTGTCTATAATACTGAGATGTGCATTACTTCAGATGCAGAGTAGAAAAGGTTATTCACACAGTGTATGAACGCAAAAGTTATACTCTTAGCACATCCTTAAATAATTCTACTTCTTTTCCTTGTTTCTCATAGTTGCAATCACAGGAAAATACAAATGTGAAGCATTATGGCTGCTTTGGAGTGTAATTGCAGCAATAGAAACCCCATTCCTTTTCATATGCATGGTGCATCTGATGCATGTTTGATCAGCTGCCCATGCCCCCCCTTCAAATATTGACATTCTTGACCTACTTCTCCAAGATGACCCTAACCAAAAACAATCATTCAACCCCTTACACTTTGTTGAGTCCTAGGCATCACAACTTAAGAAGGATTCAGACATATTGAAACAAATTCCAGGAAGGGCAGCAAAAATGCTCAGGAGATTAAAAACTGTCCTATGGGGAGGGAAGGAGGAAGACTGATAGGGCTGATTTTTTTTTTTTTGCCTTGTGAAAAGTAGGAATATAGACATTTTATTATAGTCTGAAACTAAGATTTGAAAGTAAGTGTTATTTACATCCTTGGAAGAAGTCAGAGAATGTTCATTTTTTGCATATGTTTGTGTTTTCCTTTCTTTTTCTTTATGATTTTTTACAAATCCTTATTTTTTTACTTTTTATTATTTATCTTGATTGTTAGTTTATGTTGTTTTTTATGTGTATGCATTTAAAAATGTAATAAGGTTACTTGAAATAAGAGTTGTTCAAATCCAACATTTCAAATGGGGTATAATTTAAAAGTTTGTGCTAAATTTGAATATTTGTGCTAATTTTTTTAACTTTTCCATATGAAATTTTAGTCATGATAAATTTTTGAGAAAAGTTCTTTTCTGTAGATAAAACTTTACAGGGAGAATGAAAAATATTGTGATATATTTTAAACTGAAAACAAAGCAATTACAGTGTATTCAGAAAGTATTCAGACCTCCTTCACTTTTAACAATTTTGTTATGCTGCAGCCTGATTCTACAATTGTTGAAATTCATTTTTTCCATTATTAATCTGACCTCAGTACCCCATAATGACAGTGAAAACAGAATTTTAGAAATGTCTGTAAATTTATTAAAAAGAAAAAACTGAAATATCAAATCGGGATAAGTAATCGGACCTTTTGCAACAACACTTGAAATTTAACTCCAGTGCCTCTCATTTCTCTTGATTGTTGCTGACATGTTTCTACACCTTGAATGGAGTCAACCTGTGGTAAATTAAATTGATTGGGCATGATTTGGAAAACCACTCAACTCTCTATAGAAGGCCTTATAGGTGACAATGCATACTGCACAAGCCACGAGATTGAAGGAACTGTCTGCCGAGTTCAGAGACAAGATTATTGCAAGGGACAGATCAGGGAAGGCTACAATAACATTTCTGCTGCACTAAAGCCTCCATAATTCTCAAATGGAAGAACTTTGGTACAATCAGGAGTCTTCTAAGAGCTGGTTGCCTGGTCACACTGAGCAATCAGAGAAGAAGGGCCTTAGTAAGAGAGGTGACCAAGAACCCGATTGTCACTATGACTGAGCTCAGCAATTGTGTGTAGAAATGGGGTAGAGTTCCAGAAGGACAACCATCAATGTAGCCCTCCATCGATCTGGGCTTTATGGCAGAGTGGCTAGACGAAAGCCTCTCCTCAGTGCAAAACACATGAAAGCCTGCTTGGAGTTTGCAAAAAAGCACCTGAAGGACTCTCAGACTGTGAGGAACAAGATTCTCTGATCTCATGAAACCAAGATTGAATTGTCTGGTCTCAATTCTAAACATTATGTCTGGGGAAAACCTGGCACTGCTCATCACCTGCCCAATATCATCCTAACAATGAATTAGGATGGTGGCAGCATCACGCTGTTGGTGAGTTTTTCAGCAGCAGGGAAACCCCTAGTCAGGGTTGAGGGAAAACTGAATGGAACAAAGTATAGGGATATCCTCAATAAAAACCTGCTCCACAGGCCTCAGGGCCTCAGACTGGGCCGAAGGTTCACTTTCCAACATGTCAGTGATCCTAAGTACACAGCTGTGAATGTCCTAGATTGTTTCCATTTTGTCATTATGGGGTACTGAGTGTAGATTAATGAAGAAAAAAAATGAATTTCAACAACTGTAGAATCAGGTTGCAGCATAAGAAAATTGACAAAAAGAAGGGGGTCTGAATACTTTCTGAATGCAATGTCCATATTTCATGTAGAGTAAGTAAACACACTACCAGCCATTGCTGTGCAGAAAACATTTTACTAGAGAATGCGTAATACAACAAGAACAAGAAATGCATCACTGGAACAATAGAAATGAATCCTAGAGTGGCATTGTGATACAGGAACCAACTACAATATAGAGGAATGATAGAGCTGCATATAAGGTAGACATGCCACCTGTAATAGTATATAGCGGAGGGGAAAGCCTAGTTTAATTGAAGTCAAAGATATTCTTAGTAATGTCTGATTTTTTACAATCAATATCTTTGCTTAGAATCAGTAGGTTACTTTATAGTTGCTTTCATAATTTATATGCTATTAAAAACAATAAGTTTTTTCATACATATATTTTTAAAATGTAATGTGTAGAGAATTGCAATATTTTAATGTCAACCCTGGCATTTTGCTTTATATATTATCAAGGAAGAAGTGTAAATTGCAATGTCTGAACAAGTTTAAAGAGTACTTTTGTTTGAATAAAACATTAGCAAATAGGTAAATGTTCCCAGTAATATTGACTTTAATCTGAATATCAGTTTAAAGTTCAGCTTTGAGGTTTGATAAGCTCTTTCAGCAACAGTATATGAAAAACCAATGTCTGCCTGAGCCTTGTGATTTAAGAGTCTGTCTTCTGTTTGAGAAAGTGATGATGAATGGAAAGTTTGTGGCGTGCCCAAAATGTGAAGCAGACATGAAAGGTAGAGCAGTGTGCAAGCCATGGCAGGGAAGGTTATTGAGAGTCTGCTCACAGCTCAGTCTGCCAATCCAAGTGCTGGCGGCCTTGGCCTTGTCTCTTGGAGAAAGCTGCTTGGCATTCTTTGCCCTTGGTTTAAAAAAGAAAGCTAAACATTTAATTTCCTGTAATAAACTGAAATGATGTGCTTTGATGTTAGCTTCCCTATTTATAATATTTTAAGGAAAATAAACACGATAGTTGGAAATTAAAGTATTAGAAGGAAATCTGCCTTTCTTTATGTAATATCCTTGCTTTGAAAAAGCTATCCTTTCTGAAATAGCTTCAGGTTTTCATTCAGTAGATGTGATTTATCTATTTGTTTGCTTATTAAAACTAGGTATCAATTTTTAAACATTGTCAGTGGCTAGATTAAAATACTTTTACTGCCCCCCCCTCCCCCCCCCCAGCTACCATCCTTTGGTTCACAAGTTGTGGATATTTCCACTTTGTGTGCCTGTGTGTGTGAGAGCAGGTCAGGTCTGCTTTCAATTCCAAAGTGAGAGTGGGATAAATGTTGAAGGCCCACAGAAGGAAGGAGGACAATCAGGATGTGAAAGGGAAGTATTTTGTGAACAAGGATATTTAGACTTTTCTCAAGCAGTGACACTGCTATTCCTAAGAAGCAAACAAGCTGAAGATTCATGAGCGAGAGACAGAAAGACAGGTACCCATACTAACCAGAAATGCTAAGGAAGCATCTTCTGTACTGTTTCTTTAATGGAAGGTGTGACGAGAAGAACAAAAATACTTTATCCATTCTTTCTCCTCTTCTCTTCCAACTGAGTCCTCAGCAGCTTCCAATGAGGCTCAGGAAGCAATACAGTTACTGCACAGCCCCACTACTCCTCCCTTCTGCCCTGTGGGATTTAATAGTACACTCTATTTGTACATGTTGATCTTCATACAATTACTGGGATTTACCACAGCTATGGTGAAAGTAACCTATAATTTCTTCATAGACTTGCATATTATTTGCGAATCAACATCTCTCCTTTTATTTCTCTCCTAATATAAGCTATTAATGTATCTTCCCCCAGGTGGTCTAGCTCAACATCCCCTCATATAAATCCCAAATGTGCCCATTGGGCAGTTGAAATAGGGAGAAAGAATTAATACGGCATATCACATTATGAGTGGGCACAGGTTTTTTTTCTTTGACTTGTGAATAATTTTCTATTTTCAGGAAACCATACTTAAGTACTTAAGTACTTTACAGTACTTAAGTTGGTTTTCTTTTTCTCATCTTCCTTCCCACACTTATGATTTGTAGAGTTTCATGTTATTTCATCCTGAAAAAGTGGTTAGTGAGTTAAATTCCTTAGCCATGAAAAACAGCTGAGTGACTTTGGACCAGTCACTCAAACTCAGGCTAATCCACCTCACTGGGCTGTTGTTTTGGGAAAATAGGAGGAGTTAGGTGTGCTGGATATGTCCTCTGCTTTGAGTTATTTGTAAAAATATTTTTGAGAGTAATTTAAATGATAATTAGATCTTTTTAAGCTAAATGTATATTAGGAAAGAGTATTTGTGTGTGTTCTAGCAAGATTTAAACTTGTTCCTACAATTTGCTTGGCAAGATTTCGGACTGTGGTTTGCCCTTTCCTGCTTCCTAGGGCTGAGAGATAGCATAGGTAATCAGTGGCAGCCAGTACATTAATCTGTTCTTTAGATCAGGGGTCACCAATCTTTTGGACCTCAGGGACCACCAGAGCCATAATTTTAAATCCCAAGGACCAGAGACCCTGGAAAAATTCCAAAAAAAGTGCAGGAAAATTCCCCACCCCGTTTTCCTACCGATACGTCATTCTTTATTTGGGATTGCAGAAATACCATCTCCAGCTCCATTCTCAGGGGGAGAGACAGAGACTTTTGGCTTCATGCAAGGAAAGCAGCAGAAGTCTTTCTTTCTCTTCCCCCAAACTCTGCCAGAAATGAGTCTTTGTGAGACTTGTTAAGCTGGCACAGCCTCTTGGAGCAGGATGCCTTGCAGGGTCCCAAATACTCATTTCTGGCGAAGAAATGAAGAAAGAAGTGGCCAGGCGAGGTGCATGGGGCAAGTTCCCCCCCCTCTGCCCTTTCCCCCCTCCCCTCACTACCTTGTGTTGTTCACAATGCAAGCGACACAAGCCTTGTGTTCCCACGGGTCATGTGGGTGGTGCAGCCTTGTGTTCTCGCGCAGCCTGGAATAATTGTTTCGTGGGTGATATTTCTCTGAGGACCACCAAAATTTTCTCACGGACCATCAGTGGTCCCCAGCCCACTGGTTGGTGACCAATGCTTTAGACCATACACTTATTAGAGCCCCTCCTTCTGATATTTACAGTGGAGATGTTTTTTTGTGTGTGTACACAGCTCTATATATTCTTTTTTAGAAAGAACCATATCACAGCTATGTTGCTTCCTGTTTGGTACTCATATAATTTCCTTAAACTGTAAAATGCCTGAATAGAGCCATACTTCTGAAAATTCTACTTCTGAAAATCCAATAGTTTAATGACATTTCATTTAAAAAAGATTTCTCTTCATGATTACATATGTTTTTTCAAATATGGACAACTTTTCTATCCTTGGCATGGCCTTATTTTTTCTTAACATAAGCTGCCTTAGATACTCTCAAAATACTTTTTCCTCTCATATCTCCTCACATCATTCATTCTTTTATCAATATTTTGTATGTTTCTCCTGATAATGGTTTTCCACACTTGTAAGTCAAAATGGGTTGTAACTATACAAAGTTAGAGGGCTGTAATTCTTCTATTGATTGTTTTAAAAACAGGACATTAGTGTGAGTAATTGCCGTTTGCACAAAAGAAAGAGAACTTGAAATACCTGCCAAGTTCACGCTTCACGTGTCTTTGCATATGTCTCTATGATAATCTTTTAAAAGATAAACTTTTTATATTTGGAATTTTGAAAGTGTAGAATTAAAACTTAACTAGATATCTCTGAATGGGTCATGTCATCTCATCTCATAGCATTAAGGCATGGTTCTTTTATTTGTGTCCCAATTCTGCTTGATCACGTTAATCTCTTCTAACTCATCTCTGTGGGTCTTATTTTCATTTTTTGATTCTAAACTTCTTGGAGGTAAAGACTAGAGTGTTAGTTTCTTATAAAATCCTGTAAATTATCAAGGATATGAGCAACAGAAGAATAATAATAATAGCCTGTGTCTACTTATGTAGGTTTATATTAATGGACCTATTTTTATTTCTCAAGAAACTAGGAAAAAGAATGCAATAGATTCATTTCTTTTGTCTCATTAACTTGAGGAATTCTGTAATATCTAAGGCAACACATTATGTGATAAAAGACTTGCCAAATTAGATGAATACAATAAGTAGATTTTGATATTAATAATGTTAATAGTCACACTATAATAATATTTAAGATTGTAAACCATGGTCTTGAACCTTAGGACCAGTACTTTCTTTCCAGACCTGCTTCATTCATTTAAATTTTTTAATCTGAGCAGCTAGACAATTCTGAGAGTTGAAGTTCACATGTCTTAAAGTTGCTACTTATCAATCTTTGCTAAAACCTGTAGTTGCAAATATCTATGGAGGTTCTCAGTAATCCAGGTCATAGATGTCCCAAAGGTGCTTTCTTTGAAAAGACAACTGGAGTTTCTTGTTTTCTATGGTTGCAAATAAAAATCTCAGTTCAATTCTTATTCATCTATCCATTTATTTTTCTGTTTATTTGTACCCCACCTTTATTATTTTTAGAAAAAACTCAAGGCAGCAAACATATCCAACACATTTTTGTTCCCCTGTTTTTCCCACAACAACAATCCTGTAAGATGAATTAGGTGAGTGAGAGTGACTGGCCCAAGATTGCCCAGCTGGCTTTCATGGCTGAGGCAGGACACACACTTTCTACCCTGGTGTCTTAAACACTAGATTAAACTGGCTCTTATCTTTTCTTGTATTCTAAATATTATCTCGTATTCTTTTCTGTGAAACATTAGCTTGCTAAGGTGATATAATTTCCAGTGGAATAGGGAATATGACTCCTTTGTACATTTTTAATTTGTATGTGTGCGCACATGCATCTTCAAATCATTCTTGACTCCTGATGATGGTCTGGACAAGTCCCTGCAGATTTCTTGACAATTTCGTGGAAGTGGTTTGCCATTGTGTCCTTGGCTGAAAGAGAATGACTGGCCCAGGATCACTTAACTGCCTTTGTGACTAAGGTGGGACTAGAACTCACCTCCTAGTTTCTGATCTGGTGCCTTAAGCACTACTCCAAACTTGCTCTCATAGTACCTTGCCTGTTCCATTGATGTAATTTTCATTAAATTGGCCATTATATTTTTTCAATTTGTGAGAATTTACCATTGGGGTGGAAGAAATGAGTCCATAGGACCAGGGCTCAAGCTCTTTTTTATGTGATTTTAATGTCTCATAGATTTTAATGTCTTTATCAGTGTCCTTAACACTGATAAAGTGACTTCTACATTCAAGAATGTTGATGTATCATATTGTACTTTACTAGAACTATGATCTTCATGTTCTTCAAAATACTTCAAAAGAGTATTTTATATTCTTATGATGATTAAAACACTGAGCCCTATGTCTTGTTTATGAAACAATAGTGTGTACAGTATGACTGTTGTAATAATTGATGTATGACTCTGAAATTATATTTTTATTATTTTATTTATTTAATAAATTTATATACCACCCATCTTGCACCAAATCTTTCTTATTTGCAGCCCAGACAGTTTCCATATCAGCTATGAAGGTGGTGTGAACTTCAGAAAATACAGTAATTATTTCATCTTTGAGAAAAAGATGTTTAAGAATGTTACCAACATCTTTTTCTCAAAGATGAAACAATTACTGTATTTTTTGGAGTATAAGATGCTCCGAAGTATAAGATGTACATGGCTTTTGAGGAGGAAAAGAAGAAAAAAAAATCTGCCTCCCAGCATTCATCCAGTATTCTTCTGGCCTGTTCGCCACAGCCCGTTTGCCGCTGCCCGTTTGCAGACGCTGCAGCCTGTTCGCCACTGCCTGTTCGCCGCCACCTGTTCGCCGCCACCCATTCGCCATGGCCCATTTGCCACTGCCTGTTCACCGCGGCCCATTCACTGCTGCCCCGTTCGCTGCCGCCCAATCGCCATTCACTGTGGCCTATTTGCCGCCACCGCCTGTTCTAGAACAGCTGATTGGCACCACACCAACCCCCTTCCCCCCACCTCAATATTCGATGTTTAAGACTCACAGACATTTCCATCCACTTTTTGGGGGGTATTTGGGGCTGTACTCCGAAAAATATGGTAAGTTAAGTATTTCCAGTTCTATGCCCAATTCTGTATTATTATTAAGTGATGTACCTTATGATTCTTGACTCTTGATGAATATATCTTTTCTTTTATGTACACTGAGAGCATATGCACTGACAAATTCCTTATGTGTCCAATCACACTTAGCCAATAAAGAATTCTATTCTATTTTATTCCTACTAAAGGTGAAACTATAAGTCACTGGGAAACAGTGAAAATCCAAGTTTATTATTCTAAGTTATTATTCTTGTTTTTATTCTCTCTGTCTGAAGAGACTGATATGCACTGACATGAATTCTTAGATAAAAGGACAAATTGGGGGTGTACATGTAATCATCCCAATATTTAAATAGTCAAGTATTATGGGCGAATCAAAATTGTCTTTATAATGTCTGCTTGTCTGAATGCAGTGATGAAAATTAAAATATCCATATCCAGCCAGCTCGCCAAGATGGTTTGAGAACTCTGAGATGTTTGGGAGTAATCTGCATATTTCTTAGGGCGCCTGGCCATGGGATGTTGGTACATACAGGATCCAGTTGCTCTGGTCCTTCTCACCAGTCATTCCACCATCCCAATTTCCTATCACATACACACAAAACTTTTATTGCCCTTTCATCTTTCTCTCTTTTATCCTCCCCCCCACTTCTTTTTTTATGACAGGATGCCTGTAAGACCCCACCAAGCCCAACCAGGCAGATCCGACATTTTGCCCCTTGACAGAGAAGTTAGCCCTGCAAAAGAAAAAAAAAAAAAGCGGGGGGGGGGGGTGAGAGAGATACACAAATTTTCCCAATTAGTAGACAGTTCAACATGGCTTATTTGGGTATCAGTCGTGGCATTTTTTAAGCAGTTTGGGGGCTTTTATATGTTGGGAGCTGACTCATTCAGTTTCTCTTTCCAGGCTACAAATATTGAATTTCCCCCCAATGTATGTGAGAGTCCAAAATGACTCTGATGTCGAAGTATTGCTCTCCCTTGATCATAATGAGATCAGGATGGGGTAGTGGTTTGGGACGTGGGGTAGATGTGATTCCTGGTTTCAGTAAGCTACAATGAAATACCGGGTGTTACTGGATTAATAATCCTCTTGATGGGGAAAGGTCCAATGTATTTCGGCCCCAATTTCTTTAATGGTTGTCTAGATTACAGGAATTTGGTAGAGAGATAGACCTTATCTCCACCTTAAAGTCCTTTCACCTGATGGTTTTTATGTGATCTATGGCTTTGCAATCAGCTAAATGGTCTTCAAAGTGCTTCCCAAGTGCAGACATAAAGCTGTTTAAGTTTCTCAGCTACATCTTTGTGGAGGGTGATCATCCATTCAGCTGCAGTCCCCTCTAATGCCATGGTCACGCATCACTCCTTAGCCCCTTCAGTGGCTATACTCTTGCATGTATATCCAAACTTGTGCCAGGAAGAACCCTAATTGCTTGGGGTTTCTACTGAACTTTACTCCCAGGACTGGTATCTTGCATCCTCTTTGTTCTGCTGATGCTGCTCCTATAGCTGATACAGGCTGGGCTGTGGGGCCAGGTGCTGGGGCAGTTGTGGTTGCCAAGAGGCTCCCTGCTACTGCCATTGTGGTGGCAGAGGTAGCTGCCCCCTTGCTTGCCATGTTTGGAATTGGCTGGTCAGTGGGATGTGCCTCCCGGGCTAGGGCTTCTCAAGCTTTGAGACTACCAAAAGCCCCCCTCAGGAACTTTATGGCTTATCCCTACATTCAGTCCTCTCGCTCCAGCTTGCCGATGCTCAATTCTTCCTTCAGTTCCTCCAGTTCCACTTGGGTCTCTCACTGCTCTGGCTCCCAAGGGGGAATGTCACTCCCATGGATTTCTCTTCCCATTCTTCCTTTTTCCCGACCCCTAGGCACCAGTGACATGGTGAGTTGTCCAACCAAGAAGAAGAATGACATAAAAATAAAATTATTAAAAAGCAATCAGGGAACAAGATATTTTGAATTATGCTTTGGGGAATTTTGTCACAAGAAAAGTAATCTGAAGGGATGTATGCTCATCATCCAATACTAACATCAGAAATTCAGGTTTTTTAAAACAATTTTACATAATCTAACAGCTCAAAAATCACACCTGAAATTTGATGACTTCCACATAAATTGTTTACACATTCAAAAGCAAGTCATAGGCATCTTTTTAATTTTTAATATAATTGAGCTTCAAAATGTGTGCAGATGACCTCCTAGTGAAGCTGTGCATAGCTTGCTCCTGTTTTCTCTTTTGTGGGAAAGAAATCAGCAAATAACACTTGTGGAAGCAAAGTCATATCTATCAACATAAGGATGGCAACTGGTTTTCCCTTACAAGAAGCATAAATGGGATACCCGTACATCTTCTTTAATTGGTTGCCCAACTTACATAAAATATATACTTTATGTGTAGCCATAATATGTGACATGGCTGTTCATGTTCTGATGCTTTATAAATAATCTTTCTAACATGCTAAAGTCATACAAAAAGCCATAAATATCTAAAATTAATTTAAACTCTATATGATTTTTATTTATTTTAAATATTATGTGTTTGTGTTGCCAGCATGCTGAGCAGAAGTGAAGTACAAACAAAAGAAGATGGTATAAACATGAAGTTTTACACAGTGTAAAAGTCTTTGAGATCTGTTTGGGTGCTTTAGTTATGGATAGATTGTATAAACAGCAAAAAGTAGTTTTATGTAGAGTTTATTTGCACTTAGTAAAATATTTATACTAATGTGGGTTTAGAACATTCTCAAAAGAGTACTTAGGGGTTTTTTTCCCCTCATTCTCTTTTAATTGTTTGCAAATGAAGTGAATTATGATGCTATTGCTCTGTATAGAATAACACTTCTGTCTTCTCTCAGAGTAATAGACTATTTTGATCAGGTGTTGTGCTTAAGAGAAGCTAACTAAATCAGAACTCTTGTAAGTAATAAGGATTAATAAGTTGGTCAGTTTTGGATTTCTCAAATTTACAATTTTTACATACATCTCATCTTCTTTCTATATTAGCAACTTTTTTTTCAAAAATTCAAAATGAAAAGTAATATAAAATGTGCATGCATATTTTCTTATTTATGTGTTCTACATACATATTTGGCTATTACATGCATCAGTATTTTGTTTAATGGAGTGCAAGTTTACTGCTAATATATGCATACTTGTTTGCATATTTTTCCAATGTAGGCATTTTAATAGTTATTCAAAGTTAAGAGTAATATTTAAATATCTGTATTTCTTAACCACAAAACAACTGTGTAATATAACTGTTTTGTATGAAATTGTAAGTTAAAGACTAGAGTAGCTGGAACGTGTTGGAGTATTGTTTGTTACCAGCTAACAGTTCATTGTAGTTAAGAAGCAGGAAAGAAATGAAGTTTTGGAAGAGAGATAGATGGCATTTGCTATTGCTTGTAATGATGGAAACTACAGCTTCTGGCAACCAGCAATGAACACCAACTAGGGGTTCTTACAACCCCACACTCCCATCACTATGGCATAACAGTGTTCATAGAGGATGGAATAACCTGAATGAATAAAACAGCTGACTCTGTAACTTGAATCCTGATGTAACTTTTACATGCCATATGACCACATGCACTTCAGTGCCATCTGAACAATCTCATACCTTCCAGTTAAGGCATTGATAGGCTCAGATGGTCAGTGCAAAGCTAATGGTTGACTTGGTTCTGGTTGTCTTGCTGTAACACAAAAAAGAGATTCGATGACTTTGGGACTGGCTTTTCTATATAAAATTATGTTATCTATAAATTTAAATTCTTTGAAGATCAGAACTGATTTCTCCATTACATTTCACACATTTCAAAATGTTGCAGCTACCGTAAGCTTCCAATGTTATAAATATGAAAACATTAAATATTATTTGGTACTGGAATACACATATATGCATTTTGAGAGCAGTTTTTTAAATTGTAGATTAATGTAGAAATATACCGGAATGATCACTAAACTAATGTGAAAGATTGATTAGGAAGCAGTAACAGGTAGTCCTCACCTTATGACTACAAGGCAGTTGTTAAGTGACTATTGCTCAATTTTGCAATCTTTCTTACCATGGTTATTAAGTGAATCTGGCTTTTTCATTGACTCTTTGCAGGAATCACACAAGGCAATTACATGACCCTGGGGCATTCCAACCATCATAAGTTGTGAAATATCCAAATTTTTATCATGTGACATGGGGAGGTTGTAATGGCTGAAAATGGTCATAAATCATTTTTTTCAGTGCCATTGTGATTTTGAATAGTCACTCAATGAATGGTTGCAAATTGAGTATTACTAATATACAATTCCCTCCAACATTATATGCCCTCAATTGGCATGTGTATTTCATAGATTCATATAGTTGAAAGCATCCAACCCCCTAACTTGGTTCAAGAATCCAAATTAAAGCACCCCTAGCCAGTGGTGGGATGTTGCTGGTAACAACCGGTTCGGTTAGTGCGTGCTGAAAGGCTAAGGCACTTGCGCACAAGCACTGAAAATGGAGCATTTAGAAGCTGAGCGGCTTACCTTCCAAGTCAGCAGCAGTAAGGAGAACAGCAAGGGGAGGCAATCAACTGTGCCGCCCAATTGGGATGAGTTACAAAGCAAGAAATAAAGGACAGGATAGGATAGAGGTGGGTTAAAGGATTTCGTGATTCTTTCACCAACCTCAGCTCAATCTGAGGTCTAACTTTTCCAATGTTATCATTAGGAATTTATATTCCAATCACAAGGATCATCGCACTACATCTACAATATCTATTAAATGGTATCTGCCTTCTAATATTAATTTTTTAAGCTAATTTTGTTTACCTTTAGATATCTTTAAATAGCTGAGCATTTACATATGAACAATGAGTGCAGAATATGAACTTCATGAGCCAATATTTTCCTGAGTTTGAATGATTTAACAGAACTATTAAAAAGGACTTCCGGCTGACATCGCAGAGAGATCAGACATAAGGAGTATGTCTCCGCCATCGTGTCGAGTTCTCCCCATTGGAGGGCTCCAAAAGGAGCTAAAGCCACCCTGTAGGGGTGGTGAAAAAAAGGGGGTGCCCTGCAGGTTGAGGAGAGCCACAACTCTTCCGCTTGACCCTGGGCTTCATTCCTCTCATCCATGAGAAGAGGGAGCCATTATGGCTGCCGTGAAGCTGGGACAGCCGAGGCAACAAAAAAAGTGCATGAGCAGTGTAGATGAACAGTGACTGGAACTGGATGAGATGATTCCTTTTTTACCTAGAACCTAACCCTAAAAGGAAAAGAAAAAGAAAATCCAGGAAAAGAGACTCTTAGAACCATTTGTTAAAGTGGTGAATAATTACATAGAGAAAAATCCCACACCTGAAAGAAAGGAACTAAGGGGAGAAAAGTAAAAACTTTTTAAAACATAGAAAATTGGAATTTTAATTTGGGCAGGCATTGTTTTGGAAAGGCATTTTAAAATGCTGGAACTATCTACTTGAATAACTGACTTTGCTTCCATAAATTGAATTAAAATTGGATTAAATACTTGTCAGATTTGAAACAACACTGAAACCTAAGCTGAGCATGCCACCTACTGATGAATGGAAGATATACCATACCTCTACAAATCTGGGAAAATTTCTGATAAGAAAAATAAGCAACATTTATCTGGAAGACTGTGGTGATACCTACTGTTTTATAATTATTTACTTTAAGACTACTAGAGACTCAACTGTAAGAACAAGGAAGATACTTAAGGAAAGTGACCTTTGAATGTCAAGATTAAACTTGTAGAGTGAACTGAAGAAGATATTTGGAAAGCTTCCTGGACTATCTAAATGGAATGTATTAAATAATCATGGGATATAAAGAACTATGATTATTGTACTTTCTGAGGAGCAACATTAGGCTTGAATATATTGTTTTTGGACTACTGAGCAAGAGTGGAACTTTCTAAAATAAGACAAGATGCTCCATCAAGGGGAAATGAGTGAAAATTTAAAAATAAATGGCATTGATGTTCCAAAGCATTAAGGACATGATGACATAGAATCACAGGGAGATAAAGAACCTATTGCATGGCATAAATGGGAAAATATAAAATACTATACAACTGATAATGAATGAAGATCAAAAAGTCCAGGAAAGAGAGGAGACAACAGAAAGAATGTAGGAAAAGAACAGACAAATCAGCAAATAAAGCAAGAAGATGAGAAGACAATAAAGATAATAATGACTGATGAAATAAATCAAGGGAAAAGTACTTCAAGAGATTTTAAAATGGAATTGGATAACCTGGAAGATACTTTTGAAAGGTAGACAGGGGTTTGGGTGGATAATCTGGAGACCTGTCAATTTAGGAGGATAGATGTGGGAGAAATCTTCAGACTAAATAGATGCTGATAGAGACAAAGATCCAAGAGAGGAGTATGAGAGGCAAGCTAAAAAAACAAATAAGAATTGAAGTATTAAAATGAACAAGAGATGATGGATAGAAAGGAAATATCTTTTAATATAATGATGGCCTGATTAAAAACTAGAATAGAGGTAGAAATAAGAATACACATTTTATATAAAGCAATAGCTAGATGAAAAGATTAGAGGTTGAAATATGGTATTATTATGTATGTTTGGTGATTGGCACTAGAATGGTGCATTGAAACATTGAATAACTAAACAAGGAAGGATTATATCTCAATATAAAATGTGTATTAGCACTAGGATTAGTACTGATGGCCTGATTAGAAGCTAGAATAGAGGTAGAAATAAGAAATAGGGGGAATATTAGTATACACATTTTTATGTAATAGAATAAAAGCAATAATTAGATGAAAAGATTAGAAGTTGAAAGATGGCATTACTATGCATGCTCAAATAATATTGTGATTGGCATTAAAATGGCACATTGAAACATTGAGTAACTATTTTAAAACAAACATGTGTATTAATACTAGGATTACATAAGTTTGACTAATGTATCAAATATTAACATTGTTGCTATTTGTATCAAAATGAACATTACCCAGATGCCACACTGTTCATGTATTAATGTTGATGTATATTAAAAAACTATTAAAATCCTTCAAAATCCTTCTACAGGGCAACAGGTCTTTATCTCAGGTTCTTACTTGAAATTTTTCTCTGTGTCTATCACATCATTCACTCTCCAGATTAAACCCAGCATGCTTTATCCAAACACATTTTATCAATCCTTCTGAGATCCAACAGCCCTACAACACCCCCCATTGCCATTACCCCATTATTCAGCCAATAAAAAGCCATATAAGTGTTTTGAGAAAAGCTGAGAGGTTTGGGGTAGTCCACATCCCAGTCTTAGGATTTCAATCAGAATTGAGCTGGAAGGGACCTTAGAGATCTTCTAATTTAATTTAATTTAATTTAATGGCATAGCCTTGATACTGGCACAAACTGGTTTGGCCCTTCTCTGGTCTTTGTCAAGCTGTCATTCCCACGCTCTTTTCCCATTTAAGGAGGTGGTCAATGGGGTGATTTGAGATGACTCGGGGATAGACACAAAGTCATGCCCTGTGGCCACTTTAAAAGGAGTGACACCAGGGGTGGGATTCTACAGGTTCGCATCTATTCACTAGAATTGGTTGTTAATATTCTAAGCAGTTCAGAGAACCGGTTGTTAGAAAAAATTTCTGGCCTAATCCTATAAGGAAGGCAGGAAGGAAACATTCTGGTGTTGCTTATAGAAACTGCCTCTCCGTTAACCCTTGTTACATTCTTAGCAGGACTAGATTTCCTGTCTCAGGAACTTCTCTGGAGTTTTTTTCTCTCCTTTGCTGGTACATTGCTTGTATGGAGTGACTATTCAAAGTTACAATGGCACTGAAAAAAGTGACTTATGACCGTTTTTCACACATACCACTGTTGCAGCATCCCCACAGTCATGAGAGGCCAGGCGAAGAGATGCATGCCTCGATATGAGTGATGTTGAGTTGGCCATGCCGAGCCAGTCACATGACTACCAACCCATGCCCACCAACTAAGCCACACCCAAAGAAGCGGTTGTTAAAAAATTTGAATCCTACCCCTGAGGGACACCAGTGCTGCTGTGTACTGTGTTGTTGTAAGCAATCTCAGTGAAAGGAAGCTGGTCTGCCCAATTGTTTATTTTATTTTATTTATTTATTTATTTTTGTCAATTGCTTACAAGATAATAGGTATAAGTAAAAACATAGTTATGAATACATGGATACATATAAGAAAAATAAAAGAAACAATAGGACAGGGACGGTAGGCCTATTGGTGCGTTTATGCATGCCCTCTACAGACCTGTTAGGAAAGGGGTGAGGTCAATAGTAGACAGTCTAAGGTTAAAGTTTTTGGGGTTTGGGGAAGAAACCACAGAGTCAAGTAGAGTATTCCAGACATTAACCACTCTGTTGCTGAAGTCGTATTTCCTGCAATCAAGTTTGGTGCGATTAACCTTGAGATTCTATCTATTGTTTGCTCTTGTGTTGTTATGGTTGAAGCTGAAGTATTCATTGACAGGTAGGACATTGCAATGTATGATTTTATATACCATAGATCAGACTGAAGACGGCGTAGTTCTAGGTTTTCTAGGTCTAGAATTTCAAGTCTGGTGGCATAAGGTATTCTGCAACGAGTAGAGGAGTGGAGAACTCTTCTTGTGAAATATTTCTGGACTTTCTCAACTGTGTTAATATCAGATACGTAATGTGGGTTCCAGATTAAATAGCTGTATTCGGGTATTGGTCTAGCAAATGTTTTGTATGCTCTAGTTATTAGTGTAATATTACCAGATAAAAGCTATGTAAGATTAGGTTAACAACTCTTAATGCCTTTTTGGCTATGTAGTTACAGTGGGCTCTAGCACTTAGGTCATTTGAGATGAGTACTCCAAGATCCTTGACAGAGTTTGGATCATCAACAAGGTCTTGACTATTCAGCCTGTATTTTATTTTCTGATTATTATTTTTTTGCCAATATGTAGGACAGAGCATTTATTTGTTGAGATTTGAAGTTGCCATTTGTTTGACCATTCTGATACATAGTCACGGTCTTTTTGAGTTTTTTTTGAAGGGTAGCAGTATTATCTGTGGTGCTGAATAGCTTTACATCATCAGCGAAGAGAACGCAGTTGCTCTTGATATGACCACAGAGGTCATTTATGTAGAATATGAAAAGAGTTGGTCCTAGAACACTGCCTTAGGGGCCACCATTGTTGACAGGTACAGAATTTGATAGGACGCTCCCAATTTTGACCATTTGTTGTCTGTTTGACAGGAATACTTCTATCCAGTTATGCAGGTGCCCAGAGATACCGTAAAATTTTAGTTTTAGGAGTAGTTTGTCGTGTACCACTGAATCAAAGGCTTTACAGAAGTCTATGTAAATTCGTCTATTGCTTTGCCCTGATCGAGTTGTGTAATCCATATTTTTTTTCAGTTATAAGAGTTGCAGATTACATGATAGTTTTTTCCTGAAACCAAATTGTTTATTAGAGAGTAGATTGTTTGTTTCTAAGTGGAGGATGATGGATTGGTTAATAATTGATTCCATGACTTTACAGGTGATGCAATTGTCCTGTTGATAATTATTGGAATACCTGAGATACTGCTCTAGGACCCCATTCATGTGTTCACAGCCTCTATTCATTTCCAGATTATGCAAAGAATTAAGCCCCTGAGTAGTCCTCAGAAGTCTTGCTCTTGCCAAAACTGTGAAGTGAAGTCAACTCTGTGATCCAAGATTATTCTTTCCAGGGCTTCATGCAGTCTATAGACATACTGCATGAACAGTTTGGCTAAGATATAACAGATGGGACTTTTTTTTTGACAGGGCACAAAATGCACTTTTTTAGAAAATAATTCAGTCATCATCAGTATTTCCCTTTGGGTAGCTCTACTATGAAGTCTTTCCATGGGGCTTTGGGCTCTGCCACTGGCTGGAGGAGCCCTGGTGCAGCTAGCTATTAGCTCTCTGTATCTTTCTTTAGTGACAGCCACCAAAACTGGCCCTTAACCTAGTGTAAGGTTATAACAAAGCCAAAATGTCCCACTACTTTTGAGCATGGCTTTTCTGTAAGACCATCAGCCGTTGATTTTCAGGAACATACAATCTGCATCCTCACAGCTTGAAAGACAGGAGTATCTGCTTCCAATTTGGGACCTCAGGAAGCCACTTCACAGCACAAAGATCACTCTTTCCCCGGTGGCAGTGAAGAAGCTGGCTTAGGGAATTTAGTATAGCGCTCTTAGTATTCCAGTGTCCGTAATTAAGTCTGTTCATATGGATTCTAAAAGCAATCTGTTGTGTTTGCAATGAGCAATGTGATTGTAGGGGAGATGCTTTCCTGGCTTCCAGTGAAACTTCTCTATTGATATTTCCTCCTTGTGTTGCCTTGTCTGGAGAAGGGCTGTTTTTCTGAGAAGGCTGCCACTTTTTAACAGGTTTTTTAACTGTTTCCCTAGGTCTTTGCTCTTTTTCTTCTTCCTTATCCTGAGTACGGGATTTACCTAGGTCTGCTGTAAGAACATTGGTGGTGCAGTCTGTAGCCCGATGCTGTGCTTGCAGAAAGACAGCAATATCTTTTCTTAGTGTCTCTACATCATGTTGGATGGTTATTAATTGTTCAAATATTGAGACAACTATTTGCGCTGTGAGAAGGAATTGCTTTGCCATAAACTCTGTTGTATTCTCCCACGGTAAGCTCTCCTCACTTTGAATTAGTTTATTGTTAACCTTTTTAGTCTTTATCACAGTCTCCATATCAGCTGTAACTGGCTTAGTTGTTTGTGAAAAAATCTGTAGTCATTTTGCTCCTCCCCCACTAGATTGGGAAAGTCTAATATCTACTGTTTTGTCAGATCTCTTTTCAGGTCCCATTCTAACTTCTCAAGATTGTTGGAAATGGAGGGGGGTTAGTTTTACTTATAGATCTCTTGCCAGAAAAGTGCTCCTCAATTCTTGGTTGTTTTGCAGTCTTCACTGATGGGAGAGATCCTGGGCTAGTGCCATGGCTTTCCCATTGCCTTGTTAGTCCTCAGCAAAACAAAAACTTTTGTCTGTGTTGTGGCCTATGCTGTTATCTTCTCCAAAAAATATTATTTAGATAAAAAGGATCCAATGGGAGTACTAAACATTGATAAAATAAAATAAAACCAAGAGGAGCTGCTGCAGCATGCTCTGGCAGCTGGCTTCCCCTGGCTCCTCCCCACTCCTGGATGTGAATGTCCCCCCAGAGGGCTTTTCTTCCTAGTCTTCTTTCCTTCTCATCCCCAGAGACCATCAGGGTCTTGGCTAGTTGCTGAAGACTTTCACCTCACCCAGCCATTTGGAGATCTACACTGCCATGGGGTCTCAAGGAGGCTGCTTCCCCCCAGGTTTCAACCTCCTCCTGGTCACTTTCAGGAGCTGACATACTTTGCACAGCCCACATGAAAGAGATGTCTCTCCGGGTTGACTGTTATTAAAGCTCTAGCCTAATGTCAGACCTGCCCCAGTCAGGTGCTTTAGGAAAGAAAGACCCTCAATTCCACTTGGGTGAAATGATAGGTTCTTTTACTAAAGACTGCTGGCTGCAGTAAAGTCAGGCTAGAACAGCCTCCCCCTAATTTGATTCCAACATTGATTTTGTCACATAAAAGGAAAAAGATATTAAAGTGTAGGGATGTGTCTATAGTTACAAATATTGAAATGGTGCAGGTATGGTTTTCTCTGTGTGGATATGATAGGTGTACTTTGAATAAGGGGACTAGAAAGAGTATTGATGTTTTTGAATGTTGGTGATGGGGAAGACTGCTAAGTATACCATGATAGTCAAGAAAATGAACAAATCAATAGATAATTCTCACTCAAGGCACAAATGACTAAGCTCAAATGTTTATTTTTGAGACATGCTATGTAAAAGAGTATTCAGTAATGCTGGGAAAGATGAAAGGAAAGAGAAAAAGACAACCGGCATTAAGATGGATGGATTCAATTATAGCAGTAATGGCTGTATTTTTTGGAAGACTTGAAAGACCAATTTGGAAAGAGATCCTCCTGGAGAAATCTTGTATGGTCAGTAAGTGATAACACTGATACAGTGGCACATAATCAGTCAAAAGGTGTAAAGAGATTGGGCTGTGATAGCAGCTCTGATTGCAATGAGATCTTTATCAATGGGTCAATGGGAAGAATTCAGGAAGTTTACAGAATACTAGAGGTATATTAGTAGAAGGTGTTATATAGAACAGTTATATATATCCTGTTATTGCAGTATACTACCGTAATATGCGCAAAAATTCTGTCCATGGATACTTTTCCAAAATTCAATTTTCCATGGGAAAGAACAATTTAAAGCAAATTGTCAAATTGAATGAGAACCACTAGGAAAAATGCAAGGGGGCACATCTTTATTTGCCATTAGTAAGTGGCTGCAGCCCTGGGAAATATAAATACTATATGAAATCATTTAACAGTTCATGGATATTAGCCAACTGATAATCACAGGAACAAAATAAAATTATATTACAGCTGGGGATATACTGAGAGTACAGTGTATTACTGCACACATTGAGATACTGTATTGTGTACTCTTGTATTTAAAACTACTTTTTCACAGATAAAGCATCTTATGATGTATTAATTTACAAGTCGCTGCATGGCAAAATCATTATATTATATTTCATTGTCTTCTGTCATTTTGCACACTTGTAAATATCCTCTCAACATATTTATAATTATGTTGAACTGAATCTATGAGAAATAAACATTCACATTACCATATATGTCTGATCATGTGAGGAATGATGTATGATGTGAAGAGATAATGTTAGTCTGGTGCTAATTTCCTCTCCTTTTCAAATGTAATAGTGTATTGGCAGGCAACCCAGAGTTAATTAATCTTCAGCTGTATACATAGTATATATTGCCAAAACTGGTCTGGAGAGCCAAAGACATGATTTCTTCTAATTATAGTAATTTTTAATAGCAAAGTTCGGAAATCTCACCCGTTTTAGGAAAAGCTGAAATATCAGTAGAATTTTTGTGTGTGCAAAAGTAAGAAGAAGCATTTTTAGATTTGAATTCTAATGATCTTTCCTAGTTCCTACTGATTTTCTTCCAGAGTAATCATATAAGTGATTATCCTGGTTGGAAAGAGGAGAGAGCTCAGTGGTGCATTCATATTTGCGTGCATATGCTTTCATATTCATATTCTATTCCTTGAATCTCTAGTTAAAATTTGCTTAGATGAAAAAACTTGGAAAGCTGATGCCACACAGTCTTGTGGACTGGATCTGCTAAGATAAAAGGCAAAGTCTTATATAATATCACACTGAAACGTTTCTCAGCTCATCTGCAAAACAGAAGCAAGAAAGTCTTCAATTTGATTATGGTTGTTTTATTTTATGTTTCACTGAATAGATAATTGATTCTACAAGGAGGTTCATGACCTTTGTATGGCAACACAAATGTATCTTAGGATTTCCATTCTGCTCACAGAATGGGAGAGCCTCATCAAGGCCAACCTCCTGTTCGGTGGAGGAATCCAAATGAATACATTCCAGACAGATGGCTGTCTAGCTTTCACTTGATCATATTCAGTGAAAAAGAGTCTACCACTCCTGTGCAAAAATGATTCTTACTGCTATACTGCTTTCACTTTAAGAAGTTCTAACTTTCGGCTGAAAACGCTCTCCTTGTAATAGAAATAATCAGTTATTCCATATCTTGCATTCTAGAATAGAATTACATTTCTTGCTAGAAATTAAATTCTCTCTGAGATACAGGTCATCAGTTATTTCACATCTTGTATTCTAGAAAGAATTAAATTTATTTCTAGAATGAAATTTAATAGTGGCCAATACAGAGTTACTGACTCTGCTTTAAGAAAAATAAATGAACAAACATGGGACTGGAAATACTTGGCTTGGCAATAGGATTTATAAAAAGTATATTGGAATAATAGTGGAAAATTTGTGCCGATGATTCTTTTGAGAAAATGTGTTTCAGAACAAGCATCTACCTGCAATTTATTAAAGTGGCTACATCTACTCTCAGATTCATGCAGCTCCATTGGAAGCCTCTTTACAAGTTATGTGAGCCCGGAAAGCGGAATGGGACAGCTTTCCGTGGCCAACTTGCTGCAGCCAGATCGCCATGGCCAACTTGCCACAGGACAATTTATCGTGGGAAAACTTGCTGCAGGACAATTCAACAATTTTATTTAATTATTTAAAATAATTAAAAATTATTTTAATTTTTGTCATTCACACTTATTTTGTCCCTCCTTTTGTATCCTTTGTTTAATTATTCTGTTTCACCATTTCTTCAATATTATGTAACTTTTGTCCCATGGAAAGTTGTACCCTGGTGAATTGGCTGTGGCTAATTGTCCTGTGGTGAGTTGTCCATATTGATTTCACTATGGCAAGTTGTCCTAGTCCCCCTAGAAAGAGGTGTGATTCTTTTAAGCAGTTACAAACACTCTGCACACTCTGAAACAACTCTTCTCAATCAAATCTGCAGCATTGCACAAATCTAGTAGTTGATTAGGATCTTAATATGATGTTGCAGTGTGCTGCTATAGAGGCAATTACTAGGAAAACAGTAGGCTCATACATTAATTTGGTGGGGATCCACTGAAGTAGAGACAATAAACACAGAGTGAGTAGGAAATTATCACTATCAATTTGGGGAGAAACTAAAATAAAAAAACTGTAGTTTTCTGGATACAATTACAGAGTCTATAAGGTTACTCTTGGATCCATTCCAATAAGTAAGTTCTACAGGTGATTTGATTTAAGGCAGGGGTCTCCAACCTTGGCCACTTTAAGACTTGTGGACTTCAACTCCCAGAATTCCTCAGCCAGCTTTGCTGTCAGTAAAGCTGGCTGAGGAATTCTGGGAGTTGAAGTCCACAAGTCTTTAAGTGGCCAAGGTTGGAGACCCCTGATTTAAGGGATCCATTCAAGATGTTAAATTTGAGCCTGTGTCAGGTGCCTCATTCAAAACCCAAGAAAGAAATCCTTCAACTCCATTGTTGTAGAGTAAAAGTACTTTTACTGAGTTTGAAGTGATAGCAACCAAAGAAAGCAAGATCTGAAGCAAATAGGCGCGAATATTACATATTGAAAGTTATCCCAGGTTCCATCCCCAAGAGTCCAGACTGGTCAGTCAAACTGAGGTGTTTATAATGTCACATGGGGAACATCTTTAGGTAATTTCTCATTCATTTGGTATGCCAAGACAGTTGACCTTGGCTTAGTAGAAATAAGTCTATGCAGATGCACAGTAAGCAGGAAAACATCCCCTATTTTTTAGTTCACACAGAAAACATTTTCACTCTCCAGCACCTTTCCCCTCCCAAATACCAAAATTATCCCTCCTCCCATTTCTATGGCAGCTGACAGGAAGCAAACAGCAAAAAATGTCAAGAAAACTTTGTGGAGGCTGACAGACAGCCTATTTAGTTATAAGTACTGCCTTCAGTACTTCAGCAGAATCCACATTAGCAGTTCATAATATTTTGATTTCAGGTTGTGATAGATATTTTTTCTTTTATATCCATACCAAAGAGAAAACCATATTAAATATAGTTGGCTTATTTTTTAATAGAAATATACTATATTTCACTTTTACTGCCTTTTTTTTCTGCCACACCTATGGCAATTGGTAACTCTTTTCAGTGTTGATTATGTTTCATTTGTGCAGGAAACTCATATCTACAGTGGCAAAGAGTTAGAAAGAGCCTGGTAGCACCTTTTCTGATTAACCTATTTGATTAAAAATCACAAACATTCATTCATTTCATAAAGTGAGTTGGACCCATCTGGTCAACCACTTAGATAGACTTTCTCCAGAATGATCTGTTCCCCAACTTAGCTCTTCATCAGTCTCCCACTGTGTACACAATATATTTAATTAAATCCATTCAACTTATTGCTGCTCAGCCTATCTTTGCATTTTCCAGCATCATGGACTTCTCAAGGGAGCTGAGTTTTTGCATAATATGTTCAAAATATGGTAATTTGAACCTAGTCATTTATGTCTCACGCGAGAACTCTGGATTGATTTGTTCAATGCTGTTGACAGTCCGTCTCCCCACCTCCCACCTCCAGCATTTAAAAGCATCAAGAAACCATGTTTAGAATGTTAGCATTCTTCTCTGAATAAAGTTTTAGGGCATTGCCTGATTGTAACCCAAGTTGGATTTCCTTTTGCTCTCAATCTTCTGCTATTCTCAGTCCCTAAAAATATGTCTTAAAAAATCACTATGCTCTCCTGAATATATAGAGAATTTTTATGATAATAGAATTCTTTTTGAAGTTCTGTATGTTTATCTTGCCTTTGCAAAGCATTGTTTTACCATAGATGTAAAGATAGTATTGTCACCATTCTTATCTGTGTAAAGTAAGATATGATATTTGTTACATGACATTGTGAAATTGCATAAACAACTTATCCTGTTCAGGGATTATATTTCCATTAAAAAGCTAATACATATGAAATCTTCAGTGAAAATATTATTTTCACCTATATACGACAACTGTATACTGCACTTTTCCCTCGGTATGTGTCAGATCATTCACGGGTATCAATTTCTATTTTTCCAAAAGCTCAACCCTAGGCTTAGGAAGTAGCTAACAGTAAAATGTCAAAAATCAAATAATGCTAGATATATTTACACAATGCCTTTCTCTCGTGTGAACAATATTGGCTTGCATTTCTCCATCTTAACCCTTACATCATGACATCTTAACCCTATATCACATTCACTGCTCTGTGAAACATTGTAGAATCTACCAAGAAGGATATCATGAATCTTTTATTAGAGTAAACATTGCATAGTAACAACTTACCCAATAAAGTTACAATTATTTTTCCATGATTCTTAATTGGTATTCTTAATATGTGCTTCCTGTAGATATCAGGCTAAATAAATTTGGGGGCCCAATTCAAAAAGCAAAAGTAATAAAAGAATGCCTTTTTATTTTAAAGAAAACTTGTATTTGTTTCCTGCTGTTAGGCATTTTTTAGTCGATTTTGCCCCAAATAAAAAAAATGTTTGTATCCTTCATTTTTTGACAACTAGAAATCATTTAATTTGGAGATGAAATGACAGGCCTATCTTTTACCAACATATATTCTTGTCATGTAAAGGTATTTATGGCTATGGTTTTCTGGAAATCATGGTAAATTAGTGCCTTTTTGTCAGATGCAAAAGATCAAGACTACATGTGAAGTTTCAATTAAACTGATTTATTATTAATCATGCCTATACAGAAGAATCTACTCAGTGAATGGTTAGCACTAGCTTGGTGTTCGATAAGAACCAAAGGAACTCAAGAGAGGTTGGACTTCATCCATTTGTGGCTAGGTAGTCTGATTCATTTTTAGACTCCACCCCCAAGTTCTATCACCCTTTCTCTTACACTTTCATTTATTTATTTAATTTATATACAGTTCATCTATCTTTCTTTTGATGAAAGGTGCTATCATTGTTTTTATAAAATAGAAAAAAAGATCTGCATTTGTTTAATGCTTTTAATTTCTCCACTGACTTACTTGCTCACTTTTTCTGCCACTGAATGGTTAAATTTTTTTATTGTTATTATTATCATTATATAATAGAATTCTCACAAGGCCATTTGTTTACAATGAAAAGGAGCATTTAACCATCTTTGAGCAATGTATTATTTTCAGATTTACTGAGGTGGACACCATATAACATGCATGTAGTAATAGCAATAGCATCTCTTTGTTATGTTTTTAATCTCCAGGAGTGCAAGTTTGCATATGTAGCACTTTCTCTTCCAGTTTTCACCTTCACAAGCCTATAAATAGGTTGAGCCAAATGTTAGGGGCCAGTTTACCAAAGAACAGTCGTGACAATGGGTAGATTACAACACATATCTTTCCTGACCATCATGCAAAATGTTAACCACCATACTAAACTGATGCTCTTATTTATGTATATTAGTGTGTGCATATGTGTAGTGCTGTTTTTTTTTAAGCAAAGCTTTATACCAAATCAAATTATGGGCTTAAGATGAATGAGAAATGATAGCAAATGAAATACAAAATAACTCAGAAACTTAATGTGACAACATTACATATCTTTAATATTTGGGAACTGCACTGTCAATCTATCATGATTTTTGTCAGTGAAATTTTCAGTAACATCTAAAGCTGTAGAAAGAAAATAGGTAGGTTTTCTTTCAGTATTTTACCCATTGTTTTATTCCTTTAGCTATGTTTAGCCATGTTTTAAGCACCAAAACTGTGCTTCAGTGGGATAAATGCATCAATCCTAGATAAAAAAATACAAGTAGAATAATTGTTTTTGTATATTTATGTGTTACGTATGTGCTAAAACATATTTTTACTGTTAAAATGTTTTTTTTAAGAGAACAGATTTGTTAGAAGGTTGTGTTTGGAGAAGTGTATGGGAAAGCATAGCTAAAATCTATTCAAACTCATTTTAGCATGGGTGTAAAAAGAAAGGATTAAGAGATAAATGGAAGCTAAGAATAAATAAAATCATATAAATTGGAGAAAACTCTTAAAATGAGCAAAATTCTGAAGAGAAGAAAGCACTTGCTTAAAAATGTAAATTATACATACTATACCTCCCAAGACATTCCATTTCAAAGCTAGAATTAGTATTGTATAGCTTTCCTGGCTTTGGGGGAAAGAGTGATCTCCAGGCCCATTTCCAAATGTAGTTATGGTTACATGCATGAAATCATACAGGAAAGGTTTGTTACTGCTCTACCCAGCAGTTAAAATGATAAGGTCTATTAATTATACAGATTGGTTATAGAATCTGAAAGAAGTAAAAGTTGGCAGAAAGAAGCTTTTCACAATCATGTACAAACACAGAAATACAGAATGCAAACTTCTGTTCCCAGAAAAATAAAGATTGGTATTATTTATCAAATCTATTCTGTGTAGGACTCTGGG
The DNA here is from genome assembly GCA_023653725.1 of Bungarus multicinctus. NCBI lineage: Eukaryota > Metazoa > Chordata > Lepidosauria > Squamata > Elapidae > Bungarus > Bungarus multicinctus. Next base: position 165,389,722 of record CM042836.1, read on the forward strand.
AACCAGACAGTTTTTAAATTAGAAGACAAAATTCTATGTTAATGTGTTATCATTCTTATTCAAGGCTGAGAAAAATGGTATTTTTATTATCTGATGGGAGATAAATTATAAGATTTTCATTCCAATATGAACCAACCTAACCATTACAGCTTTAAAAAGTGCATATCTCAAATGCACACTCTACTTCAGCCAGAATAAATACTGGGTCTACATTAAAAAGCCATTTGAATTTTTGTACAAAAATCTGCAGGGTACAGATTGAAGTGAAATTATTTCTCACCTGCTTCAGAAATAAAGGGGAATTATTTTATGCTTTAAAAACATATAAACGTCACACAAAACACAAGAAAACCCTTTTCAATTTCTACTATTCACATTTTAAACCTTATAAGCATTTCATCCAATTTAAAAAGAAAGAATGTTTCTTTGGTAATCCTTCTTGTCTGTTTTTTTTTTATTTATTTATAAAATTTGTCATCCCAACAACTAATGAAGTCTATCAGTACTTTACAATATAAACATAAATATCCTGAAATGAAATTAAAGTTAATATATTTTAGGAGATTATAACAACCATTTTATTATACATAAAAATATATAAGCCTGAACTTAACAATGTAATAAAAAACTAATAGTTTCTCCATTTGAAAAATGCAGTTATAGGAAGCTTAACACTTTCCTAAAACTACTTTTGATATTTGTTGCAAATAACATAGTCAAAACACGTAGTGCTGCGATGCAGGATAATTGGAATCATTCTTTAAAGCATATGTTTAATGTAATGTAATGTAGCTGAACCCTTGGGCAAAGGGAGGGAAGCAGAATTGTTTGGAATATTGGAAAAGGAGTGTAATGAATCTGTAGCAGCAACAGCAAGATGGGTACAAAGATTATTGCATTCACCTTTTTACAAGCTGGCAAGAATCATTCAGTAAAATAGCATTCAAATGTAATAGGAGCAAGGAAGGAAGATTAACAGTTTTTCTCCAAAGTTTTCTTACTTTTCCTGATCATTTGATTTATTATCTTGATTTAGAAGATGTGTGCTGGTGCTAGAATGAGCAGAGCTGCAGTTTGCACACACACACACACCCACACACATTCTAGTGTTAATTGACCTCCTTTTGTTAGTGGTACCCTATAGGAATTTTTGTAGAATATGTATCCACCAGGTCTAGAGATATAGATCTGCTGCCACCATTAACACAGTGCCTCTCTGGATGGGGCAGGGAACGGAATCTATTCCAGGCATTATGTCTAGAAAACCTGTTCCATTTTTATTCGATTCCATTCTTGATCTGCTGTGTTTGCTGTGTGGATGGAAATATTATCTTTCTTTGATTTTCAAAGGTAAGGGCTTTGCAGAATGCTACAGTATTGGTCTCCCTTTTTTCATCTCCTTAACAATATAATCAGGGGCAACACAGAAAAGTAGTTGAGATGAGGGAATAGCTTCAGACAGCATGGGGTTCATCTGTTTGCTCTCGGTACCATATAACATAAGGACTGAAAGGAAAATAGTCCCATATTTTACTATTTCCCCCATATAATCAGATACCCTTCATTTGTAAAGTCTCCATTTGTACTTTCTGTTTATTCTGTGCACTTACAGGCTTGCTTCTGCAGATCTTTTGGAGGATTGCTTGCTTCAGCTGGTCTTTTTGGTATAGTATGCTGATATAGGAACTAAAATATAAAGTTTAAAATGCATGTGTTTTAACATTTGTATAGCTGGAGCAGGGATCTTTAACTCAAATAATTATCAGGAGTGTAGTTCATTTGTCTGAAGGTTATAACCTGAAGCCTGTTTTGTAGAAAGTTCTCTGATGATGTCTCAGATAAAGACAGCTAATTTTATTAAATAAATATAATATTATTAAATAAACGAATCAAACACATCCTCTTTCTGAAATCCAAATTTAACTTGCAAGGGGGAGGGCATTGTTTCTTAGGGATTTTTTACCTTTTTTCTGGGAAGGAACATAACCTAATGAGGTGTTTTATGGGCACTGATACCCACAGATCCACTCTTTCACCTCTTCTTCCGAAATATTGTTTGTCTGCATTCCAAGGAAGAAAAATGACAGTGAAAGAGATAATTAGCTTTTCTTTCATTCTCTAATTTTCCAAACAAAATTTAACAATCAGTTCAAACCAATTGGACCAAACAGGCAAGATGATACCTCAACTATTGCTGTCTAAGTGTTGTTATGGGCTAGCTTAAAACATTGTTAAACATTCATACTGGATTCAGAAAGATACTGCACGGCTTCTAAGTGAGTATAGGAAAGAGAGGAGGAGAGTGTCCTGACCTAGATCCCTTTTTCCTTTTAAGACACTTCCTATACACAATTACAAATGGTAAGAGTCAGTTCCATGACTTTCTATTTTCTTTCTTTGTAAGTATAGATGATGAATACGTTTCTCAGCAAGAATGATTCCATTTGAAAGTAAATAATATGCAGGTGCTGTGGTGTCTCCCTTACTTTTAAGCAGAATTAGGTTCTCTCCACTTTCCATTTGAAATGTTTCCTTCCCTTCACTGATGGGAGAGGAAAGGAACAATAAGAATAATAGTTAAAATAAACATGATTACAACATCATAATGATGTATTAGAAATATAAATTTCTGCCATCAATTCAGTTTAACAGATGATAGTAGATTCTTGCCTATGATGTACTACTATTGTATGCTGTTGCTTAGCACAGTTCATCACAATTAACTAATTTTATTTTGTGGTTTTTATTGTTTATTATTGAAAATACTTGATAGCTTGAGAGGACACTAGCACTCCCAAGGCAGCTTGTGCATATATGTGAATGATAATAAAACTATTTTAAAAACAAATACCTTTTAAAAGTTAAAACTCTTCTAAAATACAATACTAAATTCCTGTGGAAAACTAGGCATTCAGGTGATAGCTTGGATACAACAACTTGATTGTGAACCTTAAGAATTAAGCACAGATCATGATTATTCTGCTTTTGTTCTGATATGTATTTTTAAAATCTGATGCTGTACAGGTAGAACTCTTTTTGCACAATGTATTGTAAATATTGTTTAGTCCTAATACAATTTTGGTTGATGCATTTCTGTGGATTTTATTTTATATGCCTCCTTCGGGTAACACATACTGTTAGTTCATATTTTCTAAAAGCTACATATCTTTCCCCCCAAAAAAACTCTTTATTTACTGAGTCCATTAAAACTGCAAATACAGCTAATGACCTTCATCAAGTTTCAAATGATTTTGCAAATTAGTTAGTAGCAGTGAGTGTGAATTTGTATGAGAGGTGTTTTTGCACATTGACTTCACACATCATAACAATAAAGTGATGTTTGTATTTGACTTTCTAATCACACCATTTCAGGTTAATTAATAAAATGCATAGCTCTGGGGGTTGCCCTTAGTAGTATATAATTGACTAACAGCTAAGCCATATTTCAAAAGGCCTTTGAAAAGTTCAGTGCTTTTGCAGAAGTTTTTACCTTGTTTTGGTATGTAATTTCCTCTAACTTTTATGCCACTGTTTAATTAAGCAAAGCTTGATATTCTCTCTGAGAAACTGGAACCAGTTACACTTTAAATTGTTCTGAACCTGCTGTGGTACTTTCTGCTGTTTTGTAAATTTCTTCCCATAGATTAGTTAATTATATTTTACATTGGGGCAGCTAGTTGATGAATGTAGCATTTAGGTTTCAAAGGAAAAACTATTTTGATGGTTGTAAGACTCTGAGGTATGTGTCAGAGTTCTAACTAACATACCCTAGCAAACAAAACAAAATAAAATGGTTTGGAGAGTCAAAATGCTACAACCAGGATACATATTGGGAAAAGTAAAGATACATTTTGAACGTGAGTGATATTTGTAATTTAGAAATACAAAGAGGAAGCAAACTTTTAGATAATTTTGCCATTTATAGGCAAGCTAGAAAATATGAAAAAATATATACTGTACTTTTATCTTTCATTTCAGATATTCTTGCATTTATAGCCAAGTTAAGCAATGTGAAAAATATTATAGTCCAACAATGCTAGTTTTAGGGTTATCCTGTTACAGAAAGGAGTCATATTCTTTCACCTATAGAGTGCAGCACCAACAAAGTAGTATTTTACTCTCAGTGGAAGAGTATGGAGTTATGCACATAGCTTCCCATATTTATATATATATGAAATATATTATAATTCATATTATATTATATAAATTATATATATATATATATGTTTTCATAGATTTTCACGGGTACAGGTATGCAGGTCTTGGTGTGTTCGGGTCTTTTCCCGTGTAAGATTGAGACTATCTGGGCAATGTTTTGACGAGATCTCACTTGCCATCTTCAGGCTGGTGCTTTTGGCTTTGTGCTTGTGCGAGCAAAGCGTGATCTGAGCTGCTGTCTCCCTATATATACTGATGGGGAGGTTGGCTGTGTTGTTATTTCTTGATTGGTTGATGGAGTTGATATTTGCAGATTAGCTGGCTTTTTCTTAAGAACATGTGTGGCTGAGGTATTGGCTGTGTATCTATCAGCCTCCTGTGTTGTAACGACTTGGGTAATGGGCTGTGTGATGACCTTCTGAGTTCTATTGTTTTGACATCCTGGGTCTTAGGCTGTAATCTCCTGGGTCGTAATGACCTGGATAATGGCCTGTGTGATGACCTTCTGAGTTCTAATCTTGTGACCTCCTGGGTCTTGTGCTATAATCTCCTGGGTCGTAATGACCTGGGTAATGGGCTGTGTGATGACCTTCTGAGTTCTAATCTTGTGACCTCCTAGGTTTTGTATTGTAATCTCCTGGGTTGTTAGCTGTATTGCAACATCCTGAGTTTTTGTGGTGTAGCCTCCTGCGTTCTGTGATGTGATATCCTGGGCGGGTGGCTGTGATGTGACGTTCCAGGTTTTGGTTTGGCTCCGAGTTTGAGGCCTGGCTCTGTGTTCATGATGTGTGTCAGTTTGCTTGGTTTGGGAGTCGGGGTTGTGGCAGCTGGTGATACAGCCATGGTCTGGTTTCTGGATGCTGGTTGCCTTTCATCTATGGGGTGGGTTTGGGTTTGAATCTGGTAAGGGAGATTGGTGATGGCGTCATGTGTTGTTTTGGGTCCAGTGTTGATTTTGTGGCTGGGACTCGTTTGTTGATAAGGGCTAGTTTCCAAATGTCTGGTAGGAGGGAGGCATCGTCCCATTTGTTCATGTTATGGGGCTGTTTCTCTATTTCGATGGCTTCCCTGATTATTCTCTTGTTGAAGTGTTCAGTATTGTAGATTAATTTGGTTCCCTCAAAATTAATTTCATGCCCTGTGGCTTTAAGGTGCTGGAAAAGGGAGGAAGAATTTTCTTCTTTTCTGACTGCGTTCTTGTGTTCTGCGATGCGTGCATTTATTCTCCTGTTGGTTTGTCCAATGTATGTGGCTGGGCAATTGTTGCATGGTATTTCATAAACTCCTTGGTTTTCTAACTGGATCTTGTCTTTGGGGTTTCTTAGGATGTTGGCTATTTTTTGGTCAGCACCAAAGGCTGTCCTGATATTGTGTTCGTGGAGAATTTTGCTGATTTTATGTGGTGCCTTTTATGTAGGGGAGGAGGACGATACCGTTGTCCTGTTCTGTGTCTCGCTTTCTGGGGGTGTCTCCTTTAGGATTAGGTTGGTAATTGTGTTTCTTTGGAATCTGTTGGAAATTAATACGTCAGTGAGGGTGTGTAATTCTCTTCTCAGGTGGTCTTTGTCAGCTAAGCATTTGGTTCTGGAGATGAAGGTCTTGGCTACGGAGTTGATCTGTGCAGGGTGATGATGGGATTGTGCGTTTAAGTAGCGGTTGGTGTGTGTTTTCTTCCGGTGGATAGTATGTCCTAGGGAGCCATTGGGTTTTTTGTAAATTAGGACATCCAGGAAGGGAAGTTGGTTGTTGGCTTCTGTTTCCATGATGAATTGTATTTTGGGATGTAGGCTGTTGAGATGTGTGAGGAAGTTGTCCAGTTTTTCTTTCCCACGTGGCCAAATTACGAAAGTGTCATCTACATATCTAAGCCAGAGTTTGGATTTGTGTTTGGATTTGTCTAGAGCATTGGTTTCAAAGTGTTCCATGTATAGGTTAGCGATGACAGGTGAGAGGGGTGATCCCATAAGTGCCCCTTCTATCTGTTTGTATCTTTGGCCATTGTGGATGAAGTATGTGTTGGTTAGGCAGTGATTGGTCAGATCTAGGATGTGCTTAGGGGGGTTGTATTTGTTTTGGATGGCTGTCAAGGCTTCTTTAATAGGTACTGGGGTGAAGAGGGATATGACATTTCTCGCCAAACAACTCCAGCCCTACACAGAATACATACATACATACATACATACATACATACATACATTCATTGACCCAGGATGTCAAAACAATAGAACTCAGAAGGTCATCACACAGCCCATTACCCAGGTCATTACAACACAGGAGGCTGATAGACACACAGCCAATACCTCAGCCACACATGTTCTTATGAAAAAGCCAGCCAACCTGCAAACATCAACTCCATCAACCAATCGAGAAATGACAACACAGCCAACCTCCCCACCAGTATATATAGGGAGACGGCATATCTATCTATCTATATCTATATCTATATCTATATCTATATCTATCTATATCTATATCTATCTATCTATCTATCTATCTATCTATCTATCTATCTATCTATCTATCTATATACATACATACATACATACATACATACATACATACATACATATATATATATATATATATATATATATATATATTGTGTTACAACACCCTGTTAAGCCCCAATTAAGGGAGAAAGCATACTGCTTTCTTTTGTGTCTTTCGGCTCATCACCAGAGACCATACCAACAGAAAGCTATTTGTTTCGTTGTCTTTTGTTTACATGTGGGTAAAATTTTGAGCTGATAATTTAAATAATAAATAAGGGAGACTAGGATAGATCTATTTCAAGCTAGTTAGATCTATTTCGAGCTGCCTCAGCTGAACAGGATAGAGCCAGTGGTGTAGTGGCAATTACAACTGCCTCACATGTAATACTTCCCTGGTTCGAATCCCAGTAAGGGTATGGCTAGCTGAAGAGAGCTAACTAGCTTGAAATAGATCTATCCTAGTCTCCCTTATTTATTATTTAAATTATCAGCTCAAAATCTTACACACACACACACACACACACACACATATATATACATGCAGGTCTTGGCGTGTTGGGGTCTTTTCCCGTGTAAGATTGAGAGTATCTTGGCGATGTTTCGATGAGGTCCCACTCACTATCCTCAGGCTGGTGCTTTCAGGTTCGTGCTTGTGTACACATACACACACACACACGGCTTTTTCTCTGGTAATATTGCACTACTAATTAGAGCATTCAAAACATTTGCTGGACCAATACTTGACTACAGCTCATTGCTCTGGAAGCCGCACTACGTATCGGATATTAATTACAGTTGAGAGAGTCCATAAATATTTCATGAGAAGAGTCCACTCCTCTACTTGAAACAGAATACCTTATGCCACCAGACTTGAAATTTTAGGCTTAGGCAACCTAGAACTACACCGCCTTCAGCCCGACCTAAGTGTAGTACATAAAATTATCTATTGCAATGTCCTACCCGTCAATGACTACTTCAGCTTCAGCCACAACAATACAAGAGCACACAATAGATACAAACTCAAGGTAAACCGCACCAAACTTGATTGCAGGAAATATGACTTTAGTATAAAAAAATCTTATTTGAAACCTGGACTGAGTGGTCAATGTCTGGAATACACTACCTGACTCTGTGGTTTCTTCCCCAAAACTTTAACCTTAGATTGTCTACTGTTGACCTCACCCCTTTCCTAAGCAGTCCATAGAGGGCATGCATAAGCGCACCAACGTGGCTACCGTCCCTGTCCTAATGTTCCTTTTTATTTGTATCCATTTCATGTATTCATAATCATGTTTATACTTATACCTGTTATCTAATACTTGCTTGACAAATAAAATAAAAATAAATAAATAAATACAATATTCCATGGCAGAAGAATCTTGGGAAAATAGGCCAGGGAAGATGGAAAACTCCAGTTAATGAGAATATTCATGGATTAGAAGAATTGATCCTTGAACTCCAAATAAGCTATATTAAATGTTAAATGTTCTGCAATGTATAGTAGGTTTCAATCTGAGACATTTGCAGAGCTTCTTTATGTGACCTTGCTCAAACCCTCAACTTTGTGTTTCATACCACTGGAAAAGGTTCAGTCCAAATTTATTAGAGCAATTCTCCAGATGCCTTACTGTATCTCAAATGCACTTCTGCACCTGGAGACATGATTGACAAAAGTCGAAGCAAGAATCTATATAGCATCTTTAAATCTCTGCCTAAAGCTTAACTTCTTTCCACAAGGCCTTGCTCCATTAATCCTCCAATACAAATTCTCCTTCTCATGGATCAAAGCTGTCCAGTCCAACCTTGCCAAACCAGGTTTCTCCCCAGGAGTTGGACTACAACCCAGCAAAACAAACCTTGTGACAAAAGGAAAGAGGACATTGAAAGGCAAACGGACTTAGGGAAAGCTCTGTTGTTTCTGACTCCAGAGGCCATTAGATACGTTGTTACTTCTGTCAGTTATCTTATCCAGTTGGAGTCAGCAAACCATCGGAAAGCATTTTCGCTTGCACGGTGCCACGTGCTTTCATCGGCCGTCCTGTATGGCAAGTATAAAAAGATACCATTGACTGAAGGACTCTGTGGCTCAGGAGAGGTAGAGACCATTGGTCACATCATCCTTCGATGTTCTTTTTACAGACAGATTTGAAAAAAACATATCCTTCCAATAATTGCTAGGTATCCTGGGCATTCCGACACTGCTTATCTCCAGTGGCTGCTTAAGGATCAACAGTCCATAACTACAGTGCAGGTGGCTAGAAGCTTCACAGCAGCACTGGGGATTCATTGGAAACTTGTGTCTAATCCACATAGCTATTTTATACAACAAATGTGGCAAACCCTTTCCACTGCTTATTCCTTTCCCTTTTAGTATTTAACTGACTACTGGCCTCACAGTTTATGGATTATAATTTTAGTATAGTTAGACTGTGTGTAATTGACAGACTGGATTTAATCATAAATTTTATCTGTTGTTTATTATTTTATTCTAGAATTTTCAATTGGATATTCACTTTTTTATTTGTTCTGGTCTGTGGTGTAATGAACTGAACTGAACTGAATCTGAGACATTTGCTGAACAAGTCTAAGAGAAATAGGAATCCAGGTAACAGCATGAAGACACTCTTACCTAGAAGAGACTCATGCCCTCATGTCCCTTTGGTTCAGGATCATATTTATGGTCCATTTTAAACAAACTCCGCCAGCTTTAGAGAGTTCAAGAGCTGATATAGTATCAAATAATTGAACATACTTGAACGTTTTTTGTTTGACATTTGCCCTATAGAATCCTACAAATGAGCAATTATGCTAAACCTATTGACAGTGGGTCAGAACTAATAACTGAGAAATGCTCCAAATTTAACTGTCACAATATATTAGTGCACTTTACTTTATATTTTTATTTATATTTTTGATATTCTGAAATGCCTTCCAGTCTTGGCTATGTTCTCAGACTTGCTCATATAGCTGTTTTGTTGAGGTGGCCATTTTTATCATCCGTTTCCTATGATTTGTATCTTGCTTTTATGATATTTATTAATAAGGATTTTTATATTGTATATTTTTGTTTTTATGTATTTTTATCTGATTATTCTTCATTGCCTAGAGTTGCCTTTGGTATAAATTGCATAAATAAAAGATGTATAAATTGGATAAATAAATGCATAAATAAATTATCTGGGTTCAGAACATGATTATAACATAAGACAGGGAAAGGTTGTTCAAAAACCTTATTTGAAACCTGGACTATGGCACATCCTTCCATTATACAGTATTTGTATATTTCAATTAGTGCACCAGATTCAAATTTTAATTTGAAAGTAGTAGTTTTGAAAAGAAGGAAGGAATCATATTTTCACCTTCAAATTTTTGATTTAAACTATGTATTTTAATGTGTTAAGGCACCTTAAACGGTTATATGAGTAGAAAAGCAGAATAGAAATACCTTTTTAGCTAGGCAGGTACTTCACCTCGCTGCTGGAGCTTCATTAAACTTTTTCTTTTTGAATAGACTTTAAACCTAACCAACTGGCAATCACATATTTAGTTATGGTACTAAGAACTAAACTATTACGTACTTCTGCCCTGCTTCTATGTCTTTCCTGTTCTGACCCGGGCAAAATGGCTCTTGTACCATTTTTCTTTCTTTATGTGTTTCTTCCAAAATATTTTTGGATAAGAATTAAATCCGGAAGAATCCCTATGACCTCCCCTGGAAAGTGCTCTGAATTAACTTCTAAAAGTTTATTCCATGATGGATTAGATTAACTCATAACTAATTAACATTAACAGACATATATTTGTATAACCTATTTCTAAAGAAATCCATGTTGATGGCCATCAGCTCCACATATTAATTATATATTGTTTGAAGAAGTCCTTTCTTCTATATGTTCTGTCTCCCATCATTTAACTTCATAAGAAGTATAAAATGCTTTTTTGTATCTATTTTCTCCCCAGCAGATTTACCTGTTCTTTAATAAGACTAGATATTCCCATAGTTGTATAGAGCATCTCTCACCAGGTGGCACAAGAGATCACACAATAAATGGCATCTCTCTCTCTATAGGAAATGGTTTGAGACCCAATCTGCCCCTCAGCAAAGCTGCCCAGCAGCTCTCATTCTAACTGCACAACTTAGTAGTGTGGGAGGCCCAGGACGTTATTGTCCTAAGACAATGGCTTCTGTTCTGAGCAGCACTGGGAAACATTTTGGCTATGTAAAGCTCAGCAGCAGATAAGCAAAAAGTCAATTCAATTTGATGAAAAGCTCTTCTGTTGTAAAGACAAGTTAACAAGCTCACAAAGCGAATTTGTTCCCACATCAGGAGGGCCATTAACTTAAAGACAATTTTGTTTTGAAAACAAGACAACATTCATTATTTTGAAGCAATTTACTAGCAAATCTGGGTGTACCGAAAGTGAATAAATAAGGAATGAAATGAAAAAGTGATATTTCATCATAATATTATTCAAATTATTTTACAAATATAAGCTTAGTTGCACAGAGATTATTCCAATACTATTATTACTGTGAAAGGTTTTGTTTTTGGAATGCATATTTTAATGACATGTTACAGTGCATTACAAGAAATTGTCATTGCAATACAGGATACTAAATTCTGATATTTAGAACAGGTTCAAACACAAACTAAATTACTACTGCAACATAAAATATTGGGATACTCTATAAATATCACTTCAGTCACTTCAGTCCCTCAATGAAAAAATGTTTTTCCAAATGATTTCTTTTCATAAAGAACAGTGTAATAAAGGCCAAATAAGTAAGACATAGATCATGATTGAGGTATGATAAGATTTCCATGAAAATTGGGATATATGTTTATTCTGGAGAAGTAGTGAATATAGTGATTAATTTGTAGGATTAAGAGAAAACCAAGTTGATCTTTCCATCCATACATAGACTTGACTTTAGACCAGGCAAACTCTCAATTGAATTTATATATAGGATTATACAGGGGTGGAATTCAGCCAGTTCGGACCAGTTTGGGCGAACCAGATGTTAATTTTACATCTGGTTCAGAAAACTGGTAGTTCTGACAACAGGCTGGCCCCACCGCGCCCCTCCCAGGAGTCCCCACACACCCCGTTCTGGCTACCTGGTAAGTGCAGGGAGATCTAGGCCCAAAACGGAGCACGGGGGCATGATGTGCCCCCCTGTGGCCCATTTTTGTTTTTAGGAGGCTGCAGGGAGGCATCCTAGGCCAAAACGGGGCATGGGGGGGCAATGCCCCCCCGCAGCCTGTTTTCCCTCCCAGGAGACTGCAGAGAGCTTCCTAAGCCCAAAATGGCCTGTTTTTGCTTCCAGGGGGATGCAGGAGGCCGAGTGCTGCCTGTCATACCCCCTGGCCATGCCTACCCAGACAGTCATTAGGGCAGAGAACTGGTTGCTAAATTATTTGATTAGTTTGCCTCCCTCGCCCATAATGCCTTCCTTGCCCGAGGACTGCCTGCTCTCCCTCCCACCAGACGGGCTGGCCTGGAAGCGGTGTGTCAGGGCTTTGTTCAGTTGAAGGTTTGTTCCTGCCCTCAAACAATAAGATTGGCACATGCAAAGTGCAAAGGTTCTCCAGCAGCTGCGCTTGCAATTGGCTTGCAACACCTGAGTTTCACGTCCTTCCTCCTCCTGCCCCTTCTCCTCTTCCTGGTTCTGCTTTCTCTTCCTCCTGCTACCTCTTCTTCCTTTCTCTGCTTCTTCCCCACTTTCCTCCTCTCCTTCTCCCAGCACCACAGCTGGGCTGGCATTCCCTTTGCGCACCTCTCCAAGTTTGCAAGACAAACACGCGGCAGCCCAACTTGCAACCAGATGTTTCTCCAATGCCTTGTTGGAGAGGTCCCCCTCCAAGGTATATGTATATGTAAGAATATCATCTTAAGTGCTGGGTCTCCAAAGGAATCCCTCTCTCATTTGCACATTTTCCAAGACTCCTCGGCTCACTTCAATTGGAATTTTTTGCTTTTGTTTTGATGCTCGAGGATACCTCATGTGTTTTGGCAACATCCTGCTTGCTTTTCATTGTTTGGTTTAGTGTGTGTGTGTGTGTGTGTGTGTGCATGCGTGCATGTGCTTAAAGGGCTTTCGCTGCTTGGAGTTTTGCAAGCTGAGTGACTGCATGCTTCGGGTTTTTTTTGCAAAGAGGCATTGTGCTATGCTGAATTGGTTTGATCTCTTGGTGTTTTTTTTAAGTTTTCTCAGCACTTCCTCCTGCTATCACTTCCTCCTCCTCCTATTTTTCCTCACTTTCCTCCTCTCCCCATCTTGGCACCCCAACAAGGCTCGTGTTCTTTTCTTTCTCATGCAGCTCTCCAAGTTTGCAAGCCTGCTCCAACAAGGCTTGGAATGAAGGAGGGGAGAAATTACTTTTCCTCTCTTAAGCACCATGTCTTCGAGAGAATCATTCTCATTTGCACCTTTTCCAAGACTGCTGGACTGCGCTCTCTGCTCCCCTCTCCCTCTCTCTCTCCCCTCCCCCCTCCTCCTTCTCTCTTTTGAATGGTTTTCTCAGCACTTCTTCAAAGGGATGGATCTTCGGTTTGTTTTGCTGGAAGGATGAGTTAGAATTGTCCCTTCTCCCTCACCTTCCTTCCCACTTTCTTAGAAGCAGAAAGTCAAAGGTCTAATCTGGAAGGGAATCATTGTGCTCAACCATTGAAAAGCGCAGGTGGTGGTCATTTACCCTCTTTCTGCTTCTCTGGGTCTTTGGGGGTTTCCTCTGGAGCAAAAGCAGAGAGCCTCTTCCAGTGAAGATTTCTCTGTGTTTTCTAATTTTCTTTCAGAGCAGAACAAAAAAGCGTCTTCCTGTGAAGGCCTTTCCAGTTCTTTATTCTGATTTTCTCCTGGAGCAAAAGAAAGCCCTTTCTGTGTGTTTATTCTGATTTCCCCCTGGACTGGAGCAAAATCATCTGGTGGCAGTCCTTAAGTAATAATCCCACACTTATTTTATTCCATATGTGGCCCACCCACTATTTAATTTACCACTTCTGTCTGTGCCTCTTTCCCAAACTGGACTCTGGTTTGTTTTTTTTTAAAAAAACCTGGCTAGTTCTCTGTGTCTCAGCATATAGACATGCCAGTCATATGACCACAGAAGTATTTTCAGTTAATACTGGCTCCCTTGAGTTGGACAGGGGAAATCTTTACCTTTACCATTTTTTAACATGAAACAGGATAGAAGTAGCACAGATATTCCAAGGACAAATTTTAGCAGATTTTACATTCGTATTTATTATTTCTCCTTTCCTTTCTGCCATTTGAATCACATTCAAATGTGATTATTAGCAGCAGGAATGGAGAATCTCTCATCGCAAATAGAGTGCTGTAGGGGAATTTCATTGATGCGATGGAGTTGGCAAAGATTGCAATCTCCCTTGTCACTTTTTATCTCCAGTGATAGTCTTGATTATCTTTCTTTTCCAACAGCGCTTAAAATATAAAGATTTAGTATCACCTGCAGAAAGGTTAGAAAATTTTGCTTGGTATGGTTTGGTTTCTTCTTGGTTAAGAATTTACCAAAATTTGAAATTGGAATAATTTCAAATTATTTTGGATAATTTTGGATCGGGACGCCTTGCGCACGGTCACTCACGCCCTTGTCACCTCTCGCCTGGATTACCGTAATGCTCTCTACATGGGGCTCCCTGCAGGGAGCACCCGGAGACTCCAACTGGTATAAAATGCGGCCGCGCGGGTGGTTATGGGGGCGTCACGAAGCTCCCATGTGACACCTCTCCTGTGCGAGCTGCATTGGTTGCCGGTGGTTTTCCGGGTTCGCTTTAAGGTTCTGGTTCTGACCTTTAAAGCGATCCATGGCATTGGACCAGGTTATTTGCAGGACCGTGTTCTGCCGGTAATCTCCCACAGACCTGTGCGTTCCCACAGGGAGGGCCTTCTCTGGGTGCCGTCGGCTTCAATGTGTCGTCTGGCGGCCCCAGGAGTAGGGCCTTCTCTGTGGGGGCCCCCGCCCTCTGGAATGGTCTGCCTCCAGAAATACACATTAATACGGACCTGAGAGCTTTCAGACGTGCATTAAAAACCTGGCTCTTTGAACAGGCCGGTCTAGGCTGACATAGGATTTTTAATTTACTACTTGCGTTTTAATTGGGTTTTTAATATTTGGGTTTTAATTAATTTATTGGGGGTGGGTATAATTTTTAGACAGCCTAAATTATTTAATCTATTTTTAACTTTTGTATATTGTAATGGGGTTTGTGATTGGCTGTGCACCGCCCTGAGTCCTTCGGGAGAAGGGCGATATATAAATAACACAAATAACTAACTAACTAACTAACTAAATAAATAAATAAATAAACAAATCCAAATGTTCTACAAAAAGGGGAAATAACTGAAGAATTGCTTTAAAAATTTCTATTCTTAAATTGAAACTTGAATGTTCTATTCTTTTGAAAAAAATAAAAAGGAATAGTGAACTGCAGCTTTCGGAAGCCCCCGATTTCCTAAAGCCTCATAAGAAAAGGCATAATCGTTGCCTTCCCTTTGCATATGACAAGTACTGGTTTCAACCAAAAGGCAACATCATTGTTTCAATAGGTCTTACTGTATATTCTAGTCAAGAGATAAGAGGCTGCTGATGCTATCAGCTGTTTCCCTACTAGGACACAGTATCACTGTCAGATTTTGCTATGAATCTACAGCAGTTTTTCAACTGCTGTGAGGTTTCTGTTAAAGCTTTGACAGTTATAAGCAGTTAAAGGTAAGGAGAATCAAATAAGTACTTGTTCATAAGCTTGAAAACAAAAGTCTCACAATTTGAGTAGCGACTTGTCCAAATGCCTCACATATTACATATAGTCTGATACCTTACTGAGCAAAATAAAAGCAGTTCTAGAACTCTCTGTTCAAGCTTTTGCTTCCGCACAACAATAACACACTAAGTCACAATTAGATATAGTTCTAATTTCGCAAATGCTTGAGTGATCATTTTCTTTGACAATTGAGTTCCCTGTAGAATTCCTGTACTTCTGATCACCCACTCAGAAAATTAATTTGAAAAACTAAAGAAGCATATTTCATATAATGGCAATGGAATAATTGCAAAAAATATTTTTACGCCAGTTCTATTTTCTAATAAAGAATCCCTGATGGTATACAAGATCTGGATGTTTTCATGTGCTCAATATGTTAAATCTAAAAATAATTTAACTTTCCACATTTCTTTATTAATAAATTTGTTTTAATATTTTTTTTATCAAATACAGTATTTCAATCTAGAGAAAATTATATGGAGTATTTCCTAGGACTGTTCATTCAGCTTGGATTAAAAACTGAATTCCAATGAAAACTGGGATAATTTGAGACAAATGATGATAAGTTGGAAAGTGGATAGCTCTAACTCACCCTGTTCCAATTCAAACATTCTCTGCTCTAGATTTCTTAATACTATGACCTCTGACCCAAAAAGTTTTTTTTTAAAGTAACTTGGAAATCCAACTTCCATGATCAATATGTTAGTCCCCTTAAGAACATCAACTGGACCCATACCATTTTACATTCAGAGCTTGATTCAGTTATTAACCCATACAGTCCCTGCCACAGATGGCACCCTCTGAGATCCTAGATAGTAACTTGTCATAGAATGCTCCTCTATATAACAGCATCCTACCCAAATAGGTCACATGACATGGCCAATGTTCGTATTTACCATTTCTGATAGAGAGTTGCTCATATAATTGTAGAATCCTCTTCAAATAGAAAAGTAAATTCTGAACAGTATACTTTTAGATTTGTGTAGGATAGAAGACCATTCAATTACAAGTTGTTATCTAGGATCTCAGAGGGTACCTTCCTTAGATTTAGGTTTATAATGTTAGTGAATAATGAATAGTGGTGGTTATGGGCACATCTTCTTCCTCTCAGCTTGATCTAATCAGGTGAGAAAGTTCTAATCAAGGTTAATAGTGTAGATACCTAATAGCAGTAATCATAAACTCAGATGCAATGGATTTGCATTTGCATTATTGTCTTGCTGATGTGTGCTCTGAGGACAGTGCTCTGATATTCTGTGTAAGTCAATGATTCTCAGGCCAAACACAACTATTGAATAAATATGAAACAGATGTCTTCAATTCTCAAGGCTAAGAAAGGACAGCCAAAATTTCATTGACTTGAAAGGGCAGGAGGTTTATGATTAAACTTCTGGGCTGCCACTTCCATACATATAAATATATGCAGCGGAAAGTGGGGAAGGTTAATTTTTCATTAAGAAAATATTTTGTGTAAATATGTATTCATTTTTACTGCAGTACAGTAAAGCAATTTATCTAGCTGTTTTGAGTCTGTGAAGCTTCCACGGTTATTGAATCCAGGGTTAAATTTTTGGAGAATTGACATTTATTGCCATGCCAAGGATGAAATCTGATAGCCTGTGATTGTTGGAGAAATCATATAATCAAAGTTATATGGGATATTTTCCCTGTATCAAATTCATAGCATTGTTTATTCAACCTTACCCTGATTGCATACAGACTGCTGTTTAATATTTCATATTAGTTTTCTGTCTCTGAGTTGTTTTGTTCAGGCTAAATTGAACTTGGCTAATTTATCAAGATTATCTGTACCCTTTGCAGTCAGGATTCAGATTAGGCTATAATACCGAGGCAACATAGGAGTGCTGTGTCCATCCTGACCCTCTGGATCTCTCAGTTGCTTTTCATACCATCCTGTACCCTTATGAACCAGCTGGAGGTTGAATGTGCATGCCCTTGTAATAGAATTTGCAAGTATCAAAGTACATGTCCCACTGCCCCACACCTTTATGAGTTGTCTGCCATGCCTCCATTGCTTCTGGAGGTTAAGCTGACTCTTATTTGACTGTTGCCTACTCTGCTGCTGCCTCTCAAGGACATCCTCACGGACCATTACACTGGATTACTGTAAGATGCTTTGCATGGGCAGGTCCTTGAAGATCCAGGAGCTGCAACAGATCTAGAATGCAGCAGTGTATGCAGTTCTAGGTGCCCTGCAGTTTATTCAAGTTACATTGCTATTATGTGAGCTGTATAGACTCCCAGTTCCTTTCCGAGTGCAATACAGGGTTCAGGTTATTATATTTAATGCCTTGCATGGCATCTGGTTAGGTTATCTGGAGATGCACTTTCTTAATTGCTGTCACTTCCTGTTCATTTGTTAAGTAAATCACCATGGTTATTAAGCAAAACATCATGTGACTGCAACTTACAATGTTACTTCTGTTTTCTCCATTAATTGTGCTTGTTACAAGCTAGTTAGGAAGTACACAAACAGTGTGATGGTTGTAATGTGCATCACTTGTGAAGCTCCTGAGTGACAATCACATGATCATGGGTTGTGGCGAGAGTCATGAAAGTCTTCCGACAGCGCTGGCTCTTCGGTTTTGTAACGGAGATAAGCACCGCCCCCTAGAGCTGGAAATTACTAGTATGTATGTGCGAGGGGAACCTTTACCTTTAGCTTTGAACTTAAAGCTGTTGGTAAGCAGGGAATATTTTTACAACCCAGCTTTCCCCAATGTGATGCTGTCCAGAAAAAATGGAGCGCAAATCTCATCATCTGTACTCAAAGTGGACAATAATGTTGCTGTGCAGGAATGGTGTATATTATAATTCTAAATATACTTTGTTAAATGCCCACTTCACCCCAAGAGGCTGGGTGTCCCTATGACCAATTTAATCAGTGAAAGAAAAGAGAATGGACAGAATGATTACATTTAATTTGATTGGTTCGGGTATTGTATTATTCATTAGGATGGTTATTTTGGAGTCTATAATACATTTTAATTGTTCTTTGACAAACACTATTTAAAGATGATTTTATGATTGAAGAGGCAGAGAAGCTGGGAGAATAAAAGAATAAATAAATTCTTGCCAGTTATATTTAACCTGACTGTTACATTTCCAGATAATGGGTTGGAATAATGACGTCTTCTATAAAAAGTTAAAATTTTGAAGTCCCTTATCTCTCTGTTACAGAGAGTAGGGGCCAGCTTGAAAAAGGAATTTTTCCTTGGAGTGGATGTAAATGGGGATGAGGCTCTAGAGGAGCCCTGATGTGGCATTGGTTTGTACAGTACATCTAGGAGCAGGGTAAAAAAAAATACAATTGGGTCTGTAACTCATATATTTGATCATATAAAATTGGAAACAAAATTGTCTGGGTCACAAGTGTTATATGTAACAGCTTTCCATTTTGTGTGGAATATTTGGTATAGTGAGGAGTGCTTGTTATTAGGAAATGAAAGCATTAAGATATAATAGAACAAATCCTGCATATTAAAGTTTAAAAAATTAACCTTTTGAACTCGAGGATCAGACCGGAGAATGGCTGCTTTTCTCTATTCCTCCTCAGCATGGTATCTAGTTAAGTTAACTGTCATGTTGCCAAAATGGTGGTCTCTCATATTTGTGAATGCCAAAGAAGTCTGCAGCTTTCAGTTTTGAAGAATGTTAAAAGAAGATGCCATGGAGGAGTGCAGGCTGCCCTCCAGATCCACTGTGCATCACTTTGTCACCTAGCAGATTGTTCTAAATTGGATCTGGGAGATACTGTATATGGCATTTTCCTAATATTTTCATCTGCTTATTTTAATGAAACCAAGTGAAGAAAAACATATCAGAATGTAATGCAGGAAGCAATTAAAACATTTAAGCTATCAGCTGTCCTCTTGAACAAAATTGCCCTATCAAGCTGTTTTCCCCAGTGGGAAAAATGTATATGACTGCACATCTTTTCATCTACGGAGGGCAAAACAGCTGGGGAAGGCAAATGACTGGCAATGAAACTATTAAGCATTATTAAAGTAAAAACAAAACTGTCAGGCAAACAATGTGTCTTCTCCATCTCACTCTTAAGTTTCGATTATTACTATCTCTGAGAATGAAGTATTCAATTAGCACATTGTCTAGCAGTATCACATCTCATAAATTCATCACTGGACTTTATTAAATTTCAAATGAAGAAATACTGTATGCCTCAGCATGCTGCATAGACCCTCTGTTCTTCCATTTTTGTTTTATTTGTTCCTCTCTTTAACCTCCAAGTTTCTTTTTTTAATGCAATGTTAATGAATTTTTAGCATTTTTAATGAAATAAATGAGTTGTTCTCAACCTGTTGCCTATAGACCCCTGGTAGGTCATGATGTTGCAGAGGGTTCACAAAGTCTTGAACAAATGTTATGATTTAAATCTTGAGTTAAGATTTGGTCGTTCGTGGCCACAGAAGGTATTTAAAGGGGGTCCATGATGGAGAAAAGGTTGAGAACCACTGAAATAAATGAAACACCTACTAGTTTCTAATTTGCAGACCAACAGGATCATTTTGGCTGAGGAAGATTTCTTTCGCTGTGACACTTACATATGTATGGCATCATACACTAGACACTGAGTTGATCCATCCATATTCACTGGCTACATAGTCTTTTTTTTGCTTCCAGACATAGAGACTAATTGCTACTTGTCCATATTTGTCCAAGGAAGTAACCTCTGATAAGATTGTTAGGGAGGAAACCTTGGCTGCTGCTTGTCATGTAAAAGAAACTCTGTCTCTAGGTTACTGTGCATCCACTTGAATTTAGAGACCTAAATTGGCTTTATACCTTTTAAGACAAGCACAACTTGCATAATATGAAAACAAAAGTTGGTAAACTGGTACGAATCTTGCCATTCCCATAATGGGCATTATGTCGGCTATGTTTCTGTAGGTTGTGCATGCAGAGAATTTGCAAAGTATCTTATTTTAATAAAAGTTGCACAGCACATTTAAATTATGGTGGACCTGACTATAAATTAGCCAGTGATGAAAACTGTTTTATCACTGAATAAGTAGCCCTTGCTAATCATGAACTTGGTTTTTAATGGCCTTTAGTGCCATTATGTCAAATAAGCCTTTTGTTCTCTATGAGTCTGTCTACCACCTTAGTATGCCCTTGCAGACTTTGCGATGATTTGTACACTCATTGTTCAGGGTACTGGATTTCTTTGCAAATAGTGCATGTTATTAATATTCCAAAAGAACCTGGGTCAGAAGCTGAATGTCTATTTTCCACTCCCATGAAATTCAAGGAGAAATGTCAAGACGTGTGAGAGGCAGGGCTGATTTCCAACATGTATCATTAAATAGATATTATATGTGTTGACACAAAGGTTAATCTAAGGATGACTTTCTTATTTTTCATGGAAAAAGAACATAGGTTTAAAAATCAGAAAATAGTCTTTTCTTTGAAGCTCAATACATTACAAGTAAGAATGACAATTCATATTCTTTTAGAAGCTTGTAGCTGATTAAAAAGAAACTACAACTACCAAGTTAAAAATTAAAAAATTCTCAGTTCAATTTGTTTGATGTGAAGAAAGGTAATTCATTAAACTTCAGAGAAAGAGAAACCTGTCCTGGTTTAGGAATGTAGCTGCTGTTATTTGCAAAAAACAAAAAGCAAAATCAGAAAGTCAGTCATTAATAAACTATTTATGTACTAGAATTTATAAGTTTACTGCACTTATGGAGTACAGTGGAGTACATCAACATGAATGAATAAAATAATAATAATAATAATAATAATAATACACAAATCCAATATAACAAAATATGATCAGTCCAAGCCAATGTCTGGATCAGAATGTGGTTGTTTTCCAGATCCAATATTCTCCTAGTGGATTGTAGGTCTTGGTAGAAATTTCTGGCAAAGTTCTTTCCACTCCACATTACAGATTGTTTTGATCAATAAGCTGTCCACTCCATCAAGTTTTCAAACTGATTTTAAAATATCCAGTGCATATCTTTATTTTTATTCATTGCTTATTTTATGTATTTAATTTTACTCAGAGGGTGTAGTGGTTAAAATAAATTTCCCTTCAATATTTTAGTGCAATATTCCTGATGTCCTTAATACAGGCTTTTAAGCATTTCCTCCCTTTGACAATTGCATTTTTATATGGAAAAAAAGGTAAAAGGTAACAGTTGAAAGAGAACTTAAGAGATCGTTTTTACATATACTGTATATCATACACTTTTCCCGTGTCTGATAGATTTTCAGAGCAGCTTAGAATTCCTCCAGCAAGTGTAGTACTATAGCTGTTTTTGGCAGTACATTTGTATAACTTGGTGTGGTGTTGCAAAGCTCTCATTTTCCATACTAGAAGCACTAGTGGCTGGTTTCACACACTTACTTCTTGACCTGCAAGCTTCATTGATTTGAATTCCAGCTTCAAGATCACAATTCACAATTCACACAATGGCCTTGATAATTTTTGTATGGTCCTTGAATATTTTCTCATTTGCAACTGCTCTAATGTATTGTATTGTGGAAATCTTTATTTGCCATACAATTTGCTTTCTTGTTTTGGTTCCAATTCTTTTTTTTGTTGGTTTTTTTTTTTTTGGCAGAGATCTATGAGGTGGTGGTATTAAAAAAGGCCTTTTTTGATTGCCAGAACCCACCAAGCCCTGTAAATAATAATTAAATAAAAAATAAAAGAGAGTTTCTTTCAATATGCAAAAAAACAAGAAAAAAGTAAAGGAAATGATTGGTCCGCTAATGGGAGAAGATGTGATATCTCCTTTGGACAACTCTTCTGAAGTTTCCTCAGAGGCTGGCGTGAGGGGGAATGAGATCATTCCTGGCATGTCAGGAATTACTGACCTTGAACTGCAGGCAGAACAGGCTTCGGCTGGGGACAGCTTGCAGGCCAGTGAAGAAGAGAGGGGGAGCTGCTGGCCTTAGTGGATTTCAGAGCATGCATGGCAGAGAAGCAGAGGTCTGTCAGATTGCTGGGGTAAAGGCCCTGCCTCTCTTGATGGGCTGCATTGGGAACTATTTAGCACAGCAGTCAGAGGGAAGTGTTGCAATGTGTGTGGGTCATGGCAGTGTGTTCATTTGTGTTTCCTGAGACTAAATTACTATAACCAGTGAGCTAACATGGATGTGCTTTAAGTTTTGCCTTTATGTTTTGATTATTGGACTTACTGTTTGAGCAACTTGCTGTTTGTGTTATGGACTAATTGATCATTGCCTGGGGAATTAAGCTGGCTTCAGTAGGACAGTTCTAAAGCTGGGTGAAGAGAACTTCTGGGAGAAGACAAATAAAACCCTCCATAAACCACACTGATGTGTAAGTGAATGGGGCAGCAAAGAAGATGGCAAAGACATGATGGGCAGCAGAGAGAAAGCAGAGGTGCTTAATTCATTCTTTGTATTCTTTACACAAAAAGAAAAAAAATAGCCAAACTCACCCAAAACAGAACCATAAAAGACAGACTAGGAATACAAGTTAAAATAGGCAAGAAAATAGTAAGACACCATCTGTCTAGATGAGTTCAAATCACCAGAACTAGGTGGATTACCGATGGATTCAGAGCAGGGGTGGGATTCTACCAGTTCTCACCTATTCACTAAAACCGGTTGTTTAACATTCTAAGCAGTTCGGAGAACCAGTTGTTAGAAGAAATTCCTGGCCTAATCCTGTAAGGAAGGCAGGAAGAAAACATTCTGGTGTTGCTTACAGAAACTGTCTCTCCGTTAACCCTTATTACATTCTTGGCAGGACAAGACTTCCTATCTCAGGAACTTCTCTGGAGTTTTTTTTCCCTCCTTTGCTGGTACTTTGCTTGTGTGGAGTGACCATTCAAAGTTACAGTGGCACTGAAAAAAGTGACTTATGACCATTTTTCACACTTACGACTGTTGCAGCATCCCCACAGTCATGAGCGGCCAGGCGAGGAGATGCATGCCTCGATGTGAGTGATATTGAGTTGGCCACACCCAGCCAATAACATGACCATCAAACCATGTCCACCCAGTCACATGACCACCAAACCACACCCACCACCTAAGCCACGCCCACAGAACTGGTTGTTAAAAATTTTGAATCCCACCCCTGATTCAGAGTTATGAAGAAACTGACAGACCTGATCTCAGAACCACTGAGCCATATCTTTCAAAGATCCTGGAGCATATTAGAGCTACAGAGGACTGGAAAAGAGCTGATCTCATTCCTATCTTCAAAAAAGGAGAAAATTGGATTCAGGAAACTACAGACCAATCAGGCTGATTTCAATACCTGAGAAGATATTCAAACACCTAGAAGCAAGAAAAAATATAATCAGAAGCGAACATGAGTTTGCAAAAACAGATCATGCCAAACCAATCTTATTTCATTCTTCGACAAAGTGACTAAATTAATAGACCAGAAAAATGTTATGGACATAGTATACTTAGATTTCAGTAAGGCATTTGACAAAGTAGATCACAAATAGTAGCATCTAGTTTAAGAAATGCTATATTCCCAGGGGAGTAACTGGTTGGTTTGGAATTACAGAAGATTGACCATTATCATATTACCAAAACTGGTCACTTTATTATACTGCACTGGGGAAATGTTACATGTCTTTGACATGCTGCAAGATATTGTTATCAAACAGAATCCTGGATGCAGTATTGAACTTATTTTTCTAATTGAGAATCCTTAATCATTTTTCATATATTTTAAACCTTCAACACTGTTTCCTTCTTAGTTTTATGCCTGACATTCTTAACAATAAACAACCACAAAACTTGTTTTAAGGAAGGGAGAAAAATAAATTATTTTAGATTTTCAGCTATCTTGGATTCATTAATTAATATATCCCTAAGTGCTATACTACGGATGTCTCTCTGCAGAGTTCTTACAGCTGTTGGAAAGAAAAGGAACAAAACAACTAATGTTGGTAATAATTTAAACTGGCATGCTAAACAAGAGGGGGAATAGCAGAAAGATCCATGGATAAAAAAGATGCAGCCAGAGATCGCAACTAAGTAGGTGGATTAAAACAGTAACACAGATTTTTTAAACGTTCTCCTTTGGCCTCTCTTAAAAATCAACTATGATCCAAATTTAATTACAAATTGGAGTTTTACATTGCACTTTCTGAACAATATGGTTAAATATCGAATGTACTCAAATGTCTGTCAGATTTTTATAGAGAGAAGGATTAACTTGGTCCTTTTACATTTTCTAAGTATAAATATTTTGCATTAACCATTCCCAACAAATAGTTTCTAGTTTTGTTTAAGGGTATCATTCATGCATGATATAATTAGGATAGCAATTTTTGGTTTTTAAAACATCTGGGTACAGCATAGTTTAAAAATCAACTGATGTCTGATAACCTGCACTTATTTCAGGTGAATATATGTATATTTTGAGAAATATGTTAAAAACATTAATTTATAATGAATCATCTTGGCTTGCAGGTATTTTTCAGGGTTGTTTATGGCACAGTAAAGCTGCATTTAATAAAAAAATAAAAAAAGTTTAAATATATCACATATAAATAATGAAAGCACAGAGTTACAAAAATAGATTTGTTGAAAAGCTTGAGTGGAAAAAATAAATTAGTAATATAATAATACGTTAAAAGGCCTAGGAAAATTAAAACATTTTCCCTGGTATCAGGGGAGTTATATAGTACAGGATTCTATGGAACTGTTAGAACTTGATGGAGTTCCATGAGCCTTTAATGCCCAACTTTTTTCTAGAATAATTAAGGCAGAGTTATTTTGAGTTTTCTTTTTCATGTTTCCATCCAGCCCTGTTTGGAGATATTTCTTTTGTGTGTTCTCGAGGCCTGCATCATGCTTGGTGAAAGTGGCACTGTCTAGAAGATTTTGAAGCTATCATGAGTTCATCTGCAGGTGGTTACGAATTTTAGAACAATAAATAACAGGCTTGGAAAGGACCTTGGGGTTCTTCAGGTCCAGAGGTGTCAAACACAAGGCTTGCAGGCCAAATCCGGCCCATGATGTGGTCAGATCTGGCCTGGGGGGCCATCCTGGAAAATGTAAGGGGCTGGCCCATGTTGCTTTGGCCCATTCTACTGAGTGTGAAGAGGAAACATGCCAGCAGTTTGGAGAGTAGCATCAAGCTGGCCACGCCTACCCAGTTGGCCATACCCACCTAGTTGGCAACACCCTGTGAATGGCATCAAGTTGGTAACACATATCTAGTTGATCACACTCAGTAAGCCTCCCCTGCCCCCCACCGAGGTCAACCACAGCCCTGATATGGCCCTCAATGAAATTGAGTTTGACACCCCTGTTCTAGTCCATCCCCATACTCAAGCAGGGGACTTTCTTGCAGCCTATGAAAATGTTGCTCAGTGCTTCCCATTATATCCAAATCAAAGCTTATATATTATCACGCTGACTTTTATAAATTACTCCAACTGTGGAAGAATTGAGTTCCTCACTTTTTGTAGTTCAGCTCTTGAATTAAATTCTCCCTTCCCTGACTGATCTCTGCTGCCCTTGACTGATTTTGACAGAATTAATTCTGATTTGGAAGATTAAATCATCATTATTATATTTGTATTAGCAGGACTTAATTTTTAAAATGGTTCTGTCAATTTGAGGAAGCAGTAGGAGGAAGGGAAGGAGGGAGGGAGGGAGGGAGAGAATAGCACTGCTAACTTGCATGTTTTTCCATATTCCTGTCTCTATCATTCTTCATTGTTAATACGTACAAATGTTTCGTTCTCTCTTTCTTTGAAATTGCAATTTCTCTTTGTGTGAGATTGAATACGAAAGTATGAAGTGAAGCTGAAGAGTTTTTCCTGTCTATTTTTTCATTCCATTTTTCTACATTTAATAGAAAAAATGTGACTGTGTGCCTATTAAATGCTTAGCTATCGAGCAAGGGAAAATCTTTTCCAGCTTTTCATAACTTGAAAACCTCACATAAAACCTAAAAATAAAAGCCCATTTCCTTCTCATTCAGAAATCATTGCTTTTAAAATTAACCTTGTCTATAAACATATGTTCTTAAGTTCAGTCTGACTTATAGCTATCAATGGACCTAACTCACATGATTAATTTTGACTTATAGGTATTCTTTGATCCAAAGTGAATGCAGAGGTGATTAGAGATGATGAGAGACTTGTCTGAGCCTCTTAATAAGCCAGTAATTTTGGTTGCAAGTATGATTATTTTAGAAAGATAGTATATGTTGGCTTATTGAAGTCCTTGAATAATGTGATGCTGACAAAAGTAATCATCAGAAATATAAAATAACCTTGATATATGGTTAATATTTGCTGCTAATTCAAATTCTTAATAAATTGCATTTGAAATATATTATGTGTATTTGTGTGTGTCTTTGTGTCTGCACTTATTTCTATAGTAAATGCACTTTACCTCCATAGTAAATGGGTTGTTAAAATGATAAAAAAATTATAATAAAATGATAATGATAAAATGTGGGAAAATCTTCTCTATATATAATTGTCCCCCCCTTGTTGTGATTTCTACACCTGAAAAACATCTCCTCAAGGTTTATAAAAAGTTGACCACTCCTGGTATAAGAACTCTGGATTTGATCACGTATGCCTGTATGTTATCACATTATTGTTTCAGGAAATGAGGTGTTCCAGATTATGGAAATCAGGCAAAAATAGAGAAATTATTTAAGAATTCAATCATATTGGACAATTTCCTAATTAAATTCAGACTATAGAATAATATCTGGAGTTTCAAAAGTGAGGTTGAACAATATGATTGATTGCCACAAGTATATCTCTCTGTAGAAGAGAATTTATTAGACAAGGTAACATGAACATCAGGAAAGCTATATTATCAATATTACACAAATTAGTATAATATTGCTGTTGTTATTGCTAATCAATCTCACGTTTGTTAATGTGGAATGACCAAATTCAATTCAAGTTAGAAGCCATTTTAGTATCTTTGCTACTTACATAAATGATAAATATTCCCCACTTGCTACAGATGTTTTAGTAAACAGAAAGCAAACTGATAACCTGTGCAGCCAGGTTATCATTTACCATCTTAACTAATGTTTTTAAATATTGAGTTTCTTTGATATATGTTCATGATATAGTGTTTCCCCTCCCCATGCCATTACATAATATAATTAGATAACATGTTTTACCGACATGCCTTTTCTTTAGCTAATTTGTTTCAGATTCTTGAAAATGTAACTTTATAGTAGTCTACATATTTTTTTAAAAAACTATTGTTTTCAAAATGAAATCTATTACAGGAAATCCTTGACCTACAACTATTCATTTAGTGACTGTTAAAACGTCACTTAAAAAGTGACTTATGACCATTTTTCACACACTTATGATCATTGCAATGTCCCCATGGCCACATGATCAAAGTTCAGACACTTAACAACTGGCATGTATGTATGACAGTTACAGTGTTCTGGGGCCTGCAGTCTGCTTTTGTAACATTCTGACAAGGAAAGTCAGCAGGGAAGTCAGATTTATTTAACAGCCATGCTAATAACTTAACAACTGCAGTTATTCACTTAACAACTGTGTCAAGAAAGGTCATAAATGGAGCAAAACTCACTTAACAGCTTTTTTGCTTAGCAACAGAAACTTTGGGCTCAGTTGTGGTCATATGTTGACGAATATCTATAATATAAAGTTGTTGAACTAGAAAAAATACCATTAAAAAACTAATCTATTAGAATAAAATTTAGGAATTATAGTTTTTGTTCTTGTTGGATGGATAGTAATACAACAAAGAATTTTCCTTAAAGAGTCAGCTGAAATTAGTGCAGAGCAGAGAAAAAACATCCAGGGTATTCTAATTAGTCAGATTAGTAACATACCTATATTTGCATAATATACTGAACCACAAACTACCTTGTCTGCCATTCAGTATATCTCATAGTATGTTGTGCTACTCACAAAAAAGATAAATTAAATAAACCCTCATGCAGTTTATCATGAATCAATATGTCTGAAAATGAAAGTGTATCAAAAGGTAGTTATTAATTTCATAATTTTCTGTTGACATTATCACCACAAATTATAATGGTGTATTACAGGAGTATTACATTTCCTATATGCGAACATATTTAATGAGTAATTCAGCTTAATCAGACTGGAATTAAATAGCATCAAAATACTAATTTATACTGTAATGCACTTATATATAAACTAATGACGGAATCTTAATCAAATGAAATATAATCAGCCATTTCTGTTAAATGATAGTTACTCCTCTCCCCTAAACTTCCGTTTGTTTATTTTTTGTCATACTAGAAGAGTCTGTCTACTGTATCTCTACAATTCACGGTGCTGGTTTTGCCTCCTTCAGCTTCCATTGGGAATGGCTTTTAGAAGAATGTTGTCCCAAGGTTGCTCTGTTCAAGATTTGCTTCCTGTTTGTTAAGGAACATATCTTGTGCTGATTTATTTAATTTGCTGTTGTTTCCTTTTCCTCTCTACCAGCCACTGCATAGTATGCCAGGATTGGATGGCATTGGGAAATATTTTTTGTAATTACATACATACTTGTCTCATGCTGTAATATTCACATAAGTGGAATGCACTGCAAAGTGACAACGATGTTATAAATGTCATCTTTTAGGTCCCTGTAGATTTTATATTGAATTAAAATATTTGTATTCCAGTTCTTATTTCAAAAATCCAAAATCAATTTAGAGTAGTTCAGTTGCATTGGATAAAATTAGTCTGAAAACAAAATAACAGGAGTTTAAAAACAGAGCAGCTTGAGAGTTGGTGAGCCACAAAGGAAAAATCATTGTCCTAAAATCATTGTCCCAAAATCACACAAAAATCACTCCTAGCACAGTGTACCTTATTTCATTACCACCGACTGGCTAGGATATGGAGAACAGGATTGTTCCCAAAGACTGCTGGTTTCTGGAAGGCTGATGTCCTTGAAGGTATTCTTTCAGATAACTTGGACCAGAATCATACAAGTGAAAATACTATAAAATTGTATTGGGGGCAAGGATAGGTGGGAACGGTTCCAGATGGATATTTGCATTTTCTAATAAATGGCATTTTATGGTGAGCTTTAAGAGTGACTGCAGCCCAGTTGCCAATGTTATTGGTAAATGGATCTCAATGTCACAAAATTTAAATTGTAGACAAGTTAATAAGTATATGGTAACATTTGCTGCAATATATATTTTTATTCAGCTTTGGGATGTTTGTACTATACTTGCTAATCCAGACACAGGTGTTTAATAAATATTGAATACAAAGAGGAGAAATGTGAATTTGATGAAGTTTGCTGACAATTAAAGCAATTTATTTCACTATTAATATGACAGGCTCTAAATGGAAATCAGCTTTGGATGAAAATGCAGTTTTATTGCCCTGTATTCAGGCTGCTGTGTAATTAAATAATGAAATAAAAAGGCATCCTTCTAGCAAAGCAGCCATCCATCACTTCATCATCTGTTGAGGGTCTGTGTGTACCTGTGCAGAGAATGAGTGTGTTTATCACTCCAGAACTCTGCTTTCCCAAGTACGTGTTTATAAATGGCATTGGAGTTTGCTATTCAGAAGCTTGTTGAAATTATATTTTTCAGCACAAAGTACATTTTTGGCAATATAAATTCTTCAAAGAACCCTGTAATGTCACATGTATTCTGTGATTGCTATGCAATGATTAATATTATTCTATAACAATGATTAATTAATGAATAATTTAATTAATAATTAAATATAGCAAATTATATCAAGGAGAGAAGCAACCTGGAGTTAAGGAGAAACATCCTAACAGTGAGAACAATTAACCAGGAACACCTTGTATTATAGGTGCTTCATCACTGGAGGTTTTAAAGAAAGGACTGGACAGTCACCTATCAGAAATGGTATAGGGCAAGGGTGTCAAACTCAAGAGCAATGGGTCAAATCCGGCCCAAGGGGTGCTTAGATCTGGCCCATGGGGCTGTCCTGGAAACAGCGAAGGTATCAACTAAAAATACTGCTTTGGTCTTTTTAGTTGCCAGCAGAAAGGGATTGGGGAAAGTAGTGCATTCCTTAAAAGCTTCAGATAATTGCTAGGCAGCCGAAGCTGTTGGCACGCAAGATTATTACTGGAGAGCATGATTGATAACTCTTGGCTATGGAGAATATACATCCAGGGGGTGGGGGGAAGACCAGGGTCAAGGGTGAAATGAATGATGTGTCTTAGAGTTGGCCCATCCAGGTAACACCAACATGGTCACTGCTAATTTTTTTTACTCCGAGAGATGCAGCTAGAGACTTATGATTTGAATGGGGGCGTAGAGCCCTGACATGGCCATCCCATGGTACCTCTGCCAGTGAAAATGGAGCTTGGCCCTCCTGGGCCCCATTTTTGACCTGGATAGCCTACTGCAGCCCTCTACCAGAGAAAATGGAGTTTGGGGTGCACATGCTGCAGGCGTCCGTCCATCCTGAAAACGGGGCCCAAGGGGTGCAGGCAGTGCACATGCGCCCCCTGGACTCAGTTTTCGCTGGGAGAAGGCTAGCAAAACAAACTAAAAGCAAAATAAAACAAAAGGAGAATTGTTTCCTTCTTAGATGCCCTTTTGCATTTTAGCATCTAAGAAGGGACAGGAAAGGAGAAAGGGAAAAGAAAAAGAAGGAAAGATGGGATGAGAGCAAGCAAGGAAAAACAGGAAAGAGGGGAAAGAAGAAGAAAGAATGAAGAGGGAAGGAAAAAGAAGAGAAGGGAGGAAGGGAGGGAGGGAGGGAGGAAGGAAGGAAGGAAGGAAGGAAGGAAGGAAGGAAGGAAGGAAGGAAGGAAGGAAGGAAGGAAGGAAGGAAGGAAGTCCTGCTTTAGCATTTGGCCACCAGCAGAGGGCATGGCTCTTCTGGAGGACAAGAATTTGATGTTCTCCCTGGTCTTGCCTTCCTCTGCTGGAGACAATGGATCTCCCCAGCCCCACCTGGGCCACCACAGATGCTCCCAACATGAGCATGTCGAGCTGGCCACGCCCTCCACCCCCCCCATGCCTCCCTCCATACAACCCTGATGCGGCCCTCAATGAAATCAAATTAGACACCCCTGGTATAGGGTGTCCTGCTTGAACAGGAGGCTGGATCAGAAGACCTCCAAGGTCCCTTCCAGCTATTCTGTTCTGTTCTATTCTATTCTATTCTATTCTATTCTATTCTATTCTATTTTTATATTTTATTTTTCTATTTTCTAAACATTGTTATATAAAATAGAAAAACAATTTAAAATTCAGCACATAACTAGTATATGTAATCTGAATAGCTTCTTCAAATTTAGAAAATGAGGCAACTTCTTCAGACCATATTTAATTGATGGAAAATGGGTCTTCTAATGTCAGCCTTCTAGGGTTTTTCTTGCAATTATAAAATGCACACTCTCCCATTTTCATTGAATTGTTATTTATTTTTAAACCAATAGTATATAAATATCTATACGAATTCTAGAACAAGATTAATATATGAAATAACTGTTTCTGATAAAGAATCCATTGTTAAAACAAGTCCACATCACATGAACTGATTTTGTTTTTGAGTATTACATTAATTTTTGAGGATGCAATAGTGGTGCCTTATATCTGCAGCTCAGCAAGTATTTTAACTGAAGATAACATCACACAATCAATCAATCAATTAATCAGAACAGAGCTGGAAGGGATCTTGGAGGTCTTCTAGTCCAGCCCGCTGCTCAACCAAGAGACCTTATACTATTTCATACAAGTGACCATCCAGTCCCTTCTTAAAAGTCTCCAGTGGTGAAATACCCACAACTTTGGAAGGAAAGGGGTTCCACTGATGAATTGTCCTCACTATTAGGAAGTTTCTCATTAATTCCAGGTTGCTACTGTCATACACTGCTGGCTCATGTTTAAGTGATTGTCCATTACGACTCCAAGTTACTGTTTTTGGGCCAGGTTTTAACTAATCTGTACTTGTGTCTTTGTTTTTTCCTATCCAAGTATAAAATCTTGCTTTTCTCCACATTAAATTTCATTTTGTTGGATAGGACCCATTGTTCAAGTCTGTCAAGTTCTTTTTGGATCCTGAGCTTGTCTTCAGGAATGTTAGCTATTCCTGCCAGCTTACTATCATCTGCTGATGAGTTCCCCTTCTATTCCCTCATCTAAGTTATTTATGAAGATATTGAAGAGTACTGGGCCAGACAGAATCTAAGGACTACTTGTTGAGTACAGTTTGCCAGCCAGTTACAAATCCATCTGGTGATAACAATAGCACTTCGCTTCACAGTGCTTTATAGCCATCTCTAAGTGGTTTACAGAGTCAGCATACAATCTGGGTCCTCATTTTACCAACCTTGGAAGGATGGAAGGCTGAGTCAACCTGGAGCCAGTGAGACCTGAACTGCCAAACTGCTGGTAACTGGTGACCAGCAGAAGTAGCCTGTAGTACTGCATTCTAACCATTGTGCCACCACAGTTCTTGATGCTCTATGTTGCTATCTACCCCACAATTTTATAGCTTATCAAGAAATAGGTTGTGGTCAGGGGTGGGATGCAAATATTTTTACTACCAGTTCTATGGGCTAGGTGGGCATGGCCATGTGACTGGGTGGGCATGGCTTCTTTTTTTCTTTTGTGCAGCACCCCCCCCCCCCCCCCGTGCTCTGCTTTTTGGCCTCTTGGACCTCGGGGAAGCCTCATGGGTGAAGCCGTAAGACAGCAAGGGAGATCCTAGCATAGATTTATTTATTTATTTATTATTTATTAATTAAACTTTTATACCGCTCCCTCTCCCAAAAAGGGACTCGGGGCGGTGTACAGCCTACTAAAAACACATAATACTCAATAAATACAATTTAAAATAAATTAAACCAAATTGATCCGGCTGTCTAACCCAAAAATAGAGTTAAAAATTAAAAACTAATAAAACCCCGATTAAGATTAAGTTAAAAAACTAAAAATACAGTTACTGGGCCAGGCCAGCCTGTTGAAAAAATAGGGTTTTCACTGCGCGCCGGAAGGTCAGAATATCCGTCATAGCCCGTATCTCCGGGGGGAGATCATTCCAAAGGGAGGGGGCTCCCACAGAGAAAGCCCGAACCCTCGGGGCCGTCAGCCGACAACGGCCGGGCGGCGGTACCCCGAGGAGGGCAACCCTGTGGGAGCGTACTGGGCGGCGGGAGGTTGATGATGGCAGCAGGCGGTCCCGTAAGTACCCAGGTCCCGAGCCATGGAGCACTTTAAATACTGTCAGTACCACCTTGAATCGAATCCGGAAGGCCACAGGAAGCCAGTGCAGCCTGCGGAGAAGCGGTGTAACGTGGGAGCTCCGAGGAGCACCCACGATCACCCGCGCGGCTGCATTCTGGACCAGCTGCAGCCTCCGGAGACTCTTCAAGGGGAGCCCCATGTAGAGAGCATTGCAATAATCCAGGCGGGAGATGACGAGGGCGGAAGTGACTGTGCGAAGTGCGCCCAGATCCAGAAAGGGCCGCAACTGGTAAATCAGACGAATCTGATAGAAAGCCCCCCTGGCGACGGCTGCAATATGTTCTTCTAAAGACAGCCGTACGTCCAGGAGGACACCCAAGTTGCGCGCCCTTTCCACGGGGGTCAAGACCTCTCCCCCCACGGCCAGCGAAGGAACCAGCTGGCTGTATCTGGGCGCAGGAAACCACAGCCACTCGGTTTTGGTCGGGTTGAGACGAAGCCTGTTACGACCCATCCAACTCCGCACGGCCTCCAGGCATCGGGACATCACTTCGACGGCTTCGTTGGGGTGGCCCGGGGTGGAGATGTACAGCTGAGTATCGTCAGCGTACTGATGGAACTCCACCCCGAAGCCACGGATGACCTCACCCAGCGGCTTTACATAAATGTTGAACAGAAGGGGCGAGAGCACCGACCCCTGAGGCACCCCACAAAGCAGGGGCCTCGGGGCCGATCTCTGCCCCCCCGTCAACACAAATTGCGAGCGGTCGGAGAGGAAGGAGGCGAACCACCGCAACACGGTGCCTCCCACCCCCAACCCCTCCAACCGCTGCAATAGGATACTGTGGTCGACAGTATCAAAAGCCGCTGAGAGATCTAACAGGACCAGGACAGAGGAACAACCCCTGTCCCGGGCCCTCCAGAGGTCATCCACCAACGCGACCAACGCCGTCTCCGTGCTGTGCCCGGGCCTGAAGCCCGATTGGAGGGGGTCAAGATAACTCGCTTCATCCAGGTACTGTGGGAACTGACGTGCCACCACACTCTCAACAACCTTCGCAACGAAGCGAAGGTTGGAGACAGGACGATAGTTAGATAACAATGCTGGGTCCAGGGACGGTTTCTTGAGGAGGGGCCGCACCACCGCCTCTTTCAAGGCGGCAGGTAACAGCCCCTCTCTCAAGGAAGCGTTTATAATACCCTGGAACCAGCCTCGTGTCACCTCCCGAGTGGCCAAGACCAGCCAGGAGGGGCACGGGTCCAACAAACAGGTGGTGGCATTCAGTCCCCCCAGTATCCTGTCCACGTCCTCCACAGTAACAGGATCGAACTCAACCCAATTGACCGCACCGATATCCACCCCCGCCCCCCCGCCCGGAGATGCCCAGTCGGAGTCCAGCTCATCCCGGATCTGAGCGATTTTGTCCTGCAGAAACCTAGAAAACTCCTCAGCCCGTCCCTGCAAGGGGTCCTCCCGCGCTCCTACCTCCAGTAGAGAGCGGGTCACCCTAAACAGGGCGGCTGGGCGGTTTTCCGCGGACGCAATAAGGGTGGAGAGGTAAGATCTCCTCGCCATCCTTATCGCCACTAAATACGTCTTAATATAAGATCGTAATAGTGTTCGGTCAGACCCAGAGCGGCTGGCCCTCCAACTGCTCTCTAGGCGTCTTTTCCGACGCTTCATCTCCCTTAGCTCCTCAGAAAACCAAGGAGCCACTTGGGATCGGCATCGGGTCAGAGGCCGCAAGGGCACGACTCGGTCGAGGGCCCCAGCAGCCACCCTATCCCAGGTGGCGACCAAGCCCTCAACCGAGTCGTGTGTGTGAGCTTCGGGAAATGGCCCAAGCTCCGTCAGGAACCTATCAGGATCCATCAGGCGCCTGGGGCGGTACCATTTTAATGGTCCCGCCTCCCTGCGGTCAGGGGGTGCGGAACGGAAGTCGAGCTTCAGGAGCGAGTGATCCGACCATGACAGGGGTTCTATGACTATATCCCCCATACCCAGATCACTCTGCCACTGATTGGAGACGAAAACCAGATCCAAGGTATGACCTCCCACGTGAGTAGAGTCCCGAATTAACTGGGTCAGGCCCATGGCCGTCATGGAAGCCATGAACTCTTGAGCAATCCCCGAGGTACCGCCAGCAGATGGCAGGTTGAAATCCCCCATGACCATAAGCCTGGGGGTCCCAACCGCCACGCCAGCTATGACCTCAAGGAGCTCAAGCAGGGCTGCTGCCGCATAGCAGGGAGCCAGGTATGCGACCAGCAAGCCCACCTGAACCTTGGGACCGAACTTCACGAAAAGCAGCTCACACCCGGTCGTCTGAGATACAGTGGCCTCCCTCGGACACAGATCCTCCTTAATAACTACCGCAACCCCCCCTCCCCTCCCCTGGGCCCTCGGCCGATGAAAAACCCGAAACCCGGCTGGGCACATCTCCACCAGAGGGACTCCCCCCTCCTGGCCCAGCCAGGTCTCGGTAACTCCCACCAGGTCCGCGCCCCCCTCACAAATCAAATCATGGATGAGAGGGGCTTTATTAACAACGGACCTGGCGTTACACAACATCAGCCTAAGGCCCAGGGCCCGATTGCTCAGACCCCCTGGGGAACGGGAGATGACAAGGGGGTCGGAGCGCGCCACAGCAAGCAAACAGCGAGGGCGCGCTCCCAACACAGAATATGGCCCCCTATAACCGCCAAATCTGCCCCTCCCGCTCACCGTAACAATAGATTTAATTCCACCCTCCCCGGTGACCCCCCCCCATCCTCAATACGGTCCTGTCCGGACTCTGACTCTCCCGGCCACGCCCAACCCCCGGCCTGGACCCAGCCTCCGGCGAGTTGTCCCCCAACTCCCGCCCGGGCCTTCCTAACCCCCTTAAAAACCTAACTAAAAATTTCGTAAGACACCCCTCCCTCCCGCACTTAAAACCCCACCATCTCTCCGGATCCCACAATCCGTCCTTGAGATGGGCCTCCGAGAGAGCAGAGGGCCATTGCTGAGATAGGGGGACATATCTCAGGGCCCAGAGATCATTTCTGGTGTAAAATAGCGTCCCGGCCTGAGTCCTCTGATAAAAATGATGGAGATGATAAAAATGACCCCGACCAAGCTGAGAACTAGCCGGCCGAGGCCCAAGTCCAGGTTGAGGGCGTTCAGCGCACCGCCGATTGGACGAAGAGGAGGAGAATAACTTCAACCGCGGCAGCGGTCCTCCAGTCCCAGCTCCAACTCCAACGGCCGCCTGCCGGTCACGCCACGGGCTACCGGGACCAGCACCAGACCCAGAACCACACCATGGCCCTGGACGTTGATGATCTTCCAGCCGCCTCGGTTCTGCCCGCAGCGTCCATCCTCTAGCTGCTCGAGTCGTGGCTCGTACACCAGCTTCGGCTGGGGCCCCTGCAAAGGCCCCAGCCCCGGCCCCGGCGATAGTCCCACAGCCAGGCCGCCCTGGCTCCGCCCACGGCGGCCGACCCTCGGCTGCTCGAGCCGCCCTTCCAACTTCGGCTGGGGCCCTCACAACGGCCCCAGCCCTGGTCTCGACCCCGGCGGCGGTCCCATAGCCACGCCGCCAGTCTCCAGCCGCTCCAGCCTCCAGCTGCCAGCCTCCAGCCGCTCCAGCCATCCCAGGAACTTCGGCCTCGCATGGCCACACCGCCGGCCGCCAGCCGCGAAGTCGCGCGGGCCCACCGCCAGCCGCCGGCCTCCAGCTGCTCCGGCCTCCGGTCTCCGCCGACTCCAGGCATCCGGAGACCTCAACCTCGCACGGCAGCACCACCGATCGGGAAACGCCCACCTCACAGCCGCGCGGCCCCGCCGCCAGCCGCCAGCTGCCAGCCGCCCGCCGCCGCCGCGAGGGGGTCGCCCCACAGCCGCGCGGCCCGCCGCCGGGCCCGGCGCCAGATACGACGCCGCGCCACGGCCCCGGGGATCGCCTCACAGCCGCGCGGTCCCGCCGCCAGCCGCCAGCCGCCAGCCGGCCGCCGCCGGGCCCAGCGCCAAACACGACGCCGCGCCACGGCCGCGCCACGGCCTCGGGGGTCGCCCATCCCCCCACAGGTCCCCTCGCCACCCCTGCCACAGGTGAGG
Organism: Bungarus multicinctus; assembly: GCA_023653725.1. Lineage (NCBI taxonomy): Eukaryota > Metazoa > Chordata > Lepidosauria > Squamata > Elapidae > Bungarus > Bungarus multicinctus. The sequence goes on from CM042836.1 coordinate 165,427,418, forward strand.
AGGACCTGGGGGGGGGGAAACTCACCACGCCGGGCGGCGGAGCTCTTCTGGCTGGCGGAGCTGGCGGAGCTCTTCTGGTCGACCTCCTCCGGTCGCCATCTTGCTCTCTCTCTCTCTCTCTCAATCATCTCTAGATGATTGTCGGAACAGTTGATCGTTGGGAGGAAGGGGAAAAAAAGAAATACTGGTTCAGCTGAACCAGTAGTTGTTTTTTTACTACCGGATCAGCTGAATGGTAGCATTTTTTTACTATCAGTTCACCCGAACCGGTCCGAACCAGTAGAATCAAACCACTGATTGAGGTCTACTTATAGTCTCAATGGTGCCATGGTTAGAGTGCAGTACTGCAGGCTATTTCTGCTGACTGCCGGCTGCCTGCAATTTGGCAGGTCCAATCTCACCAGGCTCAAGGTTGATTCAGCCTTTCTTCCTTCTGAGGTGGGTAAAATGAGGAGCCAGATTGTTGGGGGCAATATACTAACTCTGTAAACTGCTTAGATTGGGCTATAAAGCACTATAAAGCGGTATATAAGTCTAAGTGCTATTGCTATTGCTACTTTGTCAAATGCTTTGCGGAAGTTTAAGTATACTATGTCCACAGCATTTCAATGATTTACTAATTTATTCACTTTGTCAAAGAATGAAACAAGATTGGTTTGGCATGATCTATTTTTAACAAATCCATGCTGGCTTTTAGTTATAACTTATTTATTTCTAATGTTTGCAGATCTCTTTTTTGATTATCTTTTCCAGTATTAATCAGATATTAATGTTAGGATGGTTGGTCTGTAGTTTCCTGGGTCTGCTTTTTTTCCTTTTTTGAAGATGGGAACCACATCGGTTCTTTTCCAATCCTTAAGTAGTTCCCCAGGATTTCAGGGTTTTTGAAAGATATGGTACAATGGTTCTGAGATAATTTCTGCCAGCTCCTTCAGAACTCTGAAATGTAATCCATCAGGTCCCAGTGATTTATATTTGTCAAGATCAGATAGATGTTCTCTAACCATTTTCTTGCTTATTTTAATTTTTATTTCTAGTTTGTCTATTATGGTTAGGTTTTGGTAGGTTGGTCTGCGGTTTCTTTTTGCATGAAGACTGATGCCAAAAAATGCAGTTCTTCTTTCTCTCTGCTATTGTTATTTCCTTGCCATCTTCTCTCTTTAATGGACTTACTGTATCTTGACTTTTTTCTTTTTATTTATATGTTGAAAGAAACTTTTTTGCATAAATCATAACATTGTAGTGATAATGTCATGCATACTTTGATGGATGATAGTAAACTCTATGATAATAAACATTAATAAACATGAATAATAAGCCATGATAATAAACACAAATACAAAATCATCCATGACATCTGATTCTTGGTGGTGATTGTTTTTTTAAAAATGTACATAATTCTTTATTGCAAACAACAGAAAGAAGTTTGCAATAAAACAATGTAAAAATGCAAGAAAATAAAACAAAGAAAATGACAAAATTGTTTACAGATGCACATATGTGGATGCACACACACACACCTATGCAAGAAGAAGAAGAATACAGATAGAATGAGAGCTTAACCAGTGATCTGAAGAATTTATTTTTTAGTTTAAAACCAGAGATATAATTGGCAGATCATTTAGAAATTTGGACTTCATGTGTTTGTTTAAATTTCTATCTTTTAAATAAACATTTAAGTCTAACTTTGATTAATGGTGAATATTGGAGCTATGAAATAGTTCAAGTTCTTTTTTACAATGCGGACTATTGCCTACCCAATAGAAAAAACAGAAATCTACAAAATTTCTAGTTTCAAGCACATCTCCCCTTTTAACTCCTTTCCCAAATTCAAGCAGCAGAGTGAAATTAGAACTGATGTATTGATTAATACTCTGATTCATGTGCTATTAAAGCTAGGATCAAACTCTTTTTAAAATTTAAACAAGGGAATATTAGGATTATTAAGCTCAGTAACTGATGAATGCTATCATTCAGATTCACTCTGCGTTAGAACTACTGTATAATAATCATAGAGAAATAGACTTGGAAAGGACCTTGGAGGCATTCTAGTATCTTCTTAAAAACCTCCAGTGATGGAGCACCCACAACCTCTATTTATTGGACACATCATATCAGCACAGCCAGTGAAAACCAACTCTAAAGTTTCCCACGGTTACCATGTAATTAAAAGAGCAAAAATTTCCCTTCCCAGGTGTCACACGTCACATTGCCCAATCAAAGTAGGTGGTGGGCTCCCACGATCACTTCTGCTTCTCCTCCAACTGTCACCTGTTGGGATGTCCTTGGTTCCAAAGGTGGGATTCAGCCAGTTCCCACAAACTGATTGTTAACTTTTTGTGTAGTTCGGAGAACTGGCTGATCCCATCACTGGCTGGCCCCACCTCTCCCAGCCACTCCTTATCTCACCTCATCCACCATGCCTAAAGTCATGGCCACGGCATAGCTGCTCCTGCTCTCTGGTTCCCTTAGTTGCCTCAACCACGCAGTCCCTGCAGCCCAGCTGATCTCTACCTCATGAGCCTTCCTTCCCTCCATCCCATCTGCCTACCACCCACTATGGTCCAGCCCGCTTGCCTGCCTTCACTATGGCCTATCACGTGGCGCCCATGACCCAGCCCAACAATCAAGATCAAGTGAGGTACTAATACCATTCTATAAAAGCCTTAGTAAGACCACACCTAGAGTACCGCATCCAGTTTGGTCACCATATTATAAAAAAGATGTTGAGACTCTAGAAAAAGTACAGAAAAGAGCAACCAGGATGATTAGGGGGCTGGAGACTAAAACATATGAAGAGCAGTTACAGGAATTGGGCATGGCTAGTCTAGTGAAGAGAAGGACCAGGGGAGACATGATAGCAGTCTTCCAATATTTGAGGGGCTGCCACAGAGAGGAAGGGGTCAAGCTATTTTCTAAAGCATCTGAGGCCAGACAAGGAATAATGGATGGAAACTGAACAACGAGAGATTTAACCTGGAAATAAGGAGAAACTTTCTGACAGTGAGAGCAATCAACCAATGGAACAACTTGCCCTCGGAAGTTGTGGGAGCGCCATCACTTGAGATTTTCAAGAAGAGATTAGACTCCCATCTGTCAGAAATGATGTAGGGTCTCCTGCTTGGGCAGGGGGTTGGACTAGATGACCTACAAGATCTTGATGACCTTCCAACTTTGATTATCTGTTTACTTTATCTCTGCCTGCTGACCTTTCCTTCACTGACATCTGATCCTCACCTAGCTGCCCCCCCCCTCGTGGCCTCCATGGCCCAGCCCGCTTGCCAGCCTTCACCATGGCCTACCACACAGTGCCTATGGTTTTGCTAATCTCTGCCTGGTGAGCCTTGCTTCCCTCGTCCCCCAGCTGCCTCCCATGTGGCCCTGATGCCCCAGCCCACTTCCCTCCTTCTATCTCTGCATGGATGACTGGGTGTGTGGCTGATACTTGGCTTCCAGTGCCAGAGAAGGTGGTGAAGGGAAGTGGCCGGGATGCCACTGCTTTTCACTGGGGCACGTGGAGTGAAACAGGGCTCTTCTTTCCCTCTCACTGAGCATGGCAGGGCTTAATGCCCTTCACTTAGCCACTGTTCTCTTTATCGATGCAATTTGGTGGTGGCAGGTGGGGCGGGGTGGAGTGGAGGAGGAAGGGTATTCCTGACTCCCAGGCCGACTGGCTTCTTCCCAGAAGATGGGAGAATTAATACAGACTATAATAGGGGTGTCAAATTCAAGGCCCATGGTGCCTCTGGCAACTAAAACGGGCTCTGAACATCTCCCATACCTAATTTTCATCCTCAAGGTCCTCCTGCAGCACTCTCCCTCCCCACACTTCATTTTCACCCTCCATGGCCTTCTGCAACACTGCCAGCTGACATCAGGCTGAAACTCGGGCCAAAAATAGGCCAAAAACAGGCTGGAAAATGGGCCCAAAACGGATTGAAAACCGGACCTAAACCGGGCCAAAAAACAGGCCCCTGTGGTCCATTTTCAGCTGGCAGAGTGCTGTAGGAGGTATCCATAGCTCAGGATACAACAGGGAGATTTCTGAGTTTGCCTAGCTATCTTTCATTTGAATGCCACTTCAGGCAATGTGCTTTTCCTAATGTTATTTGGTTCACAAGACAGTGATCATATATGGCAGGAGATGAAAGAGGAGAATACAAGAGCACTTCTCTTTTCTAGAACCTGCAGCAAAGTTTGTTGTATCTTCATCATTCGTTCATCAAACTGATCACTCATTTCATGAAAAAGTGACTCTCCATGGCATACAATAAAATTATAAAACAGTTAACATAAAAACAATAATTATTCAGAAAAAAAATGTTGCAAATGCAGTTCAGTTTTGTTTAGGAAAACTGAAATCCTATTACCTACTTTTGTGGAGTTATGCAAACAATAATTTATTCCAACATTCAATAAGGAAAACATCTTTTTGAGATGTTTGAAAAAAAAGAAAAGAAAAGAAAAAGTAGTGTTCAGTTCTTTATGGCCAAAATAAGCTCTTTGAATTTCGTGAGAGTCCCTTCTGTGAATCTCCCATCTCCATTTTTGTTAACCTATTCAGCTAACGCATCCAGAGTTTTATGCAACTGATGCTATTTTTAATATTTTTAATGTTTTTTTAAAAATATTTTTAATGTTTATCCTTCTTCCCAGTCAAGTTTAATTTTGGACCCATCAAAATGGATAGTAGCCCTTGAAGTCCTATCATAAGTTGAGCTGTAAGAACTTCTTTGTTGCTGGTTTAAATTACTAATAACATACATCTGAAGAAGTAATTATTTTGCTACCTTGCTAGGTTGAATATAATGTATACGAAGATGATCTGTATAGGTGTAATACCATGTTTGAGGACCTGGGCCTAGTAACTGCAGATCTCAATCCCCTGAAGGGCCAGGGGAGATTCTCTGGTGTTATTCTGACATCCCTAGAAGAGGCCTGATATGTTTGGAGTCTTTGTTTTTCCATGGTTGGTATGAAAAATGGTATCAGCAAGAACCGGGAAACAGTCAAAACAATCTTCAGATTTATTTTAAAAATTTGGGAAATGGAAAAGTAGGCTGTCTTGAAGTGCCCTGTGAGCCTTTTTGTCATTTTTGCTTGAAAATTACTTTTCTTTCTTTTAAAATGAATTGTATGAATTTTGAATAAAGATAAAATATGAAAGTACTTGTAAAACTATATGATTTCATGTTTATTCACCAGCAGTTATTGTTATATTTTATCACTGCAATGATTATAGCAGGGTTTACTAGATATCAAAATAGCTATTTCATATTCTTTCGGCATTCATATTCAGATGAATGCATTTTCACTACAAATCTTAATTATCATATACAGCATATTCAGAATTCTTTTCATTGAATTGAAGAGTAGCATGTTTAAGACCTGGAGATTGATGCTTAAACTTGTTACTTTTGTAAATGAAAACTAAGAATAATATTTAAAATACATAAAAATATATTTGCTACATCACAAATAATATTTAAGTAATTTTCACTTGTAATTTTTAATAAAAGTAAACGATTATAAGAGATTGATGCTTTATCTCCCTTCTATATGTTGTTGTAAGCTGATCTAATATTTCCTTTTTATGCCACTTTCATACCAGTTAAGAAGAGGAAAATACTCTCTTCTTTGCTGACATGTGACATTGTTATTTCCACTATTGTCAGATGCCATCAAATCTTTATTACACCCATAAGGCCAGCAGTCAGAAATAAAATAAGGAAAAATTAGAAGAAAAGAGAGAAGAAATATTAATACAGATTTTCCAAACCCGAGGAAAGATAAATAATATACAAAAGTAGGAAACCGAGAAGGGTAAATAGTCAGAGAAAGGGAGAAACAGAAATATCTTCAATATTGGATAAATAAATAAGAAGTTCTATCGTTGCTGTGCTTTTTGTGCATGAATTTGTATCTTTACAGTGGGCTTTTCTAATTTTTCTATCTTTTTTTTACTTTGCCCATAACATTAAATAAATAAGTAAGTGATGCTTGATATCTATCCATTTCTATCTGATACTTAAGTGAGTATTCATATGCTATTCCTGGCAAGGTGCAAGAACGATATTCAGTTCATGTAAGTGGCAATCTACATATATTCTACTCATAGTACAGCATAACTTGTAACTTGTTCTCATGTAGTTCATAACTTGCTTTACATGCAGTTTATGTAAAGACTAGAAGTATTGCATGACATTTTCAAGGGATGGTTATAAAATAAAAGCACTGTTTTTTCATTTCTTGCTATGTCTGAGTAAATGAGGGTTTTGCTGGTGTATTTACTATAAATGGTGCTTGCTTATTTTGAACTTCAGGCGTTTATTATCACCAATTCATCACTCACTACCTCTTCACAAAATCACAAGACCTGCTTGCAGGGACAAAGAGTAACAGAAAAGTTAAACAGTTTGACATAAGTATCCCCTTTCCTTATCTTGAACATTAATAGTAACCACTTGACACACAATTCTGTTTGACACAAGCATTAACTCAATGGAACCTTAACCCCAAAACAATCCATTACAAATTGCTCCATTACTTCAGGATATATCCAAACTACTTCCAGTTTAAGAACAAAGCAATAGGGATTATGAATCCCACATCTCCAGGAAGGCGCTTGAAGCACATGAAGCTTTCTATGGTAATACTTCAGTCAGATTCTTAAAAATACCTGATGATAGCTATTGCATATGATATAAAGGGGAGGGGGACCTATTGGTAAATGTGGTTTTAGAACTCTATTTTTACTGTATGTTTGCTTCAATTTAAGCTGCACAGGTTTTTTTAAAACTGAATTTTAATATTTCTAGCTAAATTTATCTCTCTATTCCTCTTTATTTGTGCTGTTATTCTTGGGTATCTTTGATGTTACACATTTTACTTACTTTGGATAGTGTTTTCCTCCCCCCGCCCCTCCCCCGGCATCTTTATACCTGCATGACCACATAGAGGTGTTGAGTGTTGTCAGCCAGCTCTTCTGAACCATGACAAACATCTTGTCCCTTGACCGCTACCTTCATCTAGTTCATAGCTCTCCTACACTTCATCTCTGCCAGTACTTTTACCCATTTGGAGGGATTTTACACCATGAGGAAAGCTTGTTTTGGTGAATATGTTCTGCAAGTTGTCAGATTTGGAGCAGGAAAACCTCATGAATCCTGACACACTTCTGTTCCCTTGGTAGAATTGCTGTCTCTAATTCATCTTGCAGATCAATGGGAGATACCACAACACATTTCTTTTTACATTGTGTCTTGCCTATCAAATGGAAAATATCATTTGTTCAAAGATGCCATCTTTATAGTTTTACAAATGAAGATGCCTCTGAAATTCTGATTTTGGTTTTCTCACTGGTAATTCACATACTTAAAGAATTAGATAGTCATGCATGTATGTAATTATGTAACTTGAGCACCGAGAACCTTTGGATTAGCAATTGTTCTTCAGATAGAAAAACGACAACTAATGGCTTTCATCTGGAACTGGTCAGCAATCAGTCCTCAGCAAAATAATGATTAAAAATATTTCTAGTATGCCAGAAGCTATAGGTATTTCTTAAAAGTCAACTTTAAATCAATTAAGTATAAGCCAGACAAAACTTAAATTTATTAAAATATTTATCAACTGCTGTTTTTAATATATTATGCCATTCAAATCTTTATCGAGTTCATCAGACTTCCATATTTGATAAATAAAGGAGACTGGTTGATTGTAAGGTAACCCAACTTCATTGTGACTCTGGGCAGCATATAATGTTAAACAAGTCAATAGTGCTAAGAAAAGAACCACCAGCATCTGGGGAAAAAATAGCAACTTCTAAACAGCCATAAAAGAATACCACAGAAGAAATGTGGTAGCACCTTTTCTGACTAATAATTTTTTTCTATTAAGAGTCAAAGGTTTTTCTGAGCTGTGAACATTTCACCAGATATATCAATGGTTTTATATTTTTCACATGGTATTTTGGGCGATTTTTGACCCTTTTGGTAAGGATTGCCTTCAAAGCAATGGTGGGGTTCAAATTTTTTACTACTGGTTCTGTGGGCATGGCTTGATGGGCGTGGCTGGGGAAGGATACTGTAAAATCTCCAGTCAGAGGTGGTATTTGCTGGTTTTCCAAACTACTCAAAATTTCTGCTACTTGTTCTCCAGAACTGGTCAGAATACCACCTCTGCTTCAAAGTAAATGACTGAGAACAAGTCTGAATCTGTCACGCTCATGTCTTTCTACTTTTTGACTTAAGACACTCTTTTTCTCGGATAATAGCCAATAGAATACAGAATGATAGAGTTGGCAGGGAACTTGGAGATCTTCAGTCCAATTCCTTGCTTGAGCAGGAGACCCTATATCATTTCAGAAAAGTGGTTATTCAGTCTCTTTTTGAAAGCTTTCAGAGTACCCACAATTTCTGAATGCAAGCTATTCCATTGGTTAATTGCTCTCACTGAAACTTCTCCTTAGTTTTAGGTTGCTTCTCTGCTTGGTTAGTTTCTAACCATTGTTTCTTGTCTTGCTTTTTGGTGCTTTGGAAAATAGTTTGTTCCCTCATCTTTGTAGGAGCCTCTCAAATATTGGAACAGTCCTTCTTTTCATTAGACTAGACATACCCAATTTTCATAACCATTCTTTCTACATTTTAGCCTCCAGCCCCCTAATCATTTTTGTTACTCTTCTCCGCAATCTTTCCAGAGTCTCAACATATTTTTGTATTGTGACCAGAACTGGATGCAGTATTCAGTTGGTCTTACTAGGGCTTTGTAAAGTAATACTAGAACTTCATGTGATATTGATTCCATTCCTTTTATTAATGGAGCCTAGGATTTTATTGGCTTTTTCAGCTGCTGCCACATTGGTGCTCATATTTAAGTGATTGTCCTAAAGATTCCTAGATCCTTTAATCTTTCTCCATAATTCTTTATAATCTCAGATCATCTTTCTCATGATCAAGTATAAAATTGAATTTGCTGTTCTTTTATCCACATTGTACTGGAGACATATTCAATTTGTAATACTATTCTATTCTTCTTTTTACAATTCTAAGTACTGTTTCTAATTCATATATATTCATTTCAATTATGTTTTCTAAGTTTATAATTTTGTTATTTGCCTCTGTTATATCTCAATCTGTTAACTAGTAATGTATGTGTGTCTCTATGTGTGCATGTTTGAATTTCTTGAGGAACAGAAAAATATAGTAACTTGTTTCTTCTTGTTTAACTGACACAGATTGTTTTGTATTTGTTTCCCAGGAATGAATAGATAATTGAAGATGCAGCGATGTGTATTTGTGTGTGCATGGTGTGTGTGAATTTAATTGATATTCAATTCTAGATTAATTTTGGAAGTGAATTAGTTTAAATAGGAACACAGAAAGAAACTAGCATATGTATGTATGTATGCATGTTTGCTGGTACAATGTATAACCAATAAGATAAAGTGTTTTTTTTTTTTTAGGTTTTATATACCGCCCTTCTCCCGAAGGACTCAGGGCGGTGAACAGCCAACTAAAATACATGTAGACAAATATAAATAGTTAAAAAAGAATTAAACCCTAGGCTGTCCCTATAAAAATCTAAAAACCCCAATTAAAATAAATTAAAACTTTGTACACCCATCCCAACTAATCTAAAAACCCCATTTAAAATCCCATTTGAGTCAGCTCAGGCCGGCCTGCTCGAAGAGCCAGGTCTTCAGGTCACGTCTGAAGGCCCTCAGGTCACTGGTCGTTCGTAATCCAGGGGGCATCCCATTCCAAAGGGCGGGTGCCCCCACAGAGAAGGCCCTATTCCTCGGGGTCACCAGACGACACATAGAAGGCGTCGGGACCCGGAGGAGACCCTCTCTGTGGGAGCGCACCGGTCGGTGGGAGACTACTGGCAGAATGCGGTCTTGTAAGTATCCTGGTCCGATGCCATGGAGCGCTTTAAAGACCAAAACCAGTACTTTAAAGCGAACCCGGAAGGCCACTGGCAACCAATGCAGCTCGCGCAGGAGGGGCGTCACGTGGGAGTATCTCGACGCCCCCATAACCACCCGCGCGGCTGCATTCTGTACCAGTTGAGTACAGAATGCAGTACAAGTTACTGTACTTCTGTACAAGTTACAAGAGAGATCTTGAACAGAAGGTCATGTTAAACGTGATTTGTTTATCAGCAAACTATCCAGAAATCTTGTGGCAACCCAGCAAACTTGACAGAAGTAATGCTTCTTTTCATTTTCAAAATGATTATACCTGAGCAGAATTAACAAATTAGTCTGTTCTTTGAGCTTATTGCTTGAAAAAACTTCATTTGAGGATGTAGGCATTCCTCTCAACTTGACTACAGTGAGAAGAATCATATTCTACAGTTGCATTACTAAAAATGGAACTAAGTGGTAGATTTGCTCTACTGCAGGGATCTGCAACCTTAAATACTCAAAGAGCCATTTGGACCCGTTTCCCACAGAAAAGAAAACACTCAACATCACTCTCACCCAGCCACGCCTACCCAGGTTTTGTGACTCCCCGTGTTTTCTGTGGGAAATGGGTCTCTCTCCCTCCCTCCCTCCTTCCTCCTTCCCTCTCATTTCTGTTTTTCTCTCTTTTTCCTCTCCCTCTCCCCCCTCTCTTTCTTTTTCCTCTCCCTTTCTTTCTTTCTTTCTTTCTTTCTTTCTTTCTTTCTTTCTTTCTTTCTTTCTTTCTTTCTTTCTCTTTCTCTCCCCCTCTCTCATTTGTTTCCCTCTTTTCCCTCTCTCATTCTCTCTCTCCAGTTCTCTCTCATTTCTCTCTCCCTCTCTCCCCCTTCTCCCTCTCTCATTTGTTTCTCTTTTTCCTCTCATTCTCTCCCTTCATCATTTTCTCATTTCTCGCTCTTTCTCTCCCCATTTTTCTCTTTCATTTCTCTTTCCCTCTCTGTCTCTCTCGCCTTCTCTCTCTCATTTGTTTCTCTCTCTTTCCTCTCTCTCAATCTCTCCCTCCATCATTTTCTCATTTCTCTCTCTCTTTCTCTCTCTCCACTTTTCTCTCTCTCATTTCTCTCTCCCATTCTCTGTATCTCTCTATGTCTTTCTCTACCCCTGTCTCTCTATCTCTGTCTCTCTCTCCCTATTTCCCCCTCTCTTTGTATGTTTCTCTTTCCCTCTCCCTCTCTATCTTTCCCTCTCTCTCTCTGTATCTCTCTATGTCTGTGTATCCCCCCTCTGTCTCTGTCTGTTTCTCTGTCTGTCTGTCTGTGTGTCTGTCTGTGTGTGTCTGTGTCTCTTCTCTTTCTCTCTCTCTCAGAAAGCTGAGGCTGAGCCAAGCCAGCGAGCTCTCCTTGGGGCTCTTTGCTACTACTTTTCTTTGTTCATGGCTACTTTTTGGAAATCCAGGTTGGCAGAGGAACGAGCGAGAGATACAGAGATACAGACACACACAGAGAGACAGACATAGAGGGAGCAGGTGGAGACTGGCTGATGGATGAGCATCTTTGGTGAGGGTGCTCCAGCTTTTTCTGAGCCTGACCCCTGGGGTGAGCATGCAAGGTTCGGCAGGGCCAGCCCCTTTTCCCCACAGCTCTGAGCTTCTTTACTCCTTCAGTGGAGTGATGCTGCTGCCGGCTTTCATTGAAAAGCATCCTCCGGGTGGTGAAAGTCCCCCATGCAAGTTTTAAAGTCACGGATGGGTGCTGTGGGCCTGTTCCCCTTTCTGTCATCCTCTCCTCCTGGATCCCATTCCCACCCCTTGTGTTAGCGATGCCAGCATTGGTCATGGCCAGATTGGGCCAATATCTCGGGGTAGAGATATCCCCAAGTGACCGAGGCACTCCCAGCACTAACAAGGGCTGGAAGAAGCTCCAGTAAGAATGAGACACCAGAGAATCAGCCCCAGATGCTTCTCCATCCCCTGCTGTCACCCTTACTTTCTTAGGCCAGGTGACGAGTGACTGGGATGGGAGGATGAGGAGCAAAGCCAGGCAGTGGTGGGATCACCTGACAGGAAGCCACAGCAGAGGGTCCAAAGAGCTGCATGTGTCTTCGGAACCATGGGTTGCCGACACCCACTCTAGTGGGTAGATAGATTTGAAGAAGAATAACATGCATAATATGGTGAGAATTAAAATGCAATTCTTATTCTTTGAATTTTCAGATCAGATTATTGAAGTAGATTAGGTGGATTCAATTCAGGTTTTTGAATCAATTCAGGAAAATGTATGTCACAGCTGTCATTCTGCTACTGTTTTGCTTTGCATTTTGCCAGCCTGACATAGCAATGGTGGGAGGAGAGAGGGATTGGAATGTGGGTGATTTGGGAGAGATTGGGTTTGAAGCGGAGCTGGACCTGATGTCAGAAGCACCAATAAAGTACAAAGTCAACAAAAGGAATGCAGTGAAGAGAAAGGTGAAAACACAGGGTCTATTTACACAATAGCCTGAGAACCTTTAATTGTATAGTGACTGATTATGGAGGGGGGGCAAGAGAAAAGGAAAATTGCAGCATTTTTGCACCTAGCTGACAGATTTTGCCTGTTCTAATTTTTATTGCATATGCTTGGAAAAAGAAATGAATCAGGAATTGTTCTTTGCTAAGTAGTTTAAGTGGGATAGATAACATTAAGAAGAATCTGCAGTAACCTACCTGGATAAATGCTTTTACCAAGGAGGTTAAGCAAATGATGTCTGCCTCAGGGAAGGAGCCAGAGCAGGACTGGAGCCTGAAGTTCCAAGGACCAAACAGGGGGTCCAGGCAGCCCCAGTAACTAGCACTCATCCAAAGGCTGCAGGGGAATGGCCTGAGGTGCCACAGCCATTCAGGAGGAGCAGCCAGGATAAACACCATGTCGGTCAAAGAGTTGATGATCCTGAGGAGTTAGATCCCTGGGAGAAGTAGAAGATCCTCCCCCAGAGGTGAATGTGGTGAAAGGAGACCACTGGAAGGCCTGACACCTTATTGGATAGGGGAGAATTCAGCTAACTGGAGAACTCCAAGTTCTATCTTCAGCTCAGCAATAGGACAGCTAAGAGTGGGATTCCAGGAACTGGAAGTGTTGATATGTTTAGCTCCCTACTGTGCTTGCAACTCCACTGATAGCTCCACTAGCTCTGCCAGTTCCTCAGTAGCCACCATCCCTGTGGCTGCCTCACCAATGGCTGCCCTGCTAGCATAGGCCCCACCCCTGGGTCTGAGGGATTGCCATCTACAACCCTTGATCTCAAGTTTGATGTGAAACCAAAACAGCTGGCCCATTTCCTAACTCTGGCACTATGTGGAATGCTATGGGGCCACATATCCTGATGATGTCACCTGCATTGAGTGTGTAGCCCCAAAACTAGATGGAGATGTGGCACCAAAGAAGGGGAAGTCTCCACCTAAGTGAAGGAAGGGGGCAGAAAAGGAATAGAGGTCATAGAGTTCTCCCCATCCTCCAATAATTGAGAGAACTCCAACTGAGAAACCATTGACTGCCCTCGAGAACAATAGTGAGGGAGAAGACAACCCAATGATAAGTGATGTCATCATCCTTGTAACTGCCATGGTTGAAATAATGGTGGAATCCTTGAGTCACAAGGGCTTTTTAATGGCCCTACTAGACTCTGGATGCACTTGATGCCTAATCAGTCTCTGCATAGTAGGGAAATTAGGGATTGTGTTAAGAGAACTGAAAATCCCCATAGCTTTTTCCTAGTTGGACAGGTGCATAACAGATGGAGTGCCAGACACATTCCTGACTGAGGGGATGGAACTGAAGATAGGAACCCATGTAAAAGACAACTGATTCATCACAACTCCAGGGCTTTCCAAAAATGGAAACCCTCTATTGACTGGAAACATGACCAGCTAAAAGTGTGAAAGAAACTCTCCAACCCAGAGGCAGTAGTAAAAGTAGTGAAAAGCCACCAAAAGCCTATAATTAGGAAAGTGAAAGTAAAGGGTGCAAGGACCACCCATGCTGGGGAGGGGCTGAAGTAGGTGATCCCCAGAGAATGCAGAGACTAAGCTGACGTGCTCAGAGAAAAGGCTCAGACATACTTCTGAGGAACTTAGGGAATTTGTGGACAAAAATCTGACCAAAAGCTTCATTCGTTCAACCAGCCAAGTCACAAAGAGCTGCCCCTGTCTTATTCTGAGAGAAAAAGGATGGCTCACTTAGATTGTATGTAAATTACCAGGGGCTCAATGGAATTTGCGTTCAGAATGTGTAACCACTACATGTTGGGCCCCTTGGCAAAAAAAAAAGAAAACTCACAAAATTGGACTTAAGGGAAGCTAGCCTACTACAGAGTGCAAATAAGGAGCCCCCACAATATTCATTCAGTTAATAAATGCAGTGTTGCATGAGCATCTTTATAAAGGGATGTTGGTGTCATTAGATGACATCCTGAGCTATACTGAAACTATAGAGGAACAAGTGATGTTAGCTCAAGCAGTGCTAAAAAAAACTACAAAAGGCCCAGCTATATGCAAAATGATCCAAGTATGAATTTTACAGAACTGAACTGGATTATTTGGGTTATCTGATCTCCCAGAAAGGCATAGAAATAGACCCAGAAAAAGTATGTGCAATCCTGGTGTGGAAGGCTCCCCTCACGAAGAAGCAACTGCAGAGCTTCCTTGAATTCATGAACCTCTATGGGCAATTCATTCCTGCTTTTTCCCAGATTGCATGGCTTAACAAAAATGTTAAAAACAAAAGGGCTCTAAGAGCTCTAAGCCCAAAGCCAGTCAACTCCCCAAGCTGCTTTTGAGAAGTGAAAGTGTTTAATTGCAGCAGAGCCGGTGTCAAGGCACCTTGATCCAGAAAAACATTTCATAACTCAGGATGATGCCAGTGATGTGGCATGGAAAATCTGACGTATCTAGTTCATTTTAACAATTTGGTTATTCTTCAATTTACCAGTACTTGTTTAATGACCACTTGAATTTACACCAGATTTTTAAAGAGCTACTTACAACCAGTCCTCAAAGTTACAACTGCTGCCCCTGCTCCTGTGATCATATGATTACCTTTTGTGGACTTGGCAACCAACTCGCATTTATGACCAGTTGCAATGTCCCTCAGTTGCACCCAGATTCACCAGCACAAGCAACCTGTTAAAATCATTGACTAATAAGGAACTTCCCAAGAGAAGAAAACTTCCTTGGATATTCTGCCATGTGTAAAAAAAACCCTTGGCCATTAAGGATTGAGACATATTTTAATCTGGTAATTAATACACAAAGCACTGAAATTCTTCTTCAAAAGAGTAACTGGTAATAAAAATGAAAAGCATGTACAATTTACTCCATTATTCTCATATCATCTATCAGTGCAGTTACCCAGTGGGGTAGTTTTTCAATTCCACTGCCTTTGAAATGGCTTTTATGGATGCTTTGAGTTTATTTACATATGCTATGACTCCTGCGATGCTTCAAAATACTAATAAATAACCTTTAAGATGGTCATATAACCTCGTACTAACCAACCTCACCCTCAAGAGGCTTGAAATCAAGTAGGCATACAGGACATTTAATGTATCAGAAGTTTAATTGGCAATCCAGAAGACCTGTTTGTGATTTATAGCTTGATTAGGGGACACATGTTCATGCTCTGCCAACAAAGCTGGCTGAATCTTCAATCCACAGATGGTACATTAGCCTGGACAGATGGCTGCCTCTATCCTGCTGCATTCCCAAACCATCCACTTGACACCAGCGGTGACCCAATTCATTGGATAATAAAGAAAAAAAAATGTAGTGTTAGTTTGGTCCAACTAAACCCCCAGGCATGTAAAAATGAGGAAGGAACCATAACCATTTACAAGAGATGACAATATGCAATGCTTTTACTTTCTTCAAACGTTGCAATACTTAATCTGGGTTTCACATGCCTGTTTAGGCACCTTTGTGGGAAAAAATATTGCAATATAGTCTCACACGTAGTGTATTGTTATTCTTATTATTGCTACTACCCCATTCCCAAACCATATGTTCATGGTTGATATCCATTGTGGCTGTTGGAAGGGGAAAAACAGATAGTAAGATCTCTTTTAGCACATAGGATTGTAGTCCTTGGAGGAAAAGTTCACATCAACTTCTCATAATTGTGAGATCTGTAGAGCACTCTTCAGAAGATCACTTGTGATATTATGTCTCTGAGTAAAGTTTTAACCCCAGTATGTTTTCACTGATGATAATGGCTGCTGCTTAAACACTAAAAGGATAGTCTGAGGCAAATGACTATCAAAGAATGTGGTTGTGTAAAGCACTCTCTCTTTCCATCTGTCTGTCAACAGGCTAGTACTAAAAACAAAATGGAATGGGATCAAATCTGATGTGGGAGAACGTGACATAAGAAACATTGTAATGGGGAACAGTTGGCTCTTTAAATCACAAGCTTTGCTTGCTGAAAGGGATTACCAGGCACCTGAGAGCCAATAATAGAAAAAAGGAATAGGGGGTTGATGGGGTTGGGAGAATAAGAAAGAATTTTGGGGAAGAGGAAAAGTTGGCCAACATCCTGGATGAAAAGGTTATCTCAGGCAAGTGTAGAAATTGTGTTGTATGGCTATCATTAGAACTGCATTAGGATTTTAATTTTATATTTTAGCCCTTTTTAATAGTATGTGGGAATTTATGTGGTAATAGTATGTGGGATAGTATGTTGGAATTTATCAACTTTTGGTACCCTTTAAAAAAAGTGAAGTCTTTGATGTTCTACTAGCTAGTTGTTTGCTTGTAGATGTTTTATTACCCAGCTAGATAACATGTATTGGAACACTTTTTTAAAAAAAAAAATCTGCAATTGTCCTTTTAGCATCTGCCTCAGCTTGACTGAGCTATTGTCCATCCAGAGTTTTGTTTGACAACCCTTCCCTTAGTTTAGCCAGACATGGAGTGAAATGAGGATTTCTCCATCAGACTTCCCCTGATATTCCAGTGGGCTAATGTGAAGGGTCTAGGACAGCTCACTGTGACCAACTCACCACAGCCAACTTGCAATGGCCAACTCACTGCGGGACAATTCAACATTGTATTAATGGTTTTATTCAGTTACTTTTATTATTGGTGACCACATTTTTGTCAAATTTATTGTACCTCTTGTAGTTCTGAATTGACTTTCTTTCTTTTATTATTATTGGCCACAGTTCTGTTGAAATTAATTTAATTTTTGTATTTGTTGAATTGTCCTGAGGCGAGTTGCCTCATGGCAAGTTGTCCACAGTGAGTTGTCTCATTCCAGGATGTGGAAAGGATTAACTTGTAATGAAGGGGTGGCAGCAATGTAGAGACCTATTTTTCTAGTTGTTGTTTGTCTCTAGACACAGTTTACCTCAGAGGGAAGGGCTGGTTCAACCGTGAGGATGTCTGCTTAGTACAAATATCCAGTTTGAAAATGCACTAGATTCAGGCAGAATGGTAGAGAAATAAATATCCAGAAATAAAATCCCCTTACATCCTTATGGGAGAGGCAGCTGGACAGTGCCTTGGAATGCTTTCATTCTAAACCCCACCCCTTTAATGTGCTATTATTAAGGGATTGGAAGGTATACACTTCTTATTATTGATAAGAAAGTTTTGTAATTATGGTTTAACACAATGACAAACTAATCCTGTCCAGATCACCCATTAGTTTTTCTTCTTGCCCGGAACTAGGATGGATGTCCTAAGAAAGAAATGGGAAGGCACCATTTTAAAATTAAAAAACTATATGAGTTCCTATTAACCTAAAAGTTATGTATACATTTTATTAAAAGTTTTACATAACTTTTTGTATACATTTTACTAAAAATTTTACATAATTTTTGTATATGTTTTATTAAAAATTTTATGGAGAACATAAAAACTAGCATAAACTAATAAAGAGTAAAAAGAAAAAAAAACTTCTGATTTAGTTTGCAGCAAATACAAGTACAATTGCAAAATTATTTCCTACTCTATAATTACAAAACAAGTTTTAGTAGTATATACTTGTTATTTTAGCCTCTTTCTAAGTTTCTGGCTTCTATCCTTCCTGTAGAATAGAGTTCATAATATTTTCTAAAAGTTGTAAAGTGCATCTCTGAGCACTTATAACACAATCTTGATTGTCCATCTGGTTCAGACACCTTTCCTTATTCGCTCTTTTAAATTGCTTTTGAAATTTCCCTTATTATTATAGGTCAATTCATAACTTGTCTTTGTTCTTTTATAATCCTCAGTAAATTTTGTTTTCTAAGATATTCATCTATTTTGCCCAAAGTAATATCACACCTGTTACACAAATTAGAATAATATTGATAAAATGGTTTTTGGTGGTGACATTATCTGTTAATATAGAATCTCTCTTTTTCAAAATAATTTCCTTATCTCTATAAGGTATAAAGTAAATAATGAAGAGTTGCAAATAAATGTTATTTTACAACACTTTAGAGCCGTGATGGCGAACCTATGCCACGTGTGCTGGAAGTGGCATGCAGAGCCATTTCCCCCGGCATGCGAGAGCTCGCCTGGAAGAGCCCCACTGCACATGCATGCATGCCGGCACTGCCTGACAGCTGATTGTCAGGTATCTGGCGCGCATGGGCGGGGGGGCAGGGGCACATGGGAGATATGTGCGCATGCACGCACTGGGGTTGTAGGTGCATGTGCAGAGATGCACAACGCACAGAGGGATCCACACACATGTGCAAATGGATGGCACACAGGAGTGATTGCGCGCGCAATTATCAGAATAGGAGCCGAAAAAGGTTTGCCACCACTGCTTTAGAGCATATATATCACCTAAGGTGGAAAAAGAAACTACATTTGCCAATTCATATTTTTCATATCTTAAATAGAGTAGTCAAAGGATGAGCCTAATTAAAATAAAATAGCTGTTCTGTATTACTCACATGTCTGCAAGGCTATAATTTTATCTTTCTTTTGCCAGATCTCTGATTTAATTTCTAACAAATCAATAGAAAAGAAAATTTGAAACGTATGTTTTATGCTTGGCAGTTTTAAAATCATAGTCTTTAGGAATTGAGAGGACACATGATGTGGTTTTTATCATTATTACAAAGCAAGATCACATGTAGCATTCATATTTTTCTCAAGTTATAATTTTTACTTGGCAACTATAATTTAAGTAGGTGAGCATTTTGCAAATTGTTAGCTGTGATATGTTCTAGGCTAGGAATTGGTGGTGAAATTGGACTTCTCTTTAAAATGCATTTGATTGTAAGCTTGAATTAGTAGGGATTAATGCCCAAGAAAGCCTACCCCTCCCACCCCATCCCTCCCCACCCTCTCTCTCCCTCTCAAACAGTTATTTTCATTATCTGAAATCTGGTTCAGTTAAATAGTGCAATATCTAAAGTTGATTTATTTTTGGACATGCATTTCTGTGGTTCTATATAGGCTGTTTTTTATCCTTTCTCCCATTCTGAAGTTTTTAATGTTAAGGAAACCTCAGAGATTGGAAGTGGATCGTATTGACTGAACGTGTTCTGGAAAAAAATTTCATTATGTATCATATGAGAGCACATTCAATTCTTTCAAATTTTAAAGCTGAATGTGGATAAAGATTTAAATATCTTCTTTCAACATTTAATGCCTATCTTTTCCTGAGCCTGTGTTTGCCATTTTATATTTTCCATAGTGTTTGCCATTTCTGTTGCTTTAGTGTATAGTTTAAAAGTAATAATCTTTGTCAATAAGGGAGTAGAGCGGTTCCCACAGTTTTGTCTAAATAATAATGGTTGTCTTTTTTAATATATTGAATGTGACTTCACTGTGGTGCAATGTATTTTCTATTATTTCTGTTGCATTTTTTAACATTTTTTTGTGAAAGGCAGTTAGGTCCAGATGTTAAGATGCTGCACTAGGAATGATGAAGACTGAATTCTAGCTTGCCTTGGCATGAAAGCCAATTGCATGATTATGGCCAGTAATTTTTTATAAGTCACAGAAAGGCAAACCAATTTAAAAAGTGTCACCAGAATTACATGGCAAGTGGGTGGCCATTCAAATTGAAATAATAATTAAAATATTATCAAGCTACTAAGCCAAATTAGGGAAAACTGATAAATTAATATGAAATTATTTGCTATAAATATAGTAGGACAAGATACTCTCTTTTACTGGAACCATGCATTAACGCAGATGTATAAAGCAACTTACATATACACACAACGTGTTTCCCTGAAAATAAGACTTACCCAAAAAATAATTCCTAGCCTGATTTTTCAACATAGCCTAATATATGAGTCGTACTCCAAAAATAAGCCCCAGTGAAGAGCGTGGGCATGGCCAGCCCAGCGAGCATGCACAGGCCAATGGTGTCCAGCAATAGCTGCAGCCCAAGCAGCACAAGTCAGTTAATTTCCTGTTGAAGCAGGAGGCAGAAGCAGGGAGAAGCACATGATCTGGATGCACTGTGTGGGCCATGGGAAAGCCAAGAGTCAGTGGGTTGGAGTTGCCAGGCAACTGCAGGAGGCTCGCCTTCATGTCTCTCAACTTGTCTGCCTTCTATCCCATGTCTCCACTTCTTTCTGTTGCCAATACTGCTGTATGAAGACAAGACACCCATAAATGCCCATCTGTTCTGGCCCACCAACTTTTGGCTTTCCCATTGCCTGTGTGGCATGTCTGGATTGCCTGCCTCCCCACTGCCCTTCTGCCTCCATCTGCTGCTTGGTCAGGGAATCAATTTACCTGTGCTGTGCATGTTGTGCAGCCCCAGAGTGCACTGATCACCTTGAAATTGTGTTTCCTGAAAATAAGCCCTCGTGGAGCTTATATTTTTGGGACCCCCCCCAAATATAAGACTGGGTCGTATTTTTGGGGAAACACAGTAGTATTTAGAAGGCTTAGTAGACTTGAACTGCTAATTCTCTATTGAAATTATTCTATACTTTTCACTAACCTTCAAACTGCATTGGTCCAGGTAGCTTTTCTAACATGGGCTTTATGGTAACTTCTGTAAATAAAGAGGGTTTGTGTTTATATGTCACAATCTAATAGGTACATAGTCCCTGTTTAATGAGATTTACATTCCCTCAAATAAAATTAGCTTTGTAAAAGACAATGCAACATGCTCTAATGTAAATAGGATTGACGGCAGAATTAAATGTTTGTGGAAACAGGGCAGTAGATCTATCAAGAGCTAATTAGACTGAGAGTTGTGAGACAGGCCTGAGAGTTAAGTGGGGAAAACCAGCAAGACAGAGAAGAAGGTGTCTTACTGGAAAGAAGCCATGAAGATAGATATTCAAATTAGAAGGTCTTGACAGGCCTTTCCCATGGGAGAGGCTTCTAATCTTAACTGAACCTGTTGATTAAGATAAGGCAACTTTGAATCCTTTTAAATGCAAATAACATTTTGCTGATCAGGAGTATTTCCTTCTTAACTTTTCTTTGCAGGTCAGTTCATTTAAAGGGAATTTTACAGAGATTAGGAAGTTTC
Source organism: Bungarus multicinctus (assembly GCA_023653725.1). Lineage (NCBI taxonomy): Eukaryota > Metazoa > Chordata > Lepidosauria > Squamata > Elapidae > Bungarus > Bungarus multicinctus. The sequence goes on from CM042836.1 coordinate 165,448,790, forward strand.
TTAGCATAAAACATACATAATCCCAGAATCTGGATTTAAGGGTAGCACTAAAGCTGGATTTTCATATCTAAATAGTTAAAAAAGAAAGATTTTTCCAAATGTGAGAGTTATGATTCAGCTGCTGAAAAATAGTCCATGAGATGCAGGGTAGGAATTGATGTGATAATGTCCCCTTTAGAAAGGAGCCAAACTTCTTGGGTGCAACTTCTGGTCCAGGACATGTTGGGATAACACTTCTCATCTGAACTTACTTCTTGAGCAATGCTTATAAGTCAGGCCAGAACACTGGCATTTTTCTGTGTGAGATTTTCAGGTTCCTGAACAGATGCTTCTGGATTCCACCTTTTTCTTTGCAGATTATCTGATCATAGCAACATGTGTATGAATTGATTAAATATCATTACAGAAAAGTACTGTAGCATCTGCCACAAGTCTTTTATGCTGGAACATATTTATCTGCCAACTGATTCAGTTGCCTTAGTGCGGCTAAGGAAACTTGTTTGGCCAATGCATTAAAAATAAGTTTTCCAAATATGTTGTTTCCAGATCGGTATACAACAAGAAATATTGTTACCCTTTGGTGTGTCCTTCCCAGAATGTTCTGGTGCAAGTCTTGGAACATTATCATAACAACAATAATAAGCAAACAACACAACAAAAGATGGTCCGAAGCTGAATATATTACTGAAAGAAAATGTATTTACAAAATAAATACAGTATTAGAAAATATGCACGAGGATTTTTACAAATGTTCTTACATGCTTTGGAAAAGTTGTAGCTTCAATGCTGAAACAGAATAGACTGTATTTAAGTTTGAGTTTGTGATGCACATTGCCCTGCCCTATCTGTTATCTTGCACTGTCATTATCAGATTTTTGATTTAGTTTATGCTTCTTTTATTTTGTAATCTTTTACAGAGTTTATCAGAAAGCAGTAAGAATTTACTTTTTTTCTTATTTCATTCAAGATATGCTTTTTAAAAAACTGAACCTGATCAGAAAAGCATGTTTTCTATGCCCATTGACTTCTTCTCCTGGACTGACAGTATTGATGAAAGCAACATAGTAATCCAGGCCTGTTGATCCTTGATACATATCTAAGGCTATTTATTTGCTATATTATAAATATATATAAATACTAAAAAATTGGTATTATATTCTGAATTTTGACCCCCTTTACGTGCCCCAGATCTCAGGCATGAAAAATAAACATCTTTACTTTTTATTTATCTTTACTTTAAAATCAGACTGCTCACTGAAAGCATCATTAGTAAACCAAAGCTTAAATATTTTAGATACAGTGCAAAAGTCCCTGGTGAAGACTGTGGTGCTTGAAAAAAATAGAAGGTAATTCAAAAGGAAGCTGACAAGGTGACTAGTTACTATCACTGATGATACAAGGAGGGGATTCTAAGAATCAAAGAAACAGATGCTGACAAAATATAGGAGAAATTATGTCTGTTGGGTCACAAAGAGTCAGATGCAATTGAACAACAATTTTAAAATCTCAGTTTTTCCTTTTCAACTGACAACAGTTAGGAAGTACTTCTACTGCAGAGTACTTTGTAATTAGTAAGATAATCATGACATGCTAAAATGTTTATGATTTAACCAGTTTCTAAAATTCTTAATGGAATAATGGAGATGATAGTTTATTAGGATTACTATAATTTACAAAGGCTACTAATAATGGAAACCATTATAAATCAGTCAGTATTTATTATGTTCATCAATTAAGCATTAGTAAAAGTTGCTATGAAGACTCTGACGCATTATTTGTTGAATCCATAAAAAAACTGTTTCCTTTATTTGGGGGTCTGCTAAGAAATTAAGTTCAATTCTGATTTCATATTAGTCTTAGTAAAGTTTTTGTTCTTCTTTTCCTAGCTATCAGAATGCAAATTCATTATTCTGTTTCAGGGAGATTTGAAGTTAAACTCGCATATTTCAAAAAGGCTTAATGGAAAAGCATTTCAAAGGTCAGAACTAGTCTTGACTTTAATCAAGAAAGTTGAAATGATATTCATGCTTAAGAGTACTTGGAAACAGAAAGTGATATTATCATTGCTTGCTTCTAATTTTATAGGAAAATCTTAGTATTCACATTGTTGGTTGAATAAAGTTATATAGTTCAACAAAAGTTTCAGCTCTAGAATGGGATTCATGGCATATGAATGCATGGAAGATGAAGTAAGCATATGCATGAAGAAATGGTGCTGAGATTGAGACTGGTTCAGGTGGAATTTGGAAATAATTAAAATAAATAATACATACCTCTGTGGGAAAGGGGACTATTTAGATTTTCCAAAGAAAAAAACATGTTGGCTTTACTTTAGAGGGGTTAGTAATACTAAGCTTGTAGCCGCTGTAAACAAGAATGGAAGTTGTTTTTATAAATATCTTTTTCTTCTTATTTTCTGTACTTTCTGTTTTCCATTTTTTCTTAGTTTCATCTGTATTTTCTTATGCTTATGTTTTGATGGCTGCCACTTCTCATCAAGGGAAAGGGAAGAAGCCCTGAGTCCAGCAGTAAAGTTGCTACTCTTCCCGAAATACAGGGCGCCCCTCTTTTCTTCACTACTTCTACACCCTTTTACAACCAGTTCACCTGAACCAGTCAGAATCAGCTGAATCCCAGCTCTGATTAGGGTGTTGGGGGATAAAGCATATGAAGAATGGTTACAGGAACTAGGCAAGCTAGTCTAGTGAAGAGAATGACCAGGGGAAATACGATAGCTGTGTTCCAAGATTTGAAGGGCTACCACAGAGAGGAAGAGGTCAAGCTATTCTCCAAGGCACCAAGGCCAGACAAGGAAAAATAGATGGAAACTAATCAAGGAGAGAACCAATCTAAAACTGAAGAAAAATTTCCTGACAGTGAGAACAATTAATCAGTGGAACAACTTGCCTCTAGAAGTTGTCAATGCTCCAACACTTGAAGTTTTTCAGAAGAGATTGGACAACCATTTGACTGAAATAGTATAGTGAAGGGCTGTCAAACTCCTGGCCCCTGGGCCAGATGCATCATGCGCTGGCCACACCCATGTCCAGTTTAGTGAAGGGGGAAAAAGTCCCAATATGTCATGTGATGCCGCTGTGATGACATGAGTTTGACACCCCTGGTATAGGGGTTGGACTAGAAGACCTCCAGTGTCTCTTCTAATTCTGTTATTCTGTCATGTGCCCAACCTGAAAATGCCCCCGATGGTAAAAAAAATAAAAAAAACATTTGTTGTATCTGTACAATCATGTCTTCAGTGCCATTAAATAGTTGCCCTCCATTCAGACAGAAAAAATAGTGTTTCTTTTGATCATCCCTACTCTTTGTAAAATATCCCCCCTCTGGAAATAACACAAACATTGCTTATGATAAGAGCCATTCTTGCTGCAGATTTAATCACATTTCTTTTAATGATGTGATCAAATATCTGAATGTAATGAAGCAAAAAGAAATTATACTCATTTATTTAAAATGTACTCATTTCATTTCTGCACTGAGTTTTCCTATATAATTCATCCTGTTGCAATAGAAAACAAAAACTTCACAGGCCTTATATGAGGCCAAATTGTGATAGTTTGAAACCCACTGCACCAGTTTCTGTGCAGTTTGAATTGTTTTCATCTTCTTTTGTCTTCTTTCACCAATTGATAATGTTCTGAGGTCATTTTTTTGCAAATACTCCTCCGTTCTGAAGAACAAGGTGCACTTTGAGGGTATGTTAGCCAAATGCCTGAATAAAAAAACTGTAAATTTTACAGAGTGTAATGTATTTCTTCCAGATATAAAATAAGCCCACACAAGTTAAAGGAATAAGAAAACCTTTCCCTTTAAAAATTCAACTGTTGAAATAATATACAGATAGTCCTCGACTTAGAACAGTTCATTTAGTGACCATTTGAAGTTTCAATGGCAATGAAAAGAGTGACTAATAACATAAGGGAAAAGGGAAATTAACTGTTATGTGTATCTCTATACTATAGCTTATATGGCCAAAATGATGGCCAAGAAAGTTACACTGTGTTCAATTGTTTTTAATGTATATTCAATAAAATTTATTTTATTTTTTTAAAAAGTGACTAATGATGATTTTTCATACTTATGACCATTGCAGCATCCCTACGGTCACTTGATTTACATTCAGATGCTTGACAACTGGTTCATATTTATGAAGATTGCAGTGGTCGAGAGCCATGCGATTCATCTTTTGCAACTTTCTGACAAGCAAAGTCAATGGGGAAACCAGATTCATTTAACAAGAACTGCAGTGATTCACTTAACAAATGTGGCAAGAAAAATTGTAAAATGGGGCAAAATCCACTTAATGAATTTCTCAGCAACATACATTTTGGGCTCAATTGTAGCCGTACGTTGAGGACTACCTGTATTGCATATTGATGAAGGTTTCACCACAATAATTATTAATATTTGAGACAAGTCCAAATTACTGTACATTTTTAAGTATTTAGTTGCATCTGCTGTCTATATTTATTGAATAAAAATGGAACAGGCATCCCTAGTCACATAAGCTAAATAATAATTATGCCCTGCTTGAAACTTAAAAAAAGACATGGGATACCTCCTTTTCAGATCTTGGGCAGAAGGAAATTATAAGACTTCCTCAATATAATTTTGAGACATTTAGAAATGAAACATATGACTTGAGCTCTTATCTCCCCAAAATGACTTATAGTGACCAGAAAACTAATATGAACTTGCATAAATTACCTGAGTATAGAGAATATTTTATCCCTTGTTATTTATTGTAATGATGTTTTAAAAAAATAAATGGATGAGATTATGATATTTGTTTAGAATGCTCAAAAGGTGAAGAGGTTTTACTTTCATTTTTCCTAATATTTAATATTCTTAAAATCTATATTAATTTGCCATTCCTGCATACAGGGAGTCAGACTGAGTTAAACTGTGAACTTTACATTGAGATATAAAAATTGTATCACTTAAACTTTAGATTCAGAATAATATTGAATTACTTTAGAATTTAAGATCAACACAAAAATAGCCTGCTTTTTTTAATTTTCAAAATTATAAACTTTTTTTGATACTTTTCCTCTTCGATTCAACATTTGTTAAAGTAGATGTCATACTGCATATGTAGATTACATTTGGAAGGAAAATTGAATCGTTTTTTTCATTGTTTACCATATTAATGACTGTTTTGAGCTTATACTTTCCATCTTATTCCCTACCTTAAGGTGGCCAAGTTTTCAGCAGTCATTGCCAGAGGACTTTCTAGGGGTACAAAAAAGGGAATTGAGGGGTCATATGAAGCCCTAAGTCAGTAGGTTGTCATTCCTGATTTAGAACATTGATAATAACAAGTTAACTTATGTAATGGAAAGTCACCTTGATAAAAGTATTAATTTTGTTTAAAATATACCACTGTCTGACCATAGTCCCTAAAGCACCTTGGAACATTCATCAAATGTAATAGAGCCATTAATTATGTGATACTTTAAGATTCAAAATAAGAAGAAAAACACAGTTTAAAAGGGAGAAAGCATTTAACAGAAGACTACGGGAATATAAATTCAGATTTCTCATCTTTCAGTATATTGTTTAAATATCTGGATTTATTTCTTCAGAAGACAGTATAGGATAGAATTCTGGAAACATGACTACAGTATATAAAGTTGTTTTGGGTTTTGTAACAGAAGTCCAATTCTCCCCAAACTGGTTTTCCAGGCTCTCAAGTGATAAGGGGATACTTCTTTAGCACTTATCTATTGCCATCCATCCATCCATCCATCCATCCATCCATCCATCCATCCATCCATCCTATTTCTATAGTTGCTGATCTCACAGAAGAGTGGTTCTAGGCAGCCCTTTTAATTGGATTCTATAAGTCCTAGGGCAGTGATGGCTAATCTTTTTAGCACTGAGTGTCCAAAGCATGCGCACAGATATACGCGTGCACATAAATCTCCAAAATGCAATATGCGTGCATCCCCTATGCATGGGCCCCATCCCCCATGCATGCATGGGCATCATCCCCCATGCATGCACGGGCATCTACCGTATGCACCCTGCACGGCAGAGACTCGAAGACCAGCTGGCCAGCGGGAGGTGAATTGGGGCGATGGCTTGCATGCCACAGGTTCGCCATCAGGGTCCTAGGCCATTAATATGTAATGTAATCCACTTATTCTCCTGGGGAATTTTTTTTTTTTTTAAAAGCAGGACATGTTAAGAAATATCATGAAAAACATCATACCCTCATTGGATGCCCAGAAAATGACTCCTGCAAAGATTCGTATGGATAAGAAATTTGAGGTGACAGTTTTAATTCAGCTTGTGAAAGAGCTCTGTGTATTTCTGATCTTGTAGGCAATATACTTGGTCTTGTGGCCCCTCAGCCACATCAAGGGTAACTTTTCATCTGTTATTTCTCCCCCCCCCATATTATTTCTGCTACCCCTTCCCCCTCAAGTGATAGATAATACTGTCTTATCAAGGTCAGTCAGAAAGGGTCTTTTTACATATCTCATAAATTTGAGCCAGGTGCCACTGATGTGAGATTAATGTAATGGCAGCTCAGCAAGCGCTCAGGCTTGTCTTAATTATGCTAAGGTTGCCGGTTCACTGTTTCTCTTCATCTGTCTTTTGCTTTAGGGAACACTAAACACTATGTCATTATTGTCGGTTCCACAACACTGGCCATTTGCATTTACAAAGTCATCAGCTAGCTTATGATCTAGCTTTTCTAAGAAATTAAATAAATAGAAAAAACCCAAAATGGAATAGGGGCTGGTGAAAAAGAGACATACAGCAGTTCATGAGACTTGAATCTTGCTTGATCCATAGAAAAACACCTGAAGGTATAATAGTTATTTTTTTCCCAGCAAATATTCCTATACCGCTTCCAGGTTTTTCTGAAAAGTTACAAAATAATGATTTCATATCTGTTTTGGTTTCTTTCCATTGGGAATTGATTGACCGTCTTCAATCCTTTCTTGAATTATCTCTCTGGCAAATTAAGAAATCACATACAGAGTGACATTTATAGGGAGGTGAGCTCAACTTGTAATACAAGATGAAATTTCACTTTATAAGAATGTGCTTAAATAGTAGAATAACAATGGATGCAGTGATACTGATATGGATATATGGGCAGATAATGGGCAGATAATGTTCTTAAAAATCTAGACATACTAGAAAAAAAGGGACGACTGAGATTTGTCTAGTTGGTTTTGTTTTGTTTTGAATGGGTAGTTTTATGATATACAAACTGAAAGGATGGAAAGAAATTAAAATTATCCTTTGAAATATTCTGTGGCTTCTTTTGTACCTGTAGTTGACCATATATCTAATTTGGATTTCTCAAGCTTAGAATCCTGGTTTACAAGTTGGGCATATCGTAAATCATTCCATAATGTTCCATAGTTTGCTATAATTCTGCTCACATTATGATTAATTATGGTTAGAGAAATTCTGTTTTGAACCATGTTTTCAAATAATTATTCACATTACCAGAAAAATGTATCAACTGAGAGATTTGTACATATAGCCCATTCTTCTGTATCACAATCACCGTTCCCTTGTATGCAGGGCATGTCATACTGCTAAGTTTCATTTTGTACAAAGATATCTGATACAGCCGCAAATACTACAACTCAACAATATCTAGCTAGGCCAGACTCCCATGGGAGAATTGCAGTCTAGCTGCAATCCAATATGTTACTACTAAAAGATAGGGGAAAGTCAGAAACCATTTTTATTCAGGGCAGGGATAGCATACCATATATGCAAAACCTTTGAAAAGTAAATCAGTCTTTCCATTGGATTTGCCTTGGACCAAGCAGGAAGAGCCAACAATACTCTTCTGTTATCATGCTGTCTGTCTCAGACCTTCAGTCTGTTTAGAGTTGCTTCATGAAGGATGGCAGAATGGCAGCTACTGCCTGCCAGACAGCTATGCTGTTGAAAAATGCAAGAGGTCTCAGTTTGCTAACAAAGACAAATGGTCTGATAAAGAGGTAACCAGAATAATGGAATTGTTGTTAGCATTGTACAGTTAGCTGCTGATTTGTCACAAGATCTTTATATTTTGGATCCCAACCGAAATTTCTTTATGTTAGTATACCCATTGGGAAAAGGGGAAAAAACAATAACACATTAATTCCAGAATGAATTTTAAAATACATCCTAATGTAGAGAAAAAATATCCTTTATTGCAGTAGTTTAGCATTAGAGAACTCTTTTTTTAAATGTTCCACTTGCATCAACTTACCCATATAGCTAATTTTATCTTTTCCCCATCTGGGCAGCTGTAGAGATTCTGGGAGAAAATTAGAACTCCCCTCTTTCAGTATGCCCTAACCTTATACTTGTCATCAGATGTGTCAATTTTAGCACATTGACCATTGTAAGGGCTTCTTTTGTACTGTAGTGTTGGATCTGCATGGAGGAAATATGAGTGCCCATCCCCCCATCATCTAACCTCAAGTGACATTTTAAAAGCGGAACTCAGAACAAACTGTTTTCAAATTAATGGCATTAATTTGTGTTAATTATATTATCAGCTACACAGACATGCAGTATAATATGATATTCTTTAAAAAATGTTTTATTTTCTTATACTGAATCATTGTGTGTATAGTTCTGAGCTCCCCAGAAAGGAAGAACCACATACAGATAAAGTCAGTATTACTGCCATAGTAATAATAACACTGCACATTTCATTCCATAGACGGAGCTTAAAAAGCTGGTGGTGAGGTTTTTTCTGCAGCCTTATCATCTTATGAGCTGTTTTCAACTATGCAAGTTAAATCAAATATAAATGAAATGAAATGCAAGTAGAGGGGTTGTTTTATATTTTTTCTAACCTGTAGAGTTTTCCTGTAGCGGGCAGTTATTTTGCAACTATTTTATTTTAGAGCATAAAAGCATCCCATTTCAATGTTGCATGGTGAGCCAAGTGTTTAGTTGTTGTCTGCTTTCTTGGAAGCCCCACCCCAGTTTATGGTGGTTTGAAAAAGAGGAGTTTCTTTTCACTTTTTAAAAAAGGAAGTTGTGCTGAAGTGAATGCCATGTCTAGATAAGCTGTGAGAAAAATTTAGCCACTGTTTCTCAAAGATCTGTTTATTTTTAGGGAAAGGTTTCCATCTTGGAAATGATTAATACAAGAGGTAAAACATATGTCAAAAACATGACGATGTTTTAATTAATTGGGAAATTCTATGGTGGGCTATATATACCACAACATGGGTTTTTACTCCCCAAAACCTGCTGGATGCAGTAATACTTTCAAGAACACTGTGGGCCTTAAACAAGTACCCAGTGCACTGACACAATCCTGAGGATCAGTTGCAACTAAATTATGAGAAAGCCCGGGAACCGTATTCTGAAAATGCATGGAAATGCTCACCTGCCATCCTTAAATACTTCTGAATGGAACAGGTTGCCACTAGGTATCTGCAACTCTCAAATTATTTGAAGTTGAACCCAATCTTGCACTATTAAACCTTATACAATCCACATTTTTATAATTAGCCCATTGAAGTCCCCAATTAGAGATACCTAATGCCAATTTAAGACTAGAGACAAACATCTTGACAGTGGATACCAAATTGCTTGATTTCATTAATTTCAACTCTTGTGTAGCCTTATAGCTTGTTCCTTTCTTTTTTATTTCCAAAGTTGTTTCATTTACAGCAATTGAGAAATACTGGCTTCACTGATCATTCAGTTCTTTGATTCAAGACTGTTAAACATATTCAGTTTGACAATTTGATTGTAAAAATAGGAATTGTCTTTGCAGATGTGAAAAGCTTTTGCGGTCTTTAGACATGATATGACTTGCTTTACTGGATATCTGCAAAGTTCATTTTCATTTCCTTTTAAAGTATAATAATTGCTGGTCTTGGGTTGATCATTTGTTCATTTGACTTAATCAAAAAAAGATGCTCTAAATATTACCTGTTACAAATATGAGGGCATTTAAGATATTTTATAATGGTGACAGCTACAACCTTCTACAGCTGAAACCCTACATCATCTACTAGAAGAACTGGTATGCAGAAGAAATCTGTGCATCCTTTCTTTTTTATAATGTCAGTTTTATCATTAATTCGCTGTAATAATTCCCTGTGGATTATATTTAGGCAAGTTAATCTTTCTAAGTTAGAATGAACAACCAGCTACCAAAGCTTTGGGTCTAGCCCATGCAATTCCTCCAAAACCAGTAACCGTTTTATGTAACAAGAAAGTCATTAAATAGGAAATAAGCATATTCATTATATGATGTTCAATGAAAATTAATTTACTTTCATTGTAGCTTTGTCCAGTTCTGCATCCTGCTCCCTATCCACTTTTTGAAATGGACTTCCTGGCAGGCTTTTTAAAGGAGAAATCTGGATCTTGACTTGAAAAAGTTGGCACATACTCTTGGGTAGCCCAGGCATTTTTAGAGTATATCTAAGTGTAACTTCTTCCCTGCAACCCAATGACTTTCCAGAATTTTGTAGTCCAGCTTCTATATTATGCTGGTTGAGATAGAAATTGTAGTCCAAGTTAGAAGGATATATGGTAATTTCCACTGGGACAATATGTCTTGAAATGAGGTAGAATGGGTTCAACAACTGAGGTGATTGCAGGGAAGGAAAACAGACCACTGGCTTGGCTTACCACCTTTCAGGCTGCAGTCTGACTAAGAATGTCATGTGACAGGGAAGAAGTCCCCAGTAGCCCAGAGGTCCTCCTGTTTAATGGCAGGCCAGTTGCTTATAAAACTATTTATTCTTAGATGAGAAGTCAGTCTGATGTGTATCTGGAGGAAAGGGGGAGAATTATTCTGTTTGTTGGGTTACTCCATGGTTCTGCAGGTTAGATCTGGAGGGTAGGACAATGAAGTGATGATTAAGAACTCTGTTCAAATCTTCCATCTAACGCTCTTGATACAGAGTGCCTGTAACTGTGATGGGCTAGCCAGGACAATAAAGGAGTTCCATCGTGGTCCCTAGTCAAATCTTTTATTGACCAAGCCAGTGTGGTTTTGGAAGTGGAACACTCTTAGTCTATTTGTCATGGGGGGTTTTAATATTCAGATTGCATAAAGCAGAGCAGTCTAGTCTAAGTCCACCTTAGTAATCAAGGATCTGTCCAAATGAATATCTAGCCCCACACATGCAACAAGACTTATTGTAGATTTGGTATTCTGTTCAGATGGAGTTACTGAACTGAAGATGAGGATCAATTACAATAGATTGGTAAATTTAGACTAAAGAAGAGATGACTGGGCAGAGATATGAAACAGTGTTCAAATATCTAAAGGTTCATCACACAGAAGAAAGAGTGGACTCACACATTTCCCCAGAGTGAAGAATAGAACCAAAGGGTTATAATTATAAGGAAGAAAGTTCATCCCAGAAACCAGGAGAAACTTCCTGAATGTATGATTACAACTTCAGCAACAGGACTTCAAGAGCAAACAATAGATACAAACTCAAGGTTAATCGCACCAAACTTGATTGCAGGAAATACGACTTCAGCAACAGAGTGGGCAATGTCTGGAATACTCTACCTGACTCTGTGGTTTCTTCCCCAAACCCCAAAAACTTTAACCTTAGACTGTCTACTATTGACCTCACCCCTTTCCTAAGAGGTCTGTAGGGGGCGTGCATAAGCGCACCAACGTGCCTACTGTCCCTGTTCTATTGTTTCTTTTTATTTTTCTTATATGTATCCATTTCATGTATTCATAACTATGTTTATACTTATACCTATTATATTGTAAGAGATTGACAAATCAAATCAAATAAAAATAAAAAATAAAATAAAAATGAGCAGTCAGTGGAGTGGAACAAAATGCCACATAAAGGGTTGAATGCTTCTTTCCTTGAAGTCTTCAGAGAAAGGCTAGATAGTCCTCTTAGAAATGCTCTTTTGGATCCTCTACCCAAGCAGAGGGTTGCTTAAGATGACTTCAGAAATCTCTTCCAATCCTAGGAGTTTAGAATTATATGAAACTTGACTGTTTTGCAATTGCTGACTTCTCTATTTCAATGTGATTTACATGGGACTGCCTCAAACTTCAATTGGTGCACAATATAGCAGCTAAACTGATGATTATGCCAGTAAAAGAATGAGTTGCTAGACAATAATTTTTCTGTGTGCAATTTACAGTCCTCATGATCTGAGGGGCTGCTTCATTCATATGAATGTGTTTGCGTCTAGGAATCCATCACTTTCCAAATTCTCTGTGGTGAGCAAATGGCAGCAGTCTTTCTTCTATACTGCTCCCAAATCTTTTAGAAAAGTAGCCCACTTCTTTAGCCAAGCCTTTTCAGTTTGAGTTTATTTATAATGAACAATTGTCTTATGATATTTCAGTGTAATTTTTTAAAAATCTGCCTTGAGTGCCTATGGGAAGAGAGTGGCATGTAAATAATAAAAAAAATGAGTGACATTGCCAAAATCTCAATATGTATTTCCCATTGAAAATGCCAGTTTTAAAATGTATTTGTCTTTTCTTTTTATTATCAATGGTATTTGAATTTTTAAACAGCATTAAAGTAATTTAAGTTTAGCAGCTGGAACGCAAAGAGCCATCTTACTGAAAATTTGGTATTTTGGGTGATTATATACTTTGCTAAATGCACCATTGTGAACTGTTAGATTGCATCAGATAACTTTTTTCTTCTCCGACTGCTATTTTTATAAGATGTTTTTTACTATAGCCTATGGTGTGTAAAGCAAATTGTCTGAAGTATTCTATTCTCTGCAAGAGCTTCTTCCATGGGAAATTAAGTAGGGGGCTGCAATGGCAAAATTCTCCCTACTAAGTGCTGGAGTTATTGAATGTCCTTCCTTAATATGACACTGGCTTTGCTATCTTTTAGGTGTTCTGGATTTTAATTTTGGTTGTGATGTATTAGCGTGTGGGGAAACCATGGGCTTTTAAATAAATCAATATATTTAAAATAAATCAGGAGACAGACTGGCACTGGAAGGGCCAAGAACTGAAACATGAATAGTGGAAGTCCAGTTCCAATATATGAACTGTAGGGCTGAAGAGCCAATCTCTTGAGGTTTGTTGCATATGGAAAGGCATATGTGCACTCTAACAATGACATGCAGATTTAGTGATATTAATCTTTTTGGAGATCCAGAATGAATTCTATCAAATCTACTGGCTGCCCAACTGTGTTTGATTCCAGTTGCACTTTTAAAGCAGCCCCTTCCTGCTGCTGTTAAATTTGGAACCAGGCCAAGGAAGTATGTAGCATGAGATTGGAATAGTTGTAGCATTATAATTTAAGAAATTTGTAATGCTTACAAGTGTAATGGACTCACATTCATTATAGACAGATATATTAAACTAATTTGCAAATTTGTTTCCATCAGTATGTATGTCATGCAATAGTAAGCCTTTTGAGGTAGTCTACTGTAGACTAAAAAAATGAAGTCATGCATGCTAATACTACTTTTATTATAAGGTTATAGTAATAGAATGTTGCAAGACTGAATGTGCTTCTCCTCTCCCTGTCTTTTTCTTGAGAACTAGGGAGAGTCTTGTCTGAGATGCTTTTTCAGATAGCAGTTCTGTCCCAGACTCAAGTTTATTTTATCTGACCTCTGTCTTGGTAGTGTCTCTTCTTCCTAATCTTCAAGGCTATTCTTTGTATCTATTATAGTAATACTTTCCCACATAATAGTATAATTGAAAATGGGGATGAATTAGCTTCTGTTTAAATTGATTTTTTTCTATGATTTTTGGAATGGCAACTAAATAAACTGGTGATATGGCTCCCTTAGCCATTTATTTATTTCTGTGCCAAGATTTAATTTTTAAAAATAAATTATGTTTATTTCTCAACCAGTGCTTCACTTCTACAACTCAGCAGTACTTAATATGTTAAAGTCTTTGGCTTCCACTGCATATTTTGTCACTTCTACTGGTGAAAGGAGTTGCAGAAGAATCAAAGCTACCTCCTGTTATTAAATCCTGTACCTCTGTGTCTTCTTTCTTTAAAAATGAAAGGAATGTGAAGCCTAGGAGTTAAAAGGCAAATCATGGGAAATTGGGGGGAAAAACAGCAGCTGAGTTTTCAGAAGGAGATTACCGTTTGTAAAGAAGGTGAAGATTGCATTTAAAAATGAAAATTGCTATGGCAGCAAAAGCACACCAGAAGTCTGCTACAACTGATTAGCTTCATGACTTTCTTCTATGTTCCAGTGATTTGTTACTTTAAGATGGAAGCAAAAAGAAATGTTAGTTTAGTTGATGATGCCATGTTTTGCCTTTAAATGCAAAACTACTATTATTCAATTCAGTGTATTAACAACCAGTTCTGTGATAAATTCCAATAATGCTCTCTAATTAATCAGCATTTATATTACGGTGTTAAACATTACTTTCTCAATATTATGTAATTGTATTTGTTACCCCAGTCCTGTAGGGTAGCACAGTCTAAATTTCTACATATACAGATGTTGTGGAAAGAGTTTGGGTGGAATAAAGTTATCTGTTGACTTGATATCAGATATAAAATCCAAGACTTATGTTGTAGTTGTAATACAGTAATTCCCTCTCTTAGCCAAAGCATATGCTAGCAAAATGAGAATTGGGTGTCTTCCCAATGTCTCTAAGGTTTTTTCTTTTTAGTCTCTTGCCCTAGGTTGTAGAAATGCAAACCCTTAAACTGCTGGATTATATGTATCTGTTCCTAGTGTTTTTACCAATATCAGAGAGATAAAGGGTGGTGGTGAATTAAACAGTTATTTCCAGCTCTATGATTCTATAACTGTTTGGAAATTTGTTCTTCTCATTGTATATAGAGCATCCATGTACAAGACGTTCACACCAGAATCAGCTCCAGACTGTCCTTATATCGTACAATATTGATTTTGGAAACAGAATTAATCAATTTCTGGCTCTGTTCTGTCCATATGAAATCAGAGAAAAGTTGTTCTTTTTAATTTTTTTCTTTGATCTATTGTGATTATGGAAAGCTTTCTCAATAAACTTCTTTTTTCTCTTTCATGTTAAATTATTATATAGTCTGTTTGTAGCTTAGTAGTTTGAGTAAAGCCTGCCACTGTGGAATGAATTGCAGTTTTGTAAATACGGTAAGAAGTCTTTACATACCAGCTATGTTTTAAAACATATACACGATACCTTCAATTATAGCAGGAGATCTATGTAATATATCCTGGAATTAATCACTTTCTGTGTTTCCAATTCAAGTGGAAACCAATGCAATCTTAATAGTTTATATTCATATTTTGTAGTGATTTATCAATCACAGAATAAACACTTCATTACTGTTCAGCTTAAACTGGACAATGCTAATTCATTTGCTTAGACTTCAACTTCAACTCCCAGAATTAGTGCAGTGGGTGAAGGTCAGTATCTTATTCCCCCAATCTACTTGAGATGTGTGGTTATAACACAGGCACAATTGCCATTGGTTTATGTGTTACTGAAACACGTTTTGGGCAAAACTTTCTTTGTTAAAGAGAGAGCCAATCTGAAACTAAGAAGAAACTTCCTAACAGAACCATTAACCAATGGAACAGTTTGCCCCATGGAGTTGTGAGTACTCCATTGCTAGAGGTTTTCAAAAAATGATTGTACAGCCATTTGTCCTGGATAGAATAAGGTTTCCTGCCATGGGCAAGGGGATGGGCTAGAAGACTGCTAAGATCCTTTCCAGCCTTATCATTCTACGATTCTAGATCTGAGACAAAAATGCAAAACAAAGTTGTGTTATTAAGATTTAAAATTATGTTGTGGCTAAACAAAGACGCACAATATGGCACTGTAGTGCATCATCCAGTAATTAATGGATTGGGGTACTTTAAAGGGCTGAATATATTTTTCTTAGTTTTTTAAAATTTTGTTTCATTTTAAATTTGCAGGAAAAAGTTTGTTTCTGCTTTTCACTAGGAGAGAGAAGAACAAAAGCTAAATTGTTTTGTTGTTGTTGTTGTTATTGAATCTCATCCAAGGAAAAAGTAATTACTCTTAATGTGATTATTCAGTTATCTGGCTTTCATGCTATATTGCCCAGTCAGATTGAACAAAGTATAATATTTGCCTATTAGGACAGATCTATTTCTACTCTAGATCAGCATGACCTCTATTGATCTATATCTTTGATTTTCCTAGCAGACTGAAACTATTTTTAAAAAGAAATAATTTAATCCCATATTTAAAAAAGTTTTCTTTCTTTCAAACTACACTTCGCTAAATATATTTTGTTTCAAAATATACCTAAAAAATTGGGGCATACTTTTTTTATCTGAAAACTGCATTGAAATATTTAGGAAGTGGGACAACAAAGATGTAATCTACGCAACAGTCTAGCACAGGGGTCGCCAACCTTTTGGATCTCAGGGACCACCAAACTCATAATTTTAGATCCCAGAGATCACTAACTGGTTCTGTGGGCATGGCCTAATTTGTGGGTGTGGCTTGGTGGTCATGTGACTGGCTGGGCATGGCTTGTATGTAAACATTGTAAATATTTATATAAATATTGAATTTTTTATAAAAAAAGAGCAACTTTTACCCAAAATCAGGCAAAGCAGGCAGGCAGATTGAATTGCTCACAAAATCACAGATTCATTCAGAAATCTATCTATCTGCCATTGGTTAGCTGAGTCTGTCCCATAAAATTTGCTAGCAAGCAAACTCACAAAATTAACTCACAATACATCATGCATGTAAATATTGAATTTTTTATTTAAAAAAAGAGCAACTTTTACCCAAAATCATGCAAAGCAGGCAGGCAGATTCAGTTGCTCACAGAATCATTCAGTGATCTATCTATCTACCATCGGATAGCTCAGTCTCTCAAATTTGCTAGCTGTGAGTCTGCACTGAATTTGCTTGCAAGCAAACCTTCAGTCCTAAGGGAGGTTTAGCTATGCTTAGCTAGAAAGCAAGAAATCCAACCATTTCCTGCTTCCTAGCTAATCTAAATCTCCCGGCACAGCAGAACAGATGATGGTCGGAAAAAGGAAAAAAAGCAACTTAGCAGACAAGTTTGCCGGGTAAGGAATGAGTGGGCGGGGAGGGTTTCCACAGGCCATGTGGGTTGAGCAGCCTTGTGTTTCTGCGCAGCCTGGATTAATTGCTTTGGAGAGGTGCTCTGGGGGTGAGATTTCTCTGCGGCCCGCCAAAATTTTCTCATGGCCCATGGTCTAACATGCCCAGAACAGGATAATTTGTTCCAGAGTTAAAAAACATCAAATCCCAGATTTTTTTCCCAATGTCCTTGTCTCAGATATACACCAGAAACTCTATCTCAGATATCTGTTTTTAGAATCTGAAAGTATATATTGGCTATAGTTTAAACAATGCTACCAGATGTAAGCAGTATCCTTTGTTCTACATCCAAACCTGCAAACATTAAATAAAAACAATATGTTTCCATTTACTGTGTTAGCTTTAGCATTTAATGTTTTCTCTACCTGTAAGTAATAGATAATGTGATCTACCTTTATCCAATATAAGAATTTTTTTTTACTAATTCTGCAGTTTAGTGGGATTGTGTCAGATTTCCCTCCCTAAAATCATTCATTCAAGTTTGGTTAGAAATTGTATTGTTAATGGCTGCAGCTTCATGCTGCAAATAAAATTTTTTATCTCTGCGGATGGCAAAGCAGCTTGAATTATTGGAGGGCAATTTTAGTGGAAAGAGCTTTAAGTAAGTAAAAATAAATAAATAAAGTGATCCTTAATTTCTTTCCACTCTGCTAGTCTCCAGTGTGTACTTTTCATTAAGAAATAAATACTTACAAGTGTCTGTTTGGTATGTAATTTCAATTACAATTCATTTTAATGGAAATGTACTCATTTCATATCAACACCAGGCATGGGATCCAAAACCAACGAGGGGGCGCAGTAGAATAGAACTCACTCTCCCACCTTCGTTCCTATCCCAGGAGGGGATCTTGGGCTGTCTGCAGCAGGTTTTGTCAATGTGGGAATCAAAAAAATCTAGATGATTCATTCTTCTTGCAGAATAGCAGTCCTTTCCCTTTGTATGTATGTTGCATGTAAAAAAAGAGGTAGAACTTCAGTCATGAGGTTGTAGGCAGTACCCTGACATTTTTCACAGCCCTCCCCTCCCTCTAGATGCCACTTCTTTCCATCAATTATGGCTGGAGAGACTGAAGTCATCTCATGCAATCTTGAGTTACCTACTTCTGCCTTGGGACTGTACCATTTCAAACTGCAAGTAGGGAACAGAATTGAATGATCCCTTGTATTTGAAAAAGTATAATAATCTGACATGTAACAAATTACAAATCATCCTCATTTAGTGACTGCCTCATAGAACGATCATTCAGTCATTCACAATTACAAGGATGATGATGAAAAAGTAACTTTGCAACCAGTCCTCACTTTTACAACTTTCACAGGTTTTGTAAAAAAGAAAAGAAAAGGTGAAATAAGACTGTAAGCATATAATATCACTTACTGACCATTTTGTTTACTGATTGAGTTGTCCGTCCCAACTGTTGTCACTAAATGACTACCTGTGGCACATCCAAAAAATAGCTTAGTTAAAACCTTAAAAATAAAATAAAATACATGTTTAGTTTAGTTTAGTTTATTAGATTTTTATACCGCCCCCTCTCCCAAAAAAGGGACTCGGGGCGGTGTACAGCCAGATAAAATAGAAACAGAGTATAAAGTTATAAAGTTAAAAACAATTTAAAATGATTAAATTAGTGGCTGAATTAAAAAATTAACAAAGTGTAAAAACAGATAAAAATTTAAAAATACCAAATTTAAAACCCCACGATTATTAAATCTGAAATTGCAAGGGGTAAGGGGTTACATATGTTAGCAACAAAAGCAGCATTTGTGTCTTTTCCATAACTGTTTTCACTGTGGGTTTCTGTGAGGCTTTATCTATATTTTACTTTCTTAGATTAATCTCGAGATATATCAATTGAGGAATTATATCAGGTTGGACTACTATTGTAACAGTTGAGTGGAAATATCATATAATATTCAAGTTCTGAACTTATACAGGCTAATTACGATCCCTTTGAAGATGAAAATATGAGTCGTCGTCCCCCCAAAAAGGGGTGATTTTATGGTTAAAGTATTGGGTTGGCCCTGGGAAGATCCAGGTTCTAAGAATTGTTGGCCCTGGGAAGATCCAGGTTCTAAGAATTGTGTCTTCCCTGCTCCAGCCAGTCATTCAAATTGATCTAATTGCCAAGAGATTGGCAGGTACTATATGTATTCATTTTCTCCAACTGCCCATATCTTCACTTACCCTCTGCCAAATTCTGCATCACTTGGGGGAAATGGCAATTGCGTATTAGGTGCATTATAATAAAGAAAATTGTGACTTTATCAGGAATCAGCACCACAAGACATTTTGAGAAACTACTATTTACTCTAGAATATTGCTACCCTGAGGGTTTAGCTCAAATTGTTGATTCCTCAGAAGAACAGATTGAAGCAGCAAAATTTGCCAGAGAAGAACAGGTGGGAGAAAGTAAACAGCACAGCAAGAAAGAATAAAGAATTTATTTCCATTTAAGAAATGGCATTAAAGACACACATACACAGATAGCTGAGCAGGTTGTCTTTATGCTGTGATCTGTGCAGGCAGTCTGTGTTGCCGTGTACTGTGTGCATTAATCTGTACAGCACAGCTCTGGTTTATTTTAGGAGTGGTTCAGCTTGAATTTCAGCCTCCAGGCTCCCAAGTAGCCACTCAGTGAATACAACAAATAGCAGTACTTCTAGCCTAGAAGGTTATTTATGAATTTTTTTATTACTGATTTTCTAATCATTGCTGCTTTCTAATGCCAGCCCAGCAGGGCTTTTCTGTTTTTGCTTTGTTCTTTAAATACTTGTAAATAACTTTCAACAGGTTTGCTAGAACAGCAATGTTGTTTATATGGGCAAGCTTTTGCCTTCAGGATGCACAATTGAGCAAGACACATTCCACCAGGAATGCCAGCTGACATTGGCTGTGACGGACAGACCTTTTTTAATAGGCGACATCATATCCATTTCTCTGATTAGAGAGAGCAGAGAAGAGGGAGAAAAGTAAGGAACAGGAACACAGTTTTGTAAAATTACAGGGTGACTCTCTCAATCAATTTCTGTGTCCGGAAATAAAAAGCTGAATAAGTAGCCTAATAGGCTTTAGAGATGTATCCAGTTCTGAGGCAGCATTACAATTGTGGGCATTTTTACAAGCTAAAGTAAAACATGAGCTCCATGTTATGGTATATAGCATATGCTGCTTAAAGATATGCACCTTTGATGTTCGAAGAGCTACAAATGCTATTTATAACTAGAGAGACACAAATTTCTCCCACAATTTTGATTTCTTCTACTAGTTTTAGCTTTGATATCTGAACTTCATTCAATAATAATAACAGTAATAATGCATGCTGTATATATGGTAATAATAAATTCTAAATTCCTAACAATTTGGAAATCTATCATTTGAAATAATCACATCCACCTTTCATTTTAAAGATGATCCAATAATACTAAGTGGCAAACATAAAATAACTGTCAACTAGTCTCTTATTGTTATTATTAATTATGCTTGTTTATCCAAGTAAGCTACTTGGACCCCCTCAAGTGGTTAACATTGGGGGTGTATATCATTTAAATCATTCATGATAAGCAAATAAATTAGTAAGCAAATAAATTATTCAGTGAAAAATCTTCTGAATGAGAACATAGACGATAGTAATATCCGAATAATCAGTGCCCAGTGACAGATAGGAAGGAAACTGGCGGAGGCCAATTTTCAGCAACTGCCAAAAAAACCCCTCCTTATTCCTCAGGGAAGCTGTTTCATGAGAAAGGTGCCACAAATTGAAAAGCAGTACCTCTGCACATCAATCCCCACCTCCCTCCCACATCTCATGGAAGTGGAGTATTGCCCGCAAGCAAATTGGAAAGTCAATTCTGGCTGAAGAAGTCAGTCCTAAGTGCCAAACTGCACGGGGCATTATAGATTAAAAAGCCAGTACACTGAATTGCGCTGGAAGTCTATTGGAAGTCAATGCAGGAAATTGAAGCAGGGAAGTTATAATGTATTCCTGATGTCATGTGCTACCCAATAAACAGACTGCTTATACGGCATAAGCTGTAGGTTCCAGATGAACTCACTAGTCCAAGTAGTGATAAGGGCGTGAGTTACTGTGTCAAGTTATGTCAGCCTTACTACTGTAGGTAGACCAGACAGGAAACATGACTGGATTAGCTAATAATACTTTAAAACTACTTTAGCAGAATCTTGCAAGTCTAAAAGTACAGTTCTCCTGCCATCTCATTCACAGCCCAAGAAACTAGGGAGGTTCCCTTCTGATTCTCTTGCTATACCCAGAGTATCCAGCTGTGCATTTTGCTATCTCCCTTCTGATCATTATCTGAAGCACCCAGAAAGAAGTGCCAGACAAGTAAACCTCTCTTCCCTTACAATGGCCAACTCTCTCAGTATCTGTCAGAATCTCTCAAATGCTTTGAACAAGCTACTGGAATGTTCCCTTTGTCAGCCCTGGATCCATCTTGATTCAGATTCCAGGCTGCCATAGTGGAGGATGGGCAGGCTGTGGGAATGGGAGAGCAGCAAAGGGAATATAGCCACAACAACATTTTTTCAACAGAGATCAAGGACAGGTTGCTGGCATCTGGAGGGGCGTGACTGGAATTTGGTGGCAGTTGAGACAAGAGGTTGATTGACTAATGTGACTTGGGCATCACTAAATGGAGTAGTCATTTGTTAAAAGCCAAACTGGTATCCTTAAATAATATTGCTCTCTTAATTTTTCCCATACTAATAATAGTGCATTCCTTATGTATTTTGAAAGTAACCATGTATCTTACTTTTCCCATATCACAGTTGCAAGTCATGTCCCTCCAAAGTCAATAATCTTGTATGCTTCAATACAATCCATTCTTTCATCCATGTTAATACTGTGGCCTGGTGGTACAAATCCCAAATTGGTAATCCAAAACCTCCTCTATTTCTTGAATATAGCATTTGAAAGCTTATTCTCACTTTTTTCTCTTGCCAGATATATTTTAGTATTATTTTATTAAGTTCCTCAAAGTATTTTTTCCCAATTTTTGGAATTGTTTGAAATAAGTACAATAATTTTGGCAATATATTCATTTTGATTGTAGCTATTCTTCCTATCAACAATAATTGCATATTTTTCCAGATCTATTTTAATTTGTTGTGTCAGTTTGTGATAATTATCTCTGTGTTCAGGTGTTGGATGAGTGCTGAAGCAGATGAGAGCCAGATGTAAATTAACAAACAACATAACTTTCTGGATATGGCTATTTTTCACTTTCAGCCAGATCTAACTTATTGATATATTGTCCTGGAGATAAAATTAGAGTAGCTCTCTGTATACACTACCTTGATTGGATGAGATATAAATTTAATAAATAAATAACCTTGATGTGATTACGGGTCTTGTGCACTCTAGGGAAATGAGAGTCATGCCAGAGACTCAACTGTACTGGACAGGTTTCATCAAGAGCTCAACAAAGAGTGTCTCCCCATAAACAATATAGTGATTGCTTACAGAACTCTGTAATTTACAAAATCTCATGTACTGGATTGGTCATTGCTCAATGCCTAGGTCAACAAGGACCACACTAGAGATTAGAGTTCCTGGATATCTGTTGATAAATGAACTACAAGACTAAAAAGTATTGGCTGAGCAACCAGGGCCAGCAGGTACAACATTGGGGAAAAAAACTGTTTACCCATTAGAAATATAGGAAGATTGAAAACAGAAATCACGATCTCTTATTACAAATCAAGTCCAATAAGAAGAGGATATCTGAAAAATTACACCAGTTCTGGACAGATGCACCAGTTCTGAACAGAACAACATCCAGAGTCAGAAATAACAAACGGAGGCTAGTAGATCAATGACAATTTATAATATGAAATAAAGTATTCATAGAAATGGAACTGGAAGAACAGCAAAGGTCTACCAGGATAAAGAAAACAAAGCCTTCTCACAAGTAGCTTGTGAGAAGACTGAAGAGTCAAACTAGGAGGAATCAATAGTAGAGGAAACCAGCATAAGTCATTTTCATTCCCAAACCAACACTTTCTCCTTTGCCTTCTCCTCAGAAGGAATACTCAAATTAAAGAAGAGGAAGAACTTAAACAAAGAGTAACAGAGCATCTAGAAAAGGGGTATCAAATTCACATCATCAAGGCACATGACGTATCATGACTTTTCCCCCCTTTGCTAAATCAGGCATAGGTGTGGCCAGCGCATGATGCATCTGACTCATGGGCTGAGAGTTTGACAGCCTTGATCTAGAACAACACAAACACACACAAAAATAAGGTTTCCTCATTTAGGCTTGTTCCAAAGAAACAAGTAGCACAAGTAATAAAACATGCCAATACTATAAAATTGCCAGGCCCATGACATGTAATGATTTTTTCATGGTGAGTTCTTTCTGTTTCCATACTGATAGAGAAAATCTTGCCAGACTGAGCACTCTCAGCATTTCTGAGCGCTCAGAAATGATATAGAAAAGATCAAGGAAGATCAAGAACTGACAAAATCACCACCAATCAATTGCAAAAAGTAGCATTACTTGGAACAGCTTATATCTTATGATAATCACCTTTAACACTATCAAATAACATTTGCATATCTGAAGTCTTTGGGAAGGACTCGATTGGTGAATAAAAATGCCAAATTCAGTCTAAACACCTGGCTGCCTGGATTAAACCATAATAATTTATCAAAACACGAATGATTTCTACAAAACTAAGTTTTCATGAACTTGCTTACTTACTTAACTACTTACTTATCTACTCACTTACTTAGTCATTATTTCTGTATTATCTTTTTAGCCGTTGTCTATCCACTGCAAGATGAACGCCTCTTCTTCTTCCAATCAGGCCCACGATACTTGCTGATGTCATCAATTCATCTTTTTTTAGGTCTCTTTTGTGAATGGTTTTTATCAAGTGGGATCCATTCTATGACTGCCTTGGTCCACCTGCCATCAGTTCTTCTTGCTATGTGACCAGCCCATTTCCATTTTAATTCTTTTACTCTCTTGATGATATTGCATGCTTTCATTTGTTCTCTAATCCATTTGCAGGTCTTTCTATCTCATGTGAATCTTTTCATGTGTATCAAGCATATATCTTTCCATGGCTCTTTGCATCACTCCTAGCTTTTGTATCGATTGTGTGGTTAGCTTCCATGTTTCACTGACATGTTAAAGCAGGTAGCACACACTGATCAAAAACTTTTTTCTTGAGGCATAGAGGGAGGTTGTTCTTGAGAATTATGCTTAGCTTGTGGAATGCCTGCTAACCACATTTAACACGCCATTCAATTTCCTTCATTGTGTTGCCTTCAGTGGTGGTATTCAGCTAGTTCGCAATGGATCTGGCGAACCGGTAGCAAGAATTTGGTGTGGGTCGTCGAACCGGTAGTAAGTTCTGGCTGGCCACACCCCCCACCGGGTTGCCCTCCTGCCCGATGCTTGCTCACCCCACCCGCCTGCCTGATATTTCCTGCCTGCCTGCCTGAAGTCGCCTAAGGTATTTCTTTCTTTTTTTTTCCCTCCCGACAATCAGTTGTAGATAAGATCAGCTGTGCCAGGATTCCCCTTGCTGAGGCCCAGGAAGGCAAAAAATGGAGGGAGGAGCTCAGCCCCCCCCCTCCATTTTTTGCCTTCCAGAGCCCCAGAGCAGCCTTAGGGGAACAAAAACGCCCCCCCCCCAAAGGCTTCTCTGAGGCAAGGAAGCTCCCAAAAAGGAGCTTGGAGGAGTGCTGCATGCCCCTCCCATGCTCTGTTTTTTACCTTCCTGAGTGCCAGAGGAGCTTTAGAGAAGCAAAACATCCCCCCAAAGGCTCCTCTGTGGCTAAGAAGCTCCCAAAAATGGGTGGGGACTGCAAAAAAGAAAAGCCACGCCCACCCAGTCACATGGCCATGCCTACCAAGCCACGCCCACAGAACCGGTAGTAAAAGTTTTTGAATACCGCCGTTGGTTTCCTTCCATTGAAATCCATTGGTATATGTAGTAGTCTACTACATTTAGTTCTTCTCCAGACATAACAATTTTCTTTCTTTAGTGAATTTATTAAACATAACTTGGTTCTTTTTCAGGCTTATTTTTAAGCCAAATGGTTCTGCTTTGTGCAGCTCTTGTATGTGTCTTTGTAGCTCTTCTGGGTCTTGTGAGAAGAGAACAACAGCATCTGCAAATGATTTGAATAGACGCTATTGATTTTTATTCCATCTTTTGCCCAGTCTAGTTTGCGAAATACTTCTTCAAGGCTGAGAAAAGGACAGGTGATGTTGTATCACCTTGTTGTACACCTCATTCTATGTTGATTTCCATTTTAATATCATTATTAAAGTGGAAATCAACATAGAATGAGGTGTACAACAAGTGATACAACATCACCTGTCCTTTTCTGTTTAGTTGCGTTCAATTATTCTCAGACACTACCTGGACAAATTCCTGCAGTTTGCACCCTCTTTTACTCCACAATTTAAAAAGAAACAAAAAAAAAGCAATTTGATAACAAATGACAATTTGTTTACAGGCAATATTGTATTCTACTTTTAAACTGTAAGTAACACTATAAGTAACACTAAGTTTGCCGCTTAATTGTAAAAGTCAATCTGGTGTTGTATAATTACAAAAGTGGTTTCAATGAACATATCTGAACAATACCAAGCTGAACATAAGAGTGATTACTGTCCATAGTATTTGTTTCCTGCAGAGAGGTGAGCCATTCTCCCTTCTCTGTTTCTCTTTGCACCATAACAATAATCTACTGCTATAAACAAGCAAAACTACATATCCGGCACTGGCCACTATTAAAATTGGGTAACAGACCATAACATTCAGAAATGAGGTCTTGCAATATTAATGGTCAACAAGACATTTGAACAAATGCTCTTAATTCTGTCAGGGGTGTAAAATCTGCAAAATGAGCACATGTGGTTTATCCAGAAGTCATAAAAATTTAATTGAAAGTTTATGTTTATTAAGCTCATATGTTATGTGAAGAAGCATCCCACACACCACAATGGGCAGGAGCATTATATAAATGGCCAGCCTCAGAGTGGCTTCATCCAGTTTGATGAAATAGGATAGGAAGCAGAATTACAAGCAAACTGTCCTTCATTTTCTTGTGGAATATCTTCAAAATATTCTGCAGAATTTAAATGCAAGTATTGTATCTGGTATTAGTACATTTAAATTATAGACTAAATAGCTTTTCATATTAATTTCTGATCTAGTATATTTGATGCAGTAGAACTAATTGCCATAACAACACTCACAGCATGTTGAACACTCATTGTGTTGTTGCCCCTGCTTGTTGTACTTGCATGTTGAATGCAGTAGCCTTACAATCCATCTGAATCAAAACATTTATATTAGTGACAAAGTCCTGGGCACTATTTCAAATTATATCCATGTTTACAGTTTGCCCTTCATTAGATGTCCTAAGGGGCAAATATTTAAGTTAGTTCGAAATGGGTCTTTTTGTTATATTCAGAACATGTATTTTCTCAGTTTATGTGAGAGGGATTAAATTCATCCAATACAATATTAGTTATATTTTCCAGATGCCTCTTTGGTTTCATAAGATCAGTTGAAATTCTTGACTGTATTGGAAAGGAATTAGCCAGTATACTCTCAGCATCAAATTACCCACTATGGTACTCACAATGATTTTATGGAAAAAATGGCTTTGGTGTTGATTCTAACTGAAGGGACTATGCCTCATTTGAAATGCAGAATCTAGATTCCAGAGTAATTGTATCCTAGTAGGTTACCACCATTCCTCCACCTTTCAACAATGCTTAATAAATCTAAGATCAAGCATTCCAATTCTAATTTTGACTGCTTGAATTTAAACATTAAATCTCCTGGATTTTTTTAAAACTTGGCATATATATACCTTTACTCTTGTGATTCTGCAGTTTTCTGGAACAACTATATTTATGTTCTAGTTCCACACCATCCCATTTTGAATAATCAGAATACTCTCATTCTCATTCACTGCAGATTATTTTTCTTGAAGTGGATGTTCTTCACAAATTCATCTGATATTATCTACTTAAGATGAAACCCATCATTTTGTGTATAAACAGTCATGAAGTCCATATGAAACAGGCCACAAGTTGCTCAGGTTTTGCTAGATAATTATACAGTAAAAAGAACTATTTAAATTATTTCAGGCTTTCAAGAATAATGGGAGAGAACAGTATCAAGAATCACTGAGATGGAAGAAGCCATTTAGGCTACAGAGTGTAAACCTTTGCTAAGTGCAGGAATTCAAATTAAAGCATCTCAGAAAGATGACTATATAACTACTGCTTGAGTACATTTTATGAAGGCAAATCTACCAGTTTTCAGTGTGATTATGTTCTTACTGTTAAAAAAACTTTTGACATGTAGTTAGAATCTGTATTCCCGTATCATAAATCTATTGTTCTTGCACTCTGAATAAGAGAAAACGGTTGTGTGCTCACATCTTTTCAGTTACTCGAAGAATGCTAGCATATCTATCCATCATTACTTAAGGCTAAAAATATCAGCTCTTTCAATCTCTCTTAATAGGGCCTATTGTCTAAGCCTCTAAACCGGGGTCTCCAAACTTTTGGAGTGACCAACAAATTCATAATTTTAAATCCCACAAATTCATAATTTTAATTACCACTAATAAGATTTTTTTGAAAAGATAAATATATTTGTAAAATAATGATCAGAGAACTTCCATTTTATTAATATGAAATGCACCTACTTAATATAACAAAATTATAAATGCTTATTTAATTATAACAAAATTGTAAATGCATTTATCATAACAAAACCTTTAATGGTTGTCTAATTGTGACAAAATTATTAAAGTTAGTATAATTATTGCAAAACAACGGTCAATCTGAGTGAAGGAAAATGAAGACGGGCAGATTGACAGTGGTGGGAAAGTCGGTCCCATATTCCAGAGCTATAGTAGTCACAGGACTGGTCCTTTGATCATCCCAAGGCAGCTGCTTTGGGATGACCAAAGGGCCAGTCCTGTGACTACTGCAGCTCTGGAATATGGGACTGGCCTGTGGTGGGGCTGGAAATCTCCACCATAAGGGGCGTCACGTGCAATTTGCAAATTTGCAGGTAGTGCAACATGCGAAAAGGAGCACAGCATTCACCGGCCAAGGTGAGGTAATGGTGCTGTTACAGCAAGAGGGGCGGCGGTGGTACAGGTGGGCCAAAGCGGCAATAGTGATGGTTGGAAGGTGCGGGAGTGAAGCACTACTTGCATTTGCATGGCATCAGCATTCTGCCTTCGCCGCAGGATATTTGCGCCAGCTGGTAGCGCCAAGGCAACCTTCATCTCCTGCCACTTGGGGGTCGGAACGGTAAACAGCATCCAGGAAGCACAACAAACACAGAAAGGTAGCCGGAGTCAAATTCTCATCTCTCGAGGAGCCTGGCCGAAATTTACCATGCCACTTGGGCTTCAGCGCTTTCACTTGCAGGGACAGGCGTTCAAGCATTAGCTTGGCTGCCTGTTAGTGGAGAGAAGAGCCCAGGGTCAATCCTAGCTTTGCATTGCAGCTAGGAATCTGAAATATGGCCGAGAATGAATTTTTGTCTTGTAACCAGCCTGGATACTAGATCGGCCCCCTGCAAACTTGTCTCTCAAGGAATGCTTGCTGAAACGGTGCAGAAAACTTTGGCTGGGCTCCTTTTCCTTCACACAGATTGAACAAGCTTCTTGAGAGAAAGAACACAAAAGAGGTTCTTGGAAGGCTGTGTGCCTGGACCAGGTGCTTTCTCTTGGGCCTTCCACCCAGAGGCCTTGCAGAACCCTCCCCCCAAAAAAACTGTTTGGCAGAGCATGGTGAGTCCAGGGCAGATTTCCTTCCTCCACTGTTGGTCTTACCTTCCAGTTCCAGCTCTCACAGTTGCACTGCTCTACCCAACGTAAGGTTTGCCTCAGCCTAAGTATGGGGGCCAGCAGGTGGGTGGGGTGATGTGGGCAGTGCAGCCTTGTGTTTCTGCTTGGGCCAGATTAATTACTTCTGTGGGCCATATCCGGCCCAGGGGCCGTAGTTTAAAGATTCCTGATTTAGTGCAATATAAAAAATGCAAAAATGCAATGATTTTTCTGCAGACCACCACACTTTTCTCACAGACCAGCAGTGGTCATGGACCTCTGCTCTAAACTTCTTTCTTATCCTGCACTGGACCAGTTTTGATTTCTCTGAATCATTTTAAAACTGTGGTGCAGAGAAATATGGCAAGGTGATGAAGTGAATTATTACTACTTGTGATTTGAAAATATACTTCTCTTGATATAGCTCAAAATTGCATTTGTCATTTTGGTAGTCATATCACAGATTTGGTTCATATTAAACTTGCAAACAACTACTGTTCCAAAATCATTTTCAGAAATACTTTTATTAAATCAAACATCACTCATTCCATACATGCAGAGTTGATTTTTATTTGTAACTGAAAACTTTGCACTTGCCTCTGTTACATTTTCTTATGTGATTTTTAGGCCATATCTCTAAAGTCCTGAAAGTTTGTATTTTATTTCTTTCTTCTAACATATTAATCATCCAATCCAATTTTGTGCTACTGATACTATCTCCATCATTTCATCTATATTGTCACTAAAATATTGAAGGATTAAAGAACCAAGTTTAGACCCTATTTAAAGACGCTTTTCAGTTTGTGGAGGAGCCACTACTGAGTAATCTTTGAATAAAAATTTCAGGCCACCTATATTTACTTAATTGTCATGCCATCCAACCCACATTTAACCAGCTTGCTAATTACTATGTCATATGCACTGTCAAATGTGTTGAAGTCAAGACAGCACGTGCATATAGCATTCTTGATATATAACATGTAAAGAAGTAACTAGAGCAAAAAAAGGCGGTTAAGGATTGTGTAGCAAGATTTGTCCTTAAGAACTTCAAGCTGATTCCTGGTAATTATCTCATTCTTCTCAAGTGTTGAAAATTCATTGTTTTTGTAAACTGCCTTAGATTGATGCCGCTGTCTACTCTGCAATATTTTGGATCTTCCTCTTTTTTTTTTTTCTTTTTGAAGATGGAGAAAATATTTGCTCTGCCCTAGTCATTTATTTAATTGGTTCTCCAGGATTTCTCAAAAATAATATCAAAGAGTTTGGCCATATTAGCTAATTCCTTCACCATTCCTAAGATGCAATTCATCTGATTTAAACTCATTCAAGGTAAAGAGGTAATTTCTAACCATGTTTAACACTTTCATGGTTGAATCTTTCATCCTGCTCTGCATGATTCCAGATAGAATACATGTTTTTTTTTCTTAGAAAAAATTGAATAAAATAGGATTTCACTAGTTACTTTTTGTCTTTGCTACCTGTTAGCATTTTGTTATGTTTTACTGAAAAGCTGTTATACCAAACCTTTAATTTTCCTTTTGTTTTGTTATGTAAAAAAGCTGTATTTGTTATTCTTAGCATTCTTTGTTAGTTTTAGCTCATTTTAAACTTTAACTTTCCCAACATCAGCTGAAGAAATCCATCTAGACTTTTATTTCATGGCCTGGCTTTGTTTTTATTTCATATATACAGTTTGCCTCCTTCTCCCCCTCTTCATTTATTAGTCCTTTTCAGTAGTTGCACTGATTTCTGCTGCCTCCTTTGTAATTGTTTGCACTTGGGCTTCTACTGTAGTATTTTATTCTTTAAGAGCTCCCATTTGTCCTGAGCAACTTTTCCCATTAACTTTTCCTGCCATTGAATGTTACTCAGGATTCCTTTTACATTATTAAAACACACTATTCTGAAATCTAAGTTGCATGCTTAATTACTATATGCTCAAGTTTAATTTCTCTTAAAATGAAGAAACCTAACATCACATTGTGCTATTTTCATGTGCTCAATTTAGTCTTCCTGGCTGATTAGCATTAAGTCAAGATGACTGTGCCTTTGATGCCTTCCTCTGATCACTGAAGGAGAAATTTGTCATCATGAGAATCTGGCCTTGAAGTGGCAACTCGACTTTAGCCCTAATGTCAATGCTGTCACTCAGAAAGGATGCTCACACTATTCCCAAAGGCCTTGGGGACAGCTCCATGGCTCAGCACTTCCCAGGATCTGCCATGAATTACTTATCTTCACGTGGGGTTCTCTTTCTGTGGAAGCAGCTTGTTCTTCCACAACCTCTGCAGCCTGAAAAAAACCACATGAGAGCATGCCATGTTCGCATGGAAAATCCTGTGAGATTGGGTTAGGCTTTCAAGAATAGAACTTGGGTGTTGATGAATGCTGTAACATTGTAATCAGAGATGGGATTCAGCCTCTTTGCACCAGTTCAGGTGAGCCAGTTGTTAATTTTTTGTACAGTTCAGAGAACCAGCCGATCCCACCACTGCCTGGCCCCTCCCCACTTTACCTCTCCCTTCCCAGCCATTCATTATCTCATCTAGCCTGCTTGCCTAGAGCAGGGGTGTCAAACTAGATTTCTTTGAGAGCCAGATCAGCATTGCAGTTGTCTTCCATGGGCCGGCTGGAGAGGGAGATGGGACTGACGCTTCCTGCAGCCAAAACGGGGCACCGGGGAAGGCTGTGCAGTCCCCCGTGCCTCATTTTCACTGGCAGAGTGTTGCAGGAGGCTATCCAGGCAGAAAAAACTCTGTGCCCTATTTTGGCCGGTAGAGGCACCGCAGGCCAGTCCTTTGTTTCCAGGCTGGCCCCGAGGGCCAGATCTAAGCAGCCTGGGCCTAATCCAGCCCACAGGCCTTGAGTTTGATACCTCTGGCCTAGAATCACACCTGTGGGCCAGCTGCTTTCTGGTTCCTTCACTCGCTTGCATGCCTTCACGATTCACCTGGACCACACAGTGCCCATGACCCAGTCGCAGCTGATCTTTGCTCCTTGCCCATCTTCGCAGCTTGCCCAGACCATGTGGCACCCAGGCAGGTGAATGGGCAAGGAACTGCTTGCCTGCCTCCACCACTGGCCTATCATGTGGCAACCATGGCCCAGCTGCTCTCCGGCTCCTTGCCTGCTTGCCTGCCTTCGCCGTTCGCCTTGTAAGTTGCTGTCTCACATGTACAGGGACAAAGGGGCTGGGTGGAGGCCTTCCTTTCCTACCTCGTTTGAGCAGTTTTAAAAATAAAGGCCTGAGAACTTAAAGCCAAGTGCCGCCCTCAGACCTTGCCTTGCCAGACCCTGCCAGCAGTTCCAGTTTGGGCAGTGGTTTGGCTTTCTCAGAGATCATGTCCCCTGATCTCTGCCTGCCCTTCCATTCCTGCTGCAGCTGGTGGCAGAGAGGAAGACGAGGCAGGTTGAGCCAATGCTGCTTTGCCCCCTCCCCCAGCCTGCAAATTTCCCCCACCTGGACTCTCCATAGCTGCCGGACCTCACCTGCCAGAGCTGCCAGCAGATGTCAGGCAATCAGGGCCTGTGAAGTTGTGCTGCCCGGATCGCCCTTCTCCCAACCACCCACCTGCCAGGTCAGGTTTTGGGAGTACCTGGCTTCCCACCCACTCACCGCCCTCTGGAATGGCAGCAGCACCGGCTGGGAACACGGGATCATTTGGCCACTTGGCCGCAGAGAGGGAGAAGGGACAGCTGCTAGCAGAGAGGGGAAAGTGCAAGTTTAATGCTTCTGGGACGAGGGGAATCAGGAAGCATCTGGATCTGATTTACCTGGTCATTCTTCCTCTTCCAGCCGCATGTCCTCCAACTGGCATGGGTGGCAACTACAGCCTCAACCTGTGTTGCCAGTGCATCTGCCAGTACATCCAGGACATTGGCTTCATTAAGATGAGGGGGAGGGCAGCTGTGTAGGGCCCAGCCATGCACTTTTAGTTGCCCATTACTGCCGCTTCAAATTTTTTTACTACTGGTTCTGTGGGCATGGCTTGGTAGGCGTGGCAGGGGAAGGATACTATGAAATCTCCAGTCAGAGGTGGTATTTGCCGGTTCTCCAAATCACTCAAAATTTCCACTACCGGTTCTCCAGAACTGTTCAGAACCTGCTGTATGCCACCTCTGATCCCCTTTTTTGCCTAGAATTCCCTGGCAATGCCCATGACATCTCCTGGCTCTAATGGTCATGTGCAGGCTAGGGAAGTAAAACTGAAAGCATGTGTGATGTTCTAATGTACAGAAGTTGTCATTAAATATATGGCAGAAAGTGGACTCTGGGTGTGTTTTTCCAAACTCAGTAAGTGAGGTTGAATGTGTATAGTTTTAGAAGAATTCTGTATTTGTATGTGTGTGTATACACGTACATTATATATAGTACCTAATGTATCTTTTTGTGTGCCTATACACACTGTATACTATGTAATACGTGTGTATACATATGGCATGTATACATAGGATTAAATAGTGTATTTTGGATGTTCAGTAGTAGTAAATAAATAGAGA
This sequence comes from Bungarus multicinctus, assembly GCA_023653725.1. Classification (NCBI taxonomy): domain Eukaryota; kingdom Metazoa; phylum Chordata; class Lepidosauria; order Squamata; family Elapidae; genus Bungarus; species Bungarus multicinctus. Next base: position 165,482,210 of record CM042836.1, read on the forward strand.
GGGAAATTGAATATTGTTGAGGCCTTTGAGGCCAGCGGCCAGGAGGTGGGGCTGGGTGTGGTGTGTGACGTCGAGTTGGCCACGCCCACCCAGTCACACTACCACCCGGCCACACCTACCCAGCCGGTCACTAGGGCAGAGAACCGGTTGTTAAATGATTTGAATCCTACCACTGATTGTGACGTGTCACCTTTCATATAAGTTCACTATCATTGGTCTAGAGCTAGCAGTTTACCATATTCATGGAATTGCTTTAAAGCAAGTTTCCAATGCAAAATCACATTCTAATAAAAATAACATAATAGACAGGAAGACTAATACTTTTCCTTGCCAGAACAGCAAGGCACACGAGAGGGGAAGATATTCACTTCTTCCTCTGCCTTGTATCTAGAGATGGAACAATTTTATCTTTTGCAAAAGACTGGGTCAGTCATTATAGCTGTGCACAAGCTGTTTTTAAATGAGGAATTAATCCAATTAATTGGACCTCTTATAAAAAAAGCAATTTCCGACTCTGTTCTTTGCACTGTGATCTTATTAACATAAATTACTCCTTTACTTTGATGTTAACTTCTATTTCAGTAAAGCTACTCTGCGCAGTTCAATTTCAATAGATCCATTCTATCTGTGTTTATATCATAGGTTGATTAGAAAATAAATGGCTCTCGTAAATAAAGAAGCTTGACAGTTTTGTAAATAAGTCAATAAGCTCAGAAGTGAATCCATAGTGTCTATGATCCAATAGAGCTCTGCATCAGCAGAGGATTTGTTCTTATCAGTCTTGGAATTGACAAGAAAGCATGCTTAATAACAGCATTTGTTCTTTTCATGCAGCACAGAAATTCATATAGAACCTTCATTGCAATTACAAAATAGGGGAAGATGAATCCAGAGGCCCACTAAGCAAAATAATCATAACAAAATCATGGTATCTGTACAATAAAAATACTATTCCTTTCTCTTCTTAAATGGTCCTATTTCAAGGCTACATGTGCACTTATTGTGCAAGTGACAGATTTCTTTGTGGATCTTTCTTGATTTCTTCCAACATGCCCATGAATCTATTCCTTTCAAGCTCAAGGTTCAGAGAAAATAGACTGCAGAAGAGGTACTTATTCATTAGGCCTAAGTCATGTTATATTAAGCAGAAACATTTCGGGTAAAGCCCCCTTGAGAGAGGCTGTCAGAACCTTAAATAAAGAAATGACAGAAGATTAGAGCTTGCTCTGACAAAGGTAGCTGTGATCTCAATGGATATTTGGAATGTGCTTGGTCTGGGGCTGCTGTTAGTTCTATCTTTCCTGAGAAATTAGATTCTGGAAAAGCTATGATCCGTTCTATAACTTCTAAGGTAGGGATAATCAACATTCTTGTGTTGTCAAGGAAGATGGCTGTAGATATCTTGTTGTCAATGGAGGGGTGATCCAGTTCATTTTGGATAGTTTGACCATCAAAATAATTTGAGGCAAAGCTTATAGAACATAACTTGTCAATCTGACTCTACTGAGATCAGATCCATGAAATAACTAGCAATCCAAACCATAATGTAAAATAATCCATATTTTTTTATTTATTTATTTTTTAGATTTGTATTTCTCTTTTATTATTTTTATAACTAATTCAAGTTGGCAAACATACCTAATATTCCACCCTCCTCCTATTTTTTCCCAACTGTGAGGTGAGCTGGGCTGAGAGTGACAACCAATAGAAGGTAATTTTTGTAATTCAGGTTTGAATTGTGGAGTTTTTGATACTCTCTGAATTTGAATTTGTTTCTTGCAGATGTTTCATTACTCAAATAGGAACATCAGCACATGATGTTACCTATTTGGATAATGAAACATATGCAAGAAAACAACCAACCTCAGCCAGCACCAAGGATGCCCTAAATCAGGGGTCGCCAACCTTTTGGACCTCAGGGACCACCAAACTCATAATTTTAGATCCCAGGGACCACTAACCAGTTCTGTGGCCTAATTTGTGAGTGTTGCTTGGTGGCTATGTGACTGGCTGGGCATGGCTTGTATGTAAATATTATAAATATTTATATAAATATTGAATTTTTTATAAAAAAGAGCAACTTTTACCCAAAACCAGGCAAAGCAGGCAGGCAGAGTGAGTTGCTCATAGAATCACAGATTCATTCAGAGATCTATCTGCCATGGGCTAGCTCAGTCTGTCACATAAAATTTGCTTGCAAGCAAACTCATAAAATTTGCTAGCAAGCAAACTCACAAAATTAACTCACAACACACCATGTATGTAAATATTGATTTTTTTTATAATAAAGAGCAATTTTTACCCAAAATCAAGCAAAGAGGCAGATTGAGTTGCTCACAGAATCATTCAGTGATCTATCTCTCTGCCATCGACTAGTTCAGTCTCTCAAATTTGCTTGCCAGGAGTCTGCACTGAATTTGCTTGCAAGCAAACCTTCAGTCCTAAAGGAGGTTTGGCTGTGCTGAGCCGAAGATCTAAAGACTAGCTAGAAAGCAAGAAATCCAACCATTTCCTGCTTCCTAGCTAATCTAAATCTCCCGGCACAGCAGAACAGATGATGGTCGGAAAAAGGAAAAAAAGCAACTTAGCAGACAAGTTTGCCGGGTAAGGAATGAGTGGGCGGGGAGGGTTTCCACAGGCCATGTGGGTTGAGCAGCCTTGTGTTTCTGCGCAGCCTGGATTAATTGTTTTGTGGGGGTGCTCTTCGGGTGAGATTTCTCTGTGGCCCACCAAAATTTTCTCAGGGCCTACCAGTGGGCCGTGGCCCACCGGTTGGCAACCGCTGCCCTAAATCATCAAGTTGGCTTTCATGCCTATTGCCTAAGGCAGGATTAGCACTCACCTTCTCCTGGTTTCTAAGCCAACACTTTAACCACTATGCCAAACTGGGACTGTCAGAAACAAAGAGAACTCCTATGGTTTATCTATGAGTAGGACAGGTATAGTATCTAAAGCTGAAGGCCCTATTCTATTTGTTTATCAACTGTTTAAGGTTACAACAGTGATGAAAAAAAGAGACTTACTGGTACTAACATTTATGACTGTGACATGACCATGATTCAGCCATTTGGCAACTATCACACATTTATGACAGTTGAAGTGTCCTGCAGTTATGTGATTGCCATTTGCCACCTACCCTGCTAATTCCAGCAAGCAGAGTCAATAGCAAGAAGTCCCAAGTTAGGGTCACTTGATGTTTTAACAAGCATGGGTGATTCACTCAATGGCTTCAATCAGATCTTCCATTGCTAAGTAGAATGGTCAAATGATGTTTCTTTTCACAACACTTTGCTCACTGATAGAATTACAGGTCCCAGCTGGGGTTGTTAAGTGAGGACTACCTGTACAGTTTATCTTAATTGACATTACTCTTAATTGACATTACAAATTTGAAGAAATCCCTGTCTTTTTCCAGCAGGATTTCCAGCATGGGATTCTACTTTAATGCATGCTTGCTATCAGCTGCCATAGTAATTGTGGGGGGAGGGCGCAGGGCATTTGTGTTTGGGAAGTGAGCTGGTGTAGTAAAGGCCACGTCAACTAAAAGGGAGGTTTGCTCACAAGAGTTATTGCGCCGCTGAATGGAGTTGTTTACACCCTGTCAAGACCAATCGTCCTAGGACTCCAATTGGGTGAAATACCTGAAGATGACTTCACACAACATCATTCTGGATATTCATTGGGCATTCAGAAAGGGGGAGGGGCTTGGGGAAACTTTCTATCTGTAACTTTCACATATTTCGATCAGATCTTGCTTTCACTACTATCATTTCAAACTCAGTAAAAGTACTCCTTCTCTATCTCAATGGAGTTGGGTGTTTTCTTTCTTGGGTTTTGAACAGAGGCAGGCCTGACACTTGAGTTGTCAAGTTTGTTTAACAGAAATGCTGAGAGTGAACATATAGAATGCATATGCTGTAATTGGAATGTTTGCAAGTTGAATTCCACAATTAATTAATTAGGTTATGCCTTGTGTGTTTTTATAACAATCAATATAATTTTTTAAAGAAAGCTGGCTCCTATTTTGATCTCCCAACTTAGTGAACTTAATGTTTCTCAGATTCCTATTCTCCCCATAGGTAATTATTCCTAAAGTCAGCTCCCATTCCCTCAAATCCCTTTAACCTTAAAATAGTTCATTTCACAGCTATTTTTAAAGGTTTTTTTGTTTCAGTTGCTTCAGTCACTATAACTAAGTCAACAATTATTTAAAAGGTCTATTCTGATAACTTTACTAGGAATGTTCTTTCTTAACCTTCCTTAGAGAAAAATTAGTGAGATGTTCCTTGCCAATTTAAGTTAGATAATTGGGTATCAGTTGTGGATGATAGTTTACCTTTAACATTTTAAAAATGTCAGTGTATATAGTTCATGAACTGGAATAGACATGGTAACAGGTCAGCCATTGGGGAACACACAGTAAGGTTCAGAAGGGAGTTCAGGGAGAGAGGAACAGAGTTTCAGATGAAGAAAGATGAGGAGGAGGGCACCCAGTTATCAATTATCAGAACTGTTAGTTTGATATGCTCAAGGTATCATTTTCCTTGACTCAATATCTGCTATTCTAATGGAATCTAATTGTAGTATGGAATGTTGTTATATCTTCTCAGGCCCAAATTTATCCCATAGTAGCAAACTATAGGACTTAGTGGGATTATTTTCCGTGTAGTAAGGGTCACGTGAGCATTTTGGTTACAACAAGTGTTTGCAACTTGCTCAGGGTCACCAAGGAAACAGATAACATGCTACAATGCTGCTGCTACCTAATTTTGATTTTTTAATTGTATTTGATTAACATTATTTGCATAACATTTGCTTAGATATGGTAAATATTAAACCAGAAGTGGCAGATATGGTCTAGTTTTAAAATAAGTATCTTGAAAACTGAAAATTATTTAGAGAGGTCAAGTAAAATCTTGGTAGATTTTCTTGGAAATCACAAGAACCTGTAGATTATATAAATTTAGACTTTAATTTTGTAACATCTCACAGCATATTTAATTCATTTCTGCCACCTTGATTTTGGAATTTTAAGGAAAACAATTTTGGTTAACGCTGTGCATGTACAGATTTTTTTCAGCGTGGCAGTAGTTTTCAGTCAGAGAGCCTCAGTGAGTTTATATCTTTAAGAAGTATGAACAATGGCATTCAATAATATCACTGAACACTTGGAATTATATTCTGAGTTCCCCTCAGATGAAATAATTGTTTTATCTGCAGTTGTGGATAAGTTACTGCAATTCTCCAAGGCATCCCAGACAAAAATAAAGTCCTACTGATCATTATGCCAGTTAAATTTAATTTTGCTCTAATGAATTTTTTTCTATATGCTAGCTACACAAGTGGCTGGTGAAACTGTCCCATTTATATTGGGATGCATAACCCTTTCTTCTAAACAAACTATAAAATGCAGTCAAAATGATGACCTCATTATTATAATAAGTTGAAGCACTTATTATAATAAGTGCTTACACAAACATGCAGGGATAACTAAAAGCCTGCAAACATAGCTATTTCTTTTGCATGGCCTCCCAACTCCTCAACAAAAGGAGTGTTTTAATGTTACATGTTGATGATTTCCTATTCAAACCCACTTCTCCAGTCAGGAAAGACTTGCATGGGAAAACTCAAGAAACCGATGTCACTGGCCTGGATAGTTCATGTAAGATTCATGTAACCACTTGTGCTGCTTCTTTCTAAAGAAAATTTCTCTGAAAAGCTGCTTTAACAAGAAACTGAAACATGAAATTCTAAGAATTGATCATGTTTATAATCACAGTCTACGTGCACAGTTGAAACTGTGACAAATGCAGATTATATGCATTCATATAATATTTATTGCTTTGCAAATTCATGCAATGTCACAGTAATCATCTACTTTTAGTGAGGTACGAGGTTATCATTCAACAATTTCTGCACTTGTATCTGCAAAACAACTGCTTTGCAAAGCTTGATTGGCTGAAGACTGATTGCACAGAAATTTACTGAATCTTGTTTTTAATTTCTGAGCTGAAATTTCTGGGGAAAATAACATTCAATATGTAGTATGCCTGAAGATAAGCAGATTTGTAAATCTTACTAGATAATTATCAATACTGACTGAACTGTTCGTTCAGGCAGTTAGGCAGCAATGCTAACAAAGCAGATCATACTAAGCCTTTGTAACTCAGTCTGACGGTGTGCTAGAGGGAGTTCTTCCAAATGAAGCCACTTTCCAGTGCTGAAGTAGTAGGAGCCTTTGCTTCTCTCTGCCAGTAGTTAGGGGTTTGCTTGTCTTTTTCACCCTTCCACTGACCTTTCTTGTTATTTATTATTATTCTGCAGCTAGAATCCCCCCTGTTGTTACATGAGCTGGATGTTTGGTCACTCTGCCACTGTGCTAGATAAAAGCAGCATGGTCCTGGAGGGGTGTCACAAGAATAGCCACAGGACATGTCTATTTTCTTTTCTGTAGCAAGGTGGAAATGTGCCATTTCTGGGGCACTGTGGCCTTGAAAACCCATGGCGAACCAGTCATGGAAATGATGTGAACGCTTCGGGTTCGTGGTCGTGCCACATCTTCATGGTGGGCATCAGTTCATTGAAGAACACAAGAACTCAATCAAAAAAGAAGAACCGACCTCTTCCCTGGTCCAACACCTCAAAGCCACAGGACACAAGATTGACTTTAAAAATACCAGAACTATCACCAAAACTGAACACTTCAACAACAGAATAATCAGAGAAGCCATAGAGATAGAAAAACGCCCACACAGCATGAATAAACGAGATGACACCTCCCGCCTACCAGCCATTTGGAAACCCGCCCTCATTAACAAACGAGTACCTAACATAAAGAAGGACACCAGACCCATACCCACGAGGGCCACACAAGAAACTACCACCACACTTCCACGCAGAAAGCAGACTCACACCCACACAGAAGATGAAACACGACCACGGACCAGAAGCCGTACCACAGCTGCATCACTACCTGCTTCAACCCCCCCCAACCCATACATGAAGGGAACTGATGCCCACCATGAAGATGTGGCACGACCACGAACGTGAAGCCAAACAATAGGATCATAGCTCACCAGCTCAAATCCCCCAGCAACTGAGACTAACCTGAGTACAACCAAACCCCCACCAGAACAAAACACACCCCCAGCCAATCAGAACACAGCCAACCCCCCAACCAATCAGAACACAGCCAAACCCCCAACCAATGAGAACACACCCCCACCCAATCAGAACACAGCCAAGTCCCCACCCAATCAAGTCACACCCCCACTAGTAGTTAAAAGGAAGAAGCAGCTGCAAGCTCACATCACTCTGAGAAGCACAAGGCCGAAGACACAAGCCTGAAGATGATGAATGAGACTTCATCGAAACGTCGCCTAGATATTTCCAACTCTACGCGGGAGAAAACCCGAAGAACCAAAGTTCCATATATATATATATATATAATACAAAGTATATATATATATATATATATATATATATATATATATATAATGTTTTCGTAGATTGTCACGGGTACAGGTATGCAGGTCTTGGTGTGTATGTCTATCCGCCTCCTGTGTTGTAACGACTTGGGTAATGGGCTGTGTGATGACCTTCTGAGTTTTAATCTTGTGACCTCCTGGGTCTTGTGCTACTAATGACCCAGGAGATTACAATACAAGACTCCGGGTGTCACCAGATTAGAACTCAGAAGGTCATCACATAGCCCATTACCCAGGTTATTACGACCCAGGAGATTATAGCACAAGACCCAGGAGGTCACAAGATTACTGTGTGTCTATCAGGCTCCTGTGTTGTAACGACTTGGGTAATGGGCTGTGTGATGACCTTCTGAGTTCTATTGTTTTGACATCCTGGGTCTTGTGCTGTAATCTCTGGGTCATAATGACCTGCGTAATGGGCTATGTGATAACCTTCTGAGTTCTAATGTTTTGACTTCCTGGGTCTTGTGCTGTAATCTCCTGGGTCGTAATGACCTGGGTAATGGGGTGTGTGATGACCTTCTGAGTTCTAATGTTTTGACCTCCTGGGTCTTGTGCTGTAATCTCCTGGGTCGTAATGACCTGGGTAATGGGCTGTGTGATGACCTTCTGAGTTCTAATCTTGTGACATCCTGGGTCTTGTATTGTAATCTCCTGGGTCGTTGGCTGTGTTGCAACATCCTGAGGTTTTGTGGTGTAGCCTTCTGAGTTCTGTGATGTGATATCCTGAGCAGGTGGCTGTGATGTGACGTTCTGGGTTTTGGTTTGGCTCCAAGTTTGAGGCTTGGGTCTATGTTCATGGCGTGTGTCAGTTTGCTTGGTTTGGGGGTCGGGTTGTGTGGCAGCTGGTGATGCAGCCTTGGTCTGGTTTCTGGATGGTGGTTGTCTTTCTGGATGGTGGTTGCTGTGGTCTTATGCCAAGACCTGCATACCTGTACCCATGAAAATCTACGAAAACAATATATATATATATATATATATATATATATATATATATATATATATATGCAGGTCTTGGCATGTTTGGGTCTTTTCCCGTGCAAGATTGAAAGTATTTTGGTGATGTTTCGACAAGGTCCCACTCGCCATCTTCAGGCTGGTGCTTTCGGCTTTGTGCTTGTGTGAGCAAAGCATGATTGGAGCTGCCGTCTCTCTATAAATACTGGTGGGGAGGTTGGCTGCGTTGTCATTTCTTGATTGGTTGATGGAGTTGATGTTTGCAGATTGGCTGACTTTTTCGAAAGAACATGTATGGCTGAGGTATTGGCTGTGTGTCTATCACCCTCCTGTTTTGTAACGACCTGGGTAATGGGCTGTGTGATGACCTTCTCAATTCTATTGTTTTGAATCCTGGGTCTTGTGCTGTAATCTGCTGGGTTGTTGGCTGTGTTGTAACATCCTGAGGTTTTGTGGTGTAACCTCCTGAGTTCTGTGATGTGATATCCTGAGTGGGTGGCTGTGATGTGACATTCCAGGTTTTGGTTTGGCTCTGAGTTTGAGCCCTGGCTATGTGTTTATGGCGTGTGTCAGTTTGCTTGGTTTGGGGGTCGGGGTGTGTGGCAGCTGGTGATGCAGCCATGGTCTGGTTTCTGGTTGCCTTTCATCTGTGGGGTGGGTTTGCGTTTGAGTCTGGTGAGGGAGATTGGTGGTGGCATCATGTGTTGTTATGGATCCGGTATTGGTTTTTGTGGCTGGGACTCGTTTGTTGATAAGGGCTAGTTTCCAAATGTCTGGTAGGCGGGAAGTATAGTCCCATTTATTCACATTATGGGAGTGTTTCCCTATTTCGATGGCTTCCCTGATTATTCTCTTGTTGAAGTGTTCAGAAACCAGACCACAGCTGTATTAAACCCATTCTTTCTTGTTCTGTCTTATGGTCCTATTTCAGCCAAGTCTTTTCCATGAGAGTTCTTCAGGAACTTCATTATGACCGTTATCATGTTTTCCTACAACCATTATGGGATTCTACAAATGTTTAGGATAAATGCCATTTTTCAGAAATCAGTAAATAGTTGATGCTGTACAGATTAGCAGTTTCTTTATTTAACTATAACAATGAATATTTCTATCCCATGACTTTAAAGCTAACAATTTTCATTTTGAGTGAAGTGGTTATGTATACTTTTTTTTTTGGATTACTTTTTAAATGGTCTTTGTAGAAGGAGGAGAAAGCTATTTTACTTGAATGAGCCACCTGAAATAAATCAAAGGACTGTATTTTAAGCTCTTTGGGATGTTCTACTCTATCTCACATTGATAGTTGAGTGGGCATTTAATTGTAATTAACATGTTAACAAGAAAGCATTCAGACATGCAGACAAAGGTGACCTTACCATGGTACCTAATGATATATATTGCCAATCAAATAGCAGAATAGTTATTTCATTAAAAATGAATCAGTTCATTCAGATGGAGAGGGTTTTTTTCCTAGATTAATTAAAATACAATTCTACAAAGAATAACTTATGAATAAATCACTGGAGGCTTTTAAGAAAAGACTGGATGCCATTTATCTGAAATGATATAGGATCTCCTGCTAAAGCAGGGGGTTGGACTAGAAAACCTCTAAGGTCCCTTCCAACTTGGTTATTTATGATCTGAATGTCATGAAATAGAATGGCTTTAAACATATGCTTAGGATTTTTAACTTACAGTATGAAATCATACCTTCCAAAAATCTTCAGGGCAAATAATAATTCATAATTAAATAAAGTATAAATGGCCATCTATGTATATCTTGATTAAAAATCTACGTATTGTTTTATTTTAGAAGATTGTGAAAAAAATATTGTTTCACTCCTTGCCTCATTATGAATACTGTTCTCTTCGCTATCAAATACTATTGTTTTACTATGTCCACATCTACCTATTTAGAAATAGATTCAGCCCTACATACATGATTGGAAAAATATGAAATACACTTATCATGTTGTTATTCATTTGAATAATGAATTTGTGCTACTAATTTAATTGTTGCTCTGATTGGTTATACTTTAATTTGGGAGGAGAGAGGTTTCGTTTTGGATTCACTATAAAGTATGGCAAGGATTCCCCCCCCCTTTTTTTTTTCTGAATGAGAGAAAATTATGTGTAATATCCACCAAGAATGCACTAGAAACTGTAATACCTTGCAGAATGTCAGCTTAGTAGCATACAGATATAGCTGTCAGACAGAAGTATTAAAACTGAAACCCACGGATTATTTTTTTCTTACCCACTACAAAAAATTACCCATTGGAAAATTAGTAACTAATGTACCACATTGACCACACATTCACAAAGTAATATAGTTTTTCATCAATACTTCAGATTTCTCAGTTACATTATAATCCAATCATCAGCACATCTTCAATTTTAAATGTAAGGGATTCTGCAGACTTCAATAGCACACATACTTGTCTGTTGCTATTTTTCAGAGAAGCAGGTCAGCTGAATGTTAGAAAGCTTAATCTTTTGGACCTCTACAATATCTTACAGGGCTTCAGTCTGACAACTGAGCAGAAATTATCTATTGTGGGGATTAAAATTGCTTCTGTTCAACTCTAAAAGCAGATATATGAGGGAACTGGTGCTAAAGCATGAATTGTGTAAATGCAGCACCTGCAAGAAATATAGTGCGGGGCACAGGAATGTATCTTTTCTTTTATGTACACTGAGAGCATATGCACCAAAGAGAAATTCCTTCTGTGTCCAATCACACTTGGCCAGTAGAGAATTCTATTCTATTCTATTCTATTCTATTCTATTCTATTCTATTCTATTCTATTCTATTCTATTCTATTCTATTCTACTCTACTCTACTCTACTCTACTCTATTCTATGTGACAAAGAGATGGATGGTTCTTTGGTCATTTACCTTGGATCATCTGGAAATGGCTGGGGATTTCTCACTTCACTTGCTGAGAAAAGTGCAAGATCCTTTTTTAGGACTAAAGCGAGGCTTCTTGGAAAGATTACCTGTGCAACTTCTTGGGAGTAGCCTCCCAAAGCTAATGAAGTAAAAGTAGTCTCAGTAGCCTGCATAAGAAGATTAAACAACCAAATATTGTGTGCAAAAGCAACAAAGAAAAAACCCAGACAGCTACATTTTTCAGTAATCCAGTTCAAGAAAAGGAGTTCCCCAGCCAGCTGCTAATCTCCTCTTCTGACTTTCAGTCTGGTTGTCTGAAATCTGTCACCATTTGTTTATGTAATTTAATCAAGCTACGCATAGCAAAATTGCCAGCAATAATGTTCCTGTGCTCTGATTTCAAACTGAAGTAACAAATAATCTGAGCTAAACTTCAGAGGCACAAAAGAGTTTTCTGGACAATTATTGCTATTATTTCTAGTTCTTCAAAATGCAAGGTCCATTGTAGGATCAATGTTCTGCCACTTCTAACACTTGAAAAATACAAAAATAAAAGGTGCATTTCCAGGGGCTGTGCAGATGATACCTTCGACATTTAATTATTTCATTCAGCAAACACACTGGAATGTGATACTTGGAATTACTCCATAATTTGTATTTTCCCCCAGTTCAGCTATTTTTCTACAAATATTTTAACTATGAAAAAAGAGTAACTCCAAGTTATAAATGGGATCCTGGCTTAATGCAGTCATTGGTCCTCCTATCCCATCCTGTGTATGGGTGGGAGGGAAAGGCTATGTCTTTCTATCTCATTGAAGCAATCAGCAGCTCAGCAATTCATTAATGTCACTGTTCATTACCCTTCGTTAACAGTGGTTTTCCTCCTACAGAGGCTGTTTTTCTCTCCCAAAGCCATTGGGGTTTAATTTTTTGCTTACAACCAATCATTAATTGCCCAAGCAGTGCATCATGATTTAATGGCACATGTATGTATCTTTCTGTGCGTATACATATTCATACTCACATACATATAAACACGTACATTTTAAATCTCTTTTATCCATCTTGTTTTTTGTTGTTTTATGTAGCTTGAACAATTTATGCTAATTTTCAGTTTTATTAGGTTTATTGTTTCTATTGCTAGTAATGTATGCCAGTCATTGAGAGTCAGATAGTCTCTTGACCCTTAGAAGATTTAGATTTAAGTTATCCAGTGCTGAGTACACTTTTCTGCTTCTGTCACCAATAAATGGTAGCCAAAGGAGACATTATTATAATGCCTGGGAAACCTGAAAGCTCTTAGAGTCAACCATTTTATAGCCCTGATTAGTTTGAATCAGGCTGCCACAAAATATATATGGATATTTTAAAAGTACGTTTCTGTCAAGAGTGACATTTCTCTTCCCAACCTTTCTAGATATATTATCATTACTGGGTAATATATGAGATAAGATGAAGAAAAACAGTAAAATACCCAGTCTGTATTTTTAACATATATATTTTTAGTTGTTTACATTTTTATTCTTTAGAATAAACAAAGCAAAGCGTGTTCATTTAAAGAAACCTCCAAAATATCAATTATATGTTTAAAAGGAATAGTAAGAAGTTTTCAATTGCCATCTTTAATATATCCATTAGCCTAACTTTGTAGGCTCTACAGAAGAATTCAACATTTCTGTATCCCCATTTCATCTGTGAAATGGCCTTAATCAATTTAAATGAGAATGTTTTCACATAGTGACATTTAGAAGCTCATAAAAATGAGCAAAAGGTTGCTAGCTCTCTTCCCTGTTACTCTCCAGTGGCTGTAATTTCAGCCAGGCTGTTGTCAAGAGAGGGAACAGAGCTTCCAAAACTGGTAGCCAGGGTATCCTTATCTTCCATGAATTTGTCTAAATTGGTAGCAGCACAACAGTGAATTTCATAGTTTAATTTGCTGCTATATGGCGAAGAGAAAATAATTTCTCTATCCATTATCATCTATGCCTGGCAAATTTTACACATCTCTATCATGTCCCTCTTAACCACCTTCTTTCTCAGCTGAAAGGACCTAACCTCTGTAAGCTGGGTTTGCTTCCCTGATCATATTAGATAGTCCTCTTGTACTAAACACAGTAGGGACTTGCAACGTGGTTTTAAATGAAGCAATTGCTAATTCAAACTATGTCTGTGCCAAATAAGGGAGTCTTATCAAAGTATTAATGTGATCTGTTTGATCAGTATTAATATAATTTATTAAATGCATATGCTGCCCAACTTTCAATAAGTCTAGGCATGTTGTGGTTCGCCAGCAGCAGATGTGAACATCTGAGGTCTCGGAGAGCGAGGACTCAGATGAGGGACCTGCGTGTGATGCAGGGATGGGGCCAGGACCATCAAGGAGTGGAATGCTGTCTTTGGAGATTGTGGAAGTTGGCAGCAGTGATGAAGAGGTCCCCGAGGAGCCTGTGCCCAGAGGACATGCGTGCAGGGTTGCTCAAAGGAAAAAGCAGCTACAGCAGCACGGGCAACTCAGGAGTAAGGCTGCAAGGTATCAGAGACAATTAATTTGAAACAGCCTTTTAACTGTGAAGGAATGGAATTCATAAAGAATCATTAAAAGGTTTCGCTGTTACCTCTGTTTCATGTTTGTTTCCTTGGAACAAGGTTTGGGTCAGAACAAGGCAATTCACAAGTATAAAAGAAATCCTAATCAAATCAATAAAAATAAAAAAGCGAAGAGTCTCATTCTTTTGTGCCAAAGACCTAGGTGAAGAACCAGTCTTCTCAGCTCTTTTAAATATGCATATTCAAAAAGTCTAGAAACTTCATGAAATATAATTTATGTTAATGGAAACTGCATGGGGCTCCCCTTGAAGAGTCTCCGGAGGCTGCAGCTGGTCCAGAATGCAGCCGCGCGGGTGATTGTGGGTGCTCCTCGGAGCTCCCACGTTACACCGCTTCTCCGCAGGCTGCATTGGCTTCCTGTGGCCTTCCGGATTCGATTCAAGGTGGTACTGACAGTATTTAAAGTGCTCCATGGCTCGGGACCTGGGTACTTACGGGACCGCCTGCTGCCATCATCAACCTCCCACCGCCCAGTACGCTCCCACAGGGTTGTCCTCCTCGGGATTCCGCCGCCCGGCCATTGTCGGTTGACGGCCCCGAGGGTTCGGGCTTTCTCTGTGGGAGCCCCCTCCCTTTGGAATGATCTCCCCCCGGAGATACGGGCTATGACGGATATTCTGACCTTCCGGCGCGCAGTGAAAACCCTATTTTTTAAACAGGCTGGCCTGGCCCAGTAACTGTATTTTAGTTTTAACTTAATTTTAATCGGGGTTTTATTAGCTTTTAATTTTTAACTGAATTTTTTGGGATAGACAGCCGGATCAATTTGGTTTAATTTATTTTAATTGTATTTCTGGGTATTTATTGTATGTTTTTAGTAGGCTGTACACCGCCCCGAGTCCCTTTTTGGGAGAGGGAGCGGTATAAAAGTTTAATAAATAAATAAATAAAATTTTTAGCCTCTGGGAAATATGGAAGCATATTGGGAACTTTGAATATAAAGTTGAAGCTTTAATTTGAGGTTGGGTAGGATGGTGGGCAATATATCTGTGTGTGTCTCTCTTACACATGTACATATAGAACTACATAATTTACTTTTGTTTTATATGCTTCATGATTTTCCCTTTAGATATTGCATTTCAATTTATCCAAAACAATCTTTCTTGGTCCTGTTAAAAAAAATAATATACATTGGATATTTTGTGATTATTTAGGATAGATGCTGATTTTGTAGAAGATCAGCCATTTTATTTGAGTTTTTTGAGTACTCTTGGTGTGAATGCCATCTGGACTCAGTAATTTATTTTTGTCACCATCATCATCTTTATCACCATCCTCATATGTCTATATACCAGTGTAGGCACTCACTATTTACTTCAAATTTCCCTTTGAGAGAACGGGCTCCATGTGCATCAGCTGTACTTCCTCAGTGCTAAAGAAAGATGCATATTGTTCATCCAGGAGTAGAATTTAATTTATTGAAATGATGTAATAAAACTAGCTTCTTTTACTAACATAATAATATTAATAACAGAATAAAAGAGTTGGAAGGGACCTTGGAGGACATCTAGACCACTCTCTGCTCAAGCTGGAAACCTTATACCACTCCAGTCAAGTGACTGTCCAGTTCCTTCTTAAAAGCCTCCAGTGATGGAACACCCACAACTTCTGAAGGCAAGCCGTTCCACTGGTTAATTGTTCTCACCATTAGGAAATTTCTCCTTAATTCTAGTTGCTTCTCTCCTTGATTAATTTCCAACCATTGTTTCTTGTCCTGCCCTCAGGTGCTTTGAGAATAGCTTGACTCCCTCTTCTTTGTGTCAGCCTCTCAGCTATTAGAACAATGCTATCATGTCTCCCCTGATCCTTCTTTTCACTAGACTAGAGACATACATAATTCCTGCAACTGTTCTTCATATCTTTTAGCCTCCAGCCCCCCAATTATCTTTGTTGCTTTTTTCTGCACTCTTTCCAGAGTCTCAACATCTTTTTTATAATGTGGTGACCAAAACTGGTTGCAGTATTTTAAGTGTAGCTTTACAATTATTTTATAATTTTGTAATCTTATAATTATTTTGGTATGAGAAGAAAATTCTGAAATCAGTACTTTACCCCCATGTGCCCCTAACATTTTTTTTAAAAAAATAGTGGCATCTATCTCAATATGGTTTAAACTAAAATTACAAATAAACATTTCTCTCAAAATATAGTAGTTTTATTTTTACAGTCTTCTGATTGTATTAACAATTGAAGATATATCTAGTACATGAGAAACAAAGAGAAATGAGTCCAATTTTAGAAGTGTATTCTTATCCCACGTTTATACAAACTGCAGATTTAAATGTAACTGTTTCCTGTTTATACTTATGTGTTTATCATATGTGAATTCTCTGACTGAAGACAAGGTATCAAATGAACCTATAATGTTAGAAGCTATAATCTTTAAAATCCCTGCTAGATAAGAACTCTTCAGCACAATGAGTTTTGTTTCTGACTGAGTAGTAAACCACTGGCCTCTGTGCTCCATGACACACTCCTTTTTGTTTTATTTATTTTACTGAAAAGCACAAGTAATTATATCATGTGGAAGCTGTTCTTATTTTTAGTCCTCACCTCCACACAGAGTGGAACCCTCACTTTTTTCCTTTTACTCTGGGTTTATTTTTTTAGTCTGCAGAAATAGGAAAAGGATGAGATAAAGTAGTTAAGATGGATCCTGAGTAAGCACTGACAGATGTTAATCTTGTCCATTAGAAGCATTACAAGAAGCAATTGAAGAAGAGGGGAATTTGGTCATGCGTGTCTGCCAGGAATGGAAGCAGGGAATTTTGAACTATGCCAAAGACCACTCCAAGGGCAAAAATCTTTTAGAGAGTCAAAATCATTACTTACTACCCCATTATTACACTGATCCATTTTTAAAACAAATGTGGCCTTGGTTCTAGCTACCATCTGCAGGTAAATATTTTGTCCCTGGGTCCCTTTTTTAAAATATAGCTTTTGTTAAATATTTTTTAAAAGATAAAAATACTTAGAACACTTTATTTGCCCAAGCATGATTACACACATTTTTTTGTACCTGCAGATACTGCAATGTACATGCAAAGCAAGTGAAAGATAATAATTATAATAATGATACCAACAAGAGGGGTAGTAGAGAAGATTAGAAGGATAATAATAATCCTACAGCCATACAACATGGGCATATATACTTAGACATATGACAATACTGTGAGGATTAGGTGTTCAGCAGAGTGATGGCATGAGGAAAAAACTGTCCTTATGTCTAGTTGTTTTGGTATGCAATGCCCTATAGTGCGAATGACACCTGATGGTATCTTGGAAGCATGCCTGATCTACTGCAATACCTGTCCTCTGGAACAATATTCCACCAGAGATCTGTAGGTCTACCTTGGCTCTATTGAAGAGGTCATTAGGAACATGGCTTTCCCCCCAGGCTTTGAATTAGGGTAGGTGATAAAGTTTTCATAGCATTGTTTCTGTTGAATTGGATGGTTAGCTTTTCCAGGCAGCTTTTGGCTTTTTTCATGCCTCATTTATGGTTTCTATAATTTTTATTTTTCTAAGTTGCAGAAGAATTGTTAATGGAGTCAAGCTCTCCATCCTATCTTCAATCTTTTTGTGGAGATAAGAAAGGGCTGTTGTAGAACTGTAAGGACATTCATTGGAATGTAGTTACAATCTTGACTTTTATCAATCATCCTACTTGAAGAAGGAGAGCAAGCATGCAGAAGATTGTTGTTACATGTGTATTCAAAAGATGAACACGCACCTGTCATTGAAAAATAAATACTCTCCTATTTAAAAATCATAGAATATGGCAGGTTTGGCTTTTTAAAATAAAAATTCAGGGGTGTTATTTATAAACAAGTCAACAGAATGCCACAGCAGTCCTTCTATTCTGGAATCAGCTAAGCTCCAAAGAGCTGCAGGCCTTCGGAAAGAAGAAAGGACATGTTTTGACAGCCGGGATTCCTTTAAGTGCTGAGGAATTCCGCTGGGAGGTTTTGCTGGCACTGTGTGTGCTGTCTACCATTCTTTGTTATGTACGTGCATACAGAAAGCCAGTGTGGTTTGAGAGAGAGGCAGCATTATGACAGCAGTGACTTCTTGCAGAAGTTGAAAAACAGGGTGGAATGCAGGATTCCCTGGACCTGCGTACTCCAAATTAATGGCCAAGAAATAACATTCAATTTTTTTAAAATAGAATCAGCCATTTACATGGGAATAGTACTCCTATTTTAAACCCTACCATAAATGCATGATGTAAGATTCCCATCCCTCTCTTGATAAAGATCATCCCTTGATTCCAAGGGGGGAAAAATCCCAAATTGAAATGACTCAACAGATTGAAATGGATCCAGGAAAACAGTTTCAACCAAAAGTGTCTGGAAGTGGTTGGCAGCCATTTCCCAGAAAACTTGGTGCAACTGCTCCAGTAACAACCTTCCAACTTTTCTCCACCACTTTTCAGTCTCATCCATCTATCTTGTGTATACTAGAGAGTCTTCTCTTGGTGGATGTCTGTATTTATTTTCTAAAGCTTTTGCTCACATATTTATTTTTAATCTGATAGGCAGCTGAAATGTGTAGCGGTTTGTGGTGTGTTAAAATTAACAATGAAGTAATAATAAAAAAATAAACTAATGAAAATTCTTTCAATAATTGATCTTTATTCCTGTTCATTTTTACTCTATTAAAGTTGACCTACCAGTTTGTGGAGTGCAGGCCCAACATGTTGCACAAAAGTGAGCTTGACAAGAGCTGTGCCTTCGTCTTCTACAGCTTGCCTAGAAATGATGTTAGCTTTAAGCTACAGGTAGAATCATTATTTGGCTTCTGTTTAGGTTTTTGTTAAGAAATCCTGATTTCCACATCTTTTAAAAAGCTTTTGAATCAGAGAATATTGAAAAGTAGATCTTTAATAGGTATTGTGGTGATGCTATGCAGATGGCAGGTAGGATTTGCCCTCTTCCTCTCAGTACCACTGAATGTCAACTGTTTATATATTTGTAGTGTACTTGTAGTGTACTTGCACTGTACTTAGTGTTTCATTTGCATTGTTGTCCTCAGCATTGATATATATCAAGAGATCAACTCTTCTAAGAAAGAAGTGTAAACAAATCTCTTGATACCACAAAATGAGTAGTGTATAGAAATGGGGAAATATCGTAGAACCTTCTGGAATCCATCAAAATTAATTTCCTTTTAGGTGTAGATATTTCAAATAGCTCCTGCTATCCTGTTAAAAATCTAACCCTTTGGAAGAAATAATCTAAATATATAAATAGCAGCTATTTAAAAACCTACTTTTGAAAATTAGAATTTGCATGACCAGTTGAGAAAATATATTTGGAATAGTTTATGGCTAGCTACTATGGTGACATATCTACTGTGGCTTCGCTTCCCTAGACAATGATCATCCTCAGCATCAAACCTGTAACTATTTCTATAAGGGAGACCAACTGGCAGATGAAGGAGAAAAACATCTGCAAAATCCCTTATGTGTCCAAGTAGCCAATAGAAGATTGGTACTTGTCGACTGCTTATATTGAGATGCCTACCCAGGGTTAACAGTACATTTATAAGAAGGAGTGCTGTTCAACAGGCTGACACTCTTCCTAAAGAGAATTATTACTCTACCAGAATAGAAAGTCAGTCATATAAATCTATTGTTGTCAAGCTCAGTGATAATAAAGATTGACCAAGACACAGAGACCAAAAGATGATATATGATATAATGAGGATTCATCATGAACATGTATCGAAAAATACAACTCTAAATCCATATACAACATTATTATAACAGGCTTTTGTCTGAAAAGGTGACATGAAAACTTCACAACACACAACACTAGAGAAAGCCTTTTTATTAACTGAGTTGAACTTTAAAAATTATGTTATGACCAAAAATCAATAAAGAGAAACTGATTTAAGTTCATCCAAGTGTGAAGGGGGTTTATTACCAGTGCTATATCACCCTAATGATGTACTCTTAAAAATTTGTTTTTGTGATATATTACATCCATTATTGCTAAAAGGATAAAACTGCAAAGCAATACTGGACATTAATAAATCAATTTAAAGAAGGGGAGGGAGGAAAGGGATAGATTGCCAAGGGATAACAAATTCCATTTGTGGATTTTAACTGTTGTGCAATTCTATAATGTAATGTAAGCTAAACCTTCCTCTAGCTTTTAATGGCTAATTTTCATTCAGTCACATGTTAGTGGCAACTGTGACGTACTATAATAAATAAAGCAAGAACAAATCTTATTTGGAAGATGGGACCTTCTGCTTCCAAAAGGAGGAAATATGCATGAAAAGATGGTATTTTTAGGTGCATTGGCTAAAGTGAAAGGTTAAAAAAGAAGGGAATGGAAGATGAACCTTTCTATCATTAGGATATTACTCAACAGTCTCATGAAAATGTCTTAAATCTGAGAGATTCTCATGGGATTAATTGTCAGTTAACCCTTCAACCTCAATTGTGAGAGTTTTTAACCTATAGATGCTGCTAAATGATCTGAAAACAAGCAATAAAGTACAATGTTGCATTTTAAAGGTTTCAGCATCTGACTTTTTACTTTTATCTGTTAACGGGAATAATAAAAGCTAAAGATTTGAGTTTTGATTTTCAGCAAGATTTCTTTATACGGGATATACATATCTTATAAAAGCTCATTAAAGTGAACTTTGCTATATTCCACTTCATTTTAATGGAAGTTACTGTCTATAATTCCTCCTGTTGCAATGTTCTCTCATTTGTTCTTTTAAATTAATTAAAATTCAAAAGTTAGTGTAAGATAAATGGACCATAATATCCAGATATATGCACTAGGATTATAATGTTTTTACAGTTTTGCAGTGTGAAGTGCTGTAAAGTATATGTTCTGTAGATCATTGTCAAATGTAAACATCTTTATACACATACAATCACACTGAGAGAGAAACAGTCAGAGAAAGACAGAGAGGGAGGGAGAATCGCACATTGCACACACACACACACACACACACACACACACACACACATACACACATACACACACACACACACATCCAAAAATCATTTTGGAAGAAAATTGGTTGGATTGTGATTGACTGAAATTAAATTACTTTTATTCTGGAGTTTAATACCATTTTTTAAAATAATTATGCAGTGATTTATGAAAACCAATAACAAACAAAACACATTCCACTGACCAATATATGAGTGAATATAGGAGTAATAATTAATGATGAAATATAAATTTTCAATAAATATATTTGGAGTAAAATAAAACATACATAGGAAGAAGGTCAGAGGAGGTCTGCAGTTCAACATTAGTTGCCAACTAAACATACAGTTAAGATGTGCTAACTGTTATTGTTAGTTTACCCCTAGCTTCAGGAACAAATAATATAATTGCTCCCTCCAGTTTTAAAAACATAAAGGCCCTGAGTTCACAAAATTTTTATTGTCTACCAGGATGCATGAAAAAATTTTGGATTTCCCAGAGACCAAAGGATACTGCTTTTTAAACTACACTCAGAAATACAGTGCTAATTCTCATGGAAGATAATTTCTTTATAAGCTCATGATAGACAGTATATTTTATGGGGACAAGAGCTGATGTGTTTCCCATCTTCAAAAAAGGAGAGAGAAAACAGATCTAGGAAATTACAGATCAATCAGCCTGGCATCAATACTGGGAAGATCTTGGAAAAGATAATCAAGCAACAAATATGTGAAGCAAGCAAAGTTATAACCAGAAGCCAACATGAGTTCATTAAAAACAGATGTCAAACAAATATTGTTTCATTCTTTGACCAATGTCTAAATTAGTGGATCAGAGAGAAGCTGTGGACATAGTATAATTGGATTTCAGTAAGGCATTTTACTAGGAAGGACATCCAATTTACTTCTTGATAAGCTAGAAAAATGTGGCATAGATAGCACTATCACCAGATGGATTTGAAACTTGCTGACAAATCATAATGTGTAGTCCAAGGTTCTTGGAGTACTCCAAGGTTCTGTTTTAGGCCCAGTACTCTTCAATATCTTCTTAAACAATCAAGAGAAGGAAATAGAAGGGGAAGTCATCAAATTTGCAGATTACATTAAGCTGGCAGGAATAGCCAACACCCCAGAAGATCCAGGTGGATCTTGACAGACTTGAACTTTGGGCCCTATCTAACAAAGTGAAATTCAAGGTACTGTAGATAAAAGTAAGGTTTTATACTTAGGCAAGAAAAACCAACTGTATAAGTATGGACTAGGTCAAACTTGGCTTAATGGCAGTAACTGTGAGAGGGATCTTGGAGTCCTAGTGGGCAATTACTTAAAATGACCTAACAGTATGTGGCAGCAGCCAAAAAAGCCAATGCAATTCTAGGCTGCATTAATAGAGGGATAGAATGAAGATTACATGAAGTTCTAGAACCACTTTACAAAGCCTTAGTAAGACCACACTTGGAGTACTGACCCAGATTGGTGGGAGCAATATGCTGCCTCTATAAAAATGCTTAGGGAGGACTGTCAAGCACTATAAAATGGTACATAAGTCTAAGTGCTATTGCTATTGCCAGTTCTGGTCATTACAATGTCAAAAAGATGTTAAGACTCTGGAAAGAATGGAGGGAAGAGTAACAAGGATGATTAGGGGGATGGAGATGAAAAGCATATGAAGAACAATTGCAGGAATTGTGTATGTCTAGTCTAGTGAAAAGAAAGACTAAGAGACACCATGATAGAACTGTTCCAGTATTTGCGGGGCTGCTACAAAGGCAAAGGGGTCAGACTATTCTCCAAAGAACCAAAAGGCAAGACAAGAAACAATGGATGGAAAATAACCAAGGAGAGATACAACCTAGAACTAAGGAGAATTTCCCCAACAATGAGAACAATTAACCAGTGGGACGGCTTGCCTTCAGAAATTGTGGGTGTCCCATCACTGGAGGCTTTTAAGAATGATTGGACAGCCACTTGTCTGAAACGGTATAGATTCTCCTGCTGGAGGAGGGATTTGGACTGGAAGACCTCCAAGGTCCCTTCTCTATTATTCTGTGTATTCTATACCCATAAGTCTTACTGTATGCTTGGCTTAATTTACCTTATGCGCACTTTTGCGCAGTCTACCAATCAGGCCTTGTTTTTAACTGTTGCTATAGCTTCTTTATTTTTACTATCTGGCAGGCCAAGAAGGTTGTGCGTGTTGCTCATGGCAGGAGAGAAAAGGAGGAAGGAGATTTTATGTTCTGAGGTTGCAAATGGAAGATATCACTCTTCATATGGAGGCCATGTGAAGAAAACAAATAATTGTGCAAGTAAAAAAATAACCCCATCAAAAAAATGTTTTCTCCTTGGAGAAATATTTGTTTTTTGTTTTGTTTTATATTGAATATTACAAAATTTGATGCAGGATTACTGCCTGAAGAACTTCCCCCCTAAGGATCCAACTGCCTAATTTCCATCTCATTTTTATATATTTGTAGATTGGACCTGAATAATAATTAGATAACTTTGGCTGGATTCTGTCTTCAATATGCAAATTATAGTGAAAAGTAGTTGGTTGTTCTTAGATTTCTCAAACTGATTATGAAGCATTTGGAAGTTGGAGGAATACGTAAATACAATACCGGTGTGCCAATTAATTTCTTGGATGTATTTTATTAGAATATTTTAATATTCTATTGAGAGAAACAATCCCCTCCCATACCGCATTGATTTTTATAGATTTTAGGATAATATGAGAAAAGCTGTATTTTCACTAATGTCTTTTTTTAGTCAACAGATTTGTTATAATTAAACTATTATGACAAATGAAGACTGTTTTATAACTTTCTTCTTTGTATTGTTCTTTCAGTAAGTAATGTTATTATTTCAGTTATGGTGCAACTGTGGAATAAAATCATGAACTTAAAAATCAGTACACTTTTGGGAGAATATTATAGAAATTGAGACTGCCTATTGCTGAGAGCGATTAGCTTGTCCACATAGGAAAATTAACAATAATTTATAGTAATTGTTAATTATTATTAGTAATACTAATATTATTTTATTCATTAAGCATGAAACTCAGTCAATTGAACATTTAAAAATGTATCACAAATATCATTGACTGGGGCTGATGGTTGATATGAGTTTCTACCAGCATCCTAGGTATCAACCAAGTATCTTCTTAAAATGTACGATGTTCCGAGTAGCACAGTTTTTTGCAGTTCTACTAGTGTTATTGCAGGAAACTGCAATTTCTTGATGTATTTTGTAAAATTCTTGTACATGATTCCAAGTGCCCCAATGACAATGGGTATCACTGTTACATGTTTCATCCATAGTCGCATAGTTTTGATGGCCAGGTCGCGATATTTCATGATTTTTTTCCAGTTCTTTTTTTTCCGACTCTGGTGTCCCCTGATAGAGTAATATAAATAATTGTACGCTTCATTTTTTTACAACTGTGATATCTGGTATGTGTTGTTGTTGTTATTATTATTACTACTATTATTATTATTACTATTCACAAAAAATGACAGTGTACACAGCAAATGAGATAATTATACTGAGTTTCATATCATAAATCACTAGTTGAACACTTCCCAAGCATTTAGGACTGCGTGATATATCAGCGGATTATGCGAGCAGATCCCAGTAAGGAGTTCTGCAGCTGATCAATGGTGATTTTGTCAGCGCCAATTGTTTTCAAGTGCTTGCCTAGGATTTTAGGCACAGCACCCAGTATGCTGAGTACCTGCACTGGTTTATGCCAGAGTGTCTGCAGTTCAATTTTCAAGTCCTGATATCTGGTGATTTTTTTCAAGTTGTTTCTCGTCGATTCTGCTGTCTGTATTCGGAAGTCCCACAGTAGTTTTGCATGTTCATTTTCAAGCACTTTTTCAGGCTTATGATCCCATCAGTTCTTTGCCACAGGCAGATGGTAGTTGTGACACAGGTTCCAATGGACCATCTAAGCGACTGTGTTGTGATGTTGTTAGTAGTCAGTCTGAGCAATTGTCTTACAACAGCTCAGTATGTGATCTATGGTTTCGTCCGCTTCTTTGCAGAGTCTGCATTTGGGGTCATCAGCAGATTTTTCTATTCTGGCTTTGATTGCATTCGTTCTGATGGCTTGTTCTTGGGCTGCAAGAATCAGGCCTTCTGTCTCTTTTTTCAGTACTCTGTTGGTCAGCCATAACCAGGTCTTTTCCTTATCTACCTTTCCTTGGATCTTTTCAAGGAACTGTCCATGCAGTGCTTCGTTACACTAGCTGTCAGCCTGAATTTGCATTGCTGTTTTCCTGTATTGATTCTTGGTTTGCTGCACTTTGAGCAGCTTCTATTGTTGACCTCCATCAAAGCTGATTCAACACTGTCTTTCCCATAATCTGCCAGAGCATGCCTCTCTTCTTCGACTGTCTGCTTCACTTGCAAAAGTCCTCTGCTGTCTGTTTTTCTGGGATATATAGCCTGTCAACATCAATTATTATTTTTATTGTTATTAAATTATTTATCCACTTGGCTAATTAGTTAATAGACACAACATATGGAAAATTCTGCTCAAAAATTTTAAAATTTCACTTTTCTTTTTAAAGGGAATTGATTGCAAAAATATTAGTCTTGTAATTACAATCTTTATTGTTGCTTTAGCTTTCAAGGATTACAGTTGACATTATCAGCTGTATATATTGTGCTATTATTGATAAAACTAGTATTAACATTCACTTCTGCAATGAAATTTTTTTTTCTATCTGCAGGCCTTTGAGTGCTTCCAGATACCAAGCTGTGGTTTTAATTACATTAGTTTTGTTTTTTGTCTATAGAAGCAGAAAAAAAGATATGATTACAAAATGGACGTAGAATAAGTATTCAACCTGGTGAAGAGAGACAGGCCAGTCACATAGTTATATTGACTTTATTAGCTATCTGTTAAAATTGAGGGGCAAATAGTTACTATTATGGTAAGGAAAATCATATATCATGTATTCTATTTTATTTTAATTTGGTTTTCTAAGGAAAAGTTCATGTAGATGGAAAAATACATACTGTCCTAATACTGTACGTACATCAAAGCAGAGGTGGGATTCAAAATTTTTAACAACCGGTTCTGTGGGTGTGGCTTAGTTGGTGAGTGTGGCTTGGTTGTCATGTGACTGGATGGGTGTGGCCAATTTGGTGTCACTCACGTCAAGGGGCGCTTCTCCTCACCTGGCTTCTCATGACTGTGGTGATGCTGCAACGGTTGTAAATGTGAAAAATGGTCAGGGGTTTTATAGAACCAGTCAGAACTGGTAGAATCCCACTCCTGCATCAAAGCTAGAAACAAACTATAGGTATCCAGTGATGATATTCAGCAGGTTCTGATCAGTTCTGGAGAACCGGTAGCGGAAATTTTGAGTAGTTCGGAGAGCCAGCAAATACCACCTCTTACTGGAGATTTTACAGCATCCTTCCTCTGCCACACCCACCAAGCCATGCCCACAGAATCGATAGTAAAAAAATTTGAATCCCAGTACTGGTATAAACAGATTTTTTAAAAAGTTGCACACATAATTAAATTAAAATAATAACAATAAAAGAAAGAGAAGATTTGGAGACATGAGTGCAATTTCATTTAAAGTCCAACTTTATAACTCAGATGTTCTCTGATTTTAGATCTGCTTGTCAGAGAGCTGACATTGCCTGGAGTTGAGATGCAACCTTCTGGACATAGTATTTTTGCAGTTGTGGAAGTTTACATTGATTTTCTGGCCTGGCTGGTATAATGCTTTTCCAGGTTCTTAGATATTCAGGCACCTCTTTAGTTTTGGCCAGTCTCTTTTTCATATAATGTAAGTAATTTATCAGTTTTGATAGTAAGGTTTTGTTAAAAATGTAAGCGTGATGTGCAGTAATAATAATAAATCAGAACTGGAGATGTATGAAGGCCAATACTAGCTAAAGAATTGGCAGCTGTAATTTCACATATTTGTATATATAATAATAAATCAAAATTTAAAACTCTTGGCTAAGGGAAAAAATTATACAGAACTAAAAAAATGTGCCTTAGAATTAAACAACTAGCATTATAGCAGATGGAATACATGTATAGTAAATATCATAACTCTTATTGCTAAGCTGTAGGCAAAGCCTGAGCAACTTTTAATATTTTGAAACTGAAACTATAAAATAAGTAACAAATAAGTAACAAAGCAATTCTAAACTAAACTGAAGTGTTCCTATAGATCTAAACATATGTAGTCACAGACTGGCATCATATATCAGCAAACAGGGAGCTAATAAGAGTTTCTTAGTAGACATTGCTGGGAGAGTTTAAGGGGGAATTTATAACAATTTTTCCAGAGACAAACTTTCTGCTTAGTAACCTGAGAAATAGTCAAATCTGGGTGGTGTCCTAAGAAAACAGATTTGAATCCAGGAGTCTGCAGTTATGAATTGTTACAATTCAGTATTCCTGCTTGGCTTATATTTGCAAAAATGCAAGTTCATATAGAATAACAAAAAAAATTGGTTTGAAATTGTGGGCTGAGTTTTCTAGATGATGATTGTTGGCATGGGATTTATTTATGTTTATTATGTTTACTCGGAATAAAGGTGCATAAGTCAAAACTACACCCAACTACAACAAAAGCAGAACAAAGCAGCAACCCTGAGCTTATTAGGTTAAAAGAAATAGAACAACTAATAGCAATATTATTGTTTATGTGTAATATTATTTGGATAAGCCTTCCAAAATCCAACTGCAGACTTCTTGAAGAGGCATGAACCCATTATGAGTGGGTGATTTCATTTCTACAACTTCTGCTGGAAGATAAAGTCTGCCACGTGTATCCTTCTGGAAGACAGCTTTTTGCTTCAGAGGAAGGAGGAAGATTCAGGGAAAACAATTACTCTGGACATATAGGTCAGGAAGTCCTCACTTAGTGACTACTTGCTCAGTAACCATTTGAAGTTACGATAGTGCTGAAAAACAAGACTTATGACCTCACAGTTGCAGCCATCAAATCATCCCTATGATTACAATTGTGATCAGGTCATCAAAATTCAGGTGCTTGGCAACGGGATGACTCAGCCTTCCATCTTTCCGAGGTGGGTAAAATGAGGACCCAAATTGTTGGGGGCAATATGCTGACTCTGTAAACCACAGTATATATAGTATATATATACTATACATACATGTGAAGCAGTATGTAAGTCTAAGTGCTATTGCTATTTACAATGGTTGTAGTGACCTTCACAATTGACTTCTGAAAAGCACTGTCAGTGGGGAAACCAGAAAGATATTGCAACTCATGGTCATATGACATCATACCTAACAACCCACAGGGATTCATTTAACCACCGCAACATCAACTGATATAAATTGGTGCATCATATGATATCATGTTTAATGACTGTGCCAATTAGTGAAAGTCATTAAGTCCCACATGAGGCCAATAACTGAGGATTACCCATAGTACGACCATACAGATCATATAGTTCTGGAGTTCATGGTTTTAAGACATACTAAAGCTGACTTTGGGGCTTCAAGAAAGCAGATTCTAATCAATTCAAAGAAATGATAACTAGGAGTTTGTGGTTGGAGAAGCTAATAGGAAAAGAATTCAAGATATCCTAAAGCCCTAAAGTTTTAAAAGCACAATAGCAAAGACTTCCAGTGAGAAAATAACAGAGAAAAATAAAAAAGTCAGTAGATTATTTTTTGTTCCTCATGAAAGTCATTTGAAAATTCACAACAAGAAATATGCTTATATAGATTACACTAATGTCCTTTTATTCTGTAGGCTGTCATTCTTTAAAATATTTTTTTACAAATCTTGATCACTTGGTAAGGCTATAAAATTAATAGCAAATTTATAATGTATTAGCATTTATGCTGCCAAAAGAAAAATAATTCCAGATACAACTTTAATGCACCCTTAAATCTGTTTTTATGAGCACGATTTGATCAATCAGTACAGTGCAGTGAGTGCTTATTGAAAAATGGAGTATATTTTCTATAATATGTAAATGTAAATATCAGGACTTCATTTTCTCAATTAGTCTTTTCTGTTTCTGCAATAAATTGTCTTTCATTTCTCATTCCCCATATTCAGATATTAATGAAGAGAAAAAATAATCCTAGCAACACAACTAAATATGTAATAACCTACAGTTACCAGCAATCTTTAATCTGAAATACAGATTGGTAAATATCAAATCATGGCTAGAGCTTTTGTCTGACAAAATTGGAATCAAAACACTTAAATGTTAGTGATTAATAATCATCTCAACACTAAGCAAGTATACTTCTTTTCTAAATCTGTTTCTTTCTTTTTTAGAAAATAATTGGCAAAGCTCTAGTGGCTTCCAGGAAGTTAAGCAGGATTTCAGTTTATATGCCATTAGTTATTTCTCTCCAATATAAAAAATGGCAGAGCTACACTATCCAAGATGATGTCCCCAGGTGCCTGCCTACTGGACTGCTTTTCTTATCCTATTTTCTCTTGCCTGCTGGGTCCTGTACCTCCATGGTTTGCTTTGCCCGTCACCTGGCTGCATGGGAACCATGGGAACTTTATCAGTACCAAAATATCACTGGGAGCCAGAGTTCTTCCTCTGGACTTTAACTTCTCAGATAGGAGTTGCATTTAGGAGATGGGAGTTGCAATCTCCTTGACCTGTCTGGCACCTGTTATGCACTGTCGCATACCTGTTCCTACTTGCTCATCCTCCCAGACTGCCCTGAACCCCTGCACAACCTCCCCCTTAATGTATTCCACAATTTTGCCATTCAGTATATCATACAATAGATCTCAATGTATATCGTTATCTCCTTTCTGCTGTAAATTCACAGAAACCCTATGGAACTTATAACACTGAAAATAATGATTAACCGTGGACTAAGGAGAGATATGTAAAAATCAGGCTATAGCACTGTACCCTTATTTAATGTGAATATTCTTAAAAAGCAGAATATTACATATCAAAACCTTATGAAAAGACAAAGCATAACCAATTGTGTAAAAATTGGTGCTGAAGGCTTGAATGACACAATATTTTGAGCATAGCACACATTTTTTCCTTCTATGCTGTTCTTAACACTCCCAATTCTTTGTTGCCATCAAAATTTGATACAACCGACTCTCATCTCTAGTCTTTCTTGTGACACCACATGTAGTAGTGTACTATGCTCAAAATATTGCTCATGGTATTCCTAAGAAACTACTCCAGCATCAAAATCCAAAGGGTCAATATCGTTTCTATCCTGTTTTTTCAGCATCCAACTTCCATTTCCATAGAGTGCTACAGGGGAAACTATTGCCTACATCAGGAGTGGCAAACTCGTGTCGTCACGTGATGTATCACACTTTTCCTCCTTCACTAAACCGGGCATGACCAGCATCTGCCCCACAGGCCATGAGTTTGACAGCCCTGGCCTACATGAATCTGATCATCCTGACATCTGAGTTTCCAATGTCTTCACAACTAATCTTCCAAATAGTGTGTGATTTATTTACTGACTTTCCTTACTTCTGTTATTTTACTGGTTCCTTTATTTTTTTCTTCTGTTCAGTCATGTCCAATCATCAGACATTATCAGAGGCAGCTTGGATAGTTCCTGCAGTTTTCTTCGCAAGGATTGTCAGAAGTCATTTGCCATTGCCTCTTTCCTAGGGCTGAGAGAAAGAGGCTGGCCCAAATCCTAGCTGGTTTTGTGCCTAAAGAGAGCCTAGGAGTCACTTTGACCCAGTTTCTAGCCTGGTGCCTTAATCATTAATTGAACTGGCTGTTTTGCTGTTGATAGTCAATCCTAAAAGACAGAAGCTATCTATCAGTTTAATGTCTTCATTGTTGGTTATAAGGCTGTACCTTGTACCATTAGATATTTTTCTCTTTTTCCCCCTCCAGTTTTATATCCTTTTCCCACACTGTGTCCCTTGATTTTTTATTACTGGAGCTTATAGATAATTTGCATTTTCAGCTACCAGAGTAGTGTCACCAGCATAGTGCGGATTGTTGATGTTACTACCTCTAATTTTAAATTATGCTCATGATCTTCCAATTCAGTCTTGGTAGATACCATCCTGGGTTGAATAAATCAGAGAGGGTTATACAACCGTGTCGTACTCCTTTGCCAATTTGGAGCCAGTCTGTTTTACCCTGTTCTATCCAGGACTGTGACTTCCTGATCTGGGACAGCAATGCCTTCATTCCCTGCTTGTGAGTTCATTTATTCATTAGATTTATATAATATTGTTCAGTAGGTGTTTTTCCCTTGCGGTCATCAGATTTTATTTATTCAATGACTTTTTAAAAGGTAAGTTTCTCCACTACCTCCAGCTGATCATCATTGGAGGCACCAAGCTGGACATTGTCTTAGCCAGGGCTGCCTTGGAAATACTGATGTCTACAAGACTCAAGAGATTGGCGAGCAATTTCAATCTTTGCCAAAGGAGTTTTATAATGCTAAGGAGCAATGTGTGGTATTTGAGAGTATTTTATTTCTTATCAGGCTGTTAAACTATATGTGCTCATAAGCCATGATCGTTGTGGTAGCAGATACAGTTTAAATATCCTTTGGTATCTGTGGATGATAAACACATCCTTAATATATTTGTCAGGATTCAGACAGCATTGAGACAACTCTGATGTTTATTCATAGTGTTAAAAGGTGTCTCAGATGCCACTTTAGAAGATGTGATCTAAACATTGATTACTATTGTGTTGCCTGACCTTCAGGAAGCCTGTAGTCTTACCTTCTTGTTTGAGAATCACTGAGGTTAAATTCTTACTGGAGGAAAAATTAAACTCAAATTGTCTCAGGGAAGCAGACTGATAAAGGTTAGGTAAACATAACAGTCCTTGAGAAATGAAAGGAACAAAGAATTATGATTAGTATTTAATTAGCATTATGTCTGATATAACCAGGGGTGGGATTCTACCAGTTCTCACCTATTCACTAGAACCGGTTGTTAACATTCTAAGCAGTTCGGAGAACCAGTTGTTAGAAGAAATTACTGGCCTAATCCTGTAAGGAAGGCAGGAAGGAAACATTCTGGTGTTCCTTACAGAAACTGCCTCTCCGTTAACTCTTATTACATTCTTGGCAGGACTAGACTTCCTGTCTCAGGAACCTCTCTGGAGTTTTTTTTCCCCTCCTTTGCTGGTACTATGCTTGTGTGAGTGACCATTCAAAGTTACAATGGCACTGAAAAAAGTGACTTATGACCATTTTTCACACTTACGACTGTTGCAGCATCCGCACAGTCATGAGAGGCCAGGCGAGGAGATGTGTGCCTCGATGTGAGTGATATTGAGTTGGCCATGCCCAGCCAATAACATGACCACCAAGCCATGTCCACCCAGTGACATGGCCACAAAAGCCACGCCCACCAACTAAGCCATGCCCACAGAACCAATTATTAAAAAATTTGAATCCCACCCCTGGATATAACACTACCTAACATCTCCAATACATGGAATTTATCAGTGTAATAAGAATTGTGAACTCTTTGCACATACAGTAGAGGGATAAGGTTGGGTAAAGGAGTTATTATATAACTTTGGGAGCATAAATCGATACCTGATTTGCAGCAGTAGACTGTTGATAACATGTTGTTTATTAACATTTGAATTAGTGCTAATCTGGATAAATATTGTATAGTTCTGAACAGGATACAAATTTCCAGGTTATTTTTCATTTCAGTTTCTATATCACCTTCTCATTTTCATTGTTATACATATGTTTTGTTTCAACAAAGTATAAAATATACTAACAATAGACAATGCAGCTTTCTACATGGCCTATTCAAGAAATGTTGCCAAATATTTCTTCACAGAATCCCTTGCCACCATGAGTTTTGAGACTTGTCTACAAGTGTTCCTTCTTCCTCTTTCCCACATGCATGTTTAATATTGGAACGGGTTGGCACTCTTTTTAGAAAAATCAAAAAGATGTGCAGGCTTTCAGAAGTTGTGGAAACTTCATAACTGGAAGCTTTCAAGGAGAGACTGCACTGCCATTTCTCAGAAATAGTGTAGGTTTTCCTGCTTAGGTGTGGGGTTGGACTAGTCACTAGATGACCTACAAGGTCCCTTCCAACTCTGTTAATCTGTTAATCTGCTTTTATCTGTAATTGTATTCTTTATTAAGATGATCACTATAAAGTTATTTATTGAATCATATCAATAAGTTCAAGGATAAGTTCCACTCAGTTGGAAGGCACCATTTAGGTCACTTAAGTCCTACTCAGAGTGCAAAAATCCAGATAAAAGCCTCAGCCTGAATATGTTCAATGAAGGGAAGAATATTACCTCTTACTGCTGGGTAATAGCTCCACAATCAAATTGTTATTTCTCTTAGAAATACTTCCTAAACTGATTTGTTACTACATTAACATTTTATTATAGTCAATGTCTGAAAATCAAGTACAATAAATAAAAGCCGATAAAACACTCAACAATTTTATCTTAAGAAAGGTTATGTTGCAGATGCACATTTTTGTTCTTTGATAGTTATCTTCTCGTATCATATCCATTTGTTCTAAGTAGTAAAAAAAACTTTCACACAGAACAGGTGACTTTAAGATTTCTATCAAATATAAGGTAGATTACCTAAATATCTTCAGTATGACTGGGAAGGATTTTTAAACTAATGTCTAGAGTAGCCATTGCCTTAAATTGGAATAAATGATGCATCCTAAAAAAACCATGCTCCATGAGTTTGTAAGCATTGTTTTTGTTTTACTTTTAATGTACTGGAAGTTTTGGCTGAAGGGAGTACATTGACAGGAGCCACAGAAAAGGCTCATTTATAATTGGTGTAAGATAATAAAAATATTTTATAGGCACGAATCTGGATTCCTCTCGGCTATCAGGAGATCTATGTCTCTAGTCTGTTGCCTAAATATGTCCTTGGTTTTATCCAAATTGAAAATTAACTGGAACTCTGGAGACCAACAAATTAGATGCATCTTACTTATTATGTACTGTACATCTATCAACAAGATATCAACAAGATTGAAAACAGTATTTTGTAATTAGAGAAATCATCCCATCTGGAGCTTGGTTAATTTTTTAGCCATGTAAATCAGTTGCCAATCTCCATTCTGGTGGGTCCTGCCTCCAGTTTTAACATTGCAGTGGGCACTCAGGTATCAAAATTTTAAACCTCGTGCAGTTGGCAAGACCAAAAAAATTCAGAAGCTCAGATGTTAGGTTGCTAGTATAGGACAAGTGTAGCATTTTGGAAGTAATAGGAGTTTCCCAACCTCATTTATTGTGAGTTCATTAATTGTGAATACTTGGAAATACTTGAAACACTTCTTCCCATATTTCTTGCCACTTGGGATAAGTTGACATTTATAGGATAAGTTGTCAACTGATTCATCTGTAGTATCTCTTGATTGTTTATACCTGTATTCTATTTTATGCCTTTTCCAGCACTGCTCACCATTAACGGAGGTCTGAGACTGCAGTTTTGAGGTAATGTTTATGCAGAATATAACTCCTTATTCAATTGCAGTATTTCAGTCATTGGACTCAGCCTTTCATTAGGCCTTTCCCAGCTTCTCTTACTTTGGGCATCAGTGCACAGTAGAGGCAGCAAAGGCCACAAGCAGGAGAACAGAGAAATACAGGCATTGTCGTTCCTCCAGGGATTCTATTTTATGCCTTTTCCAGCACTGCTCACCATTAACGGAGGTCTGAGACTGCAGTTTTGAGGTAATGTTTATGCAGAATATAACTCCTTATTCAATTACAGTATTTCAGTCATTGGACTCAGCCTTTCATTAGGCCTTTCCCAGCTTCTCTTACTTTGGGCATCAGTGCACAGTAGAGGCAGCAAAGGCCACAAGCAGGAGAACAGAGAAATACAGGCATTGTCGTTCCTCCAGGGATTCTGCTGAAAACAAGGGGAAAAATTACAGAAAAAAAATATTTTGAAGAATTTACTCTGTTTGGTCTGAGCTCTTTATATTTTTCATTTGAGATAGAGATAGGCTCCATTTATATTCCCAGCAGGTTTACTTGCTTTCTGCAAATTTTGCACAGTTACATTGCACGCAATTCAATACTGGGATTTGCTGTCAACAAAAGAAGGGAAGACCTCCTGGTACTTCCTATCTTTAAACAACTAAAGTTGTTTTTTATTTCTTAAATGGTATTGATTCATACGGCTAATGATAGGCTGCATAAACGTGTTCTTTGTGCTTTCTTGTGGATAGAATGCCTTGGAAAATTGCAATTAGCTGTATCTAAAATGCTTGAAACCTATTGTATTGCACAAACCTGCTGTCAAACTCATGCTATGTCAAAAAAAGCAATAGAAACCCATGCCTGCCCTCCTGGGTAGAGACCGGAGGTACTAATACTATGGCAATGAAGATGACTAATGAGTCGGCATATGAGGTTGTCCATGGAATGCTGCATTCACTGTTCAAGCCACTTGTTGAATGGCCTTGTCTCTTATCTGATTGAACTTTGTGAGATTTCTCTCTCTATTTTTATAGCATACACAAATTAAAAATCCAGAGAGCAAGGGGGAAAAAAGAGCTTGATAGGTTAGAACTGAGGACTCTATACTAAAATTATTTCCCTATACACATATTAAGTAATAGATGTGATGTATACCATTTTGTAGAGTATAGAAATCACTTCGGTACCATAAACAGGTATAATTCCATTAATTGCCATTTTCCAGGTAGCCATAATTCAATGTGGCCTGCTATGCTTTCCTGACTTGAGCTTCACTGCATTCTGCAGCACTGTGGAATGCTACAAAAGGCTGCAGAGTTTGCATTAGGGAAACGTAGCAAACTGCTTCATTACTGGGCTGCACAGCACCATCCTAGATGTGGCCACCAGTTTAACTCAGATTCTTTAATATTTATTTCTATTCGGCAATATATTAATCAGTTGGATTTTCCTTTAGCTTTGTTTGAATACTGTAACCAGACTACCATTATTGGGAACTGCCATGTCCAATGTATGTTTTACCCAAGCTGCCTCTATCCTATTCTTGAATATATGTTGAATAATTGACAATTGATTTCAGGGAGCCTTATAACTCAAGTCATTATTTTTATTCTGACATGAAGCATTTAGGGGACTGGTCCCATTTTCTCATATTGTAGGAGGACCCAGATGGAAGAGAAATAACAGTAGGTTGCTTAATGGAGAATATATATTTAGCTATCTAGAACTTGCTTCCTCAATTGATTTGCATTAGTTACAGATGAAATAGCTCTTTTATGAGACTCCAGAATCCATTGAAATACTGCTATATAAGCCATCAAACTTAGCCTAGCATACAAAAATGGTAATACCTAGAATCATAGAAATTATAGATCTTTGCCTTATCATTTACTTTCAGTTTGATGGATAGATATACAAACAAATCAGAGGAATCTATGACATATTCATTACAGTATTTACAGCTAGGATAGTCATATAAAATGTGAAGCAATAGCCGTCTCACACATACAACCAAAATGTGGATTTATTAAATGGACAACACCTTTGTCATAAGAGAAAATGGCAATTAGAGGATACACACAGCATAATAACATCTTTAATGAAATCAAATTCACAAGAAAAAAAGAACATAACAGACTACTGTTCCTTCATATTCTCATCAGCAGAGGAAAAAAAGTGACATGCTTCAAACTCATACACATAGAAAAACAATACAGACAAACCAAGTGTTGCATTATCAGCACATCTGCCCTTGAGAAAAGCTGACTAAGATGATCAAAAACACACCACAGTGACACAAAATTTAAAAGGGGGAAAATTACCCTTATAGTACTCTTTAATGCAATGGGTATCCATGTTATGCAGGAATTTAGGTATGACTCAGTAGAAATAAAAGATGGAGTCCTGATATCTCTTGATAAGCCAAAATAGATAAAGTATAGAAGATATAAGAATACTCAAGTACACTTTTTGTGGTTTTGGTCACTTGCTTACCCTACAGGCTTGTTTTTTCTTGTGGCACTTTCCACAGCCTCAAAGGCCTACTGAGGCCTGAACTTTATTTCTGCCATCTCGACATATTTTAACCAATCATCAAACAGATTCCTGATCAACACCCACTCAACTTCATTAAAAAGTGCCTTTCAATACAATCAATCAGAATGCAACCATCAGAACCCATGAAAAGCATCATTCTCCCATCATCAAAATGGCTCAGTAATTATCCACAGATTACTTCATTGTGTAGGTATCACATTAGCCTAGAAATCAGCAAAAAATTTTCAAAGCATCTTGAGTCAAACTCAAAAGAATTTCAACAATGAGACAGTGTGGAACAGGAACTATTTACAATACGTAATGCAAATTTTTAAAAAATCATCATGTAGGAAAAGCAAGAAAAACATGCAGTGAGAAGACAGGATGAAAATTCTATATAGTTTCATGGCAAATTGACAAATGAAGCTACAAATTCAACTGGGAAATCAAACTAAAGTCATGAATTTTAAAAGCCTGGCATTCTGACAGATCAACTACTATCTACGAGACAAACCTGGTGCGTAGAGTATTTAAAAAACAAAAGTCCAAGGAGGAAACCATGAGCCTAGACACATCTTCGCTAATCATACATCCAGCAATCTCCACAAAAATAGGAGTGGTCCAACATAATGCAATGGACAGAAACAATTTATGATAAAACAATATAGCCAACAAAACCAGACAGGCTGATTAGGAGCAGGCACATAAACTACAATAATCTTGATCTAGAGAGGTAGGATAAACTGCCAGGCCTCACTCCTTTGTGACAAAGCAATGATGATATTAGTCTGGCAACGAAACGTTTGCAAAAAGAAAACAAATTTAGCAAACATCAAGATCTCAAACAATGGTTGGAAGTAGCTACAGTTACTTATATTCAAGTTATCTTGGCATATTTTTCTCCTTGTTTAAAAGTTTAGCGCTTGGAGTAGTATTACATAGTTAGAAACAATATTACATTCATATCATAAGTTAAATATAGTGGTTATGTCATTATAATAGTGGCAAGTTCTTAAAGAGATGGGAGTACCAGACCATCTTATTTGTCTCTTGAGAAACCTATATGTGGGTCAAGAAGCAACAGTGACAACTGGACACAGAACAACTAATTGGTTCAAAATTGGGAAAGGAGTCTGGCAAGGCTGTATACTGTTGCCCTGCTTATTTAATTTATATGCAGAGCACATCATGAGAAAGACAGGGCTAGATGAATCAAAAGTTTTGCACTCTCCTTCTTCACCCTCATCAAGAGACTCTTTAGTTCCTCTTGACTTTCTGCCATTAGAGTGGTATCATCTGCATATCTGAGGTTATTGATATTTCTCCTGGTAATCTTAATTCCAAAGTTGGCTTGAAACTCAACATTAAGAAAACTAAGATCATGGCATCCGGCCCTCTCAATTCCTGACAAATAGATGGAGAAGAAGTGGAGGTAGTGACAGATTTTATTTTCCTGGCCTCCAAGATCACCATAGATCGGGACTGCAGCCAAGAAATTAAAAGATGCTTGCTCTTGGGGAGGAAAGCTATGGCAAATCTAGACAGCATACTAAAAAGCAGAGACATCACCCTGACAACAAAAGTGCGTATAGTCAAGGCTACGGTTTTCCCAGTTGCAATGTATGACTGTGAAAGTTGGACCATAAGAAAGGCTGAGCGCCAAAGAATTGAGGCCTTTGAACTATAGTGCTGGAGGAGACTCCTGCAAGTCCCTTGGACTGCAAGGCGATCAAACCGGTCAGGCCTAGAGGAGATCAATCCTGCGTCAAACTGATACCCTGACTGCTTTTCAGAAAGCCAGATCCTGAAGATGAAACTCAAATGCTTTGGGCACCTAATGAGAAGGAAGGACTCACTGGAGAAGAGCCTAATGCTGGGAACGATTGAGGACAAAAGAAGAAGGAGGGGACCACAGAGAATGAGGTGGCTGGATAAAGTCACTGAAGCAGTAGGTGTGAATTTAAATGGACTCCAGAAGATGGTAGAGGACAGGAAGTCCTGGAGGAACGTTGTCCATGGGGTCACAATGGATTGGACATGGCTTCACAACTAACAAGAACAACATTATAATGACATCATAAACAATATATATTTCCATGGAGATTTTCTCTTTCAGAAGACTCCATTGCATTTTCAGGATGCTTATTTCTGAAATGGGATGTGCAGTTTTCACATTGATTCAATATCAGTAACACGGTGACTGTGTCTCAATTGTCTTTTTAAAGAGGTTCTACAACTCCCAGTCAAGCATCTATCACTTGTCAAGAATTCTTATTTGCTATTGAGAATATGTAAATGTGCTGCTAGTTAAATTTTGTTGATCTCCAAGAATAGATGTCATAGAAATGAAACATAACTTCATGTTTTCAATTTTAATTTTAGACTTTAGATTTGTCCATGATTTGCACATTAGAAGAGCTTTCTGAACTATTTCCTGAGATAATGCATTATATCTCAGTTACGTTTGTATGGAACTGACCACGAAATATGTTCACTTAATGGCCACTGTCAGGGAAATTTAGTTTTATGCAAACACATTTGCTTTCCCTTATGTATCAAAGACAAAATTGTCAGCTTGTTCCAAGTTTTGTGATAAATGCATTTCTTAGTGAGGATTTGACTTTGTATCATGAATGCATTTCTTGCTGAGGGAAAATCTTAAAAGATATAGTTTCTTTTGCATTTTACTTTGTTAAAAAATTATTTTTAGTAAATGAGGTTTACATCTAAAGTAGAAGAATCTGGTGAATCATGATATTTCTTTACTACTGATACAGCAGCTACTGTCTAAAATTGCTATAGTATGTTGCTTCTTTACACATTTATTTTTCTGTACTCTTAGTTCTAAAAGTGACTGTCACATCATTCAGAATATATAATTACAGATGCTTCCTAATTTCATGGTTTCAGTTAAATAATAGAAGAAAGGGTACATTGGAGAAATGCTTTGTTGTTATTAATGGCAGGACTTTATCTGCTAATCCTAATGATTATACGCTTACCTTAGAAATACTGACTGCACTTAATAGGAATGTAATAAAGATGAAGTTGCTTTCTTCATCTAGTCAATCAGTGGCTACTTTCTCCAACTGAAATAGAAATAAGGCTAGGTCTCGCTATCACAACTGCTCCATATCCTTTTGAAATATAGCGTGTAGGGATTTTATTGCTCTGTTCTGTCAATAACAAAATGCTCCGTGCGGGGATGGTCACTCAGATCTCTTTCTGTACCAGATTGATACAGTCATATAGGGAATTAGTCTTTGGCTCCAAGTCCATACACTGGATCAAATACATTTATTTGTGATGCTTGCCTCCATGAAATGAAATCTGTTGAAATAAGATAGATGGAAAATCAAGTAATCTTATTCAGTTTTTTACTGTTATTGTACCAGTAGCTTTGCCCAATCTCATCCTAGGCAGATTCAATGTTTCACTTGAAAATAAGAAATTATTATTTTTGACATGGAGACCTATGCCTGTTTTATGGGTATATGAATTTGATTGTGGGAAGAGTTTTTTTTCCGTTATAAAATAAAGAAAAATATTTTATTTAAGCAGGTACATTTATATGAAGGCCAGTTCCAAGGAAGCTGTTTCATGCAATCCTTTGCAATGGCAGCTGCAGTAGGGAAACATATAGGGGATGATTTGGCTGCAGAGCATGCATAGAGCTGCAGAGAAGGAAGATCTGATCCAGAGCTTCTTTCCAGGCCTGAGGCACATAGGGATGAGCAAAACGGAGAGCAGAGGAGGTTGGTGTGGCTCGCTGGGAGGCAGGATGTTCCCACAGGTGAATTCTTGCACCTGGTGAGGATTCTTATTTTACAGCCATTACTAGCAAGTGATTCCTTATTGGGAACTGTTGAGGTAATTCCCCATTAGGAGAATGAGTGCACACAGGGAGATGTACTGAGAGTAATGTTGAATAACACATACAGCACACAGATACACTGTATAGTAAAATGTAGGTTTTACTTCCTGTAAACGGTTAAGCAAAATCCAACACAGTCCACGTCATACATGGTTTTCAGTATAATCCAATAACAAAGTCCAGTATCAAATACAATTCAGTAATAGACTCACATCAATCCAAGAATAATGACGATCAGTAACAGTCAATAGGGAAATGCAGGAACATGAACATCGACCATCTAGCAAACACTCTGTCTGGCTCAGGGTGAGAAACCAGGTTTCTGGCTCCATCTTATGGCTGTTTGGGATACTACACCCAATTACAATTTTAGCATTCCCTTAAAGAGACAGTATTAAAAAATCCTGGTTTATATATTTTCAACCCAACTGTTAGGTGACTTGCATTCCTAACATTCTCCCCTTTGGGTAGGACAATATATACAACCTTACATTCTAAGTCCATAATCCTCATAGCATGCCTTATGCTTTACAGAGCTTTGGGCTTTCGTAAAATGATCTGCTATGTTATTTTTTGACATACAGTATACCAGCTTAATCATCTTACTTTGCACACTTTGTCTTACATTTAAATATCTTAAATCTGTGTGTTTTGTTCTTGTCTTTACAGCAAGATTTGAAGCCATTTGTCTTAAACCCATTAAATCTATTTGCAGGAATAACTTTGCTTTTCTCCTGGCTACTTGCATTACAGTTTAAATATTTGCTATAGGGTTTTAATTTTACTCCCTCTGACAATTCGATAGTTTGTTTCAGCATTTTGAAATTAATGTGCCCCAGACGTCTATGCAGTAAATGTATGCATTCGTCATGTGGCTTAACATTGTTATAAACCGAGTTAGCTATCTTCATCTGGTCATCATGTATCACATATAAATCATTCTCTAAATTAGCAGTAACGCTTCTATCCTCTTTCTCTATTATACAGTTATCTCCCCTAAAGATTACTACATAACCAATATTAACTAAAGCCCTTACAGATAACAAATTAAATTTTAGTTTAGGTACATATAACATGATTAAATGCTCGTTTATACATGAACACCCGGAGACTCCAACTGGTGCAAAATGCAGCCGCGCGGGTGATTATGGGGGCGTCGCATAGCTCCCATGTGACGCCTCTCCTGCGC
Source organism: Bungarus multicinctus (assembly GCA_023653725.1). NCBI lineage: Eukaryota > Metazoa > Chordata > Lepidosauria > Squamata > Elapidae > Bungarus > Bungarus multicinctus. The sequence continues at coordinate 165,524,150 of CM042836.1, forward strand.
GAGCTGCATTGGTTGCCAGTGGCTTTCCGGGTTCGCTTTAAGGTTCTAGTTTTGACCTTTAAAGTGATCCATGGCATTGGGCCAGGCTACCTGCAGGACCGCATTCTGCCAGTGATCTCCAACAGACCGGTGCGTTCCCACAGGGAGGGCCTTCTCTGGGTGCCGTCGGCCTCTATGTGTCGTCTGGCAGCCCCCAGGAACAGGGCCTTCTCTGTGGGGGCCCCTGCCCTCTGGAATAGTCTGCCACCTGAGTTACATACCAGCACGGACCTGAGGACCTTCAGGCATGTGTTAAAAACCTGGCTCTTCGAGCAGGTTGGCCTGGGCTGACATGAGATTTTAATTGTCTCCTTTTAATTTGGATTTTAAATTTGGGGTTTTAATATGTCCGGGGGGAGGGTTGGTTTTAACTCTAACAGCCCACTATTTAATTTCATTTTAACTTTTGTATATGTATTGGGGTAGATTTGGCTGTGCACCGCCCTGAGTCCTTCGGGAGAAGGGCGGTATATAAATGTTAAAAATAAAAAAATAAATAATAACAATATGCAGTACCTTCACCAGACGCTTTCACCTTCCATCCATTTGCCAATGATACATGTTGCTTACTCGTAGACATCTTTACAAACCTTTCTCTATTTCTAGTAATGCACTGCGATGCTCCACTATCAACTACCCACAAATCATGGTTTACAGTTGAATTTCTAGACATAGCTAAACTAACAGTCTTCTTAGCCTTCTGGTGATTACCAGTATTCTGTCGTTTTCCCTTCTTACAGAATCTAGCTATATGTCCCCTAGCCCCACAAGAAAAACATTTCCTAACAGTATAGGCCGTTGAAGACAAATTTTCTTCTTGTGGTTGTTCCTTTCTCAGTTGGTCCCTATCCAGCCATCTCCTTGCCTCTTCTAACAACCTTCCGGTTATGTCAGTCAATGTCAGTTCATCTCTGGTCAAGACTTCCAGTGAAGAAACGTAACCATCATAACTTTCATCCAATGAGGAAAGAATGATGTAAACATGATGCAGCTCTGAAAATATCAGTTCCTTTTCATGTAGCTCTTGAAAAGTTCTCTTCATGAAGTTCAAATGAGCTAACATATCTCCACCTTTCAGAAGACATGCTCTAAACAGTTTACGTGTAAGATGTATGTGTGCACCTACACTGTCACAAACATTAATCCTCTTCAAATTCTCCCAACACTTAGCAGCAGACTCTTCTCCACGAATATGGACTAGCTGCTGGTCACTCAGTGTTAGTCCAATTATACAAAGAGCTTGTTCATTGTTCCATTTAAAGTCAGCTATCTTCTTGGCATTGTCCTCATCATCTGGATCCCAAGCATTTACATCTGGTGGATCTTGAACTACAGTCCATAATCCTTCTCTACATAGAAGTAGACTGCACTTCATAGACCAGGAAACATAGTTTGTGCCATCCAACCGGGTTATCAGTGATAGACTTGTTGACAGGTCTTGTGCCATCTTCTCCAGGGCAGTAAACCACAATTTAAACAGTAAACTGCTGTCTGTATACAGTACTGTGTATTCACACTAACTCTCAGTTATCTGAGCCTGGTATGGCCTCCTGGGCCCATAACCAATGTTGAGGTAATTCCCCGTTAGGAGAATGAGTGCACACAGGGAGACGTACTGAGGGTAATGTTGAATAACACATACAGCACACAGATACACTGTATAGTAAAATGTAGGTTTTATTTCCTGTAAACGGTTAAGCAAAATCCAACACAGTCTACGTCATACACAGTTTTCAGTCCAGGGATAATCCAATAACAAAGTCCAGTATCAAATACAATTCAGTAATAGATTCACATCAATCCAAGAATAATGACGATCAGTAACAGTCAATAGGGAAATGCAGGAACACGAACATCGACCATCTAGCACACACTCTGTCTGGCTCAGGGTGAGAAACCAGGTTTCTGGCTCCATCTTATGGCTGTTTGGGATACTACACCCAATTACAATTTTAGCATTCCCTTAAAGAGACAGTATTAAAATGTCTATCCTGGTTTATATATTTCCAACCCAACTGTTAAGTGACTTATATTCCTAACAGGAACTACCCCTGTGATATCTGAAATTCTGTCCATTTGTACTCTGAACTCTTGTCTGAGGAAACTCTGTGCCTTCAAATCTGGACCATCTGTCACCTTACCCATGACCCTAAGACCTTTGGATTGTGATCTGATGGCATTTCTAATTGTGTATGTGATTGCATACAAGATCTGCCTACTGCTCTTCACAAATGCCCAAATTAAAGTTAAATCTCTTGGAAGCAAACTCATGTGTGTGCAATAAGACAATTTATTCTGTTTACACTGGCCTGATAAAAATCCTAATTCAGTTTTCTCTTTTTGGATAGATAGACAGGCACTTGCATACATCTCCTGATTCACCAGGTATGACTAAAAACACAGATGTGGTCTTTTTTTAAAATGACAACTATAGTATCAGTGTCCTTCAATATATAAAATAGGCAGAGTTTCTGTATATGAAGAAACATTACTCTGGCTTGTTCTGCACCTGGAAATGGATTCCAGCTGGCATTTTATTTATAACAAAAAGATATTGAGTCTGTGGGAAAATCTTTAATTAGATCATTAAATTGGAAGAGGCTATTTTAGTCCATCAAGTCCAATACTCTGTTCATTGTAGGAATCCAAATTAAAGCACCCCAGTCAGTTAACTGCCTGGCCTCTATTTAACACATCCAGTACTGGGGAACCCTCTGCTCTATATAATAGGATCCATTATTGAACTATTTTGACTAAGGTATTAGGGCATTCTTTTTACATTGGAAAAATAGGAATCTGCCCTTTTGTAACTGAAATCTATTATCTTGTGTCCCATACTCCAGACTGATGGAGAGAAAATCTTGGTACTCTGTTTGGCATCCTTTCAGTTACTTAAAAATTGCTGTCATGTTCCCATTTTCTTCTCTATGCTAAAAATTCCCAATCATAAAATATCTTATCATAGGATGTTTTTTGTTTTACTAAGTATAAAACAGATTCTTCTAGGAATCTGTTTTAATGTATCTGAATTCAAGTGTGGTGATGAAGACTAGATAAAATAAACCTTGGTGGTGAGCAAACAGTGCAGGTCAAAAGGGTGTTACATCCTTTGATTTCAGATCTGTTGATGTAGCCTAACATTGCATATATTCATCTTTTCAATGAAGTTATGTAAGAGGAGAACCATGCTAGTCTATGAAGGCCAAGAATCAGAAATACCATTTACAATATATAGCTTTTCATCTGAATCCACATGATTCTTTTTACTTTCATAAGACATCTTCTGGTCAGCAATCCATGGTCTCAGTGAACCAGGGTTCCATAAATACCTTATAATAGTGGAACAACTTACTTAAAAAGAAACTTTAAAAACATATTAATGTCCTGTTCCTTCCCCTTAGTCTTTAACCATTAGGTAATATTAGCTGTTATTCAGGATATACTCTTAGCTCAACTGTGCTGATAATGAGGTCCCACCACTAGTACCAGCCTATGTTCCATGTCAACTAACTGCAAATATTAAAATAGGCTCAAGCAACTCAGCATGGAAAGTGATACCTCAAGGTTTGAGATAGCTGAGGGTTTTTTTTGTAGATAAGCTATCGTTATTTGGAAGCATGTGGAATTTGTTTTGTAGGTGGATGCTTTAAGTCAGGGGTATCAAACTTGCATTGTCATGGCGGCATCACATGACATATCAGGACTTTTCCCCCCCTTCGCTGAATCAGGGTGGGGCCAGCATGTGACATATCCACCCCGCAGGCCGCAAGTTTGACACCCCTGCCTTAAGCAGTAAAATGTAATCTGATATATTAACATTTTGTTTATATAAATAGCTAGACATTTTCTTCAGGTAAATGAAATTATTCTTGCAGGCTAAATGCTCTAAGTCTAACTAAGGCCTTCTGAGTTAGAGGCATCCTAAATGACTATCCAAGATACAGAAGATAATGGTTAACTTGCTTTGATTTTTGTGAGTTGAAAGTATTAAACTGCATTATCTTCAGGTATTCCAGGGACGGCAAATAATATATTTCTTTCAGTTTCTCTCTAAAAATCAGAAATCATTAGGCATTTATAAAGCATAAGTGATGTATTTAGCAGGGAGAATATAAATGTGACTATTTAATGGCATCTGGTTGTTCCTGTCTCTGAGAAAGAAAAAAAATCATATTATTTAGAAGATATTTTCAATAAAAAATAGATCCAAAGCTTACATTTATCTAAGACATATAGTCTTACAATAGGAAAAAGCAATGTCTTGTATGCCCTTGTGGGACTGGAAGACAGATTTTCAAGAGAATCTATGTTAAGGATTTTCCAAGAAATCCTTAATTAGAACTACTTAATTGGGTTCATATGTTTTAACTGGAAAAGGCTATAGCTTCACTCTGTTTAAACTATCTTCAAATCACATTGTATACCTTAGGGTCAGCAGCTTTGTAATATGTCCTCCCACAGGTTAGTCCCAAGCTTGATTATTCTGATTTGTCCCATGTAAAGCAAATAGGCTGACACAGAGAGAATGTGTGAAAAGAGAGGGAGTCCTATTTGGGCTCTGCTGAGAAGAAACTCCTGAAACTGTTATTGAGGGAAATGCTATTTTGCTGTGCACTTCTGTATGGGGGCTTCAGTATATTCTTCTGCAAAAAATGGTGACATTCCCAGCTGGGACAGCTGAGTTAAGTAGCCTGGCTTTCTTATAAGTTTCTAAGATGTTTTCCTTTTTGGGAGAGCATGCATCTTGTATATCTCCAGTTGAAGACTAAAGTGGCACCACCTAGCTCCAGACTGAGCTTTTCTACCTCCATGTAAGTTAGACCTTAAGGAACATAACCAGGGGTGGGATTCAAATTTCTTAACAACCAGTTCTGTGGGCGTGGCCTAATTAGTGGGTGTGGCTTGGTGATCATGTGACTGGCTGGGCTTGTATATAAATATTGTAAACATTTATGTAAATGTTTAATTTTTTATTAAAAAAGAGCAACTTTTACCCAAAATCAGGCAAAGCAGCAGGCAGATTGAGTTGTTCACAGAATCACAGATTCACTTAGAAATCTATCTATCTGTCTACTACCTGAGTCTGTCACATAAAATTTGCTAGCAAGCAAACTCACAAAATTTACTCACAACATACCATGTATGTAAATATTGAATTTTTTATAAAAAAGAGCAACTTTTACCCAAAATCAGGCAAAGCAGGCAGGCAGATTGAGTTGTTCACAGAATCACAGATTCACTTAGAAATCTATCTATCTGCAATCTACTACCTGAGTCTGTCACATAAAATTTGCCAGCAAGCAAACTCACAAAATTTACTCACAACATACCATGTATGTAAATATTGAATTTTTTATAAAAAAGAGCAACTTTTACCCAAAATCAGGCAAAGCAGGCAGGCAGATTGAGTTGCTCACAGAATCACAGATTCACTTACAGATCTACCATTCTGCAATAGGCTACCTGAGCCTGCACTGAAAAATAAAAGCTTCAGTCCTAAGGAAGTTTCAGCTCAGCTTTTAGATTAGCTAGAAAGCAAGAAATCCAATGATTTCCTGCTTTGTAGCTAATCTAAATCTCCCAGCACAGCAGAATAGCTGATAGTCGGGGGAGAGGGGAGGAAAAATAGCAACTTAGCGGGCAAGTTTGCGCATACCAGGTAAGGAGTGAGTGGGTCGGGGACGGTCGGGGCCAGCTAGTGGCGCAATTTGCCTGTTCTCCAAATTGGGCAGAATCATAACAACCGGTTCTATAGAACTAGTCCGACCAAGTAGAATCCCACTCCTGAACATAACTGTTTATTGTTTTGTAAATGTAAGGAAAGAGAGTTTTTAAAAATGATCACAGGTTTTAGAGCTTCAAACAAGATTTAATAATGATTTTAAGTTTCAATTAGAAATTGAATCCCTTTCTTCTTAAAAGTTATATAGTTTCCATAATACTCTTCCCTAGTTCATTAAATCAGTAAATGAATTTAGCAGGTATTAGTTTTGAGCTTTATTAATTGTGACTTGTTTTTCATTATGAGATAATTGTCAGTTGCAAAACATAAATGCTGCATATCTGATTGGTGACAAAAGTTTCCAAGAAAGAAGGCAGAGAAAAGGGCAAAACAGTCAGTTCCACCAGAAATGTCTTTTACAGTTTGGTTATACAGAATAACAGAGGTGGAAGGGACCTTAAAGGTTTACTGGTCCAATCTCCTGCTCAAGCAAGAGACCCTATATTTAAACATTTCAAAAGGATAACATTTTGTGCCCACAGTTATTTTTTTAAAACCTGGGTGGAACAAAGTGCAGAGAATAAGAGGGGGAAAATCATTGTATTTTTTCTTTGCTATCATATGCCGTTGACCTGAAATAACATGGCTGGATTGTGAGTGATGGATGATAGAAAAAGCTCCTTTGTTTTGGAGTTCATTTCTAACTGGTTTCAGAATCAATCGATATTTGTGATCCAGTGCTAAAATATATCATAAGATGTGTAAGCACTTCATGGCCTGGAGGCCATGCTCCAATAGACAGAGTTCTTGAAAGAGAAATGGTGACTTATTTTTGAGTGTGAAATTAGCATTCTTTGCCTCATCAAGGCACGTTGCAGCAAAGAGTGAATCTAAAAAAAATATGTGGGATAATGTGGGAAATGACAGAAAAAAATAAGGGGGAATGGAAAAGACTCTACTTAACTCGTTTTCCTTTCTTCTGTACCAAATCATCCCAACTCTGTTTTCTCCTCTGCACCACCAATGGAAATTGTCATTATTACCAGCATGATTTTTACTTGTTTGGTTCTTTTTCTGTTGTTTACTGGGCAAAAAGACTAAAATGGCACATTGCATTGATTCTTGACTGAGATGCTTTTTATTGCCTCATGAAGACAAACTTCAATTTCACTGTGAAAGAAGTTTCTAATATACAAATGGGCAATAGATCTGGAAATCAGAAGGAAGTGCAAATGAAGGGCTCGGGTGAGACATATTGGGTGGAGCAGTTCAGAGAAGCCTACAGCAAGAACTGAAAGCCTATGGTCATCTAGGGAGCGGCACAATAGAAGTCTGCCCAATGGCTAAATCTAGCATGGTGGCTTTTGTGCCACAGCCTTTTTAGAATTCAGTTCAGGTTGGTTATCTTGCCTTCGAGTACAATTTCTATTTATTCTGACCTTGCAAATTGAAGTGGCATAACTGAAGCAATGCATCAGGTTCAAGCACTCACATGGAGCCGAGGGAGCTTCCTATATTGGAAACATATCCACTTGCTTAGATTTGGATTCTTCCCTGTTTCTCTTTATATATGATGGGTGCTATGGTAGTAATATAAACCATTAACCAGATTATAAATTCATATCTACATGCATATCACAAAGCAGTCTAAAAATAACTTCAGAAATAGTAACAGCATAAGATCTTTTAAAGGTTATTACAAATGCTTGTTGGCATAAAGACTATCTTGGACACAGTCATTTGGATATAATAAAACCTTGAATTGATTATTTGAGGGAAAGAGGGACTTTCTGAATTTATGTTGTTGGTATATTGTTTTAACATGCTTTTTCAATATATAATGGAGTAATTAAACAATGATGTGAACATTAATGCAAATACTATAAATTATGGCATTTGTTGAAGGAGGTAAAGTAAATGTTCTCCTGTTTCATCTGAAATCCTTTATATGGAGGTCTTTGAAACCATTTCAACAAGCTCAGCATTCAACTGCTAACCCTGATTGAAGTTGATTGACTGGGTTATCATTTACTAATGTGTCTTTAGCTTTTGGCTATAATAAGGATTCATATATTCACTTTTTAAAATTTTTCTTTAGATTAAAAAAATCACTTTTCTGACAACAATTCCTTGATGTGTGGAATAATACCACATTTCCAATTTCTCAACATGATTTTTTTAGCTACCTCCATGCCTATTTGCAGTTATGGGCCTGCCATTCAGTGACTAAGAAAGCAGCGTGTCACTGTCCAGTATTGATTCTAGCTTTTTAATCATGTGTTTCAGCTATGAGTGGTTTGAGTTCTACTATTGCTAAGTCCAAAAATAATGATGAAAATGGCTATAAAAACGCAGAAGTTGGGAATGCTAAATTAACTTCATTTGCTGTTTGGTGTTTCCATTCCACTCCATTCATCTCAAAGCTGCTCTGACAAAAAAAATAGTAAAACAAAATTATGAACAATGACATGGCATTAATTATCCAATTGATAGCAAGTGACTTTTTTTAACTGAAAACCCCAATTAACCAAACATTTAAACAATATCAATTAATCAAAATATAGATTAAAAATTCCAATTTTATTTTTCTTCAGAAACTTCATAATTTAGAATGTTACTTTTGGAATGCTTTCTTTTTTAAATTAATACTGATTAAAATATTTTTAGGGACACGGTGGCTCAGTGGCTAAGACACTGAGCTTGTCAATCAGAAAGGTTGGCAGCTTGGTGGTTCAAATCCCTAGCAATGCGTAACTGAATGAGCTCCTGTTACTTGTCCCAGCTTCTGCCAACCTAGCAGTTCGAAAGCATGTAAAAATGCAAGTAGAAAAATAGGGACCACTTTGGTGGGAAGGTAACAACGTTCTGTGCGCTTTTGGCGATTAGTCATGCCGGCCACATAACCACAGAGATGTCTTCGGATAGCACTGGTTCTTTGGCTTTATAACGGAGATGAGCACCGCCCCCTAGAGCCAGAAATGACTAGTATGTATGTGCGAGGGAAAACTTTACCTTTACCTTAAAATATTTTTAAGATTTAATTCTATTTGTTTACAAATAGAAGGAGAGTAAAAGTTATATGTGTTTAAAAGTTAGTGAACTTTTTTGAACATTCAGTATTTCTGCATCAGTATGACTAAAACATGATCTGTTTTCATAGTCCTGAAACTATGTCATACAAGGTTTGTCACTTTAATAGGCATTTTAGGAAGCAAACATCAGATTCTGTGAAATCCTAGCTAGATCCTTTCTCATCTTACCATTTATTTTCCTCTCTCTTTCTAAGGTCTGTCTGTACTTGCTTCTGAACTGATATATTAATTTTTTAAAAATCCTCATAAAAGAAGTATTTGTATTGGAAACTGATTGAAGACATAAAAGAGTGAATGGCAAGTAGGAAAGAAACCTTGACAGCAAGTTCCTTTTACTATGATACACAAACAGCAAGTCAAGCATAGGCAAAAAATGAACACAGAAAGGTTATAGCTGTGGTGTGCTGGTAAATATTTAAGAACTGGCTGAGCCACTGTTGCTATTACACTCCTAGGCTGTGCTGATCAGTACACTTGGCATAAAGGTTTAGGTTTGTTCTCAATTGGCTCGGACAATTCCAGAAAATTTAGCAATCAGTTTTCACAAGTTTGGTCTGAGTTGACGTTAGCAGACTATACTAGAGTAAATTTTAGGATAGACATTCACATCCTGTAGCTTTAGGAGCACAGGGGATTTTCAAATACTACAGGTTCAAGTCTCCAAAAAGTTATTAACAAATTGCAATTTTCAATGCGGCAGAAAGTTAAATTTTGTGTGTGTGTATGTGTGTATATGTATGTGTGTGTGTATGTATGTGTGTGTGTGTGTGCATAGAAAAAAATAATATTAGCTGTTTAAGTAGATCTAAATGGGACTAGAATTAATTCAAACCTACTTTTGATTTGATCCTACCTGCTTTTTGATGCCATGCCACTCAGTGTTCAAATGTGCTCAGATTCAGTAGATATATTTATCTCTGACCTAGTATCAGATACACTGCCATCTTTTTTATAGTTGAAGGAAGTAAGCAGAATAGTTTAATAAACAAAGACCATCTAATTAATAAACTGGTAATATTCACTTGCTTGGCAACGGAACCGAAGGAATAAGGGGTAAAAATCCTACCTGTGTCCTTGGCAGAACAAGAAAGGTTGAGAATAGCATGCAATAGTAATCTACAGAGAGCACAGAATATGATAGGACTTTCTTTGGGTTTTTTTTTTTTTTGGTCAGTTCCTAAGCAACCTATAACCAGAGTAAGTTCTACACCCTGAGTGACCATTGTTATTATACTGAATGGAAATTGACCCTTAGTTATTCTGTAATGGATTCTCTGACATTGCTATCTCAACAGAAATTTGAAACTTCCATTTGAGATTTGAAACAAATGTGAATCTTTTCTTCCATGTCCCAAGAAAGTAAAATAGAAATTTCACCTGTTTATTATAAAGCAAGCAGAGCAACACTAGGGAATATAAGTCTGATAATGATTTGATCATTTTAGAAACCAGCTGGCACATTTTAGGCTCATTCCTTGCATTTTTCCATCTGTACAAAATTATAATTTATGTATATATGAAAATAGTTAATTAACATGTCACTATATGCAAAGGAATCCTAGAAACCTGAAACAAGAGTGTCCTGTAATTCCAATAAATGGCAAAGACTTTAGTAGATTTGCCTTTCGCTAGTCTTTATTTCTGCGCTTTAATTATGATTAATTATGCTGATGCTGAATTAATGCTTTTCAAATAGATAGGCTCACCTTCTAGGTTTGTGAGAAAAGACTGTTTATATACTGCACTTGGCATCAAGATATTAAGGATTAACTAGAAATAAACTTCACAAAACCAAACATTCATATATTTTTAAATGAATATTGAAGTGACATGCAACTTGAAAAGAATTTGCCTCTCTGTAAATGTTAGCTCACCAATTTATTTTGTGGCCAAAGCAATCAAATTAATCAAAATAGAGCTGGAAGGGATCTTGGTGTCAGCCTTCAAGATTTTCTTCCTTTGCTTTGCATTTTTCAGCTGTCATAAGTAACGGGGGGAGGAGGGGGGACATGATTATGGGAAGCGAGCTGGAGGTGTTACAAAACAGAACTGTATAAATTGGGCGGGGGAGATTCTTGCTTAGGCTTCTATCCTATGCTATGCGCAGCTGCAACTCTTTATCAAAATATGTCAAGGTCAACGGACAGAGGCCTCATCACCACCTGGAGATGCCCACATGATGCTATACACAACTTTTAATTTGATGAGCCAATTGAATTATTGGGGGTGGGAACGTTGCCATCACTTTGTATATGTGATTTACGCGCTCATTTTCTCAGATTCAGAATTCTTTTGTTGCTACCACTTGATTTCCAGTAAAATATATCTTTTCTCTAACTAATGAAGTCTAAGTATTTCTTTCTTGGATTTTGAATGGAGCACCATCTGACATTACTCTGAATCTGACTTTACCAGCCCACCCGGAGAATTAACAAACTTTCTTCCGAGCGGGTTTGAAAACAATGTCTAATCCAGCCAGCAACCAAGAAGACCTGGGAGCGACTGGAAGACCAGATTCCCTGTTGTTAGAAGCAGCAGGGGAAGCCGACTTATTAGCAGAATTAAGTCTTGGCGAAAAGCCAGCTGTAAAGCCCAAATGGTCCCTGGGAATCGGCTGGAAAGATCCTGAGGAAAAGCCTCCTCCAGGAGTGACCACTACCAGTCGGCATGGAAGAGAAGAGCCATGGCAAGAGAAGGAAAGAAAGAATTTTTTACTAACTCAAGCCATGCATCTTCTAAATGAAGCTGTCGGAGAAACTCAGACTGATCAAAGGTATGAGGGGGAAGAGGGGGAGGTAGCCCCAGGCAGAAGAACCAGAGCAGCCACCCCGATAAATCAACCTGGGCCGGCGCAACAGGCAGCAGCAGCCCAGGGCTCCCCCAGTAGGGGGAGTAATTGCCAGAAGGTGTAGAACTCCAAAGGTGCCTCCGTTGGAAGTAAAATATGGAGGAGATCCCAAGGAGTAAGGATTCTTCCTGACACAAATCTGGAGCCATATGGAAGAATATGGGCAGAATTTTTCTTCAGAAGCAGCCAAAGTTAGATGTGTGACAGGGCTCTGGAGGGAACTGCTGCAAAGTGGATGGTGACTTTGCATAATGATAATGCCCCCCAACTGTTGAATTATGACCTATTCATGACAGCACTGTGTGCCAGATTTGAAGATCCACTAGCTGATCCCAAGGCTAGAATTAGGATGAAAACCATAAATCAGGGGCGGAGATCAGTGGCCAATTACACCCAGGAATTCAGAGAGCTGGCGTGCCATATTCAAGGCTGGTCCCAGGGAGCCCTGATAGAAGCTTTTAAAGATGGCTTGAATGAAGATGTTTATCAAAGCTGTATTGCCAGAAGAGACCCCACTTGTGCTGGCAGCAGAAGTGGAAATTGATCTGACCCAAAACAGATGCCGGGGGGGCCTTGGTTGGAGCAAGTCCTCCCCCCCAGCCCTCGAGGCCTTAAAACCTCAAAAGGAAGAGATGGCGGCCAAGCCCAAGACCACTGCATGCTTCCTATGTGGGAAGGAAGGTCACTGGGTTGCGGACTGCCGTGCCAAGCTGGAGCCAAAGGGGGCACCAGGAGGAGGAAGAAAACCTGAAAAACCTCCAGCAAACCCTCGTGAAACAGCGCTTAAAGTGGAGGAGGTTGTAGAGATTGGCCCTCTGAAAGGAGAGGAGCTGGGAACTCCAACCTCTTCTGAAGAGAGTGAATCTCAATCGGAAGACGACTCACTGGTAAGTCCAAACAAGGGCCCTTATGACCATTCCAATGAGATTAAGGGTACCCACGTCTGGAGCCAAAGGGGAAATGTTGGCCTTGTTAGACTCTGGGTGCACAAGGTCCGTAATCAGCTGGGAGGTAGTAGAGAAAATGGGCTTAAGGCTAAAGATTTTAAAAATGCCCATAGCTTTTTGCCAACTGGATGGATCGGTAGCTGGGGCGGCCCTGCACATTTCATAATGGAACCGGTAGAAATGACGATGGGGAAGCATAGAGAGACTTTGTGTTTTATTGTAGCTCCTGGGATGGAGCGCCCCCTAATACTGGGTTTGCCCTGGCTCCGGAAATGGAACCCCCACGTCAACTGGAGGAGGGGATCATTGCGCATATGTACTGACCAACCCCCAGAAGGGGAGGGGCAATCTCAACTGAAACCCAAGAATCCCACAGAGCTGGCTTCCACTGGCACCAAGAATCTGAGGGGGGAGGAGAAAATTCCAGAGGAATATTGGGACTTAAAGGAGGTATTCAGTGAGAAGGCCTCGGACGAGCTCCCCATCGCTCAACACATTGTAGTATTGAACTTTTGCCAGGAGTGAAACTCCCAAAACCGAAACTGTACTCAATGACATCGCGGGAGCTAGAAGAGCTGCGGTCATTTATTGATAAAAAATTGGAACATCGTTTCATCCAACCTGCTAGGCCTCGAGTAGTGGCCCCAGTATTGTTCCATGAGAAGATGGCTCTCTGCGTTTATGTGTGGACTATAGGAACCTGAATGCCATTTTGGTGGAGAATGTGTACCCCCTCCGCTTGATGAAGGATATGTTGGCCCACTTGGCTAAAGACTGTTTATATACTGCATTTGGCATCAAGATATTAAGGATTAACTAGAAATAAACTTCACAAAACCAAACATTCATATATTTTTTAATGAAAATTGAAGTGACATGCAACTTGAAAAGAACTTGCCTCTCTGTAAATGTTAGCTCACCAGTTTATTTTGTGGCCAAAGCAATCAAATTAATCAGAATAGAGCTGGAAGGGATCTTGGAGTCTTCTAGTTTAACCCCCTGCTCAAGCTGGAAACTCTATAGTACCATTTCAAACAAGAGTCCAGACTCTCCTTAAAAACCTCCAGTGATGAAGCACCTACAAGTTAAACAAGCTGTTGTACTAGTTAATTGTCTCACTGTTAGGAAGTTTCTCCTTAGTTCCAGATTGCTTCTCTCTTTGATTAGTTTCCATCATTGTTTCTTGTCCTGTCTATAAATCCTTTGGAAAATAAATTGACCGCCTCCTCTTTGTGGCAACCTCTTAAATACTGGGATACCTCTATGATGTCAGCCCTAGTCCTTCTTTTCTCTAGACTAACCAAACCCAAATCCTGCAACCATTTTTCATATGTTTCATATGTCCCCAGGTCTTTAATCATAATTGGTTGCTCTTCTTTGCACTTTTTCCAAAGCCTGAACATCTTTTTTGTAATGTGGTGACCAAAATTGGATGCAGTATTCCAGGTGTGGCCTTACTATGGATTTATAAAGAGGTACTAATACTTCACGTGTTTTTTATTCTATGTTTCTGTTTATACAACTAAGGATACTATTGGCTTTTTTGGCTGCTGCTGTATACTGCTGACTCAGGTTTAAGAGATCGTCCACTAGGACTCCAATGTCCCTCTCACATTACTGTTTTTGAGCCAGGTTTCACCTACTTGTATGTTTGGTTTTTCTGGCCTATGTTTAAAACCTTGTTTTTCTCCACATTAAATTCCATGTTGTTGAAAAGGGCCTATTGTTCAAGTCTGTCAAAATGTTTTTGGACTGTGAGCTTGCCTTCTGGGGGATTGGCTATTCCTACCAGCTTAATGTAAATTGTAAATTTGATGAGTTCCCCCTTCTTTCCCCTTATCTAAGACTATTATAAACATATGAAGAGTATTTGGACCTGATGAAACCCTGTGGCACCCCATGGCTTGCTTCCCTCCATGTAGATGTAGTACCATTAAGGACGATTCATTGAACATGGTTTGTCAGACAGTCTCAAATTCATCTGGTAGTGATGCTGTCTATCCAACATTATTCTAGCTTACCAAGGAGTAGACTTTGGTCTACTTTATTAAATGCCTTACTGAAGTCTAAGTATACCATGCCCACAGTATTTCGCTGGTCTATTAATTTAGTCACTTTGTCAGAGAAGGAGATAAGATTGGTTTGGCATGATCTGTTTTAACAAACCTGTGCTGGATTTTAGTTATAACTTTCCTTGTATCTAGATGTCCACAGATGTGTTTGTTTATTATCTTTTCTACTATCTTCCCAGGTATTGATGTTAGGCTGATTGGTCTGTAGTTTCCTGGGTCTGTTTTTTCCCCTTTTTGAAGATGGGAACCACATCAGTTCTTTTCCAATCCTCAGGATTTTTTTAACTATATGGTGCAATAGTTCTGAGAAAACATCTGCCAGCTTCTTCAGAACTTGAGGATGTAAACCATCAGATCCCAGTGATTTATATTTGTCAAGATCAGATGGGTGTTCTCTAACTATTTTTTTTTTGCTTATTGTAATTTTTATTTCTAGTCTGTCTTTTACAGGTTTTTGGTAAGTTGGGCTTTGGGTGAAGTGTGATGCAAAAATGAGTTAAGCAGCTCAGATTTCTCTCTAATGCCTGTTACTTCCTTGCCATAATCAATCATTAATGGACCTGCTGTTTCCTTTATTTTTTTCTTGTTATTGATATGTTGAAAGAAACTTTTTAAAATTACCTTTGATTTTTATAGCAAGCCTTAGCTTTCCTGACTTCATGTTTGCAGATTCGGGCTATATGCTGGTATTCTGCCTTAACTATGTGTCCCTCTTTCCAATTTTTTGTACTTGTTTCTTTTATCTTTCAGTGTATCAGTGTATCTCACCCACTTTCCTGCTAGTTTCTTCTTGGATTTCACGTTTTTCTTTTTCAATAGTATTATGCTGGACCGGACTTTTATGATCATATTTTTCAGAGTCTCCCATGCTTCTTGAGTTGTTTTCCGTTTAAGATTTTCATCCATGGAATTTTTCTTAGGCTGTCTCTGAATTTGTTAAAATCAGCTCTTCTAAAGTTTAAGACACTGGCTGGATTGTTTATTATATTGTTTCTGTTTGTTTGCATTATATTGAATTCCAGTATGACATAGACACTCTCACCCAAAGTTCTGGCAACTTCAACTCCCTCTTCTCTATTAGTAAGAATTAGATCTAATATAGTTTTTCCTCTAGTTCCCTCCTCTACCTTTTGGATCACGAAGTTGTCAGCTAGGTTGGTTAGGAATCTGTTTGAACTCCCACTTGCTGCAATTTGTCTCCCAGTTGATAGCAGGGTAGTTAAAGTGTCCCATTATTACTGTGGTGTATTTCCCACATTGTTTGTAAGCAGAATATGATCAAAATCTGGAAATATGTATATTATTGCCAACACTGTTCATTGAAGAATCAGTTAATTATTGAAATTATCAAAAAGCATATCAAACTCTGAGAATCAATCTCTCTTTTGCATAATGTTTGGATGTGGATAATTCAATCCTAGTTGGATTGTAGAATAAAAAACCCACAAAGCTCCCAGGTTCCCTACATGAGTGCTAGAAGAAAGGGAGTCCCATTGTGGTGGGGATGAGGAGACAGTGGGCAGGCATTTCAAAGGCTGGTGTCATTAAAGAGAAGGGCCCTCCAACTGCATGATGCAGATGACTTCCTACGACTGCTGGAGGCCAGATTTGAGGAGGCAGAGGATGACCCGTATGCAGAAGATGAACTCAAGGGTTGAGGAAGGGGTTGAAGTCCCTTTGCATATCCTCAATCTGTGGCTGCCCTCCTGCCACCAGATGGTCGGGTCCCACTTGTCTAGCCAGGAAAGTCCCAGTATGACTGCATCTGTCATTTTGGGAGCCACTACAAATCGAATTGTTTCCCAGTGCTCTGCTAGCTCTAGTCTCACTGGTTCGGTTCGAATAAGTAGATGGCTCCTCATTGGGGAATCGAACCCCAGTCTTCCGTGTGACAGACAGGGATACTTACCACTATACTAATGAGGGATTCCATCAGGAACTTTGGGGTCTTGGCTTGTGCCCAGTCCCACATCCAATTTACTCTTCCCAGATCATTCAAGGGCCTTTCCCCTTCTTTGGCCTGGGGATGGGGAAATTCAGCCTCTGAGGCTTTAGGAACTTCCTTTTCCCACCATTACTTATCTGGGTTTGTTTCTTCCCCTGGAGCCGGTGTCTTTGCTTTGGAATTCAAGGAGGGATGTTTTGCAGCTTTAATTATGCTGTCAGCTTCCATTTGCTTCTGGCTGGAGGTCAAGTCTGTTTCTCCTCCTAATAAATCAACCTTTTTCCTCTGAGAGAGTCGGCTGGCTGTCAGGACTCCAACATGCACCCCCGTTCAAATCACAAGTCTCTAGCTGCATCTCTCAGAGGAAAAAGATTGGTTTATTAGGAGTTGACATGTTGGCGTTTCCCAGTTGCAGCCGGCTCTGACATATTATTCATTTCACCCTTGACCCTGGTCCTCCCCCCACCCCCTGGATGTATATTCTCCAATGAGACACATCCATAGCCAAGAGTCATTAATCATGCTCTCCAGTAATAATTTTGCGTGCCAGATGCTTCAGTTGCCAAAGCGATTATCTGAAGCATTTAAGGAATGCATTGCTTCCCCCACTCCCTTTCTGCTGGCAACTAAAAAGAACAAAGAAGTATTTTTTTAGTTGACAGCTGGTCCTAGAAGGAGACAGAGATCTGTACACCTTGCCGCCCCATGGTTCTAATTCTTAAAAATTTCAGGGGGTTGCATGCATGAGACGCTGGGGGAATTGAAGCCTGGAGTGAGAGGAGAGTGCTGGCTGACTGGGTGGGGAAGGAGTACTGGAGCAGCAGGGAATGACTTGGCTTCCAGTGCTCATGCGGGGAATCTGGGAGCTTAGCAGCAGCATGTTGCATACTTTTCACTACAAGCAGCCCAGGCTGGAAAACATATGGCTATGGTGGAGCGGTCCTCCTTAACAAGCCTGCTGGTGGCCTCTGGGCTCTGGACAGTCAGCTGCAGCCAGAGCCAGGCTTGACGGCAGAATGACAATGGTTTGGAGCTTGAAATCTAGCAGAAGAAACCCAGGCAGAGAGGTGGATCAATCTCCCTCATTCCCCTTTCTTGTGGAAGGACCATCTCCATGAGCAATGTGGGGAGCATTGACTCTCAGCTGACAGACCTCAGGTTGCACAATCTATAACTCAAGCTCCCAATGCCTGAACTGGGTGAGCTGGAAGAGAGATTTGCTGCTGTGCTGGTGAGTGTGGACTAAGTGGGCTTTTTGTTTTTTCCCTCCACCTCCCCATCCCAATCCAGTGCAGCACAGACAGCCCAATGAAGGCGGAGAAGGGTGGTTTCCATTGGCCCTTCTCTTTTTTCCCCTTAGTCTCCTCGCGATCTTTCGTTGAGCTTTTATTTTGTCAGCCCAAGAGTGGGGGAAGGGGCTCGGAATGGTATGTCTCTGCAGCATCTCTTTAATCTTGGATCTTCCTCTTTAATTTTTAATCTTTAGCTTTCTCCATAAGTCCAATCGCCACTTTCTTAAGGTTTGGAAATTATTTCTTGGAACTTTTTACTTAAGTTAGCCTTCTAAGGTAACAGTTGGAAATTATCTTACCTAGTTTCACTGCTCTGTCCACACACTGCTCCAGTTCAAAATCTTAGTGTCCTGGTTGTCCCAGCTTGTGACAGACCAAAACAATGACCATTGTCCCTGCTGCCGATCAGGAGAGCTTTTTTTTGGATTAGCAAGGAAATTGCTGTTTCCTCATGATCAATGAAGCACCTCTCCTTTCTTCACCTCCCCTCCAGGGAGGCTTAACCCCGTAGAGTCTCCCAGCAAGCAGTTGCCAGCTGCATATCACAGAGCCCAGCAGAGCTCCACTATTTTCCAGCTGCTTTCACCATGACATCAACCGGAAGTGATTGTATTAATTTTTTCACCTGCTTTGACCTGCTGGGCTGGATGCTGCTGATGCTGCTGGTGCAGATGTAGTTTTCTTCATTTTGTAATGCTTTAATCATAATTGTAATCCCAGAGACACCTAATTATAATCCACAAAGACAGAGAGACAAAACTATTATTTATAATTCGAAGGGAAAGTATAAATTGTAATCCAAGAGTTATTAGGCTGTTAAGCCTTCATTCCTCAAAAAGTGTTCAGTTTCTCTTGTTAGATTTATAATCCACATAGGCCCACCAAATCCCAGAGTTCAACCAGCCAATTGTCTTGCATCTTCAAAGGGAGAATTCACAGAGGAACAAATGAAAAAGAAGGGGAGTATTTTACTGTCTGTTTAGCTTCTGCTTTTTCCATAAATCCTAATGTACTCAGAAGACTGCAAGTGCGGGAAGACTGAGTTAACTTAAATTCTGTATATGAAATATGTGTATATAGACTTTTGGCATTTTGAATTGTTCTTACAAGTAGTATATATTTTGAATGTTTTGAAAGGCCATTTAAAGGGAGTGTAGCCATTTTCAATGATATATAACTCATAGAAATCTGTTTTAGAAGTAGATGGAATTTGGTAAGGATATCTTAGTGAAGTTTGTTTATCTCCACAGTTGTCTGGTAATACATAAAACTAACTTATGGTTCTCAAGAGGATACATCCAATCATTGATACATAACTTCAGTTGCAGATGTTGCATTTCTTCTTCTAGGACAGAGGATCTCTGAACAGCACCCCTATGTTTTATTATACTATGTAATCATCACTGCCTTAATTTCAAAGACATCTGTTTAACAATTCCTAAGTGCAAAATATATTTGTATTTAGTGTAACTTAAAGTTTCAACACAGCAATGTTTTAAAATTTAAAATGAGCTGTTCTTCCATAATAACATTATCACTACTAAGTACATTCACTTAGAAATGCAGACTGGACATTGAGGTAAGATGTTCTGAGTAAAAATGCCATGTAATAAAAAAGAGTCAGATATAGAAGAAACTATTGTTGCTATATTTCACTATTTTTTTCTAAACAATTGCTAGTTTTTCTATTCCTCATGAAAAGACAACTGTATTTCTATGCATAGAAATCCAGGGATTCTCACTTAATAGTGCTAAAATGATGGGAAAACTCTCTGCCCAAGTATATCCTATGGAACAATATTCTGTTTGGTTGCAATAATGAATGAAAAAGATTGTTATATAGAAAAATAGTAGCCCACATGAGAAATCAATTTAATTTTTTCACATGTAAAATTAAAAGCAAACAGACAAAGATATTTAAATAGGTAAAGCTTTATCTGGAAAAAAAGAGGGAAAAAATCCTTGCAGCTGGGTACACTGTTAAAAAAGGAACAACCAGGGATGGGATTCTACCAGTTCGCACCTATTCACTAGAACCGATTAACATTCTAAGCAGTTCGGAGAACCAGTTGTTAGAAGAAATTACTGGCCTAATCCTGTAAGGAAAGCAGGAAGGAAACATTCTGGTGTTCCTTACAGAAACTGCCTCTCCGTTAACCCTTATTACATTCTTGGAAGGACTAGACTTCCTGTATGAGGAACTTCTCTGGAGTTTTTTTCCCCTCCTTTGCTGGTACTTTGCTTGTGTGGAGTGTGTCAAAACGAAAACATTCAGTTTTATAAATTAGAGGAAATGGATCGTGTTTTTCTGTTGCCAGCATACTTTATTTACAAAATAACTAAGGAACCAAAGAAACAGCAGTACCATCCTACTAAGCAAGCTAAAGAAACTATAATGAAAGATGAAGTGGAAGTAAAACTCCTCCCCTGCACACATGCGCAGTATAAACAGAAACTTCACAAGACACTCCTATCTTGTTACTATGGAGACTTGATAAGCAGTCCAGCTCATTCTGTAAACATCTGTGGAAAGCTTCTCAGACAAACAAAAACAAACGCGGTGACAGAATGACCATTCAAAATTACAGTGGCACTGAAAAAAGTGACTTATGACCATTTTTCACACTTATAACTGTTGCAGCATCCCCACAGTCATGAGAGGCCAGGCGAGGAGATGCATGCCTCGATGTGAGTGATATTGAGTTGGCCATGCCCAGCCAATAACATGATCACCAAGCCACACCCACCCAGTCACATGACCACCAAGCCATGCCCACCAACTAAGCCACGCCCACGGTTGTTAAAAAAATTGTATCCCACCACTGGCAACAACTATATAGAATTGAAACAGCTTTTCATGGATAATCTTGAATACAAACATGGATGCTAGCAATGTTTTAATATTGGAGGGGCTTCTACAAAAACGAGGGAGGTAAAACTATTTTCCAAAGCACCAAAGGCAAGACAAGAAAACTAACTAACTTAGTTAGTTTCCATCCATTGATGGAAACTAACCAAAGAGAGAAGCAACCTAAAACTAAGGAGAAAATTTCTAACCATGAGAGCAATGAATCAATGAAACAGCTTGCTTTCAGAAGTTATGGGTGCTCCATCACTGGAGGCTTTCAAAAAGAGACTGTACAACTATTTGTCCGAAATGGTATAGGTCTCCTTGAACAGGGGTTTGGACTAGAACAGGGGTAGGGAACCTTGGCTCTTTTATCACTTATGGACTTCAACTCCCAGAATTCCTGAGTGAGCCATAAAAGGTTCCCCATCCCTGGCCTACTGGTTTTTCAGTTGTGTGGGAAATCAATTTTTGACTGGAATGGGATTGTTTGATATACAAATGTAGGACATATAAAGAATATATAAAGAATATGTCCTACATTTGTATACTAAACAGTCCCATTCCAGTCAAAAATTGATTTCCCCCACAACTGAAAAACCAGTAGGCCAGGGATGGGGAACCTTTTATGGCTCACTCAGGAATTCTGGGAGTTGAAGTCCATAAGTGATAAAAGAGCCAAGGTTCCCTACCCTGGACTAGAAGAATACCCAAATCTATTTACTATGTTGCTATCTTTTATCTGCAGAAGTAATCTTGTTTCAGATTTGTTTGTGAAGTTGAAAAAAAAATAGAATAGAAATTATATAAAGAAGGAAAAACATACAACTAATGCATATCTGATCTATGTGTTGAAATAAAGAAATTTCAGTTAGACTACAGTGTGCTGCACTAATAATATTGCCAACAGCTTTATGCTTCTGTATCAGGCTCAGCATTACTAATAATGCCTTTTTCTGGAAGAGGTAACAATTCTGTTTTAACCACTCCACATACCTAACTATGAACCAAAATAGTATATTTATGCAAACAATTGTAGAAATACCAGTTGCAAACTTTGGAAAATTTCTTAGAACTGTAACATACCTGAAGTATATAGGATTAAAACTCTTTTGGTCAGAACAAATGCAACATTTATGTTGTTAATTCTCAAAAAAAGATACTTAAGTGTAAGGATTGGCTGGCTCTCCTGAGTGAGCTGAATTTAATGCCCTAATTAAGAACTATGCAGAAAAGGAACAAGAAATCCTATGGTACCCAAAGTTCACATATTTATTTATGAGTTATCACACTTTAAAAAAATACTTTTTTAGAAGAGGGAGGGCATTATTTGACTCCAGTAAATTGAAGAGTGCAAATCAATATAGAACCCATGTCTCATATATATATATGTACATATTGTATGATTTGAAGTTAGAGTATTGAACCCAATTATAGTGGTTTGTAAATCATTTTTATGTTATGGCTTGGCATCATCTAATACAATGCAATTAAAATAATCTGTGGTTTAGCATTCTGTGTGATATAGTATGCCATATTATATTGACACATATTAGATGACCATTCATGCATTTGGCCTTTCCTACCATAATTTGCTGGACATCAGGAGACCTAACCTAGAGTTCTTTTTGTATTTAGAAAAACAGCTGAAATGGATTTTTAGAGAGATTTTTACAAGACTAGTCCTGAGCAACCTTGATTAAACTGACCTGGGAAATGGTAACATTGCATATCAACACAGGAATCACATACCTTTTGCATTGCCTTCTGGCTGATCTAATAGTTCTTTATCATGATGGCAGACGAGGCGATGAATGGCTTTCTCAGTAGGTTAATCTGCACTGCTTCGGTGTTAGATAGACTTGTATTATTTTTTAATGTTTACAAATGAATAAATATTAGACCATAAAAATTAAGGACCTTTTGGGTCCATCATGAAATAGACAGTTCTGATAATTTCAGATGAGGAGGGATCTTTACCACTCAACACATTCCTTGGCAATGTGTCCAAAGGGCTTTAAAGCTGCCACTTTATTCAGGCTGCAGGGAATCTGTCAAAGTTGTTGCAATACTGTATGGTGGCTTTTCATTCTCTTTGCTGTTATGTTTTTACCTCTGGGAGATTTTGCTGGGGGTCAGTTGCTGCTTTTCAGAAGCAAAATACTTCTTCAGAATGGATGTGTATTATGTTGACCTCCATGGGTTCATCCTGAAGCAGGCAGAGATATTCTTGCACGGCAGTGTAATACACATATCTAGGAATCTCATATGACCCTTGTGTCTATCTGAACAAAGGAAGTGACAGAATAGTTTAGCAGTGCAGTTGCTGACATTCACTGTGGGACATATGATCTGCTATAACTTTCTGTAGTTCTAAACAAAATTGCAGTTTCCTTCTCACAAAATCTCTCTGGAGTCGGCTTTCCAGACATGTTTCAGTTTAATTCTTTGCCCTACCTGCAGTGTTCAATCAGTATGAATACAGCAGGAGTCTATCTAATAGTAGGAATTTCCTGAGACAGGCAGTTAATGGGAACAGTAGCAAGCCCTGAGGTATGTTTATACAGTCAGTCTCGCTTCCTCTACTCTGGTAATATATTAACTACTTCAGAAGTTTCCCAGCTGTTTCAGAGGATAAATAATGGCATTGGGAGCCCATATTTAACCTTCACTGTACAGACTGCAGATTTTTTAGTTGTCCCCTTATATCTCTGGCTGACCTGAAAAGGGATTTGAGCCAGGTCTGTTCCTTACTGTTTTCCTTTCCTGAATGGTTCTGGATAGGCTTTGTTGGCACTGCACCACAATAATTTGCATTTACGTGTGCTATGTGAACCTTATCTTCTAATAGTTTTAACACACCCACCCCATAATAGTTTTTCTTATCTTATTTAAAGTGAATTCATTAACACACAATTCCAACCCAGAGAGGAAAACAGGGTGTCAAATCCCATAATTAACATACACCAGTAAAGCTAACAAATAACAGTTTTCATAAAAAAATTTAAAACGCTTTACATAGCAAATAACAGAATAAAAACCAGTATGGTTAGGCAGTTTAGCTGTAAAGGTGGATTATTTTCCTACAGAATGGAAAACTTATTGTCCTTGGGCATCATGATGAGTTTTAACAGTCACTACATATATTCTTCTGCAGAAATATTTGATGCTGTTTGAAGTCCTCTACTGTATTGAATAAAGAATAACATCCAAGGGACTATAGCTTCTTCATTCTGGACTTTGATGCTGGGTGCCGTGCCCTATAGCGACCTACTTTCTTCTATCCCTTCTTCCCTCCACACCCAAACTCTACAACCTTTACTTATGTTTGGGCCCTTGTGCCACAGACTATAGCTTACAGCATAGCAAGAATCTTATATTTTTCTGGAATGAAGTTGGATATTTCAGGAGGACCATGGTTCAAATATATCTGCAAATCCAGCATGAAATACTTACAGGAATGAAAACGTTTTGGAATGGCCTTCATAGTCCCCAATCCTGAATATTATTGATTTGGGAAGAGATGTCAAATGCACTATATGCAAGGAGGCCCAGGAATATTTCTGAGCTAGAAAGAGTTAGCTTATTGCGGGAAATGTGGAAATAGTTATTTTTTAATCAAAGGTGATGTTGCAAACTACTGACTGGAAAAGTGTCCAAACTTCTGTTCCTGCCATATCCATTATCTATTTATGTTGAATCTGTAAACACTTGTGTATATAAATAGTTGATGTATACTGAAATTTGCAAAGTGGTCCAGTTTCTAATGTATGAATTTCTGTTTACTTAAGGTTTCATTAAACATATAAATTGAACAGGGGTGCCTAAATGTTTGCATGCAACTATAGAATAAGGCCTTTTTTGATTATGGGGTGCTCTTTACATATTTGTAAAGTACCATCATAGTTTCATACCTCAGTAGTCTCATCAGGATTGAAGGTACATGATTCTTTCAATCTCTCTTAAGTCATTGTTTTCAGTCCTTGGTTCTGGTTGTTCTCCTTCTGTTCATCAATTTTACTTTCTTTGTACCTTTTCCAAATGTGGTTCCTAAAACTGACCCAGAACTGAAGATGGGGCAGACCAATGCTGAACAGAATGAAACTATGTTTCTCATTATTTAGAAACAATAGTTTCATTGCTGAAACTTAAATTTACATTTATCTTTTTAGCAGCCTCAGCACAGCTTTATGTACAGTTCCAAGTTACTTTTCTCATTTACTTTTGCCCTATCAAATATTTTCCAGCCAAGCCTACTGATTTACATTATGTCTATTGTAATTTTATTCTGATATTTGCAATCTATTTCTCTTATCAAGATAATTGTGAATATTACTGTCTTCTAAATTATTCTAACCCAATATTATGTCATTGCCAAATCTGATCACATACCTCTCTTTGTTTAAGTCAGTAATGAAAATATTGAAGAATGGTGGGCCTAGAATCAAACACTGTGGAGCTCCATTTGATGTCTCAAACATTTTATGAGCACATAAACATAACGTAAGTTTGAACATAAGTTTCAAGCCACATATAGTTCCATTTAGTTGTCACCATGCTGAAAAAATGCAGGAAGCTTCATACTTCTTTACTAGTAATTCCATGTATGAAGGGAAATGAATGAATTGAGACAGAAAGTATCAGAATAAACTGCTGAAAGTAGCAAACTCACAATTTAACATAGGAATGAACTGTTGATTTCATGAAATAATTTTTGACGATATACTACAGTGAGGATCTCCCCTGTGGCTCTTCATTGGCCAGTTTTCTGAGGTAGAAAATTTTATCTCTTTAGAATTATATTTTAGAGAAGGTTTCTTAAATGTCAGTTTATTTATATGTCAGAACACTCAAGATAGGGTCAGAAGAAAGACATATACACATGCAAACACATGTGTGCGTGCACAGACACACATATACACATACTTCTACAATTGCCAGAAGATATACTTCTGGACAAGTATTGTAATATAGGCCAGTTAAAATTTGTTGCTGTAAAATAATGTACCTAGTTTATAATATGGACCACCTGCATGTATCAATCACTCTCTCTCAGATAAAAGCTACATGTAGGAACACATAATCCTATCGACACAATTCCACTCTCAGAACAAAAAATAAGAGACATAAATGGAATGAAGATTAGCTGAGCAGAAAATGTAAGCGATCAGATATGGGGGAGGGGGGGGAGAGTGGGTGGGTGGACTTCAACTCCCAGAATTCTCCAGTTCTGCCTGTCTATAAATCTTGTTACTCTTGTGTAGGTAGCAGAATAACAGAAAAAAACAGAGTTGGAAAGGATCTTGGAAAGTACATTAGTCCTTTGAGCTGTGGTGGCACAGTGGTTAGAATGCAGTACTGCAGACTACTTCTGCTGACTGTTAGCTGCCTGCAATTTGGCAGTACAAATCTCACCAGGCTTATAGTTGACTCAGCCTTCCATCCTTCTGAGGTCGGTAAAATGAGGACCCAGATTGTTAGGGGCAATATGCTGACTCTCTAAACCGCTTAGAGAGGGCTGGAAAGCACCATAAAGTGGTATATAAATCTAAGTGCTATTGCTAGTCTAACCCCCTGCTCAAACAGGAGATTCTATTCCATTTCAGATAAATGATTGCCCAATATGTTTTTAAAAACCTCCAAGCTGTTCCACTGATTAATTGTTCTGTCAGGAAATTTCTTCGTAGATCTAGTTGTTTCTCTTCTTTAGTTTTTGCCAATTTCTTTTTTTTTCCTGCCTTCAGGTGCTTTGGAGAATAAGTTGACCCCCTATTTTTGGGGGGAGCTCCTTAGATATTGGAATACTATAAAATGTCACCACATTATGAAAAAGATGTTCAGACTTTGGGAAAAGTGCAAAGAAGTGCAACTAAAATGATTAAAAACTTGGAGACTAAAACATATGAAAAATGGTTGCAGAAGTTTGGCTAGTCTAGAGAAAAGAAGGATTAGGGGTGACATGATGGCAGTATCTCGGTATTTGAGAGGTTTATCAAAGCACCTGTAGGCAGGACAAGAAACAACGATGGAAACTAATCAAGGAGAGAAGCAACTTGGAAGGAGAAACTGCCTAACAGTGACGACAATTAACATGTGAAACAACTTGCTCTCAGAAGTTGTAGGTGCTTCATCACTGGAGGTTTTTAAGAAAAGAATGGACAGTCACTTGTCTGAAATAGTATAGGATCTCCTGGTTGAGCAGGGAGTTGGACTAGAAGACTTCCAAGGTCTCTTCCAACTCTTTTGTCATTGAGTTGACCACTTCATTGTTCCCTGCTTCTGGTTCTATAATCTGAATCGTTGCATGAAACAAAATTACATGAGCTAACTACTGAGTAACTCTGTAATCACATAAATAGTATTGATAAGGATGTAATGGACTTTATTACTATAAACCCCTCTTACAAAAATCCTGAGGAATTTTTATTTTGACTTGCTATATGTTTCATTATGCGGTGTTATACATGCACCAAATTACTTTTTGTGTTTGGTTATACTCAGGAGATAGAAGGGGGTGCAGGTTTCAATTCAGTTTACCTCCAGGCAGTTAAAGCTGAAAATTAAACCCATCTAACATAGGTTATTAGGGAAGCACAGTGGTCACAGGAAGGGCATAGGAAACCACAAATGTTTCCAGAGTTCCTCACCCTTTTTTTATTCATTTCTTGTATCCTTGAATGATTGCTGAAACCTCTGAATGGAGACAGTGAGAACATTCTGCTGCCTCTGCAGTGTTGTAGAACTATGCAAGCAACTCCCATTGAAGGCTCATTTAGGAAAAATTCCCATGAGTTTGCATGAAAATGAGGAGCATGATCTGAGTGACTACATTAGTAGACCAGAGAAATCCTGTAGAGAAATCCTGTACTTAGATTTCAGCAAGGTATTTGACAAGGTAGATCACAACCTATTTCTTGGTAAACTAGAAAAAAGAAAAAAA
This sequence comes from Bungarus multicinctus, assembly GCA_023653725.1. Classification (NCBI taxonomy): domain Eukaryota; kingdom Metazoa; phylum Chordata; class Lepidosauria; order Squamata; family Elapidae; genus Bungarus; species Bungarus multicinctus. Next base: position 165,551,895 of record CM042836.1, read on the forward strand.
GTAGGATAGATATCATCACCATCAGGTAGATTTGTAACTGGCAGACAAACCATACTCGATAGTTCTTAATGGTACTATGTCTACATGGAGGTAAGTAAGCAGTACCTTAGGGCCAGTACTCTTCAATATCTTCATAAAAGTTGTTTCTTGTCCCCTCTCTTGTTCAACATTTATGTGAAGCCGCGGGGGGACATCATCCGTGGTTTTAGAGTAAAGTGTCATCTTTATGCGGATGACACTCAGCTTTACATCTCTACTCCAAACCACCCCAACGATGCTGTGGAGGTTATGTCCCAGTGTCTGGAGACCATGCGGAACTGGATGGGTAAGAACAGGCTTCGACTCAACCCTTCCAAGACTGAGTGGCTGTAGTTTCCGGCGTCCCGATATAGTCAGCTGACTCCATTACTGACTATTGGGGGTGAGATCTTAGCCCCCCGCAATCTAGGCATCCTCCTGGATGTACGACTGTCATTAGAAGAGCATATTACGGCCGTCTCCAGGGAGCTTTTTATCAGGTTCGCCTGATGCACCAGTTGCGGCCCTTTCTTGATCGGGACGCCTTACGCACGGTCACTCATGCCCTAGTCACCTCCCGCCTGGATTACTGTAATGCCCTCTACTTGAGGCTCCCCTTGGGGAGCACCCGGAGGTTGCAACTGGTACAAAATGCAGCTGCGCGGGTGGTTATGGGAGCGTCTAAAAGCTCTCATGTGACGCCTCTCCTGCGTGAGCTGCATTGGTTGCCGGTGGCCTTCCGGGTGTGCATTAAGGTTCTGGTTTTGACCTTTAAAGCGCTCCATGGCATCGGACCAGGCTATCTGCAAGACCGCGTTCTGCCGGTAGTCTCCCACCGACCTGTGCGCTCCCACAGGGAGGGCCTCCTTCGGGTCCCGACGGCCTCCATGTGCCGCCTGGCGACCCCAAGGAACAGGGCCTTCTCTGTGGGGGCACCTGCTCTCTGGAATGGGCTCCCCCCTGAGTTGAGAACGACCACCGACCTGAGTGTGTTCAGGCGTGATTTGAAGACCTTGCTCTTTGAGCAGGCCGGCCTGGGCTGATCTTAAATTGATTTTTAATGGGGTTTTAATTATGGTTTTAATGTTGGGATTTTAGATTCGGTTACAGCCCTTATTTAATTCTATTTTAACTTTTATATAGATGTGGTTTTAGTAGGTTGTGCACCGCCCTGAGTCCTTCGGGAGAAGGGCGGTATATAAATTTTAATAATAAAAATAAATAAATAAAGGGAATAGAAGGGGAACTTACCAAATTTGCAGATGATAGTAAGATGGCAGGAATAGCCAGCACCCTAGATGAAAGGCTCAAGATCCAGATGAATCTTGACAGACTTGAACACTGGACCTTAAGTAACAAAATGAAATTTAATGTAGAGAAAAGTAAAGTCTTAGACTTGGACAAGAAAGACCAAAAGTACACACACAGATTGAAAGGAACCAGGCTTAATAGCAGTAACTGTGAGAGGGATCTTAGAGTCTTAATGGACAACCAATTAAATATGAGCCAAAAGTGTGCAGCAGCAGCAAAAAAAGGCAATACATTAACAGAGGGATTCAATCAAGATCACGTGAGGCACTAATACACTCTATAAAGCCTTAGTAAGACCACACTTAGAATACTGCATCCAGTTTTGGTCACCACACTATAAAAAAAGATGTCGAGACTCTAGAAGAGTGCAGAGAAGAGCAATAAAGATGATTAGGGGACTGGAGGCTAAAACATATGAAGAACAATTATAGGAACTGGGCATGGCTAGTTTAGTGAAGAGAAGGACCAGAAGAGACATGATAGCAGTGTTCCAATATTTGAGAGGCTGTTACAGGGAGGAGGAGGTCAATCTATTTTCCAAAGCACCTGAAGGCCAAACAGGGAATAATGGATGGAAACTGATCAAGGAAATAAATATTCAACTTAGAAATAATGAGGAATTTTCTGACAGTGAGAACAATCAACCAATGGAACAGTTTGCCTTCAGAAGTTGTGGGAGCCTCATCACTGGAAACTTTTAAGACTCTGGACTGTCAGAAATGGTGTAGGGTCTCCTGCTTGTGTGGGAAGTTGGACTAGATGACTTACAAAATCCCTTCCAACTCTGTTATTTTATTATTCTGGGTGTTAGAATGGGCTGCATGGAACATCTAGGACTTTTGTCTGAGACTGGTTTTGAAACAAGCCATCCTCTTTGAACCGCCTTCCCCTTTTGAACGTGCTACTTACATTTAGCGTCATATGTTGTAATGTGTGCAAAATAATCATTTAATAAAAAAGAAACGTAACATTTTGCCTACAGATTTGGAAGGAAATATTCCTGCAAGGGAAACAAGCATTTAAGATCCTTGAAAAGTAAAATCTGTTACAAGCTACAGTGTTGCTTCCTTGTAGCCAAAATGCTTGAATATCCTTGTTGATAATTTTTTTGTGAAGTGTCAGTGGCACTGTTAGTATGCCTGCTACCTATATTTTAAGAAGACAAATTGCATTTGACTGCAATGACACTAATTATAGTAGAGAGGTTCATGCTGAGACCCCCCTGCTTGCGGCTTCAGCCAATAAAGCCTTTGTGATTGACGGGAGTTTCTACCATTTTAGACAACTGGAATTTCATGAAACTCTTTTTCTCTTCCTCCTGTCCGGACCAAATGTTGAGAAGAGAAAATGACACAATTATGTTAAATCCAAATTACCACATGACAATCAGAACACCACATTGCAAAGATCAGCAGAGATTTGGAAAAGACACCTTAGGTTTGGGTTACACAGCCTGATCAGCTATTATATTATTCCAGGGGAACAATCCTTCCATCTCCCTCCCACCTCTGGCGTGTGGTCTCTCTCTCTCTCCCTCTCTCTCTTTCTCTCTCCCTCTTTCTCCCTCTCCCTCTCTCTCCCTCCCTCTCTCCCCTCTCTCTCATACAGACACACACACACACACACACATACACACACAGAGCACATGCAAACGCACATGCATATTGTATATATACATTTATTATCATATAATGAGGAAATGAAAGAGCTATTTGTGAGAAATGTATGCTTTCAGGAGATTTGGTCAACAGTATTCACGCATAGCAGGGGCTAATATTCATAGTAGTTCCAAGTGCATTCCTGTGATATTGGCATCATTTCAATAATTTTATAGTACATTTGAATCATGATGGCACTCATCCGCTCATTTTCTATTAACTTTGCCTAGAAAATTTCTTGCATTTGCACATGGAAGTGAAATGTCAGGTTTCTCCTTCATGCTTCGGGACACTGCCCGAATCACAATGATGGTTTGGATAATTGTTATTAATTAAACCCTTTCTATTAGTCCTGTTTTGGCTGTAACAAAGTGCACGTGAATGCACTCAGGCGCTGTGTCTTTTTCATTATGACGAAGGGCAAAACCACTGAGCCCACTTCCTTGAAAGTTTATTGGGGCCTCATGAGATTTTCATTGTATCATTTCATTGAGTAGCCAGTCTCTTATGACCTGAATATATATAAGGGGAGCAGAGGTTAGTGGGACAGACATTGCTGCATAGGCTCATTATTGCCAAATTAGATTCACTGACCTTCACCATCATTTACCAGGAACAGCTGACTAGCTTCAAGGAGCCTTTGGAATGAGTAAATTCATGTCCCACGGCCATTGCCACCAATCAGTTTGTACATGCCTTGACATCTCTTTAATATATGCAGGAATGTTTAGTCACAAGGTTTGCTTTAATATAATAGTGCTGTAAATGGGTCACATTCAATACGGTGTGTGCATGCGTGCAGTAATGATCCATTCTAACCCTCCACATTCACATAAATGTTCTCCTAGTGAAAACATAAGGATCTTTGCATATCTCACTATATTAAAGCAGTAACATTTATTGAAAGAGGATGGGAGTGTTTGTGTACTTCTGACTTGCTAGAGCAAAATGTTCTATAATCCTTACATAGACAATTGACCAAAATGCTTTGCCAAGAACAATTGGAAACTGCTTAGAGGTAACCCAAGCTTACATTCAGCAAGCTTAACTAATGGGATGCATCATACAAGCCCTAGTTGTTTGTTGAATAAGCCATAATCAGTTGGATTTACACATGTGATAAACCATGCTATGTGTAAACTTGTGTAATCTAGGAGCTACACTGTGAAGACTATTTGAATCTAGGCTTCTGCTAGCTGTACTGTGAAGCTTGCTGAACTTGTCACTCATTTTTTTCACTTTCTGCCTGATTCACAAGGTTAAAAATAGAATGGAAGGATATACCTTAGCGAGACTTCTGGAGCAGATCAGGATAAAATAAAACTAACAGTACAATAACAAAACCCTTTAGATGTCTCAAAAATATTATGTGTACAAGTATATACAAATTGCATTCCCAAACATGCTCAGTAGATAAGTTCCATTGAAATCTGTGAGAATAAAATATGGAGGCAAAAAAGAGAAGCAATTAATAGACTGATCCTCTCTATGTATATTTCAAAACTGCATTATTTATGAAAGTCCCAAAGTGATTACAGATCTAATAAGAATCTGAATAAAAAGTAGCACACTGAATATTGAAATGTGGCGCAGTGGTTAGAGTGTTGTACTGCAGGCCATTTCTGCTGTCTATTGGCTGCCTGCAATTTGGCAGTTCAAATCCCACCAGGCTCAAGGTTAACTCAGCTTTCCTTCCTTCCAAGGTGGGTAAAATGAGGACCAAGATTGTTGGGGGCAATATGCTGACTCTGTAAATTGCTTAGAGAGGGCTGTAAAACACTGTGAAGTGGTATATAAGTCTAAGTGCTATTGCTAAAGGGAGTTAATAGCTATGAAAGAGCAATTGTAAGAGGTGGATTTTTAAGCCATCTTTTGTAAAATATATCCATGATGGAATTTAAGATATCATTTCACACGATAGATGCCATCATGGAAAAGGTTCTCCCCTATGTTGCTATGAAGTAGTAGTTTGTAACCCTTCCCCCAAAGGAGCTGAGATAAAAGATATTCCTGTTCTAGAATTGTTCCCACTGGATGTAATAAATGAGTTCTTCTCAGTCTTCTCTGAATCCAAACAAAAGAGGTATTAATATAAATACAAAAAATAGAAGTTTATAGTGATATAAATATAAAAAATATAAATAATATAGCATACAAGTATGATCTGGATACTTAAGGGTCTGTCTGTCTCCCCATAATGTTAGCCCTTCCAGATAGTCCAGAAAAGCACAATTGTGAATTCTAATTCTATCTTCATTGTACAATTAATTTTTCAAGTCTCAAAGTATTAATTATCTCTTCTCCTTTCATTCTCTCCCCCTTGTCTGTACCAAGACATCTTTTACATAACAGTTGTCCAACCTGTGGCTTTCCTTCCTGTCTGCCAAGGTCATTTCCACATATAATTTACATGATCTCTCAGGACCTCAGAGGCATGTTTTCTCTTGCAGCAGCATTAATTCTCTGTTGATTTCCGATGAAAGTGGATTTTGAGATTCATAGTCACTGCTATCTGATTCCAATCTTGTATGCAGTTGGGGACCCTTCTGAAGCTTGCCTAAACTGCTCCAGAGCTACTTTATGAAAAGGCATTCTGGCCAGTCTTTTAATCTTCCTGCTACTCTCAGGAATTCCCAGACAAATTCTTTCGCTGGCTGTCTCCTCTGTTTCAGGTCCTTCATTTTGGCTTTGGCTTCTTCTCTCTGGGAAGTAGTCAAATTGGGTCCTTAGCAGCTGGACAAATTCATTGGCATCCTCTAATTCTGGGGTCCCTTTGTCGTATAATTGGGCTATCTGGTTGGCTATGTATCCTTCCTTCATATTGTCTGCAATTGCTGTGATTATTTCCTGGTCTGATTGGTATTGAGCCTCATAGTGATCCAGATGGGACTAGATTTGGTTCAGGAAGCAAGCCAATTTCCTTGGGGTTCCATCAAACGTGGCTTTGAACAGTGGAGGAAGGATGACTGGCTGTGCCAATGGTGGAGCTGGAGCAGGCTGAGTAACTGGGGCTGGCATCCATTGGCACTGAACCCAATCCTGGCCAGGGTAGAATGCCCATCCAGGAGAAATTTGATCTGCGGGGGGCATTCAGAGGGGTGGCTGGCACGGTGGGCTATTCAGCCTCAGCAAGCATATGGTCTGCCTATAGTACTGACCCAGAGGCCCTGGCTGCTGACTAGCGAAGACTCGAGCTGTCATGCCAGTAGACTGCAGCTGGCGGGGAAGACACAAGCACGGTCAGACTCAGACATGTACCACTCTGGACTGTCGTGTTTCCTTGGGTCAGGAAGGTAAATGTGGGTTGAGCCAATATCCAGCCAGGCTGACCACTTGGAGGGAGTTGCTGAGCTGACTGAATCTCTCTGGAAAACTGGCTAACAATTGTCTTTGAGACAGTGGCGCAATGCTGCAGTCCCTAGACTCAAGGGGCCTCAATGCTCTCCACTTGAAGATCATGGTGCACTTGGCCTGGTCTGGGGTCCCGGGAGCATCGGCCCTCCAACCAATTCTTGAGGTTGTGGGATTCCTGTAGCTTCGCTCCAGTCAGAAGGATCCATCTGCACAATTTGCCAAGGTGCCCTACCAAAGCTCAGCCTTCGCAGCTTCCGCTTCATCCACCAAACCTGTTGAGGTGTAGCAGAAGGTCCTGCAGACAAACTCTGAACTCGCCTTTGTAGCTCCCTCGGTGGTTACTGTCTTCTCCTCCATCTTCCCTGAATCTTTGCATTACCTGGTAGACTGGGAATGCGCCTGGGGCTCAGGACCCCAGACAGCAGACCAGCAGCATGGGGAGCTGCTTGGTAGTTTTAAAAGGAGATTTGGGTTAATGTCAGGGTTCCAAGTAGCATCCCAACAGAATTAAAACTCCAGGGCAGATATCTTCCTCAAAGCATAAATTTATTAGAGATCTCATATTGGCACATCTGGGGAAAACCCGAATCTGAAAGCCCCACGTTTTCCTCACCCAAAGTAAAACCAAAGTTCCTTCCCTTGCATCCACATCTGCACCATATGGTCCAATCAGATCAGCATCCCAACTTCAGCCAACTTCTATCACACCTTCCCAGGTGCAGGCCAGTCTTTGACTTCCAAGGGAAAGACTGTTATGATTACACACCCCATACTATCTTCACTTCCCCACACTCGTTCACACAGATTGCTCAGCCACTGCTGTGGCAGCCCTGTAGACTCTCACTTAAGATGGCTACAGGGTTGATAATTCCTTTTTTAACATTTAATTGAATGTTTAATGAAATCTTAAAAATTATGAATTCCAGTGGTTAGCACACCTCTTAATCTAATACCTATCAAAGGAGACACCAGTCTCTCTAGGCCTAGGAGAACAGTCAGATCTTTATAGCCCTTTATAATGCCATCTGTATCTCTGAACTGTATGGGGATAGATGGCTGTAACAAGCAGAGCAGCCTTCACCAAGGAAATTCAGCTAGAATGCATATGTTGGGGAGGCCATCCTCCAGCAAAGTTAGAGTTCTTCCCAACAAGCACTTTTTAAATATAGGCAAAACTATTTCAGGCATTATTGCCTCTGTGCTTTCCACCTCAATTAGTGGCAAGATGAACCATGGTTTTGACAATGGCTCTATGAAAATTATTATTATAACTAAAAAGGTTACCAGAGAATAAAAGTGCAGTTGTGCATTGTTATTCCCGTTCTAACAAAATACAGTAGAAAAATAAAAAATTTTCACAGTTGTCAACATACCATTTAATCTGCATACTAACCAGATCTTCTATTTGTTGTTGTTGTTGTTGTTGTTGTTTCAGTTATGAGAACTAAAGGTTTAGTCTGCTGGTAATAAAGGAATTTTTTCCCCAATGCTTTTCATTTAGCTTAACACCCTATTCATAATCATTGAAATATTAGCATTGAATGTAAGACTTCACATTGAATGCCTATAGATTTTTTATGGTTATAGAAAGTTTTCCATCTGATTGACTACAGTAGGCAGAAAAGATAATTTGGACTTAATAGGTTTTAGCCTATCATATACCAGCCATCTTGTTTAGAAACATCTTTACATCCTTGCTTTCCTAGCATCCCATTATTAGGATGAATGACTGAGTTTTTTAGATTTATTGTCTCAACTGGGAAATTCTACTAAAATATATTTTTTCAGTTATGAACAGGTGGTTATTCATCAATATGTGTACACTGTAGCAGTTTAATTTAATCTTAGTTAAACCTATGGGGATTGGGAAAACATCATCTTGGCATTTTCTCCTAGAATATTGGAGGAGCTTTGGAGAAACATCTATGTCCGTCAATTTTAACTTACTTTTTGCTAAGTTAAACAGAACAGTCTCAAGCCCTGAATGGTGAGGGACTCTTATGCTTTTGAGTACTTGGTTCATTTGATTCACGAGGGGCTTGCTATGCCTTTTCTGGTTTTAAGGGTTTCTCTCTCTCCCTCTCCCCCGCCCTTAATCCTTTTCAGTTCTGCAGTGCAATGTGGGTAGAATATTGGGGTGTGGTACTCTTTAATTAGGCTATTACTCAATCTAATTATCCACAACAGATATTTGTACCTGTTCATTATGTGACCTACGGATTATGTGGCAATTACTAATTGACTCTTGAAGAGGATTATTATGTAATTTGTGGATCTCAGGGTAACACTTTAATTTTACAGCACAACTAACTACACAGAGTTACCCTGTAACTACATAGTAATTGTAGTGCAATCAAATGGTGAATAATTATACGTAATTATATTGATCTGTACTTGGTAAAATTAAGCACTGATCACTACCATCCCATATTACCACCACCGAAATCAAATGTTTTGCACAAGCTAAAATTGTGAGATTATTTTGTAATTATCAGTGCAGTTTGAAAATCTTAGTTGGACTGAAGGATTATTCGTGTGACCTACTGAGATTCACACGAAGAGTCTAGTTGTTTAGAATTATGGAGAGGTACAAATTGACTGGATGTATAGTAGTTTCAATATATTTGTGTACTCTTAATTAAATTACAATTTAGGCAAATAAAATATTACTGTATTCAAGGAACTCTCTGGACAAGGATCCCTCCTTCCAGTCTCTCTGTAGTTCAAAGACTATCACAAAGCCAGTCTCTAAAGAACTTACATTGTTGGGTTGCTATGGTATTTTTACTCATTTATGAAAGTAAGATTTTTTGCAAGTCCCACAGAAATTTGACTCTCTTTGAGAGTGACAGTTTTAACACAGGAACAAAGGTATAAAAAGTCTTTATATTTTTAAGCTAGAAAACATAAGTCCGCAAGGGCTGGAAGTGATTTAGTCCCAGCATCACAACAAATATTATCTAAGTTCATTTGTGAATTAAATTTCCCTTTTGTGCAAATATATAAATGGAAAAAGTATCTGTTCTCTTTGCTATTATTCAGATAGCAGTTTTCTGTACCTAATCTCTGCTTCCTTCCATCTCATATACTTTTCCTTCTCCCTTTAAACCCCCAGGTTTTATCACAGATCAGGTAAAAGATATTTCTACACTATAGCCAACTTATCAATAAATAAAAAGGCAAAGGAAAGAAGATAGTATTGGCCAAGTTTAAATAATAAGCACAAAGGGAATGATATTCGAAGGACAATAAAGCTTTGATAAAACAATAAAAGTGGGCTCAGGCAATCTATCACAAAAGAATAAGGGAAATTGAAGTTTCCAGAAGTACACTGTACTTTGTACAGGATTGAAAGCACATGGGATCTTTCCTTCTCTTATATCTGACAAATGATTGTCCGTTGATGAAATCTTTTTGATCAACTTATGTCTTATCAATATAGCCATGGATAGTTATTGCTTTTTGGAGACCATGACTAGACATTGCGTAGATTTCTGAAAGCAAAAGAAAAGATGATATTTGAAAAAGGTTCCCAAGCAATAAATGTGTTAATTTAGAAATAGTTGTAGAATCTTGAGGCTCCAAGCTCAGAGAGCACCAAAGACTCCACAGTTCAAATCTGAGTTATTCTCTACTATAGTTGTAAAAATATTGTTAAGTGTATACTATCAGTGAAAAAACAGAATCTGCATGCTGAAATGACATCTATGGCACAAAGATTCAAATATGCATTATTAGTCTTAGATCTAGTTATGTTACTTGCTACATGGTCACCCTACAAGCAGAGTCCAATTGTTTCTTTTGGCAGCTTCAGGAGAGGAGCTCAGCAATTTGGACCATCCATAGGGGTTGATAGAAGTGCATCAGCGTACCTATCGTCCCTGTCTTACTGTCCCCATTTATCTGTATTTACTTTAGTGGTGGGATTCAAATTCTTTTACTACTGGTTCTGTGGGCGTGGCTTGGTGGGCGTGGCTTGGTGGGAGTGGCAGGGGAACGATACTGCAAAATCCTATTCCCACCCCCCTCTACTAACCTGATTTCCAGCTCTGTTCTCCTGTGCAGGGCAACAAAAAGCTGGGGCTCAGGAGGCAGAGAATAGATGGGGGCAGAGCCAGTCAGAGGTGGTATTTGCTGGTTCTCTGAACTACTCAAAATTCCTGCTACTGGTTCTCTAGAATACCACCTCTTATTTACTTCCTTTGTTCTTGTTCATGATCATACTTATACTTGTTATCTTGTCCATGTTTGACAAACAAACAAATAAATAAATAGGAGCACAAGGTGATCTGAAAGCTGTACTGTCTCACTGTAACAAAAATAGTTGAAAGAAGGGAAGATTGCCTTGCCTTTGCTTTTCTGAAAAGCAATGTTTGTATCAATGAATAACTAACACAGGCCAATTTTTTCCTGGCACTTTTATCCACAAGCAGCTGATCCCATTCTCATCTAGACTAAACAGAATGGGAGGCGGAATTGCACTGCATGTTAAAATTTCCTATATCTGCATTGAAATCCAAATGAAACATCTTGGCAGTGATATGGAAAGCAGCTGGGTTAAAAATAAGTGGGGGAGTATTAAACACAGCACTCTTGTTCTTCCTACCATTACTTGGCCTGCCAAAGAGGTATAGATGAGTCTCTATATCTAGAGTCGTGATGGTGAACCTATGGCACATGTGCCACAGGTGGCACGCAGAGCTCTCTCTGCGGGCATGCCAGCGGTCGACCCAACTTAGCTCCACCGTGCATGCGCAACTCCCAGCTGATTTTCGGGTCTGTAGATCACACTGACCTCCCCCATCCTATTTGCAAAACCCTTAACTTTTTGCCTCACTAGCCCCGCCCTATCTGCCTCTCCCACCTCCAGAGTCATGCGCTCTGCCTAATGGTTCTTTGGCTGCTCTGGTTCTTGCTCCTTGCTTATTGTCATTGCCACTTGCTTGCTTACTTGTTATGACTCCTCGCTTGACTGCATAACTTTTGGTAAGTTGATGACTTTGTGACCCCGCCCCCTCGCTTGCTGCAGCCCAGGCCCAGCTGCTCCCACTCCTGGCCTGCTTGCTGTCGATGCCATCAGTACCTGCATCCGCCCCCTTGCAAACCAGGAGCGCTGCCACCAGTTGCTCCCCCATGCCCACCTTGCACCCCCGGTGGCTTTTAACAATGCCACAGGAAAAGCCTGGAATCCATATGAGCTGGGGGGAGGGCAGTCATAACTGGCTGGATACTGCCCAGATACTGTGATTCTGGCAGAGGAGGAGCAGATATTCCTGCGCCCCTCACCCGCTCATGCTGCTGCCGCTGCCACCAGGAAAGGCTGGTGATCCGCAGTGCGCCCATGTTGGTAATGGGTGATAAATGGGGAGGGAGGGTACCGCGTGGGAGATCGCGGCATCGGACCCCTTTCCACGTGTTTCCTGGCCTGTGAGGAGAGGGCGCGATCTCCTGTGCTCCCCCCACCCACTTCAGGAGCCTCAAAGCACTCGCCTCCCCTCTGGCACCTGCTAAGTCTTGTCCCACCGTGCTTCTTTTCCTCTCCAGAAGTGCTCACTGGAAGGAGGCAGCTTGGCGAGAGGTAGAGGGGCAGCGAGTGCATTGCAGCTCATGGGGTGGGGGGAGCACAGGAGATTGCGCCCTCCCCTTTGCAGCTCCTGGGGTGGTCGAGCCTCCCACTTGCAACATCTTTGGACATCGCTGGCAGCTGCTTCCTGCAACTCAGGAGTTCTGTGCAGTTCCCTCTGCTGCTCAGCCTCCTCAATGTGTGGAGGCAGGAGGCAGTGGCCACAATGGGGGTTTGCTAGAGAGACTGCAGGAAAAAAATCACCCCTGCCCTGTTTGACCCTGCCCCCGCCCGCCCGGTCACCCCTGTGTCTTGTTTAAAGCTCTCATTTATCTTAGCTCCGAGACCCCCCCCCAAAAAAAAAAAAGAAATCCCAATCAGCCAGACTTCTATTTCTAAGCAGGAAAGAAAGCCACAGTCACCTGAAGTGGCTCCCCTTGAGCATGGAGAAAGGTTGGAATTTAATCCCCTTTACCTTCCAAAAGCTCCTTTCCTCCCACCTCATCTCTCAGCGCTTCTTCTCCGCATACAGGAGGAGCCTCATTCTCACAGTGATTGGCTAGCCCTGCAGCCAAGGGGAAAAGCAAGGAGGAAAAGTTGGGGAGATGGGAGAATCATCCCCCTTCCCAACCAGCTGGGGCTGTCTGCGATCGCTGCTGTTCCCCTTGGTGGGGGCAGAGCTCAACGTCTTTTCTCTCGCCTGGCAGTTGTGGCTAAGGAAGCGCCACCACTGGGGAATTTAATGCCCGCCTCAATCCAGAGCTCGGCTTCCTGCTCTTGGTCTCCCTCTATCACAGGTGTCAGTTCAGGAGCCATGTGGGAAGGGCTACAGAAGGCTTCGCCCTCTTTCCCCCTTGGTTCATCTCCAGGCAACAGTGTTGTGTAGCCAGAGAACTGGGAGAAAGAGAGAGAAAGAGAGGGAGAAGGAGAGAGAAAGAGGGAGATAAGGAAATAAAAAAGGGAGAAAGAGAGAGAGAGGGTGAAAGAGAAAGAGGGTGAGAAAGGGAGAAAGAGAGAGAAAGAGGGAGAAAGGGAGATGAAAGAAAAAGAGAGAAAGAGAGAGATGGAAAAGAAGGAGGAAGAGAAAGAGGGTGAAAGAGAGAGGGAGAAAGAGAGAGAGAAAGAGGGAGAAAGGGAAATGAAAGAAAAAGGGAGAAAGAGAGAGATGAAAAAGAGGAAGAAAGAGAGAAAGAGAAAGGGAGAAAGTGGGAGAAAGAGAGACAGAGAGATAGAAAGAGAGGGAGAGGGAGAGATTAGATATTGCTTATTATGGGAAAGGGGAGTTATCTAAGCAAGAGCCCCCTCCTCACTTTACCCCACCTGAAAGGGTCTCTTTTTGTTTTTATTTGAATAAAATGAAAAGAAAGTAATCCAGAATTTGTACCTAGTGTGGGAAAAGAGATGGAATGGGGCATTCTCTACGCTTAAGTAGATTTCATCTCTTTCCCCACACTAGGTACAAATCCTGGATTGCTTTCTTTTCATTTTATTCAAATAACAACAAAAAACCCAATACAATTCAGTATGAATTGACTTTCTAGTCCCTCCTTGATACACTTTTTTACATTGGATATCTAGTTTAAATGCCAAAGAAAAAAATATTTTTCAGACCTTTGGTGGCTCACACTGTCAATCGTTCACACTACTCAAAGCTATTTGTTTAAAGTAAAACTTAACAGGTGTGAATTAAGTTTTAGCTAAAAAATGGAGCTTTAGTTTCAGAATTTTGTGTTTTTGTAGACTCCAAGACAGTCTTGAATACCCAAAAATGAGTGCAGCATGTGTTGCTCTCAAACTTACAAAATATGAACCAAGGATATTGGTTTCAAGAGCAAAAGTCACATTAATCAAAAGCATGCCAAATGCAAACTTTTAACTTCAGTAAAAAGTTATTTGTATCATTGAAAGTGCTGTTATTGTGGGGTTTTTTTTTTCAGAGAAAAGAAGTTGATCACGCATGAGTTTTTTCTAAACTAAAACATTATTCATGTTAAATTGCCTTGTTGTCAGGGGTGGGGTTCTGCCGAGGTGGTAGCTGGGAAGATCAGCAGAGAGAGAACTGGTTCTCTCTCTGCTGATCTTGGCTTCTGTTTTGGCCCAACCGCCCGCCTGGGCTCTTAGCTGTTTTTTATTTCCTGATTTTTCAACCTTTGCTGCTTTGCATAGCACAGCTGAGGTTGAAAAAGCAGGAAAGAAGAGGATTTTCAAATACTGTGCACCCTCCCGCAGCGCTTGTCAGCTGTTCAGGCAGCACAGCTGATGATTTCTTGCAAACGCTGTGCAAACGTGGCCGCACGCAAAACATGCGCTCACCATACCGGTTATAACACTGGTTGGATCCCACCCTGCGTATTGGCACTTCACAATAAATAAGTGGGTTTTGGGTTGCAGTTTGGGCACTCGGTGCCGAAAAGGTTCGCCATCACTGATCTAGAGCAAATTGTAGATCTTTCAAAGAGATGTAGTGACAGGAAATTTTCATAACGCTGGCATTTGGAAGAAAAACTAAAATGATCTTTCTAGAAAATTAATGATTTGTCTTTTAAAAAACCTTTAGCAGGTACAGGAAACAGTAAGTCCTACTCTCCTTGACTTGATATTAGTCAATAGGGAAAACTTAAACAGATGTAGTAGAAGAAGCAGGAACATTAAGGGAAACTCATGGAGTGTTGGAATTGTTGACTTTCAAGAAGAGTTAAATTGCATTTTAAGATTCCATTGGATGTTATCTAAGAAAATCTGGAGAAATTTCTGAAGTGCATGATCAGATAATTCAAAGCAGAGCAAGTATTATCTCACTCTTCTAAAAGAGGAATTATAGACCAAGTTACACAACCTGGAACAAATAAAACTGATTTGTCAAGAAAGTCCCTTATATCATACTAAGCAAGGAAATATTTAAATATAGGCTGGGTGCCATGACAATTCAGAGAATACACTACTATTGCAAAAATGATACTCGAAGAATAGTCAATCCCAATTAATATATTTTAATATTGTTTGTTAATAACTTCCATTAAAGGTGATGGGCAGTTTATCAAATTTGCATATAACACAAAAATGAAAGGTTAATAAATAGGCTGAAATATAAAATTAGAAAAGTAATAGATATTTTCTAGAAAGGAAATCAAATAAAATCTGTAGTAAATCAGATTTCTGGAAAGCAGTTTATCTTAAAAGGTAGCAATGTTTTGTTAAACTACATTCCAGAAATTTTAAAAGTTGGCTTAATGAAATTTGCCAACTTTAAGCATTCCAATTAGTTTGTAGCAGAAAAGAGACAAATTTAGATAATATAATCCTGTATGGTTGAGATTTAATTCATTTTAAAAATAATCATGATATAATGACAAAATTAAAGAAACTTACATAATGTAATTTTTAAAACTATCTATATCTATCTATCTATCATCTAATCTATTGACAGATATGATTTAGGAGAGTTTGGGAAGAAGCATTTTTTAGCAATTCAGAGTTTTCTGTATTCAAGAAGCTTTTGACTTTTACCGCCTTAGGATAGATTAGTATATATTTTTGTTTTGTTATTTTATTCACTGAGTAACATTTATATGTAAGGTTAGAATTAGATTTCTTTTTATGTCATATAGACTTTTACATATTGTAATATAGTTATGAGGTTATTTAGTATAAAAACTTATGCTACTTTAAACAATAACTGTTAATTGTAAAAACTTCCAAAGATTAAAAATAGTTTGACAAAAGAACTAATAATTCAGAGAAGTGGTGACCTATTCCTCAAGGAATATATTTAAGCAGAAGCTAAACTAGTGTCTTTCTGAAAGGCTTTGTTTTGGATTCCTGCCTTAAAACGGGTTTGATTAGATGCCCAAGTCCATGATTCCATTGTTATCTCGTTTCGAACATCCTAGTAAATTCTCAGTATATTAACTGTATTTGACATTGTAGTTTTACAATGATTTTAGTTCCTTTCTAGCATGGGAAAGATAAAAATTTAAACTGAATTTCATTTAAAAGAAAATTTAAAAAAATACAATATTGGGGTTTTCAAAAAGTTCAAAATTGCATTGGATGGATTGTGAAATGCTCCAAATCAGTTAAGATATTGAGAGAAATTCACCTTTGATTTTTCTTCAATCAAAATGACCTGTCAGCAGAAATGGATGAATAATTTTAAAAAGCAGCTCTTATCATGAAAACATTGGAAAGTTGCATTCAAAATATATTTAGGAGATAGTTGTATAGAATAATAATGGCCAAAATAGTTTTATGTTGTTATAGTAATTTCAGAGAATCACAAAGAATACAGTATTGAATACATGTTAATACATTATTGATATATGACTAAGAATTGGTATACTAAAATGCAAGAATAATGAATCCAAGCATGGTTGTAGCAATTTTGTGAACTCTCAGCTGCAGCTACCAAGTAGAATTTTTAGATATATTCAAAATGAATAAAATATGTTCAATTTTTCTTACAATACAAATGACAAAATCCTATAAGATATTTCTTTAGTTTACAAATATACTTTTTCAGGAGGTTTAGG
Source organism: Bungarus multicinctus (assembly GCA_023653725.1). NCBI lineage: Eukaryota > Metazoa > Chordata > Lepidosauria > Squamata > Elapidae > Bungarus > Bungarus multicinctus. Next base: position 165,568,328 of record CM042836.1, read on the forward strand.
AATGCCTACATCTTAAAATACAAAATATAAAACTAATTCTCAAACAAAAAATGTGTAAAAGACTTCAGTTCTTGTGCAGAATTTGCTAATATTCTCATTTAGTTTGATTCTCAGATTACAAGTCCTATGCTTGGTAACTAGGATTATGTCTGAGAAGAGATAGTATTGATTCTCATCTAAATAATACATGATTAGATTCTAAAAGACCAGGACAAAAAGGCTGCTGATTATATATTGTAAGATGAGTAAGATAGAATTTCAACTAATACTGATCTAGGCTTGTATTGATTTATTCTAAAACTACTCCTCTATCTTTCCAGTAAATGGCATTTCAGGCAGATTACAATGCTGTTTTATTTAAACTAGAATATCTTGGTAACAACTTTCCTAAAGCTACAATCCAGGAGTAGCCCACTAAGTATTCAGAATTCAAAGGCCAGCATTCAGAAAGGCAGTGAGTTTCACAGTAGAATATGATATGATAGGAATATATGATACATAAAACATAAAATTTGAACTCAGACTGCTTCAAAAGGGAGAAAAAAAGACAAGAAACATGCAATATTAAAATCCCTTTTACATTCCTTTTTGGAAAAACAAACTAGCATATTTAGGAATTTTCATTTGCAGTCAACCCAACCAACCTGCTAAATATGTATATCCAAAAACAAACAAAAAAAAATGGTATGAGGGGAAGGGGACAGATCCAAACAGGTTGACTGGTTTAGTTAGGGGTCTGATATTCATCTTTGTTACAAGAGTTTTCTGGTGCAAAAATTATCACATTTGCCTTAACTAGTGTCTATGCATTTGGAATGAGATCATGTTGGAGCTCATTGCAGTAAGTTGAGATTCAGTCCCTGAGAGCATATTGGCACCTACAGCTAAGTAAGCTGCAAAGCCACTATGTCCTGGGGTTTCTTGACAGGATACCTTTCCATATTACCCACATGGTAAAGGAATATACATAAAAACTTGAGCTAAGATCATGAATAGAAATCCAAACAGATACCGTTCACATCAGCATTCTTCAATGTCTCATTTTTAACCAGCAGCATGGTGAGGTTTACCCTTCCTTTGCTCCCATGCAAGTGGATCCGGATACACAGCAAGGCCTCAAGGAGGCCAGATGATAGCACAGATGGCAGATGACAAATCTGGCAAGGTCTGACGGGTGGAAATTGCTTGCTCTAATTGCTTGTCAAGTCCAGTACCTATGTCAGAGATAAGGGCTTAAGCTCAAGGCAAAACAACATTAGAACAAAACAAAGAAAAGGCTGGTAGAGATGAAGAAGGTGGAGGGAAATAGCTAATTTATCTGTGGCCTAGAGTAAAAAAATGGTTCCATGAAAGCCTAAAACAGTTGTAGCTACTTACATGCATGATGTAAACCCTGCAGTATAAATTTGCAACATTTGAACAAAGCAGGAGGCTTGAAATGGTTGGTAATTCTGAAAAGAATTTGGTGACTGAGAAAGAAAATGTCAGCCTTCAAGATTTCTTCCTTTATTTCTTTTTCTCTGCTTTGCATCTTTCGGCTGCCATAAGTAACGGGAGGGGGGAAATGGGATAAGTAACGGGAGGGGGGAAATGGGCTATGATATATTTGGGAAGCGTGCTGGAGTGTGTAGGAAACGAAACTGTATATCTAGGGGGAGGGGGAGTTTTACTTAAGTTTCTATTCCTTGCTTTTCTATTCCTTGCTATGCGCAACTGCGACTCCTTATCAAAACTATGCCAAGGTCAACGGACAGAGGCCTCATCACCACCTGAAGATGCCCACATGATGCTATGCATATTTCCTCATTGGAGGAGCAATATGGACTGTTGGGGGTGGGAACGTTGCCATCACTTTGTATATGTGTTTTTCGCGCTCATTTCTTCAGATTCAGAATTCTTTTGTTGCTACCACTTTGATTTCCAGTAAAAGATATCTTTACTCTAACAAAATGGAGTTTAAGTGTTTCTTTCTTGGATATTGAATGGAGCACCAGCTGACAGAAACCTATTACAAGATGGTGTATTTGTGCTATAACCATAACCATAAATAATGTACTGAACAAAATATTCAGAACTAGACTATTTCTATAATATTGACTAAAATAAAATTGTTCCCAATACTTGAATATATAACTCTTGAAAAGCAGGCATGAGAAGAAATATTATACAGCTTTCATGAATATTGGGAATTATCTATCCAGTATTTTAGTATCATGTCACACACAGGCAACTCTTCCTCTCCACATGGATGAGATATATGTAGTAGTCCAGAATAGTCTGTTTTGACTTTTTCTTCTTCTGCTCAATTGTGTCCAATTCTTTAGAAGCAGTCTGGACAAAACCCTGCAAAATGTTTGGTAAGGCTTTTTCAGAACTACTTTGCAATAGCCATTGGCTTCATTCTAGGGCTGAGAGAAAGTGAGTGGCCCAAAATCACTCAGCTGGCTTTGTACCCAAGGCTGGACTAGAAATCATGGTCTTTGGTTTATAGCCATACACATTTACCGTTACAGCAGACTGGCTAACTGTTTTGACTCTAGATCAGTGGTGGTATTCAGCCGGTTCACACCGGATTGGGAGAACTGGTAGTGATAATTTGATGTGGGTCACCGAACCAGTAGCAAGCCCTGGCTTGCTAATTCTTCCTCGCCCCACCTGACACTCGCCCCACCCAGTCACTCCTCACTCCACACTGGGTCCTCGTGGCTTAACCTGCCTTCCCATGTGGTGCCTGGCCCTGTGCCCCAACTGAGCAGTTCTGATCTTCCTGCTGAAAGGTAAGCCTGCGAGTCATGCTAGCCCCCCCAGAATCCTTGGAGCTTGCCTTCCCCTCCCTCACCATCCCCTGAGCTTGCCAAGGGCCTTCCCACCATTCCCACTTGGCTTGCTTCGTTGCTGGTGCGGCCTAGCTAGTTGTTCCCCTACATCCCCGGGCTCATCTGGCGGGACTGGGAGGGCAGATGTCCTGGGCTTCACATGTTGTGTGCAATTTGCTGCGGCTGCGCCTTTCTTCTTTTCCCCCCGTGAGAAGGAGAATATGGCAACGGAGGCGGAGCATGTTGCAGCTGTGCCTTTCTTCATTTCCCCTGGGAGAAGGAGGTTGCAGGCAATGGAGGCTGGAGCAGCAGCAGGATATTTACAAGACTGCATTCTGCCAGTTTTCTCTCACCAACCGGTGCGCTCTCACAGGGAGGGTCTCTTGCGGGTCCCGTCGGCATCTATGTGCCAGCTGGTGATCCCAAGGAATAGGGCCTTCTCTGTGGGGGCGTCCACCCTTTGGAATGGGTTGCCTCTAGAGTTGCGTAGAGCACGGACCTGGGGACCTTCAGGCTTGCCTTGAAAACCTGACTCTTTGACCAGGCCGTCTTGGGCTGATTTTAGATTTAGATTGGGGTTTTAGATTGGGGTTTTTTAGTGGCGATTAGAGGCTTGGGGTTAATTTTAAAGTTTATAGTGGGGTTTTAACCTGTTTATAGCCAGGTTATTTAATTTAGTTTTAATTTTTGTATATTTCTATGTTATTAAATTGGATGGCTGTACACCGCTCTGAGTCCTTCAGGAGAGGAGCGGTATATAAATAAATATTTATCTTATCTTATCGTTTGTTTTCTTCCTTCTCCCAGGGGACACACCACTTCCAGCCTGGCCTGACCAGAGGGAGGGTGGGAGAGTGGCCCTTGAAGGGAATCTATACTATGCTGGGGCTGAGAGGGGCGGTGGAGATGCCCATGTGCAGCAGCCCCGGTACTTCTGCCCATCCCATCCTCCCAGAATACCACCACTGCGGACGTTCACTTATTTCATTTTGTTCTCCAGGACTGCTGCCACCTGTGTCTTCCTTCTCCTGGGAAGAAAGGAAGAAAGGCATGGCCTTAGCATGCTCCGGTCTTCATTGCCCGCATCCTCCTTCTCCCGGGAGGAAAGGAAGAAAGGCACGGCTGCAGCATGCTCCAGCCTTCCCCGACACCCCCACTGTCGCCCCCACCACCTGCTTTCTGCCTTCTCGTGCTGCCTGCTGCTCTGGATCTCGCCGGATCATTTTGTCCCAGTCAGACCAGGAGTGTGTGTGTGTGTGTGTGTGTGTGAGAGAGAGAGAGAGAGAGAAAGAGCCTTGTGGAGGGTGGGGGGAGACTGGCTACTGAACTAAGTGCTGGAATATGACTTGTGTCTCCATAGTGGTGCAAAGTAACCACCCTTGAAGAAACTATGGTGTGTCCCCCTACTTGCTTTCCTGGGATTTCTCACACCTCTTTTTCTCCTTTCCCCATCCTGCATCTTTGGCACTTGTCCCACAGGTGGAAAGAGCCAGGGCACCAAGTACTGTAAGTCACCTAGAAACTATCCTTTCCGTCTCCCCAGCCCCATTTCTATCTTGCTGCCAAGGGCCGGACCCGATGCAAAACGCACATAACCTCTGCGCCCCGAGTCTGGATCACTGAACACTGTCTGGGGGTGTTTGTGCGGCCCTTGTGGCATCTGCTGCAATGGGCATGCATGAAGTTTTAGCTCCTTGGAGGTTACCAGCTTTCCTGGCTTCCTGTGCCAAATCGGAATGCCCTGTTTTCTGAGAGTCAGCAGGACTGCAGACAATGGAAGGCTCTCCTCTTGACTGGGGAAGGGAACTGGGCTGTGGGGTCACACTGTGGCTGAAGGGGAAAGTGGCATCGGGTTTTTGTGAAGGGAGGAAACATGAAACATTTCGTTCCCCGGGAGAAGCTATCAGCAGCGGAGTGCTCTGACCGGGAGGGTGGGATCCCGTCTGCCTCCCATAACAGCGCCCACAGGGGTGTGTGTTGGTGTGTGTGTGTATGTGCACGTGTGTGTGTGTGTGTGTGAGAGAGAGAGAGAGAGAGCAAGAAAGAAAGAGGAAGGGAGAGAAAGAACAAGCAAGAAAGAAAAAAATAGGAAGGAAGAAAGAAAAAGAAATAGGAAGGAAGGAGGAGAGAGAGAAAAAAACTCTGGTCTATTATTTTTAATTGACAAGGAATGGCTGGGAGATGAGGGGCCAGAGGAGGCATCCCCTGTCGTGAGCGACATTGATTTGGCCACATCCACCCAGTCACATGGCCACCAAGCATGCCCATCCAGTCACATGACTATCAAGCACGACTACCCAGTCACTTGACCAAGCCACGCCCACCCCAGTCACAAGACTATCAAGCCATGCCCACCAAATAAGCCACGCCTACAGAACTGGTAGTAACATTTTTTGAATCCCACCACTGCTCTAGATGGCTATTAAAACTGCCAAGGCAAATGAGATAGCAATTTTTTTAAACAAAGTCCTCTAATGGTGCCCCAAATTAATCCATACAATTGTGAACTCACACCCACCTAGATTATTTTTCTTGATAGATTAGTATTTTTCTTATAGATTACTATTAATTTTTATTATTCTTGCTTGGGAGGACTGCTATAAGTCATTGATCATGCATGTCAGAACTAAGAAGCAAATCTCAAACTCTAGTTTTGGCTGGAAGTTTGGCTAATTGCTGTTTGGGACAACTGTATCATTAGTTGAATGGCCAGGATACCTTGGGACCTTGACTACCATGGGGTTGATTCCCTTCCTTTTAGGCTGCTTCAGCTTAATACTTTTTTCCCCACTGTTAAAGTAATTAGGCATTTCGTATAAAAGCCCAACGGCATTCAAAAAAGAGAAGGTAATGGCTATGTCAATGTGAATATGCTGAAGCTACCGTTGTCATCTTGATTTTTCTTTTATTCTCAACCCTGCAGTAACTAAATCAAAAAGTTAAAACTGCATTATTCAATTGACACATAAAGGGAATTTTCAGAGTTGGGGTGGTGGTAGTTATAAACAGATTTGTGAAAATGAACCTGTTTTTGTGAGGAGTGCCTTGTGTATGTGCGATTTGACTGGCAAATCAGTTCTTCAACTAAAAGTTCTGCTATACAAGATCATGCAGAGAAACACAGATATATTGTTTTCTGAAACCTTGTTATCTATGGCTTCTTTTTAATTTTTCATTTTGAATAGGGTTAGTCTCTCACTCAGAGGGACCCAGAACATAGCTTCCAGAGATTGAAAAAGAAAATTGCAGTTTTAATGTGTTCATGATAATTCAACAAAGTATGTGGAGTTGGAAAGCTATCTTGACTTGGTCAAACTGTTCCGGAAACCCTTTGCAATTACTTGTGAAACTCAGTGAGGGATAACTGTGTTTAATTGCATTTCTATAAAGATTGCCTGAGGGTGTTAGTCTTTTAAAGCAAACATAACAAGCCGTGTCAAAGAGTAACCAGTTTAATAAACCATAAATACTTGTGAACAATAGTGAACTGTAATCCATAAAAGCTTAAAATAAAATAAAATAGATAGTCTTTGTAATGCCACAATTCAAACTTCACAATCTTTTATGACATATACTTGTTTACTTTATCCACCTACATCCAGAGGCTCTGACTTGCTAACAATGTCAACATAACATAAAATAACCCCCAAATTCCAAGTACTTACAAAAAAATAGATTAAAAAGCATAAAATAGAAATGTCCTGCCTCCACAAATTTTACCTTCAGTTATAACATTCCTTCCTCCTGTGCAAAACAGAACAGGTAGTCTTCACGGTTAACTTAAAGCTGAAGAGTCACAAAGCAGATTGTGTCTCTGCCAGAATGAACTTTGAAAGATTGGAGGTTTCTACTCAAATTTCTGGTTTTATGAGGCCCTGTCAGATAATAACTTTTTAAGTGTGGTCTCACCAATGCAGTATAAAATGATAATATTGCTTCTCATTGTCTTGATGCTATACATTATATCCTACAACACCTTGAATCTCCAAATACCTATGCAAGGATCCTCTTTGTAGACTTCAGTTCCGCATTCAATACCATCATTCCAGACACTCTTCTAAGTAAATTAAACCAACTAGCGGTACCTGAACACACTTGTAAGTGGATCATAAGCTTCCTAACAGACAGGAAGCAGCAGATGAAGCTAGGCGGAATCACATCCGATACCTGTACATTCAGCACAGGACCCCCCCAAGGCTGTGTGCTATCTCCACTTTTCCCTATATACCAATGACTGCCTCTCAAATGATCCATCTGTTAAAATACTAAAGTTTGTTGATGACACAACAGTGATTGGTCTCATTCGAGACAACGATGAATCTGCACACAGACAGGAGGTTATACAACTTACCTTGTGGTGTAACTGGAACAATCTGGAACTGAACACACTCAAAATTGTAGAAATGATGGTAGACTTTAGAAGAAACCCTTCCATACTACCACCTCTTACAATACTAGACAACACAGTATCAACAGTAGAAACCTTCAAATTTCTAGGTTCTACTATGTCACATGACCTAAAATGGACACCTAACATAAAAAACGTCATAAAAAAGCACAACAAAGAATGTTCTTTCTGCGCCAACTCAGAAAGGTCAAACTGCCCAAGGGGCTGCTGACACAGTTCTACAGAGGAATTATTGAGTCTATCATCTGCACCTCTATAACTGTCTGGTTTGGTTCTGCAACCCAACAGGACAGACACAGACTTCAGAGGATAATTAGGACTGCAGAAAAACAATTACTACCAACTTGCCTTCAATTGAGGACCTATATACTGCACGAGTCAAAAAGAGGGCTGTGAAAATATTTACAGACCCCTCACATCCAGGACATAAACTGTTTCAACTCCTTCCATCAAAACGACGCTATAGAGCACTGGTCACCAGAACAACTAGACACAAGAACAGTTTTTTCCCAAAAGCCATCACTCTGCTAAACAAATAATTCCCTCAACACTGTTCAACTATTTACAAAGTGTATACTACTATTCTGTTAATCTTCTCATCACTCCTTATCACCCATCCCCTCCCACTTGTGACTGTAGGACTGTAACTTTGTTGCTTGTATCCTTACGATTTATATTGACTGTTTCCTAGTATGATTTGATTGTTGATTGTATCCTATGACTATCATTAAGTGTTGTACGTTATGATTCTTGATCCTTAACGAATGTATCTTTTCTTTATGTATACTGAGAGTATTTACACCAAGACAAATTCTTTGTGTGTCCAATCACACTTGGCCAATAAAGTCTTCTCTTCTCTTCTCTTCTCTTCTCTTCTCTTCTCTTCTCTTCTCTTCTCTTCTCTTCTCTTCTCTTCTCTTCTCTTCTCTTCTCTACCTCTGTTGATGCCTCCTAGAATTTTGGCCTTTTTGGCAGCTGCAGCACACTGTTGGCTCATACTTAAGGGGTGATCCTTTGTGTCAGCCCTGAGACAAAAACAAATAAACACATTTTAGTGTTTGACCTCTCTTTCATTACTTGGTCTGGTGATTGCCATGGGATTCTGACCTCTCCAAACCACTTACTGAGATTGAATTGAAATCAACCAACTAAATATGGGAACTCTACTGATACCCCAGCAATTGGGTCATATAAACCTGATGGCAATGTCACTGTATAATACAGGGAAGCAACAAGGCCAAGAGCCTCTGCAGGCCAACTGCACCAATGAAGTCTCATATATGTTTACCTGCCAGCCATGCTCTGCACCCTCCAACATTCTAACAACCATGTTATTCTCAGGTTTTTTCTGAATGTTCCAGTCATGGTGCCATGATTAAAACAATAAAGAAATTGCCATATGCAATGGCTTTGCCAAAAAAAAGGCTGAAAGATCATTGGGAGAAACAGCAATCCGACACTCTCCTAATATCTTAAAGAGTACCAAATTGAAATATAGAATGGCTACAATCCAATATAATTCCTAAATGTTTTAGATTCTGTCATAGGGATATCAAAACTTTCTCAGACTAAAAGCCTTCCAGGGTGTATTTGGGTCTACTCTCCAAAATCTACTCTTCAAAATTATATTTGATTTCACATTTAAATTTCAATTAAATTCACAGAATTAAGAAGATGTTCCTTCAGTCATATATGAACTACTTTCTTGTATTTGATGCACTCTGGAAACAAAGACTCTGGGTTTTGTTGTTTTATTTTGGTTTCATTTGTAATTTTAGTGGCCAAATACACTTCTACATTATGGAATATTGTAATAAAAGGAACTTGAATTAATTTGTGATTTAAACAGATGAAGCATTTGTTAAAGCATAATCAATTCACTCCTATGAAGGTAGGAGAGCTCCAGTAGAACACCTGATTCCTTAAGCAACAGCTCTTACAGAGGTTAATATGGTGTGACCAGAATGCCCAATCAGTCAGCAAAAAACTTTCAGAAATGTAAAGAAACAAAGATGCAAACAAAGTGAATTTGGGTTCTTTTTAGCCATTCTTTGTTGCAAATTTTCTATAGTCAAAAAGCTGTTTATCGTGTTTACTAATTATATATTTAATACCTTTGAGCATACATAGCTGTTTTTGATAGAAATATTTTCATGCAAATGAGGCAAAAGCTATAAAGGTATTTTTCTTGCAATGGCAGCTGCTGTCCAACCTTGGCTAATATTAAATTGTAAAAGGTTTAGTTGCTCAGTGCAAGCATAATTATATGAATATAAAGACAGTGTTATTTGAATTCCACACTTTTTGGGCTTTTTTGTTGGGGGAAGCAAATGACTGTGATTTCATCCTACCTCTCTCCCCCATAGAACTGATTTCAAAATACATTTTTCCTATCTTCTTTAATTATTAATTGTTTATGTTAGAAAAAATATTTAGACAAACAAAAATTTTCCATTGGGAGCAGAAGTGTTTCTGCTATAACGACAAACCCATGCTGCACTGATGTAAGTTCAGTGAAAGCATTGCTTTAGCTGCTTGCAAACTCACTGCAGGATGTGCATACTTCTGAATTTTTATTATGGTTATTAGCATGGATGCTTTTCTCATTTTGGTTCAGAATTCCATGTCATCTATTCTGAGGGCTTCACTTTTGTAACCCTGGTGGAGTTTCAAATAATTTTCTTAATGTTGCATATAGCAGTGAATAGTTAAAAATTAGGAGAGTGAGGAAACCACTGTAGAAATGAAATAATTCATATAAACTTAAATTAATTGGCTGGAAAATCTTTTATATGAGTACCAACAATCATTTAACTTTAGATAAATTACAATACATGAATTTTTGGGCCCACATTTATATTAATTCTTATTCAGTATTCCCATTTCTTTTACAGTTTGTGCTGGCACTGAGAACAAATTGAGCTCTCTGTCTGACCTTGAGCAACAGTATCGTACACTGCGAAAATATTATGAGAACTGTGAAGTAGTAATGGGCAATCTAGAAATCACCAGCATTGAACATAACCGAGATCTCTCCTTTTTAAGGGTAAGTGATATCTCAACTCATTTAGAACACATGTAAATAGACATTTGCTATTGCACTGATGGTCTGAGTCGGTGTGGAGATTATGACTTTAGAGAGATGTGTGAATGCTGTGATTGAATGCTGTTACTAGTGTAGCTCTTGTGTCCTATCATGGTCTTTGCTTAGACAGATCTTACATTTTCTACTTTTATTACAAACCATTCAGCTGCTTTAGAATGGACAGGCCACTAAATATTGTAAAGAAATATATACATATGTCTTTTGGAATTATGGAAATTTCATCACCAACCACAAGTGTCTCTGGTTAGGAAAAGAATAAATATACTTTCTCTATGAGAATACCATGTCATGGTTTTAAAAAAGAATGTAACTTATATATAGAAAATATTGTTTGCTTCCTCAATATATTATATTCTATTGCTGGTGGTCAGGGTACGCTGACAAAAAATAAAGAAATGAGCAAATGCCACATGAAAGTGAACAGAAGGCTTATGATTTTGTTTTCTATACAAAATTAAGGCATCTTAAAGTTTAAAAATATGTACAATTTTAAAATATAAAAGTATATTTTACTATAAAGTGAATTTGGTAAAAGATCAGGCTAGTTATGCACACTACTGGTGCTTTATCAGTTCAAAACTACTTTATCTAAATTCCAGAAATTATCTATTTTGACATAGTGAATGGATCTGGAATATGGTTTGGGAGAAGAAAAAAGAGCTTTATTCTCCTATAATCTTGGCAGCGGGGGAAATAGTTGTGATTTTTAATTCAGAAGAACAAGGTGAAACTTTTAGGAAAGCCATTTACAAGGAAGCAAATTTACAGACAGCATTGTACAGGAATTAATGCAAGAACTAGTGATGTCACTCAAATATTTGGTGTGGTTCTGTTATTTTGGATCATAATATGATGAACACACACTTCTTTGTGGAATAGTTTTGCCAAATTTTAGTTACATTGTAGAGATGGAAATGTGCTCTGAAAAAAGTGTTGTTAAAAATTAATGATGCCTTTTTAAAAAGATGTGATGAAAGTTATTATTGGGAATTGTGATGGAAGCTAAAGGCTGAATGAATTCAATGATTTTCCATTGGAAGAGTATTCTACTAGGTTAAACTACCTAGTGTGGGAAATCTTAAACTCATCACCTTTAGCTGAATTGTGGTCAAGAAGGATGTATAGTCTAGTAATATGCATGCCCAGAAATTTGGGAGATTCCAAGATTACGAATGTGCATGTGTGATCTAAGCAGATAAGGAAAGACAGGATCAGTTAGCTATTAATGATATACAGTAAGGTTCTTATTCTAAAACACACTTTTATTGTGTACTATAATGTCTTACTATAAAAGCTTGCCATCTTGCCTCAGAGAAACATAATATAATGAGTTCTTGTGTGATTGATTGGACTCCACATATTCATAATAAAGATTTTGTCTGACCATTTAAAACCATTTATTGACCCAATAGACGAATATCCCAAACCACATCCCTTAAGTAGTTAAAAAGGCTGCTGAGGTTGCTTCACATTCTTTTCCCAAGAATTGTGGTGGCTGGGGCAAAGCTCTATTTGCTCCCAAGGAGCTCCACTTCAAAGACCATACCAGTATCAAGCTGAAGTCACCTATTTGGATCTTTGGTTAGGGAAGTGATCCCAATATAGCAGTTAAAGTAATTGGGACATTAGTCTATAAGATTCCAGTGTAGATAAGTCTGTAAAACTGCATGTAGGGGTTATCCCTTTGAGAGAGAATGTGAATGTTTTGCCTTCATGTTTTCCTGTCATAAACCAAGGTTGAGTTTGTTTTTCATCCATCCTCTTTTCTTAGCCTAGGCAAAAGCTGTTGACACATTGAGACAGGAAAGCAAGGGACGAATACCAGATTATCATATCTATAGGGATTGTATAAAGAGTTGTTTATGTGGAAACACGGCTACAAAATGGATGGCTGAAGTTCAGGAAAATTTTTTGTTTTATTTATTTATTTATTTATTTTTGTCAATTGCTTACAAGATAATAGGTATAAGTAAAAACATAGTTATGACTAAATGGATACATATAAGAAAAATAAAAAAAATAAAAGAAACAATAAGACAGGGATGGTAGGCACATTGGTGCGCATATGCACACCCCTTACAGACCTCTCAGGAAAGGGGTGAGGTCAATAGTAGATAGTCTAAGGTTAAAGTTTTTGGGGTTTGGGGACGAAACCACAGAGTCAGGTAGAGTATTCCAGACATTGATCACTCTGTTGCTGAAGTCGTATTTCCTGCAATCAAGTTGGGTGCGATTAACCTTGATTTTGTATCTATTGTTTGCTCTTGTGTTGTTATTGTTGAAGCTGAAGTATTCATTGACAGGTAGGACATTGCAATGTATGATTTTATATACCATAGATCAGACTGAAGACGGCATAGTTCTAGGTTTTCTAGGTCTAGTATTTCAAGTCTGGTGGCATAAGGTATTCTGCAACGAGTAGAGGAGTGGAGAACTCTTCTTGTGAAATATTTCTGGACTTTCTCAACTGTGTTAATATCAGATAAAATGTGTGGAAGTGCCAGTAAGCCACCCAGAGGCATTCTGTTAGAACAGGTTTTACTCAGGCCTGGAGGCTGGGGTGGGTGACAATTCAACTTTGGATTAGTAAAAAATGTACATATATACATACATCCTTTGCCATCATGTTGCAAATAATGAACATTGTCAGGATTGGGTAATGTACGAAATTTGTTGAATGAGGAAGCAATCATGGCTCTATTGAAGACTCAATGTGTTCCTTATGTGGATGGATAAGAATGTCTCCAGACCCATCAAGTACAAGTCCACACCCCTTTCATTGCAGGGCAATATCCTACCCCTCCTTTCTGTCAAGATGCAGCTGGAGTCACTAGAAAAGTCTGGACCATGATTAGAATTCACAAATCAATCTAGGCAAACATAGGCGAACACCTGGAGGCCTTGCTAATCACCAACAAAAGAGCTAAAGGGTTTGTTGCTACTGTCAAGGTAGTAGAAGAATAGAAGAGAACCAAAGAAGTCTGCCTGTGAAATTATGGTGCCTAAGAGGATTATACATGCTCTGGACAAAGTACAGAAAGTATCATGTCTGCATGCAAAGCCTGCTCCCAAACCAATCAACTGGTCACATTTCCATGCAACTTTATGAAACTCTAGATGTGTTTTATATTAGGTTCTCTGAAGAAGTAAAACAGTTCTTCAATTGGATCCAGAAAATGAAAAATATGTGAGTTATAGCAGCAGCTGCCTTCGTTAATCAATACTACAGACATCTGTAATTATTTTCATCAATATTGTCCAAAATGGAATAGAAAAAGCATGCCTCAATTGAGAGGGATTGCAACATAAGCCCTTGAAAGGAGAAGAATGTTGAGGTTACTCAGGAATATTTATCCAACCCTAACTAACCCTAATTAGGGTTAGGGTCAGGGTCAAGGTGGCTCTGTGAATAAATTTCTACAATAATATTTTTATGCTTTTCTACTAAGGTTCTGCTATATATTACTATCATGATCATGACTCAAATGACAATTCAGAGTTATCCTATCAATCATAGAACATAAAATTGGCTGGTTCCCCCCACCCCCCAGAGTGGAATTCTACAGGTTTGCACCTATTCACTAGAACCGGTTGTTAACATTCTAAGTAGTTCAGAGAACCAGTTGTTAGGAGAAATTACTGGCCTAATCCTGTAAGGAAGGCAGGAAGGAAACATTCTGATGTTGCTTACAGAAACTGCCTCTCCGTTAACCCTTATTACATTCTTGGCAGGACTAGACTTCCTGTCTCTGGAACTTCTCTGGAGTTTTTTCCCCTCCTTTGCTGATACTTTGCTTGTGTGGAGTGACCATTCAAAGTTACAATGGCACTGAAAAAAGTGACTTACAACCATTTTTCACACTTACGACTATTGCAGCGTCCCCACAGTCATGAGAGGCCAGGCAAAGAGATGCATGTCTCGATGTGAGTGATGTTGAGTTGGCCATGCCCAGCCAATCACATTACCATCAAGCCATGCCCACCAATTATGCACACCCACAGAATTGGTTGTTTAAAAAATTGAATCTCCCCCTGCCCGCCCTCCAGTCACTAAGCCACATTGTACAGGTTTTTTGATTCTCGTTTTTCTGCTAGAAAACTATTATTTGTAGAAGAGTGGAACTCCAGAGGAATGCAATGGATCAAGAATTTATTTTCATGGTCCAGAGATATTCTACCTCAGCTGCATGACAATGTGGTCCAAATTGCCTCACTTTCTTTATAATTTCAGCTTTGGCCACATTTGATTTATACACACAATACACATACATATACACATACAAATGAGTACTTGAAATGTTCAATTTTTCTGTCTCAAGCCACATAACGCAAAGGGTAAGACAAGATGGTGCCAGTGGTGAAAGAATGGGGTTGATCCACTCTTTATCACTTCTTATTTGTCAAAACTCATAAAGGGCTTCCTGAAAAATTAATGGATGACTAACTTGTACATATATGCTTGTATATACAGAATGGCACCTAGTCATCTTTCCACGAAGTATCAGGCTTTGAGAGAATTTATTTTTAAAAATAATGTCCTCAGTTGATCTGTGTAATTTTAGTAGTTTGAAACAATAACATATAAATTGGTAAGTGTATTTTGAGGTTGATAAACTTGAAGAAATAAGAGCAGCAGGTGGCAAATCTACAGATTCTCACTATGTTCTTTTTGTGGTTCTTTAGTGGTTCCTAAAGAATTCATGTTTTTGTTTATTTTTACCTGAGATTGCCCCCTCACAGATGTCTCAGCAAAAATAGCATCTCTATTTAATGTTATAAATTATAGCTATTAGCATATAAAGAAAACAACTAAAGAAAATGCATTCTTGAAAGGAGGGGAAAAATAGATACAAGTAACATGTTTATGGTAATCATTTGACATTCATTAGTTTAAGGATGCTTCTTATTTCACTGTTTGAAAAAAAAATGCTTCAATGACCCAGTTAAAAAACAAACAAACCAATTGTTCTACTTCGAACTTGGAAAATTAATTTTATTCTTTCTTATTCTCCTGATATGAAATGGGTTTCAATAGCAACTTATTCTCATGATATGAAATGGGTTCCAGTAACAACTATATAAAGTCATGTGCAGTGACTTTAGAGCAGTGTTTCTTAAATATTTTCCTCTCAGAACTTCTTCCCACTTTTCAAAATTATATAAGGCCCTGAAAGACTTTTTGTTTATATGAGTTATTTTTATTGATTTTACCATGTTAAAAATTAAAATAGACACAATTGTAGAACATATTGAAACATATAAAAATAACAATAATAATAACTAATTATATATTAACATAATATTGATCATTAAAAAGCCTATATTTTTAACAAACAAAATAATAATGAAGAGAATGTCATTACTTTAAATTTGTATAAATATATTCAAAATCTGGCAAATAAATTTTATTTTAAGGACCCTCGAGTTGGGGGATCCCCCAGGGGTCCTTGGACCCCATTTTATGATTCACTGCTTTACAGAGTGCAGCACTGGACAGATATTTGTTCTAAGGAACTGAATGCTTAGCAACTCAAATTAATTTCTCTATAGTGATTTGTATTATAGAAATGATGTGATTTCCTACACAGAAGGAATAGATGAATTAATTCACTTCACCAGAGTAATTTGATTGGCCTCAAGACTCTTCGGTCATGTATGAGGGAAGTCTTTCCCAGCCTTCTCCCAAGAATATCTAAAACAGCAAGGGGAAGCAACTTGGTTGTTTTACTTTTTCTTTTAGAAGCAAATGGACCTCTCACAAAATACTGTACTTCACAAGAGGGTGCTTTGTTTGTTACTTTTTCAAAAGAAAGTATCCCTTCAAGGTTTTGTAAAGCCTTTTTATACATAAAAAGGCAATAATATAGAAGGAAGAGTATGGAAGAGGGGAAGTTTTCCATTCATTTCAGCAATTCAGTAGAGGATGAAGACTTTATCAAAGGCTTTGTAAGAAAAACAACAATGGGTTTTGAATGGAGGAAGAGAGTGTCATTTAGGTGTATCAGATGGAGTTGTAGGGATGAATGGCCAACATGCATTGACTAACAATGTTGCCAACTCTTTCATATTCTAATTTGCACCCCAAATTTTCCACATAGCAAGAATTTATGTAAGAGAGGCCCTTACTTCATTTGAGTTCTTTGGAAAAAGAGTCCTGGAATTTTGTGACATTTTAGAATATCTTGATTTGTTGACAATTGCAGGCTAACCATTACAGATACACAGTGAAAGGACTAGGATTAATAGTGTTATCCAATGCCTCACATCCTATTTCTGAAAAGATGCAGATCACTCATAGTGCTCCCAAAGTCTTCTATAAGCATTCATGTATTTCTAGTTGCATTGAGGGTGGTTAAGAATAAGTCAGCTCCTCTAACTGCTTCCTAGTTTTGTGGACTTCTATCAGTGAGTTTCCTAGAAAAACATAGCGGTGACCTATTTGCCATAGACAATTTTCAGTCATTTTTCGGCAATTTCATCAAATTAACTTTTTTCTTATTTCCTCCTTCCAGTTCCTATGTTATAAAGATGAATCCTATGCAAATCCTTCAAGAACTTATTGGTGGGAATGGGGTACATTAAGTTGTGGGTGCTCCATCGTTGAAAGTTTTTAATAAGAGAATGGATAGTCATTTGTTCAGAATAATATAGGGTCTCCTGGGAATTGGACTAGAAGACTTCTAAGGGCCCTTCCAACTCTGTTATTTTCTGTTACATAGCCAGCATACGCCCTATGGAAGTATTTCTCAAAGCAACTCTGGATAATAGTATATTTGATCTAAAATATAAAAAATGTATAGTGCCCTTGGAAAATACTTGTTAGAAGGAAAAAGAGACAAGATTAGTGTTTTTTTTTAATCTGACAATCTTATGACAAAGAATAATTAAATGACATTCAGCTGTATAGGTCATATAATTGTTTAATATCTTTGTTAAGATTTTGTAACTCCATTGATTAACTGCTGTAATGTTTTTTCTCATGAAATGTCATGGAATTTTCACTTAGTATAGGATATTTTCTTAAAGCTCAGAGGAAAATATTTACCTTGTTGCAACTGAGAATTAGTCTGACAAATTTTATTTAACTTCTACAGTATAGATGTATGCATTATTTTTTTTCAAACATTAAGGTCACTTACTGTTACTCTCTATTAGTTGACATGGAATTGTTAGCCTTTTAACTGCCTCTTCTGCAACTTTAAACAATTCATTTCACTTATACCTAGTGCTTTCCTATTTGATAACTGATCTGATGCCTGTCTTACCTCTTACCAATTGGTTTCTGAATGTATTGTCATTTACAATATATTTACAATTGTTTGTCATTATATAATCTTTTAAAAAGAGTTTTACTATAGCCTTTCCAACTTACTTTAATTTAATTTGCCTCCAACAGATATTTTCCATGATTATTCTTGAGCATCCTGTATAAGTTACACATTTTCTGTTTTGTCTTGCACTGTACTCAAAATACCACTCATTTCCTTTTTTATGTTGCATTCCTTTACTTGTGGATTTCCTTGAATGAACTCTTTTCCTGTTCTTTCTTAACTGACCTTGATAGTCTGCATTTGCTACTTATGTATCTTTCTTATTGGTCAAGGCTTTCATCGTCTGCCTTTTCTTGGTTATTATAACAGTTTGTTTTTGAAAACCACTTGCATAACGTCCTCTTTATATTTGGGGAAATATTTTTCTGTTTTGAGTTTCACCATAGCTCTTCTGGTTCATTTTTGCATAATTTGAACATATTATTATTATTTATTAGAATTTGCCAAACAAAAATGAGAACAAAAATAAAAGAATAAAAATAGATACAGTAGTGCACTTATGCATTCTCCCTCTACTAACCACTTAGGTATGATGTAAAATCTGTTCCTGACATTCATGTTGTGTCCTTATTTGTTTTCCGGTTCATATGGTGCTGTCACAAGCAATTCTCTTTAATTTTTGAAATTTAACCCAAATATTTGACGGTAATATTAATGGCCTGTTCTTTAGACGTGAAATTGTATTTGCCGACTGGATTAAATTTCTCCATCTTTGGTTTTCTTTTTTTTGTAACCTATTTTGTTCTCAATGTTGTCCATCCATTGAGATCCTTGCGTAGAGCCTGAGCATATGTTGCCTGAGCATATGTTGCTTGACCAAGTATTGGCATGAAACAAAAAATGCTTTTTTCAATGCTCTATTAATCTGTGTTTTTGCATTAATATAATAAAATGTTATTAATCCAGTATTTGCATTCTAGTCACTGATCAATAATACATCGTTGATATTGATATTGTATATAGCATATCATAATGTTTCCATTGCATCTTAAGAGATGCTGTATGCAATATAGTCTGTAATAGGTGGTGGGAACACTCATGATTGATTTTCTCATGCTTTTACAGTGGAGAAGGCTAGAAAACGGTAAAGAGGTAGAGCAGACCATGCCTTGCTGTTGGAACCTGGGAAATATAGAACAAATTGAGTCTGCTAATAATTTGGATCACTTCTATTTTTAAAAAATCAATTTAATAATGAATTCTAACACTAACAATAGTTTTGCCTCCAGGATCTCCCCCTTGTCTTTCTCACTTCAGGCAGAGACACTCTGCCAAGGAGAAATGTTCCCCTCAACATCCCTTGTTACAGAGTTAGGAGAGAAAGGAAGTGCAACTACCAAAATATAAGATGCTTCGGCAATCTAATTCCTGGACTAAGCAATTTATCCAAACCAGGGTAACCCTTCTAAAAATTCAGGGTTTGGGAAGGAGAATGAGACACAGGGGACAGTCTACTGTATATTGGCTACATAAGCTAGGAAAGATATAGAATTAAGGTCTACTTCAGGTTCACAGTCAACCACTCCCAATTCCCCATCTTTCCCACTCCAGAAATCTACCATATTAAGAAATAGTCAAATTCTGTGAGACTGGAAAACTCAGGAAAATAAAAACCTATTGGATTTCACTTAAAAAGATCTTTATTCCTTATGAAAAACCGACTCTATCTTTACTTTGACATAGTGTTTGAACCTCATAATTAATTATTGTTCTTCTAGAAGAGTATTCAGTGACATATCTCATTTTCTGCATCACATTGTCATAATTGCACTGAACAAGGTTATTTTCTAAAATTGTAATTATTCATTTCGCAGCTCATCTTTCAAGAGTCCATGTATAAACCTAACATGAGAATTATCCATAAAGAAAACCAGTGTCAGTGATTTCTCTCTGTCTATCTTACACTAAATCATGAAAGCCTTGAATGTTTTTTGGAATTGTCATGTTTATTAGATAACAAAACAGGAGCTTGAAATAGTTCAATCACAGAAAGCTAGTAAAGTGGCAAAAGTTGTAGTGTCACTGGATGATTTCATGAGTAAATCCACATATTTTCTATATGGATAAATCTGATTTTATCTTTTCAGATGAGTGGTTCTGAAAATCTGCCTGCTAGATTTTGTCCTTTTCTGAATGTTATTGTATAGTTTGATTGTAGTTGGAAAACAATTAATGATCAGGACTTGTGTCATTCAGTACTGGGCAAAATGCATTTTGTATTATGTATTACACTAGTTGGTAGCCAACAACTGTATTTTGCACTACCTGAAGCTTCTGGATATTTTATAAGAGGTCTCAGTAGAGTATATAAGTCTATACATTTAAATTTTATAGTTTTAGGCCAAAAAAAATTATATTACATGAAAAAATAAAGCAGAATTGTGTTATGTGAGAATAAGTCAGCAATAAATTAATTTGTTGACCCAGCTCTTATTGAAACAAGAAACGTTTCCACATGTTTTTAATCATTGCCATTCAGCACTCTTTGCATGTAAAGGATATTAATAAGTACAGTTTAAAACTATTGGGCTTCCTGTACAGCACTGAAAATTTAGAAACTTTCTCAAGAATCACTGCCTATAGGGATTGTCCTTAGTCTGACTGAATAAGAAATGTTGGGAAGTTGTGATAGAATTAAATGTTTGTAAAACAGTACTATAGCATTAAGATGAAGAAACATAACACATGTTAACATTTGAATATATACCTTAATATTTTTTTTGAAAAAAGTTAAGCACCCAAAACTTTAGCAGCAAATGCACTTAAATTGAAAATGAATGTATTAAGTTGTAAAGCCAAATGCATGGCTCCCTTGGAGACTAGATGGTAAGATATTAAGATTTGGCTTCAGTGATGAGTTTAATGAATTTTAAAGGCTGGTCACAACCTTAATTAGGGATCTAAAAAATAACATTTCATGGTATGTATTGATGGAGTTTGCTCAGGGGAATCATAGGGGTCATTAAGGTTTGTTACTGCATATCCTTCTTCTTCCTATCTATTTTTTTTCACTCCGGGGATCTTTAAGAGTAAAAGAAACTAGAAACATGGAGAAAAGCAGATCCATGGGGGTGGTAATCATAACTGAAGAAAATAATGTTTTATTCTTGAATAATATCTATCCCTGTCATGTCATAATATTAAAAAATCAAATTTGCCTCTCTTGATGGCTGTTATTCAAAGGGCTAAATCATGTTGCATTGTGATACATTGATTTACTGTCTTGGAACGAAAGAAGAAGAAAAGCCTTTCATTGTAATGACATCAGAAAAGCACCAGGGGTAGTAAGAGTGGAGGACCCTTGAACTGCTTTTTACCCAACCAGATAACTTTAGAGCTTTCTATTGTGGATACCTGCAAGAAAGCTTTGAAAATTTAAAATTTTCAACATAAACATTAATATTTTTTTAAGAATGCCTATCACAAAATGTCATGCTGCAGTAAAATTCTCTATAAAGAAGTAGGCACATTTAAGCTATGTCTAATTTACCATTTGTTTAGGAATATCTAATAGCTTAAAGGTTGATGTATTGTTTTACTGTACAATTCTTATTAAAATTGGTGATTTGGGAATAATGTATGGTCATAAATTAATGATTTTTTGTGTTGATTTATTAAAAAATATGTTGCATAATAACATGATTCAGGGCAGAATGAGATAATGGGAATCCAGCTACTGTTAAATTCAACTGATTTTGATAAGATGGATTTAAGCAAATGATAACTCTTATCCATTAAATTTAAAATGCCTAAGATCATGGGAACAGAGTCCTTCTTAAGTTTATTCAGAAACAATATATAAAGATGAGTGGAGGTTCCAAAACAGGTATTAAAAACACAGTTGGAAATAATTCCAAAAAATGATGGTGAAAAATTCTAGGGTAACCATGAAAAAAATCTTAAGACATGAAAACCAAAAGGGACAAACATAGGAAAATAGGTCTGTTTCAGCAGAGGAAAAAGAAATAGGGCTGGCCACAAAGAATTAAATATAGCAGCTGGTCAAGAAAGGAGGCAAAATGGGAATTGCTTAAAAAAAAGGAAAAACAGAGTAAGTCAATTTTGACTTACTCTTTTTCAACAAGAAGATAAATATGTTTTGCCAAGAAAATTGAAGAGCTGGATGAAAGAATAAGTTAACACTGACAGAAATACAGTCAGGAAATGTCTCTTTTAATCTGTAAGACAGGTGAATTGAATCTAAAAGAACTAACTTATATAGGGCAAAACCCTTACATATCATTTGTAAAAAATTATGCAGAACTATTGAAAAGCCAGATGAATAGAGGAGAAGCATGTCCAAAACGGGCAAGAAGGAAGAACCAATAAACTATTTGGGGAATTGAGTTGATGAGCTTATGAATGGTGTCTGATTGTTATTATGATTGTTGTAGTCCAGGCTGCCTGTAATGTTGTATATTTTTATTATTTTTGTATTTGTAAGCCACTGGAATGGATAGCTATAATACATTTTAACAATAATAATATAATAATTTGCCTGCAAGCAAAAACGAATTGGACCATACACAATGTATAGATAATCCTCAAGTTACAACAGTTCACTTAGCGACTGCTTGAAGTTATGACAAGTACTTCCAAGTACTGATCACACAGTCCTGAAGTTAAAAATGTTGCAGTACCAAAGCAGTTGTTCACCGCAGAGTCACTGCAATATTAGCCCTGCCTTTCCCCCACCCCCCTGTCCCTGGCTGGGTCTCCAAAGGTTCTCTAGATTTTTGCAAGGCGAGTATCCACAGGCCCAGTCTGGACCTGTGGAGTCCCAGCTGGGGTGAGGAAATAGGCAGAGCCAGTATTGCAGTGCCTCTGTGGTCATTCATAGGGGTGAACGACTGCTGTGGTGCTGCAACATTTGTAACTTTGGGTCTGTTTCATAAGTACTTGGGGTTATATTGTAACTTTGAACAGGCGCTAGGTGAATGTTCATAACTTGGGGATTACCTGTTCCTGGAGACAGCAGAATAGATGAGAGAAAAAAACTAAAGAAAATCACAAAAATGCAAAAATCTGCAAATAGAAGTAGAACAATGTGGACTAAAATCAAAACAAAACGCAGTACTAGTAATAATCATTTCAGGTACAATCCTAAAATATCTGCAGTACCACTTGAACACCATCAGGATTGATAAAACCACAACCAGTCAATTGTAGTACCTTTAATGCCATTAAACAATAACATCTGCCTATGTAGGTTATTGGGAAGGACTCGATAGGTAGGTAAAAATGCCAAATCCAATCTAAACATGTGCAACCAGTCATCATAGTAGGAGCCAATTAGACTGACATCAATACCTATAGAAATTCTTGAGCAGATTATAAAGAGATCTGTAAATATTCTGAAGTCAATGTGTTGGCTAACCTTTTTGGGCTCTTGTGCCAAAGGGCCCCACGCCCCCTCTGCATGTGTGCGCGATCCCCTCTTACTTGCACTGCACCTCCCAGATGATTTTCGGCCCATTTGAGGCCCTTTTCGGCCTCCCAGAGGCTCAAGGGAAGCCTTTGCAGCCTTTGGAAGCTGAAAAATGGGCCTATTTTGTCACTTCCGATATTTCCGGAAATACAAGAAGTGATGAAACGGGTCGTTTTTTCGGCCTCCAAAGGCTTCAGAGACTTCCCTCGAGCCTCTTGGAGGCCCAGAAAGGCCTCAAACAGGCCGAAAATCAGCTCAGAGGTGCCACAGGTGCAGTAAGGTAAGTTTGCCTGGAGCTCATGTGCCTGCACAAATGGCTCTGTGTGTCACCTGTGGCACGTGTGCCATAGGTTTGCCATCACGGTGTTAGGTAATTAATAGAAGCCATGGATTTGTGAGGAGAAAAGGTGTGAGAAACCTATCTCTCTTTTTTTTTATCTAGCTATGTTGGTTATATAAGTATGGGCTGAAAGATAAGACATTTAGATAGTACATAGCTGTCATGAAAATCATACTCAGGTAATATTATTCAAGGATTTCTAATCAATTTGTACAGAAATATGAAATAGAATGCTACAAAGATGAGTCCTGATTTCTCTATTATTCATTATTTTCATAAATTATTTGTGTGAAGTGATGATGAGGATGCTTACCAGACCTGCAGGTAACACAAAATGGTTGGAATAACTAATAGCCTAGAATTCAGAAATAAAATCCAATTTGAGCTTGACAGAATGGATAAATGATCTCAAAGTAACTGAAAGAAACATAACATAGACAAATGCAAATGTATTTACTTATGACACCAACAATCAGATTGGCAGACAGAGGATGGAGAATGTTTACTGGATGTGTATAAGCGCAGACTAAATAACCACCAGTCTGGAATGCTTAATTTAGATTCTTGCACTAAACAAGGACTTGATGGCTTAAAGGACCCCTTTCTATTCTATAATTCTGTGAGATAATGAAACTCCTTCATAAGAGAGTGTAGTATTACTGATTTCCTACTAATATATCAATATGAAGAGAAGGTAGGTCTCACTATCAAAAAGAGAAGCATAAAACTGTGATGTTTCATTCCGATTCCTGTTTATCTGAGAATAAGTCTTAATGCGTGCCTTTCTTCTGAAGAAATGGATGAGGTGTCTTGTTTAAAATAAGCACAGAACAGTGCTAAATAACTGAAAGACTTACAGTTGGAATCTCTGCTTTCTTAGAAGTTTTGATATGATATCAAATCAGCAGAAGCAGCGCTCTAACTTTATTTTACTGATAGCCATATCTGGTTTCCTGAAAATGCTAGTGTCTATAATTGAAGCCAGACTGAACACCATCCATTTGAGCAAGCCATTAGCTGAAAGGAACCAACTCGTCAATTAGATCTATTGCTGAATGTCACTTTAGCCTGAGGTTACCACAACTGTGCTCTAGCACTAAATAATGACTCTTGATACACATTCTCTTGCTAACTATTCAGTTCAACCCAGAAATAATAGTCAAATCTCAACAGGGCAGCTGTTTTATACTGAAAATTACTATCTCTTTGTTTCATTAGACTATTTTTCATAAAAGAAATCCACAAAACCAAGGATGAAAACTATCTAGAATCCATATGGGCCAGTATAAAAAGAAAAAAGAGTGACATTGCTATAGGCATATACTACAGGCCACTCAACCAAGCAGAAGACATAGATGAATTTTTTGCTAAAGAATGAAAAATGTATATAGGGATATATCACAGTAGTAATGGGAGTCTTTAACTACCCTGATATCTACTGGGAGACAAACTCTGCAGCAAGTGGGAGATCAAACAGATTCCTAACCAACCAGTTGACTGTCATATAAAAGGTAGATGAAGAACTAGACGACAAGCTATACTAGGCCTAATTCTTACTAATAGAGAAGTGATAGAAGAAGTTGAAATTGCCGGAACTTTGGGTGAGAATGGCCACGTCATATTGGAATTCAATATAATGCAAACACAAATAATAGAACATAATCCAGCCAGTATCTTAAACTTTATTTTTAAAAAATATTTTTTTATTTTGAGTATAAATAATACAAACATAATACATATAAATCTTGATATAAAAAAGGGAAAAATTACAAATATTACAATGCACCCCCCCGGAGACCATTTTTATTACTTATGTTTCTTCTATAACAACAAAAAGATATACAATATATTCCAATTGTGCCCTTATCCCCTCCAAAATAACACATATTCTTGAGTAGGTTTATTCCCTTTGCCTTCTCCAACACTGTTTTTATAAAATCCCCTCCCCATATTTCATTATAATTGTTTACTTTAATCATCCCTTTTTTAAATACTCCAGATTTCATTATACCACTTATTTCTTTGAATATCCCAATTTCATCCCCAATATTTAGCCATCACTAACCTAGCTGCCATTATCAAATTTACAATCAATTCCTTTTTTGTTTCATTGATATCCTGTTTTTCCATCAGCAACAATAATGCAATCCTTGGTGACATATCTAAATTTACATTCAAAAGTGCTCTAATTTCCCTAAACACCATATTTATTTATTATCAAGATTTATATACCGCCCCCTCTCCCTGTGGGACTCAGGGCGGTGTACAGTCATTAAAAATATAATAATAATACAATAATTAAAAATAATTAAAAGATTAAATTTGGTGGTTGAATAATAGAAACGAGACAAGGGTTTAAAAGTAAAGACTAAAACCAAATTAAGACCGAATTTAAGGCCCATAAAACGCTAGGCCAGACCAGCTTGATGAAATAGATAAGTTTTCAACGCGCGCCAGAAGGTCAGAAGGTCAGGGATGATCCTCATCTCTGAGGGCAATTCGTTCCAGAGGGAGGGTGCCCCCAAAGAGAAGGCCCGCACCCTTGGAGTCGCCAGCCATCCAGCCGGCAGCACCCCGAGGAGACCCACTCTATGGGAGCACACCAGACGACGAGAGATTGATGGTGGCAGTAGGCGGTCCCGTAAATACCCAGGTCCCAAGCCATGGAGCACTTTAAAGATGGTAACTAACACCTTGAAATGCACCCGAAAGACCACTGGGAGCCAATGCAGCTCGCGTAAGAGTGGTGTAACATGAGAGCTTCGAGAAGCCCCCAAAACCACCCGTGCGGCCGCATTCTGTACCAGTTGGAGCCTTTGGGTGCTCTTCAAGGGGAGCCCCATGTAGAGAGCATTGGCATAGTCTAGGCAGGAGATAACGAGGGCGGATGTGACTGTGCGAAGCGCAACCCAATCCAGAAAGGGCCGCAACTGGTAGATCCTACGGACCTGATAAAAAGCCCGCCTGGCGACGGCCGCAATATGTTCTTCTAACGACAGCCCTACGTCCAGGAGGACACCCAGATTGTATGCCCTGTCTGTGGGGGCAAAAATCCCCCCCACGTGGAACTAGCTGGCTGTATCGGGGTGCCGGAAAGCACAGCCATTCGGTCTTACCTGGGTTGAGCTGAAGCCTGTTCCGCCCCATCCAGTTCCACACAGCCTCCAGGCACTAGGTCATCACTTCAACGGCTTCGTTGGGGTGGCCTGGGGTAGAGAAGTACAGCTGAGCATCATCAGCATACTGATGGAACTCTACCCCAAAGTCACGGATGATCTCACCCAGCAGCTTCATATAAATGTTGAACAGCAGGGGCGAGAGCACCGACCCCTGAGGAACCCCAAAGATCAGGGGCCTTGGGGTCGATCTCTGCCCCCCTGTCAGCACAAATTGCGAACGGTTGGAGAGGAAGGAGGAGAACCACCGCAAAACAGTGCCCCCCACTCCCAGCCCCCCCCAGCTGACGCAATAAGATATTGTGGTCGACAGTATCGAAAACCGCTGAGAGGTCTAACAGGACCAGGACAGAGGAATAACCTTTGTCATGGGCCCTCCAGAGATCATCCATCAATGCGACCAATGCCATCTCCGTGCTGTATCCGGGCCTGAAGCCTGATTGGCGTGGATCTAAGTAGACAGCTTCATCCAGGTGCTGGTGAAGCTGTCGTGCACCACACTCTCAACAGCACACTCTCAACAGCCTTCACCACAAAGCGAAGGTTGGAGACCGGACGATAGTTAGATAACAAACTTGGGTCTAGGGACGGTTTCTTGAGGAGGGATCTCACTACCGCTTCTTTCAAGGCAGCAGGCAGAAATCCCTCACTCAAGGAAGCGTTAATAATACCCTGGAACCAACCTTGTGTCACCTCCCGAGTGGCTAATATCAGCCAGGAGGAACACGGATCCAGTAAACAGATGGTAGCATTAAGCTCACCCAGCATCCTGTCCACATCCTCGGGGGTCACAGGGTCAAACTCTCCCCAGATGACCTCCCCCAATTCCGCTCTCGACCCCCCGTCCAGAGTTGCCCAGTCAGAGTCCAACCCATCCCGGATCTGAGTGATTTTGTCCAGCAGGAAATTCAAAAAATTCGAAAGCCCGTCCCTGCAGAGGATCCTCCCATGCTCTCACTTCTAAAAGGGAGCGGGTCACCCTAAAAAGGGTTGGCTGGACGATTTCCTGCAGATGCAAAAAGGGCAGAAAAGTAAGAATGCTTTGCCGCCTCTATTGCCACTAAATAGATCCTAATATAGGACCGCAATAGTGTTCGGTCAGATCCGGAGCGGGTGACCCTCCAACCACTCTCTAAGCATCTTTTCCGGCACTTAATCTCCCTCAGCTCCTCAGAAAACCATGGAGCCGAGCGAGACTGGCATCGGGTCAGAGGCCACAAGGGCATGACTCGGTCAAGGGCCCTAGCTGCCACCCTATCCCAAGTGGCCACCAGGTCCTCAACCGAGTCATGTGTTCAAACACTGGGAAACAGCCCAAGCTCCATCAGGAACCTATCTGGGTCCATCAGGCGCCTGGGGCGGAACCATTGTATCGGCTCCGCCTCCCTGTGATGAGGGGGTGCGGCCTGGAAGTCCAGTCTAAGGAGCGAATGATCTGACCATGACAAGGGCTTAATAACAACGTCCCCTATACCTAGATCATCCTGCCACTGTCCCGAGACAAAAACTAGATCCAAGATGTGACCTCCAGTGTGAGTGGGGTTCCTAATTAGTTGGGTCAGGCCCAAGGCTGTCATGGAATATTTTTTTCCCCATATTTGTGTGCTATCACAATCCCACCACATATGTTTATATGTTCCAACATGTTTCTCGAACCTCCAACAAATATTTGTATATTTAACATCTATTTGATTTAATTTTTGTGGTGTTAAATAGCACCTCCATATCACTTTATATCCATTTTCCTTAATTCTAACTGACATATTCTTATATACTCTTCTATTCCAAATATTTTTCCAATCATTATTTATTTCTCCTAAATCTGATTCCCAAATTAATTTTAAACCTTTTGCGTGATCTTCTAATTCAGTTAATATTCTATATGTTTTCCCAATTCTTTCTTTATTCTTCATTCACCTTCCCATTATTTTATAATCATTTCTTATTTTATTAACTGTCTATCTTTCTCTTCAAATCTTTCTTCCACTTTTATCCATTTCTCTAATTGTATTAAATTCAACCAATTTAATTTAGTATCAGATAAAACATTATTTAGTTGTATTATATTATTTGTTCTTCCAGTCTTCCCATTTATATATCTGATTTTCTTTTAATTTACTAATCCATTCTTTCAATTCAATCTTAGGGAATTTCTCTATTTCCACGACCAGTGTTAAAGGAGAAATTCCTGGCATTAACTGGTATCTCCATTTATTCCATAGTTCTATCAATTTTTTTTTTAAAAAAAGGATTTTGAATCCTCTTCACAATTTTTAAAATATTCTTTTTAAACCAATATGCTTCTATTGGATCACCTGTTTCCCTTAATTCTTTCAACTTGATATTCCTCCATATTAAATCTCTAGTTAATGCTATAATTTCTGGGACCATCTTTAATTGATTAGCTACCCAATAATTTCTAAAATTTGGAAGTCCCAGCCCACCTGTTAAGGTCCTGTCTCTACTCCCCATTCAAAAAATTATGGATTCTTGAGATAGCATCATTTCAGAAAGAACTGTTTATTGAAAGGAAGTGATTGCAAGGCAAAAGCAAAGCAGGCTCTAAGGTCCCTTTGGGCAATTTTGTTAAGATCAAAGGAGTTAGAAACCCCTCCCTTCAGTCCGATGTTGAATGAGTCCACAGGTATGAAGATGTTGTGAAAACAGTCGTCCTGGGAAGAAAATAAGGGACTGTTTCCAGGTGCTTTTTTTCAGGAGGCTTCAGAACTGAGACAAAACAGATGGCCCTCCCCCCTTACACATTCCCCAAAGATAAATCAAATCATAGGGCAGATAGGTGTCAGGTTATAAACTAAGGGATTACAAGATATGTAGGAAACAGGAAGAGAGTAATAAGTGAATAAATGATCCAGGCCCTCCTCCCACAGAAATGGCAGTATCACGATAGGGATCCAACACTTCCTTTATTTCAATTCCACCACATGAAAATCTCAAAAAACCGTATTACCCCAGCTATAATTAATATCATTTTTCTTGAATAATTGACAAACTTGATGTATCTCTCTCCTCCATTGTAAAGTCTCACTACTTAAATCTGGAAAAATTTGCATCTGATGATCTGCAAACGCTATCAATGCCATAATTTGCCACAATTTATGCATCAATTGTTCTTTTTTTGGGTAAGATCAGAGTTGTATCACAATGTCTCTCGGCAATTTTCTTCCCAACGATTTTGGGCTGACTCTATGTATTCCATCATAGAGTCCATATCTTGTAAAGGGGACATCTGGGAGGATCGAGGTATCCCAGTCCAACACTTCTTGAATCAATTTTGCTTCATTTTCTTCACTTTTCTCCAGATATCCACATATCCGTATATTTGAGCGGCACTTACGGTCCCATATCTCAGTCAAATCCTTTTTCACCTGATGCATCATAGTTATCCAGCTTTTTAATACCCTATCATGTTCTCCCATCTGAGTCCTCACTTCTGTAATATTTTGTGCCGTATCCTGAATTTGTTTCACCAAATCTTTATTCTTACATCCATACTATCCATTTTATCATTTATTTGCTTCAAATCCTCCTTTATATTTATCTTTATTTCTCTTAACTCTTGTAAGAGAACATCAAGTTTATCCGATTGAGTCAGTGATTTCTGCAGCGATTTTTTCCTTGCTTCCATTTCTAAGGCTTTTTCCACTCAAATCAGACCTAACTCTGAAGATCTAAGTCCTACTTTGGGTCTTTGCCAAACAATTTTCTACACTTTTCCTGCATTTTGACATCCAACAACCCCAAAAAATCTCTTGACCTTCTAAGAATTTACACAGTCTATATTTCATAAATGCCACTTCCTCCTTTGTCTTGTCCTTATCAACTTATCTCAGTAAATGCAACTTGATAAAACTAAATAGACCCAATGGCAACAATTAACTTCATTATACACACCTTATCAAGGCTCTGTTTTAAAAATATTTAATTCTTCCACTTTCTCCAGACTTTGACACTTTGACTGAAAAAGGGAGTAATGGGCCTTCACACTGTACACTTATAAATCAGCTATTATCTTTTCAGCTGTACTCCTTTAAGCTCTTTCCAAATTCTTTCTCAGTCTTCAAACACAGGGCCCTTCCTTTCCCATCCACCTTCAAAAACCTCTCAAGTCTCTTAACCAAACATCTAAGCTTAGGGTCATCCAAGACAACCTAAGTAAAAAACCCATGAATGAAAATTCTTACAGGGAAAACAACTCAAGAAGTGTGGGAAACTCTGAAAAATATGATCATAAAAGCCCAGTCCAGCACAATACTGTTGCAGAAAAGAGGAACCACACCAGCTCTTTGTCTCAGGGAAAGATTTATTGCGCAAGGTTCAGCACCATTAGCAAGCTCGAGGTCTGAACTCCAAAGGGTATTTACACACAAGTTTTTATACCTTGCAAACCAGAATTGATTGTTGTGTAAAAATACACCCTCTTCCTGGGTCACGTAGACCAGGGGTCCCTGGGTCACGTACATGGCCAGGGGTTTCTGCCATTTGGTCACATATACATCAACCCCTGGTGATAATAGAACAGGATACATTAGCCATGCCTGACTATCATATAAGGATATAAGTTTGCCAATTTCCTGGTCACTTTGTTTCTGCCTAGTAAGGTAGATAGGATAATTTATCTCCTTGTCGCATGGTCAATGGAGTCTGGCCATTGTTGTCCAGTCCAATCTTATCTGGATGCCAACTTTCTACTTTAATACCACTGAAAAAGAAAAACAAGAAATCTAAGAAGAAATCAGTATGGTTCCACAAAGATCACTCTGATAAACTTAAAGACAAAAGGGACAAGTACAAAAAATAGAAAGAGACACGTAACTAAGGCAGAATACCAGCATATATCCTGAATCTGCAAACATGAAGTCATGTAAGATAAGGCTCAGAATGAACAAAGACTTGCAATAAATGTCAAAGATAATAAAGAAAAGTTTCCTTCAACATATAAATAACAAGAAAAAAATCAAGGAAAGGTAGGTCCACTTAAAAGAAGAGAGAAGATGGCAAGGAAATAATAGGCAGTAGAGAGAAAGCCGAGCTGCTTAACCCATTCTTTGCATCAGTCTTCATGCAAAAAGAAACTAAAGCCCAATCTACCAAAAACATAACTGTAAAAGACAGACTAGAAATAAAAATTAAAATAAGTAAGATAATGGTAAGAGAACACCTGTCTGATCTTGATGAATATATCACTGGGACCTGACTGATTACATCCCAGAGTACAATTAGTAGGAAAAACCAAAGGTACAAATACAAATTAGGTGAAATCTAACTCAAAAACAGTAACTGTGAGAGAAACCTTGGAATCTTAGTTGACAATCATTTAAATATGAGCCAGTAGTATGCAGCAGCATCAAAAAAAGCTAATATAATCCTTGATTGTATAAACACAGGTATATAATCAAAATCATATGAAGTATTAATACCAGGGAGTGGGCTGCTGGGGATTCTCAGGGATTCGGGAGAGCCCCTAGCTAAGATTCTGTGCAGTCTGGAGAACCCCCAAATTCCACTCCTGGTTGGCCCCGCCTACCCCACTCCACCCCTCCAGGAGTCCTCACATGGCCCATTTGGGATGCAGGTAAGTGCAGGGCACATGTGGAGACTCGGGGAAGCCTAAAAACGGGCCTCCCGGAAGTTCGGGAAAGCCGGAAATAGGCCTGTTTCTGGCTTCCAGAGAGCCTCTGGAACCCGGGGAGGCCATTTTCACCCTCCCGAGGGCTTGAGGAAAGCCTCCGGAGCCTCCTGGAGGGCAAAAACAACCCCCCCTGCTATGGTTCAGGAGGCCACCTAGGCTACACCCACCATGATCATGCCCATCTAGCAACCATGCAGAGAACCCATTGCTAAAATTTTTGAACCCCACCCCGATTAATACCACTTTATAAAGCCTTAGTAAGGCCATGCCTGCATCCAGTTTTGGTCACCACATTACAAAAAAGTTGTTGAGACTTTTTGTGTAAAGAAGAGCAACTAAGATGGTTAAAGGCCTGGTGACTAAAATATATGAAGAACGGTAGCAGAAGTTGGGTTTGGCTAGTTCAGAGAAAAGAAGGATTAGGGATGATATGATAGCAGTATTCCAGTATTAGAGGTTGCCACAAAGAGGAGGGGTTATTTACCAAAGCACTTGTATGCAGGACAAGAAACAATGGATGGAAACTAATCAAGGAAAAAAGCAACCTGGACCTAAGGAGAAACTTCCTAACAGTAAGGACAATTAACTGTGTGTCATCTGCACCTCTATAACTGCCTGGTTTGGTTCTGCAACCCAACAGGACAGATACAGACTTCAGAGGATAATTAGGACTGCAGAAAAAACAATTACTATCAACCTCCCTTCCTTCGAGGACCTGTATACTGCACGAGTCAAATAGAGAGCTGTGAAAATATTTACAGACCCCTCACATCCCGGATATAAACTGTTTCAACTCCTTCTCTTAAAATGATGCTATAGAGCATTGCACACCAGAACAACTAGACACAAGAACAGTTTTTTCCCAAAAGCCATCATTCTGTTAAACAAATAATTCCCTCAACACTGTCCAACTGTTTACAAAGTCTGCACTACTATTAACCTTCTCACTACTCCTTCTCACCCATCCCCTCCCACTTGTGACTGTATGACTGTAACTTTGTTGCTTGTATCCTTACGACTTATATTGACTGTTTCCTAGTATGATTTGATTGCTTATTTATACCCTATGACTATCATTAAGTATTGTACCTTATGATTCTTGACAAATGTATCTTTTCTTTTTATGTACACTGAGAGCATATGCACCAAGACAAATTCCTTGTGTGTCTAATCACACTTGGCCAATAAATCATTCATTCATTCATTCACCAGTGGAACAGCTTACCATCAGAAGTTGTAGATACTTTCTCAACTTTTTAAGAAGAGACTGGACTGGACAGTCACTTGTCTGAAATGATATAGGGTCTCCTGCTTGAGAAGGATTAGGTTGGACTAGAAGACCTCCAAGGTCCTTTCCAGCTCTATTCTGATTGATTGATAAGTTTGAATAAAATTATATCCTGTTCCAATGCGATACCAGTGGAATTATCAGTAGAAAAATAGATTAATATAGCATCAACTATTTTTCAGTTTTTTTAAAACCAAACACCAAAATTCATGGGAAATACAATTTGAGACATTAGTAATGGAAAGAAATAAAAAATGAATTGAACTAACATTTTTGCCCCCAAAGAGTAATCTATAAGTTTTTCTTACTTTTCCCTTTTATCCTAGTTGTACAGTTTTGCTCTGTCTGATACTACTCATATGAGTGAAGTTAGGCTGAATTTAGGCTTTAGTATGCATCCATAAAACCTGCAGCTTGTTTTATTAATTTCCAATATCAGCATTGTTAATTTTGGTAAGTGAAAGTTACCACAAACATGAGGATACTGAGCAACCCACTAAATTCCCTTGCAGAATGTTCATTTCTACATCTATGTCCTAGTTTTCCATTCTTTCCCCCTACAATTAAAGATTAGACTGAATTATGGATATATCCAATATTCTGAAATGTTGCACTTCTACAATACCTGAAACTCTTTCAAGATTTAGGCTTTTGGAGAGGATATATTGTGGTCTCTTTGCTTCCTTCTTAGCTATTTTATTGTCTCTTTGAATGCTGTATAAATGGGATTTATCTGTATGGGTCTATTGATGGTTGATTTGTCTGAATGCCAGATGTTTTGAATATATGCAGATTATTACAGTTAACTGGCAAGGGTTTAGTCTTATCTTTGGCAGGGGAGGAACTGCTGTGAAGGGCAACATGTTGTTTCATGTGTCTCTGTGTTTGCTTGACATATTTACAATCTAAAATATGTTTTAAATATCTGGGGTATAAATGCTACTAAATAGAAAAATTCAGCTTGGTTTACAGGTCATACTTTGCTTCAGTCTCAGACCAATGAACTGTGAAATATCAATCAGTACTATGAACTAATTTAGGATTTTAAAAATCTGATTTTGCACGCAAATAGTAGAATACAATTCATGTAGTCTTTTCATATTCCTATTAAAAACAAGATGAGTATTTTTTTAAAATCATAGCTTAGCATTAAGGAAGGCTTTATTCTAAAGATAGTTCCTTTTCTGACACTTTCCTCATATTTCAGTTATACATCTTTCTGTTACTCCTATCTTCTATTTTGGTATTCCCAGGTAAACTATCCCACCGCTTGAAGAGTGGAAGAAATAAAAAATTGAGAAGGTTAATGTGATAATGTCTGCTTCTATTTTAAGTAGATAAGCATGTGAATAATCCAAAGATCTGATTCTTTATGAATGAATAAAAACTACCATTTTTATACAATACCACAATTCAGTTCCATCTCTTGAAAGTACTTTGCCAAAAAAGGAAGTGTAAATGTTTTCCCATCAAAAATAATATCACAGTGATCTGACTGCAGTTCATATTACTGCAAGTGGCAAATGTTGCCTTTGTATTGAAAGATTATTTGTTCTCTTCTTGTCTTACTTCTAATCTATACTACTCTTTTGTAGAAAAATTTGCAGTTTGGTGACATTGTTTTGGCATTAAGCCTAATGAAAATTATTATTTTTCATGATGTGAGAATTAGGAGAGTGCTCTGTAGCCAATTGGAACATGAATTCCAAAGCAGATCATTGTAATTCAAAATAGATTTTACTTTGATTCAAATTTTGTTGCCCTATGATGCAACATTTCACCCAGGTGAAGGCCAGATAATAAGAGTGTTATTAATATATCGACATTTGGTTAACTATTGCTTAATATCCATTTGACCTATTTGCTCAATATGTTTGTTTGTATTTATTTATATTGTATGTAAATTGTTTTCATGCTTCATAGTGCATCTTCTTAACAATGTAGTCAACAAATCTTTATACGGTATAATATTGTAAGCTGTTCCACTGAATTTCATTAGTGTATTATTTATTTATTTATTTATTTATTCGTACTTCTATACCGCTCCCTCTCCCAAAAAGGGACTCAAGGCGGTGTACACTCAACAAACAAGGTAATACAGAAAACAGAAGTGAAAACAGGTAAATAATCAAGATGGCCAAGAATCACCCCTATGAAATTACAAAATATAAACCCCAATGATCATTTGGCTAGACCGGCTTGCTTGAACAGCAAGGTCTTAACTGCGCGCCGGAAGGTTAGGATGTCTGACATGGCTCGTATATCCGGGGGGAGACAATTCCAGAGGGATGGGGCTCCCACAGAGAAAGCGCGTAGTCTCGGGGCTGCTAGACGACAGCGATCCAGTGGTGGTACCCCGAGCAAGGCAACTCTGTGGGAGCGTACTGGGCGGCGGGAGGTTGTTGGTGGCAGCAGGCGATCCCGTAAGTATCCAGGTCCCGAGCCATGGAGCACTTTGAAAACTGTAAGTACCACCTTGAAACGAATCCGGAAGGCCACAGGAAGCCAGTGCAGGCAGCGGAGAAGAGGTGTTATGTGGGCGTCCCGAGGGGCGCCCAAGATCATCCGTGTGGCTGCATTCTGAACTAACTGTAACCTTCGGAGACTTTTCAAGGGGAGCCCCATGTAGAGAGCATTACAGTAGTCCAAGCGGGAGATGACGAGGGCAGAGGTGACTGTGCGAAGTGCGTCCAGATCCAGAAAGGGTCGCAATTGGTAGATAAGACGAATTTGATAAAAAGCACTCCTGGTGGCGGCCGCAATATGATCATCCAAGGATAGCCGCACGTCCAGGAGTACACCCAAGTTGCGTGCCCTTTCCACAGGGGATAATGTCTCTCCTCCTATGGTCAGCGATGGAATAAGCTGACTGAATCTGGGGGCAGGAAACCACAGCCACTCGGTTTTGGTCGGGTTGAGACGAAGTCTGTTATGACCCATCCAACTCCGTACGGCCTCCAGGCACTGGGACAGCACCAAGACGGCTTCGTTGGGGTGGTCAGGGGTGGAGATGTACAGCTGAGTATCATCAGCGTACTGGTGAAATTCCACCCCAAAGCCACGGATGATCTCACCTAGCGGCTTCATATAAATGTTGAAGAGTAGGGGAGAGAGCACCGATCCCTGAGGTACCCCACAAAGTAGGGGCCTTGGGGTCGATCTCTGTCCCCCCGTCAACACAAATTGTGAACGGTTGGAGAGGAAGGAGGAGAACCATCGAAGAACGGTGCCTCCAATCCCTAACCCCTCCAACCGATGCAATAGGATACTGTGGTCGACAGTATCAAAAGCAGCTGATAGATCCAAAAGGACCAGAACAGAGGAATAGCCTCTGTCCCGTGCCCTCCAGAGATCATCCATCAACGCGACCAATGCCGTCTCAGTGCTGTGCCCGGGCCTGAAGCCCGATTGGAGGGGGTTGAGATAATCCGCTTCATCCAGGTACTGCGGGAACTGACGTGCCACCACAGTCTCTATGACCTTCGCTACAAAGCGAAGGTTGGAGACAGGACGATAATTGGATAGCAATGTTGGATCCAAGGACGGTTTCTTGAGGAGGGGACGAACCACCGCTTCTTTCAAAGCGGCGGGTAGAAACCCCTCTCTCAAGGAAGCGTTAATAATGCCTTGGAGCCAGCCTCGTGTTACCTCCCGAGTGGCTAAGACCAGCCAGGAGGGACACGGATCTAATAAACAAGTGGTAGCGTTCAGTCCCCCCAGTATTCTGTCAACGTGTTCTTTTGTAACAGAGTCGAACTCAGCCCAGATGACCTCACCGATATCTGACATCGCCCTCTCGCCCGGAGATGACCAGTCGGAGTCCAGTTCGTTCCGAATCTGAGCGATTTTGTCCTGGAGAAAAATAGAAAATTCCTCAGCTCGACCCTGCAAAGGGTCCTCCCGCGACTCCACATTCAAGAGGGAGCGGGTCACCTTAAACAGGGCGGCTGGGTGGTTTTCTGCGGACGCAATAAGGGTGGAGAGGTAAGTTCTCCTCGCCATCCTTATCGCCACTAAATACGTCTTAATATAAGAACGTAGTAGTGTTCGGTCAGACTCAGAGCGGCTGGTCCTCCAACTACTCTCTAGGCGTCTTTTCCGGCGTTTCATCTCCCTAAGCTCCTCGGAGAACCAGGGAGCTACTTGGGAGCGGCGCCGAGTCAGAGGCCGCAAGGGCACAACCCGGTCAAGCGCTCCAGCAGCCGCCGTATTCCAGGCGGCAACTAGGTTTTCAACCGAGTTGTGTGTGTGAGTTTCGGGAAATGGCCCAAGCTCCATCAGGAACCGATCTGGATCCATCAGGCGCCTGGGGCGGTACCATTTTAATGGTCCCGCCTCCCTGCGGTTAAGAGGTGTGGAACGGAAGTCAAGCTTTAGGAGTGAGTGATCTGACCATGACAGGGGTTCTATGACTATATTCCCTATACCCAGATCACTTTGCCACTGATCAGAGACAAAAACTAAATCCAAGGTATGACCTCCAATGTGAGTGGGGTCCCGGATTAACTGGGTTAGGCCCATGGCTGTCATGGAAGCCATGAACTCCTGAGCAACTCCCGAGGTACCGCCGGCGGATGGAAGGTTGAAATCCCCCATGACTATAAGCCTAGGGGTTTCAACCGTCATGCCAGCAATAACCTCAAGAAGCTCAAGCAGGGCAGATGATGCATAGCAGGAAGCCAGGTAAGCAATCAATAAGCCCATCTGAACCTTGGGACCAAACTTCACGAAAAGAGATTCACATCCGGATGTCTGAGAAACAGTGGACTCCCTCGGACATAGATCTTCCTTGATAACTAACGCAACACCTCCACCCCTTCCCTGGGTCCTCGGCCGATGAAAAACCCGAAACCCGGCCGGGCACATATCAACCAGAGGGACACCCCCCTCTGGGCCCAGCCAAGTTTCGGTAATACCCACCAGAGTGGGTAATATGCCAGTGTGCCAGAGCTTGTGGTCAGAGCATATATTGTTAATAATACGACTCTTAGCATCTCTCATGATTGCCCATGCTGGTTCTGATTCTGATCTGGGGAGCCACATTATCTGTTTTCTACTTTCTGCCTTTTTCCACATTGTAAAATTAATAGTAGTGTTGAATCTATTTTAGGGCATAAGTGACTTCATTTTCTACATAAATTATCTGAGATCTAGCTGGAGGAAAAACTTCTGACTGGAGTGTCAGAAGAATTTTATATCTTGGGTGAGTTTTTAGTATTATTGAAAATTAAAAAAGAGGAGAAAGGGTAGTTGAAAAGTAGAACAATAGAATTTAACCTTAATATGTTTATGAAGTCAACCTTGACTTGAAGAGGATTTCTAGTAGCTGATGATTTCAAACTTTTCCAGAAAAGGGCAAGGTAACTATAAATTTACACTTTCAAAGTAACATCGCAAATAAGCTTAATAAAATAATAGGATTTCATTGCTGCATTTTTCTCTCTTCCCATCCCCCTTAGAGGAATAATTGATGGATGATGCCTGACAACACTTCAAAACACAAATCAACAATGCTTTCTCTTTTTGTAAATGAGAACCAATTTGTTTTTTATTTTTGTAGGATTTAAGAAATTTAATGCCTTAAAATTCATTTTGCTGGAATGTGTTTGTCACACAATTGCTTTAAACTATTACAAGGAATTACCTAGTAAGGCCCTTGGATCCAAGGGCAGTTTCCATGAGCAAGGAGCAAAATATCATTTGCAGATTGTCTCCTTTCTTCATAACTGTTTCACAAAATGAACTAGCAGGGCTGGCTTCAGGGAAGCCAGTAGACCAGGGCTGTCAAACTCCTGGTCTGCATGCCGGATGCGTCACATGCTGGCTACACCCACACCGGGTTTAGCAAAGGGGAAAAAAATCCCAATACATCAACATGACACAGCCATGATGATGTGAGTTTGATGCCCTTGCAGTAGACTGTCAAGCAGTACTTTCACTTTCTGCTGACAGAAACTGTGATGACCCGTAGTCTCTCAAAAATAACAAAAAACATAAAATATGAATCAAAGGCTTGCAATGCCTTCAACTTAATTCTCTGTTTTATTAGTCAGTTTAAATTCAAACAGTCAATAAGGAAGCAAAAAGGAAACCAAAACAAACCGCATTGGCGAGAGTTCCAAGGCAAACCAAGATAATTAATCAAACATTCCAGGGAGATAACCGGGTAGAGTCCATGGGAAGAACGCCAACAAAGAGAAACCTCATCCAAACAAAAAACACTCATTTGACTTCAGCATCTGTGACACGTAT
Source organism: Bungarus multicinctus (assembly GCA_023653725.1). NCBI lineage: Eukaryota > Metazoa > Chordata > Lepidosauria > Squamata > Elapidae > Bungarus > Bungarus multicinctus. The sequence continues at coordinate 165,608,123 of CM042836.1, forward strand.
TTGCAGACTCCTATACAGAGCTCACAGCTGCAACCCATGAGGAGGATCATGGCCCTCTCCTCCGAGTAGACCACATTTTTCCCTGATCCTCTCCTCCCTGCATGCCCTAGGATGGATAGAGGATGGGCCTGGATCCTCCTCTGATTGCTCAGCTGGCCTCTGCCCTTCCCCAGCCTCCTCCACCACCTCTGGAGCCACACTTTCACTCCCTATTGGCTGTTCCTCCTCTTCCTCAGAGTCAGTCTCCACCAGGAGCATGACATTATCCCCCCCGCAGGGCCCCCTCCCTTAGGACCAGGCTGATGAGGACCTTGAGGAAACTGAGCGTGGAAGTCATGGATCAAACGAGGAGCATGAACACCAGTGGCATCTACCCAGGTGAGGTTCTCTGGTCCATAACCTTTCCATGCCACCAAATACTGAAATCAGCTGTGCAACTGGCGTGAATCTTGGATGCTATCCAACTCGTACTCCGCCTCTTCCTGAGGGGCTACCAGGCCCAGCAGTGGTGGAGCTGGTCTATGCAGTTTGTCGGCCAATACAGGGATTAACAGGGAACGATGAAAAACAGGATGAATATGCATGGTCCATGGCAGAGAGAGCCGAAAAGCCACAGGATTGATCACTGCCTCGACCGGAAAAGATGCCAAGTAACGGTGATCGAGCTTTTTCGATGGCCGTGTCGTTGGTAAGTATCGAGTAGAGAGCCAAACCCGATCACCTACTGCTAAAGGTGGATCATCATGACGTTGTCAGTCTGCAAAACATTTGTAGTCCTCCTTGGCTCTCTCTAGTTGATCACGGTCCATGTGGTGCATGGCTTTTAACTCTTGCAAGAACATATCCACTGCTGGAACTGGGGAATCAGACAGGGCTAAAGGAAAAAGTTGTGGATGAAAACCATAGTTAGCAAAGAACGGACACACACCGGTGGATGCATATTGAGCATTGTTATAAATGAATTCTGCCACCGGCAGCACTTCCACCCAATTGTCTTGTTGAATATTGCTGAAACAGCAGAGGTACTGCCCCAAAATAGCATTCACTCTCTCTGTCCCCCCATCAGTTTCGGGGTGATGGGCGGATGACAGACATGCCTGAACCTGCAGTTTCATGAGTAGGGTCTGCCAGAAGTGTGGTGTAAATTGTACCCCCCCGATCTGATACTATGCAGTCTGGTAACCCATGCAACTGGAATACATGGGAGATAAACAATTGAGCAGTTATCTTGGCCGTCAGAAGACCCGCACACGGAATAAAGTGGGCCATTTTAGTCAACATATCCACCACCACCAAAATAATTGTAGCATTCTTCGATGGTGGCAACTCAGTGATGAAGTCCAATGAAACTGCTCCCCAAGGTCATTCTGGCATGGGCAAGGGCTGCAAGAGACCAGGGGGCACACCAGGAGCATATTTGGCTTGTCGACAGATCCCACAGGATGCCACATATCTTGACACATCACGTTTAAGTCTCGGCCACCAAAATGTCCTAGAGATGAGGTGCAGTGTTTTGAACACCCCAAAGTGTCCCGCAGCCGGACTATCATGACATTGACGTAGGATAAGGCCATGAAGAGGTCCTCCAGACACGTAAATGCGATCATGGAACTGCAACAGTTCCCTAATCTCCCATTCTCATCCAATTCTTGATGTCGAGCTGCCATAAATGGGTCTTGCCACTGTGCCTCCCAAATCCTCACTCGGAGGTCCACGGGTTCCTCGGTGGCCGCAAACCGCTCCAACGGAATCACCATCCAGGGCAAGATTTTATCCTTCCTTTGGATATACTTGGGCTTCCAAGACAGGGCATCAGCGTGTTGATTCCCTCCACTCGGAACATAGGTCACCCGGAAATCAAATCAAGCAAAGAATAATGACCATCTCACCTGATGCTGGTTCAACGTCCGAGCTGTAAGTAAGTGTTCCAAATTGCGATGATCTGTGCGAACCTCGATTCGGTGATGAGCCCCCTCCAGGTGGTGCCACTATGTCTCAAAAGTGACCTTAACCGCCACTAGCTCCTTGTCCCAAATTGTATAGTTGCTCTCTGGAGCTGACAACTTCTGGGAATAATAAGGGCACGGGAACAAGGTGCCTGCAGGAGCATAGGCCTGGAGGAGCACTGCATCAACAGCCACATCAGAAGCATCTGTTTCCACCACAAATGGCTGGCCTGGATCAGGGTGTTTGAGGATAGACTCAGAAGCAAAGGCAACTTTCAACGCATCGAAAACTACCTGCTCCTCAGCACCCCAATGGAACTTCTCCCCCTTCTTGAGCAGATTAGAAAGGGGAGCAGTCAAGGCAGCAAAGCGGGGAATAAATGTGCAGTAGTAGTTTGCGAACCCCAACAGTCATTGCACATCCTTAACCTGCTGTGGAGGTTCCCACACCTGTAACGACTTGACTTTTTCCGGGTCTATTTCCACCCCGGCAGGTGAAATACGATGACTCAAGAAGTCAATCATGGTTTGTGCAAACTGACACTTCTCACGCTTAGTAAATAGGTGGTTATCACGCAAACGTTGCAACACCAGCCGCACATGTTGCCCGTGTTCCTGCGGGGAATCCCAGTAAATTAAAATGTCATCTAGATAAATGACCATGAATTGATCCAACAAATCACAGAAAACGTTGTGCATGAAATGCATGAACACAGCTGGGGCATTGGTTAATCCAAAAGACATCATGGTATACTCAAAATGACCATACCTCATCCGGAAAGCTGTCTTCCACTCATCCCCTGCACGAATGCGAACCAGGTTGTAGGCCCCACGCAAGTCCAACTTCATAAAGATCTTAGCTTGATGAAGTCGTTCAATCAGTTCAGGGATGAGGAAAGCGGATACCGATTCCTCACTTTGATTGCATACAACTTGCGGTCAGAACAAGATGCTTCACCAATAGCAATTGTGGAGATGTCAAAGGTGGTGAAGATGGCAATGTTGGTGAAGATGGCGGGCCTAAGGACTTTACACCTCGACCTACAGACCCCCATAGGCTGAGCAATGCTCGTTTCCCACCACCGCAGGCGTCGCTGCTGTGGGTGTCTTAACAGGACACTTGGCTGCAAAATGGCCTCAATTACCACAATAGAGGCATAAACCATCACGACTACTTGAGTCAGACAAGGGCGGCCAGCCCCCAACTGCAGGGGCTTCTCCAAAGGCACTTCCACCAGGGGCGCTGTCTTGCTGGGCACAGATACAGTCTCTGTCCATCGTCGCACCCGTCACTGCTGAAGCCTAGCATCGATACGAAGACACAGATGCATGAGCTCCTGAAGGGTGCAAGGGCATTCAGTGCGCACCAACTCGTCCAGGAGCTCCGATGACAAACCCTCCTGGAACTAGTCTACTAGTGCTGCCTCGTTCCATTGTACATCCTGGGCAACCACCCGAAAACTAGCAATATAATCCATGAGTGAGCCACACCCCTGCTTCAACTCTCTCAAACGTCTGTTTGCTGTTTGGCTCCGAACAGGATCCTCAAACATGGCCTGGAACTGATGGCAAAACTCGGTGTAATTATCCAACACCTGGTTGAGCTGGGTCAACAGAGGCATCGCCCAACGTGCTGCAGAGCCTGACAACAAACTAATCAAAAACCCCATCTTATCCCAGTCAGTGGGGAAGTCCTCAGGCCGAAGGCTCATATAAAGCTGGCACTGCCCCAAAAATGCTGGAAATTGGGTGAGCGAACCATCAAATTTCTCTGGCACTTCTACCGGGCATTTGTGGCATAGCAGGGTAGCTTGCATTTGTGCAACCTGTGCAGTCAAAAGAGCCACTTGCTGGCTTAACTGGGCGATCTCTGCTCTGAGCTGATCCACGGTCAGCCCATAAAAAGCAAGTTGAACAAGAAATAAGTTGAAGAGGTGGCTGAAAAATGTGAAGATCCATAATCTCTCAAAATAACAAAAAACATAAAACATGAATCAAGGGCTTGAATGCCTTCAACTTAACTTCTCTGTTTTATTAGTTACAGTTTAAATTCAAACAGTCAATAAGGAAGCAAAAAGGAAACCAAAACAAACCGCATTGGCGAGAGTTCCAAGGCAAACCAAGATAATTAATCACACATTCCAGAGAGATAACCGGGTAGAGTCCATGGGAAGAACACCAACAAAGAGAAACCTCATCCAAACAAAAAACACTCATTTGACTTCAGCGTCTGTGACACGTATTTGCAGACTCCTATACAGAGCTCACAGCTGTAATCCATGAGGAGGATCATGGCCCTCTCCTCCGAGTAGACCACATTTTTCCCTGATCCTCTTTTCCCTGCATGCCCTAGGATGGATAGAGGATGGGCCTGGATTGCTCAGCTGGCCTCTGCTCTTCCCCAGCCTCCTCTACCACCTCTGGAGCCACACTTTCCCTCCCTGTTGGCTGTTCCTCCTCTTCCTCAGAGTCAGTCTCCACCAGGGGCATGACAAAAACCTAATTTCTCTGCAACCACACAACTGGATTCAGTTCAATAAAATATTAAACTAGGGAGGAATGCAGAAAAGAGAAAATTCATAATAAGGTTGTTGGGTTATCTTATCTAAGCAGAGAAACAGAATGACCAAGGTAAGTGGCTGCTGCTGGATAGGGGAAACAGTGAGAGATTGCAAGTCTGGCTGGGAAACTGTCATGGAATGTTGAAAATAAAGATTATGTAACTGCATCAGCAATCTAACAGTACCCAGTAGCACTGAAGCAGGTGCAGGTTCCCCAAATATCATTTGATTGGGTGTCATGGGTCCAAGATTCTGGATATATTCTATAAGTTAGGCCATTTGGGATATCTTGGTTCAAAAATTGTTACCCTATGATTTTGTCCAATTAGTCAAAACGAATGTTTTTGTAGCATACAGGTTCAGCTGTAACCAGTGACACTGACATATTTTTATCAAAAGTATGATACAAACCAAACTAATTATTTTATTTCTTAATGGACACTTATTCCATTATACTTTCAAGCAATGTCATGATTTTATTTGGATTGCAAATAATTTGGCTGTGCCTAATGTATTGATACATTAATTTCTAAGTTGTTAATGAAATGGCAATTTTTAAAATTGTTTTTATGGAAACAGACTTATGGAGAACTGAATTATGGGATTCTTCTCATATATTACTTATTAAGGGACAAAGTCGTGTGTTGTTTTAAATCAACAGTACAATAAATGCAGCAGAGGAAGCTAGAAAACAAAGAGAAATGTTAAAAAATTAAGACATCTTTTTTGGCCCATTCAAACCTTACAGTAATCTGGGAGGTTCATATTAAATGGTTGCTATTCAAATTCACACCTCCCAAATCCTCAGGTTTTCTTTGAGACAAAAGAGGGCCACACAGCTTTGGTATTTTCATTACTTGCTCCCCAGCTCTTTTAGCAGCTCTTTGTTCTTTTTCCCAATCCCTTCCCTCACGCTAAACACCTTCATTTATAAAATTGTGCTACAAACTTGGGAACATCTGGGAATATTTCATGTTGAAGAAATTCCAATATTAAAAAGATAAAATTTGAATATTGTGGCAGTCATTGTTTAATGCTGCTGCCTCACTGTATAATTACATGCAATTAGTATTGATAGTGTTATGTTCCCTGCTGGAGTCTTATCTCTTCAAGTTACAAGAAGAAATAGCAGAATATTTTTCTTGTTACTGTCATAATGTGCCAATTGAACTGGTTCCTCACACAGACTTGCTCATGCTAGAGAAGAATAATTTCTTTAGGTACAAATTGTTTTTTCTTTGCCATATTTAAATAAAGCCAGGAGCAGGTATAATAGATATGTAGCCCATTAAAGCTCTTTCTGTGACATATGATCAATGAAAACATAGACATTTGGACATAGAAGTAAGATTAAGTTAAGTCATGCTGATGTAACAATTGAAATATTTTTCCTGGTCTGTACTCAAATAGATGAGGTATGGGCACTGTAGGAAATTCTGAAGGAGGCAAAAGTGAAATGACTTAAGATTTCTTGGTGGGAAAATGCAATTTAAAAAAAATCTTTAAATATGGAAGAAACCCATCAAGATAGTTAAATCTGGCAATTACAGATTTCTTGTTTATTATTCTTTTGCTATGTGCATGGAGGGCACAAATACACATCTAGAATTAGATTGCTTTTGTCCACAATAACCTGTTACATAATTAGAAAGGAAAAAAAACTCATATAGTGTTGGGTAGGAAATTTCTTCCATTCACATATTGAGTCACTTATCTGATTTTCTACGTTCATACCAATACTTCTCATTTTTCAGTGTTCTGTATCGCATTCAGTAACTTAAAACATGTTTGTAAGGAAAAATACCCCAAAGTACATTAGTGAAACTGCATTGTATCAAGGAAATTTGCTTGCAAAAAAAGTACATTAGAGAAACAGGAAAAAATGAATGTTAAAATGTGCACATAAGCACATACACAATTTAATGAGAACTTAAAAGAATAATATCAAAGTAATATCAAAGGGGGGTATAAAGTAGATTTGACAGTTTGGTAAAACTGAGAAAAATCAAAACTGACAGATTTGCTGAGTCCTAGTTTCTAACAATACAATGTTACCTGATCATTCAACAAGCTCTCTCTTCCCTCTTAAATGGGTATGCCTGTGTGGGCATTTCTTTTATGCTCCTTCCTGCCCCTGAGAAGCCCACTATGACTTCATTCCAGATTCAGATTCATTTCCCATAAGAGCCATCAGTGACTCTTATTCAATATTGAGATACATAGCAATACCTGAAATCTCATAGAGTGGATGTTGGAAGAATCCTTACAAGCCAAAGCCAAGAATGTTGGATGAACCAATAAGTCTAAAACTTGCTAGAGTAGATTTGAATGTTCATGAGAAGTATCCCTAACTATCAAGTGTATTATCATAGAAGTGATCATTATAACATTTTTTGGACAATAAGAGGATAAAGAATTTGAGTCTTTTTTTTCTGTCAAAAACACACAAAATTCTACTGCCTGCTGTGGAGGAATTATTTTTCCTTAACTGTTTTTCAAGACACAAGCAGGGAGAGATGACCAAATCCCAGCCAATGCATTTGCAATCAAAGCTGAATAAATGACTTTCATTCTGTCCTAGACTACATAAGAACAATTCCTTTCAGGCCTTTTTCTATTGGTGTCATTGGACTAGTTGATATTGACTAAAATTGTTCTGTACTGAATGTACACTAAAGATTTATAAAACAACAACCATTATGAGTGTCTGTAAATCTGGATTAGCTGTCTTTTTAGTGCTATTTTGCTGCTTCTCATGCTCCATAGCTTTGTAACGATAAATTTCAAATTGTTGGTGTATAATTTAAAAGCACATTCCCATCTTTACATTGAGCTGATCTTCACAAGACAATATTAATAAATGGATATCGAACTAAAATAGAACAAGATATGACCATATCATGAGTAACTGTCCTCTTGTTTGTTATACACTTCCAATATATTGATAGCCAGCCCTTTTTAAATGTTGTTCGGATATGCAAAAACTATAAAAATTACTGTCTTGTGATCTGTCAGGTGCACAGTATTTTCTTTTGGTTGCTCTTTTTAACTTAATATTGAGCTGTTATATCCCAAGATCATGGAAGCTCTGGGTTTCCTCCAACAAAGACCAGGTTGCAGTTTAATTTTTAATGTTGAGGGGGGCAGAATGTCTTCCATTTTAAAAACAAACTGATTTTTTTTCTCTCTCTCTCAAAATAGAAGGGAGTGAATTTTTTTTAAAGATAGCACATCTCTATGTTACATTGCCAGGAGATGCCACTACTGACCTTTTTAACTGACAACTTTGTATTAGCCAGAAAGGCAGCCAGAGAGACATTCCACAAAGCAGGAGAAAAAAATCAAGAGGGGCTAACTAGCTGCTGTTAAAGATTTGTTCTCTCCTGATTTTTACTCTTCAAGCCTCAGCCTGGCAATATTAAGCAGTCCAGATTCCTTATTATAATTCAAATGGTGTTAATACTTGATTGGCACTAAATTGATCTGTTAAATAATATCCATAATTGAAATTTCTTCCCCTAAAATATTTGCTTACTGTTTTCAGAGTGTGATTATCCCAAGTGCAACTTTGTCATGAGAATAAATGTAAACATTATACTTCTGTCCAAACATCATCAAATGTTCCGGCTTTCATTTCATGTCAGGTCATCCAAAGGGTCCCTTAATAACTTTCTAATGATAAAAATTGTGCTGAATTCATTCCTGTTAAATATGTAAATATATGCACAGCTTCAACTTGGGTTGAAATGGCCTTGGGTCTCCCTTTCTCACATCAACAGTGATAATATTATGTACTTGGGCTGACTAAATAATTGCATATGAGGCATATATGTCTAGTAAAGAACCTCAGTTGTTTGCTCATAGAGTTGGTCTCCCAACTTCCATATCTATGAACATACGGGGCCCAGCCATGTTCCAGTTCAGTGTACATATTCCACAAAAGAACTGGTTGAGGACGATTGTTCTAATCTTTTAGCCAATAATTGTCTATTGTTTAGGGTGAATAGCCCTTCTTTTTCTCCACCATCAACTATTTTGGAAAGCAGGATTGAAAGACATGAAAGTGACACTTTGGAAGGATCCAACTTTTCTTAGAATAATCATGAAAGGCAGTGGAAGGAATCACATCAAACTTTCTCTTTTTGAGCCAGTGTGGGAAAATGGATAGAAGGAAGTGTCTGACCAAAAAGAGGACCACCACTCCCCCATTTTAAATGTCAGATGGAAATAGCATAATCAGAGTTTCTAATAAGGCCAAACCAAATGAGTGGAAGAAATTCAGAATAAAGGAGAATGGAGAAGGCAAAGAGACCACATCCTTTTCTGAGTGGCATTGCATTTCTATCTCTCTGTCTCTTACATTAATTAGCCTTCTATTTTCCGACTGCTTGCTGTATCTAAGGTGCACTGTTCTCACTGCTAATGAGATAAAACTTTCAGGGCAATTCTCTCCAGGTGACCCAGTCATTCTACAAAGTGCCAAGGGCTACTGAACAAAAATGTAAAATGTATAATTAATGCAATAATTGTATAATTTTATTCCCCTTTTCATTAAAATTGCTGTATGCAGTATATGTATTAAATTATCATCATAGTACCATATCCCAATACAGCAGATGAATTTGAGCAAGGAAGACCTCAACAGGCTATCTCCAGTGAAACTTTTTTTTTGTAAAATAAATACAGTCTGTTGTATGAATTAGAATGAGATTAACTAAATGATGGATAAACTCCTGTCAAGGTTTTTTCTGCTTGATGTTTGACTGGTATTAATCCCTGATTATCCGGGTTGCTGGAAAAGAGGTGTTCTGGCCTTTTTTCTTTTGAAAGGTGTGTAAAAATGGTTTATTTGTATGTGTCTATTGATGGGTGATTTGTTTGAATGCCAAACATCCAGGAATTCCCTAAAGTTTTCAGATTTGGTTGGTCTAAGATTCTCAGTTTCCTAGGTGAGTTTAAGAAATTTTTATCTTATTTTCTAACTGCTAGTTGGTATTCGTGGATGTGTTCTAATAGCCTTCTGCCTGTTTGTCCTGCGAAGTGGCTATTATCCTTACATTGTAGTTGTTAAATAATTCCTAATGTTTTCCCTTGGGCTACTGTGTCTTTTGATTTACTTAAGATGTTTTGGAGGGTTTAAATTGGTTTGTGTGCTATGGTGATGCCAGGTGATTGTAATCATCTGTGATAGTTTTTGAAGTTACATCATTTGTATTGGATGTGCTGTAGTGGGTTGAGTGGTCGAGCACTTTTTAATAAAGTTGTATGATATCCATTTTGTAGGAATATGTTGTTTCCTTTTTCTGGTATTCTGGGTTGCTGCAATGTGTTTATTATATCTGAATAAAGTTTTACACAGCTTGTCTTGTAGAAAATTGAGTTGTTACTTTGGTAAAAGAGCACTTGGTTATGTAGATTTTTTTTTATAGAGTTGCAATCCTAATTTATTGTTGTTTCTTCTGCTGATAAGGCTATCCAGGGAGAATAGTATGTGGTTTTTAAATTCTTTTCTTGTGAAAGTTATTCCGTTGAGGATGATTTTGATTGTTTCATGCGTCTTCTTTAGTTTTTTACTATTATTATTATCTTTTATTCATTAAAATGAAACTATTCATTAAACATGAAACAAGAAATTATTATATACTTTATTCATTAAACATGAAATTCAGTTAAAAATGCATCACAAATATTATTAACTGGCACTGATGGTTGATATGGGTTGCTGCCAGCATCCTAGGTATTTTCTTAAAATATATGATGTTCCGAATAGCGCAGTTTTTTGCACTTCTGGTGTATTGCTGGAATCTGCAATTTCTTGATATACTCTGTAAAATTCTTGGACATGGTGCCAAGTGCCCCGATGACAATGGGTATCACTGCCACATGTTTCATCCATATTTGGGTAGTTTCGATGGCCAGGTCGCGATATTTCATGATTTTTTCTTGTTCTTTTTCTTCGACTCTGGAGTCTCCTGGTACAGCAATATCAATAAATTGTATGCTTCGGTTTTTGATGACTGTGATATTTGGCGTGTTGTGTTCTAAATGATGATCCATCTGTATTTGAAAGTCCCACAAGATCTTTACCTTCTCATTTTCGACAACTTTTTCCACCTTGTGTTCCCATGACTTTTTGGATACAGATAAGTTGTATTTTTTACATAATGAGGAACTCGGTCATGTCTAGCTTTGCAATCAGTTTGCGCAATTTTGCTGCACTCACATATTAAATGTGAAACATTTCAAGTTTATCATTGACAGTTGGATTGTCGGTGTTTTTTTGTGTCTTTGCTTTTTTTTTGTTTGTAGTGCTTGTTCTTGAGCAGCGAGTATTAAATTTTCCATTTCTTTCTTGATGGTTCCCATCTTAAGCCATGCCCATGTCAAGTTATTATCACATTTTCCTTCAATGTTTTTCAAATGCTGTCCATGCAAAGCTTTGGATTTCCATCTATTTAATCTGTCATCTAGCTGTTTTTCCTTATATTCTGCCTGTTTCTATTGTTTTAATAATGTTTTCCATTTTCACAGCCTGCAGCAACTTTTCTGTACTTTGGTTCGCATAGTCATTCAAACTTCACTTTTCTTCTACAGTTTGATGGACTTACAATAGCCTTCTGCCACCTATTCTTCTTGGCAGATATAGCCTGTCGACATCAGTCTGTGGATATAAAGTGTGGTACATATTCAAAAGTTTACATGTTTTCCAGTCCAAATTTTCCAGTTCAGCCAAAATCCAGTTGATGATTCCAGCTGGGTAGCATGTCACTGGAACTGCTCGTGTGTTAATGGCTTTAATAATGTTTCCAGCATTCAGTTTTGATTTTAGTATTTTGCAGACCCTCCTGATGTATTCCTTTTGCGTTGACTCTGACTTTTTCAATCAAGATGTTATGTGATTCCAATATGCCTAGGTATTTGCAACCATCATCCTTTGCTAATGCTTTCATAATGCTTCCATTTCCTAGTTCTATTCCTTCTATTTTTTCCTTTTTCCTTGCTGCATGGATAATATGGCACATTTTTCAAGTCCAATCATTCTAATGTCACTGCTGAACTGTTGGACTGTGTTGAGTAATGATTCAAGTTCTGTGGGGCTTTTCACATACAGTTTTAAGTCATCCATGTAAAGTAGATGGTTTATCTTGCCATGTTGACTTGAGATTTGGTATCCCAGTTTTGTGTTTTGTAGGATTATTGTCAGTGGAATTAATGTGAAGTTGAACAGTGGTAGTGAAAGTGAGTCTTCTGATGTTAACTTCACCAATGTTCTCCCCATTTGCTGTTAGAATTGTGTTCCATTTTTGCCTGTTTGCTTTCAAAAATGTACAAATATTTTTGCTGATTCCAAAGTTTTCCAGACAGTTGTTAATCCAGCTGTGGGGTAGTCAATCAAATGCGTTCTTGTAATCGATCCATGCCATATTCAAATTCATTTTTCTTCATCTTGCATTTTTAGTACCATTTTGTCAATGAGAGCTGATCTTTTGTTCGTCTCAATTTTTTATAATTTCCTTTTTGTTCCAGCAGATACAAGCTGTTTTCTATCAGATCATTGAATATTGAATTTTCCAGTATTCTTGTAAAAAGTTTGAACGTTGTTGGCAGACAAGTAATTGGGTGATAGTTGCTTAGTTCTGTGCCCTTTTCTGGATCTTTTCTGGATAATGAATATCAAATATGTTTGGCCAGCTATTAGCTACTCTTCGCTTGTTGCATTTTGAAGCATTTCATCAAATTGAGTGGCCATGCGATGATGGAGGCTACTCAGGTGTTCTGGTCAGTTTGTCCAGGCCAGGTGCACTCCAGTTCCTGACTTTCTTTGCATGTTTTGCAACCATGTCAGGTGTTAGTACAATATTTTCCATTTTGTTTCATGTTGTTTGTTGTTGAATAACTTTGATCCAGGAGGCAGGTTTGTTATATTCCACCGGGTTTTCCTACGGTTCTTTCCAAAAGTTCAAAATTTTTAGCAAAAAATTATTATTATTATTATTAATCTTCAATTCAATTTACAGCCTAGGACTGGTAAAATCTTAAGCAATGGATAGGAAGACCATAAAAATAATGACAATGAATCATGCCCTTCATCCATGCGATGACATTGACAGACTCTACTTACCAAGGCAAATAGATGGGGGTGGAATTTTGCAAGTACATCAGATGGTTGCATTATTTGGTTGCATATGCTGTCAAAAAAGTGGCTTTGGGAGAACATCTGAAGGATAATGATGACGATGCACTGGTTCGTATGTCAGGAAGGCTTACTGACTACTGGAGAGACCAAACTGGCCCTCAAGAAAGACCAAATGAAGAACAGAATGGAGTCATGGATAGATAAAACACATAGTAACCAGTACATTAATAAAAATAGCATGGAAAGCAGATAATAACAAGTCTTGGCAATGGCTAAGAGGAGGAAATTTGAAGAAAGAGCGCACACTCACAACCAGCGAACCCCTTGTCAACGAAAGTGCAGTCCTCCTCTGAAAAGAGGTATGATGTTTCCACATCTCTGCTTCTCCTTGACTAAGACTGAATTGCTGTAAAGTAAATGATGTTATGAGTACCACTGTTTTATTAGCTTTGGCATCTCCACTAATTAGATATGCTAATTGATATATAATGTGACCTGTAGCAAATCATTTGACTATTTAAATGATTGGCTCAATTCCATCCAAAAGGTGAAAGGAGAAGTTGTGAAACTTCCTGTGGGAAGGCACAGAATGATGAAATTGGAACTGTTTCACAGTGTGATTTAATAATGGATAAAAAGGCAACTGTTTAGGAATTAAAGACATTCTGTTCTCAGTTTTGAATGTTGTGTCCAGGAATCCTTTCATGCACATGATTATTACTGCATACTCCTAATACCAATTAAACATTATTTCTTAATAGCTTCTTATAAACGACATAAGATTGAAGAGTTTTCCTAGTGTGTAAATGAAACATTCACACTCCTGATAGATGAACTGCTTCTTTAATATACCAATAGAAACTCACTGCCAATTTAGGACTTTGCTGAGGCAGAAGTCTGTGTTCTTCAACTTCATCCCTCTAGTCAAGAGGTTTGAGGATAGAATGAGAACATAGGTTATACTTTTTATTTTTAATGCCAATCTTAGATTCTGACCATAAACAGGAGCCAATAGAACAGTGTTTCTCAGATTTGATGGCTTAAATATGTATGGTCTTTAATTCCCAGAATTCCTCAATAAGTTTATGATTAATAAGTACTGGCACTTTTGAAACTTGCTATTTTTGAAATACTATTTTTTACTGTATGCAAGCATTTCCATCTCCTTTCTCTCTAAATATTTAGCTAAATGTATACAGTTAGGCTTCAAGCACATGCTAAAAATCTGCAGGGAGACATTCCTGAGGAATTAAAACAATCAGTGTTCCTGAAGACTATGGCATTCATTTGGATTATTATCAGTTTGCAATTGAAAGTCTGCTTGGATCGATTACAGGTAGTCCTCGACTTAGAAAAGTTTGTTTAGTGATTGTTTAAAGTTACAACGACACTGAAAAAAGTGACTTATGATCATTTCCCACAAGTAGATCTTTTCCAGCATCCCCATGATCATGTGATCAAAATTAAATGCTCAGCAACTGGTTCATATAAACTGGTTCAATTCACTTAACAACCCGGGTTACTAACCTATCAACTGCAGTAATTCACTTAACAACTGAGGCAAGAAGTGTTATAAAATGGGGCAAAATTCATTTAACAAATGTTTCACTTAACAACATAAATTTTGGGTTCAATTGTTGTCGTAAGTTGAGGACTACCTCTAGTTGCTCAATTGTAGGGACTGATAAAACTGGGAATGTACAGACCCAAAAAAAAACACATTATTTTTTAAAATCTATATTTCTTTTTGTAACTTTTGGCTTGTTTGTTTATCTATTAAAGAAATTTATATTGCTGCTCAAGTCACGCATAGTGCTTCTGGACAGCTTACAAAATTAGAAATTTACAGTACAGAAATGTTTAATCCCATCTCCCACCCCTCTGTAGTGGCAACAAACATAATCAAACTAGCGACTTGATTAGTTGTCAACTGGGGGTAACATGTCTTCAGGCACTTTTGGAACAGTATCAAGGTGACAGCTAATCTTATCTCCAAGAAATGATATTGAGGGATATAGTGAGGGAACCATCATGGAGAAGGAGCTTTTTCTTGTCCTACTAGATATACTTTGTGTCAGGGTTCCAACCAATGCCCTAATTAAATCATGAGCCTCAGGCCAGGCTTCAAAAGAAATCCAGTTATTTATTAGGAGCTTCATGCAGGCACGGACCAAATGAAGCCAACTCTGACCTCACTTAATTCACACTTTGGCTCTGACCCTGTTTCCCCCTCCCCACAAGATGTGTCATCAGTCACATTCCCCAATGAAGCAATTTCGCGGGTTATAGAAGTCACTCCCTCCGGCCAGTGGTGGGATTCAAAATTTTTTACTACCTGTTCTGTGGGCGTGGCTTGGTGAGTGTGGCAGGGAAAGGATATTGTAAAATATCCATTCCCTCCCCACTCCTGGGGGAAGATTACTGCAAAATCCCATTCCCTCCCCACCCCATTAACCTGCTTTCCAGTTCTGTTCTCCTGTGCAGGGCAACAAAAGAAGTTCCAGCCATTCAGCTGGGACTCAGGAGGCAGAGAATAATGGGGGCAGGACCAAACAGAGCTGGTATTTGCCGGTTCTTCAAACTACTCAAAATTTCCACTACCAGTTCTCCAGAACTGTTCAGAACCTGCTGAATACCATCTCTGCCTCCAGCAATTAGAGATGACCTTGATCTTACCGGCTGTATTGTGCTCTGTTTTGACTGAAATGCAAGTTCCTCGATGTAGCTGCGAGGTTCAATTCCCCATCCCCCTTGCCTATGGCAACTCAAGAGCAGGTCAGGAATGCTTTGTGAGTTGACATTTTGATAGATTCAACCCAGACCTGCAGGTTCTCCTTACCCAGAAGGATTCTGGTCATTTAAAAAGGGTTGCTGGTCAATTACCTGCAGACTTCCACTTTGCTATATGAATAGTCAGGAGGTAGGCTTTAGTAGCAGCTCTTACCCAAATTAATTCATCTTCTGCCAGTGGCACTCTAAACATCTCTTGATCTATTTCATCTGTCTCAGTTTCTCCATAAATCACAGGCCACAATGAGATTTACTGGTTGTTGCTTGGGTTATCTAAAGCCTAAGCTGCTTTCCTATTCCAGGTGGCTTCTAGGATCTTAGCAAGATTACACAGCTGTCATGCCCCTGTCAGAGCCTGAATCTGCGGTGGAAGATGAGCTGGAACCTGAGCCAACAGAGATTGAGCTGGTGGCTTCATTGGCTGCGGAGGAAAATGTGGAAGGTTTAAAATAGCTTGTAGACAGGGAGGAAGAGGGGCAGGATGAACATGAGAGACAGAGGTCAAACAATGAGCAAGGACCACTCCCTCTTGTGGAGAGAAGGCGAGAACAGCACAGACTGAGCAGGCTACTCAGGAGAAGAGTGCCCCGCCCATCTTCACAGCATCTCCTTAAGCTTCATAGGGTGGAATAACTGGCAAGAATTGCTTCGACTTGTGCCCTTAGGGGAACTGAGTTTGGACAAGACGGGGCCCGCTGCTTCAGAGGGCTACATAATAGAGCTTCTTTCCCAGGCTCCCGCAGGCGATCCAATGCACTGTGTGGCAAAGGAGTCACGTGAGAAGCAGCCCAAATGGTCACCCTGCACACTTACACATGGCAGCGTTTCCCTCCTCTTCTCTTCTGAGTCACAAAACAGTGTCCCACTTTTGGTACCAAGGGTGGGATTCCGCCGTCGGCTCCAGCGACATTTGTAAGGCAGCGCGCGCCGTGATGATGTCTTTGTCTGGGCTGGTGTTGCCTTCTCTTGCTCGGGAGGGTTGAAAGCTGAGTTCCTGAAGTGTTGAGTGCCAATGTTTGAACTTTCCAAGAGTTCTTGCATTCTTTCTGGCTTTCTGGACTTATTTCCTGGATCCTTTGCTTCCTGAACTCTTTGATTTGCCCTGCTGGATTTATTGCTATGTAGCCTTGATGTACACAGCGCTGGGCTGGAATATTTACACCCAGAGGCTACTTGAGGTGTGTATGTGGGTTTGTCATCACTTTGCTGTGGTACTTGCCAGAAACATTGGGACAGTTTGGGAAAATTTGGAGCAATAAAGGGGCATGTTATCTCTGTGCCATGCTCTGGGTCATCACAACAGCAGATCTTCAGTTTTAACCCACAGTTCCCTCTGAAACTTATCAGTGCCATGGGTTACTGGGGGTGGATTAATGTAAGAATTATGGTGGCACAGTGGTTAGAATGCAGTATTGCAGGAGTTTGAATCTCAATGGCTGAAGGTTGCCTCAGCCTTCCATCGTTCCAAGGTGAGTAAAATGAGGACCCAGATTGTTGAAGGCAATATGCTGATTCTGTAAACCACTTAGAGAGGGCTGTAAAGCACTGTGAAGCAGTATATAAATCTAAGTGCTATTGCTAATACAGTATGTCCTGCTGCCCTAGAGAAGCTCATAGCCACCAGTTTGTGATCTTTTGTAGGTTTGCCAGTTCCAGATCACAAAAGCAGCACTTTGGCAAGGACACTAAATCCACTTTTCTAATCAGGCCCTGATGACTTGGGACAGGCCCATGGAAGTCTTGACTTCTATGCCAATTCCCGAGCTAATTCCAACCCCCTTCTCTGGGAAGGCAAATTGAGGTTCTCCAGAATCATAAGCCTGGGAACCTCCATCACCAACCCTGCAGTGAAGTCTAGGAGCTCAGGCAGGCAGGTTGGTACAATAGCAGCAATCCCAATGGGTCTCTACAGCCCCCTCTAAGAAAAAGTTTATATAATAAAATAATAATGGCATAGGAGCTTCCAAAGATAAAAAAGGAACTGCAAATATAAATCCTTTTCTTGCTACTTTTATCTTTTGATATGTTACCCAAGCTAAATGGATCACAATACAGTTATTTATTATTACAGAGAAAAGTAAAGTCCTACATTTAGGCAAGAAAAACCAAAGGTACACATATAGACTGAGTGAAACCGGGCTTAATAGCAGTAACTGAGAAGGATCTTGGAGTCTTAGTGGACAACCAGCTAAATAACGAGTTAGCAGTATGCAGCAGCAGTCAAAAAAACCAATGGAATCCCAAGTTGCATTAACAGAGGGATAAAATCAAGATCAAGTGAGATATTAATACCACTCTATAAAACCTTAGTAAGATTACACCTAGAGTACTTGAGACTTTCAAGAAGAGATTGGACTGCCATTTGTCAGAAATGATGTAAAGTCTCCTGCTTGGGCGGGAGGTGCGTTGGACTAGATGACCTACATCAGTGGTTCCCAAACTTTTTCAGTCCACCACCCCACTGGTGCTACAAACTCATCCTCGGTGCCCCCCACCCAAGGGTGGGATTCAAATTTCTGTGGGCGTGGCCTAATTTGAAGGTATGTCTTGCTGGTCATGTGACTGAGTGGATGTGACTTGCTGGTCATGAGACTGGGTGGGCGTGGCTTGCTGGTCATGTGACTGGCTGGCGTGGCAGATGTGGTTTGGTGGTCATGTGACTGGGTGGGCGTGGCCAGGTGACTGGAAATCAAGTGGTCCTTACTTAATGGCCGGTTGTTTAGGAAGTATTCTAATTTATGACTGGCCTCCCCAGAGATATTTGACCTGTTTTTGGAGTTTTGACAGCCATGCACACACATATACACACACACTCCCTTCTAACCCTGGTGGAGCAGGTCATTGGACTAGAATCGGCAAAGCATCTCTGATTAGATTCTAGCAGTGAATAGAATCTAATCAGAGATGCTTTGCTGATTCTTGTTGATTTGTTTTATTTGTATTTCTTTATTTTATGTTGCTGAATTGCATTGACATGTGTGTCCCTTCTTGTGCACAACCCAGGAGCATTTGTGATTCCTTGCCACAAAAATTACCGACCTCTGGCTTTGCTCTACTTTTCAAACATGCCGCCACTGCCGCATTCTAGATGCCGGCCCTGCAAGTCCACCCCATTGAGCCCACTGCACTGGAGGGACCTGCCCAAGCAAGTCAAGACAATGGGGCGAGCCTGAGAGAGGGAAAGAGAGAGAGAGAAAGAGAGAAGGAAGAAAAGAAAGAGAAAAGGGAAAGAAAGAAAAAGGGACAAAGAAAGGGGGGGGGATGGAAGGAAGGGACAGAAACAAAAAAGAAATAAAGAAGGAGGGAGGGATGAGAAAGATAATAAGATATCTATTCTAGTCCAATCACCTGCTCCAGCAGGGTTAGAAGGGAGTGTGTGTATGTGTATCTGTTCTCCTTGTAATTTACCAGTACATTTTGGTTTTGCCTTCTTCAGAATTGGCAATGTAATACATTGGGGAAAAGCAATTTTTAGGGTGGAGATCTGGTCCAATGGATCCTGTTTAAAGTCTCAACAAAATGTGAGAGCTTCCTGATAGTCTTGACCATGTTTCGTCCACAAAACCTTTAATAGAAGTCAAAGATGTTACAATATGCAGGCAAAGATTTTTCAATGTGGAAAAGGGCCTCAGTTTAAACTAGGCCTCATTTTAATCTGATGCATCAGGTCTCTCTTTCTCTCTCTCTCCCCCTCCCTCCCTCCCAGACTGGCTTTGCTTTATTTTCCCAATGTGCCTGCGGGGCTGGCGCTTCAAACATGGATGGATGGATGGATGGATGGAGAGAGAGAGAGAGAGAGAGAGAGACGGAGAGACAGTTAGGTAGGTAAGTAGGTAGGTAGATTGGTAGATAGGTAAGCAGACAGGCAGACCTTTTGGATGAATGAATGGATAGGTAAGTAGGTAGGTAGGTAGATTGGTAGATAGGTAGATAGATAGATAGATCTATATTGGTAGATAGGTAAGTAGGTAGATAGACAGAAAGACAGGTAGGCAGGCAGGCAGGTAGGTAGGGAGGAAGACAGACAGGCAGACAGGCAGACCTTTTGGATGGATGGACAGACAGACAGACAGACAGAAAGAATGCGACAGCGGCGGCACTTTGGGAAAGTAGAGCAAAGCCAGAGTGGGAATTGAAGTTCACACAAGTTGCCAAGGTTGAGAAACACGGGCTGAATATATCAACCCAGCCATTCTGGTTTAGAGTTTAGCATGCTGTTTGATTCCGGCTTAGTCAATAAACCATAGCTAAGATCTTCCTGCTCCTTAATGCAGCTGCCCCTCTGCTCCTTCTCCAGCCCCCTGGCCCAGTTCTTTCTTTGGCATCCAATTTTGCAATGCCAACCTCCTTGGGGCAGCGATGTGGCCAACTTCACCTTCTTTGCTTCAACCCAAGGTCTACTTCTATCGGGCCAAGCAAGGGGAAGTACTCTGTACATGCTCAGAGACTCCCAACTTCGGGGAAGCGCTCCGCCCATCTTTACGCTCTGCCCAGGAGGAGGAAGGCGTGCAGAAGCAGCCCAGACCAGCGGAGGCAAAGGGAATGATCACTTGGAAACCAAGCAAGCAAGCGCAGGGCTCGGTTGGAAGAACTGCAGAGGGAGGCTAGGTTCTAGGTTCAGGATGGCCACATAGAGCCGAACTGAACCGAGCCATGCGCCTTGGACAGCCACAGCTGCACCCACCCGCATACTGCACACAAGCCCGGCTGGATGGAGAGGAGGAAGCTGGCGGCGCTGCGCACTCCCTTGTTCTCCTCCGGGGAAGGGGGTCCTAATGCCGGACCACCCACCCCTTCCACTGTGCACTTGGGAGGGTTTTGCTTTTGAGCCTTCTGGTGCGCCTCCGCCGCTTCCACCAGAGAGGGCAGCCTGCAAGCTAAGGCGCCCCCTTTCCACCATCTCCCACCTCTCTCCCCTCCAAGGTTTGGCAAGGCTCACCACGTGCAGGTTCCGCATTCAAGGCGCCAGCTATGGAGCAATGAAACAGTCAATTTGGCTGCGTGGCCGGCAGTCAGTGAGCCTGCAGGGCCAGCTCCTCGAATGCCCCCCTGCCACCTCTTAGCGCCCCGCTGCCAGCCCCCTTGCCTCTTAGTGCCCCCCTAAGGCATCCCACCACCCCCAGGGGGCGGTACCACCCACTTTGGGAACCACTGACCTACATGGTCCCTTCCAACTCTGTTAATCTGTAATTATTTCATATCCAGTGGTAAGAAGAATTTAGAATTCATCATTGAAATCCATTCATGAAATGATGTGGAGAGTCAAGAAGAAACTTGCAATCTGTCATTACAGTTGTAAGGCCCAGACTCTCTCCCTTCAAATGATAAGAATGAACTTCTGAAAACTGGGTATTTCAAAAGGAATTCTTTATTGAAAAGGAAGTTATCCAGGTAATAGTCAAAGCAGGGTCTAATATGCCTCCAGGCATGCAGCATAGATAAAGAGAGTTAGAACCCCTCTCCTTAGTCTGGTGTGGATTTCGTCAATACAAAGAAGCAACAAGTTAACCCCCCCCCCCCTTTTTTTTTTTTTTTTTTCTGGGAATGTAGTTGAGAAGAGCTTCCCAGGAAGTTTCTTTCGGAGCTGGAATTTTTATGGCTTCTTCTCTTCTTGCTATCTCTCCAAGAGGTGACAAGTTTTCAGGCATCTAGGCTCCAGTCTACAGTTATATATCATGTGCAAATTATACAGATTCAATACAAGGCTTAAGGTATTCAGGTTACATCAAAAAAGGATTACTTGTACCAACTCCCTTCCGCTTCTTCTTCCATTGAAGAATGGCAGATACACGGATCTGACAACAGTGTTAGAATCAATGAAGAATGAAAACAGATGAATCTTAATATTTGCATTATTTATAATGATAATTTTTCATCAAACTAAGCAAGTTATTGGGACATACAAATAATTGAACAATAATATGTGAGACAATAAAATATGTGTAAAGTAAAACAACTATTAAGTAAAACAATAGCATGAGAAATGTGGGGTGCTTGCTGCTCTTTGAGTTTTTTTTTTTTTTTTGCAAATATCTCATTACCAAACAAAGTAACATTATCAGTGTTAGTAGAGACTGGGGTTTGCTCTAATTTCATACAACAGGGTGTTTCCAGACAGTGTGGCAGGGAGTGATCTTGGTGATTCCTTGATTAGGCTATTGTTTATGTTTGTTTGTCTGAATGGGTGATTCCTTGATTGGGTACTGTTTACTTCTTGACTGTAAGTGTAGTGTTAATCTTGGTGTTAATCTCTGCTCATCTGAGTATTGATTGGTGGTGAGGAGATGTTTTGGTCTTTTTGCTATGTTTTTGGCTTTTTGATTGCCTGTTTTGAATGGTATGTAAATATTGTTTACCTTTACATGCTTGTGGATACTGATTTATCTGAATGTCAGGTACCCAGGAATTATCTAGCATTTTCAGATATAGTTTGGTCTAGGATGCCCACAGTTTCCCATTTGAAAGAAAGGTTAAGTCTGTTCGTGTGCTTTGAAATTAAGGAGTTTTTATCATGTTTTCTTTTTGTAGGGGGAACCCTGTTTTTTTGGGGGGGGTCTTTTGGTTTAGTTAGGATGTTTTGGAGGGCTTTAGTTGGTTTACATGCTACACTTATTCCATTTGGTTGGAATAGTCTGTTGGTGGTTTCTGAGATATTTTTGATGTATGCCTGTGTTACAGTTCGTTTTGCTATATCAGGTTCTTATACAGCTTATCTTGTGGGTGGCTGGATTGTTACCTTGATAGTGGACCACTTGATTGGTGTGGGTAATTTTATGATGGACTTGTGTTTCTAATTTGCCATCACTGCCTCTGCTGATGAGGATATCCAAGAAGGGTACCATGGTGTTGTTTTCCTTTTCCCGTGTGAATTTTATTTCTTTAAAGATGTTGATATTTCATGTGTCTTCTCCTGTTGGTTCTTTTTTATTATGACAATGGTATTATCTACATACTGGATCTATACTTTGCATTGTATGTGAGTGCTATAGATTATAGGTGTTGCATTATGATTTTTGGAAGCAGTTCAATCCTGAGCTACAAATACTTTCTTCCACTGATAAATGAACAATTTTTTTTAGCTGTTTACCTATGGAGGATAGAAAATTACATAACTCCAGAAGACAATCGTGCAGATACATTAGGTACATTCTCTACAATGGTTAGTAAATTACATGCTGATCAAGGTGTGTCAGCAAAGGATTCATAAGAGTGGGAACAGAAGGATTGAAGTACATTTAAAGCCTATCTAGTTCAAACCTATACTCTAAATACAACTAGAAGGTTCGGCCAGACTGACAACAGTCCTGTCTAGTTTCTAACGTTTTAACTCCATGTGCTCTTGAGCAATGCTAATCCTTAAATGAAGCTGAGTTGCAGTTCTGCTTCAATTATCCCAATATCAGTTTAGTTGGCTTCTAGCTATCTTCGGAAGTGGACTCCCCTGTGCTAGATTTAACAAACTTTAGAGTTCTTCCTTGTTAAAGATCTGTGTTCCTTTCATCCTTACAAGGCATAGTCGAGCCCAAGGCTCTTCAAACTTGGCAAGGTTAAAACTTGTGGACTTCAGCTCCCAGAATTTCTGAGCTAACATGGCTGGAGGAGGAATTCTGGGAGTCGAAGTCCACAAGTCTTAAAACTCTCAAGTTTGAAGACCCCTGCTCTAGCCAAAGTGAAGAAAGTTTAATTTTTAGTGCAACAGATTTCAGAGTATTTACTCTCCCACAAAAATAATGGGATACAGAAGCACTTTATGATTTAAACCATGTTCTTACACAATCTCAGTCTATGCCTAAAATCAAAAGAGCATAGAAGATTTTGTGTGTGTGTGTGTGCGTGCGCATGCACACGCTTATTCTTGATGAAATGTTGTTTTCATTATGTTTTTTGAGAATAGTGTTCAGTGCATTGTTGTAGAAACACATATGCACTAGATTTCAGCTCTATGTCCTAAGGCTCTAGGCATTAAATAACAGTGTCTCTGTCCTTGGATGCATAGAAACACAATGTTTGTATCACTTTTTCCCTATCACTCTTATAATAAACTCTTACAATAAGCCCAGAAGCAGGAGAACATGATTATATAGTTTCAATTCTGAAAAGTTTCAGAGGAGATTAAAATTTTTTGGTAGTAAAAATGGAGTGTTTTTCATTCTGAAACTATCCAAGACACATTTCTTGAACTGATGAGGAAACAAAAACATGAGGGATTCTTGGTGCTCTCTGAGCTTCCTTGTTTTCTTGCAGACGTTTCAATACCCAAACTGTAGTTGGTAATATCATCAATGGAGCTCTGTGTCTAGTTTGGGTAACAAAACATCTGCAAGAAACCAGACAAGCTCAGAGAGTACCAAGGACATCTTATGTCAACCCTGAGTTACAAATATTCTCCTTTACTAAACAAAAAAACAGAAAAGAAATATTGAGGCTTTATCACTAAATTCTTCCATGTAGATGTATTCTCAAGATGAATTAAACAGCAGTTCCCTTTCCACTGTCAATTCTTGATTTAAAATAATATTCTGATTTTTTTTATTTTGACTTTGTCTGGAATAAATAACAATCATGAAGATGTGAGTAGAATATAAGAGCCATGGTGGTGCAGTGATTAGAATGCAGTACTTTAGGCTACTTCTGCTGACTGCTGGCTGACTGCAATTTGGCAGTTCAAATCTCACTAGGCTGAAGGTTGACTCAGACTTCCATCATTCTGAGGTCAGTAAAATGAGGACCCAGATTGTTGGGGGCAATATGCTGACTCTGTAAACCGCTTAGAGAGGGCTGTAAAAGAGCTGTGAAGCGGTATATAAGTCTAAATGCTATTGCTATAAATAACTGGTTAGTTTTTCTTGTTACTGAGTTGGTAGAAATTATATTTCAGTACAAATTAAGAAACATACTCCTTTCTCTTGTTAATGAATTTTTCTGCTAATTATTTGATCTTAAAATAATATGCAACATAACATATAACATGTTAGTCTTTGGCACATAACATGTGCCAAACATTTTGTAATAACAAAGGTTTTCCAGTTGTGGGGGATGTATCTTTGAGTCAGGATCTGATTCCTGGCCTAATCCCTGCATTTTTCTTGATAAGATCTCAGAACTGTTTTGCTTGCTTTCTGCTTTCTTCCTTGAACTGCAAGAGAATGACTGGCCCAAGATCACCCAGCTGGCTTTGTGCATAAGGCAGGACTAAAATTCACAATTTCCTGGTGTCTAAGTTAACCACTGCACCAAACTGGCTTTCTAAACAAATGAGCATATATTATTTTGCCTCACTTTCTTTATGTTAGTGAAATCTTGCAATTGTCAATTTTGTTTTTATTACACAGTTTAAAAAGCTAAGAATTTAATGGAAGTTGAAAGGTTATTAAGCTTTCATGGCCTTGATCCTGGGATAGACTTAAAAAATTTTAGCGAAGGATTTTTTGCCCGGTTGCTGGGTGGGCACGACCATGGTGGGCATGGGCTAATCAGCCTCCTGCACCACGGGTGGGGTGTTTTTGCCCTTCCTGGGCTCCAGAGGTTTTCCTCAAGCCTTTGGGAGGGCCAAAACAGCCTCCTTGGGCTCTGGAGGCTCTCTGGAAGCTGGAAACAGGGCTTATTTCCAGCCTTCCTGAACTTCTGGGAGGCCCATTTTTCACCCTCACCAAACCTCTGCACGTACCCTGCACTTACCTGCATCCGAAACGGGCTGTGTGGGGACTCCTGGGAGGGGAGAGGTAGAGTGGATGGGGCCAGCCAGGAGTGGGATTTGGGGGTTCTCCAAACTGTGCAGAATCCTAGCTAGAGGGTCTCCCGAACCCCTGCAAACCCCCAGCAGCCCACCCCTGCCTTGATCAGCCTAAAATACAGATCTAATACTAAAATTGTGTGTATGTGTTAACATCTGTTACTGTCGTTTATTCTTTTCTATATATTGTTATTGGATAATTGTTCATCAAGTAATCACTATAAGAAGAACACAGAATCTTAAAACTGGAGAGTTGGCAGGGACACTTGGGTCATCTAGTCCAACCCTCTGTAATGTTCAAGAAAACCAATTCAATCATTCTTGAGAGGTTGTCCTCCTCTGTATCTCCTTAAAAACTCCAAAAATGGAGAGCCTACAACTTCTGTGGTAGATTATTCAATTTTGTTACAAATTTTACCATCAGAATTTTTTTCCTTATATTTAAATGAAATCTAGTTACTTACAACTTATGTTCATTATTTTTGATGTCAGTTTTTGTGGCAATGGAAAAAAGTGGCACACTATGGAGGCAGTAAACCTTTATGCTATAAAGGACCTCAGAAAGGCAAGGAAATAAGGGGAAAATGCCCCACCAACTCTCAATGTACTCTTTCTCCTGCCCCAGATGCTGAATGAAATTGATCTCTCCCTTTCAGTTTGAAGAACCATCTTTTTTTTAATTGAATAAATCTAAATCAGAATTCAACGCAGAACTAAAAGGCTTTCTTACACACAAGAAATGATATTACTATCATAAAAGAAACAGTGGATACTCTGTACAGGTAAAAGTTTTATTTATAATTTTATTTTCAATGTGTAACGAGGTTGCTGGGGGGGGAAAATGAATGAGAAAGAAAACCTACATTGTAAAAAAGGGCTTTTTTAAAGTGTTCAGATTGTTTCCATCATCATATGTAGAATGCAAAAAAAAACAGGTATATACTGTATTATTATGATTTTAACAGGGTGAAATTTACAGGGTAGCCTTAAAATTACATGTGAAAGAAGCATGCCAGATTTTACAGAAAAGTCCTCAGAAAAGGACTTTGAGCGACATGTCTTTAAGAATACCTTTAAAGTGCCTATAATAGTGTTGTCTTTTACTGAAAATGTTTAAAGATTTAAATTTACAGGAAAGCTAGATCACTATTAAGAGATGAAGGGAAACACTGTGAAGCAAAAATGGATTCTGAGTTGAGGAATATATGAAGCAAATTTGAGAATGATAAGTTGGTAGATTTTTGTGCAAAGAAAAGGAGTACTAGAACAGATAAATCACATTATCAGGCTAAGTGAAGGTTCACAATGAAAGAAAAATGCAGGGTTTCACTTACTAATTTTTCCCATGAAATATGGTTCTAAAGGCAGTCAGATAAGACATCCACAGAATGACTTATTTCTAAGGATAGAAGAAGACCGTCTAACTACTGTGAACAAATGGCCAAATTAAGAATTCTTTTAACATGTGCACACTGAAGATGTTATGACCGGAGCAACTAAGGATAATGTCACCAAAAGGATCACTCTAAAGCAGACTTGTCAGTCTGTCAGCCCTGCCCCAGCTGGCTCTCTAGAAAAGAAAAACACTTGATTCCATCAGAACGTTACAAGGCTCTTTTACTAGAGACAACTGGATGCAGCAGAAGCAAAACCAGGTCTGAAGAAAACCCACTCAAATTCCTATATTGTTCCAAACCCTTAGCCCCTCCCCCCTTTGACCAGGTCGTCAGGGCCCAATAAGATGGAAACTGGATGTTTTCAGAATAAGACAGTTTGAAAAGCAGTTAACGTTCCATTCCCAGATCTTGGGTGCCCAAAAGCCCTTTAAGTGGCCATATGAAACTGGTTCACACATCTGCTTCCTATCTGTGTTGGACTCCTCCCCTCGATTCCCTCTTTACAAGAGGTCCCCTTTCCCACACTATCCCCCTCCCTCTGAGGATTGTGGCAGGCTGCAACGCAAGCGGTGGGAAGGGCAGCACTGTCATTGAATCTAGTACTCCCTTCGAGGCATTTTATGAGATAAAGTAGCAAGGTTTTTCTTTTCTTTCTTTTCTTTTTTTCCTTTTTGACTTACAATACAGCACCTGAGCAACATACTGGAGATGGAATTTCCTGGAGAATTAGGAAATTCTTGCCTGAAGTGAATTAAAAACTATCCCAAATTATCTGGATCTGCTCTGGGTTTGGGATTAATGGCAAGTGAAGACACAGTGCTATCTGACAAATACTATGTTGCTCAAATGATTGTGGTACACAGTATTTAAAAAAAAACTAGAGAAAAACAAATATTTTAAAAATGATTTATTCTCACAGATATTTTAGTTATAATAAAGAAAGATTGCCTGCATTAGTGTATACACACTCACTTTTGTTGTAGCTCTATATTTCTGATTACAAATTGATTATTACCACTTAGAAGGGTGAAGGCCTATAAATTGATGTACTGCGGTTTGGGGGATGAGCCGCTTCCTGACCTTTGCCCTTCATCATTATAAACATAGACACAAGCCAAAGAATGTCAACCTGTCTTGCATGATAAACATGCAAGAGAACAATTATATATGCAGCTGATTTCTCTAGGAAATTGCCAACTGCTAGTCTGCAGAAATCATTAAATAGGGCAGTTTTTTACAAAAATGTTGTTGCAAAAGTGTGTATTTAAATCACATGATGTTGAAAAAAATCCTAAAGTATAACATATTAGAATTGAAGAGGTAGATGAATTGGAATTGTGAATAAAAAGTTTCATTCTGCCTTTACGTGTTAGGATAGGGGACATACATCCTTTGAGACTTTGTTGGGTTCTAAAGCAGGTGAACCCCAGCCAGAATAAGGAACAGTAAAAATGTCTAGAGTTAGGGAACACCAATTAATTTTGGTTTCTGACAATAAACCAGTAAGCAAGCATATTGCAATACAGCAAGTCATCAGCCTATTGCTCTGTTGGATCTGAAAAAATGAGAATTGATATCACAGATCTTCAAGGTTACACATACTATGTTTAGAAAAGTTTATATTTTTTCCTTTGAGAAAGTGAATACAAGTGATAACCAACATGTTAATTTATATATAATTTCCAGAAGAGTTTTTTAAAAAGCATCTCCTAAAAAGTATGTTTTACTCATGAAATGTAAATATTGCCATTTATTGTATTGGTTCTCAGTAGAGGTCCTAATTAGCAGAGCTTCTTGAGAAAAGAAAGTAAAGCATTTTTATTTCTTCTTGATATTGATGCAGTGAAAAGATATTTTTACAAATGTTATATTGTAGCATCAATGTAATTCCATTGAATATCACAGAAACAATCTAAGAACATATATTTAAATTGAATTGCAAAAGTATGCTGAAATTGAAATATCCTAGTTATATATCTCCAGATATGAAAACCAGTAGCAAGAGGAAAATAATCTCAGTGGCATGAGAAATAGTCTTGTGTGATATGTCTACCATTATTGTAATATTCTAAAATATTAGTTTTATTCTTCACCTCAGTTTATCAAGACTTCTATCTAACAGAATAGAATATCCTGGCAGTATGAATTTCCACTGCTAATATTTTCACATTTCTCCAAAATCTGCTTCAAATTGAGAATCCTGAAACAGATTATGTGTTCAAAGGGGAGGAGAAAAGTAGATATCCTCAGTCCATTAGTACAAATCGTGTCACATAATGTTAAATGTAAGGCTTTGACGGGTCAGAACTAGATAATGTGTAGCTTTTATTCCATTTAATAAAAGAGGATTATTTAAAAAAAATAGAAATAATTTCCATTTTTGCACTAAAAAGAGAACACAATCAATTGGAACTAATGAGAACAAAATGGGGCCTTTCTTATAATATGGCTATGCAAAATGCAGTTCTTGGGGTTTTTCCTCTCTACTTTTTGGGAGTGAGACTTGTTTTATCTAGCCAAGGGGGAGGGGGCAGGAGGGCAAAATACAAGTTAAATATCTCTCAAATCATCATCCTTTTCTGTAACCAGTTCCATTATTAAATGAAATGGCTGTTTTGAAAGAAAAATACAAATACTTGAATAAAATTAGAGGCTGTTAAGAACTTATGCATAGAAAAAGCCTTTAACATAAATCAGAGAGGAAGGAGAGATAATGGAGCTTAGAAACCAACCTCTTGGCTAAGAGGAACAAGAGCAGTGGAATAATTTAATTGCTCATCAGCTAATTATATGGTATTATAATGTTAATGTGGCTTCACCATGACAATGTAATAGGTATAGATTGAGGCATATGAAAAAGAAAGTGTGGATGCCATAATTATAAGTAAGAGCAGAGCTGTTAGAGTAATTATAATGCTTCATCAGGTAATTAACATATTGTTCAACTTGAGATGAGGAGCAAAGAGTGAGGAAGTTAAATATTGAAGGACATGCCTTTGACACTCTAGTGATGTCTAAAACTGTTGAAAGGAATGGTGTTATGGATTGATATTTATTTTTTTTTAAATGTTTGTTTGTTGTGGTAGCTTTAGATGAGTGAGGAAGTTCTAGAAGTATATTGTGATGTAACCCATATTTCTGGCTCTTAAACGTATTATGAATGTTGAACAAAAGAGGTAAGATTCTCAGCAAAAAATAATGCCCAAAATAATTGTAGACAATTTGTGATGATCTTTCATCCTGTGCTCCATTTAGGAAAAACCAGAATCTGAGAGAATTTCGCTTCCAAAAGCGACAGGTACAGGAAACTTTTGGGAAAAGAAAACTCAGGGGCTACAGAAACAAAGAGTTCTCTAGATCTCAATCAGAACATGCAAATGCCTGAAATTAAGCTAGATTTATGGTGTGCAGTTTGTTGGCATGCACAAAATAAAATAATACACAATATTATTCCAAAGATATGGAAGACTGATCCATATTTTAAAAGTTAAAATAATCTGTTAAATATATTTTCCAATAGTTAGAAGTTAATATGTGATTAATATAAAGGAGTCTGAGCCTCCTTTCGTGCACCCCTCCCCAACACAAAACAACTCACTGTGAAGACAGAAAATCCCTAACCCAATGAATCCTATTAACAAACATACAATCCTATTGCACCGTGTGAACTTATTGCACATCACACCATTCCTGCAAGTTGCTCATACTATGTTGTTATAAGGTTATTTTCCATTCAGGAGTCTGACAGCCCAAGGATAAAAACTATTCTTCAACCTGTTTGTGTGGCTGCCTATGCTTCTACATCTCCTTCCCCATGGTAGAATAAAGAAGTGCTGACCAGGGTGTGAGTAGTCCCTGAGGATTTTCCTCACTCTTCTAAGGCAGCAAGTCCTAGCGATGTTGTCTAGTGCAGTGTTTTTCAAACTTGGTGATTTGAAGATCTGTGGACTTCAACTCCCAGAATTCCTCAGCCAGCAGCTGGCTGAGGAATTCTGAGAGTTGAAGTCCACACATCTTCAAAGTACCAAGGTTGAAAAACACTGGTCTAGTGGTATCAGGGGATTGCCCACAATGTTTTGTGCTGTGCTCACAACCCTTTGTAATGTCTTTTTAGCCACGGCTGTCAAGCCAGCATACCATACTGTAATGCAATGAATGAGGACGTTTTCTATTGTGGACTGGTAAAAGGAGGTCATCAGTTGTTGCACTTAATTTTTTCGCAAGACACTGAGGAAGTGGAGTCTCTGTTAGGCTTTTCTGGCCATCTGGGTCGTGTTGATTTTCCAGGTGAGATCTTCGCTGAGAGACTCCCAGGAATTTAAAGGAGGAAACTCTCTCCACACCTCGATGTAAAGTTCCTCTCTCTTCTTCTGGAAGTCTAATACCATCTCTTTTGTCTTGCTAATATTCAGGTGCAGGTTGTTTTCTAAGCACCAAGTGGATAATTTTTGAACTTCCCCCCTGTATACACACAAACAACCCATGTAAAAAAAGGGCCAACACTTCAAGTGAAGCAGTTGTAATTGTCATCTTGACTTTTGTTTTTATTTCTGCAGCAATGCCTTTCTGGCCCCTGGAATCTTTTATTTATTTATTTTTATTTGTCAATTGCTTACAAGATAATAGGTATAAGTAAAAACATAGTTATGAATACATGGTTACATATAAGAAAAACAAAAAAAATATATAAAAGAAACATTAGGACAGGGACGGTAGGCACGTTGGTGCGCTTATGCACGCCCCCTACAGACCTCTTAGAGGAAAGGGGTGAGGTCAATAGTAGATAGTCTAAGATTAAAGTTTTTGGGGTTTGGGGAAAAAAAGAGTCAGGTAGAGTATTCCAGACATTGACCACTCTGTTGCTGAAGTCGTATTTCGTTCAATCAAGTTTGGTGCGATTAACCTTGAGTTTGTATCTATTGTTTGCTCTAGTCTTGTTATGGTTGAAGCTGAAGTATTCATTGACAGGTAGAACATTGTAATGTATGATTTTATATACTATACTTAGATTGGACCGAAGGTGGAGTAGTTCTAGGTTTTCTAGATCTAGAATTTCGAGTTTGGTGACATAAGGTATTCTGCAACGAGTAGAGGAGTGGAGAACTCTTCTTGTGAAATATTTCTGGACTTTCTCAACTGTGTTAATATCAGATACGTAATGTGGGTTCCAGACTGATGAGCTGTATTCGAGTATTGGTCTAGCAAATGTTTTGTATGCTCTAGTTATTAGCGTAATATTACCAGAGAAAAAGCTACGTAAAATTAGGTTAATAACTCTTAACGCCTTTCTGGCTATGTAGTTACAGTGGGCTCTAGCACTTACAGTAGGTCATTTGAGATGAGTACTCCAAGATCCTTGATAGGGTTTGGATCATCAACAAGGTCTTGACTATTCAGGCTTGCCAATATGTAGGACAGAGCATTTATTTGATGAGATTTGAAGTTGCCATTTGTTTGACCATTCTGATACATAGTCAAGGTCTTTTTGAAAGGTACCAGTATTGTCTGTGATGTTGAATAGCTTTACATCATCAGCAAAGAGAACACAGTTGCTCTTGATATGATCACAGAGGTCATTTATGTAGAGTATGAAAAGAGTTGCTCCTAGAATACTGTCTTGGGGGACACTACTGTTGACAGATACAGAATTTGATAGGACGCTTCCAATTTTGACCATTTGTTGTCTGTTTGACAGGAATGCTTCTATCCAGTTATGCAGGTGTCCAGAGATACCATAAGATTTTAGTTTTAGGAGTAGTTTGTCATGTACCACTGAATCAAAGGCTTTACAGAAGTCTATGTAGATTGCGTCTATTGCTTTGCCCTGATCGAGTTGTGTAGTCCATATGTTTTTGCAGTGTAAGAGTTGCAGATTATATGATAGTTTTTTCCTAAAACCAAATTGTTTATTAGAGAGTAGGTTGCTTGTTTCTAAGTGGAGGATGATGGATTGGTTAATAATTGATACCATGACTTTACAGGTGACGCAGCATAAAGAGATTGGTCTGTAATTTTCAACTTGTTCTTTAGATCAACCACTTCCATCCTGATTATAAGGAAAAGTCTGACTTTTTAGTCTTTGCACTGCATTGGACAAATAATGTTTGTGTCAGAGGTTTCATTCTTATCTGCAGTAAGAACTCTTGACTGATATCTGGAAGACTTGCCAACTATAGCTGAAAACAGAAAAAAAGTTTAAAAAACAAACTTGTGAACGTGGGCATGAATGCTGACAAGAGCAGAGCAGAGTAAGGAATACAGAAAACTAAAGCAGGAATTGAGACAAGAATTTGATAATTCCCCCCTCCCTCTCTCTGTGTGTAATATCAAGTAATTTTGGATTTCAGGGAAAAAAAAGTGTTTTGGTGTTATGCAGAATTTTGTAATTTTACTTTTATATGCACTGAGACCAGGCAATTGTTGCTGATGGACTGCATGTTTTTGAGTAATGCTTGTGGACAGTGGGTAGAAGGACCCACAAGTTTTCAAAGTCTGGCATGAAATAGCACCTGGGAGTGGCTTCATGGGTGGTGCAGAGAGTAAACTAGGAACTTTGCTTGGGAGACTGCAGAACTAGTGATGATGGTGCTACTGTGGCTACACCTCAGGTGGCTGCTTGGCAGCACATGGCTTGAGGCTGTAGGCACCCTCCAAAGGGCAGCCCTTTCACTCTCAAAGAGACTGGCTGGATTGGATTTGTCCCAAAACAAGATTTTGGCATAGAGTATTGCCGGATGGGGTGTTTGTACCTTTGCTTCTAGAGACAAGAGGGAGTCCTCTTATTTATAGATGTAGCATGCCAGATGAACAAAACAAGTGTGTTTTCTTAATAAGGGTTTAGGGGATAGTTGCATGAATCCAGCCCTTGTTTGTATGATACACTTAATTGGGTGAAGGAAGGGTTTAGTGTGTTGTGCAAACACCTTAACTCATTCAATCATCTTCCCAATTATTGTAATTGAGAGGGAGTTAGTTTTAGTTTTAAACATCTTTTGTAGTGTTTAAAACTAAACACAAAATCAACTACATCACATAACCTGGGTTAATGGTCAATTTTTCTTTCTGAGATAAAGTTGAAGTCTTAAGAGGCCCCATGAAAATAGGCTACTCTAGGCAGTCTACTTGCCTCCCATAACCATACAGAGATTGAAATAGGGCCAACAAAAATAAACCACAATGTTTGTAATTGTAGCAATCATAATTATGCCAAAAGAGATATTTTTGATGCTTTTGTGGAGATGGAGAGGATTTGGAAAATAATCCATGATTTTATATTGCCAACTCCAAGGCTTCACTCTTAAGGAGCTGACTGTTGGAGGTACTCTGTTCCATGCAGGGCCAAATCCAGTGGTGGTATTCAATTTTTTTTACTAATGGTTCTGTGGGTGTGGCTTGGTCGTCATGTGACTGGGTGTGGGTGTGGCTTGGTTGTCATGTGACTAGGTGGGCATGGCTTGGTTGTCATGTGACTAGGTGAGTGTGGCTGAGTGGCCATGTGGCTGGGTGGTCATGGCTGGGTGGGGGTGGCTGGGTGGGCATGCTGGGTGAGGGTGATTGGGTAGGAATGACTGAGTGGTCATGTGATTGGGTGGTCATGGCTGAGTGGTCATGTGATTGGGTGGGCGTGACTGGGTGGGCATGTGATTGTGTGGGCATGGCCAACTTGACGTCATTCATGTCAAGGAGCATTTTGCCTGGCCTTTCCTCACCTCAAAGGTCTCAATGAGATACAATTTCCCTATCTATTTATTTACTACTACTGAAATCCAAAATACACTATTTAATCCTATTTATATATGCCATATTTATACATATTAAATAGTATAGAATCATGATGGTGAACCTATGGCACATGTGCCAAAGGTGGCATACAGAGCCTTTTCTCTGGGCATGCAAGCCATCAGCCCAGCTCAGCACATGCGCGCAGGCGCCTCTCACCAGCAGTTGATCTTTGGGTCTCTGCCATGCATGCGCAGGGGGTGGGGGATGCGGGGATGCATGTGCAGAGAGTCACACGCGCATATGCAGGGGGTGTGGGAAGGTCATGTGTGCATACGCCGTGAGTGCACTCTGCATTTTGGGGATACACACACACACACAGAACTCTTCTAAAACTATACACATTCAACCTCACTTATTGTGTTTGGAAAAAAAACGCCCGAGTCTACTTTCTACCACACATTTAACTATAACTTCTGTACATTAGAACATTACACACACCTTAAGATATTCTTCCCTAGCTTGCACATGACTGTTAGATCCAGGAGATGTTATGGATTGAGTAAAATGTGGTGAAACTCACTTAACAACGCTCTTGCTTAGCAACTAAAATTTTGGCATGTGGGCATAAAACGTAATTACCAAACTGGTAGTAACACTAGTAGAATCCCACCCTTGCATAGGTCAATATGGTCAGTATACATTTTTAAATACTTTCTGAATTAATGCATGAATTAAAATGCAGTGTTGCTGTTCTCTGAAGTTTGTGATGCATTTATTTCCAAATTAAAAAAAAATACCAAGTATGAATTTTTCCTTTTGATAGACATATGTGACCACCTTGGGATAAATAATGTCCTCCAGGTATACTTTGGAATAAAATACATTTGTAAAATATTCATGCAATTTCTGTCACAGTGGAGCAGCTTTTAAATATGCAAAAACTGAAATAGACTAATTTTTAAAAAATTGAACTATTGTCAATGAAATAGTAGAGCTGGGCATCCAGGGTCTTTTATTAGACATTTGTGTATGATATGTGTCTTCAGGAAGGCTTATCCAAAGGCTTATCCAAAGCTTGCATAATGTCTATTTTCCAGATTTAAGGCATCAGTATGCACAAAATTTAGTAGCATGTCAGTGTATTATTTTATATATTTTCTTCCGGTACTAACAAGACAGAAATGTAGAAAAACAATTTGCTTTGCCTGTGGTTAATCAAGCTATATGTATTAACTCTGAATCTTTCTATCTAGCAGCTTTCTTTGCTCTGCCTATTTCTATCAGTTTAGTTAAGCGTGCTAATTTCATAGCTCACACATGGTTTTTATATTGCATGTTTTTACATATAACTCTAGTTCTTGAAGGTAAACTTTTGTGGTGAAAACTATTATCTGATGATAGCATTAGAATCTTTCCTACACTTTTTTAAAATGCACCTGGTTGGAATTGTTGGGCAAGTGAAACCCTTTATCTTGATTGAAAGAGAGAAACATTGTCACTAGAAATGTAATATAGGGAAATTTCTTGAGGCAAACATACGTGAAACTGCTTGTCACTAAAAAGCCAGTCTTAGCAATTTTCATCATGCAGCATGGAAATTAATTAGTCCAATTTTATGGAAATTACTTCATTATAAGTAACTTCAGCTAGTCCATTCATAAAGCAAGCACTTAAAAACATTAAGAGCTGTGTAAATTGATGCCAATTCCCCTTCCGCCCTGCACATTCTTTTTTTTTCCTGCCTAAAAAATGGAAGAGCAACAGATGTGCTGTTTCAAAGGGCCAGCGCTCTCTGGCTAGGATGGGTGGATAGCTTGGGCTCCATTTTGCATTCAGAGTTAAATAGCAACATTAACCATTTTAAGCTGGGAGTTTTTATGATGCTTTCTATTGTATGTGGTTGATTTGTTATCTATTCTGCATCCAGTTATCTGGCTTCCCATTGATTTCATTTGTCTGTCAATGAGTGGGAAAATGAAGGCCACAATTTGTTGACTAGATAGTCAGAAAGTGATGGGTTTTACTAGATAAAACTTCAAGGCTTTTTGCACCACAGTGGTGCCCAGAATCTATATACAGCAGGGAAAAAGAATTATACTCAGCAGATCCTTTAACTCCATGTTGTCCTCCTTTCACGGCCATAATTGGGACTAGCACCTCTGCTGCTAAGTAGTGCAGTAGTTAAGCGAGACATCATGTGACTGGGACTTGTGATTTTACTGCCAGGTTCTCCCTTGACTCTGCTTGTCAGAAGCTGGCTGTGAAGCACACAAATTGTGGTCATGTTACCACATTATGTTGTGGTGGTCAAAAATGCCTGTCAGTTGCAAAGCTCCTAAATCACGATCATATGACTACAGGGATGCTGCAATAGTCATAAGTGCAAGGATCAGTCGTAAAGTTACTTTTCAGTGCTACTGCAATTTCAAATGGCTGCTAAACAGGGAAGTTGTTAAGCAAAAAACACCTGAAATGTTGAAATAGCTATTATGTTTAAAAACTGAACTTGTCAGCTAGAAAGCTGACAGCCCAAGTTCAAGACTGCACAACAGGGTGAGCTCCTGTCACTTGCTGACGGTTCCTGCCAACCTAGCAGATTGAAAGCATGCATATGCGAGTAAATAAATTGGTACCACTTCAGTGGGAAGGTAATCGTAATTTGGACAATGCTAGCTCCCCTGGCTAAGAAATGGAAATGAGCTTAGAGTTGGACATGACTGGACAGGTGAAACCTTTACCTTTATGCCTGTCAATAACAAAACTGTTGTTTATATTAAGACTCTTAAAGTGGCAGCATCTTTTTTCAGATTCTCATGTAAGCCTGATAAAGGATAGGATGTTTTATTGAATGGTAGAGAGGAATGAACATCCACAGCCATAGTTCAGATATCACTTAAATCAGTTATGGGGGAAGATGGTATCGACTTGCAAAATATCTTATTTATTTTCATAAGTTTTAAACAAGCTCCTCACAATAGAATTATCCATGAGTTTTCCAAGATGTTTTTTAAGGAAAAAGGAATTATATTGGGAAGGACAGCTTTACAAGTACTGATGCATGAAGTAATATTCTTTATATTTTTCACTGATATTTTGTTTTTATATTTTCATATATTTCAAGATATGAATTTAATATTTGAACTTATGTACCTCTTCAATCGATCTGCGATATAATAAAATGTTCCATTAACACTTGAATTTGGGCCAATATGAACATAATCTGTTTACATTTTAGTTGTAAACCAAAGGTGAAAGAGAATATGTACTTTCAATTGAGGATTATAAGAAATATATTTATAAACGAATTGCAATAATTTTCAAATTATATCAATACTTTACTAGAATGTAGATCAAATTTACAATTTTATATAATTGTAAATTTGCTTATTTTTAAAATTTCCATAGATATGCTCAGATCGCTTAAAGAATTTTGAGAGAAAGAAATAGTGCAACTTTTCATTCTCTTTCTTCCCCCCCCCCCATTCATCTGATTTATCAAATCTGATAGATTTTGTTAACCCTACATCCTCTGTTGGAAGGGAGAGAATTATCTGATAATAGATAAGACCAGAGAGAAGGTATTTATTGGAAGGGATTGAATATTGCAATATTTGCATTGAAGCTTTCTCCCTGTGTTTATAGGTGTGAGGTGTTTTGATACCTTCTCTACTTTCTATAAACTACAGAATTGTTCATATGAATACAAAGAGGTGGCATATCTGTTTTTGAATCCAAAGATTTAAATACATTTCCTATTGGCAACTAAAGGAGAAAGCACAGATGGCCTAGCATAAGGTTCTTTCAAACGTTCTGAAATATTATTTTTACCAAATATTATAAGAGCATTTTTGAGCATTTGTATCAATATGCACATTTGATGAGGGGGCACAAAAATGAAAATTATGGAGGAAATATTTACTTCTTGCAGCTCCCAGAATCCTGCAACTTTATGTTACTAAAATTAAATTTTCTGCCCCCTCCTCCATCATCTGTTTTCAGATCATTGGATCTAAAATAATCTTCTGGAACATGCTAACGTATTGTGATATCTTATCATGACTAATTGGGCATAAGCCAAGCACCCAAATCATGATAATGTGAACTCATGGGCAGATTCTCCCCTGATCAACAGCATCAGAATTACAGGCATGACAGGAAGACAGAAGACCTGCCCTTTTAACAGGCACCAACACACATTACACCCATAACTAAGGATAGGGCTTTGATCATTCCAATCACCCAATGCCATTGCATCACTGCTGATCCCACCACTACCACAGAAGCCCATGGCCTACTGAATTGCATTTTGTTTAACAATGCCATTTGTGGTAGGACTAGCTGTGAGTGGGATGTATTCTCCTCTCTATCTGTTGCAGTGATTTAGGGGATTTGGGGTAAGCATAAGTGTTTGGAAAGAGAGAATTGTCACTGCAATCTCATTGCAAAAGAAGAAGCCTTTCTGCCTAAAGTTAGATAGAGCTGTTAGTTCCAGCTTGTGTGATCAGGATAATTCCATTTGAAGAGAAAAGGGAAGACCAGAACCAGCCTGGAATCTTCCTTTAGTCATCTGGATTTGTTTAGATTATTTTCACTTGCTATATCTTGAGGGGGATACCACAAGGTATTTTTTATAATTATCCTTATGGCTCTTCTTCATTATCATCTTCAAACATAATTTTCTGAGACATTTATAGTATGCCGGATTTTTAATTAGTTTCATAATGTTTTAAACCACTTTAGAGACCATCACCAATTGAAATATGAACATCAAGAATTACATTTAATTCATTAATTGTTTGATTATTTCCCATCAGGTCAGTGTTGTCTCTTAGTCCTCTTTCTCCAGAATGATCTGTTCCAAACATGGCTCTTCAGGTCTCCCACAGGGACAGCCATCACTGCTGTAATTGAGTCTATTCATTTTATTGCTGATCATTCTCTAATTTTTTTCCACCTTTCCCAATATTATGAGCTTCTCAAGGGAGCTGCTCTTTGCATAATGTCCCCAGAATATGGTAATTTGCATATGAGATCATTTGTGCTTCAAATAAGAACTCAGGGTTGATTTCTTCTTTGTTTTCTTGGCTAGTCATGGTATTCTAAAGACTCTTCTCCATCACCAACATTCAAAAGCATAAATACTTTTTCTGTTCTGTACACTCTATAAAGCCTTAGTAAGATTACACCTGCATCCAGTTTTGGTAACCACGCTATAAAAAGATGTTGAGATTCTAGAAAAAGTACAGAGAAGAGCAACCAGGATGATTAGGGGACTGGAGACTAAAACATATGAAGAATGGCTACAGGAACTGGGCACGGGTAGTCTAGTGAAAAGAAGGACCAGGGGAAACATGATAGCAGTGTCCCAGTCATTTGAGGGGCTGCCACAGAGAGGAGGGGGTCAAGCTATTTTCTAAAGCACCCGAAGGCCAGACAAAGGAATAATGGATAGAAACTGAACAAGGAGAGATTCAACCTGGAAATAAGGTGAAACTTTCTGATGGTGAGAACAATCAATGGAACAGCTTGTCCTCGGAAGTTGTGGGAGCGCCATCAGTGGTGGTATTCAGCCGGTTCACACCAGATTAGGTGAACCGGTAGCAAGGATTTGGCGTGGGTTGCTGAACCGGTAGTAAGTTCTGGCTGGCCACGCCCCCAACCCAGTTGCCCTCCTGCCCGATGATTGCTTCATCCCACTCACCTGACGTTCACCTAAGGTATTTCTTTCTTTTCTTTTCCCTCCTGACAATCAGCTGTACATACAATCAGCTGTGCTGGGATTCCCCTTGCTGAGGTCCAGGAAGGCAAAAAATGGTTCAGCCCCCCCCCCCTCCATTTTTTGCCTCCCTGAGCCTTAGGGAAGTCTTCTGGGGAAAAAAAACACTCCCCCGGGAGGCCCTTCTGAGGCCAGGAAGCTCCCAAAATGAAACGTGGAAGGGTGCTGCATGCCCCTCCCATGCTCTGTTTTTTTTTCTTCCTGAGCCCTAGGGGAGCCTTCTGGGAGCAAAACATCCCCCAGAGGCTCTTCTGAGGCCAGAAAGCTCCCAAAATGGAGCACGGAGGGGTGCTGTGTGCCCCTCCCATGCTCTGTTGTTTTTTCTTCCTGAACCTTAGAGGAGACTTATAGGAGCAAAAATGCCCCCCACCCAGAGGCTCTGAGGCCCAGAAGGCTCAAAAATGCGTGGGAGGGGTGGCTGCAAAAAAGCAAAAAAAAGCCATGCCCACTCAGTCACATGGCCACACCCACCAAGCCACACCCACAGAACTGGTAGTAAAAAATTTGAATCCCACCACTGAGTGCCATCACTTGAAACTTTCAAGAAGACTCCCATCTTCAGAAATGGTGTAGGATCCCCTGCTTGGGCAGGGGGTTGGGCTAGGTGAGTGGTTGCCAACCGGTTGTCTGCAGCCCACTGGTGGTCCGCAAGAAAATTTTGGTGGTCCGCAGAGAAATGTCACCCCCAGAGTACCCCCCCAAAGCAATTAATCCAGGCTGCACAGGAACACAAGTCTGCCCCGCCCACATGGCTCACAGGAACCCTCCCCACCCACTCTCTTACCTTAAACTTGCCTGCTAAGTTGCTGTTTTCCTTCCCCCCCCCCCAATCATCAGCTGTTCTGCTGAGATTTAGGTTAGCTAGAAAGCAGGAAATTGTTGGATTTCTTGCTTTCTAGCTAATTTTTAGATCTTTGGCTCTGCTTTTAAGCAGACCTGATCTTCCCTTAGGACTGAAGGTTCTATTATTCAGTGCAGACTCAGATAGCTGATGGCAGAAACACAGATCTCTAAGTAAATCTGTGATTCTGTGAGCATCTCAATCTGCCTACCTGCTTTGCCTGATGTTGGGTAAAAGTTGCTCTTTTTAAATAAAAAATTCAATATTTACATATATGGTGTGTTGTGAGTTAATTTTGAGTTTGCTTGCTAGCAAATTTTAT
The DNA here is from genome assembly GCA_023653725.1 of Bungarus multicinctus. Classification (NCBI taxonomy): domain Eukaryota; kingdom Metazoa; phylum Chordata; class Lepidosauria; order Squamata; family Elapidae; genus Bungarus; species Bungarus multicinctus. Next base: position 165,649,348 of record CM042836.1, read on the forward strand.
GAATTTGCTTGCAAGCAAATTTTATGTGACAGACTCAGGTAGCTGATGGCAGAAAGATAGATTTCTGAATCTGTGATTCTGTGAACAACTCAATCTGCCTGCCTGCTTTGCCTGATTTTGAGTAAAAGTTTGTCTTTTTTTATACAAATATCAATATTTATAAATATTTATAATATGTATATACAAGCCATGCCCAGCCAGTCACATGGTCGCCAAGCCACACCCACAAATTAGGCCCTGCCCAAGAACTGGTTGTTTAGAAATTTGAATCCCACCCCTGCCCCTTTCTCTCTCTCTCTCTCTGTATATATGGGAGAGAGAGAGAGGTTAGATTAGATCTCTCTCTCTCTCTTTCTCTCCCACCGTCAGCAAGGCACTGTCAGTCAAAATTCATATTAGTGATCCCCAGGATTTAAAATTATGAATTTGGTGGTCCCCGAGATCCAAAAGGTTGGTGACCCCTGGACTAGATGATCTACAAGGTCCCTTCCAACTCTGATTATCTGTCATCTATAAAGTCCTATTTTGACTCAATTGCCTGTCATAGATAAAAGCATTGCAAGAGGAGTTTTGTTCTTTATATGTATATTCATAGCTATTTTCTATTCTTAAATGGCATAGCTCATCTTAACTCCTTAATTCTTTTACATTAGCTTTAAATTTTTAAATACAGTTGGACCAATTTTCAATTTTATATACAACATTATATTCTACCTATGTTGGTTCTAGTGGTTATATATTGTACTGTGTTTATGCATGGTATTACTACAGTATATCAAAATTAATATTTCATTATTGCCATAGCAATAATGGCTACCCTATCAAGTGCTAGTCTGCAGCATATTTCTTGAGTGCTTGCCCTTTTACTGGCTGGTTGATCCCAAAAGACGAAAGCTGTTCACTGTCAATTCTAAAGCTGCTTGATACATTTATTGTCATTTGATTTTAATTCAACTTATTTAATTAGGGGATATCCAATTCCAGATAACTCTGGGTGTCTTGCAATATATCAGAGGGAAAAAATGCAGTATGAACAATTAAAATAAAAATACAGATAAAGAAAAATAAAGAAGAAAATGGTGGTCCAACCAACAATATACATACACACGCACGCGCGCGCGCACGCACACACAATACCACGAGGGACTGTATCCACTCTACTCCATTGCCTGGGAGAACGCACACACACACAATACCACGAGGGACTGTATCCACTCTACTCCATTGCCTGGGAGAAAGTTAGATAGTTAAAGCCTCAAGCAGATTCTCAATACAGAGATCACTGCCACAACAGAGAAAGTGTGCTTCCTTGGCCTTCAAAGATGACACTGTATAATTGAAAGGGTCTGGATTATACCAATCCTGTCAGCTCATATCAGCCATGTAAACTAAAAGGGAGATAGGTGGATGCTCAAATAACTAGGTGCCATATAGGACTTTATAGGTCATCACTAGCATCTTGAATCATACTAGAAGCAGATTGGCAAATAGTGTAACTCACAGAGCATAGGTGCCATATTATCCTACTGTCTTGTTCATATTTAATTCTAGCCCCATTTTTTTCATTGTGCTCCTTAGCTTTTATTACTAGTGCTTTGAGTTCATTTGTATTTTTAGCTATCCAAGTAGTACCATTAGCATACTGCAGGTTATTGATATTTCTTGTTTCAGTTTTAAAACCATATTCATCTTCTCCCAGTCCAGCTTTTCTAAATACAAACTTAGAATATACAATCTTGCCTCATTTCTTTGCCAACTTGGAGCCAATCAGTTTCACTATGTCTATCCAGACTATGGCTTTCTGTCTTTGTAGAGTTTTTGCATGAAGGTAGTGAGATGTTTTGGGATTCCTATTTTCCTAAAGACGTTCCTCATTTTGACTGTCAGTGGAATTGAAGGCCTTTGTACAATAAATTAAGGATATTTTTGATTTATTTTTAGTATTCTTTGACTTTATTATCAAGTAATGTCTTGTTCTTTGGGATTTTGTAAACCTAGATAGAAGATGTAGTATTTGCCTTTTCATTCAAGGCATTGGATAATGCATAAATAAATGTTATTTTGCTAGCATCACTTCAGAATGATTTTTAATGTTTTGAAAATAGTGGGTATTTGCTCAAAATCATATTGTAGAAATGGGTTTGGCTTTCTTCTCCTTTAGTTTGATTGTGAATTTGCAAATTAGGAGTTTGTGATCTGTTCCATAATCGGCTGCTATCAATTCTTTGGTGTTATAACTGAGGTCTTCTCCTCCTTGTGCCAATAATATAATCAATTTGATTTCTGTGTGTGCTTTACCTGATGATATACATGTATATAGACATTGTTTCAGTTGTTTGAAAATTGGGTTACCAATGAAATAATCATTGGATTGAAGGAAAAGGTGATTTCCTGCTTCATTTCTGTTTTCTAGGCCATAGCATCCAACTACATTTTCTTTCAAACTATTTCAGTCTCCAATCACAAGCAGCACATCTTGCTTACATGTTCTATCAATTTCAGATTGGATTTGATAATAAAACCTTTCACTCTAATCTCTTCTTCCTCTGCATCAGTGGTTGAAGCATACACTTTGCTTGTCATCATATTAAAGGTTTACCTATATATTCTAATTGATATTTATTTTGGCCATCGATTGCATTGTACCCAATTTTTCCTAATAATTGAAACTTTAATACATACAAAGATACAGTGCATTTTACATAACTATTGAACTTGGAAAGGATTAGTAAAAATGATTTTAGGAAATATATAATTAGGGTTCTTAGAATGACCTTGTTTTTCTAAAGTTGTGACTTCATTTTATTTTTATTTTCTTGCTTTGGGGTGAAATTTTCTATGATAGAAAATATTTGAGGTCCATTATTTTGCTTTCAATTATAGTCAACAAGCCATTTCCTTTTATTTGTAGTTAATTTTCATTGGTTACTACCTTTTCTACAAGTTTTACTGTCCAAAATATCTTCCCATTTGTTTATCTGAAAGTACCCCTTGTGTGATTCTGATGAAAAATAGGCAGGGGGCAAATAAAGTGAAAAATGAACATTAAGACTTAAGGAATAAATTTGTGCATTTATCCTGAAAAAGTGACTTTTAACAATAGCATGTGTTTATTCATAATTTCTGTCATAACATTAGCATCAGAAAGCAGGTGTCACAGAAAAAGACTGAGATGTTTTTGCCTGTCTTCCCAGAGGGAAGAATAAAGAAATAATGGAGTTAAATTACAGGAAGGTAGATTCTGGTTAAATATTAAGAAAAGCTTCCCAATGGTAAGAACAGCTCAATGATAGAACCAATTATCTCACGAGATAGTACACTTTCTTTCATTATCTGGAATGAAATGGAAAATAATGGAAAATAATATTTTGGCCATATTTTAATATGAATTCTTATATAGAACTGAGTTTGTACTCAGTGGCCTAAATGGCTCCATCCAATTCTATCATTCAACAATTCTTTGCTAAAATATGGGCATTTCATTAAACTTTACTACAATATTATTAAGAATAAAAGCAACATTAATATTTTTGAAAAAGATATCAGAGCAAGAGGTGGCCAATTAACTCTAGGTTTCCCAGGTATCTCACATTTTTAATTATTTCCAGTCTAGATCAGAAGCACAGTTTTAGCTGTAGTCAGTTTAAGATAATGTTTCTTGGCAACTTCAAGATGCGTGGACTTTAGTTCCCAGAACTCCTCAGCCAGCATTCTGGGGATGGGGACTCACTTAGTTCTGATCCCAAAATATTCATCCACTGCATCTGAATGGGGATTGCAATCATAGGGTTTTTTTTAAACATAGTTCTGGAATAATACAACTGTGTGTTCCCAATATCACACACAGTGACACAAATGAGACATTTGTCATTTGTATAATACTATCCTGATGTGTATGACACCAGTTTCCCATTATCCTCACCCCCACTCTGATGCCTGTGGATGGGATCAATATTTGCATAAGGAAAAAATATTTGAAAAATGGATATTTGTTCTTTTCTTAACTTAAGAAGTTTTAGGAGATCGTTTTAAAATGAAAAATTGAATAAAAAGCTTTTCCAAATGCATTACTAGATTGCCACATTTTACTCTGGTCCATTTTACTTTCGAGCCTTAAGAATGACTGATGGGGATATTTGAAATTCATGAGACCAAAGTCAAGATTGGTTATTGCTCCAGATGTTAGACTAATTATCTTGTTCTGAAATGTACTTTTAATTAACATAATAATTGTTGGGTTTTTTTGCAATTAGTGGTATATCTTCATTCTAACTAAATGTATGTGTATACAAATGGAAGTTACTTCCATTTGAGATCAGAATGCTGTAATTGCTGTCTGAACGGCTTATTATGATTTCCATAGACTAATATTATATATTTAAGATTACTTGTTTTATTTTATCTTACTCTGCAATAGAAAATAGGGCCATAATAAATCTATCCCAGCTAGACTATTACATATATACTCTTCTCTTAAATACAATTCATTGAGCATTAATCATCTAGTAATTAAACATAATTATTGAGCCTTTGTGAGGACATATAATGCAGTTTTTCTGACAAAATATGGTTCTCATTTAAGGGAAGGGAGAAATTTTGTTTGGATTGCATATATGACATTGCAACCTTACAGCAAAATGTATGCTAATTGAAACATAGTTGTATTCTGGATTGTGCACTTTCTGGGTTCTATAATACAGTTTCAGTTCAAACATTCATAGAAAATGAATAGGAACACTTTCATATAAAACTCAGTATATTAGAGAAAGAGAAATATAAATGTGAGATGGATTATATACAAAAATAGTTATGGCTTATTATGTTATTTTTGAAACTTGCAAACAGATGTACACATTGGACAAAACAGATGCCAAATTGATACAGAAAAAGACTCATTTGTCCATCCCCAGCCCTGATGGAATTGCAGAATAAAAAACCCATATTTGTTTACTTTAAACAGTGAAATTGTCTTTTGGAGCTTGATTAGAAATAGCCAAGAAATCATGAAATTTTGATTGCTCTATTCAATATGCTATAGAAGATTAAAACAGTTGCCACTCTCATTATTGCAATATATGGAATTTGCTGAGCTAGATCTAGAGAATGCAGAGGACAGATCTGCAAATGAAGCTAAAGTAGTTTTGTGCCCCTTCTCAAATGCCAATGCAGTCCAAGACAATCATCTATTTAAAGGGCTTCAAAAGCAGATTGGCATGTCATTCAGAAGCAGCCTATGGCCTTGATGAATCATAGATTTCAACTGGACTGCATACAATTACTCTAATGAGCATTCTTTCCACCTTTACATTTACAGTTGATTTTAGAATTCCCTAAATAATGAAACTCTTAATTAGAAGAAAAGTCTGTTATTTTATCCCACCTCAGGTTGTATTCTATTTTTTTAAAAAAAAAACAAGCTGTCTTCATTAACAGAAGTAGAGAGAGAAGGGCATATTATGGAGGGCAGAGGAGGAATTCTCTCAAAGAAAGCACTTTGGTCTCTAATGGGAGTTCCGGTCAGGCCAACCTCATCAAGTTAGCTCAGGTCAAGTCAGATGTCAGACCAAGCACAGATGATGTCCTTGGAGGAAACAATAGCAACTGCTTATTGATGTGGATGGATTGTATGGTGTCCAGACATTCATCTGAGACTAATGTAGCCATGCATAATCTTAGTGTTTTCTACAAATGTGGAAATAAAGATTATATTGCTGTTCCAGAGAAACTTGAATGCTGCTTTTCATTTTTAAAAAATGTTTCAAATATTTCATAGAGCAGGAATTGTCCAGGCTTTACCAATCATTTTTATGCAATGTAATTTTATAGACACCATATAGCCCCTTTCTTGATCTGAATGTGTTACACCTGAATTTTCAAAATATCATTCCCTCCCCTGGAGAGTCAGATGGGGAGAGGGCAGTGTAGAGAAAGAAAAAGCCAGATATTTTAAATCTATCCAAAGCACCCTACACCTCCAGATCAGGATCAGCACAGCTACAAAAAGGGGGAAATGGGATATTATCTGTTTCTTGAATAGAGGTTTAATTCAAGGTTTCTTGATTAAAAAAAAAGAGAAAATAAGCAAAAGTAAGGTTGCAACCATATTTTCACTTATAGAATAGAATAGAATTCTTTATTGGCCAAGTGTGATTGGACATACAAGGAATTTGTCTTGGTGCAAATGCTCTCAGCATACACAAAAGAAAAGATACCTTCATCAAGAGTCAAGAATCATAAGATTCAACACTTAATAATAGTCATAGGGTACAATAAGCAATCAAATCATACTAGGAAACAGTCAATATAAGTCGTAAGGATACAAGCAACAAAGTTACAGTCATACAGTCACAAGTGGGAGGGGATGGGTGAGAAGGAGTGGTGAGAAGGTTAATAGTAGTGCAGACTTTGTAAATAGTTGGACAGTGTTGAGGGAATTATTTGTTTAGCAGAGTGATGGTTTTTGGGAAAAAACTGTTCTTGTGTCTAGTTGTTCTGGTGTGCAATGCTCTATAGCATCGTTTTAAGAGAAGGAGTTGAAACAGTTTATATCCGGGATGTGAGGGGTCTGTAAATATTTTCACAGCTCTCTATTTGACTCGTGCAGTATACAGGTCCTCGAAGGAAGGGAGGTTGATAGTAATTGTTTTTTCTGCAGTCCTAATTATCCTCTGAAGTCTGTATCTGTCCTGTTGGGTTGCAGAACCAAACCAGATAATTATAGAGGTGCAGATGACAGACTCAATTCTTCTGTAGAACTGTTATCAACAGCTCCTTGGGCAGTTTTGAGCTTTCTGAGTTGGCGCAGAAAGAATATTCTTTGTTGTGCTTTTTTGATGAAGTTTTTGATGTTAAGTGTCCATTTTAGGTCATGTGATATAATAGAACCTAGAAATTTGAAGGTCTCTACTGTTTATACTGTGTTGTCTAGTATTGTAAGAGGTGGTAGTATGGGAGGGTTTCTTCTAAAGGTAGAAGGGTTTCTTCTACCACCATTTCTATGGTTTTGAGTGTGTTCAGTTCCAGATTGTTCCGGTTACATCACAAGGCAAGTTGTACAACTTCCTGTCTGCATGTGGATTCGTCATTGTCTTGAATGAGACCAATCACTGTGGTGTGATCTGCAAACTTCAGTATTTTAACAGATGGATTGTTTGAGATGCAGTCATTGGTATATAGGGAGAAGTGGAGACAGCACACAGCCTTAGGATTATTTAGGAAAATGACCTATAAATTTTGAGGATTACATCTATGTTGTAAAAATAACTACATGTTAAATATCTTTCTGATAACATTAGTATATTACATAAACCTTTTTGCTCAGAGTTCCCTAACCTTCTGTTATAGTTGTCTTATATTACCATGTTTATTTTAAATTACATATTGAAATGCACATTGACATCAAAGAGGATAAATGATTCATTTAATTGTTGTTTTTACAGTTTTTTAAAAATATATATAATTTTGTCTTAAGGTATCTTTGTTGGGGTCCATTTGTTAAACACATCCATTCATTTATATATTGGTCTTCTGCTATTATAGAGTTTTATGAAATACGTGATCTTCAATAGAAAGCTTTAATTTGTTTTATCAGCTAGGTCAGTTTACTAAAAACAAGTTAGTTGGTTGAGTAAACTGTTAGCTGAACAGTTCAGACCACAGAAAGATCTCTTATGATTGAATATTCCTGCTTATATGAAAAAAAAATCCTGTACATAGATAGAAAACGTTTTAATGAGAAAGGTTTGACACTAATAATTACATTGATATTCCAGTTTTCTGCATGCAGTTAATTTTAATATGAAGGAAGTTTAAGCCATGAATGCCCCAGTGGCAATATGTAGGGGCATAGGAAAGTCATGAATCAATCTTCTGGATTAAAAAGTCCAACAAAAAACACTGAAATGACACACAAATGTGATTTTCCCTTAATCTAAATTAAGAGTTCTGGGCACCTACCTTTAGTAGACATCAGCCTTTCAGCTTTACCAAAATCCGCGAAGAACTATGCAGCAGTTATGAATTTGCTGAGCTTGGAACCAAGGAGCTGTTCTGTTTCTGCGACTCCTTGTGAACCTCTGGTTTCCGTTATTTGACATGTTCAAGAATATGTTTCCGTAATTGGAACAAGTAGAGCTGTGAAATGTTCTCTTTTGAGACTAGTATGGACATGCTTTTCTATTTTTCAAGGCAAGAAGAATTTTACACTTGAGTGGCAACAGTGTTGTTCTGAAGCTGCAGTCAAATTATGAGTTCATGGAGGTCAGATATCGGTTTTCATTTGGCATCTTTACCTAATGGAGCCTCTAAGAAATATCTAAATCTAATAGCTTTCAGCAGATGTGGATGGAATCATATTTATGTTCCATAATAAATATGAAAAACAGTTTTAAATCCAATTATGCCTCACTCATCAGGGGTTAATGCAAGCATGCTTATCACACCAGAATTAAGAAGGTGCTGGCCAGTTCCAAAGAAACCATGACATCAATGTGGTGTACCAGGAATGGCTTTAGATCAGTTTTCTTGAACTGATGGCACACTGCTTTGAAAACTGCTGAGTTTTAGAGGAAAAATTTGACACAAATGGATAATCATCTCAACTGTTCAAAAGGGGAGAATACTAAACCTGGTGCCTATGCAACTTTTGGATTCTGAGGATAGTTGATAACAATCTCTACCATGCAAATCTCTATCAACTATATTTTTAATGCCTGGAAGGAAAGGTAAGTGATTTCCTTTTCCCCTAAACCATTCAAACAAGTAGGCATTCTTTTCAAGAATTTACCATTGATTTAACTATTTATTCATATTTCATCTTCTCAGCAGAATATTATTCAAACCAAAGCAACTAGAAATTTAAAAAATAGATTATTGAAGGGTAACTTTACACCCTACTGGTCCAAAGGCAACAACAATTTCAAAACAAACAATATGTTGTGAAAGAATCCAGGAAAGTTGGATACAACCTCATGATAGAACAAATGTTCTTTCTGACCCTTTATTCCTAAACCATTTTGCAGCTTTGAAGGGCCAACCCAGCTTCGGGGCCTTGACATTCATATCAGTTATTGACTGCAAGTGAAGATTCTGAGGGTGCAGGTGTGTAGCTGCTTGAACTTAGTCCCAAAAACAGCTCATGAAGCCAATAACTGTCAGAGCCCGCATCATATCTATTTAGCACTCAGCCATACATAACACATCTGGAGGGTGAATATGCCTAATCTCCAGAAAACACACCCACACACTCCAAAGCAGGCTTTGCTTCATCTGCTTTGTGATATGTTAATTAACTCCGAAATGCCCTCTTTTCTTTGTTGATTCAGAAGACAAAGAGAACAATTGTTCTTTTGGTGAGGGATACATTTAAAAGAAAATGATGTGTTATCAGTGGTTAGAACCAATAGTCCTTTGTGGCTGATGTGTATAAAATGGCAATTTGTGGTCCTGCAAAATGTCAGACATTTATATATGGTTGTGCAGGGAAAAAAAAATAGATGCCCCTCTCTTTGGGTTAGAAATTGCATTGTTAAGGGCAAATTGGTCCTCCTACTTCAAATTCAGATGTAATTCTAGCAATTCAGACTAACAACATTTTAATAAGGATTCCCAGCAGACCAAAATAGGAACAAAATTGATGATTTTCCATGGATAGACCAGAAAATAGTGCCTGTTTTTAATAATGTGAGCAGCCATGACGTGTGCTACCTTTTAAAATGTGATTCAGTGCAGTTTGTTTTTTAAGAAAATTGTCTTTGAGTAAAAGGGTGCAACCCTAGAGCCCATTCTTAGGCATTGTTTAAGTGTGTCCTTTGCCAAACAAGTCCCAAAGCTATGGGCAGGGTCAACAAGGGGCATGCTATCATAGGGGCAGGGCAAATGTGTGTGACCTGCATGCTTTCTTCAAATGGTCTTAACCATAATAATAAGATCTGTGCTATTCATCTTAGGTTTGCTTCAGTTTAAACAATTGAGTTAGGGCTGTGCAAATATTTTTCTGGGAGAAGCATGCATACTTATATCAAAATGTGACTTTAGATACCTCTGTCTGATGAATAATATGAATTAAAAAATCCATTAGTTTCCTCTAATCCCAGTGATGGCTTCCTAAATGCATTACTTTTGAAGGGGAAGGCAAATTGCTCTTGTACCTGGTATGAGACGGCCGTAATAATTCTGGCTAGAAGCAATTTTTATTTATTTCCCTGTAGGTTTTAATAGATGTGCAGTGTTATAACTAGGAACATACTATTCCTTCATCTTGTCAAGTCCTATTTCTCCCTACATCAGCTTTTTGGTGATGGTATTCAGCAGGTTTCTGCTTGCAGAAGCCTAGCAAGACTAAACTGTTTTTTATTTTCCAAACTTTTGGCTCAGCAACCTAGTTGATTCCTTATCATGTGTGATTAAAAAACCTGACCAGAAGTACAGTATTTCAAAAAAAAATTTATTGATCCTACCATGTTGAATATATCACAGATACAGAAAATCTGGTAAGTTAGTGATCAGTACTAATTTTACAATTTCTTCATAGCCATTTCCTCTGATAACTTGTATATGGGTGCCTATATCTGTGTATGTGTGCATATATGTATGTAATATTACTTCAATTTATATGGTCACCCATCACAAATTCATGAGTCTGGCATTTAGAAACAGCAAAAAACATTAAAAAACATAGAATATAATAGCACACATGTGAATTGTAGCCCAGGGTAAAAGTAAATTCATCAATACCAAATCAACATAACCAATAACACTAGCTGATCCTCAGGTTGACAATCAGATCTCCAAGGCCAATGTAATCTTTGGAGAAAGGATATTCTAGAGCACAGGTGCCATGAAAGAAAAAGCTCTCTACCTGGGACCTACCAAGGGCACTCCCTAATACGTGGGAACTTAAGCATGCCTCTTGCCAGACCCGATGGGACAAGTAGACATAACTGAGGAAAGGTGATCACTTAAATAACCTGTCCCAAACCATAAAGAGCTTTATAGGCTGTATCTTGCTTTGAGCCTGGAAGCACATGGCAACCAATGTAACTCATGGAGCAAAGGTGCAACATGTGCTGATTGAAGAATGCTACTGCATATTTAAATATATTGGTTTCATATTGGCAATACAAGAAAATCCACTAAATAGATCCTTTCCACACATGAGACAAATAACTGTGGATAAGGTAAGTTCATGGACAAATATCATAGACAATGATCTATGATAGATATATTCATAGACTATGAATTTGTCAGGCAGTCATAGATGCGCCTATATATACTACATTAGGGTACTGCTGCAGTAATTGTTATAATAGCTCACATTATTGGAATAATTTCAAAATTTCCATTTATAGGGTTCTTTATTTGGGTTGTTCTAAAAATTGAGAAAGATTATCGGTTTGATGTGGCCAAACAATACATATTGAAGCTTCGATGTTTGACTGAGTTTTGTTAGCTTCAAAAAGTATTTCAGCATATACAGTATGTTTAGATTTAATTGATAGAGAGTAGCAGTATTCATTCCTCCCTCCCCTCCCTCTGTTTTTTGGTATGGCCAAAAGAAAAGAAAAGAAATAGCAACCTTTTCTGGTTCTGCGATTTGCTTGTCATTAAACTGTGCTATCAAGTTACTTTTTTTCTAGTAACATTCAGAAATTGCCCCATTTTTGAACATTACATATTTTGAGGATGTCAATGAAAGTTTGAGAAAACTTTCAGATCAAAGGAGAGGAAGAGTTGAAACTTCATGTTGTAACTTTAAAGAATTATTTATACTTTATACTGGGTTTTTTTTTGGTTACACATTTGTATTATGTTTTTGTGTTTAAATTTTTGTTAATGTCATTGTCATGATTCTCATTTGAAATGCAATAAATCATATAAGGCTATTAAAAAGAAATATGGAAATCTATAAACTAGTGCACTGGAAAAAAAATGGAGCATTATGCTGAAAAGATGTCCATTGTCAAAGTGGGTAAAGATTTAGCCTCTGCCTAAACTAAAATAAGATTGTCCATACTTTATTGCTAAGATGGGAATGAAGAGGCAGGGCAGTCTGTTTAGCCAAGTCCTTCTTTCCAGCTGAAAATCTATAACAGAGCTTCTTTCCATTCTGATGCAGAATAGACATGCAAATTCACACCCATATGAGGATATTAATTTATCAGGATTCAAGATTATTAGGATTCAAAACTATTATTAATCCTTTCTTAAAATTCCCACCAGCCATCAAAATAGTTTGGATTCAGCTGTAAGAATAGACTATGGCAAAACAAAGGTGCTCTAGAAAAATAATAACAAATTTCATGGTATTCTGCATCTCATGTGAAATTAAAAAGGTAAAAATAACTACCACCACATCTTGTAATATAGTTTCTTTTAAAATTCATATGATAACAGATGGGATACTATACACTTCTTACAAATCCTTCTTTTCTTTTTGCAAAGATTATTTCACAGCATAGTTAGAAGAGTAGCAGGGATGCTCAGCAGCAGGATGCTGTAAACACCAATCGTGTTGGATATCAGTAGGTCTTTGAAAGAAACATTCTTCAGACGGAAAGGACACAGTGAAATCTAATACTCTCATTTATGACTGTTGATGGAACACTCAAAACATTATTAAGCTATTCAGTATAAACTGTGGGAGGTGCTGGTATTCTGTGGACTTAATTCCACCGATTTGCTTGTTCTCCAGCATTCTATTATTGAGTAATTTGGAGATAATGTGTCATATTGGGAATCAATGCTCTGTTTTCATGTAATAGCATTGCAGTAGTTGTCTAGGAAGTAGAAAAAAAATACTTTGACTACTGACAATAAACATTTTCATAAATAGCTGTGACCATCTACCATTTTATTTTCTAAGAAGGTCTGTGGGGTCTAAATGGGTCTCATGAACTTTGTGTAGGTGAAGCTGATGTGCTGGAAGCTTGCCATCTTCATTTTAAATCCTGTATGTGTTACCTGCTTGCAGGAATATTGTCACTAGGCACCTTATTACAATTTCAAAATCAGATATAACTTAAGCATATTCACTTAAGTGGGCAAACCAAAAATATCCTTCTTTAAACTCAGTTCATTCACCCCTCTTTGCTTCCTTATCATGCTGAAAAGCTGGTTCCAAACAGTCATAACCTCCTTTGTATCAGGGGTTGCCGTGCAGGTCGAGGAAAGCTGCATCTCTCCTCCCTGACTCGGAAATTCCCCCTCATCCGAAGATGAGGTGCAGTGGCAGCAAAATGGCTACCATGAAGCCAAGAGCAGTCTCCTGCACCTAAGATAGTGCAGGAGCGAAAAGATGGTGAATGGTGTGTGAACTGGGTGAGAGAATACTTTTTGTTGAAATCTGACCCCAAGGAATTTAAGGGGAATATATATCCAGAACTATTTATCAAAGCAGCGAACAGGCACTTTGAAAAAATACTGAAGAATTTAAGAAGACAATTTTAAAAAATATATATATGTTTTCTGAGGTTTTCGCGGGTATTTGTATGTGGATCTTTGGTAATTTTCTCCCGCATAAAATTGGAAGTATCTAGGTGACATTTCGATGAAGTCTCATTCATCATCTTCAGGCTTGTGTCTTCAGCTTTGTGCTTCTCGGAGTAATGTGAGCTTGCAGCTGTTTCTTCCTTTTAACTGTCAGTGGGGGTGGCTTGATTGGATGGGGGCTTGGCTGTGTCCTGATTGGTTGGGGGGTTGGCTGTGTTCTGATTGGCTGGGGGTGTGTTCTGTTCAGGTGGGGGCTTAGTTGTGCTCAGGTTAGTCTTAGTTGCTGGGGGATTTGAGATGGTGAGCTGTGATCCTGCTGTTTGGCTTCGCGTTCTTGGTCGTGCCACATCTTCATGGTGGGCATCAGTTCCCTTCATGTATGGGTTGGGGCGGTTTGAAGCAGGTAGTGATGCAGCTGTGGTACGGCTTCTGGTTCGTAGTCGTGTTTCATCTTCTGTGTGGGTGTGAGTCTGCTTTCTATGTGGAAGTGTGGTGGTAGCATCTTGTGTGGCCTTCATGGGTGTGGGTCTGTTGTCATTCTTCATGTTAGGTACTTGTTTGTTAATGAGGGAGGGTTTTCAAATGGTTGGTAGGCGGGAGGTATCATCTCGTTTATTCATGCTGTGTGGGCGTTTTTCTATCTCTATGGCTTCTCTGATTATTCTGTTGTTGAGGTGTTCGGTTTTGGTGATAGTTTTGGTATTTTTAAAGTCAATTTCATGTCCTGTGGTTTTGAGGTGTTGGACCAGTGTCGGTTCTTCTTTTTTGATTGAGTTCTTGTGTTCTTCAATGCGTGCACTTATTCTTCGGTTAGTTTGTCCAATGTATGTGGTGGGGCAGGAGGTGCAAGGGATTTCGTATACTCCTTGGTTTTCTAATTCTATTTTGTCTTTAGGGTTTCTTAGGATGGTGGATATATTTCTGTTTGTGCAGAATGCTGTTTTAATATTGTGTTTTTGAAGGATCTTGCTAATTTTGTCTGTAGTGCCTTTTATATATGGGAGGAGGGCTTTGCCGTTCTCTTGTTCTCTGTCTTGGATTTTGGTTGGGATTTCTTTTTGGATTAGGTGGATAATCTTCTTTATTTGGAATCCATTGGCTGTTAGTACATTAGTGAGAGTGTGTAGTTCAGTTTTTAGGTGTTGTTCGTCAGCGTGTAGATAGCGGTTTGTATGTGTTAGCTTTTGGTAGATGGTGTGTCCTAGGGAACCATTGGATTTTTTGTATACTAAGACATCTAGGAAGGGAAGTTGATTGTTAGCTTCTGTTTCCATGGTAAATTGTATTTTGGGGTGTATGCTGTTGAGGTGTGTGAGGAAGTTGTTCAGTTTTTCTTTCCCGTGTGGCCAGATTATGAAGGTATCATGTACGTATCTAAGCCAGAGTTTGGGTTTGTGATCATATTTTTCTAGAGCTTGTGTTTCAAAGTGTTCCATGTAGAGGTTTGCGATGACATGTGAGAGGGGTGATCCCATGGGTGCTCCTTTTATTTGTTTGTATTTTTGTCCGTTGTAGGTGAAGTATGTATTGGAGAGGCAGTGGTTGGTCAGATCTAGGATGTGTTTGGGGGGGGTTGTATTTGTTTTGGATGGCTGTCAAGGCTTCTTTTATAGGCACTTGGGTGAAGAGGGATATGACATCGAAGCTCACTAATAGGTCTCTGGGTTGTAAGTTTTGTTTCTTTATGATCTCAATGAACTGGAATGAGTTTCTTACATGTGAGTTGATGGATTCTGCATAGGGCTGTAGTTGTTTGGCGAGAAATTTGGCTAGGTTTTGTAGAGGTGAGCCTATGGAGCTGACTATTGGTCTAAGTGGGGTTCCTTCTTTGTGTATCTTGGAGAGACCATAAAGCTTAGGACATCTGGATGATTTCTCTCTGGGTATGATTCTTTGCTGGATTTCTTTGCTGATAGGGGAAGCTTTTATTTTGGATCTGGTGTTTTTTTCTAGGTAGGTGGTGGGTCTGTGTTAAGGGGTTTGTATGTGGGGTCTTGGAGTAGGTTGGTTAACTTGGTTTGGTAGTCAGATGTGTTCATAATCACTGTTGCATTGCCCTTGTCTGCTGGTAGGATTATTATGCTGGTGTCTTCTTTCAGGTTAAGTAGTGCAGTTTGTTCTTCTTTGGATAAGTTGCTTTTGGGTGGTTTGCTAGTGCAGAGGATGTTGGTGATTTCGAGTCTGATTCTGTTCGCATCATCAGGGTTGGTTTTGGTCAGGCTGGTTTCAACTCCGCATATGATGGTTTCTGTGGGGATGTGTTTGGGAGCAAAGTTGAATCCTTTCGAAAGGACATTGGTTTCGGCTTTGCTGAGGATCTTGTCTGAGATGTTGTGCACTGTTTGTTTCGTGTGTGGCTGTGAGGGGAGAGGAGTTTGTTTCTCCACAAAAAGATTCCTCCTAGACCAAATCATCAAAGATCTCCTCACACTTCACCTCAGACTCAGCAACAAGATTCACCCCGTACTTTGGGACAAATCCAAACAACTCGCTGTCTGGAGAACCGAAACACAGACCACACTCAAGACAGACACACACACCAACCAACTCAGAAAATTACAACAATGCCAGATACAAACTCCTCCCCCCTCACAGCCACAGAAACAGCTGCAAGCTCACATTACTCCAAGAAGCACAAAGCCGAAGACACAAGCCTGAAGATGATGAATGAGACTTCATCGAAACATCGCCTAGATACTTCCAATTTTACATGGGAGAAAACCCGAATTACCAAAGATATACACACACACACACACACACACACACACACACATATTACAGAAAATTGAACTCTCAAAGTAAAAAGATGTAGCATCCAGAAGGCATTTTTAAAATGCTGGAATCATGGACTTAAAATCTTTTTTATAAATGTTGCCTACCTATTGGATGTAAAATTTAAAATAATTAAAATTGGATTTGCCAGCAACATAGCAGAGAGGTTGAAACAGGCTGAAGTAAGAGTGCCATATGCTGATGAGAGTCCAACTGTTCGAGTCTGGGAATAACCATCTGAAGGACTGAAAATAGTTATTGGATTATATGCATCTACTCTAAGACCACTGGAAATTTGAACAACAAACAAGAATTTCAGTTAAAAGACCCTTGAATGTTATTGAATATACAAAAGTGATTTGAAGGGGCATGTAAAACACCTGGTGTATTTAAAATTAATTTGACTGACTAGTGATGAAATATTAAAAATTGTGATCTGGTAAGCTCTGCTTTTAACCAATCAATCCAGGACAACTGCCCAAAAAGAAGAATTATTAAACCAAATAAGTCACAATGCAAGGCGGAAATGAGAAGAGTTTTAAACAGAATGGAGCTGGTGTTTCAAAGCATTAAGGACCTTTTACAGGAACAACATAAGGTGATAGTGAAAATAATTGATCGTATAGACCAAAAACTGGACAATATTATACAAGGAACAAGGAGCAAAGATCAGGACAAGGAGCAAAGAAAGGAGCCATCAGAAGGAATGGAGGGGAAAGCAGAACCGAGAAAACAGCAAAAAGAAGACAACAAAGAAGAAATGCTAGTAAAATTAATAATGATTAAGGAATTAAAACAGAAGGAAAGTGTTTTAAAGGATTTAAAAGGGAATGGGAGAAACAGGAAGATATCTGGGGGAAAGAGATAGGGGCTAGAATAGATAGCTTTAAAATTACACAGTGGGAAAGGGTACAGAAGGGAGGGAAAGTTAGATTGCAGAATCAGAATATAGAGTTAGAATTAAATGAAGTAAAAGATTTAAGAGAAGAATATGGAAGGCAAGTAAAAAAATAAGAATAAAAGTTCTGCTGTGAACAAGAAATGATGGATAAAAAAACAAAAGAGGGTAAAGAAATTCCACGAATACATTTTAATAAACATAGATAGTGTGATAGATAGTAGTTTGATTAGACATTAGGATAATATTTTAAGATAAATAGATATGAAGAGTAAAATATGGGAATTATGAATAAAAATTAAGCATTAATTGGAAAATTAGAGATTGAATGATGACATTAAATATGCATAAAATATGATTAGCAGTAAAGTAAATGGGATGCACTGACTCAGTGGCTAAGACGCTGAACCTGTCAATCAGAAAGGTCAGCAGTTTGGCAGTTTGAATCCCTAGCACCGTGTAACAGAGTGAGCTCCTTTTATTTGTCCCATCTTCTGCCAACCTAGCAATTCGAAATCATGTAAAAATGCAAGTAAAAAAATAGGGACCTTTGGTGGAAAGATAACAGTGTTCCGTGCACCTTCGGCATTTAGTCATGCCGGCCACATGACCATGGAGACATCTTCAGACAGCACTGGCTCTTTGGCTTTGTGAAGGAGATGAGCAGCGCCCCCTAGAGCTGGAAATGACTAGCACATATGTGTGAGGGAACCTTTATCTTTACTTTTTGCAGTAAAGTAATAAAATTAAACAATGTGGTGATTAGATAATGAAAGAATATATTTTAATGTAAATATGTGTATTAACAGTAGAAACATATGGATTGGATGATTGGTAAGGACATGAATAGATGTATTTTAAATGTTTAAATAATTGTGATTTGTGCTAGAAGTGTACATTGAGATATTGGTTAATGAAAGAAAGAAGGATGAAATTTTAACACAAATAGATGGAAGACATAAATAAGAAAAATATGATTAAAATGACACATCTTTGAATAGTATAATAATATGAGGAAAATTAAAATTAAAAGAGAGATAGAAATAAGAGGGGAATAATAGTACATATATATTAATATATCAAGATATATGAAAGAACAAGCGGGAGTTTAGAAAATGAAGGCTGGAAGTATAAGGTATGCATAAATAATAGGAAATAATGAAAATGAAATGTAATAATTTGGAGCAATAATATGCTTATTTGTATCAAAATGTATGATACCCAGGTATCACACCATTCACATATTGATATGTATAAAGAATATACAATAAAAAAAATTGACAAAAAACCTCCTTTGTATCAGATGAAAATGACACAAGTTGAGTATTATACATATACTGCACATGTCTCATTATTGCATGAAATGTAGCTCGTTCTTTTACTGTGCTTAGTAAAGGTCCAAACAAACAAACCTTAACCCTAACCATTACTTATCTTTGAAAATATAGTTCAAAGAGAAGTCATCAATAAAATTGTATTTCGTATATGCAAAGCTGTATTTGTTATTTTGTTTTAGTTGTAACTGAATGTGCCTGTTCCCACTGCGGTCTTTAAGTTATTGCAGTAGCAATTTAAGACTCTTCACCAGAATACTTATTTTATTCTAATTAAACTACCCAGAGTCCATGAGGATGAGGCAGTAGATAAATTGCACAAAATAAACAAATTAAAGTAGTTTAAAAATATTTTCCACTTGCAAAGTGAATGCTGTTAAATTGCAGAATTGAACGCTAAAATACTATGAATTTTAATTTATGAATTTATCCATGTCTGATTATTTTGACTATTGCAAAAGCAATAGTGACATTACCAAAATGATTTAACCAGTTTGTTCAATTAATTTAGTTAAGCCACCTGAGAATCAATGTCTGGCCACTCTGAAAGGTATCTGCATTTAGCCTCTATTGATTCATTAAGGCTTCAAGCATGAAAAGATCTACTGCTTGAGAAAGTCATTCTAGAAGAAGTCATTGTGTCTTTTAATGGAACACCATTTTATATTTTGTGGTATCAGTTCATGAGTATACTTGTAATCATTTACTTTTGGCTGAAATAATATTGGGATATAGACTATTACATTGCTTTGAGAGGTGGAAAATTGGTCTATGGAAATGTCAGATAACCTGGAAAAATGTTTCATTGTTTGCTCCTAAGACACTCTGCTTTTGTTCAGTCAGTGCTTCTTTGGTTGTATGTAATCTCTGGAATATCCTTTCCATATAATTCTACCTCCAAGCATCTTTTCCCCCCTACAAAACATGTATGTTCTATTTTTAAAGCATTTATGTAAGTTAATTTAAATGTGTAGTCTCTATCTCTGCAACTGTTACATTTTTAAAAGGAAATTTCCTAAGGTGCAACACAGCATTTTTGATTAACCTGTCAATTTAGATGAAACCTAAGAGTATGCCTATGTGGGTTCTGTGCATGCAGAGACATTGAATGCCGCATGCAAGCTAGAGAAAATTGATTATTCTCTTGTTTTCAAGAAAACCTTTGGGAATATATGTATAGACATAAGTGCCTACTTGTGCATTTATGTATGTCTATATAATTTTCTTATAATTTATAATTTGTTACTGGAATTTTAAGGTATAATTTTGTAGTTTTAATATCTGTAGACAATCCCCTCCCAGCACCTGTAATTGAAATAGTTGATGGAAGGAAGGGAGGAAGGAAGGAAGGAACTCTTCCAAAATGTTTTTAAATGCTGAATAATATTAAAGTTGTTATAAATAGTGTATTTCTGTTATGTGGATATACTGAAAATACCATGGACTATACAATACATAGTGCTGACATAATTGGACACCTAATTACAGGTATTTCTGAAAACAAATTCAACTTTTCAAACAATATCATTTTAAGCATTTTCATAATATCAGAAGACATTCTTAAACTATCTGTTTGCCATCGATACACACCAACCATAGTTTTAGATGTTTCTGAGAGGGATGAATAAAGAAGACTGCCAACAGCATGCTTCTCAGCAGGGTCACCCAAGATATGAAGGTCATCCCAGCTGCCCAGCTAAGACAAGCAGGAACCTCTTTCAGACAACAGCAACATTGGATGATGCTGGAGGCAGTCAATCATTTTAGTGGCAGAGGGAAAGCCATTCACACCATGTGGAAGACGGCAGCGAAAACCATATGGATAGAGAATTTAAAATGATAGATGACTGGTCTCTTCAGTGGATGGCATTCAACATGCTACTGTGGAAGAGAGGCAGAATTTGGTGGATACAAATGGTACAGGTAGTCCTCAACTTGCAACAGTTTGTTTAGTGATCATTCAAAGTTACAACAGCATTGAAAAAAATGACTTATGACTGATTTTACATTTATGACCACTGCAGCATCCCCATGTTATGTGTAAATATTCAGATGATTGTCCCAGGGTCATGTAATCACCTTTTGCAACCTTCTGACAAGTAGTCTTTGGGGGAATTCACTTAACAGCTGTGTTACTAAACAACTACAGCGATTCACTTAACAAATGTGGTAAGCAAAGTACATAAAATGGGGCAAAACTCACTTAACAAATGCCTCGCTTAGCAACAAAAATTTTGAACTGGATTGTGATCGTAAGATGAGGTGTACCTATATTTGTATTACTGTAACAGTGAGATGGACAGCATATAAATTTAATACATGAATGAATAAAATTTGTGATGTAAGTAGATTAAAGCTTTTGGAATATCCAAAATATTTGCTGTTTTACTGTACAGGAAAAGAAAATTTCAAGCTGTAAAGATAGAATTACAGTAGGAATGTGGCATGTAAAAAACATGAACAGTGGCAATAGGTGCATATTGGGTAACCTGAAAGACCAGGTTGACCATTATGGAGAAAATTTCTCTGTGTAGTCATTGAGTGTCAACACTGGCTTAATGGCACATATGCAATCAGTTATTACACTGCTCTTTTTATAAAAATGCATATATAAGTTTTAAAATACCCAAACAAGTCATATTGGTTATTTAGTTACTCTTCCATGTTATCTTACTCTATTTCTCCCAGCCAGCTGGCCATCTAGTTGATCAGCCAGTCAGTTAGTCCATCCAGCTGTCCTTTTTTAAAAAATGGACCGATTTTCATCATCCATTCAATTTTTTTACAGCTATCCATCTCAATCAATGACTCTGGGCAGTTTACAATTCCAAAATTATAAAAATAACTAAAACTATAAAAATGCTTAACATTTCTTCTTTAACCAGTCTACAAATCATGTGAATATGTGATAGCTAAATAAATAAATAAATAAATAAATAAATAAATAAATAAATAAATAAGCAATACACTAGTAATAATATTTAAGGTAAATTTCATCCCCACTTACTTAAAAAACCTTTTATGTGGCTTAGGTTCTCTTTTTTGCTGTACGGCTCCTGACATATTTTAGAGGCTCGCACCCAGTGAAGCTGAGTATCTTAACATTATTGTAAGTTATTACTGTCACTTTTACTATTAACAATACTGTATTTTATATGGTTTATGCATTTTATATAGTCACAAAATAGCCCAAGGCTGTTTACGTGCAATAAATATGCCTATACTTCAATACAATAAATATCTCCTATCTAATCACATACCGGAGTCCCTAGAATAAGTACATTCAAGGAAATGCAACTGAGTGGGATCTGAACCAACACTTGAATCATCCAATTGCAATTGCTTGTGATTATGGGCAGCTGAAGAAACTGGAATTCACAGCGTGTGTGTGTTTTTTTGAATGGTCTCTCATGTGCTGTGCCTGACCTTTCCCTTGCTTGCTCAGCAATGAGACTTCTTTCTCTTCTTCTTCTCCCTACCTCTTCCTCTCCTTCCTTCCCCCTTCTCCCTTCTTTGTGATTTGCCAATTCTCTTTCCACTCTTTTCATCTAAGTCAATTTGAACTGGATTTGCCTCTGCTGCAGTTTTATCTGGTAGGCTTGAGCCCTCTATGCTCTTTAAACCATATTCATTTTCAAATTATCAGTTGTATTTTTATTTTATTTTATTGGATTTCATTGTTAACTCTGTCATGCCCCATCATTTCAAAAGCAAAATACAGCAAAAATGAGAATGACAGATGATTTTTAATGGGGAAGTTCAAATTGAGTTTTTATATTTTAAGTCTAACAGCCTTCAAATGAAGAGCAATGCGTTCACTGATACACAGTAGATAGCAACAAGATAAGTTATCCACAATCAACAAAGGCATTGGGAATCAATGGCTATAAAGAAGAGAAGCCAAGATATATATTTTATAATCTCTCATTGAATTAATTTTATGATCTAAGTAATTATCTTCCTTATTTTCTGTCCCAGTGTCCCCACAGAGGGTTCTGCCAAGTATAATAATAATCTGATATTGTGTTAGCATTGGTGCTTAATTTTTGCATCCCACCATCCTAAATGTTGCAATTCACAATCCAGACTTATTCACTGCTAAATAAAACTTCCTGATTGATAGGAAGGATGGTTCACTTCTTGAAGAATAAATATTCCTCAAAATGTCTTCTGAAATACCTGTAATTTGTGGCATTGTTTTTCTCTTGCAACAGTTTGCCCAGGAATAATTTTGAAACTCTCTCCCTCATTTGGTAATTATGTAAAGATGGTCATCTTCAGAGAGTTCTTAATGAGAGAGGAGAAGAATTTAAAGCTAATTATTTCCTATGTGAAAAAAAAGCCTGATTTGTAAAGATCACTTTGTGAAAATGATCATTTAGCATCTGGCATATTGGGAGAGTTGTACCATATGTGAGAAATGGTATAGCATGCATAGTTCCAAGCAATTTCCTTAGAAAGCTTTTGTTCAAGGCAGAGTTTTTGCTGATTTCCAACATTGATTTTCTATATTTAGACCATTATATCTTCTATTTTGGTACCTTAGTTTGGTGTTTTGAAGACATAATCAGCCTCTATTTTCTCATAGATTGTCTTTGCATCTGGATGAGAAATTAGACAGCAAGCCAGGAATGAAAAGGCTGTGGATTAAAACTAATTTTAGCAAAGCTTCAGTGCTTATCTTCAGTTCGTTAATTCTGTGAAGTATTCATTTATCTAAGTATCTTCATTTCACCATTAACTGAATGTCTTAAGAGTCTTTGGTAATAGTATGCACTGACCATAAGATTCAGCCCAGGCCTGATTTCTGGTTCTGCTTCGACTAAATTGGATTTAGTTCAGGCCAAGTTCCAACTGAGAATTGTGTCCAGTAAGTCAGTCCGTCAGTCCGTCCATTTATCACCACTTCCCCCCAGAAGCTCTAGATGATGTATGCATATTAAAGTACAATATAGTAACCATACAAAAGAATAAAAACTAAATCCCAAGACAATAATAATGTCTTCAGTCATGCATAGATAACTGCAGCTATTTTTACAATAAAAATTGGAAAGGGGCATATAACTAAAAACAGAATACCAGCAAATGGCCCAAATCTGCAAAGAGGGAGTCAGGAAAACTAAGATCCAGAATGATTTAAACTGGCAACAAATAGCAAAAATAATTTTAACAAGTTTCTTTCTATGTGTAAGAAACAAGAAGAAAGTCAAGGAAATGATAGATCCACTAAAGAAAGCTAATGGCAAGAAGATGACAAACAGTAGGAAGAAAGTGGAACTATTTAATTCTTTCTTTGTATCTACCTGAGCCTTAGCTTTCCTGACTTCATCTTTGCAGATTCAGGATATTTGCTAATATTCTGATTTAGTTATGTCTCTCTCTTTCCATTTTTGTACTTGTCCCTGTTGTCTTTCAATTTGTCAGAGAGATCTTTGTGCAGCCATGCTGTTTTCTTTTTGGATTTTTTCTTTTTCTTTTTCAGTGGTATTGTGCTGAACTGGGCTTTTATGATCATATTTTTCAGAGTTTCCCAAATAGCTGTACTGAGTGTTTTGATGGGTGTGATTATTTTGGCTGTGAGTTTTATGTATTTTATATAAAAAACATTAACACACTTTTTATTGTTTTAAAATAAATCGTTATATTGGGGGCTGCTTTTTATATTTGTCTATAAGTCATTCAGATTTATATATCAGAGATATATATGAGACAGATGGACAATAAATAAATTGTAGGAGCTTGGGAGTTTGCAGGAGGAGTGGGGGTGATGGCTGACATGTAGCTGAGAGGCTGGTTCCTATAGCAGCACCCCCAGCTTGTTGCCTGGGCTCACCCTTGATTAAATCAATAAAACTGCCATTGTATCCTCCCCAAGAAATCAGAGTTAAAAGTAAGAACCCTATTTCATACATTACAAGCCTTTTTCTCTTCCATTTACATACTACAGTTGTTGCAAACATATTCGTTTACTTTCCACAGTACTGTATCTTCTTCACTATTCAAAAGAAAGAGAAATTGTTTTTCTGATAAAAATGATTCAAAATAATTAAGTGCACTGTTTAAAGTGCTGAAAGAGCCATAGGTACATTTGAAAGATTAATTAAACTCGTTTTGTGGAAATTGAAGAATCTGACGCCCTTCAAATATTGCTTGACTATGGATGCATCCTTCCTTACTACTAAGGATGCTGTCAGGGAAGGAGGACTAGGTATCCAACAATGTTTTATTAGTCCAGATTGCTCATGACTGACTCTGAAGCAAAGAAATGACAATGCTGCCAATAATAATATAATTGTACAGGATTTCCGTAAAAGGAAACTGAGAAGAAAAAATCATAGATGTGGATAAAGGAGAATGTTGCTGTTCATAAAGATAATGAGACAATGGTTTAAATTAACTTCTGTTGAATTGCTGTTGAACTCCCATTGTGTGATGGAGGAGAAGTACAAATACTTACTTACTTTACTTTATTGTCATTGCACCTTGTACAACAAAATCAAACACCATCTTCAGTGCACATCATGACCATGACCATGACCATGACCATGAAAATAAACACAAACACACATCCTTCACCCTTCACACATTGAACCGGAAACCCCCAACACCACACCAACACTGCACTATACAGCAGAATTCAAAAGAGCTACTGCCCTGGAATAAAAGCTGTTTTTCAGCCGATTTGTCCTTGTTTTTATTCTGTACCGTCTGCCAGATGGTAATAGTTCAAAAAAAGGGTTCCCAGGATGAGATGGATCGTTGAGAAGGTTTTGAACTTTCTTAAGGCAGTGGGAGCTATAAAGCTCTTCCAAAGCGGGGAGAGGGCAACCAATGATCTTCTGGGCAATGATGTTAACCCTCTGGAGTGCTTTCCCTGTATTGGCAAACCATACAGAGGTGCAGTATGTTAAAATGCTCTCTATGATACAGTGGTAGAAGGTCACCAGCAGTTTTTCATTCAGTTGTTGTTTTCTGAGTGGGAACTTTGTTTATTAAGCCGAATTGTAGAATTTTCTTTTTATGTTGTATTTTCAGTTTGCTGGTCTCAGAACTTACTTTGATCTTAGAAATGAATTGCAGCAAATGTTCTACATATTCTAATTTTAATTTTCAGATAAAATGTAAATGGCTGAGAAAATTACACTTTGAAAAGTGGCATTTGCCAATTAACTGCATTTCCCAAAGATTTTATTTTTCATTTTTAATACACAAAATATGTGTCCCAAAGTATATATGATTTGCATTACAAACCAGAGCATCTCCTATGGTGCTCTTGAAGACCAGAAACAAGTTAAGCAAGTTTTTCATTTCATACAGAATAAATTTTTATTTACTCCAGGGTCAACTATTGATTTCAATCTTGGTTTTTTTTTAAAAAAAAAATGTCATTTTTTAACAGCCAGTTTTAGAAAGCTAGCTAAATTTTGTAGTTCAACATAATTTATACAATGAGAATGGGGTGTGATGGCTTAGCAGTTAGACACTAATCTCGTTGGAAAGCTGATAGCCGAAGTTCAACATTCGAGTGCTGCATGATAGGGTGAGCTACTGTTACTTGCCTCAGCTCCTGCCAACCTAGAAGATCGAAAGCATACAAATGCGACAGTGGTGGTATTCAGCAGGTTCTGACCAGTTCTGGAGAACTAATAGCAGAAATTTTGAGTAGTTTGGAAAATGGCAAATGCTACTTCTGACTGGAGATTTTAGAATATCGTTCCCCTGCCACGCCCACCAAGCCACGCTCACAGAATTGGTAGTTGAAAACATTGAAATGCGAGTATATAAATAGGCAGCACTTTGGTGGGTGACAGCATTCAATAAGCCTCAGCATATAGTCATGCTGGCCATATGACCACAGAAGGCCCTTTGAGTAATGCTGGCTCCCTCAGCTAAGAAAGGAAGATTAGTATTTCTGCCTAGAGTTAGAGATGACTGGACAAAGGACACTTTACTTTTATGTTTACCTTTACGCTATAACAAGATAATATTTTATATATGGTATACAATAAACACTTGTGGTTTTTGTGCAATAGACTTAATTATGCCATGAAGAATTCATTTCTTTGGTAAACTGTAATTAGACTGCAATTGGAACTCTCTATCAGTAGTAGCAGTATCAACTGATGTAGTAGAAGAATTAACCTAATAAAGCAGCCCCCCACCCAATCTTTTGGGCACAGGGACAAGTTCAGTGAAGAGAGGTTTTTCTGAGTACTGGAGGAGGTGTGGTTTCATGTGCTGCCTATATCCTGTGGATGGGGCTTCACTTGTCTGCGCTTTCCAGTTTCTGGCATGCTGCAGACTGGTGCTGGTCCACAGACTGAGGGTTGGGGACCCCTGTCATAAAGTATCAATAGATTAGTTTTGGATGAAAATACAAGGCAGTGCAATGCATCTATATATAGATCAGTAGCCACTTTAGAAGTATAAAAAGTAGTGGGGAAAATAAATTAGAATGCAGAAGATAAATCTAAATATATTTTATATCACTACCATTCTTTATATTCTCTATTCTGTTTCTGTCCTTGCAAACTATTCTCACTTCCATTTCTGTACACATATTCAGTCTTGGTCTTTATTTAGACTGTTTACCACTTTCCCTGTAAGGATCTCATCGATGAACCCCTTGAGAGATGTTTAGGTTTTTTTATATATACTATTGTTACTGAATTCAGGTTCTTCCCCTTTAATTTGTTTGTTTGTTTTTGTATTACATTTAAATGCTACCTATATGAGTACTCTGATGTCCTTGACAGAGTGAGTGTCATCAACAAGGTCATATCTAGCTTTATTTGGTGTACTGATTTTTTTTTACCAATGTGTAGGACAGAACATTTATTGGTTGAGATTTGCAGTTGTCAAATGTTTGACCATTCAGACGTATAATCAAGGTCACTTTGAAGAACAGTAGCATTGTTGGTGCTGTTGAATAGTTTTACATCATCCACGAAGAGGATGCAGTTGCTTATAAGGTGATTGCAAACATCATTTACATAGAGTATAAAGATTGTGGGTCCTAGAATGCTGCCTTGGGGGACACCACTGTTGACTGGAGCAGGGTTTGATATAGCGCTCCCTATTTTTACTATTTGTTGCCTGTTTAACAGGAATGCAGTAATCCGCTTATGAAGGGATCTGGAAATGCCGTAAGAGTTTAGTTTTAACAGTAGTTTGTCACATACCACTGAATCAAAGGCTTTGCAGAAGTCTATGTAAATTACATCTATTGCTTTACCCTGGTCGAGTAGAGTAGTCCATATATTTTTGCAGTGTAGGAGTAGTAGGTTGCAGGACAATTTTTTCCTGAAACCAAATGGTTTTTGGGAGATTAGGTTGTTTGACTCTAAGTGGAGGGTGATGAATTGATTAAAATTAATTCCATGACTTTGCACTTGACACAACACAGTGAGATTGGTCTGTAGTTTTCAACCAGGCTGGGGTCACCTTTTTTGAAGATAGGGATGACCGTAGCTAAGGACCATAGATTCAGTAAGGAGCTGGTTTTGAATGATATATCATATATAATGCTTAGGGGTTCTGCTATGGCAGAGGAGAGCTTTTTTAAGAAGTATGCACATAACCCATTGGGGGCAATAGATAGGGATGGTTTTAGGTTTCATAGTGCCTTTTGTACATTATCTTCTGTAAAGTCAATATGTAGTAGATCATTGTAGTTAATTGTGATACAACTAGATAATGTGGGGCATGAGCCATTGCTGTTTACAAAGACTGAACTGAAGAATGTGTTGAAGAGGTTGGCCTTAACAACTTCATCGCCACAGTCTTTCTCATTTGGTCCCTTTAGAGTAGGATGGCTCTTGATTTTTTAAGTTTGGAGTTTACAAAATTGTAGAAGGCATGGGTAGATTTTGTACATAGGAGGTTTTCCTCCTGCTTGCAGTAATAACTTGTGCATTCTGCCTTTATCTGTTGTCATAAGGTGTTGTATTGGTTTTTAAAGTTTGCTACGTAGTTAGTTTTGTTTTTACACCATAGTGATTTTTTTATTGAAGTTTCCTTATTTTTATGGGTAATTTGTTTTTGTTGTTGTTGTTTTTAGTGGTTACTAATGGTACTAATGGTAGTTTAATGACTCTTTCAAGTTCAAGTAAGAATGCATTATAATGGCCTTCTGTAGTATTACAGTTAGAGAACAGAAAGTGCCAATCAAGAGATGATAGGTCAGCATCTATGAGATCATAGTTGGCTTTTTTGAAATTGTATTTTGGAGATCCATCATTATGATCTTCTTTGTGAGGGCGTAAATTGAGACAAAAGTCAATCATACTGTGGTCACTGTTTGAAAAGAGTTCTTGTATTTGTAGGCCATAAATTGAGTTTGAGTTGTTGCAGAAGACGAGATCGAGGCAATTGTTGAGTCTAGTGTTGTTTGTTACTAATTGATCCAGTCCCAGTGTGTGGTAACAGCATTGTACAGGGTTGCATGTATGGATTCGGATGTACATTCATTTAGGGTCCAATTTATAAGAGGTCACCAAGGAAAATAAGAGGGTTTGGACAAGAGGCAGCCCATGTCAGCAGTGAAGTTAGTTTGTTTGCATGAACTATGTCATAATCAGGGGCTCTGTAGCATAGTAAGAAGCAGATAGTGGTATTTAAGGACAGTTCACAAACGATGGTCTCTGGAAGATTCTAATTCCTGTGTAATTAGAATCTTTTTTAGATTTAGGGATTTTTTTATAGAAGATAGCAACTCCACCTCCTCAATGGATTTCACGATCTGACCGATAAACATGATATTCTCTGATGTGGTAATGCAGTCTGGAAAAGATGCATTCAACCACATTTCACAGACAAATATAATATCGAATGTGGCTGTGCTTAGTAAGATGAAGAATTCATGCATTTTGTTTGCGAGGCTTGTTGCGTTGAGTAGTTTGCATTTTAGATATGTAGTAGTGGATCTGGAGGAAGTAAGGGAAGTAAGCATGCCTAATGTTAACAATCACTCTAAACAATTAAGTACACTAATCACTAATCACACTGGTCCATTAATTACATTAATAATTAATTTTGCTAATAAATTAAATTGCAGATCACATTGTTTGCACTAGACACTCTAGTCACACTAATCAAACAATCAATCAATACATTATTATAAATTATTATAGAGAAATTATTTTATAGACATCATTATCTAATCATTGATATATGTCTTGAGGTAATAATGTTATAAGTTTTGAGGTAATGAAGTAATCAGTTTTATAAGTATTGAGGTAATGATGTAGTAAGTCAGCAAGTAAAGGGTTATTGCTTTGCTGCCTGCTATTATCTGACCTACATGTATCTCAGCTGACAGGAAATCTCTGCTCAGGGAGTCTCTGCCCAGGGCATCTTGATGAGGTAGAGGTTGAAGACACATGGTTTCTTTTTGTTTGAATGGCTTCAGAGTGATTGATTTTTGGGGAGGTAGAGGTTGTTGAGGTAGAGTTTTGGAAATTAGTAGTGAAAGGAGTTATCCTTGGCTTATTCTTAAAGTTTAAAACTAAAAGTTTAAAGTAAAGAGCCCTCTTCCAGCTCAGAATCGTGCTGCTCTCAGTCTGTCAGACTCAACTGATTTCTCTCAAATTATGGTGTCCCTGTCAGCTCCTCTCCAGACTCCCTCGCTCTCTGCTGATCTCTCTCCGAGGTCTCACTTGGAGCTCTCTGCTATTAACTCGGTGTTCTCTGCTCCTCTCTCATCTCCCTCAGTCTCCGCTGATCACAGTATAGCTCTCGGAGCTCCGAATCATGTTCCTCAGTTTCCTCACAGTATTGGCTAGCGCGATTGGATATTTATTTTTTATTTTTGAGGCTCAAAATTCGATCTCCCTCTTGGGTCCCAGTAAGCTGTAGTCTCAGGCTCTCTCTTCTGTTTATCAGTTGGCTCTCAACTTGGTCTCGTTAGGATTCTTTTCCAGTCTCAGCCTCCCTTTTGGATCTCCAGGCCAGCTATCCACTATCAGTACCTCTCGGTGCTTCTTGCCATAGTTCCACTGAACCCAGTTCCCACTCCTACCTTAGTAGTTAGTAGATGATTGAAAAACTATCAGAGAGTAATTCACGAAGGCTGCTGTCGGCGGCTATCTTCCCAGGTTTTAGAGAAAAGGTGCTTTTACTAGAGATGCTGAATACAGTGTGGATGAGGCAAGCCCTGAGGTAAAACTATGTGAAAATCATATATTGAAAACAATCCCCAATATCCAAAACCATCACGCTTGGAAGAAAAGTCCAATCAAATGTCATTCCAATGTTTTGAGAACTCAATGCCTCAGGCACCAGTGTAAATTCCTTTTCCAGGACTGGCATCCTTGATGCTTGTCAGATGGCTCAGTTTGGCACCTCTGGTTCCTGTTAGTGGCCATACTCCCCAACTTCCTATATCATTCTTTCATACCTCCAGCACCTTCCCTTCCCAGTTGCCCCCTCCCCCCACACAGTTATGGCAGTTGCTAGCAAGCTTCAAAGCAAGTGAAGATAAGCAGCTGACAGACTTGCACTTTCAAGAGGACTAATTTTCCTCTACCTCTGGGAAAGAGATTAATTCTCAGAGGTGCTTTCAGTGCTTTGGATATGATTAATTTCTGGCCTCTAGATATCATGTGTTGGCCTTGGTTTGGCTAGGAGGGTGAAACTTTTCCAAAGAGGAGTTCAGCTGACAAGTTATTGAACCCAGATATTTGTGACTAAAAGTGGCCCATGTGAAAAACAGTATTTCAGTTTATCAGAACTCTGTTTTAGAGAACACAATGCAGAAAGTCAGTCTAAGTGACTCCTCCAGTGCATAAAGCTAGAATTTTTATTCCTGAGATGACCTTGCCAGCCAACTACTGTTGACTGTATTTTATGAGCTAGAAGGTACATGAAGTGTACTGACAAATTCAGAATAATTTTGCATCTCTTATGTATCACAAAAGGGGGAAATATTTTTCTTCTCATGTGAAATTGATACTGTGAGTAATGCTTATTTGAAAGTGGCTGGTAATAAATTTTTCAGAAAACACGGGCTGGTAAAGGAATCATTAGCCTCAATCAGCTATCAAGTAATGACAGTTTTAGAATTTTTGAAATTCTACAATAGGAATATAAGTTACCTTAAAATGTTGAATGACACTGCATAGACCTTCAGATTGTGGACCAACTCTGTTCGAGGCAGTTTCACTTTATTTTTGTGTACTTAGAAAATAAAATGGCTAATCTTGGAGAGAAGACTAATGAAATCACTCCTTTTATTTTAAGGTGGAGGAATTTTCTGGTTGAAGCCATTCCTAAAACACATTGGTAGCAAAGCAGGAGGGGGAAAGCAATGGAGGTTAATGCTATTTATCCCTACTAGAGCACACCACTACTCATTTCCATCTTCGTCAGCACAGCCTGCCATGAGAGCCATAATTCAATGCACAAGGCATTGAAGAATATTGGCTCCCAAGCTTCTGCAGTTCAGACACTTTGTCATCATGAGCTTTCAACAAGGTAAATAAGTTGATTAAAGGAGGAGATTTTTCATGTCAGTGTGTATTTGTGTACACACATTGCTCTTCTAGAAATTTCTGTACCTTCTTTCTTGAGTCTTTTTTTGGTAAAATTGTGTTTTATGGTCTCAAAACAGTGTTGTATTACCACATCTATGGACCACATGGAGATTTTAATAGGTAGGCTTTTAATCCAATGTTTTTAATATTCAGTTGATCCTGTTTCAACATTGATACTCATTCTATTAATTATAAATGTTATCAGAGTCCTTTGTAATCTATTGTAATCTCCTAGGTTCGGCCACTCTAATAATTCCAAGGAGGAACGGTTGTTACAAGCTTACATGTCAGTAGAAAGTGCCCTGAGCATGGCAAGAATATGTTTGGTTTCCCCCTCATCTTCAAGTTACTACTCTTCAAGTTATATTTTTACAACTTTAACCAACATTTAAATCTAAGTTAAATTTGGTCTCTGGAATAAAGTTGATATCCATGTAATGTTGAATGCATTTCAACATTCTTTCTCTCCTTCATTTTCATAAAAGCCCAAATTCTTGAAAGTGAACTAAGATACTTCCACTCAGTTATTTTAATTACATGTAATTTCAATTTGTGGATTCCCTTCTCATGCTTTATAAAGGATGCCCTATCCAGTGAGATGCAAACATCTTGTTTTATTTTGGCCTGTTCAATGTTTTTTTTTAAATATAAGAAAGTGGAACAAATTTATTGTTGTGAAGATTTTTTGACAATTGTAAACTCCTTTATAAAATGCATGGAAAGGATAGGAGATAATTTTGTCTGTATTTATGCAAAAGCACACAGGAAGCAAGGGGAATCATTTTGTAAAATGGGATTAAAACATCTTTGAAGATAGCAACACTACACAATGCAGGACTGATTCTACCACTTAAACTCAATATATTGATATACATAATTTCTACCCAACTATTACCTGTGACAGTGTGAATTGATACTATGTCAAGATTATTCAAAATATTGATTCATTCACAATGATTCCTCTAAAGCAGTTTCAAGCAAAAATCTCTGGGCACACTGACACAAAGCCATGATCTCACTCAGTGGTATCTCCTCTGACTTGAAGAGTTGTTGAATGTGTCAGGCAACGTCAGCAGTGCATTTTTTCCCTACATTGTTATTCAGGACATGAGTGTGGACTATTCTGCATGCAAATCATGTGCTGTACTTGGAAAAGCTATGCACAAAGGCACCTGTAAAACAATCCTCACCCTGCCTTGTTGGGCTCCATTGAAATAAAACGAACAGTGTTTCCTACAATTGAACCACAACATTATTAATGCCAGAACACATCCTATATACTAGTGTCTGCATAGGTGTAATTAATTCTGGATTCATTTTCCTAAAACAAAAGCTTCTGAAGTGAGGAATAAGACTCTTGTTTAAAGATATCCTGCAGTGTAAAAATTGATGGCTTGCCAGCTATGATAAGAAATGTGAACTATTT
This sequence comes from Bungarus multicinctus, assembly GCA_023653725.1. Taxonomy (NCBI): domain Eukaryota; kingdom Metazoa; phylum Chordata; class Lepidosauria; order Squamata; family Elapidae; genus Bungarus; species Bungarus multicinctus. The sequence goes on from CM042836.1 coordinate 165,682,798, forward strand.
TCAATTCCATGAACAAATGTGGCAAGAAGCTAATTAATTAAAACTATTGGGAGTTCCTTTGAAACAGCCTGTGATTAAACACAAGGATTTATTATGGAACAATTAGGTAAATTTGGCCTCAGGTATCTTTCTGCTACTCCCAAGGGAATCAGTGATGCAATTCAGGTCTAGAATTATACTTTTATTATAGATTTATCCATTTTAATTGATTCAGCATTAGTCATGTCTCATCCACAACAGCAGAGGCAGAGGACATATTATGCTAATTTGTAGATTTTCCAGGAATTAACTTTCACTTCAATAGTTGTTTCTTCTTCTTATTGGAATGAAACTGAAATAGCATAACTGAGAGGAGAAATAATAACTTCAATTTCTTCAAGATCTTAATGTCCAGCTTGAATCTTAAAGACAGTTTTAAATATAGGTCCCTTAAACTTTAAGGGAAAATACAGTAGAAATTTCTAGAAGAGCTACTGTTTCTCATTGGATAGACAAGGTGTCCAGTTGCTGGACAATCTGCATGTTGGTTTCTGACATTGGTATTAGCAGTTGGAGATAGAAGTTCTCCCTCTGCCTCTTACTGCTTCTCTCCCTCTGCCTCCTACTGCTTCTTGAGGCCTGAGCCAAAGCACCTGGTCTGGGCACACAGCCCCCACAGATGGAGCCCTTCCTGGGAGCAAAGCCTTGGATGACCTAATCTGTCCTGAAGTCCTTGAGGAGCTCCAGACTTTCCATGGGCCTTTGCTGACCTAAGTGTCCTGCCCTTCAAATTCCAATGATGCCAGTGGCAATGGCGCTCTGGGAGCATGGGCGGATGTTCCATGGCTGCACGCGCGCACCACACTGGAGCAGCAGTCTTGGCCCCAGTGTGTTGTCTGCCCCAAGGGCCACCCAACTTTGGCCTTACCTTCACGGGCAGCCATGGTGGGGGAGGGAGACTTGCTACAAGGAGTGAGGTTGGGGGTTCCCTGAACTGTGCAGAATGTTAGCTAAAGGATCTTCTGAACCCCTGCAAACCCCCAGCAGCCCACCCCTGCCTCAAAGGTACCTTCTAGCCTATGATTCTAAAGTGTGTGTGTGTGTGTGTGTGTGTGAGAGAGATGGGGGGGGGATATGGCTTCTTGGGGGTGCATTTGGAGAAGTTTCAATATTTGGCTCTTCGGGGTAAGGAGACATGAAGAACTTTAAACTGCATGTTTCTAAAAATCTTATTAAAATGAATGTCTAGAGGCAGCTCTTTAACTCATTAATCCAGAGGGAGCAAAAGAGATAGGCTCCCAATGAGGGTCTTAGCTATTTAGTTCAGGAATAACAGAATTGAAAAGGACTATGTAGGTCTTCTAGTCCAACCCCCTGCTCAGGCAAGAAAACTGAAGATACCAAAATCTGAGTGGAGGGCCTGGGAAAGGTGTCAGAATAACAGAATAACCCTTAGAACGGACCTTGTTGGGGGGACCATTTCATAGAAATGGCTGTCCAGTCTTTTCTTAAAAACCTCCAGTGATTGAGCACCCAGAACTTCTGGAGACAAGTAGTTACGCTGGTTAATTGTTCTCACTGTCAGGAAGTTTCTCCTTAGTTTTAGGTTGCTTCTCTCTTTATTCAGTTTCCATCCATTGCCTTCTGCTGCTTTGGAAAATACATTGCCCCCCCGCTTCTTTGTGGTAGCCCCTCAAAAGCCTGTCTTGTGACCTGCCTATCACACTCTTGAGCAAAGCATGTGAGGCATTTCCTCCTTTCAGCGGTCCATGAAAGTTAGTATGTAGATGCAGATAATAAAGTCAAAAAAAGGTGAACAACATTTTTACAGAATTATAGATATGTTGAGGCCGGGCATGACAAGGAGTGGGGGGGAGGGGCCAGGTGAGGCACCTCTTGACATGAGTGATGTTGAGTTGGCCATGCCCACCCAGCCACACCCACCCAGCCAGTCATTAGGGCAGAGAACCTGTTGTTAAAAAGTTTGAATCCCACCACTCTTCCAAGTAGCTTCCATGCCTATGGAACTTTGTCTTTTTGGTGAAGATAGCAGCAAGAGGTAGCATTTGATTTGATTAGAATAATTCCACAGAGGTACAATAAAGTAATGCCTTCATTAGATCTGAGAGAAGAACAAAATATAAATCGGAAAATAACTCAATAAATGTATTTCTAAGTCTTTCCCAGCATGCTGCCCTGTAATCAAAAATCTTTGCAGTATGTAAAATGAAGACAGTTGCAGTTTGCAGATTTGTTAAATGTGAATTTAAATCTAATAGTTAATTTGTTTTTCTTCTCTCAATCCAACCACAAATGCCAGTGTGGTGTGGATATCAGAACCAGGGAGATTTCAAGTCAACCCTGTCCTCAGCCATGGGAATTCATTGAATGACTTTGGGCGAACCTAACTTAGTTTATTAAAGTCATTGTTACTGGGGAAATTCAGACACGGGAGTGCTTGAACTTTTTTATTTTATTTATTTATTTATTTTGTCAAGCATATATTAGATAACATGTATAAGTATAAACATGATTATGAATACATGAAATGGATACAAATAAAAAGGAACATTAGGATTTCTGGGATAAAGGCAGACTATAATGTAAAAAATACTTTTTGTGCTTTGCTCTTAGTTTTACTTTTCTTTGGCTGTTACTGCATATCCAGTTTGACCAAGAGTTTATGTCATTCAAAACTGTAAACAGTCCTTTGTGGATTCTGAAATATTTACATAACAAGCTTCAATATAGCTATTTTAGTTGTAAACATACAGGAAGCTTCCCTGTAGCGAGTCAGACCACTAAGCATCAGTTTGACTGGCAGCACATCAAATCTTTCCCAGTTCTGTCTGGAGCCCTTTGAATTATGGTCTTTAGATAATGTCTAGTATTTCTTCAAAATCTATTTTAGAGTACTTGAACATGCCATAAATGACAAATAACTATTATATCAGATGTAATATTTGGTGAGATGGGCAGCTATATAAATTTGACAAACAAACAAAAAATAATCCTACTGGGAACAGTTCTATATCTTGAAGTAGCATAATTTCCCATGAACATTCTTGGGGGGTGCCTGTTCTCTTTGATTATGATGGGAAAATGGCCTTCCTGGGCATACTATCAGGAGTTTCTAAGATTTCCACTGTTTGGTTAAAAAAAATTAAGTCACTCCAGCTTTAAAGATAATATAATCCTGCCTGAACATTTTTTCAATTTAGTCTCCCCCAAAGTGATAGGTACCGCTATCCCCACCCCACTTTCCTGTTTTCAGAAAAACAGCAATATTCAAACAAATCTTATTCTATTGATAGATTCCCAAATTAGCCACTATCTTGAGTTGATGTGATCTTTGATAAAAGACTTCAGTAGCTTAACACAAACCGTTTACCACTGCGGTAACTATAAATACTATAAGGTTTAAACTTTCATAACAAGTTCTTCCTTAAAGCAAATTATTAAAAAAAGCAACACCATTTTTATAGTAAATTTATCCATCTATCATATTTAAAGCCTACAGCATAACATCTATTAAAAAACAGCAACAACCAAATATTTTCAACATAAAAGTATCAAAATAAGAATAATAAAAACTGATTTTTAGCACAGGAAATTTGGAGCCTGTTAAAACAAACCAGTCTAAAACTTTACTGGGAGAAATTTTCATAAAGTTGGTGCTGCCACAAAGAAGGCCCTTATCCTAGTTAATTCTGAGGTGCCCCCTCCTACATTTATCCTTGTGATATATCTTTTAAGGATGATCACAGCCTCTGGTTTGTGACATATGGGGGAAGTCTCTTTTTCGGGCAGGCAAGAGCCAAGATAAAGTAATATAAATAAGTAATCTGAATTTCATCCTAAAGTCTGTGAGTATCACATGATCCTGTGGTTAGTGTCCGACAGAAGTCTAGCTACTGTATTCTAAAGCTGCTATGATTTTTTAGTTTTTTTTTTTCAGCATCATCTCTGTGTAGATTATATTGCAATAGTTAAATCAGAAGCTAACCAGAGCAATAGCAATGTAAGATAGATGGTATTATCACTGATGGATTTGTAAATCCTTAATAAGATGGGATATAATTGGTAAATTGTTCACACCAAGGGAGAAAAAAACCGTTATTGCTACTACATTGACTTGAACAGTTAAGGGTAGCACAAGTTCAAACTCTGCAGACTAAATGTGTTCTTCAAAGGAATAAAAATTCAATGCAGGCAAAGTCCCACTCATATTTAACATTATGGTGGTCATTAACCATCCCAAGAGAACTGGTATTCTGATATCCAAAACTAAATTGACAATGAAAAGATAGTTAAGAAAAATACATATAGACATAAAATGTTGGCCAAATGACAATATTAAATCAAAATATGGTAAAGGTGTTGCTCAAGCTACATATATAAACAACAAAAAATTAAAATTAGCAACCTGTACAATATAAACTTGGAATAGCAGTATATAATACAAAATTCAGAGAGAGAGAGAGAACACATGTATATTAGTTAATAAAACAATAAAATAAATTACCCGAAAGGCATTTAAAAATTATAAAATTATCTTACAGAACCTGTGAAACTTGAGAGAAATGCAGTACAATAGCTGACACCTCATCCAGGACATACTGTAATTCAGTCCAAGTCTAAACAAACTAGACTCCATAATATATTAATTAATTAATTCTTTCTCTCTCTCTCTCTCTCTCTTTCCCTCCCTCTGTCCTCCCACCCCAGACAGAATAGAGATGTGCATCTTGTAGCACAAGGGGACCTGTCTCAGTCAATGATAATGTTACCTAACAAAACAAAACAGAACAGAACAATAGAATTGGAAGAGTCTTTGGAGCCTTCTAGTCCAACTCCCCCACTCAAGCAGGAAATTCTATATTATTCTGGACAAGTGGCTGTCCAATCTCTTCTTAAAGACCTCTGGTGATGGAGCACTCATAACTTCTAAAGGCAAGCCTTCCACTGGTTTATTGATCTCACTGTCAGGAAATTCCTCCTTATGCTAGGTTGGTTTTCTCCTTGATTAACTTCCATCCATTTTTATCCTGCCTTCGGGTGCTTTGGAAAATAGGTTGATCCCCTCTTTTGTGGTGGCACTTCAAATATTGGAACACTGTTGTCATGATCAAGGTTGACTCAGTCTTCCATCCTTCAGAGATAGTAAAATGAGGACTCAGATTGTTTAGGGCAATATGCTGACTCTGTAAACTGCTTAGAGAGGGCTGTAAAGCATGTCACCCCTAGTTCTTCTTTTCGCTAGGCTAGACATACCCAATTCCTTTATTTAAGTGGTTTTCTACTAGAATTCTTAGATCCTTCTCTCAGTTGCTGCTATTGAGCCAGGTTCCACCTATTATCTATCTGTACATTTGGTTTTTCTTGCCTTAGTGTAAAATCTTACTTTTCTCTCCATTGAATTTCATTTTGTTTGATAGGAGCCAGTGATCAAGTCTGTCAAACTCCATCTGGATCTTGAGCCTATCTCCTGGGTTGTTGGCTATTCCTGCCAGCTTGGTATCATCTGCAAATTTGATGAGTTTCCCTTTTATTCCCTTATCTAAATCATTTATGAAGTCATTGAAGAGTACTGGGCCTAAAACGGAATTTAGGGATATTCCACTGCTCCCTTCCTTCCATGTAGATGTAGTTCCATTAAGAACTACATGCTGCATATGATTTGTCAATCAATTACAAATCCATCTGGTGGTGATGCTGTCTATCCCACTTTTTTCTAGCTCTAGCAAAGTAGGTTATGGTCTATTTTGTCAAAAGCCTTACTGAAATCCAAATATACTATGTCCACAGCATTTCACTGGTCCACTAATTTAGTCACTTTATCAAACAATGAAATAAGATTGATTTTGCATTATCTGTTTTTAATCCATGTTGGTTTCTAGGTATTACCTTACTTGCATCTAGGTATTTGCAGATCAGTTGCTTGATTATCTTTTCCAGGATCTTCCCTTTCAAGAATTTCACAATACATTAAAGGAAAGTCTGTTGCATGATCACAGCCATAAAGTTGGGTAAAATGTTTTGAAAAACAAACAAACTAATCTATGGCAATTGATTTTATGTAAGGATTTGAATGAAAATGTGCTCATTTTCCTATTCCATGTTTTAGGACTATATTGTAATTTTGGTCTATGTAGAGAGTATTTAGCTGGTTTTTTGTCCATTGTCTATTATCTACATCTTGTTGCTATGCAATGATACCATTCCAAATGTAAATGTTTCTGGATTCATACCTCAGTTTATTGGAGAAATCTCTGCAGTAAGAAGTCTCAATTAATAATATAATTAGCTTGAAATGGTAACATTGAAACTTATCAGTAAGATTTTTACTCTACTAAATTGTCTTAATGTTGTCAAGGCACCAATAAATTTTATTAATGGCCTCAGAAATAAAAGATTAAATAAGTGAACCATGGTGAAAGACAACTTGCTGTCAAGAAGTGTAAGGATATGAAACATGATGCATGCTTTGATATACATGGCATCATTATTCAAGTCAGCTTTTAGTTATCTTCAACAACTTAACTCTGTGGCTCCCACTATAATTTCAAAAGAATTTCAAGATTCTGCCAGCTAATATTGCACACACATTGTTTCAGAAATTAAAAGGTAGAAACAATTATGTGTGCTTGGATGTATGTTAATTTTTTTAAAAAAAATAGATGCTATATTTTAATGAAGAAGGAAGGAAAGACAAAGAAAGAAAGAAAGAAAGAAAGAAAGAAAGAAAGAAAGAAAGAAAGAAAGAAAGAAAGAAAGAAAGAAAGAAAGAAAGAAAGAAAGAAAGAAAGAAAGAAAGAAAGAAAGATCAGGCATATTCCTGATCACTATATTTGTGATGTTAAAGTCAGTTCATGGGATAAAAAAGGAGATTTCCCTGCCCATAATGAACAATTAGCAAAAGACAACCTCAAGGCTTCTCAGACTTATCAGGATCTGAATTATATGTGCATGTCATTTTCATAGAATCCAGTGAAAGTGGTGACTTTGCATCCAGATAAATGAATTGCTCCATGTTATGCAGTGAATTAATTTTGTATTAAATATTCATAGACTGTAAGTCAAAGGAAGAAAAGAAAATATTATACTGCTGGCATTATGGGAGATAAAGCTGTTCTAAGGAAAGGACCCACCCACCCATAACAATGCCATCAATATAAGAATTGCAGTTCCCAAGTTTATAATCTTGGATTATCAGATCTAGATTGCAACACTTCAGATGACTATTAATTGGCAACTAAGAGTATTTTCTGTCAAATGGTCATCCAGATTTTCTGCAGCCCAGATCTCAATTTATGTTACCATTAGCAAGAACTCTGTAACTGCAATTAAATATGCAAGGACAACAGCAAGCACCGTGAATTTGAGGAACTGAAGTGATTTTTTTTCAAATGTCTTTGAAGAGCTCTCTGATACTGTATATCTCTGATACTGCTATATCTTCGTGTATTACAAATGTGGCATTAAGGTACTTGCTCACCACTACATCATTTAGGACATGGACAATTACATGAGTTTACCATACCCAGGGTTATCTGCAACAGGCCACAGTTTCTTAAGAATGAAGGTATTTCCTTCATAAGTTCTACACTTCATATATGCATATGATGACATTGAGGTGCAAGTACAAAGGGGTGAAGTTAGCATAGCACATTTATCATTTGCTGTTCCTTATCCTATGAACAAATGTCCATGATCAGTCCCAATTATTCTTTAGATAATATATCCACAGCTTGTTACTTGAACAACTCCAATAATTCATAGCTAGTTTAATCAATTTCAAGGTAAGTGTGAGGCCATGTCAATGCCACTGATTTTCACATAATACACCCTTCCATCAATATTTGTGTTAGCCCTATCTTTCTTTTTATTTTTTATTTTGCCAAAAGCTTTTAAAATTATGTTACTTTTGGAATACATCTTTCCAATTACATGCTCTTCTGCATGAATTTTGCACCTCTCAAACCCATGGTGAATTTCTTTTACATTCCAGCTCTTAGAAAAATATTGTATCAGATTCACAGGAATAAAGGAAATTCACATAAGGAAAGCTTATTCATATTATCATCAATTTTAATCATTTAATGAGTTAAGATGCTAATCTGACATTCAATTTAATTGGGAAAGGGATAGATAAGACCAGTCTTTCCCTCTGCACATCATTCTATCTCTGTTTCCCTGTGAAAAGAAAGAAACTCTATATCCACCAATTTCCTAAATCTAGATTTGCTCTGCTTTATTTGGTTATGATGATTCATATGTCATATTTCTATAAAGGAAGATCAGCTCATATACTGTAATTCCTCATCCTTTGTTTTTTTCAAGCAAAGTTTCAGAAGATAAATTAAGTATAACAGTAATAATAATGGATCCTAACCAACAACATGAAATTTAATGTGGAGAAAAGCAGGAAAAACCAAAGCTACAGGTGAAACCTAGCTCAAAAATGGTAACTGTGAGAGGGACCTTGGAGTCCTAGTGGATGATCACTTAAACATGAGCCAGCAGTGTGTGGCAGCAACCAAATAAGCTAATACAATTCTTAGTTTGTATTAGTACCACTTTATAAATTCTTAGTAAGACCACACCTGGAATACTGCATCCAGTTTTGGTCACATTATAAAAAAAGATGTTGAGTCTTTGGAAAATGTGTGAAGAAGAGCAACTAAGATGATTAAGAGCCTGGAGACAAAAAGATATGAAGAAAGGTTGTAGGAATTGGGTATGGCATGTCAAATTTTTCAACTTTAATTTCCAAACATTAGGGGTGCTCAAAACTTGTGACATGCCTTGGGTATTGTAATTATATTTTGGTTACTTTAATATAATTTAGATATGCTTGGTAAGTATCTACATAAATATCATAACTTTTAAATATTTTGTTTGTTTCATTGGCCAGAGAAAAGAAGTAGGAGTGACATGATAGCAATATTCCAGTATTTGAGGGGCTGCCACAAAGAATAGAAGTTGAACTTATTTTTCAAAGCACCAGAAGGCAAAACAAGAAACAATGGATGGAAACTAATCAAGGAGAGAAGCAAGTAGGAATTAAGGAGAAACTTCCTAACAGTGAGGACAATTAGCTGCTCCAGTGGAACAGCTTGCCTTCAGAAATTGTGGGCGTGTCATCACTGGAGGTTTTTAAGAATAGACTGGACAGCCACCTATCTGAAATGGTATAGGGTGTCCTGCTTGAGCAGGGAGTTGGACTAGAAGACCTCCAAGGTCCCTTCCAGCTCTATTCTGATTGAAACTGGCCCAAGGTTATCTTCATGGCCCAAAGTGATCTTCATAACAGAGTGAGGTTTGAAACTGGTGTTTCCAGTTCCAAGCCAAGTCTGGCCATATAGAACTGCATCATGTAACTGCTTCTACCCCGACCTCAACCCTCTGCCTCCATTTCACCAAGGCTGGAGATTTTTCAGGTTCTTTTGAGCAAAAAGAGTGGAGTGACTGAAAATAGAAAATGAATCTGAATGCCACTTCCACCAACATGAACTTCTATCAGTATTTCTTAAGAATTTCTGGGGCCTGAAACCAGACAGTTTTAATTGTCTTCCAACATCTTCCATGATGCAGTGGAGGATACCAGATGATGAAATTAGCCTTATACTGATGCAATGCAAGCTCCACCCCTTTTGTATAGGCATTATGATGTCACATGTAGATATGAAAGAAGCAGAGTTTGATTAATGATAGAGCGAGATTGCTCCAGTGAAGTGGGGGATGGTTTTTTAATAGTTCATCTCCTTGCTCTGAGGCTGGTTCCAATCAGGGTTGATATGAACCAATAAACCAAGTCATGACTCCTTTGTTATGGAGTGCTGCAGGGCACAGTGTTCTTTGCCCTCCTTTTTAGCATCTATATGAAACCATTGAGTAAGGTCAACTGTCACCATGAGATGAGGTATCATCAATATGCTGAAGATACCCAGTGATGTTGTAGACACTCTTTTGCAATGTCTGGAGGCTGGTGGAGGGGTATCTGTATGGGGAACAACAGGCTTCAGCTGAATCATGGTAAGACAGAGTGCCTGTGATTGGTAGGCTCCTCTTTATCTGGATGTTTCTCATCTCTGGGGTTGGATGGGCTTGCACTATCCCAGCTATGTAATCTGTGGGCGCTCCCAGACTCATGGTACCTTCACTGATGGATAGGAGAGCTTTTGCTAAATTACATGCAGTTCACCAATTATGCCCCTTCCTGCACAGGGAGGCCTATCTTTCTATCATTTCGTGCCATGGTTGTCATCTGCTTGGACTTTGCAACATGCTCTTCATGAAGCAACACTTGAAGAGTATTCAGAAGCTTCAGCTGATACAAAAAGCAGCTATTTGAGCAATTTTGAGAGCTCCAAAGACGGCACATATAACACTGCTGCTGTGCAAGCTTCATTGGGCACCGGATCGTTTCCAGTTGCAATTCAAAGCATTGTTATCACTTTTAAAGCCTTACATGGCATGGGGTCTGGTTACCAGCAGAACCATCTTCTCCCATTAAATTAGCTTAGCCCATTTGGTCAGGCAGATAACATGTTATGGACCCCATCAGTTAAATATTTTTACTACTGGTTCTGTGGGCGTGGCTTGATGGGTGTGGCAGAGAAGGATACTGTAAAATCTCCATTCCCTCCCCACTTACCACCGGTAAGTTATCACCGGTTCTCCGAACTACTCAAAATTTCCACTACCGGTTCTCCAGAACCTGCTGAATACCACCTCTGTTGCAGTCCAGGAAGAGAGGCTTCTCTATCATCACCCCTGCTCTTTGAAATATCCTCCCTCCAGAGATGGACAGCCCCCCCCCACTTCCTGGTCTTTCAGAAGAGTTTGAAGACTTGCCTCTGCCAACTCATAGGAGATTGCAGAGCAGCACACAATCTTGGGTTGCTTAGCACCTTGAAGGCCATCCCTGCCTTTTAAATTTTAATTATTCTATGCCTGCTTTATAGGATTTGTATGTTTCTATGTTTTTAATTATGCACTGCCCAGAGTCAACCCATGAGATGGGCAGTCTATAAGTTGGATAAATAAATAACAATAATTTTGAAGAACTCTGGTTCCTATGATATCTTTGGAAGATGAAGCAGAAGAATGGGATTACAAAATGATTGCTTTTATATGTGGGCTTGGGCTGAGGTTCAAAATGTTTGCTGTACAAATTTTGGCCTCATTTGAAAATGAACTATTTGGTATACCTCCTGATGGATTTTCAACTCATTGCTTGAATAAATTACAGGGATTCTTGAATAAATAATTGCTTGAATAAATGATATGGATGTTTTATATTGTAGTTTAAGGTGATTATTCTTTTTAACTTCAATTGAATTTTGCAGAAGAGTTGGATTTCTGCTTCTTCTGGAGCTAGTGAAAGTATAGAATAAATGACAGCTTAATTTTTTTTATTTAAGCTCCCTAATGATGGAAATGCATAATTGCAGTTGATACGTCAAATACATCTTCCCCTAGATGCAGAAAAATCTAGCAGTAGCATCTAAGCTGTGGTCACTTCCACTTGATTACTGTATTGTCTTTCATGTGGTGCTGCCCTTGAAAGCTTTAGGAAATTACAACTGATTCATAATATCATGGCAGATTGTTTATTAGGACATGCTTTACTTTCTCTAAACATATTATGCTTTTTTCTTTACCCTATCAGGATGCAGTTCAGAATTTTAAGTCAGAAAGTCATAAATAGTTTGAGACTTTAGCATGTTTTTGTAAACAAATAAAGAGACAGAGTGATATATACCAGAGGTGCTATTCAACCGGTTCGGGAGAACCGGTAGCGGTGATTTGCCGTGGGTCGCAGAACTGGTAGTGACCCCTGGCTGCCATGCCCCTGAACTGGGTCGCCCGGTCGCCTGCTTGTCCTGTTCACTCTCCTGGCTTTCCCAACCATGTGGTGCCATGGCACAGCTCGGCGGATGTCCCAGGGCTGCTGCACAGGCGCACTGCGTGTGCAGCTGCTACATGTGCAGTATGCATGTGCAACAGCCCTGGGACATCCGCCTGCCTACCTGCCCTCCTGGAGCACATTTTCTGCCTTCTACCGGCTGACACGCCTCTTCCAGCCCAGCCTGGCTCAGCCAGCCAGCAGGTGGGCAGGCGGATGTCGCGGGACTTCTCCTTTGTCCCGATATGCCTGCAGTGGCTGGTCCTCCTGCCCCTCCCCCTCCCCCTCCCTCGCCTGGCCTGAGAAGGTAAGAGTGACGGCAGGGGATAGCGAAGCGGCTGGGTCCCTATTTTCCCCTCTCTCCCTCCTACTCTCTTTCTCTCTCTGTGTGTGTGCGTGTGTGTCTCCCTCCCTCAAAGCTGCAGCTGGGCTTTCCTTGGTGCTCCTTGCTATTTTCATTTCTTCTTTTTGGAATCCAGACTGGCTGAACAAGGATCGCCAGCTGCGCTGGAAGCGTCTCTTTGGTCGACCAATCTCCCCCTCCCTCTCCTCTCGCAACTGCAACTGTGGCAGGGCCGGGAGGATGGCATGCACGCACACCTGAGGAGGAGAAGGAAGAGGAGATGGGTCAGCCGAAGGGATGCTTCCAGCATGGCTGATGATCCTTGTTCAACCAGTCTTGATTCCAAAAAGAAAAAAGAAAAAGGAAAGCCCAGCCGCGGCTTTGTGGGGGAGAGAGAGAGAGAGAGAGACACACACATAGAGTGGGGGAGAGAAGGGGAAGATAGGAAAGAGCGCTTGCCCAGCCACGGCTTTGAGAGACACACACACACACACACAGAGTGGGGGAGAGAAGGGGAAGATAGGAAAGAGCGCTTGCCCAGCCACGGCTTTGAGGGAGACACACACACACACACACACACAGAGTGGGGGAGAGAAGGGGAAGATAGGGAAGAGCACTTGGCCAGCCATGGCTTTGAGAGAGAGAGGGAAAAAGAGGGAAAGAGAAAAAGAGGGAGTGAGAGAGAAAGGTCTTCTAGTCCAAACCTTCTGCTCAGGCAGGAAAACTGAGGATGCCAAGTCTGAGTGGAGGTCCAGGCAAAGGTGTCAGAATAATCTTTCGAGGGACCCTATACCAGGGGTCTCCAACCTTAGCATCTTTAAGACTTCTGGACTTCAACTCCCAGAATTCCCCCCAGAATTTTGGGAGTTGAAGTCTACAAGTCTTAAAGTTGCCAAGGTTGCCTGCCCTATACCATTTCAGAGAAATGGTTGTCCTGTCTCTTCTTGAAAACCTCCAGTGTTGGAGCGTCCACAACTTCTGGAGACAAGCAGTTCCACTGGTTAATTGTTCTCACTGTCAGGAAATTTCTCCTTAGTTTTAGGTTGCTTCTTCTTTGTTCAGTTTCGATCCATTGCTTCTTTTTTTGCCTTCTGCTGCTTTGGAAAATACATTGCCCCCTCCCTTCTTTGTGGCAACCCCTCAAAACCCTGTTTTGTGATCTGCCTATCACACTCTTGGACAAAGCATGTGAGCCATTTCCTCCTTTCAGTGGTCCATAAAATACATCTATAATATGTGGATGCAGATAATAAAGTTGAAAAAAGGTGATTTTTTTTTTAACAGAACAATAGATACATTGAGGCTGAGGGTAACAAGGAGTGGCTGGGAAGGAAGGAACTGGACGAAACGCCCCTTGACATGAGTGATGGTGGGTTAGCTACGCCCACCAATCCACATGACCACCAAACCATGCCCACCCAGTCACATGACCACCAAGCCGCACCCACCAAATAAGCCACGCTCACAGAACCGGTAGTAAAAATATTTGAATTCCACCACTGATATATACTCATTTTAGTTTCAACTTCTGTTGACAGAGAATGTTATATTTCACTGTTTCTAATGCCTCTATTTAGAATTGCACTTGATTGCATATATTAGAGGACCAGGTGAATCTCACTATGAATAATTTATAAAGAAGGAAGAAGGTACAAATTTATTTATTATTCATTGCATTTATATTCTGTATTTTCTTTAGAGAGCTCAGGGCAGTCTATATGACACTCATTTTGTCCCCACAATATAAATAAATGCTGCAACAAGATGCAACAAGTTGTGAAATTAATTTTAGAATGTCACCTAGTTAAAGTAAAATTAAAGAAAAAAAGAATAGATCACAGATTGAATTTGAGAACAATAAGGGAATCAAAACAGAGATTGGCTTTTCCCTAAGGTAACCAACAGTTTGTGCAACATGTGTTGTATCTTCAATTATTTTTAGTTCTATTATTTAAAAAAACAGATCTGATATAAAATATCAGTATGCCACATTATCATAAATATTACATTTTATGGAGCAGATGAAACATTTTGTGTTCAGTACAGACAGTAACATTTAGGAAATACATGTTTGATTACACAAGAGAGGAAAATGTGGCTACAGACCAATTATCTCTTACCAAGAAAATTGACCCAAGCTCTATTTACTGGATTACTCTGTAGATTGGAATATAGTTACTTTTTGATTCCTGAACTTCTCTAGATTTTGCCATGCAGTTTCAACTTAAGAATGACATACAATATACTGTATTTTAGGGAAACTATGTATGAAAATAAATATGGTTTTCTTGAATTTTTGAACTCATGGAATAACATGGACCTGAAACAGAATTGAGGAAGGCTTGAAGTATAGGCAAAATAGAATTGGATGTGATGTAAAGTTTTCTATTCCCACAGGAGCCCAGTTCATATTCAAGAATGAGTAGCAAATATTGGTTTGGCAGAGAAAACTACCCTTTTTTAAAAAGTGCCTTTTAAAAAAATCCCGAAAAGCTTAGAAACTCACAGTCTGATTGGAACTGGTGCCAGGATAACATTTTCTCCCAAAGGCTTTTCTGCCTCCCCTTTCCAACAATACTGTTGAACTGAGTTAAATGGCTAGTTGGTTTTCAGGACAAAATATGTGTGTTTAGTGTAACGTGTAGGCTGGTCTAAATCAATACTTTTGCAGCTGAATGAAATTGTGGAATATACTAGAGATTTTGCAGAGCCAGAAATTGATCTCGCTTCCCATTTGGCATGTTAACCAAAAGTCTATCTTTCTTTGATTTATTTTTTAGCCTCCTGTGGATTTCATGAGAAACTTCGCTTTTGTAATTGTCCATTGATCTGTTATTTTAAACAGAAGGCAAAGTTTTCTGTTGTTTGTAATTATTTCATTTGGATGTTGACACCTAATAGCAAAACAACAAAAAACATGGGGTTTTCATTTGTACCTTGCTGATGTTGTTTTATTAGTAATCAAATAAAATTGATTATAGTTTAGAGTTTTTAAATTTTCCATTATTATAACTGCTATGGATGTGCAAATAACAACAAAACAAATTTGAACTGACCCTTAACAACATCTGAGCTTGTTGTATTTGGGGGTACCCTATTGAAAGGATCTTTAAATGTACTTTAAAACTGTTGCTGAAAGGGGCTGATCAGGATAACATTCTTTAGACAAGATGTTTAAAAGGAAACTATTTCAGCTAGATATTTTTGGTGGGGTGGCTTGTTTGCAAACTATGACTTGACAGTAAGCCAAAAGAATCTTCTTTTGGTGAAAATCAAATGTTTCCAGAGTTCATGTATATCAAACTGTAAATATTATGAACATTAAGACACAGTGTAATCCTGTTGTACACCAGGCAAAAGTAGAATCATTGATATGATCTCATTGAACTATTTGTTATAAACCAGAAAATGAGGCCAGGTATGCAAATGGAGCAGGAATCCACAAGGGGAAGCAACTTATGCTGAAAGGTTGTGATAACCACAGCAAAGCACAGAAGTACATTTATCCAGCACCTAAGCATATTTAATAATTGGCAAGGGTCTGAATCTGCCCAGTAACAAGTCTCTGGATAAAACTGAGTGAAGCAAATAAAGGAATTAAGTTGCTTCTTTGTGCCAGACTTCTCCCAGTGCTCCTAGCCAGTGTCTTGGCAAAGCCTGTTTAATGAGGAAAGTGTATATGTGAATGTTTACAGATCTAACTTTGTTTGATTAAATCAGTAAAACTTTATCATTGGTCTGATTATAGTCAGGTACTGCATATCTTTATTTAAAGAAGATTCAATTTATCTTGGGGATATCTGCACCCATTGATAGTGTAAATGCATGTCTTGTTTGTAAGTTTCCATTTGTATATCAGGATTGCATCCTTCCTTTTCCAACCATACTTTCATCAAGGGTGAGGGGATATTAGATGGCCCCTTGAAACTGGAAAACAGAGAAGAGAGTCTGGGTACTTGTTTTCTGCAGAGTCATGGATGAAATATATCTGACTGTAAGTGAAACAGATTTTATAAGGTTTCAGTTTTCTTTAGCAGAACATAACCTCATACCTTTGCATATTGTAATTTACTAAATCATAGGAGAATTATCATAATCTCAGTATGCACAAAATGGAGTTAACCATCCACAAGTTTCAACCTCAGGGGAATTTTGGGCTTGTAGTACTAAGTTATTTCAAGGGAAAATGAAGGATTAAAATATGTCAAATTTTCCAATCAAGTATAACTGCCAGAGTTGTACTCTAAGATATATAAATCTTTTAAATAAAAATAAATAAATAAATATTTTTGGGAGGGGCATAGAATCCTGATTGGGTGTATGTTAAAAACCAAACTTTAGATTTAATCTGACCATGTGTATAAGTAGTTTTTAATGTTTAGTGTCCACTTAGATGTATTTTCTCCATGAGGAAAATGTGAAATTGATTAGCAGGTACAGATCTAAAAGCATTACTTGTATTTACTATTTATACATTTTAATCCAAATAATATATGCACTTTCCTTATAACCAAAATGATTCAAAGAGTCATATTCTTCATATGCTGGTCATGACTGATGGTGATGTAATGCTTGACTTTGAAACCTCCACACGACCATAGAGATATTTCCATTAAAATCTGTCTAAGTCTTGAATAGTACCTAGAAAGAAAGCCAAAAGCAAATGGCGAACTAAATTCTTATCCATATTTTTGCCTTAGAAGTGACCTTGGATATTTAAATCAAAAAAGCAGGGTTGGAAATGTGTATCCGCCTTGGATGTTTTCATTTGAAATCCCTTAAATATGTGATATTTTAAGATAAAACTGCTAAATACATGTAAGATTTAGCATCTCATGTTATCTTTCAATATTTGTTACGTTTAGCTTCATGTTTAGTTTCAGTGCTGTTGCACAAAGATGACACAGTGATTAAATTAGTGGATCAGGATGGCGTTTGACAAAGTAGATCACAACCTACTTTATTATATTTATTTATCATTTATTTACTTGTCAAGCAATTATAAGATAACAGGTATAAGTATAAACATAGTTATGAATACATGAAATGGATACATATAAGAAAAATAAAAAGAAACAATAGGACAGGGACAGTAGGCATATTGGTGCGCTTATGCATGCCCCCTACAGACCTCTTAGGAAAGGAGTGAGGTCAATATTAGACAGTCTAAGGTTAAAGTTTTTGTGGTTTAGGGAAGAAACCACAAAGTCAGGTAGTGTATTCCAGACAATGACCACTCTGTTGCTGAAGTCGTATTTCCTGCAATCAAGTTTGGTGCGGTTTACCTTGAGTTTGTATCTATTGTGTGCTCTTGTATTGTTATGACTGAAGCTGAAGCATTCATTGACAGGTAGGACATTGCAAAGTATAATTTTATATACTACACTTAGATCGGACCAAAGGCAGCGTAGTTCTAGGTTTTCTAGGTCTAGTATTTCAAGTCTGGTGACATAAGGTATTCTGCAATGAGTAGAGGAGTGGAGAACTCTTCTTGTGAAATATTTCTGGACTTTCTCAAGTGTGTTAATATCAGATACGTAATGCGGGTTCCAGACTGATGAGCTGTATTCAAGTATTGGTCTAGCAAATGTTTTGTATGCTCTAGTTATTAGTGTGATATTACCAGAGAAAAAGCTACATAGGATTAGGTTAACAACTCTTAATGCCTTTTTTGCTATATAGTTACAGTGGGCTCTAGCACTTAAATCATTAGAGATGAGTACTCCAAGGTCCTTGACAGAGTGTGAATCATCAACAAGGTCTTGACTATTCAGCTTAGTAAAATTACTTAGTAAAATAGAACAATGTAGGATAGATTGCATTATCACTGGATGGATTTGCAATTGACTGACAAATTAACATCACATGATGTTAGCTTGGAGAATAATGTCAGATATTATGCATTCTCTGGAATGTTACATTCTCAGGTTTTTAGGATTGGTTCCTTTGAATAAACCTTAAATATTTTTTTCCATTTTATTATTCCCTCTCTTGCATATTTTGAGACTAGTCTGAAGCTGCCATAATTTCCATAATTAGTAAAAGAAGTGTGTTTGTGTGTGGTGTGCTGTGTGTGTGTGTGTGTGTGTATGTGTGTGTGTGTGAGAGAGAGAGAGAGCGAGAGCGCACAGGCGTCTAGTAACAAATATGGAAAACTAGATCCATGTTTTATTGTTTATTATTTCTAGAGACACAGGGGTTTTAGTGTAAGTCTAGTATTCTGATAAACCTAATTCAGTGAATAAATTCCACTTTTATCTGCTGACTAACTTTGATATTCATATACATTAAGTGGATGCTTATAAGATTTCAACAATCCTCCCAAGAATTTAGTGCAATTTTCAGGATCCATTATGCTTCAGGATTAGTGTGGGTAGAGCTTATTAATACTGAGGCATGCTTGGCATTTCCACTTTCTTGAGAGTACTGATACTTATTTGTAGCACTGGTCTGCATAGCAAGAATTGTTTTGTCATTCTTCTGGGTAAATCTTTCTGTTGATTTCCGCCCCCAAGTTTGTAAAGAGTCCCTCTTGGATTCATTTGTGGCAGTTAAGCAATACCTGAAAAAGAACAGATGGGGATGTTTTTATTTTACAGTGGTTGAAGTTGGCCTGCAAACAAGAAAACTTCTTGTTTCAAAATTCCCTCGGCCAAGAATTTATGGAATGGTCTCTAGCATTCATTTTTCTTTCATGTGGGTCTAGGCACACTTTTCACAGATTGAAACTAAAAAGGGGCTAAAAAAGAATACATTATACCATGCCCAGAGATCCAAGGAATCCAGAGAACCAGAGGTCCTACTTCACGCACAGCAGCAAGAAACAAAAATAATAAGATAATTTTGCTGGTAGATTAGATGGAAAGGCGGCTCCATTATGAGGTCATCTGGAAATAGATTCAGAAGCAGCACTTCATTCAAACAGAATAAATCTAGGGAGTTAATTCTAAAGCCTATTATTTGAATGAGAAAGAGTTAGGCTTCCCTGTGTGACATGTTCTCTCTACAACTAAAAGTTCCATACTTCCTTTTTGTGCACATGGAGAGAGTAGAAGGATAAAGAACCACATTACGAAGGACATTGATCTCAAAGACAGTGGGAAGCTATATGCACAAAGCTTTTCTTTCCTATCACTCTCAATGTTTGGTTATAAATAAAAACAAATCAGGCAGTTAAAAATGTAAGGGGAACAAAACCAGAGGTACTAAAGGAAGCTAAAGGACACCAGGAAATCAATGTTCCAGTTTCTCACACCAATAAGACCTTTCTTTGAATTGGCTTAGGCAATAGTAGATAGAAAAAAGCAAGATGGAAACATATTTCATAGAGAAATGGCATTTCTGGCAATTGCAAGTGATAGTAAAAATACTTCTAGATATGTGACCCCTCCCCAAAATTCAAATAATATAATCATTGTTATAGTACTACCACTAATCTGTTCAAATGAAGGTTTGCTTACTTATTAAATTTCTCTGCTGCCCATCTCACTGATACCGTGATTCTGAATGGCTTACAAAAGGCTTGCAAAAAGCAGGAAAGTATAACCTGACACTGATCCACACATGTATAATTTGCCAGTTCTCAAATGGAATTTAGAGCAGGGGTCGCCAACCTTTTGGACCTCAGGGACCACCAAACTCATAATTTTAGATCCCAGGGACCACTAACTGGTTCTGTGGGCATGGCCTAATTTGTGGGTGTGGATTGGTGGTCATGTGACTGGCTGGGTAGGGCTTGTATGTAAATATTATAAATATTTATATAAATATTGATTTTTTTTATAAAAAAAGAGCAACTTTTACCCAAAATTAGGCAAAGCAGGCAGATTGAGTTGCTCACAGAATCACAGATTCATTCAGAAATCTATCTATCTGCCATTGGCTAGCTCAGTCTGTCACATAAAATTTGCTTGCAAGGAAACTCATAAAATTTACTAGCAAGCAAACTCACAAAATTAACTCATAACACACTATGCATGTAAATATTGAATTTTTTATTTAAAAAAAGAGCAACTTTTACCCAAAATCAGGAAAAGCAGGCAAATTGAGTTGCTCACAGAATCATTCAGTGATCTATCTATCTGCCATTGACTAGCTCAGTCTCTCAAATTTGCTTGCTGTGAGTCTGCACTGAATTAGCTTGCAAGCAAACCTTCAGTCCTAAGGGAGGTTCGACTGTGCTGAGCTGAAGCTCTAAAGACTAGCTAGAAAGCAAGAAAATCAAACATTTCCTGCTTCCTAGCTAATCTAAATTTCCCGGCACAGCAAAACAGATGATTGTCAGAAAAAGGAAAAATAGCAATTTAGCAGGCAAGTTTACCGGGTAAGGAGTGAGTGGGGGTGGAGGGTGGTTCCCGCGGGCCATGTGAGCGGTGCAGCCTTGTGTTTCTGCACAGCCTGGTTTAATTGCTTTGTGGGGGTGCTCTGGGGGTGAGATTTCTCTGCGGCCCACCAAATTTTCTCAGGACCCATCAGTGGGCTGCAGCCCACTGGTAGGCGACCGCTGATTTAGAGCATTAGAACTGCCTGCCTAATCATGCCTCCTTTCCATGACCAATTAGTCATGGTGAGTCATGGAATTGTCGACTGTCAGAAGCAATGATGTTTCCCTGGTAGGAGGCAAAGTTGATAACTATGGAGGGATTGGGGAGGATGCATTATCCTCCCCCATTTCCCCCAAAAATTATGCCCATGTCAATCTTTTACCTGTTGTATAATCTCTATCCCCCACTGATTTATTCAGAAGCTGTCTGGAAGAAAGCTTTTGTGCATGTATAGTTGTTGTATGAATACTGGATTATACCTAAGTCAGGATCCTGATAATTCATGTAGTAAATCCTCCAATGGATTCACATCAGATTTGAGGTCTCAAATATTATTTTACAACGGAAATGATAGATCAATGATGCAATGTTCTGTTCCTTTTTATTATTTTGATTTCTACTATTTTTAATGCTGTACACTGCCCAAAGTCCTATGGAGTTTTTTTTTCTTTGTTTCCTCCTGTGACCCGAATTCTCCTACCCTGGAGCTTCTATGACTGGCAGCTCTTTTTGATGATTGATGGGGAGGAAGATATTTCTTATCTTTTTTTCTTTTTCTTTTATTTTCTATATTCTTATTGTATTGTAAAATACTAATGAAAATGTTTTTAAAAACAATGGAACTGTGCTTTATTGATATAGGCTAAAGTAAGAGAATCTTTAAAGCATAATCATATTTTCCCTTCTGCTCATTGCCAAAACAGAGAAGGGGTTAGAAGACAGGTCAGCTAACCTAGTTTCCTAGCAGAACCTTCATTGGATACAGTACTTTAGTGGTGCTAGATGGAAGAGCCCTGTTTCAAAGATAATTAGGGAAAAACCAACTGAATATGACTGTGGTTCTTGCATTCTACAATAGGGTCCTGCAAAAGCTAAAGGCTTCTCCAGCACCTAAACACTTATCTTCTAATGGCTGGGATTAGGGCAGCAACCTCAAGAACTACTAGACTTTGCTAACCAAAGGCTGGAAATACAGAGTAGGTGCTCTCCAAAGCAGCTTATTCCTTACCTTCACTAGCTGTTAAGGTGGGATCAGAGATGCTCAATTCCAAAAGCTTTTGACATCTGCAGTGGATGTCACATATGAGGACTCTGAAGACTGGTGACTGTTTTGGGGTAGAGTAAGGGCTCATCCACATATTGGTCCTAACAGCTTGACAATGCTGTGCTTAATCATTCTCAGTATTTGGCCCTTGTTGCCTCCTCAATGCACAGCTGAGGCCCACCTAACTTTGAATTTAGCTGATCCAGTATTAAAGTGATGGGTACTTGGTGGTGCAGGCTGTTAATCATCTAGCACTTAGCTCAATTGCCTGCAATTAGCGCAGGTTCGAATCCCACCAGGCTCAAGGTTGACTCAAGGTTGACTAAGCCTTCCATTCTCTTGGGGTAGGTAAATTGAGGACCCAAGATTGTTGGGGGCAATAAGCTGACTTTGTAAAAAATGCCACTTGGGCGGGCCAAAAAAGCTCTAGTAATAAGCAGGCGTATACAATGGAATGAAGGCTATTGCCGAGCACTTAGCATGGTGCTCTAAAAACTGTAAGCCGCCCTGAGTCTCCGGAGAAGGGCGGCATATAAATATATATATACATATATATATTTTTAAACTGTTCCTCTATGGCATGGGTATCAAATTTGATCGTGTCACATGATGTATCATTACTTATAGTGAAGTTTTTTCCTTTGAGGAGCTGGGGTGGGCTTGGCCTGCGTGTGATACATCTGGCCCTCAGGCCACCAGTTTGACAGGCCTGCGTATGGCTATTTTTGTTTCTGCTTATTTATTGGCTTCTCTAGGCATTTTCTCACACAATCTCAGATCTTATCCAGCCTTTTTATTAACACACATTCACCAACCGTGTCAAACAGTATTAGATCAGTCTAAACAGTACCCCCTCTTTTAAAGACAGAAATGGAGAAGCAGCAGGGGTAAGACTATTTTGTAGCTCAACAGCAGGCAATCTAATAAGGGCATTTATTTTGTTTTCAGTATGGTTGTTAAACTGTCAACATGGCTGTAATAGCTTCTGGAGAAGGAAGAGTACAAAGTCTCTGATTCTTAAGCTCCCATGCCTAGCTCCACTCGCCCAACATTAAGTAGATTATCAGTAGTGCTATTTTTCATCTAGTGAGGGGAAGGAAGATGGTGGCCACCAATAGTTGCTCTTAGTATGTTCAGATAAAAATCATCTGGGAGAATTTGAGTCCAAGCTAGCTGATCCATGAGTGTTTGCATGGGTGCCAAACCCACCCACCCTTCCTCTGAATCAACAATTGCAGCCATAAAGCTGAAGACCTGTGCCCAGGGGAAGTCTTTTACCTGGAAAGGCCTGCTTTGTTGCCCAACCTAGTTAAATCTGCTCAAGTCTCCCTTCCTGGGAGAAGAGTTGCATTCTGTCCACTAAAGCAATGTCCTGAGTTCTCAGGGTTCATCAGACAATTATAAGTTTCTTGTGAACTACATTAACTTTGCCCTTTATTCTTTGTACAACAAAAAGCACTTTTGAAAGAGTGATTTTTCAAGTCAAGCAGAATTCAGCTAATGTGTAGAAACACGCCTACAGTTTTCCCTCTCTGCTTCCCTCTGGTGTTTGCCTGCAAAGAAGGATGGAAGATAGACAGTTTCCTTTCAACTTTCCTTTGAAAGATCTTTCCCAAGAGATTTATATCTTGCATTTTGTCTAGAAATTCAAGGTAGGTTGCTCCCTACCCTATTTTTCCTCATAACAATCTTATAAAATAGATTGGGATAAGAGCGGGTACTGGTGCCAAGCAATAGAGTGAGTTTGGTGGTTGGAGAATGGACTAGAACTTGTTTCTCCCCATTACTAGTCCAATAATTAAACCTCCATATCACTTTGGGACTCCAATTTATGGCTGAATTGCTCTATTATTGTGAGATTAATGTTTAACTCCCTCCTAGCAGTAATCGTGGCTCTGCAAAAATGATAGTATGCCTGTTCTAAAATGCAACTGATAAAGTCAATTAATGGCTTCAGTTAAAACTTAGCTGGCTGTCTCTCACAGCTATCAGTCACACTCTTTACCCTCTCTTGGTAACTATGCAAAATGAGTGGATTCTGTTATATGTCATCTTTTGTCTTAATGCCCTTTGTACAGTCTTGAGTCATCCTGGAATTTCCAAATGGACAGTGCCCCATTCCCATTCTTCCATGCTAGTTTTTCTTTTTCTCTCTATTTTTTCTTTCTCTTTCTCTCTCTTCTTTCTTCTCTATTTTTCTTTCTTCTCTATATTTCTACTAGGTTCTTAGTCCATTTTCAATTTCCCTTCTCTTTCTGCAAGGTTTTTTTCTGGATGCAAAAACCTGTTATCGGATTTTTCCCCCCCAGACTATGGCTGTCCTCCAAATATACTTTTTTATGTTTGGGAGCTCATTTGGCAAACTGTGTTGAGCTTCCCCAGTCTCTTCAGAAGCAAGCTCTTCTACTCAGATAGGAGAATAAGTATAGATAGACCTTGACTTACAACAGTTCATTTAGTGAACATTTGAAGTTACAATGACACTGAAAAAAGTGATTTATGACCATTTTTCACACTTATGACTATTGCAGCATCCCCTTGGTCACTTGATGTTCATTCAGATACTTGGCATATTGGCTCATAGTTATGACACTGGCAGTGGCCTGGCATCATGTGACCATATTTTACAATCTTCTGACAAGTAAAGTCAATGGGGAAGACAGATTCACTTAACAACTGTGTTACTAACTTACTAATTTACTAACAACTGGAGTGATTCACTTAGCAAATTTGGCAAGAAAAAATGCAAAATGGGGGCAAAACTTACTTAGCAAACTTTTCAATGTAAATTCTGGGCTCAATTGTGGTTGTAAGTCAAGGACTACCTGTAGTGGGAAGGGCTGTAGGTAGCTGTCACTCTGAGATTCTCTTGCCAGTTCTGGCAGGTTTGGCAAAAGTGCAGAAAGGAAAAAGCCCTCTGCTGTCAAAAGGAAAATGGCCAGCAGTAACAGAATAACAGAACATCAGAGTTGGGAGGTACCACAGAGGTCTTCTAGTCCAATTCCATGCTCAGGTAGGAGACCCTATATCATTTCAGACAAATGGCTGTCCAATCTCTTCTTAAATGCTTCCAGTGATGGAGCACAACTTCATCCCACAACTTCTGAAGGCAAGCCATTCCAATGGTTAATTGTTGTCACTGTCAGGAAATTTCTCCTTAATTTCTTGTGTTGACTTCTGGTGCTTTGGAAAATAGGTTGACCCCCTCTTTATGCAACCATTCTTCATATGTTTAGCCTCCAGCCCTCTAATCATCTTTGTACTCTTCCCTTTGTACTTTCCAGAGTCTCAACATTTTTTTATATATATTATGATGATTAAAACTGAATGCAATATTCCAATGAGGTCTTAGTAGTAGTGCCTAGGAGAAACAGGGAGCTGCCTGCAACAAATTTTGATGGTCTACACATGTTTATACAAATACTTGTTCATACAACAAAACCTTTGCTGGGCAGAAAGTAGCCTCTCACTGCATCTTACCACTGAATATACAGATGCAGATCAACAGAATTGGAATGGACCTTGTAGGTCATCTAGACCAACCTCCCGCCCAAGCAGGAGACCCTATACCATTTCTGACAGATGGCAGTAGAGTCTCTTCTTGAAAGCTTCCAGTGATGAAGCTCCCACAACTTCCGAAGGTAAGCTGTTCCACTGTCAGAAACTTTCTCCTTATTTCCAGGTTGAATCTCTCCTTGTTCAGTTTCCATCCATTATTCCTTGTCTGGCCTTCGGGTGTTTTAGAAAATGGCTTGACCCCCTCCTCTCTGTGGCAGTCCCTCAAATATTGGAACACTGCTATCATGTGTCCCCTGGTCCTTCTCTTCATTAGACTAGCCATGCCGAGTTCCTGAAACTGTTCATTATATGTTTTAGCCTCCAGTCCCCTAATCAACTTGGTTGCCCTTCTTTGCACTCTTTTTAGATTCTTTTCATAGTGTGGTGACCAAAACTGGATGCAGTGTTCTAGGTGTGGTCTTATTAAGGCTTTATAGAGTAGTACTAGTACCTCACTTGATCTTGATCAGAAGATGCTCCTGATGTAGATCCTTCTTCATTCTTTCGGCAGCAACACTTTGGCTGGGAGGAAGAACTCTTTTTTTAACCTGAAACCATCATTTTCAATGCATGTTTCCTTTACAATGGACAGGGGATGAGATGAAAGTGATGTCATGAAGGTCTAACATACTGAAAGAATTAATGAAACATCTTCATTCTGTGGATGAGTACATGAGGAAGAGCTACCCATATTAGAACAAAACAGGTCTTTGGCAGCAATCAGAGTTTATTTTTGATATTTAAATGTATATCTCCAGTCCTAGGGTGTTCACTGGCATTCAAAACCAGCAAAATATGTGGATCCATACATTGGGATCTAAAATATTAATCACATTTACAGATAACACCCCTTTCAGTTAATTAATCTTACTAGGAGGTCAGTGAAATCATCTTTCTTTCACCAGATGTTCACTTGTTAGAAATCGCTTCCTATTTATGATCCCTTTTTATTATTATTATTATTTAATGGCAGGAAATTTTAGTATATTGTCAATGAACCGTAGTGCATTTCTGAAATACTATAGTATAAAGCTGATCAATGGTTACAAAAGATTTGTACACAGACTATCCATGTAATATAAATGTGGCAATAATTAAGTTTGTAAAACAGAATGGCTTTACTTTGCCTTGCTCGCAGCATCTTTGTGCCTTCTGTCAGGATCAACCATTCTGTCCAGCACACATATGCTCTTTAAATTTGCAATAGTGGCAAATATCTGTTGCTTGGGTGTAGGATGAAGGTGAATTCTCCAAGCTTGTGAATTGGTTTCCGAACATTTTGTTACCAGGCTAGGTAATATCTTGATCTTAGGGGATGTCAGTGTTAGTGTTCTTCTGTTTATAAGGGCTTCATATGGTCAGTAGGTCTTTTGATGGGTCAGGTGTGGGTGTCAAGTGATGGGTCAGGTGTGAGTCATCATCATAAGAACCTCACTTAATACATCCACACCTGACCCATCACAAGATTTACTGACCACAGAAAACCTTATAAATAGAAGCACACCGACATCCTCTAAACTCTGCTGAAGATGTTTACCTAACCTGGTAATGAAACATTTGAAAATCAACCCACAAGGTGGGAGAACAAACCTCCACAACTTGTGTAAAAATAAGTTAAATCCAGAGTGTAAAATGAAAATAAGAGACTGTAAGTGATATGATCTATTTACTCAGAAATAATATTCTCTGTATCCAATTGTATTTATTTCCCAGAATGTGTTTCAGAATTGTATTTTAAAGCTTTCCTTAAAGAGGTATAACATATACAATTATAGCAAAATTTCTTTTGATCTAATTGCATGTTCTAATGTATGTTCTAATAATGTTTGACAGCAATTGAATTTAAAATATGATTTAACCAATCAGATCATTGAGAGCCCTTATCCCCTTGAGTGGGGTTCTTGTACTATGGGTTGCATCCTACTGGCTTATTGTGATCAAATTTAAGAGGACACTTACACTCATCCCCACTCTACTTGGATAAGATATTATTAGTTTGTCCAAGTAATGAGAACGTGTAAGGTTCTGCCTCTACTACCCATTCAAGAAAGTACAGACTCTGAGATAGCAGCATTGCAAAATGAACCTTTTATTGAAAGGAAGTGATTGCAAGGCAAAAGCAAAGCAGGCTCTAAGGTCCCTTTGGGCAATTCTGTTAGGATGAAGGAGTTAGAAACCTCTTCCCTCAGTCCGATGTTGAATGAGCCAATCCACAGGTGTGAAGATGTTGTGAAAACGGTAGTCCTGGGAAGGAAATAAGGGACTGTTCCCAGGTGCTTCTTTCAGGAAGCTTCAGAACTGAGAAAAACAGATGGCCCTCCCCCCCCTTAAACAGTCCCCAAACGTAAATCAAAGCATAGGGCAGATAGGTGTCAGGGTTAGGGTTATAAACTAAGGAATTACAGGATATGTAGGAAACAGGAAGAGGTAATAAGTGAATAAATGATCCAGGCCCCTCTCCCCACAGAAATGGCAGTATCACGATAGGGATATGACAGAATGTATGCTGGCAACAGTCCACCCAAATTAGGCTAGCACACCTAAAGTTTGGTCATTGTTGGGACTACTAAGAATGACCACAATATTTATCATCTCTACCTTCCTAATAGCAGAGGCACCTTTAACTCTTTACTTGCCCACCTGCCAGTTGCATTTGCTGATAGCCCATCTTTTCTTACTCTGCATCCAGCAATAGTGTGCAGGGGAGGATAGCAGAATGAGCAAAATGAAATTTATATCTATTAGATTTTCTCAGTGGAACAGGCAGGTGCAAGAAAGCACAGTAGCAGCATCTCTGACATATTTGGTCAGCAGGACAATGTGTCTCTCACTGCAAATGAAGGTGATATGTCAATCTGCCATGGCACAAGCTCTATCAGTTGTAAACTGTGTTGGAGCTTTAGGCTTCTGGTGCAATCTTCACCAGTTGCAAATTAGTGCAACCTCTACCAGTTGCACTCTTGTTCTCCTGATGCTACCAGTTGCTAATTGTTCTCCTGAAGCAAACTCTATCAGATGCAAATTGTGTTGGAGCTTTGGATGCTAGGACATACAAAAATTGAAGCTTTTCATCTGGGAAAACTATTTTTTGCTTCTTTCCCAAAAGCAATACCTGGATGTGAGCATATGTGTGTGTGAGAGAGAAAGCAGAATATCGATCTCTCTAATTCCAGGTATTAAGTTAGCATCCTAGTTGTTTTGCCCACATTGATCACTTTGTTATTTGCAATTGAGGTGAATGAGCATACAATTGGTGCCCCAAGGATTATGCTAGAATCCACTAGTCTCCCATCACTGCCATTAGTTGAAAGAATCTAGGGATGCCCTTAGTATCCATTAGCATGCTCATAGCTTTTACTGCCAGAATTCTGAGCCAGAAGTTGCCTGGGTAGAAACTTTGCCAAGATGGGTTCCACATTACCGCTGCTAGCCTACTAATGTACCTGCACCAGTTTCACCAACACTGGTCAGGGACTAGGCCTGGTTCTGATGTGGGCAAGATTCACCTCATTCAAAGTGACTGCAACAGAACTGAGATTACTATTCTTCGACTCCTGCAAACGGGCTTCTGGACACAAATAGGCTTCTATAAGCTACTTCTGGGAAAAGAAGAAAACTCCTGCTTGCTGTGCCAAACCAATAATGAATTTGTGTAAGACTTTTTCCCTCCAAGAAATATGTGTATCAGAACACATTGTGACAGGATTTAATAGATTAATAGATTAACTGAGTTGGAAGGAACCTTCTAGTCCAACCCCCCACCCAAGTAGGAGACCCTACACCATTTCTGACAGATGGCAGTCCAGTCTCTTCTTGAAAGCTTCCAATGATGAAGCC
Source organism: Bungarus multicinctus (assembly GCA_023653725.1). Lineage (NCBI taxonomy): Eukaryota > Metazoa > Chordata > Lepidosauria > Squamata > Elapidae > Bungarus > Bungarus multicinctus. The sequence continues at coordinate 165,712,017 of CM042836.1, forward strand.
CCCACAACTTCTGAAGGCAAGCTGTTCCATTGGTGGATTGCTCTTGTTAAATATTCATTGATGCCTCATTAATATTCATATGCATAATATAAAGAGTGGAGTCTGATGTCAGACTCCACTCATTGGTCCAGCCACTGGTGGGAATAATGAAGCTCTGTCAGTGGTTGAAATGTTGGACAGCGCTGGCTATAAAAGCCGGCACCTGCTGCAGCTTGCCACTTTTTTTCCTACGCTTTAAAATAAACAGTTTTTTGCAGCTCCTATGGTCCTGCCTCTTCCTTCCATGTGCCCACTTAACAGCTCTCACTGTCAGAAAATTTCTCCTTATTTCCAGGTTAAATCTCTCCTTGTTCAGTTTCCATCCATTATTCCTTGTCTGGCCTTTGGGTGCTTTGGAAAATAGCTTGACCCTTTCCTCTCTGTGATCGCCCCTCAAATATTGGAAGACTGTTATCATGCCTTCTTTGGTCCTTCTGCTCATTAGACTAGCCATGCCTAGTTCCTGTAACTGTTTTCATATGTTTTAGTCACCAGTCCCCTAATCACCCCGATTGCTCTTCTTTGCACTTTTTCTAGTGTCTCAACATCTTTTTTATAGTGTGGTGACCAAAACTGGATGCATACTCTAGATGTGGTCTTACTAAGGCTTTATTGAGTGGTATTAGTACCTCACTTGATCTTTATTGTATCCCTCTGTTAATACAACTTAGGATTGTATTGGCTTTTTTGTCTGCCACCACACACTTGGCTCATATTTAATTGGTTGACCACTAAGATTCCAATATCTCTCTTACAATTGCTGCTTGGTTTCACCCAGTCTTTATATGTCATTTTGGTTTTTCTTGCCTAAATGTAAGACTTTACTTTTCTCTACATTAAATTTCATTTTGTTAGATAGTGTTCAAGTCTTCAAGATCTATCTGGATCTTGAGCCTATCATTTAGGGTGTTTGCTATTCCTGCCAGCTTAGTATCATCTGCAAATTGTAAGTTCCCCTGCTATTCCCTCATCTATCTCGTTAATGAAAAAATTGAAGAGTACTGGGCCTAAGATGGAATCTTGTGGTATCCCACAGCTTACTTTCCTCCATGTAGACTTAGACCCATTAAGGACTATTTGTTGAGTATGGTTTGTCAGCCAGTTGCAAATCCATCTGATGGTGATGCAATCTATCCCACTTTTTTTTACTTACCAAGAAGTAGGTTGTGGTTAACTTTAATACGTCCACAATATTTCTCTGGTCTACTAATTTAGTTACTATGTTGAAAAATGAAATGATATTGTTTTGGCATGATCTGTTTTTAACAAACCCATGCTGACTTTTAGTTATTACTTTACTCATTTCTAGATGTTGGCAGATCTGTTTTTTTAAATTATTATTATCTTTTTCAGTATCATCCCAGCTACTGATATTAGGCTGATTGGTCTATAGTTTCCTGGGTCTGTTTTTTTCCCTTTTTTGAAGATGGTAACCACATCAGCTCTTTTCCAGTCCTCTGGTAGTTCCCCAGTGCTCCAGGATTTTTGTAAGATGTGGTACAATATTTCTGAGATGACCTCTGCCAGCTCCTTTAGAACTCTGGGATGTAATCTATCAGGTCCCGGTGATTCATATTCATTAAGATGTTATCTTACCAATTTTTTTGCTAATTTTAACTTTTATTTCTAATCTGTCTTTTACAGTTAAGTTTTTATTGGGTTATGTTTATATGGATTATATTTATATGGGTTCTATTAGAGCAGGGGTGTCAAACTGAATTTTTTTGAGGGATGGATCAGCACTGTGGTTCTCCTCCTTGAGGGGCGTTTGTGTGTGTGTGATGGACGCCTCCTGCAGTGACCCCTCCATGCCCCATTTTGGCCTGGGCAGCCTCCTGCAACACTCTGCCAGCCAAAATGGCATCACTCTTCAATTGAGCAGTTTAACTGTGCCTTGAGCAAAAATGGCTTAACTTTTAATTTAATCACAATAAAGATCAGAAAATATGGATGCACATGAATGCTATGTGCATTATTCATGCATGTTGTGTCTATACTTGAAATTATTCTGCAGATGTTCCTTGAAGTGGTACCAAAGTGCAAAGTAATGCCATATATAATTATGTGAACAATACAAAATTATTTATTAAAAACATATATCTTTGATTTGGAGGCTTGCTTTGTGTCCTCCCATCATCTGAACTACTGTACATGGGAGACAGTGTGAGCCACAGCCTTTTCTGAAGTTGCATTTCTTCCTTGCTTTTAAATATGAAGTGAATGCTGACTTTATGAGTTGCTTGTGATAGCTAGACATTTATAAATTTCATCCATTTTAAATGAGAGTAAATAAGTGATTTGTCTATATTGTATGAGAAACTTTGTAAATTGGAAATTGATAAGTGAATTGGGAATATTTTAGTATATAATCAAATCTCTCTCTCTCTCTCTCTTTGCAGTCTATCAGAGAAGTGACTGGTTATGTCTTGGTAGCACTGAATCAATTTGAATACCTTCCTTTGGAAAATCTGCGGATCATTCGTGGAACAAAACTGTATGAAGATCGTTCTGCACTGGCCATCTTCCTCAATTACAAAAAAGATGGGAGTTTTGGACTGAGGCGGCTTGGGCTGAAGAACTTGACTGGTATGACAAAAGAAAAAGAGTATAAGAGAATAGCTTAATCCTATTGACCAGTAGTTTGATGATCTTGGCAATAATATCAAAGGACTGGCCTATTTTGATCCACAAAATAAAACAAAAGGGAACAGAACAAATAAGCAAAAATATCAGTTGTGTTGTCCTTTTGTACCAAAACATTTGATTCCTCAGTCACAATTCTGACAGGTTGTCATTTGACAACTGTCTGTTGTTTATCTTACATTTAAATATTTTTATCAATAGTGAGGAATCTGTGTCACTCTAGAAATTGTCCAACTATGTCTCTAAGCATCTGTGATCCTGGACTGTGTTTCAGGACTCCTGAAAACAGTAGTTTAATAACATCTGGAAGTTATCAATTTCCCTTCCCAACACTTGTTACAATATTTATTACTGATTTTGGAAGAAACAACACAGCTTTGAGCAGCTGCATTATCAGTGATATGCCGGATGCTTGGCATGGCCTGTATCAACACATGCTTGGCATGACCTATAGCAACATAACAATACTATAAACCTTCTTATTTAGATATGTTCTAAAGAAATGGTCAGTATTTTTTATTGTCTTGGAAATTGATATCATTAAATGCATGGAACTTAAATGGAACTGATGGTGTGTAGGACAGATTGGCAGATATCTGAAATAGTCAGTTACCATATACACATATATTTCTACCTGCTATCCTATTTAGAACTAGTGAATAGCTATTGTGTTCTATTTATTTGACAGATGGACTTTAAAACAAAGGACAACTTTCAAAGGATAAACATCTTGCATGAGTAATAGGTATCAATGTTATCTTGCCAACAGGATTGTCATTCTCTCTCTCTTTGTAATACTAGAATACTTATGAAAGCTATTACCTAGTTTCAGTTTGAAAGACACAAACTAATAGGGCTGCTTTCTCCTCATCACTTAGAAATAGTAGCAAATACTTTAGTGCTGGGAATGAAGAAGGCATATAGAATAGGGCATTAGTTTATCTGAAGAAATATTCTGCCCTTTGGACCTCTTGGTAAGCTCATTGTTGCAAATTACACCTATAGCAAACATCGTAACTCTGTCAGACAGTGTATATTGCATTGAAAGGCATGGGACTATTTTTTAAAATGCAGTCCCCAGAGCCATAATTTCACATGAGATGGACATGCCCATCAACATCTGACCAATGTGCCTTTCTATTATACTTTGAGATGCTTAGGCTAATTAGCTGGGTGACCCTGCTTTAGCACTGAAATGAAAATTATCCTAAAACAAGTGAGTTATTTGTAAGTGCAATTACATGCTGGTCTAACTGACCAGAACTCTTAAACATACGAGAGTGGATGAGAGGTAGGGAATGTTTAACTAAGCAAGAAAAAGCACAAGAAGAGGAACCCAAAGGATTAGAATGTAAAGTAGCCCTTCCTATAAGAAAGGACTTTAGTGATTAGGGTTCCATAGCATGGTACAAAGAAGGGGCTAAATAGGTTGCTTACGGTTTGGCTGAATGTTCATATCTTGGAAAATAGGTGACGATGACTGGAGAAGGATAAACCTCTCTATGAATCAACACATGGGGAAAAGGTAGAATTTACAGATACAGATTACTGTAGTCAATATATAATTGAAACCCAGAAAGATTATAAATGATTTCATACATTTGTAAGTATTGTGAAAATAATTTGGTGATAATCAAAAAACAGCATAGATTTCTAAAAAAACAAATATTGCCAGGCAAACCTTGTTTCATGTTCTGACTGGATACCTTCTTTAGTGTCAAGATTCCAGCAGTAAATTACAGGAATATTAAACACATTCTCATTTCACCGAAGTATTTGATAAGACATCCCCTGCCAACCTGATTAGCAAGCTAATTAGATGTGAATTACATGGCCTGATAATTAAATGGACTGATAACTTATTTGAAAACCATACCCAAGACTTCTTATCAATGTTTTAGTATAAAATGTTGAATACTTGACTGGGTAACAATTTTTGTGAAAAAGAAATTTGACAACTATAGGCATTGATTACTAATTGAATATAAGTCAGTAAAGCAGTCATGCTGTGGCTATAAATAAATACATTGTTTTTGGTTGCATCAGCAGAATGTTACCAAATCAGAGGAAGTAATTATTCCATTCAAGCATTGTGCCCTTTTTTTAGCACATAATTTGAAAAGAATTCACAGAAAATAGAAGAGGCTAAGAGAAGCGTATCAAAGATAAAAAAGAATTAGAAACAAATTCCTACAAAGACACATTGAAGGAACTGAAAATGTTTACTTTGATAAGAGAAAAACTAAGGGATGATACAATGATATTATTCACATATCTGAAATAATGCTGTCACATAGAAGAAGGTAGCAACCTGCCTTTTTTCCTCAAAGAGCAAGACATGAAAAAACATTTGGAAATTACAGGAAATCAGATTTCAACTGTATGTTAGGAAAAAAGACAACCTTAACATTAAGTTCAATAGTGTGTCCAGTAGTCTAGTAGTCCAGAAGTGATGGATGTGCTCGAGAAAGGCTAGATAACCATCTATCTGAGATACTTTTTAACATTTGGTTGTATTAATGTATGCTGATTCATTCAATTTCTGATGGGAGCTAGCCTAAGAATATAGTAATACTTGGGGATATTATCATTAGGAACCAGATGCAGTATGGGGGTGTCTCTCTATGACATACGCTCAGCATACTCGGAGGCATTCTTGTTGTTGTCACCTTTGAGGGTAGGGTGTCAAATCTTGCCAAAGTAAATCCCCTTCCAGATGGGACTGAGAAAATGTTCTAAAGATTTTGGGGAATAACATATGGCATCATGATAAGGACTTTATTAAGCTGAAATGATCTAATTTTACTGCTTTATAAATTTAAACCCAATATTCTGTTTAATTTTGGCAATGGCTTTCTCTAAACCAAGAATGTACACCATGAGTTAAGATTGCAGAAGGCCAAATTTGCAGCTATATAAGTATTTAAGATATTTTTAGTATTAGAATAATGAAATACAAAGGAAAAAAATGTCTATGTTAGATAGTAACAATAGAATAAAAATAAATAAACCACTACTGAATATAAGTGAAACAAAATCCTGGAAAAATTTCTAGTGACACATTTTTCTCTTTCCTTTCATTTGTTTCCATGACTGTTCACATTAACCTAGATATTTATATTTGTATTGAACATAGGAGAGTATTGCTATTTCTAGTTAAATCCTTTCATCTATTATTTTTTATTAGTCTCAAAATTGTTCCCCTAAAACATATTAAAATGCTTAAATCTATATTGCTGTGTAAGGTGTAATACAAGGAAGCCATTTCTGTTTAATTTTTGTTAGCCTTCTATTATGGGTAACAAATGGATCATTGAACAAATCAGCAGTGTTCTCATTCAAGACAAAATGATCTATCTTATATCAGATACATTATGTGAAGATGTGATTCTCTAGAGAAGGCTCTAATGCTGGGAAGAGTAGAAGGAAAGAAAAGGTGGATGCATTCAGTTATAGTGGCAATGAGTGCAATGTTGGAAAACCTAAAAGACCAGGATAGAGATAAAGATAGACTATCTATCTATATGGTTGCTAGGAGTCAAAAGCTACTTGATGGCACATAATCAAATCTGATATGGATGTACAGTATAGTGATGATTTTACTGTTACTGTTTTGGTCTCCCGTTTGGCAAAGGTTCCTCTTTTTCAATATTATGCCAAAGCAACCATTAGCATACCATATATAAATTAGGACCCATAAGAGCTGTGGTGGCTCAGTGGTTAGTATGCAGTATTGCAGGCTGACAACTGCCACCCTTTTGATCCTGAACGGCTCAAAGGTGCCTCAACCTTTCATCATTCCAAGGTCAGCAAAATGAGGATCCAGATTGTTGGGGGCAATTTGCTGATTCTGTAAACTGCTTAGAGTGAGCTGTAAAGCACCATGAAGTCTAAGTGCTATTGCTATTGCTTTGGTTTTATTCATTTATGTTTTCTAGACATAATTGTTTCTTCAAAGATTAGAATTTATCAGCCAGGTTGAGCTAAACTAGGAACATGGCATCAGAATCATTTTTGCACCTGTTACAAGTGATACAGCAAGATTCCAACCAGAGGAATATAGTTGGGATGCAGGGCATTGGGAATGGGAGATCACACAAGATGGATCTCAGATATTTGAATGGGATTGCTTGTAATGCTGATGTGCCCCTGATGCAAAATAGTGCACCGTACAAGCAATGGTTTATCAACATGACTTTGAATTACTGTAATTATTAACTTTATACTTAGCAAATTTGATTATAGGTTTAGTGGCCTTTTGTTTCCATAAGAAAAGGTCATAAAATGGATATTTCCAAGTTGAAGAAGATTAGAAATAAACGTGTCAATATTTGAAAGTATCTTCTCAATTTTTATATTATTAATTTTCTAAGTGTGCAAAGCATTAGTCTGGCACTTCCCAAACACAAGCATGTTAGTTTGAGAGTAATTAATTTTCAGTTTGTCAATCTTTTGACTAAAATAAAATAAGTAGTCTGTATATATTTTTGAAACTTTTAATAGGCAGCTTTCTTATATGTACATTGTTCCTACATAACTTTACAATTTATTATAAAGTATATAACCTGTGTCCTGACTGATAGATTAATCCAGAAAATATAAACTAGGCCATTTAGTTTCAAAATGCAGGCTACAGTAAATTCTCCAGCGTCCTCATAGTTGAATGTGCCTAAAAGAAATATTGCAAGATGGAGTCTCTTCTATACTGAATGTCAGGCAGTAAATCATTGATTTCCAAGTACTTAACCCTTAGTTCAATTTTTTTAGCTTAACTTGGCAGTACATTCAAGGACTTGATTTAGTTAGATTTGAATTTTTAAGAAAGAGAAAAGATTAAACCTTGTGTACATTAGTTTATTTCATACTGCAGTGATGTCAGGGACTTTATATATTTTCTCCAAAATTTGAACTATAGGCATCTTCCTCTTCCCATCCTTCCAAAGTAATAAATATTTGGTATGTTGTTTGGTAGCCTTAGGCAATTGTGATATTGTAACTCTAGCTGGGAACTGTTAGTTCTCTCTTCACCAGCTTATACATATATTTCTTTTTTTGCAAGCTTGCTATTTTGTTAGGGGGGAAATAAATCTCTGATGGATTTCTTTCATCCTTAATTATCCCTGACTCCTCATACACAGGTTTTACATAGGTTTTTAATGTTATGCCAGCATTTACAATTATATCACACAAAACAGAGGATTCACTGGTTTGTTTAAAATTTCCAGTTGAACTTGTGGGATTTAAGTACTGAAACTATGCTCTCTAACAATTGGAAAATTTCCATTGCTCCGTCATTCCATTACTAAGGCAGTAGAATGCTCTAGATCAACAGCATAAAAGTTATGCCAAGAGTAAGCCCAAGGATGGGATATTCTGGGAGAGGAGTTGGTTTTAGTGCCCTCATGCAAATTCTTATGGCAAATGTCTATGGAGATTCTTAGTCATCATGCAGGTCATGATTGTCCCAAAAGATGCTTTTTTCAAAAGGCAACTGGACTTCCATAGTTTTTGCTAGTTCACTTGCCTTTTGGGGAAAATGCCTTTGGGATATGCTGATGGCAAGTTCCAAAGGGACTCTGTTCTCCCATTAAAACTCAAAGAATAAGTCCCACAGTTGTGCCATTCTGGAACAGATTTAAATAATCTTCCCCATTTGTTTCATTTGGCAGTGGAAGAGCAAGTTCTCCTGGGCAAATGGGTCTTCCACGGTCTCTATCCAGACAGGCTTTTGGAAGGAGCAGTTAATTGACCACACATTTAAAGGCCAACACCAGCTTTATATTTTGAATCCATATTGCTGGTATGACACTTGATTGATGGAGGATTTTAAAGAGAACACACTTGTATAGGTACCCTGTACAATTTAAGGTAATCTCATAGAAAGTCTATAACTTTTTCTCAGTCAGTGAAATACCTCTTAGAAATAATAAGGTTGAGAAAAAAAATCTGAAAATGTGTATGAAGTATTTTTAATACAGTACTTAAAATTTTTAAGTATTAAATGTAAGTACTTATTAAAATGGCTAGATGTCCTATTTTTTGCTACTGAGGCTTCTGATTTAGGAAGCCCAAAATAATTTCTTGATTCAATCTCTCTTGACCCCAACATGACTTTTTGTCTGCCTGCCTGCCTGTGTCTAACAGTGATGCTGGAATAGGCACGTTGCTGAGATTTCAGCCTTATTTATTTATTTTATTTATTCAATTTATATACTGCCCTTCTCCTGAAGGACTCAGGATGGTGCACAGCCAACTAAAACAATACATATAAAAAAGTTAAAACAGAATTAAATATGGGCTGCTCCCAGATCAAAAACCCCCAATACTAAAACCATGATTAAAACCCAATTTAAAATCAGCCCAGGCCGGTCTGCTCAAAGAGCCAGGTCTTCAAATCATGCCTGAACACCCTCAGATCGGTGGTCGTTCTCAACTCTGGGGGGAGCCCATTCCAGAGAGCAGGTGCCCCCACAGAGAAGGCCCTATTTCTCGGGGTCACCAGGCGGCACATGGAGGCTGTTGGGATCCGGAGGAGGCCCTCCCTGTGGGAGCACACCAGATGGTGGGAGACTACTGGCAGAACATGGTCTTGCAAATAGCCTGGTCCGATGCCAGGGAGCGCTTTAAAGGTCAAAACCAGAATCTTAAAGTGCACCCGGAAGGCTACTGGCAACCAATGCAGCTTGCGCAGGAGAGGCGTCACATGAGAGCTTCTAGACGCCCCCATAACCATCCATGTGGCCGCATTTTGCACCAGTTGCAGCCTCTGGGTGCTCCCCATAGGGAGCCCCATGTAGAAGGCATTACAGTAATCCAGGTGGGAGGTGACCAGGGCATGAGTGACCGTGCGTAAGGCGTCCCGATTGAGAAAGGGCCGCAACTGGTGCATCAGGTGAACCTGATGAAAAGCCCCCCTGGAGACAGCCGTAATATGATCTTCCAGTGACAGCCGTGCATCCAGGAGGATGCCTAGATTGCGAGCCCTCTCTGTGAGGGCTAAGGTCTCACCCCCAATAGCCAACGCCAGAGTCAGCTGACCATATCGGGATGCCGGAAACCACAGCCACTCAGTCTTGGAAGGGTTGAGTCGAAGCCTGTTCCCGCCCATCCAATTCCACATGGCCTCCAGGCACCGGGATAACCTCCACAGCATCGTTGGGGTGGTTTGGGGTAGAGATGTAGAGCTGAGTGTCATCCACATAAAGATGATATTTTACCCCAAAACCACGGATGATCTCGCCTAGTGGCTTCACACAAATGTTGAACAAGAGAGGGGAGAGGACCGACCCCTGAGGCATCCCACAAATGAGGGGCCTAGGGGTGGACCTCTCCCCCCCATCAACACAAATTGCAAGCGGTCGGAGAGGAAAGAGGAGAACCACCGCAAGACGGTACCTCCAATTCCCAACCCCTCCAACCGCTGCAATAAGTTATTATGGTCGATAGTATCAAAAGCCGCCGAGAGATCTAATAGGACCAGGACAGAGGAATAACCTCTGTCATAGGCCCTCCAGAGATCATCAACCAATGCGACCAATGCTGTTTCAGTACTGTGCCCGGGCCTGAAGCCCGATTGGAAGGGATCTAAATACGTCACTTCCTCCAGGTACTGAGGGAGCTGAGACGCCACCACACTCTCCACAACCTTCACCACAAAAGGGAGGTTGGAGACCGGATGATAGTTATTCAAAAGCGCTGGGTCCAGGGCAGGCTTCTTGAGGAGAGGCCTCAACACCGCCGTTTTCAGGGCGGTAGGGAGCGACCCCTCCCTCAACGAAGTGTTGACAATCCCCTGGAACCAGCCTCGTGTCACCTCACCGGAGTAGAAACCAACCAGGAGGGGCACGGGTTCAACAAACATGTGGTGGTGTTCAGCCGCCCCAGCAACCTGTCCACGCCCTCGGCGGTCACAGGATCGAACTCCTCCCAGGTAACCATCTCAAGACTTGCCCCGGCCACCTCCCTCGGGACCACCCAACTGGAGTCCAACTCATCCCGAATCTGAGCGATTTTATCATGCAAAAATCAGGAAAACTCCTTTGCCCTGCCCTGCAAGAGGTCCTTCCACGCTCTCAGCTCAAGCAGGGAGCGGGTCACTCTAAACAGGGCGGCAGGCCGATTTTCTGCCGACGCAATAAGGGCGGAGAAGTGCGAACGCTTTGCCGCCTCTATCGCCACTAGGTAGGTCCTAATATAGGACCTCACCTATGTCCGGTCAGATTTGGTGGATTGGCCCTCCAGGCACCCTCCAAACATCTTTTCCGGCATTTCATCTCCCTCAGCTCCTCCGTAAACCACGGAGCTGGATAGGATCTGTGCCGAGTCAGAGGTCACAAAGGCACAACTCGGTTGAGAGCCTCAGCGGCCAACCTATCCCAGGTGGCCACTAAGTCTTCAGCCGAACTGTGAGCCAGAGTCTCAGGAAATGGCCCGAGCTCTGTCTGGAACCATTCAAGATCCATCAGGTGCCTGGGGTGGAACCATCTCCTTGATTCTGCCTCCCTGTGGTGGGGGGGGGTGGCAGCACAGAAGTCAAGCCTAAGAAGAGAATGATCGGACCATGACAAGGGTTTTATAACTAGATCCCCAAAGCTACGATCATTCAACCACTGAGTAGAGACAAAAATCAGGTCCAGCATGTGTCCCCCCGTATGAGTGGGCCAGAAACTAATTGGGTCAGGTCCATGGCCACCATGGAAGCCATGAACTCCTGAGCCACCCCAGAGGTTTCACCGAGCGAAGGCAGGTTGAAATCCCCCATGACTAAAAGCCTAGGGATCTCAACCGCCAACCCGGCTATCACCTCAAGGAGAGCCCGGGCAGGGCCGATGATATGTGGCAGGGAGCCAGGTACGTTATCAAAAGGTCCATCTGAACCCCGTGACCCCACTTCACAAAGAGGGACTCACAGCCAGCCCTCTGGCTGCCGTCTGTTGTTGAGATGTGAGTAATATTTGAAGATGGATCTTCCTGTCTTTCCCTCTCCAGCCTGAGACCACAGGATTGCAACCTTGGGCCGTTGATTAGAATTCATAGGATTATTTGGTTAAATAAATATTAATCAGATGATATTCTTGCTCTACAGACATAGCACAAACGCAGCGAAAGTGCAATAAATTAGGCTTCAGCTTTTCTTAGTTGAGTTGGTGTTGGGAGGTCTCTGGTGGCATTGCTCAGTGTGCCTTGAAAGCAGTATTTTCAGAATGTGCAAAAGCCTCCTCTGAGTAAAACACTTCCTATATCTGATTCCCCTGCTTCTTCATTATAAATGACCTTGTAGAAAACAGAGCTGGAGCTGTCTTGGAAAAAGGTTGACCGTAGAGGGCAACACCTCCCCTGCCCTGCTTATGTGTTCTAGTTCTTATTCAAATGATGGAAGATCTCCATTATAATATAACTCACTAATGCCATATTCACTTAGGAGGTGTCCCATATTTTCATGCAAGTAAAGAAGAATATTAAAGCAGAGACTAGTTCCTATAAATTATGCATATGAGAATAAGTAATGCTGCTCAGTTATTGCTAAATCTTATGGGTTTCAAGATGTAATATCTTTGATTAAGCTTCTGTAAAAGCATAAATCCTAGCAAAGAGTTTCCTGTTCTAAATAAAGCTGGGCCAAGCCTTGGAGAAACTTCCTCCACACCCTGAATACTATTAATAGAGATTTGAATTCTCTCTTCTAATTCTTTGAGGGGTTTTCCCCCCCTGGCCTAATAGATTTCCCAACACACACACACACACACACACACAGACACACACACACACACACACACAGAGAGAGAGAGAGAGAGAGAGAGAGTATCAGAATTTCTCCCAGTGACATTTTTCACTTTATGTTATTATTCTGAATTACCTGAAAATAACCCTTTCTCCCGCTTTTGTTAGTTTCCTCACCATCTGTCTGTACTGTTCTGACTGTCCAAATTTCCTGATTTTAAGAAGCTAGAATAAAAGAGTTATTCTGTGACAATTTCAGTTTAATTTCAACTTTAGTTGAAATGGAGGCCAAAGTTACTTCCATCCACAGAGATTAGGGCTACTATACCTGAACTGAATCAGGCCAAATAATCAGAAACCTCTGACTTTTTGCTGCCATCTATTGATTACTTGGATTTTCATAGCCAAAAATGTCAGAGAGACAAAGAGAGATAAATGTATAAATAAAAAACAAATTCACATTCAGAAACCTTGATCAATAAAGGAACACTTAAATGTCAACATTCCACATCCTATCTTATATTTTACATGTAATGGCTTTCTTTTTTAAAAAATACTTCTGCCATGAACAAACGATTTGGGTATAATCTTTATATATTTATGCAGTTAAATTACAACTGTATCTTGACTAGGATGCAATGGGAAAGGGTAGTTTTGGAGAACATAGGTGGGTTCATGCAGAATTTATCGATTGATTCTTTTTCAAAGGAATGTGGAGGAATTCTAGGAATGTGCTGCTATCCTTCACAGTTTCAGTATGATCTTTTCAGTATGATATGTACGAACAGTCTTTGCTTAATAGTCACAATTGGAACTGACAACTCTTGCTAAGTGACACAATAGTTAAAAGAGACATCGTGTTCATGTAATGGACTTGTGACCTAATTTCTACTGTGATTGTTAAGTGAGACTTCATGGGACCATGACTTACACGTTCCTGCTGAAAGCTGTGACGTGCACCAATGGCAAGCCTATGATTGTGTGGTACTGGGACTATGTCTACCAGTTGCAGTGTCCTAATCTCAATCTTCTGACCATAGATATGCAACAGTCATAAGTGTGCGGACCAGGCATGGATACTTTTTCAGCATCATTCTTAACTTTAAATGGTCACTAAACAGGGCAGCTATTTAACTAAATATCCATATTTAGTTAAAGAACTTGCCTTGTTTTCATTACAATGGGCAATGCAATGATTCAGTTTCAAGCTGCAAAGTTGCATCTGTGGCAATGAGGCCAGGGTTATTGTTGTTTTTTTGCAATAATTTTATTAAAAATTATACTAAAGAGATGAAACTAATATAAGAATAGAAAAATACTCCCCAAAAATGTTAACAATTCTTTCACCTTCATCGACAGTGTGTGCAGCATTAACAATGTATCACTGCATTTTAAAATATAACCAAATACATCTTCATTCTATACTTCACCCCATTTTCTATTAACTCATCTCTAAACCTTCAGCTCTTATTAATTGACAAAAATCCAGTAAAAATTAATGGAAATGCCTAAGAATGTAAGTATATAATCTCCCTTTCCATTAAATCCCCCTCATCCTTCTCTTTAATAATCCAAATATAATCCCAATTAACAAACATTATTAAAAAAAATTAAAACTATTAAGCATTACCAAAAATAGTAACCCCTTATTTACATAAGGCTATCAGACCTGCTAAATAAGATACATTACAATACGGGAAGCATGAGCTAGGGATCCCAGAGCATTGACAGACAATCAGGATGGTAGAGCTAACCAAGGGGGAAGAAGCAAGGAAGATACTATCAGCCCCAGATCCATCTTGAGACAGATTCATGGCTGCCACACGGGAGATGGGCAAGCTGTGGGAACGGGAGACTAGCAAAGGGAGTATAGCCACAAGATTCTTTCACCAGAGATCAAGGGCAAATTGCTGGCATCTGGAGGGGAGTGACTGAAATTTGGCAGCAGTTGAGACAGGAGATCGATTGTGACCTGTCAGTCAGTCACTAAATGGGGCAGGGTGTGAGTTTTAGTGGGGAGTGGGGAGCACGGGAATTCAGATTTTTGGCTTTTCCCCAGATGTGCTAACATGACTTCTCTAATAAATTCTAACTTTGATGGACTTTGTCTCGGAGTTCTGAATTGTTGGGAGAGTTTACTTGGAACACTGACGGATACCTTCTAAGAAGCTGCTTATGACAGTTCATCTGCCTCATTCCCTATCCCTATTCTGCAGCCTTTAAAGCATTTTGCACGCTGGAATAAAAGAACTAATTCTACAAATCGAAGCATGCCTGGAAAAGTTGTGGCCACCTGAATTGTTAGCAGTGAGGCAAAATAATGAGCTAAACTTTTGAAAACCACAGTTGTGTCTTCGTGATCATACAGCCCACATCCGTGACTAGGATACACAAACCTGACTATCTGCAGAGACTCAGTATAGCTGGACATGACACTGAAAGTGGTGAGAGAACTGGGAGGGATACAGAGAGAGGTATCTTTATACATTTCTAATGAAGTAGTTTGGGAATTTAGAGGCAGTGGGTTTGGTTTGAATCATTTCCAGAGGAAGGCACACACTATATATTTTAAATTAGGTATAAAGCTATACTATTATCAGAGGCATGGATTTACAGTGTGTGCTGCTGGCTCTGACATCCTATTAACCAAAGTGTTCATCTTAAGTCTAGAATCAGTCCAAAGCTCAGTCTTGCAAAAGCAAAACTGTGCCAACTATGATAGAAAGTTCCAGCTCTTTTCTACTTCAGCCTCTGAAAAATTACAGATCTGGACAGGTGACATGTATCTCCAATATCCAGCAGACAAATCCAACTCTCCTTAAAAGCCTTGATCTTAAGCCAGCATATTTCATTAATTTTTTGTGCAGGGATTATGTTGGGCTT
The DNA here is from genome assembly GCA_023653725.1 of Bungarus multicinctus. Classification (NCBI taxonomy): domain Eukaryota; kingdom Metazoa; phylum Chordata; class Lepidosauria; order Squamata; family Elapidae; genus Bungarus; species Bungarus multicinctus. The sequence continues at coordinate 165,727,302 of CM042836.1, forward strand.
TCTCTCTATCTGCCATTTCATCCAATCACTCCAGGACTTTTGTACAACATTGTTAATACGGAGCAATTGTTTCTCAGTCAGTAGCCCCAGGGAAGCCTTGCTGTGAGATTCACAGGGAGCCTCAGGAATGAATTCATTCTGGCCGTGGGAGGGTAGGAGTTATATACTTCAACACATCTGCAGGACCTAGTTTCGAAAAGTCCAGAATGCACCAATTGTTTGACTAATATTAATAAATCAAATTTCTAAAATATATATAAATTTGTGACTTCAAATATAATTTTATATTCTTTTTCCATTTGTGATGTTTCCTTGATTAATGTGAAATCATCTCATAATAAATTGCATTTGGGCTATGACTTGGTTTTGCTTTGTGTTTTTGTTAAAATGTCTGCTTTATTACTTGACTGCCTAGTGGTTAAATAATTTGTTTTGCCTCCTTACGGTCATATGCATCTACTGAGAAGAAAGCTTGATTAAGTTTAATGGGGCTTGCTTTTAGGGAATGGGGGGGGATCTAATTTCAATATGTTATTGATAAATTAAAGAAGAATGAAAGAAGTTACAACTGGAGGTAGTATTCAGTAGGTTCTGACCTGTTCTGGAGAACCGGTAGTGGAAATTTTGAGTAGTTTGGAGAACTGGCAAATGCCACCTCTGACTGGCCCTACCCCCTCTATTCTCTTCCTCCTGAGTCTCAGGTTATCAGCTGGGTCTTTTGTTGCCCTACACAGGAGAATGGAGCTGGAAAGCAGGTTAGTGGCGTGGAGAGGGAATGGGATTTTGCAGTAACCTTCCCCCAGGAGCAGGGAGGGAATGAAGATTTTACAGTATCCTTCCCCTGCCATGCCCACTAAGCCACATCCACCAAGCCATGCCCACAGAACCGGTGGTAAAAAAATTTGAATCCTACCACTTGTTACAACCCTGCTCAATGATACATTGAGGATACCATATCTGGACTGCAAAAAGCTAGATGAGTAAGAGGATTGAGGATTCTGTCTGCCTGTCTGTCCATCAGCAGGGTAATTTCAAAAACAGAATTGGTGTAAAGAGAAAAACCTTTGAACAGAAAGAGTAACTTGAAAAATGAAAAACAGTTTCCCAGGGCAGCAGGTTGAAATGCTGCCAACAGCCCCACTTCCACTTCCCCAGTCACTTGACTCAGAGTGGGAATCTAGGCAGCCCACTCTCAATGCTCAGATGCACAAAAACACACAGCAATTCCTTCCCATACACAGGGGCTGCACATAACTCCACCTGTCTAGATATCCATACACAAAATCAGCACAAATATACTCACCATGATTTGACCTATGCACACATAAACTCAGACAGTACATATGTATGCGTACAGTGTGCACAGTGTGTGTATCTATACACAAATATAGATACAACAATTTTATTGAAGGAAATCCAGGTGCCTCTTAGGCCACTGCTGGTGAAGGGCTGGAAGGCATTTACAAAGCCAGACTCTGTATATCCCCCTCTCCATTGTTAATTAAAGGATTATGACCATTTGCATGAAGTTGTCATTCAGTGGGAGTTTCATCTTTTCTCAATGACTGTATCAGAAGCCAAACCATATGGAAACTGGCAGAGATTGATGTGTGAAGCGGGTCCTCTTTGGGATGCAGTATCACTTCACAGCTTTGAATAATAATGAGAGCATCAAAAGTCAATCTGAAAAGCTGTAAAGCACTGATTCAATGTGTTTTGACAACAGAGTTTTTTCTTTCCTAATATTTGCATTCTAGGAAACTAAATAACAAACCTGTATAATCTTCCATTTAAACAAATAGCCCAGGAATGAGCAGAACTTCAAAGCTGGAGTTTAGTTAGATTAACAATAATGTACTCGTGAAAAAAATATCTTGGAATAATAACCGATTATAAACTGAATCTAAATGAGCAGTGCTTGTCCAGTCTCTTTTTAAAAGCCTCCAGTGATGGAGCAGCCACAAGGTCTGAAGGCAAGCCATTCCCCTGGTTAATTGTTGTCACCATTGGGAAATTGCTCCTTAGTTCTCTTCTTGATTAGTTTTCATCCATTGTTTCTTCTCTTGCCTTCTGGTGTTTTGGTAAATAAGTTAATCCCTCCCCTTCTTCTTTGTGGCAGCCCCTTAGATATGGGAATATTACTATCATGTCACACCTATTCCTTCTTTTCATTAAACTAGTCATACACAATTCTTATAATTGTTCTTCATATATTTTAGCCTCCAGTTTCCTAATCATCTTTGTTGTTTTTCTTTGCATTCTTTTTAGTCTTAACAAATTTTCTATATTGTGGATGTACTATTTCAAGTGGTTGTACCAAGGCATTATAAAGTGGTATTGACACTTTGTGTGATCTATTTCTTAAACATACAAGTCATACAGACTAGGACTGGAAGGGACCTTGGAGGTCTTCTAGTCCAGCCCCATGCTCAAGCAGGAGAACCTATAGGTTCTATACTATTTCAGATGAGTGACTATCTAGTCTTTTCTTAAAAATCTCCAGTGATGGAGCACCCACGATTTCTGAAGTCAAGCTGTTCCACTGATTAATTGTCCTCACTGTTAGGAAGTTTCTCCTCAATTCCAGATTATTTCTCTCTTTGATTAGTTTCCAACCATTGTTTCTTGTCTTGCTCTCTGGTACTTGTAGAATAATTTGACTCCCTTTTCTTTATGGCAGCACCCTTGAATACTCTATCATGTTACCCCTAATTCTTCTTTTCTTTAAACTAGCCACATCCTGCAGCCGTTCTTCATATGTTTTAGTCTCTGGGCCTTTGATCATCTTAGCTGCTCTTCTTTGAACTTTTTCCAGTCTCAACATCTTTTTTGTAGTATGGTGACCAAAATTGGTTGTAGTATTCCAGGTATGGTCTTATTAGGGTTTTATAAAGCGGTATTAATACTTCATGTGATTTTGATTCTATGCTTCTGTTTATACAACCCAGAATTGTATTAGCTTTTTTGATGCCACACACTGCTGGTTCATATTCAAGTGATCATCCACTAGGACTCCAAGGTCCCTGTCACAGTTACTATTTGTGAGCCAGGTCTCACCTAATCTGTACTTAAAGCTTTGGTTTTTCCTGCCTGTGCTGTCCCAGCCAGTCTATGGAATGGGTTAGTTACTTAGGATTTGTGAGCTGTCCCCTTAAGGGAATGCATCATAGGAAATGTAGGTAAGGGTATCCTGGGAAACGTAGTTCATATCACGTGGCCACATCTGTAATCCTGATTGGCCACTAGATTGACCCTCAAGGGGTTGAAGGAGGTTGCCCTCCATTCTTACCTGCACTCATTACTGATAACATCGTTTTCTTCTATTGATACAAGATGGGTTAGGAGATAACTATTTTCCACGTGCAAGGCAGATATACAAAGGATTGGTCATTGAAAGAGGAACTTCGTCACAAATGTGAGTTACGAGGATACCTGATGTACCAATAAATGAACTTTGTTATGGAAGCTTTGTTGAGTTATCTATCTGCATTTGCAGAGCTATAAGTCTACCTCTGTGAAGGCAGGACAGTGGAAAATATATCCTAATTCATCTCAAAATTAAAGTTTAATGAATTTATGATATGCTAGTGATATTGAAGCCAGGAATGAATACGCAATGTTGACTTGAAACTGCATGCTTCATCATCTCTCTCTGTGAGCATCTTTGGAAGCTGTTTACATGGTGGGAGGGATCGGATTCCCCCACGAGCTACAGACAAAGAGAAGTTTCTATCCCCACCCACCCACCCCCTCCTCTACTCATTTTGGCTTTGGCTATCTCAGAGACCCTATTTGCATAACAAGGAATGTAATTACCCAGTTCCCAAAAGATCATCAAACCTTCAGTTTGAACCTTGAAGGAATCTTGCTTGTATTTTTAAATGTAAACCAGAAGCTGTTTTGCCATACTCATCTTGCAGGAAAGAAGCCTCAAACAGACTCTTACCAGCCACTTTAAAACTGATCAAGGTACATCCTAAAAGGCTAATCCCTCTTCCACAGGAAGTCACTCATTAAACTACCTCATCGAACCCTTTAGCTCCAACAAAGCTGCAAAACCAGTTTGAGTTACAAGAAATCCCCCCCCCTTCAACGAGAGAAGAGACTCAATTTGTAAAACAAAAGGAGGAGTCAGAGTTACCCATCTGCCTGACTTCTCCCCTACTGCTAAGGCTGATTCTACAGTTTTTAGCAACTGAAGGCGATCTGCCATCCCCCTTTTCTCTTTTTCCTTATAAGACAAAGACTGCATCTAGCCAGCCAGGAATTTCAACAGGAAGTCAGTAATAAAAATACCTCTTCAGACCCCTGTGTCTTATACTCTCTACATACTGTTTGCATGGTGGGAGGGACTGGAATTCCCCACATGCTACTAATAAAGAACTTTCTAACCCCCCTCTGTGCTCAACTTTCAAAGAAACCGTGTGGCTGTTAGGAAGGATTCCTTCCCCTTTTCTCTATGGAGTCTGTCTGGATTACACAGGGGAATATTATCTGGACTTTTTAATATTTCTGAATATTAAAGCAGCCCACAGCAGCACGTTTTTGCATGATAACTCCTTTGAAATTATTGTGAACATTTATTCAATTTATTCCGAATGTTCCAAGATTACTTACAACCTACCAGCTCCACCTAGTGGTCAAGAAGAAATTTAAAGTAAAATCATTTATTCCTTTTCTTCAGCCCTAGCCCCATCTGGTAGTCAACAAAAGATTTTTTTTCTTATGTGATTTTCCCACAATTTCTCAAAAATCGATAAGAGCGATTATGAAACTATTGTGCACCTTTGGATCAATTTAATTCAAAGCCTAGCTGCAACCTTACATGGGTATAGCAACAGCATCTTCCAGACTCTCTGCTGCCACCCTGTGAAGCAAGCGACCCTTTTAGTAATATTTTGCAACACAACCTCTACTGCCCCCTTCTGTCGCAAGCTCACACCGCACCCTAGAAGCAGCCATTCTGTGTGCTGTGTTGGCATTACCCAGATTCTGCAGTACCGCTTACGTACTCACGTATTGACCGCAGCAACAATTCTATTTCTGCTCCTTGCTTGTAGCGTACCCTATTACAGAAAGGAAGTGCACAAACAACCACTAAAATTTCTAGAATTTTTCCTTTGCCAATTTACAGCATGGCAACCTCCTCACCCATGATAGATGTACCAGAAGACACAAATCCTCCACCCACCCTTGATGTAGACATGGAGCCAGATTCCCAACAATCGCCTTTAGATGTCCAACCCTATGGAGAAACCGCGATACCTCCAAGGACCTACAACCTTAGACAGAGTAAGAAGCTTACCGAACCTATGAAGGAATCCTTGAAGAACGATTGGCAGCAGCAATATCGTTGCTACACAGAAACATGGGCAAAGCTCGAGAAGATCCATGATGTCCCAAAACATGGGCTGCCCCCCGAGAAGTTCCATACATTGCTAGATGATCTAGATACCCTTTTCGCACGATGGAGACTCAGCAAAGACAACCTCAAGTCCATCCAGTCAAGATTGGGTGATCCCAAACTCCTAACACACATCCAACACTTCGAGGAAATTCACACGGAATGCGAAGACAAAGTCCAGGAAAGCAAGACAGCCCTCCAAGCAGCGCTCCACGATGTGCTACGGCGGGGAGCTGCATCACGGGAGCAGGCCGCATCTGACTTAGCTCCTCAATCACATGTGTCTTCCTCCGTCCATTCTATACGGGCTAGATCGCAGGCAGGTTCTAGTGTCTCGCGCCAAATCTCTGCTGCTGGCTCACACCATCCTTCCAGGACATCCTCCCATCGTAGCGGAGCATCTCAGGCCTCCAAAGCAGCAAGTTACGCTAAACGAGCTGCAGAAGCTGAGGTAGAAGCTGCAGTAGCAGACGCAGAGTTACGCGCCACAGAGGAGGTAACACGGCGGAAGGCAGCAATGGCGGCTCAACAGGCTGAAATGGCGGCTCAACAGGCTGAAATGGCCAAAGCCCAGGCCAAGCAACAGGCAGAAATGGCCAAAGCCCAGGCCAAATTGGAGTTGGCCGAACAGCAAAGAGAAGCCACAACAAAGCTGGCACGTGCTACAGCATGGCGGAAGCTGGCCAACAACACTTCCCTTCAATCCGACCTCGAAGAGTTGGGAGAAGAGAGCCCAGATACACGGGTCCAGGCCTACGTGAATGAGCAGCATTCACTTTGCAATGAATACATACAACCGCCTCAGTTGCCTAGCAGTCTCCCACAACCAGGGAAGCACAGGGAAGAATCACAACCACAGACTCTGTATGTGAGTTACGCTAATGACGTACGCCCTAAAGTACGAGGTTCGCTTCCCTCCAACAGCAAACCTCCCCCAACGGATGCTGTACGTAATAAGGTCCGCGATTCTCTGCCCAACACTACCAACCCTACTCCAATATCGCATGGCCTAACAGGTGAACAAAGTAGACCACCAGTGCTCACACCAACTTCTCGACGAGTCGACATGCCATCAACCACAACTGCCATACTCAACCCACAGGCAACAGCATTCCTGCCCCAACCTCATTACCAGTACGGCTCCCAGGCACTACAAGGTAACCAAGCCCAGCCTACACAGCAGCGTGACACTCGACCATCATCCCCAGTATGGGAGGACGACATTCTCCGTAAGTACTGGGAAGAAGACTACATCCCGTCATCACCTTCCAAACCAAACCCACCCTACGAGCATCCAGGGGGAGAATCCTCTACATCAACACCTCCCCCCATCTCAGCAAATGCTGAAGATTACTGGAGAAACATGGCTGTACAGAGTGGAAAGCTCAATTTGCATGCCCACGGAGTTCGCAGATTCTCTGACAAGCCAGGCGGAGAATATATAGTTTGGAAGAAACTTTTCCTACGCCCCATTCAGGCGGCACGCCTCAACCCCGATGAAATAATCGGACACCTGATAGCATGGCTAGGGCCACAGTCTTCTGACATACCAAGAGCTCTTATGATATCCCACTATGATGACCCAGCCGCCGTGCTACGATTATCATGGCAAAGGCTTGACGAACTGTATGGTGCTCCCGAGGACGTAGAAGCCACACTCTTGGATAGCCTCAACAGTTTTCCTAAGATTCCTATCGACAAGCCTCACCGGATCATAGACCTTGCTAACATACTCGTCCAGCTGAGAACGGCAAAACGGGATCCCAACTTACCGACCCTCGCCTATCTCGATCATGTTGACACACAGAACAAAATTGTTCGAAAACTTCCTCATGTGCTAATTGAAAAGTGGATCCAGTTGACTGACACCTTCCTGGCCAAAGGTCGCCACCGCTTTGTACCCTTCACACTTCTGGAAGAATTTGTCTCCCACCAAGCAACAGTGTGCAACACATACCGTGCTCGTGGCCTCAGAGCTGTTAGTCCTCCTAATACCAGAAGATACAACAGCAACCAAATATCGTCCTCAGGCCCCATACTTAATACCAGAGACAAACCCTCCAGGGTGGCCCGGGACACCGAGATCAACACCTCATCCTATACACCCCAATCTACATCTCCCATTACAAGGAGACATCAGTTTTGTCCTATGCACAACACTCGTCACTCGCTGAACAGCTGCATTGGATTTGCAGCGAAATCACTGACACAACGAAAAGAATTGATAAAACAGTACCAATATTGCTCCAACTGTTGCGAATCCAACCATCCGCCCAAATACTGCACAACTAAAGTACAATGTCTCGTCTGCAAAAGTGACCAGCACCCGACCGCGCTGCATCCAGACGACGAGCGGCCACGGCAGACATCTCATAACCCTCCCTTGGACAAGGAGCCGCAACATGACGCAGAAATAGTCAGGGCTCCTCGGCAGACCGACAAACCTCAACCTAAACCAAGGATGAGCGTCAACTGCACAGCACTGTGCACCGACACACCAGCCCCTCGTTCGTGTCTTCCCATCTGCTTAGCCAAAGTGTACCCTGACGGATGCCCTGAAGCCGCCGTGAAAATGTATGTGCGGATAGACACTCAAAGCACCTGTACCCTGGCCAGACCCGCATTCTTCGACCTCTTTGAGGTACAACAGGCCACACTTCCCTTCACGGTATCAACATGCCATGGACCGAGAAGCATGGCGGGGAGGAGAGCTACTGGACTTTGCATAGAATCCTTAGATGGAAGTACCCAGTTCCCGTTACCGCCCATATTTGAATGCGATGGGATTCCGAACGACCGCAGTCAGATCGCAACACCTGAAGTCATAAGTAGCATTCCTCACCTACAGCACCTTGCTCCTCACTTTCCCGCTCTAGATCCAGAGGCTGATATCCTACTCTTGCTGGGAAATAATGTCCCACATGCCTTTCTCTTCTCTGAGTCGGTAGGCGGTCCTGTAGATGGCCCAGTGGCCATCAAATCTCCTCTAGGATGGGGGATCGTAGGAATTGTCAGTGATGCCCAGATGCAGGCTCCAAACCTGGCAAATACCTTAGCATCCATTCCACCCGCTTTCCGACGCCCGTTGGCACCACCAAAAACAAGAATGAAGTTCCCGCCTCAAAGGCCGCTGCCGATTAGCACACATTCATTAGGACACCCTAAACGGCTGCCAACAACCACTAGATGTCCACTAAGACACTCTACACAGGCATATGCCTCCTCAACACCCGTTCTAACAGCCCCCCGACGTTCCCGATGTCCTTTGACACCATGGAAGCAAGAGTACCATTCCAACTCTAGAAGGCCACCAGAAGAAGCATCCAGACTTTCACCTTTGCCATCAAGAGTTCCTGAACATCCTAAAAGGCCACCAGCGGTGACCAGCAGACTTTCGCCTTTGCCACCAAGTGAACCTATCAACCCTACAAGGCCGCCAGACGTGACCTCCAGACTTTCACCTTTGCCTAAGAGAGTACCTGTACTCCAAAAAAACTGGCAGAGGCGACCAGCAGATTTGCACCAAGGGGCCGAACTTGAAGATTGAACCTCAAGCTTTGCATGTTTTGCTTTGTTTGATGCTTATTAATGTTTACATTTTTTCTTAGTTATATAGCTAACTGTTTATCTTAGTTATATAGTTACATGCTATTCAGTTACTATCATTGTTTACTGCTTATCTTAGTTTATAGGCAATTTTTTTTTCTTTTCTTTTCTTTTTTTTCTCTTCCTTTTTTATAGTGGAATTTATAATTCCAGGCGGGGAGTGTGCTGTCCCAGCCAGTCTATGGAATGGGTTAGTTACTTAGGATTTGTGAGCTGTCCCCTTAAGGGAATGCATCATAGGAAATGTAGGTAAGGGTATCCTGGGAAACGTAGTTCATATCACGTGGCCACATCTGTAATCCTGATTGGCCACTAGATTGACCCTCAAGGGGTTGAAGGAGGTTGCCCTCCATTCTTACCTGCACTCATTACTGATAACATCGTTTTCTTCTATTGATACAAGATGGGTTAGGAGATAACTATTTTCCACGTGCAAGGCAGATATACAAAGGATTGGTCATTGAAAGAGGAACTTCGTCACAAATGTGAGTTACGAGGATACCTGATGTACCAATAAATGAACTTTGTTATGGAAGCTTTGTTGAGTTATCTATCTGCATTTGCAGAGCTATAAGTCTACCTCTGTGAAGGCAGGACACTGCCTAAATGTAAAACTTTGCTCTTCTCCATATTAACATTCATTTTGTTGGATAGGGCCCATTGTTTAAGTTAGTCAAGATCTTTTTGGGAGGGAGGGAGTCAGATTTTGATAGACTATAGCAAAAACATTTCTAACAATATGTACAAGATCGAGAATGGAAAGAACAGACTAGTTTCTTTTTGTTGAATCTTAGGAATATCTGAATTTTGATCTGTGTATTAAATAGAGTAGTGAATCCAGTTCCTAAATGGTCCCTTTCAGGTACTAACCATTTCCTTCTAAACAAAAACAGTGCTTATATTTTGAACTTACCCTATTCTTTGCACTGCTTGTAAAATGTTTTTTATTTTATTACTATTTTATTCATTTAGTTATTTTTATCTTGCCTTTATTTTTGATTACAATTAAATAATAAATTAAATAATAAATTAAATAACTCAAGGTGGTGAACATACCTAATATTCCTTTCTCCTCTTATTTTCCTCACAACAACCCTGGGAGGTGAGTTGGGCCATAAGAGAGTGGCTGCCCAAGGTCACTCAGCTGGCTTTTTTTTTAATGCATCTTGGAATCACAGTTCCAAGATGCATCAAAAATAACAATTTATGGTTAGAGACAGATAATAATTCTATGGATACCAGACTGTGGTTCTATTTTCTTAATTTCTGGTTTAAAATGATTTTTTTTTCCCCTGTGTTTGGCCCCACTGGTTTTCTGAGACCATTTTAAATCAATCTGGCTGATAAAAGTGAATAGTAGACTTCAGTCCTTAGAAAAGTCTCTGGAAAGTCTCTGTCCATTAGGGTTTGAAAATGGCAGGAGTCTTCTTAAACATATCTGGGATATGGATTTTCAAACAAGTTTGAGCCTAGTGTCTACATTGTATGAATTCTTCGCAAATGGGCATATGCCATCATCTTATTTCTCTTCATTTCTAATTCTGAAATTTCATCAGGTTTTCCCCGAGATTGGGTGTTTTGAAGTTTTGTGGGGACACAGAAGATTGTAAGCTGCCCACAGTTTCCCTGTGGTAAGATGGACAGCCAATAAATAAATCAAATAAAAACAAATAAAATATTTTCTGCAGGTTTTTTGTACATTTAGAATCTCTTAGTCATTTGCTCACCAAGCCATCTGGCAGAGCCAGGTCTTAAGGTTCTTATGAAATGTCAGGATGGTGGGAACCAATTTCAACTCAGGGGGCAAAATGTTTCAGGGGACAGGAGTGATGTCAGAGAAGGCTCTGAAGCCTGCCAGCTGAAATTCCTGGACCGTTATCTGCAGAGGCAGGCCAGTCCCATCTGCATCCCATCTTAAAAAACTACTCTAGTAGAGAGCATAGGGCTTACCTCTCACTTCTATCTGACTAGGACCCTGATATATGTTTCCAGATTACCCAATTTTATGTTATTTGTTATATCCATCCGATCTATCGTTTAGGTTGAGTGCAATTATTTGTGATTACCACTGCTATAATGTATTTTATGTAGTTTCATTGCATTTTACATCTTTTTTTAAGTTTTATTAATAATAATTACAGGTTTATGTATTGTATTGTCCTCTCTGGGCTAAAGACTGTAATAAAGGAGAGATTGAAAAGTCAGTTGTTTCCATTTAGTGTGCCTTGTTCCTCTGAATTTATGCTAAAATATGGAATTTGCATGGGGATATTATTTTAAAGGTATGTAGAGTACTTCAGAAATAAAGCATACAAAAACAAAAAAAAATTGTGAGCAATATAAAGCAGATGTCCACAGTTAAGAATAAATTGAAAGGTTTTGAAGATTTTTTGCAAAGCAAAGATATTTTCCTATGAATATGAACAGAAAACAGTAGCAATTACTTCTGGGATACTCTAGCAATTAGCAACTAATGTTGCCTCTTTCTCATTTATTTATAAATATTTGTGGGATCGACAATAGTTTTTCTACAGCAAATTAACTTATTGTTTAAGATTGATAAAGATGGACAGGAGATCAGCAATTCATTTCTATTTACCTCTTGGTAATATGAGGCGCTTTCATTGTGTCATAAGGAGTGCGCCTGGAGGCAGGGGCTGAATGAACAAAGCAGAACAAGCTGGAGGCCTTTTTATTTGATGTTCTGAAATTGCTGTAGGGGGTGACTTCTCTGAAACTCTTTTCCTCTCTCCAATATGCTAAAACACAAATACATTCATTTTTCTTTTCAATAAAAAGAAAGATAAGCATCTGTCCAGCTAACTAATATGAAAACCTTTGTCTTTTCATACTTCTCTGGGGAATAGCTGTTACTGTCAGTTTTATTTATATATTTATTTATTGAGGTAATTCGTATGCCTCCTCTTCTTAGACTCTACTTGTCAGTTAAAGTTTGTATGTTTAAATATGTATACCCTGACACATGAACGCATACAGGGAAGGAGAAAAAGAGAGACACTGAGGGAAAATATTCCTGGCCAGGGAATTTAGTCTGCTGAAATAGATTAAATTCACTATTGAAGTACAGTTTTCAAGATATGTCCAATATTTAGGATTCTAGACATACCTGAGTATAAGAGGTAATTTTGCCAAGGGCTGTTCAAATCAACACATCCTGAATGAGAAACTAAGGAAGGGATACATAAGAAGGCTAGGATACTTGTCGTTTCACTGCCAGGATGGTGGTATCAGATAACAGCTAGATATACTGTAGTTCATCCTCCTGTTTTGTAGGATTTGAAGCAGTTATGAAAGACTGCTATACTATTCAGTGCTATATAGTACTGAAGAGAAAGGGCAAGCAGGCCTGTCTGGGAGAATCACCTAGGACATGGCAAAGTGCCTGGAAGCTGAGCCAGGGAGGAGAAAGTTTGTAGCTGACTATTCCCCTTTCTCTTAAGAGTGCCACCTGAGATTTTATTTGAGAAAAAAATGTACAAAGATACACATTAGGCAAGTTACAAGAAAAGTACAGTTTTCCCTAGTTTATATCAGGGAAAGTTCCAAACAATAAAATTAAATAGAAACATTGAACATAGTCCAGAGTGAACCCCATATCTTTTATTCCAATCACAGCAATAGGTTGGATACCTTTTTCAGATTTTCATTTTTTAAAGAAAATAAGGTGCCTGGGAACATCGTAAAACTTGAGTTTCTAGAAGAACTTTAGGAAAACATAAAAGTGAACTCATATATATTTTTACCTGTCACAAATTTTGATCGTTTCCTTGACAAGAAATGTTGAAAACAATGTTTGCCAACAGATTTTTAAAAAGAATAAAAGAAAATAAAAATAAATAAAAATCATTTTTCTTAAACTTACCACACATCTTGCTATGCCTAAAGTCTTTGTTTCTGAAGGACATCTACATATGCAAATACTGTACTCAGTGGTAGAAGTGATAAATTACAGAAAATAAAAATAATACAATATCCAAGTAGGCCAATTGATACTTGTTGATGCTGGTTTTGTGATTTAAGGCAGCGTTCTTTGATTCCATGGTTCTCAGGACAATTATTTGAATATTTAGCCATTTCTGAGGTTAGACTAAAAATTGTTCAAAAATTTTGGATTCTGAAAATTAAAAAAACCTTCATTCCTTAAAAGAATTATCACACTGTTCAAAACATGTAAAAAGTATTCATAAAATGCATTAGAATTCATAATTATTAAATCATTCTCCTTTGCAGACTCACACTGAAACTAGTTCAGTTGCCTACAGTTGTATATAGATGCACAGATACCATTAATAAGGGGACCTCATGTAAAGCAAAGTGTCTGTGCAGGACACATCTGTGGAAGCAGCTTTAGCAACCTTGCAGATGACAGGTGCTTCAAAGAGAAGTGCTTTCTATTCCGAATGCTAACATGTTTTGAAATCACCTCTTTCAATGGTTTGCTCTATCCTAAATCTTTTTTCTCTTTTGAAACAAAATTGATGAGGAAGATATTGTCAAGTGCAAGAAATCAGGAACCAGGATAGAGTTCACAAGTACTAGAAGTCATGCTACCTATACACAAGACTCTGAAATACTAACAGTCGAGGCAAACTGGTGCCAGATAAAGAGTCTACGGGCTTCAAGAGGGGCTGGACTTAGTTCTCTTAAGGGGGTGTAGAGATTCCAGACTGATGATGCATTTGATCTACCCTTTGACGCAGCTAGGTCTTCTCCTACTGATATTCTGTAATAGATACTATATTGTTTATTTATACTCTTTCAACTTGGGAATGATTAGGAATAAGTTAACATCCCGATTCCATTTAATTATTCTTCCATGAAGTATTAATGGTGCATTTTCGTTCTGCTGGCATTTGTTTATAAAAATAAAATAATGCAAATGTGTTAGTACCCCTTTGTATATTTAGATTGCTAATGCGTAGTTTCTCATTGACCATATGGTATTATCATGCTGAAATAAATTCCAATAAATATATGACATCAATAACCTATAACAAAAATAACAACACAATAATGCAAAATGAGTACATTAATCTGTTGTGAGTCTGAGCAAAATGTAATGAATAGTAAAATGAAACTTCTCATACTTTTCTGCCATTTCTCAAATATATTCAGCCCATTTGGAACCTCAAAATCTGAAAAAAGAAATCAATGGAAATTTGTAAACTTTGTAAAGTTTCAATAGATTATAATAATAGCTTTCTCAGAGCTAACCCCTCGGTCACAGCACAGCCTCCAGATGTCTTATTTGTGACTCCTGAAACTCTCTGTAATCACAGTTGCCAAAATCACAGGATAGTACTATTTGGGGAAAAGAAAGAATAATTCTTAAAATATTAAAGCCAATCATTGGAAAAGCTTCTTGTCCCCACTCTCAACCCCAAAAGGAAATTGGATGTACTAATCCTACTTATGTGCATGAAATGATCATGCACACTTTGTACTGCTGCCCTATGAATTTCAATGTTTGAATACCCAAAAGTATAAATCCTGGCTCCAAAAATCACCCACCTTTAAGATAAAAAGTTTTGGGAAGAAATTTACTATCAGGCTTTGCCAGTATTGAAGCAGGTTTCAAAGCCTTCAAAATTATGTCTAAGGCAATCATTCTTAAACAGTATTTCTATTACATTACAAAGCAGTGCTGTTAAAGTGTTATTTCCTTTGTTGCTAGCAGAACTATGTTAATTTGACCCAATAAATGTCATATTAACACATTATTCCTGGGAGGTGCTGCTCTGGATGTTGCTAGCTTTTTCACTGGGCTGCTGTAACAGCTGGTCTCCACAGAAGCCCTGAGCAAGAAATGGCAAAGAGTCAAGGTCTGCGTAAACATTTGGCCTTTTCTAGGAGTGGGAAGCCAACAGCAAAACATCTGCCAGATATAGCATATCCTTACTCTGCTGCTATGTTCCTGGCTCTAGACTGTGTATCATTCGGTAATCAATAGGATATTCTAATCTGCCTGAAAAGAAGATAACCATGTCTTTCAGATGGCTCTCTGAAGATTAGAATGAAAAATCTTATCTGAATCCATTTAATGCATTTTCACAAACTTAAAGCAACCCTCTGATTTTATAGATGTGATCTGAGAAAAATAATAATAACACTCTATTCATTTCACCAAATACTGTATAATCCTAATTAATTAAACTAATTTGTTGTTATCCCAATAAAGATATTGTTCTATTTCTTAAAAAAAAAAGCCTGTGACATTGTATTCATGTTATCAGAAATGGTATATTGTCAAGATGAGCTCTTTGATTGCAGAGTAACTTGGTTATTCATAGATCATCTTGTAAATTAGCAAGACATTTATCACATATCGTATCACAAAGATAAATGGAAGAATTTTTAAAATCTGTTTACCTTTAATGAGATATATTGAACTAAGGCCCTTTTTCCCCGTTGATTTCCAACAACTTTCACAATCATTCATTGTTATGAATGGGTTCCCGCAATTGTAATTCACTTAACCACCATCAAAGTGGTTGTAAAATCGGTCAGTGAGTATCCTAACTTATGAACGTACAGAACTACATATATCTCAAACTTTAAAATGTGTTCCATATTTTACAATATATGTGTCAGTGTGAGAAGTGTCAGGGTTCCGACAGATGCCCTAATTAAATCATGAGCCTCAAGCCAAGCTTCAAAAGAAATCCAGTTATTTATTAGGAGCTTCATGCAGGCATGGACCAGGTGGATCCAACTCTGACCTCAGTTAATTCGTGTTTTGCTTCTGACCCTGTTTCCCCCTCCCCTCAGTAGGGGAATTCAAACATTTTAGGGTTTTTTTTCCACCAATACTAATCTTTTCTTGTTTCAGTCGCTCTCAGGGCCTCTTGGTTTGATGTCCAGGGAGGTTGCTACTTGGCTCCGGCTGGGCTGCTCATTCCTGGAGTTCTCTGGGGGGGTGGGGCAAGCTCAGGGTTACCTGGAGCAAGCTCTCTTTGGATAGTCTGCTCTCTGCCATGGTAGCCTGAGTTTCTCTCCATGCATCCTAGTGTTGGGGAGCAGATGGAGAGTCTGGGGCTCAGGAATCTCAGTTGTTTTTATTAGTTTTGAGAGAGTTGGCTTACTGTCAGGGTTTCAACAGATGCCCTAATTAAGCCTCAAGCCAAGCTTCAAAAGAAATCCAGTTATTTATTAGGAGCTTCATGCAGGCATAGACCAGGTGGAGCCAACTCTGACCTCACTTAATTTACGCTTTGCTTCTGACCCTGTTTCCCCCTTCCCCCAATATGTGTCATCAGTCACATTCCCCAACGAAGAAATTTCACAGGTTGTAAAAGTCATTTCGTCCAGCCGCTGTAATTTTCCATGGAGAGGACTTTGGCATATTGGATGGAATGTTGCCTTGTTTTGACTGAGATACCAACTCCTTGATACAGCTGCAAAGTTCGCTTTCCCATCCCCCTTGCCTATGGCAATTTGAGAGCAGGTCAAGGATGCTTTGTGAATTGACATTAAGTTTAATATGATATTATTTTTCCCTCTCTGGGCCTCACAGTATTGTCATGATTAGGTACTGTGCAAACTAATAGTTTAGATTCAAATTATTGTATCCAATTATTGTATGGTTTTGGATTTAGGTTTCTGAAGTAATTGGTTTATTTAGCAAATAGTTGAAATGATTGTGTGTATGAATGGTTTATGTTTACATGTCCTTGAGTAACAAATGAATTAAATTAAACAACATTTGAGCATGTACAAATATAGTAGACCTGGCTTAGTCATTTTGTATAGGGACAGAAAAGAAAAACTAACTTAGAAATACATATGGGAATTACAAATATTCTAGATTCATATTGTGGCCCGACTAATTGCAAGTTTTATTGTAATATCTAATTAACTTTTATAGCACTCTAATCTCTTTTTGCTTCCGGGTAACTTTTATTTATCGAAGGTTTTCATAACAGAATAATTTATCTTATTTATCCTGTTCCTTTTTTTAGTCTTCATAAACTGTTCTGAGTAAAATAATAAGTAAGGTTTTACAGTTGCCCATCATTCAATAATTATCCCAGGTCCATTATTCAAGCAAGTACAGGTTGGCGTGGACTTAAAATAACAGAAAGACAAACAAAAAAAGAGATGATTTGTGAGTATGGAAAAATGTGTTGTATAACAATCCTCAGCATTGTTGTTACTTGCCTTCAATAACTGATGTTTTAGGATTTATTTTTAGTTATATGGATTCATCAGTCAGAATTTGCTAGGAAAAATGATAATAGATCAAGGACATTAGAGATTTTGTATGTGACAAATCAATGCCATTTGCTTATTTTAACTTTGGGAAGAAGGGGAAGCTTCTAATTTTCCACATATTTCAGAGAGCTGCTGTGCACTTCTCTGATAAATATAAAAATCTAGACTAAAAGTTATATTTTTAAAGGAGGACAGGCCTCTTTTCTTGTAAGAAACAAGAAAAAATATACACTCCAACATATACATAAGGCAATTTTCAATACAGGGTGAAAAGGTTAAATAAATAAATCAGTTTTCCAATTTAGTACATTTATTAATCCAGTTTCAAAATGTTTGAGAAGGCAAGGTTACTCAAAAGAGGGTTTTCTAAAGGATTTGAAGGAAAAGTATCTCTAAAAGTGGAGAGTGAATCTGAAATCTGGTATTCTCTGCTCAGGTATCTTCTAGGTCCGTGATGGCGAACCTATGGCATGTGTGCCACAGGTGGTGTGCACAGCCATTTGTGCTGGCACTTGAGCTGCAGGCAAACTTATCTCACAGCGCATGTGCATGCCTCAGAGCTGATTTTCGGCTGTTTCAGGCCTTTTGTTGGCCTCCCAGAGGCTTGAAAAAAGCCTCTGCAGGCTTTACAGGATGAATAATAGGCCCGTTTCATCACTTCCTCTAAACATTGAAGTGACAAAATGGGGCTATTATTCATCCTGCAAAGCCTGCAGAGGGAGGCCAAAAAAGGCCTCAAACCAGCCAAAAATCAGCTGTGAGGTGCAGTGCAGGTAAGGGGGTGGGGGGATTGTGCGTGCATGTGCAGGGGGCGTGGGGGTGGGCACAGACATGCGCACAATTTTTGGCATAGGAGCCCAAAAAGATTAGCCACCACTGTTCTAGATGATATCATCCTACCTGTTCAGTGTAAGGCTGTATCATAGGAAAATCAATCTGAGTTCTGTATTTCATAGAAGTTTTGACCTGACCATATTTGGGTATCTTTGTTTAGTAGATTGGATCTAACAAGGGAAAGGAAAGCCAGAATCCATCAGATTACACAACCTAGGACTTGAGAATGATGATCAAAGAGAAATTAACACAGTCTCAGTTTTCTGATATACCCATATCTTTCAGGTACTTTTGAGTATTTACTTGTCATTTGTCTTTGAAAAACATGCAGAATGCATCTGGGTGTCAACTGAAATTTGAACCTTTCCTATTTTTACACTTCGACAATCATGACAAAACTTTATTACTCCCAATACTTTTGAACAGCACACGCCCAGATAAGGCAGAAATTTCAATCTTAGAAGACACAGTTAGTATATTTACATTTAGGGTATTTGTGGTGAAAATACAAGGACTTAGATAGCAACTTGGCAGGTAAGAATATCTCTCCCCATTTTAACTCTGACCTGCCATTTGAAAACTTTAAATCTGATGGAGAATAAGAATTGGGTCTCCCTTTGGCATTTTATCCAAATAACACTCTATCCAAAGTGCAAGTTTCAGAAGAAGTGGAGTGGTGGACTGGACATGACTCAATCTGACATCTTAAGCTGTAGTGTTGGGTGCTAGGCTTGATGCAGGAAGATGCTTTATCACACCTACAATTCATGGAGGACTTGATATATTTTACCACTTATGGAGTTTAATTTTTGTTTAAGTGGTACTCTAAACGCAAATAAATTTGTTTATGAAATTTAGAAATTAACCATCTCCCTCTCAGAGGGACTCTGGGTGATATGCAAATAAAATGTTTTAATACTGGCAGGGGAAGTATCTTGATCATGAAAAAAATAGATCTTTAAAAAAAACAAATCATTCCATTGAAATAGAAGTCTGGACTAGAAGTCTGGACTAGTCACAGTGCTTTCTGCTTTCTGCTCTTTTCCCAGCCGATGGTATGGTGTGGAACTGCAGGATCACTATTCTACATGCAGGTGTGCAACTTAATTTGCGATTCTCACATGTTCTGTCCTCTCCATCCAATTTTGGTTCACTCCCACCTTGCTATGGGTCTCTTCTCTGAGAACAAAACTATAAGCTTATACTGTAAGAAATGTCATTCTGGCCTTTTAATCAATGCTGCTATCCAAGGGAATACACGTAAACTACAGGAAAAGATTGTATCCTGGAGTATAGAATTTATGTTCCTTAGCAATTGGGGAAGGAAGAGAAAATGTACGGGTTCTATTTCAAAACTAGACGTTGGATCAAAAATAAGATTTCTCATCTCTTCTATTGCCAATTTCTGCCAACATCTTCCCTCAGAACTACTAACTTGTGTCCAAAATCCACTATGTATCCAACATGACCACAGATGTCTTTATATTAACAACATTAAAAATCTGATTCATATTTATGTGCTAAGGAGTACAGGTAATAGAATGCATATTTAGGATGGTTGCAGAGTCCCAGAATGATGTGATACCCTTTTGCAACCTTCTGACAAGCAAAGCCAACTGGGAAGCCAGATTCACTTAACAACTAAGTTACTAATTTAGCAACTGCAGTGATTCACTTAACAACTGTGGCAAGAAAAGTAGTAAAATGGGGTAAAACTCACTTAACTCTTATTTAACAACATAAATTTTGGGCTCAATTGTGATCGTAAATTGAGGACTACCTGTACTGATTCATTCTAGGAGTGAATCTAATTTCCTCCCAATTCCCCCCATCCCAAATCTCTTCCTCTGTTATGAGCTTATGAAAGCAACAAAGCCCTACATTGCCCATGACTGTTACTAATCAACAATCTTTAAATGACATAAATTCAGGAACCAAACCTTTTGATAAATCTTGATGTTTATTCCATATCAACTCTGGTGATGCTGCTTCCATATCTCATAATATTACTTCCTATACCAGAGGAAGCTACATTAACTCACCCTCTAATGTGGCATGGGCAATCAATTCTTTGCATGCGTCAAATTGACAAATCTCTAGCCAACAAAAAAATAGAAATAAATAAAAACATCCAACAACTGGCAGAGAACAATTAAGCATCACTTGATCTCAGTATATTACTTGAGAAAAAAAAATACAAACACATAGCAGAAACAACAATAATTAGAACTTCCCAAAGCCATTACTCAATGATTAAATATAGACCAGCATTTCATATATATGTGTGTTAACTACTTATTCCATGTAGTTCCTTGTTTACCTATTTTATGCCACATCTGAAAGATACCATTTTCCATTCTGTCCCTCACCTTTCTTTTCACCCTTTTCTGTTCTCCTTTTGTTTATTCTCTTCTCCAACAAAATAAACCTATTTCTTTTTCAGAATGATAAGCTTGTGTAATAAAAAAAAATATTTTAGTTTTGAGGTGCCACATAATTCTGGGTTGTTTTTGCTGCACTAGATGAATACAGTTTTTTCACTGGTAATAAAAAATATGTGTGACTTTTTTATGGACACCTCTAAGTAATTCTATCTCCCAATTCTAAAATAATTCTATTTCTTTGTTCCTGACCTGTCTCCTTACCATTTCACCTTTTCTTTTCTCTCCCATCTCATTTCATAGACGCTTATGGGGTTAGTTGTTCAGGACCTTTTGTCTTTCCCGTTGCAGTAGTATGTCACAAATAATTCCTTTCTCTGTTTAAGGTTGTTGTTGTTTTTTTCCCTAAGGAAAAAACATTCACCCATGCTTATATAGTAAGGGGTGATGGTGGATATTTTTCCCCATGCCCTGGAATCTCTTCACTCCACTTGATACATAAAATAATTCAAGTAGTAAATAAAAACAGGAGAATATGGTAAGAAATATAATAAATGCAACACCCATACTCCTGAAGATACAAGTGTGCAAGAGTATTCAGTTAGATAATCCTCACATTTTCCAAACATTTATTTCATGATGGCAGAAAGTTTGACAAGCACCGAGTATGAATTCTTACATCAGTTTGACTTTTTTCTCCATTAACATGCCATTTTGATTACTTCCAGTAGCCTTTTTCTTTTTTCTTTGCCTCTGTGTGTGTTTTCTGTAAAGAACTTAGCTGGATACAGATATTTATATCTCCCACTTGCTATGTTTTTTATATGAATGTCTTCAAAGATATACACCACAATTGCCCTTGTAGTTTTAATAGTGATTAGTGAGAATAATTTACCATAAACCAGTAAGAGGCAAGCAAGTAATAAAATTTCATAATGGCTGAAAAAAGAAATCGGTCTCATAAAACATAGGTGAACTGAAAACCACTTGAGTCCCTTATTCTCCAGATTCATAACCCAATAAAACATTGCACAGACTTGTAACAGCAAATTTTCATTAATTTTGTATATTACTTTTAAATAATGACAATAATCCAATGTATATTTACATTTATACAAGTAGTATTTTTATTATGAACATTCTGTTTGAATAGAGAACTTAAATACAGGACTGAAGCCATAGAAAAGCTATTTGAGATAACAAATTGAATTCACCAGAAAGAGGTAACTTTGGAAATGAATCATGCTGCTTTTTTTACACATGGAATGCTCTGATTAACAACATATGCCAAAGTTTAAAATGCAACAATATTTTGCCTAGCTGCCCTTTCCCTTCCCTGCCCTGCCCTGCATTTAATGTTAAGAAATAGTGTTGTAAAATATCACTCTATATAGTATTTCCATGTATAAAATTATTATTGCACGTTAAAAGATGCACTTCATTCTGAAATATAGGAACAATGGGATGGGGATTCTTCAAATGTGCAGAGTTTTAAAATGGGGTGGAAAGTTTGAAATTTTAGCTAACCAATTATTTTATTACTGAAATGGGATTAAAGAATACTTAGTTATTTTTATTTATTTATTTTTGTCAATTGCTTACAAGATAATAGGTATAAGTAAAAACATAGTTATGAATACATGGATACATATAAGAAAAATAAAAAAATAAAAGAAACAATAGGACAGGGACGGTAGGCACGTTGGTGCGCTTATGCACGCCATTATAGCTATCAAGAAATCTAGCAGTACTTCTGATTGCCCATGTTTTGCTTTAGTAGTTTCTTTTTTAAACTACATTTTCTCTGGTTGGCTATTAACACTATCTCTCACCCTTTGAATCTAGCTTGATGTGGAGGAGCAGAGTGCACTGTTCCTGAAAAACATCATAACTGAAAATCATTTCCTTTTTAATTTAGATTCACGCTGCATGTCTGAACAACTATTATCCATTTCTAAATAAAAATGGAGACCCAAATCCAACATCACTTAAAAAGCAGCATATAAATTTAAACACACACACACACAAAATATCACACTGATGACTTTTAAAAGAAAACCTTTTGGGGAAGTTGAACAGAGAACCCCAAAAGTTTTCCTGTGCAATTCATGACCATATTACATCTAGATGCTGAATGCATAGTATACTGTATGTTTAAACTAAATTAAATAAAAACAAACTGTGGTTATTAATCTGCATAGAAGCTGAAAAAATTAGAACATATACTCAGCTCATGCAAGAAATTAACACAAACTGATTGTAAACAAAAAATATCATACAGTTGCCAAAAAGATACACTGGAATATCTGTACAAATTATCATGTACTGGTAACAAAAAAATAGTGGAAGTAGAGTTGAAAAAGTAGTTAAAAATGAGCAGGATAAAATATTGTGGGATTTCTTAATACAGGCTGATAAAAGTCTTGGTTCATAATCCACCAGATATATATGCAGTTGAAAAGAAGAATGTGGATAATTGATTTGGTAATTCCAGTATAGAAGACAAAGAATTGGAGAAGAGCACTGATCTGAAAGATTATGGCATAAACTGACCATGGTGGCTCCAGGGTGCCTTACCAAATAATCTTGGATAGCACTTCAAAAATCTGCACATTGACATTTTCATCTGTCAATTTAAAAAGGCCACATGGATCTACATATATTCCATAGTGATACATTGTAACATCCTAGATTCTTGGGAAGAACTCGCTAAAAACAGCTAAACAAATGGCAGCTATGACTTCACATTGTTATGTGTAATAATAATAATAATTTATATGCTGCCCAACTTCCAGCAACACTGGGCAATTTACAAATCGTTATTTATTTAATACATGATATCAACATACAATTCGAGATTTGAACAGCTTGATACAATGGTCATATATGGGAGATTCCATTCTATACCCTACAATGGATATCTCTGCATTTGTGGAACAGCAGAAGTAGAACACCTGGCTCACATCCTATAAGATTGTTGCCGATATAAGAGGGTGAGAAACAGGTGCCTCGGTCTATATACTAAACAAATGATCCATTGGGAACCCCATATCAAAACAACTTACCTTATGTGCGGCCAGAACTTGAAAACATTTAATATAGCACAGTATTGGAGCAAAATGGTTCGGTTGAGATCGGCATATGTGGGACTGATTAGGGTAAATTGTAGGGGTGACACTGAACTATAATTTTATCATATTTTATTTATCCATATATTGTATTTTATTCCAATCTCATTTTAAATTGCTTTTTACCCCAATTTCAATTGTATTTTATTCCAAATACAATTTCATTTCAGTGAAATGAAATTTGATTTCACCTGGCAATAGTTGTTTTCAAGTTATGCAATTTAAATAGTCTACTTTTGGCAAAACGTATATAACTAGCAATGTTGCCCCAGGAATGCTTGGTAAAGTGAAAGGGCTTTGGTAAAGTGAAAGGGCTCACTCATCCATGCCCAATAGAGCATAACTATAACCAGGTCTACTATATTTTCCACTCTGAAGTGTCCTTTGAACGCTTCTCCCTAAGAATGGTTTATTCTAGTAAAGACCAGATACTGGGCATCCTATTTACTGTGACTATCTATAAGATAGAGAAAAAGGAAAACATTAAAATGTAATGCCCATACTTTCATAAGTGAAAGAGTTGGGTCAGCCAAAATGACCCAATATTGACTGATTCTCTTCATTCTGACTGTGAAAATAAATGAGGAGTTTTAATGATCCTCTATTGTTTGAGATAGATTACCATAATGGGAGTCAGAGAATGATGAAAATAATTAAACAGAACTTGGTGGGAGTTTTTTTTTCCTGTTATTTGAGGGGGTTCCTATTATAACTCAATTTCTTAATAAATGGGGAATTGCACTAGATATCAGTGTTCTTGTCTGTACACCTGTACACACAATTCTAATGAGTTTTACATTTCAAATGTGTACACATCACCAGAGCTACCATTTGGAGATCACGGGTATTGTCTCTTTGTGTTTACATTCTGTTCTGTGAATACCAGAGGGCAACGTGGAATCGTTCCTTCTGCTTAGCATTCTTTGATGTTGCCTCAAGTGGCTACCAGGATTGTGTGGCAATGTTGTGGAGAGAAGCCAATGAATGCAGTTCATTTTGACTGACATTGGTTCATATTATACAGCTCAGCATAGAGATTTCAAAGACTGCTGTATTGTTTTTAAAATATTTGGCAATTTGTATTGCACTTTTTATTCAGTTGATGTAGTAGCAGCCAAGAAAATGCCACCCTCCTCTTTCCTAAAAGGAAAGACATATGTCAGCTCAAAAAAATTTTTGCAATACAGAATTGAATGTGTGTAAAATTTAATACCCTCTCATGAGAATTCTGTTGAACCTGGGGTCTTCACTACTGGAGAGAGATGCAAGATGTTAACAATAAATAATGAGTACTGTACTAATGAATGTTTTGAGAGCAGACGGAGTGTGATGTCTTTGAAGGAATCTTTGAATGTTCAGGTCTTTGTACTTACCCTTCGAAATGAAGATAAATTCTAATTAAAACTAAGTCATTAGTTTAATTTTAGCATTGAGCAGCTATTCGTTGTCCTGGATTGCTGAAATAGGAGGTGAACTTCACACTTGTGTTTGTAAACTTGAGTAAATTATTTTATAAACTCAAGCATATGTTTGAGTGAAGAGATAGTTAGTATGCACAGATAACCTTGCCTTTTATATGCATAGCAATCTTTTGTGTCCCTTTTCTGCCATAAATTATTATAGCAAACAAAATGGTCAAGAGTGCCAAAAGTGTAAAGACAAAAATACAAAACAAAATAATATGCCCCCTCCCAAAAGAAAGCTTCTTAAATATTATATTTTTGTTTAAGTCTAGTTCTCACTAGAAGTAAATCTATGCCTACAAATAATATTAAATTTGACAGTTATTCCTTCACTGAAAAATGCTCCTAAAGAACCTTACTTTTCTGATGAAGTTGTTTTCTTATAGCAAGGATCAACATTCAGATTGAGTCAACCTAAATTTTTCTTTCTGTCTCTTCAACACAGTAGCCAAAATATAATTTATCAATTCTATAAGAAGAAGAATTTGCTTATTTAGGAAAGTGTATTTTTAATGCCAAATTAATTACTTTGGTAAAATTCTGCTGAAAAAGAAGAGAGGGATCAGATTCTAGCGTGCTAACCTAGAACCACTGGCATTTATGAGAGCTGGGCTGTTAATAAATCAATATTGTTCATAGAATTTTAGAATGTATCATTTGGAAAGGACATTGCAAGATACCTACTTCCAACCATCTGTTTAATGTAAGAATCCATTCAAGCATCCTGAGCTGTGACCATTGAAAACTACCAGCATGATAGAATCTGCTGTTGTTGTAACAACCCAATTATAAGGCATCTCATAAATATGTCTTGGTCGTGGAAGAGATGACATTGTTTTGAAACCTGGGAAATCCTGTAACTGATGCCATCAAGAAAAGGGCTAGCTTGGAATAATTGCTGTATTTGTCACATGAGAGTTTTCACACTAACTAAATATGGGTGGTTTTTTTTCTTCACTTTTGTATTCTTTGCCTGGATTGTGTGAATATAGGAACAGATTTGTGAGTTACCTTACTTTGCCATAGAGCTCTTACATGACCAATACATAGTAGGAATGGCTGAAATTTACTTAGAACACAGTCTGTACATGATACATGAATAAAAACCAAAAAGCATAAACATACATAAGCCATTTATATGTTTTTTTCATTACCTCACACATATCCCTGTCAATTAAATCACAGGACAAGAAGAATCATTATGAGATATCTTCAAGATTCCTAGAGGGAGGGGAAGCTTGGTTTAATTAGCATTTGTAAATCAATAACTTTCAGGGAATAAAGAGAACTCAAAACTATTTCATAAATCATATGTGCCATTTCTGAAATTAATGTTGGGAACCATTCATACTACCTTTAAAAAAAGACAGAATAGAATATGGGCTCAGTCTAAACTATAATAAAAAATGATGGAGGACTGTTACTCCCTAATATAGAGCAATCATTGTTCAGTAAATGTTGAATAGTGAAAAACATTACTGCTGCTATGGGCAATTGGAAAATATGACAACTGTTAACATTGATTTGGAACATATCCCCCAAATAGGATTCTCCCCTAAATTTCTGCTTATGCCAGAACCCTAATGTTTATGGAGACAATTTCAATTTGCAGACTTTTCTTTTAGTTTATTTTGAGATAAATTGTTCTGTATGAGATTCTAGGGGTTCTTAACTATGTAAACAAAATACCAACTTTAAGAATAGAAGCAGAAACACAGCTAAGTTTTGTAGGGAAATCTAAATGACATAAGAAAGGATATCCACAAAGTTTTTTTTCTTCTTCCTTACAGATCTTCTATATTTGAATATAGTTGAAGGTCAGACATTTATGCATACAACATACAATTTATCAAGAGGTCACTCAAAATTTAAATGTAAAAGAAGATATAACAGTTCTAAGGAATGCAGTTAATAGAGCCCACTTGTTTTTGAGCCATGTGTTCTGAGAATAAAATTTTATTATTGGAGAGAGCATCAAAGGAGCCCAGGCAGACTACAATTCATAGTAGTCCTTAGAAGGACTCCACTCTCTTTTCTCCTCTCTTAGAGGAGGTGCAGAAATATCTGACAAGTCTTAAATGGTATCATCAGATCATTGCTTTATTTTAACATACCTGAACAATTACCACAAATATGTTACATTTGATTAAACATTAAGAGGGAACAATTAGATTATTTCAATCAATTCTGTTACAAAATATTTTTCACGCATCATAATTTCCCAACCTTCTGAAATTCTGTAAGATATTCCCCCTGATGTGTGTTCACAAAAATAGATCAAATAGTAACTAAGCAAGTAAATCAACCAACCCATTCACTAGTAGGTCCCCCTGTTTCCCATTGAATACACGGGGAAGGGGAAGGGAAGAACTGCAAATGCTTATAAATTTTGGAAATTTCTTAACCAGATCCTTATTTGTTCTCTGTCATTTTAATTACTTTTTCAAAAAAAAACCCCATCATATATTTTATATGCATCATTTTTAGAAAGCCCTAAATTGTAACACAGGGGAATAAAACATCTTTCTTGTTGTCAGTAAAGCAGCAAATACATTAAAAAGTTCATTTAATTTAAAAGGAAGATCTTGATTCTGTTCCAGAATCGATTATGGAACTTCCCTGCAGACTATTTGCTGTTTGAACCAAATCTTGTTGTTCATTAACAGATTTTGGAAAGGTATATAATCATTTTTTTCATAAGTATTCTTTCATGTAGAATGGTGTACTTAATTGTAAAATAACAAGAGTGGGTGACAGGCACATAGAGGGAGGCTGACTGTGCATGCTTGCCATTTAAGCTGTTCCTATCCTGGACTTGTACTAGTTTGATTCTAAGTAAGCTCTAGAAAATTATGTCTGGATGTAGACTTTTGAGATCTAACAAGGTGTTCAGGCCAGACTGCACACTACCCCACACCCCTCCTTTAGACAATTCACTAGTTGTGTATATTTATGCAAACTACTTCCAAGGTCTTGCTGAGAAAACTGCAGGGATTTGTCGAGGCAGTTGTCAGAAGATAATACTGACTTGAACGTGCTCTTGCTGTCTTAACACAACCATGCATCCCTCATAAAAAGAAAGAGATAGGAACAACAGCAAGTAAAAAATTCATTCTTTCCAGGCCTTCCTTAGTCCTCATTGCTGAGATAACATTTCAATGAATATTTTTTTTTAAATGTCTTAGAAATGTATTTTTCTTTCCCAACTTTCTCCTCCTTCGTGACTTTTTAAAAAGATAAAGCTAGAGTTTCCAGTTGGGTGATCTAGAGGGTTTTACCCAATATGCCACAAAGAGCAAATGTAATCAATGGGCTATCTTATAACTGGAAACAAAAAAATATATGTCTCAGGAAAAACTCCAGAACAACAACAACAACAGTTTTTTTTCTTTTTTTAAGGCTAGGAAAAGTAGAAAGGTAAGTAAAAAAATTTTTTTAAAAACCAATGGCTCACATTTCACCGGGATCTCAAACCAGCAATCTTCTCTGCATAAAGGGAAGTACAGAACTTAATAGAGTGCATGTTGAGGATTGACCTAGTTGAGGGTGTGGTCCTTCCAAGGCAGAGGAACCAATGAACTATTGCCAGCTGCATTGCTGAAGCCCAAATGGAGAGGAGACATTACAGAGAAACAAAAGGAGGGGATACTTAGAAGTTCAGTGGGGGATTACTAGAGAATGATACCATCCATTTCTGCACCCCAAAAGTAGTTGCCTGCATTTTCTGGACTGAGAGCAAGCAGGCTGGGTGACTAAGCGCATTGAGGAAAAAGAGGAGGAACTAATAGATTTCAGGATAGCTGTTCTGGGAATGGGCCTCAAATTAAATTGT
Source organism: Bungarus multicinctus (assembly GCA_023653725.1). Classification (NCBI taxonomy): domain Eukaryota; kingdom Metazoa; phylum Chordata; class Lepidosauria; order Squamata; family Elapidae; genus Bungarus; species Bungarus multicinctus. Next base: position 165,756,182 of record CM042836.1, read on the forward strand.
ACAATGTATTTTTCATTACTGATGGAAAATTGGCTTTGATTCATATATGTTTTAACTGAATATGAATATTCATTTGTGGAAGCGGGCAAACTTGCATTTATATACAATTTATATATGAGAAGGTGGGTATTCAAGCTGAAGAATGTATAGTGTGCTGGATTAGTGGATAGAAAATCATTCAATGACATTAACAAAGATTGTATCTGGAAATTTAATTTTGCTTGAAATATTTGCAGAAGAAAAATGCACCATGCCTGGAGGGCTGTTCCTAATAACTGATGGAGCTAGAGATGTTTTGCCAAATAAGGAATGAGATTATAAGGCAGACTTTGGAGCCAAGTGTATGGGCCAAGTTTCAAAGAAGAGGGATGCAAATTGCTAAATTAAGAGCAATGCAACTAGAATGGAAAGATGAATTAAAGCTTTGTATCAGAGGAAGAGGAACAAGAAGTCTTCTCTTCCTAGTTGCTCATAATGTCATTATGTCATACTTGTCAGATTTGCTTCCAAAACAGCACTTGAAAATGAATAACTTTAAAACAGGGCCTTTCCAAACAGCTTACCACCTCAAGGAAATTAACCAATATGGAGAAGAACAATGAAACCAGAAACAAGAATTGAAGAGATTAGAGCTTAGGATCCATGAGGAATGTAGCAGAAAACTCTTAGCTTAACTTTAAAACAGCACACTATGGTGTTTTATCGCACAGCAAAACTCCTTGAACTCTCACTAGTGTCAAGATTACATTTATACATATTGTGTGTTCTACTAGGTTTCAGTGTTTTGATTTGACAGTCCAAATTCTACTTTTGCTTAAAATAGTGCTCTGATTTATAAGGACATTGGTCATCAATGGAATCTTCATTTCAACTTTTAGCAGAATCAAGTGCAATTAAAAAAAACAAATGTGTTTTTTAACAAGTTTTTTCTTGAATTTTACTATTGTGACATTTTTCATTGGAGAGAAAGATTTAAATCTCAGTTGCCATAATGTATTCAATGGAAATATAAGCAGCTTTGACTGACATTCTATTTAAAAGCAATTACAAATTACATGCCTGTTAGAATGGCAGAAGATTAATTCTTTCATAAAGTCTATTTCATATTATGATGAAGCCTGGTCAAAAGCACTTGCAGTGTGGATTTAAGGGGAGAGCAATCTCTCTCTTTCTCCCTCTCCCTTTCCCTCTTTCCTCTATATGTGTATGCTTTGGTGTGTATAAACAGCAAGGGTTATTTTAATGTTTTGCATTAAGGAATGTCTCTTTATAAAGGATAGCTTAAGATAGATGTGTGAATAAATAGTTTGACTTAGTATGCATTTATTGTATTTACCCCTTTTTAAGTGCATCATAATACAAATAGACATTGATAGGAATTGGATAAAAAGGGTCATTCACAAAAAACAAACCTCTGCACTCGCACTTGGAGGAAGTCAGAGTGAAACAAACTTTATAGTGAAACATAAAAATTTTATTATTACCAGAAAAAAAGAAAAGAAATCTTGAACAGCAGTCGCTAAGCTCTTCATAAATTGTATAAAACTACCTGATATTTTTACCATTGTTCAATGTACCAACCAGGGAGAAGAAAACTAAAACAAGAGATAGATTTTGAAAATATATCAGCTGGGGGCACCTCTTGGAAATGTTGAAGCAAATTGTTTTTGTCAGATGTAAAACAACAGCTTAAAATACCGACTTACAATATATAGACATCTTGAAATAACTTGGTGCATCTCTGATGGGATAGATTGAGCTCTGATCCTTGGGCAAGGTAGATCCCCTTAATTTGTGAGTGCTTCAAGCATAAACAAGAAATAAGATGAGCTGATTAAACATGTCAGCCCATTGAAAAATATTACATATTCTCTTTATACAACCAAGCTTTAGCAGTTGCTAAAACTGCTTCAGATGGGATGTATAGGGGAGGAGTGAAATAATTCTCCAAAACCTGCTTGCTTTCACAGATTTTGAAATATTTCTAATTTTTTCAACAAATCTGAGGAAGATGTAATATGACAACATGAAATACCTACTGAATTAAACACAGGTTATAACCTTCTGTGTAGCTTGCACAAACATACATACATGCATACTTCTGCAGTAACAATCTTGATAGGATGCCACATATTTGAAAGTGAATTGTTTATTATATTATGATGAATGGAGGATTATACAGAAGCTGTTTGCATGACCACCTTCTGGCTTAATGGATCCAATGTGATGGATCCAAAATAGTGACAGACTGAACAAAAATAAAGAAAATTTCAGGATCAATTGAACTAAGCTTAAATGAAACCTTCTTTGGAGTGCTATTCCATGGTGACAGAGAAGCAAAAATGCTTATTCTCTTACTTCCATTGTATCTACATCTGCTGGACCACAGGTTCAGGCTGTTAGAAAGGAGATGCTGGAGCAGTTGGTAAGAGTTTTCATTAGTCTTTGCAGTTACTTTCATTAGAATTGCTTTGATTCTGACACCAGTATGAGCAGTCTGCAGGGAGAGTTGAGACAACCTGACCTATTGGTTTGGTTTCTTTTCAGCTTGTAAATGTCAGAGATATAGAGAGGTGAAGGTTACCACCTTCTAGCTATTTAAAAGACTAGCTTCATAGTTAAATTATACAATTATTGCTTTTTTATGGAAGGTCTATTTAAAGCAATGATGTAAATTATTAAAACAAGCCATCTAATTGAAAAGAGGTAAAAAATCACCAGCTGACTTCAGATGTACCATTTATAACCAAAGTGATAGAGGAGGTTATGTCCTTTAAGACACGTATGCAAGACACTTTTTAAAGTTATCTATACCTACTGGTTCCTGATTAGCTTTTAGCCAAATTGCAGAACTAAGATTGTGTTGATCAACTTGGTGGATGGCAGAAACTGCTGATGTGGTGTGCTGTACTGTTAGTTTTCTTGGTCTCCTTGGGAGTTGTTGATATCTATTACAAGTTGAAAGCAGTGGTGGTATTCAGCAGGTTCTAACCAATTCTGGAGAACTGGTAGCAGAAATTTTGAGGAGTTTGGAGAACTGGCAAATACCACCTCTGACTGGCCCCGCGCCCATCCACCTCCTGAGTCTTCTGTCATTGCCCTGCACAGGAGAATGGAGCTGGAAAGCAGGTTAGTGGGGTGGGGAGGGAATGGGGAATTTTGCAGTAATCTTTCCCCAGGAGTGGGGAGGGAATGGGGATTTTGCAATATCCTTCCCCTGCAATGCCCACCAAGCCATGCCCACCAAGTCACGCCCACAGAACCAGTAGTAAAATATTTTGAATCCCACCTCTGGTTGTAAGTCATTGACTTACAACTACAATTGAGCCCCAAATTTATGTTGCTAAGTGAGATATTTGTTAAGTGAGTTTTGCCACATTTGACAACCTTTCTTGCCATAGATGTTAAGTGAATCATTGCAGTTCTTAAGTTAGGAGCATGGTTATTAATTGAATCTGGCTTCCCCATTGACTTTCCTTGTCAGAAGGTCACAAAAGATGATCACATGATCCCTGGTCACTGCAACTGTCATAAATATTAGTTAGTTGCCAATCGTTTGAATGTATAATGTGACCCTGGGGATGCTGAAACCATTGTAAGCGTCAAAAACAGTTATAAGTCACTTTTTTCAGTGCAGTTGTAACTTTGAATGGTCACTAAATGAACTGTTGTAAGTTGAGAACTATCTGTATAGTATCCATTGCACTGCTAGGGAAATGGGGGAGCACTGTTATGTCACAATTCCTTCTATCAGGGTATGTCCAGAAAGTGCTGAGAAATGTCTATTATTTGATGCTTATCCCATGAGTCTGTCCTTTCCACCAAGATTTCATCTTGTAATCTGTTCTGTTTAATAATTATATAAAACCACTGGATGGAGTAACTCAAATCTTTGGAATTAAATGCACCATTAAACCGATGACTTCCTACTTTACAGCTCCTTGCCATATACTGTATGTAGCTCCAGGGAAACTAGCTTGGTGGGCTTGTTAAAGGTGAAAAAAGTCAAATCCAGACAGACAGGCAAGTTTCAGATGTAAAATTCAGACTGTGTTAATCAGGATTATATTCTCTTTATAGGAGCAAGTGCACAATTCCATAGAGATCATTCACTCTCTACTGTTTCTAGATCTTCAGTGGCAAGGATAATATTTGTCTAACTGCAGTATGCCAGATATGTGAATTCCTGAGCTGATGGACCCTCAAATGATAAATCATTGTCTATATGTTACAATGTATACATCAGACTACCTTAAAAGAGGGTTCTAAAATTTCAGTTGATGCAAAGTATTAGGCTGCTAACTAGTGCACGATACTGGGTAATATCCTCATGTTGCATGAATCATAGAATCATAGGGTTGGAAGGGACCTTGGAGGTCTTCTAGTTCCAACTCCTTACCCAGAACAAGAATCCTTCTAAAATCTCAGACAAATAAATGTCCAATCTTTTCTTGAAAACCTTTGGTGAAGAAGGACCCCCAATTCTGGGATATAAGCAATTCCATTGGCTAATTGTTCTGTCAGAAAATTTTTCCTTAATTCCAGGATGGATTTTCCTTGTTGAGCTTCCACCCATTGCTTCTTGTCCTGCCATCAGCTGCAATGGAAAATAAATAGTCTTTGTGACAGTCCTGCTGAAAGACAGCTATCATGATACCTCTAAGCCTTCTTCTTTTTTAGGTTAAACAAATCTAGTTCCTTTAGCCATTCATTGTACAGCTTAGCTTCCGAACCACTAATTATCATTGTAGCTCTTCTCTCCATTTTTTTAAGGGACTCGGCATCTTTTTTGTATTGTGACAATTGGAACTGGACACAGTATTCCAAATGTGGCCTCACTAGCATAGTATTGAGTTATGCTCTCAATTGTCATGATCTTGTTGATGCAGTCTTTGTTGATGCATCCTAAGACTGTGTAGGCTTTTTTGGCAACACTGCGGAACACTGCTGTCTCATTTTTAACTGGCGATCACCAGGATACCTTTAGCGCTACTATTGAGCCAAGTACTGCCTATCCTATATCTGAGCATCTGGTTTTTCCTGCCTAAATGCATGGCCTTACTTTTCTTACCACTGTATGTTGTTGGATATGGTCCAATGCTAGTATATTTGGTCAGCCAACTGCAAATCCATCTGGTGGTGATATTGTTTATCCCAGATTGTTCTATTTTAATTTTTTTAATTAGGTTTAGGAAGTGATTCTTGATTAATTGCTAACAGTTTAATTAATGCATGAATGGGTTCCATAGAAGCAGGGGTGGTTTAGAATAATGGAAATTATAACAATGTATATAAAAACAGGACTGTGATTTTTAAACTCATTATACCATAGTGTAATACAACGTATGAATGACCTTGGAAAAAGAGAGGAGGAAATGCTGCCTATGAAACAATCAGAGAAGAGAGGCAGGAGACCACAATCGCTTAATGATGAAAGGAAAAAACTTAGAAAACACTCACCCTAATGGATGAAGTAGTTGAAATTGGAGGTGGGAAATTTGTGCCTGCAGACTTGGAAGATTCTGTTAATGTAGTCTTGCAATAGAATAGAATTAGTTCATTTTGTTGTGTTTCCTGTCTCATTTGCCTGGGAGGGCTGACACATACTAGCTTCAAGACATTTTATAGGTTATGATGTGCAGATATTAAGCACTCAATTTCCATTTTATCAAAGCACACAAATTACTCTACTTCTATAGTTTTTTGCCGTGTATGTATAACATTAACTAAATCATTCCATTTTCCCTGTGAAATACAACTACATTTTTGAACCATTAATTTTCAGGTCCATATTCTTTATTTCATCATACATTGCTACAAATCATTTAGGTTCTCAGCCAACAGGACATCATCTGCATACAAATGTACTTACACAGTCATAGTTCCAAGAAACACAGCTTTAACATTATTCTGAGAATTCTTTATACATACAGTACATATGTAGTAAAAACAAAGTGAACAGTTACATGGACATCACAAATTTAATAGTTCTCAGTTTATAACCATTTGTTCCGCAATTGTTGTAAAGTTGTCTGGTTTTTACATGGGATCTCCCCTCAAAACAATCCAATCTAATATAATGCCAGTTTATGTGATGGCACTGTATTTTTCAGAGCTGAGATACAAGAATGTGTTGAAAATGGTCTGTGGTAACTTGGATACTCTAAAACAGAGCTGCAGGTTGGCTGACTGGAATTGTTCAAAATAGCAGCTCTATGATGTCAATTTGTTTGTCAGATATATTGGCTGTCAACCTATTTCCAGGTCGCTTATTAAAGATCTTAATGATTTGGGGCCAATGTATCTCAGATGCTACTTCTCCTTCTTTCATCATCGGTATCATCATCATCGGTATTATCATCATCATCCTTCATCATCAGAATTGGAAGAGATCTTGGAAGTCATCTAGTCCAACCCCCTGCTCAGGCAGGAGACTCTATACCATTTCTCTTCTTAAACGCCTTCAGTGATGGAGTACCCACAACCCCTGAAAGCAAGCTGTTCCACTGGTTGATTGTTCTCACTGTCAGGAAATTTCTTCTTAGTTCTAGGTTGCTTCTCTCCTTGGTTAGTTTCTATCCATTGTTTCCTGTTTTGGAAAATAAATTGACCCCTTTCTTCTTTGTGGTTTCTTCTCAAGTATTTATTTGGTTAGGTTCTTTGGTTATTTTGACAAAATTGAAATTCCTACAGCACTTTGACAACATGGAAGACAGGATGATTTAATGTGTCTAGAGATCTCTAGTTTCTTTGTTTTTTTATTTATTTGTTTGTGAACTTTAATTATCATATTTTAACAACTCCATAATGCTTTGTGGAGTCTGGGCAACTGAATGGAACTAGCAGAGTGTTTCAATGGCCAGATGCCAACACGAAGTTTTGTTCAGCAGATATATTCTCAGTATGTCCAGAAAATATCTGCCTCTACCTAGGATCAAACTCACAGCCTCCTGATTATGAGGTAAGAGCTCTACATTTAGGCCACTGCACCACTCCTGTGAACTTAAATTATAAATAAGTTAATTACCCAGTCTGTGCTCTTTAGAATTTTATTGCACTTAACTGTGTTGAAGCTTATTGCATAATCTTATGCATTTTTTCCGGAGCAAAAACAAAAACACCAACTAAAATGCTTATATCACTAAAATAAATACACGTGAAAGCTATAAGTACAATATTAAAGCCATATAAATCAGAGCCAACTCCCCATTCAATAGACAATGCATAATTGGAGAATTATGTTCTTTTTCTGTAAGAAATAATTTCCTTTTAAGTGTTAGAATGTATCATTTATTATCTACCATGCATTATAGGTTGTTCAAAAAAAGTCTTGTTTTCAGTACTGCTTCTGTCAGTTCTCTGTTCTTTGCAATTTTGACAACAGTGATACAACTCTGCAGGCATTCAATTGCGGGGAGATGCAGGCTGGGAGGAGAGTTTGCTTATCCTTCTAAAAGTTTTGAGCAGAGGACTTCCGGTGGTGAGGTGGAGATGAATAGAGGCATAGAAGTCTGCTCGTAATTCTTCTTGCCTTTTCTTGCTGTTGATGCGACCCTTCGGGGTGCACAAATCCAGAAGAGAAATGTGCCAGTGTGGGGAAACTCGAGCTGTGGTGAGGGGAAGGCAACTCCCATTACAGCGAAGAGAAATCCCTCAGAGCCCGACAAGCAAGAGACTGCTGTTTCTTTAATGGCAGTCCTGAAGTCCGGTCTGCCACAGACGAAAGGAAGCAAGTGAGAGACAGTTTGTGGTGATTAATGGTGAAAGGTGCGGGTGAGAGAAAGCCTTTTTTGAATACTGTGGATCCACAGGAAACTGTTGAAAGAATTTGATCAAAGCCCTAAAAGGAAGCAGCTAAGGAGCGGAGGCAAGGCAGACGAAAGTGAAAGGGCTGGACAAAGAGAAACAAGGACAGCAACAAAAGCTGCATAGAAGATGGGGAGGTTGGTGAGATTTGCTACATTGTCATTAGTGGAAAGGAACTGAGCTGCTGGAAGGTCTGGGGGATTTGGATTATTTTCTTTTGGAAAGACTGCATTAAATTTGATGAGAAGATCAGTGTAAGTGAAATAAACGGAGATAATGTGGAGCAAAAGAAGATACTTTTTGGAAGTTTTTGGAAAAGTCTTTGACTATTGATTCAAGCGTGTATTGATCTAACTGACTAGTTTACCTTAACTGAAGAAACATAGAACTATAGAAAAACTGAACTTAAGATTTCCTTAAGAAAAGACAATAAGAGAATTGGACATAATTGAGTGAGCTGAGACTCAGAGAGGACATTGCTATTACTCAGCAATTTTCTATTTCTGGGCATCTGGATCTGCAAACGTGTAATTCCAGCGACTGAAGGTGGAACAGCTATTTTAAGACTCTTTTCCTTTTCTCTCTCTTTCTATGTTCTCTATCTCTCTTTGGTGCTTTGATTAGCTACTGTTCCTCTCTCAATTTTTTTTTCTTTATTTCCATATAGTATTATGCAAGTAGATATGCATGAGATAGAGGAACACTGTTTATTGCTATTGTGATACAATTTGTTTGATTTAACTGATTTATTAGTAATTTTGATAATTACATTCTTATCAGTTATATACAATATATAGAAAAGATATTAGGAGATAGATAGACAAATTCATTAATTACTGTATTGATTAATTTAGTTTATTGGTTATTTTTATGATATATTATTTAATAGTGAATGTTAATCTGGGACAATATAATTAATATAATACAAAAACAAAAACAAATCTTAGGAGAAATGACCTCCATAACTTCTACAACACTCAAAGCTGGAAAGAAGACTACATTAACAACTCCGACAGCAACACCCTCACCAATGTCACAGAAGACAATTGAGGAGTCATTAACATTGGAAAAACAGTCTTCTATTACAAATGCTAATATTCATTCGACACCGCTCACCCTACAAGATTCTATGTCAAAGTTACAAGAAATAATGCTTAAAAATCATACAGAGATGAGAGCAGATACAAATGAATTGAAAGAACAAATGGGGAATCTAAAAGTAGAAATGAAAATGGACATTTCTAAATTAGATGAAAAAATTGGAACATTACAGTGAGCATTGGAGAAAAACGAAGGAATAATAAAAGAAGTAGAGAAGAGGACAGAAAAAACTGAAAAGAAATTGAAAAGAGTCGATGAACACTTAAAGAATATTAGTAAGGAAACGGAAGACTCCCTGGTGTTTTTAGAGATGGATAAGGCCGCAACGTACCTAAGATTTCAAAATATAGTGGAATCAAAAGAAGAAGACTTAGAATAGGTGATGGCAGAAATCTTGGCAGAGGTATTGGAGAGAGACAAAGATGAGATTTTGAAAGAATTAGAGGAAGTCTACAGAGTAAGTACTAACTACGCAAGATGACATAAGTGCCCGAGAAGTGCATGTACATTTTACAAGAAGAAAGATTCGGGACATTGTATATAAAATATCGAGAGATGAAACAATCAAATATAAGGATAAAGAAATCCCAGTTCTTAAACAAATTCCAAGAAGGGTTAGAGAAGCAAGATAAGACTATAAATCTCTGGCAGCCCAATTGAACCAAAAAGGTATTATATTTAAATGGCTTGTCCCAAAAGGGATGTTAATTACTTGGGGGGAAAGAAAAATTAAAATAGACTCTTTTGAAAAAGTCCAAGATTTCTATGAAAGACTGGTAAACTCCAAAGAGCAGACTAGCAAAGATGAATTAGAATCAGAATCTCAAGAAGACCAAGAATACCAAAAGAAGGGACAGAAGATTGCAGAAAACCTGAAAAATAACCGACAACAAGAAGAAGGAAAAGAAGGAAATAAGGTACAATATCAATCACAAGTAGAATTTGGAGTAACTACAAGGCAAAGAGCAAGAAATAATTAAACCCAAATCTTCAAGAAGAACAAGATTAATTAAAATAAAGAAGAAAAATAAGTAAGAAAAATCATTCAATAACAATAAGAGAAGATATTAGATTAATAAACATAGAGTACTAGAGAGAAAGTGATCAAGAGATAAAGATATAGACAAATTAGAACTATGGAAAAAGAGGTGAAACTCCTATCTATTAATATAAATGGTTTAAACTCAAAAATAAAAAGACAAAGGATTCTGGCAAAGTTGATAAAACAAAATGTAAATATTGTTTGTTTACAGGAAAAACACATTTTGAAAGCACAGGAAAATTATTTAGTCTGCTCCAAATTAGGGACAGTGTTCACGGCTTCTGCAGATAATGAAAAAAAGAATGGAATAGCAGTGTATATTAAAGAAGAGATAAAAATAACATTATTATTCACAGACCCCAAGGGAAGAGTTCTGGCAATAGAAATACAGATAAATTTGAAAAAAAATCGTACTGGTAGTAATTTACGCTCCTAATGTTAACCAAAAAGAATTTTATAAAGCTTTATATGCTAAAATTATTGAATTGGAAAGGAAAAATATTTGTATTATTGGGGATTTCAATGCTGTAACAGATTATCAAAAAGATTATAATGGAAATAAGAAGAGAAGGGAAAAAAGGAAGAGAGAATTACCTAAAATTTGCGTAGAAATGATTAAGGAATTAAATTTAATAGATGTATGGAAGAAACTAAACCCAGATAAGAAACAATTTACTTTTTATTCAAACCCCCACCATTCATGGTCGCGCATTGATATGGCATGGATGAGTGGAGATCTAATACAAGATGTGACAGAAGTAGAAATTATATCAAACACTTGGGCAGGCCACAATCCTCTTAAAATTAATTGGCAGGGTAAGAAAAAACCAAGGAGAAGGTGGACTTTAGACTCTCAACTATTAAAAGATGAGGAATTTATAAAGCAACTTAAGAAAGAATTAAATTTCTATCTTAAAGAAAATAATAATTCAGATACAACTATTCAAAATTTATGGGATTCGATGAAGGCCGTTACAAGGGGAATTATAATATCTTATACCGTTCAAAAAATAAAGAAAAACACCCTCAGCATAACAACCTACACCAAGCAATTAAGAAATTAGAAACTGAATTACAGGAAGTACCACAAAAGACTAAAATCCAAGAACAATTGATTTATTATAAACATAAATTCAATTTAATGGAACAGGAAGAATTGATTAGAAATTTGAAAATAACTAAACAAATAAATTTTGAACACACAAACAAGCCTGGCAGATGGCTCTTTTATAACTCAAAAAAGAGAAAGAGAAAAGAACTATTTACCAATTACAAGATGAAAGTGGAAATTATCAGCATACAATAGAGAAGAAAAAAGAGATTGTATACAAATATTTTGAGAAGCTGTATAAAAAGGAGAGAGTAGATGAAGATCAGATAAGGAAATATTTAAGGGAAAAAAGTACTCGTGAAATTAAGGATGAGATGAAAGAACTGTTGACGAAGGATATATCTATGACAGAATTAAAACAAGCAATTAGAATCCAGAAAAGTAACAAAACTCCAGGCCCTGACGGCTTCCCAGTAGAATTTTATAAAGTAATAGAAGAACAGGTAGGACCAATAATGGTGGATTTATTTAATGAGATAATAACACCTGCTAAAATGCCAGATACATGGAAGAAATCATTAATTTCGCTAATCTCGAAGGGGAACTCAGATCCCAGGATGATACAAAATTATAGACCAATCTCTTTATTGAATGTTGACTATAAAATATTTACTACTATTATTGCTACCAGATTAAAGATAATATTGAATGAGTACATACACCCAGATCAAAATGGATTTCTCCCAAATAGACAAATTAGAAACAACTTAAGAATAATAATGGACGTTTTGGAATATTATGAAGCTTATCCGGGGGAACAGGTAGCTCTTGTATTTTTGGACGCTCAAAAAGCTTTTGATAATCTCAATTGGCAATTTATGATTCAACAAATTTATGATATGGATTTTGGCACTAAATTTGAGAATATTATAATGGCAATTTACAGTACAAAAAGCAAATATAATAATAAATAGAGAGAACTATAAATATAGAAAAAGGAGTACGACAAGGTTGTCCATTGTCCCCTCTCCTCTTCATATTATCATTAGAAATATTATTAGAAAGAGTGAGGCAAAATTCTGAAATAAAAGGATTAAAAATAAAAAATGAAGAATATAAATTGCAAGCTTTTGCAGACGATATGGCCTTTATTATGGAAGATCCGATAGAAAAAGGACCAATATTAATTAAGGAACTAGAAAGATACAGAGCAGTAGCGTGATTAAAAATTAATAGACAGAAAATGAAACTCTTAGTAAAAAATCTAACAGATCTACAAATAAAAGAATTAGAAACAACAAGGAAAATTAAATATTTGGGAATATGGCTGACAGCACACTGTAAGACGATAAAGGAAAACAATTATAATAAGCTATTACAACAAACACAAAAAGATTTAGAACTTTGGACGAAAATGCAATTGTCATTATTAGGAAGAATAGCAGCCATAAAGATGTCTATATTACCAAAATTTCTTTATTTATTCCAAACCATTCCAGTTAAATTAGATAAGACCTTTTTTGATAATCTCAATAGAATGACATTAAAATTCATCTAGCAGGGTAAGAAACCCAGAATAAAAATGAAATTGTTACAAGATATGAAGAGCAGAGGTGGTTTTGGATCACCAAATTGGGAATTATACTATAGGGCAGCAGCATTAGTTTGGCTAAAAGACTGGATTAATTTAAAGAATAAAAGAATATTAGTTATAGAAGGCTATGACCTTCAAAGGGGATGGCATGCATTTCTTTGGGAAATAGGATCTACAAAACAAAAATATTTTTATAGACATTTGATCAGAGATTCGCTGATACACAATTGGATCAAGGTTAAAAAGAAACATTATATAAAAATCCCAATTTGGCTATCTATAATGGAAGCGATGATTCACCCAAATAACCTAGATCTGAATAAAATGTTAAAATATAAAGATCTATTGGATAGAAATGGAAATTTAAAAACAAAACAAGAGCTCCAAGAACAAGGGCTGCTAATAGATTGGTGGGCTTATCTTCAAATACAAAGCCGATACAATAAGGATATAAAAGACTATGGAATATATTTGAAACCACAACAACTAGATAAAATCTTATTAGGACCAGATAAAAAAAATATTACTAAAATTTATAAGTATCTCCTAGAAGTAGAACTAGAAGAAGTCGTGAAAGGATGTATGATTGCCTGGGCTCAAAACATTGGACATAATATAAAGTTAGCAGATTGGGAGACTATATGGAATAGAAATCATAAATTAACAAAATCAGTAACATACAAAGAAAATGCATATAAAATGTTTTACAGGTGGCACTTACCCCCTTCGAGATTAGCGAAAATGTACCCTAAACTGAATCCCACATGTTGGAAATATAGAAAAAAAGAGGGAACATATTATCATATGTGGTGGTCTTGCCCAGAGGCTCAAAAATATTGGCTAAAAATCCAAAAATGGCTACAGGAAATTACCAATAAACAATTAGATTTACAACCAGAGCTCTTCCTATTGGGGATCTTCAAAAAAAATATGTAAAGACTACAAAATACTTATTACTACATATATTGACTGCGGTCAGGATTGCTTTTGCTCAGTGTTGGAAACAGTCATTCACACCTGTAGAAGAACTGGTTAGACAAAAAGTTATGAATTGTGCTGAAATGGATAAATTAACATTGAGTTTAAAAGATAAGGAATCTTCAATATTTTATAAGGTATGGGAATAATGGTACAACTGGATAGATCAGAGACAGACTAAGGATAGATGATTATTAAATATAGAACATAGATAGAATAAGAATATAGTTATGTATAAATTATCACTATCGCACAAATGATTGCTATATGATAATGCACCACAAACAGCTGTTATTGAATTATATACTTTTTAATGTTTTTTTTCTTTTTGTAATAAAATTCAATAAAGTTTTCTTAAAAAAAAAAAGTTTTGAGCAGAGAACAGAAAGATTCCATGGAATCACATCATTGAAGCAGTAATTTAATCATAGATGATAATTAACATATCTGATAAAAATGTACACCTCAGCTTCAAAAGAAATTATACATAAAGTGGTCTGTATTTATTTATTTCCTCCAAGCAATGATCTTCCTTCCCTTTACTAACAACATTCTGTTCCTCTGATTAATCAAACAAGGCTGATTCAACTGAACTTTGTCTGATGACCAAAACATGGTTTCTCAGCTTTATGTCTATCAAGTCAGCTTTACAAAGAAAGCCTACAAAATGGTAATATGTTAACGTAAGATAATTCTTTTCATAAAATCAGTATTTATGTTAGCCTACTACTAATACAAAAGGTCCTTGGTTTTTATTGGTAAAAAAGATCAGGTAGTTACTGTTTAAATCAAGAAGCAGTTGAGAAATGATTGTTCAAATGTTTTTGGGTAGAATATTGTTCCTTCTGATCCCGGGTCATACTATAACCAAGCCTTCTCCAGCTAGATGCACCTCTCATACTTCCAACTGACATGGTATGCTGTAATAGCGAATGTTGTAATGATATAATGTAATGATGTAATGATGAAAGCTGTAATCTGAGAGATCTAGGAGCTCACCTTCATCTTTATGAATAGCAATTGTAATTAAATGACAATATAATGTTTTCAAATTTATTACAAAAACCTTTGAATCAATATCATTAAAATAAAAATGTTAACAGAACAAAAAGATAATTGAGCAAGGAAACATAAAATAATGTTATCTATCACATAAAATATCTATTTTACGAAGTGAATCTCTGAAATTGAAAAAAAATCTAAATAATATCAGAAATTGAGGAAACTCTTGGGTAGAGTTAGGATGAGGAAATATTATAGTCACCACTATATTGACCTCAGTCAAATATAATAAAAAAACAAGCAATAAGGCCCATTTTAGCTTCTGAGTCCCTTCTTGGAGGCCCCCAATTTTGGTAAGGTGACTGCTTAAAATTTATCAATTTGAAGCTGGAAATAGTTTGAATATCAAAATTTTTCACAGGCCATATTCAGTAGCTCCACTCACTTTGCACTATTGCGATATCATTTGCCTATCTCCAAAGCCATGTAATGTGCTGAAATGAGTAGATTGACATTTGAAATTAGAGAACAAGAAGATAAACAATTTTATAAGATTTGGGATTTATTTTACCAATGGTTAGATGATAAAATATGGTAATGAAATATGTAGAATTTTACAATATAAGGAAAATATAAATAATATATAAAGATGTATTATCATAATATAACTATGGGATAGATTTGGATGATAATATGAATTGTTATAAAATAAATCAGTTAAAAAATGGATTATCTCGCATAACATGAACAAATAATAGTATAGTCAAATGATTAATTAACAATGATAATAATGTATTTAGGAATATTTGATAGATAAATATGAGAACATATACAAGTAATTGTAAGTGATGACTATGAAATGGATGCATAAAACAATTTGTAAACCAATCGACACACTGTATGTACGTAAGTGGAAGATGGCTTGATGTTTTTATGTTGTGTTTTTGTATGTTTGTCTAAAAAACAATAAAATTTTGTTAAAAGAATAAAATAAAATAGAAGTAAGGATAGTTTAAATTTTATTTATTTATTTATTATTAATTAAACTTTTATACCGCTCCCTCTCCCAAAAAGGGACTCGGGGCGGTGTACAGCCTACTAAAAATACATAATAAATATATTATAAATAAATACAATTAAAAATATATTAAACAAATTGATCCGGCTGTGTCCCATCTAAGGAATTCAATTAAAAATTAAAAATATAAAATGACTAATAAAACCCAATTAAATTTAAAACCGGAACACAATTACTGGGCCAGGCCAGCCTGTCTAAAAAATAGGGTTTTCACTGCACGCCGGAAGGTCAGGATATCCGTCATGGCCCGTATCTCCGGGGGGAGATCATTCCATAGGGAGGGCACTCCCACAGAGAAAGCCCGAACTCTCACTTTGACGGCTTCGTTGGGGTGGCCCGGGGTGGAGATGTACAGCTGAGTATCATCAGCGTACTGATGGAACTCCACCCCGAAGCCACGGATGATCTCACCCAGCGGCTTCACATAAATGTTAAACAGCAGGGGCGAGAGCACCGACCCCTGAGGCACCCCACATAGTAGGGGCCTCGGGGCCGATCTCTGCCCCCCTGTCAACACAAATTGCGAACGGTCGGAGAGGAAGGAGGTGAACCACCGTAACACAGTGCCCCCCACTCCCAACCCCTCCAACCGCCGCAATAAGATACTGTGGTCGACAGTATCAAAAGCCACTGAGAGATCTAACAGGACCAGGACAGAGGAACAACCCCTGTCCCGAGCCCTCCAGAGATCATCAACCAACGCGACCAACGCTGTCTCCGTGCTGTGCCCGGGCCTGAAACCCGATTGGAGGGGGTCGAGATAACTCGCTTCATCCAGGTACTGAGGGAGCTGACGCGCCACCACACTCTCAACAACCTTTGCCACAAAGCGAAGGTTGGAGACAGGATGATAATTAGATAACAGTGCTGAGTCCAGGGACGGTTTCTTGAGGAGGGGCCGCACCACCGCCTCTTTCAAGGCGGCAGGTAGCAGCCCCTCTCTCAAGGAAGCATTTATAATACCCTGGAACCAGCCTCGTGTCACCTCCCGAGTGGCCAAAACCAGCCAGGAGGGACACGGGTCCAACAAACAGGTGGTGGCATTAAGCCCCCCCAGTATCCTGTCCACGTCCTCCAAGGTAACAGGGTCGAACTCAACCCAATTGACCTCACCGATATCCACCCCCACCCCCCCGTCCGGAGATGCCCAGTCCAGCTCATCCCAGATCTGAGCGATTTTGTCCTGCAGAAACCTAGAAAACTCCTCAGCCCGCCCCTGCAAGGGGTCCTCCTGCAGGTCACCCTAAACAGGGCGGCTGGGTGGTTTTCCGCGGACGCAATAAGGGTGGAGAGGTAAGACCTCCTCGCCACCCTTATCGCCACTAAATACATCTTAATATAAGATCGTAATAGTGTTCGGTCAGACCCAGAGCGGCTAGCCTTCCAACTACTCTCTAGGCGTCTTTTCCGGCGCTTCATCTCCCTTAGCTCCTCAGAAAACCGAGGAGCCACATGGGATCGGCACCGGGTCAGAGGCCGCAAGGGCACGACTCGGTCGAGGGCCCCAGCAGCCACCCTATCCCAGGTGGCAACCAAGCCCTCAACCGAGTCGTGTGTGCGAGCTTCGGGGAATGGCCCAAGCTCCGTCAGGAACCTATCAGGGTCCATCAGGCACCTAGGGCGGTACCATTTTACTGGTCCCGCCTCCCTGCGGTCAGGGGGTGCGGAACGGATGTCGAGCTTCAGGAGCGAGTGATCCGTCCATGACAGGAGTTCTATAACTATATCCCCTATACCCAGATCACTCTGCCACTGATCAGAGACAAAAACCAAATCCAAGGTGTGACCTCCCATGTGAGTGGGGTCCCGAATTAACTGGGTCAGGCCCATGGCCGTCACGGAAGCCATGAACTCTTGAGCAACCCCGAGGCAGCGCCGGCAGAAGGCAAGTTGAAATCCCCCATGACCATAAGCCTGGGGGTCCCAACTGCCACGCCAGCTATATTTCATGACCGAACTTCATGAAAAGGAGCTCACACCTGGTCGTCTGAGACACAGTGGCTTCCCTCGGACACAGATCTTCCTTAATAACCACCGCAACCCTCCCTCCCCTCCCCTGGGCCCTCGGCCGATGAAAAACCCGAAACCCGGCTGGGCACATCTCCACCAGAGGGACTCCCCCCTCCTGGCCCAGTCAGGTTTCGGTGACACCCACCAGGTCCGCACCCCCCTCACAAATCAAATCGTGAATGAGGGGGGCCTTATTAACAACGGACCTGGCGTTACATAACATCAGCCGAAGACCCAGGGCCCGATCGCTCAGACCCCCTGGGGAACGGGAGATGACAAGGGGGTCGGAGCGCGCCACAGCAGACAAACAGCGGGGACGCGCTCCCAATACAGGGTATGGCCCCCTATAACCGCCAAATCTGCCTCTCCCGCTCACCGTACCAATAGATTGGATTCCGCTCTCCCCGGCAACCCCCCCCATCCTTAATACAGACTTATCCGGGTCCCGACTCTCCCGGCCACGCTTAACCCACAGCCTGGTCCCAGCCCCCGGCGAGTTGTCCCCCAACCCCGCCCGGACATTCCTAACCCGTTTAAAAACCTAACTAAAAATTTATTTAAACACCCCTCCCTCCCACGCTTCCTACAACCCCACCATCTCTCCGGATCCCAAGATCCGTCCTTGAGATGGTCCCTGGGTCTTCGGCTTTAAATTTTGATTTAAAAAATTAATTAAAAGGTGGAGGAGGGACTTTAGAGCACTAACCAGACCCACAACTGCATGTTCTTCTGTGACCCCCCAGCAAGATGGCAGAGCCAGTTCTTTAGATATTTTCAAGAGGCCAGGAGATTGGAGGCCATCTCATTTCTGGGAGAGAATCAGAGGTGGTATTCAGCAGGTTCTGACCAGTTCTGGAGAACCAGTAGCGAAAATTTTGAGTAGTTCGGAGAACCGGAAAATACCACCTCTGACTGGCCCTGCCCCCATGTATTCTCTGCCTCCCGAGTCCCAGCTGATTGGCTGGGTCTTGTTTTGTTGCCCCGTACAGGAGAACAGAGCTGGAAAGCAGGTTAGTGAGGTGGGGAGGGAATGGGTTTTTTTTTAGTAACCTTCCTCTGCCACACCCACCAAGCCCCCTCCAAACCATGCCCACCAAGCCACGCCCACAGAACTGGTAGTAAAAAAATTTGAATCCCGCCACTGGAGAGAATGTTCCAAAGGGCAGTGGCAGAGAAGGCTCTCTTCCTGTAACCTGCCAATTGGAATGTGTTCTCCAAAGTCCAATCCATGCATCTCCTCATCCCTATTTAACTTTTTTAATTAGTTTATCGAAGTATAAAATACAAAGGAAAAAAAACCCCATGAAGAAGTAAGAAGAGAGGGAAGGAGTAAGAATGGGTATAGTGTAACGGTAGAAGAAAAGGAAAATGGTGCCAACTTCTGAGTCTTTTTAGCACAGTAGAAGATAACAATATTACAACCACAACTTTTTGCTTTTGCACAACAGTATGTACAAGCCATTTCTATAACAATAAGCCTGTCTAGTTTACAAAAACAGAATCAAAGTTTTTTCCCCCCTCATTGCAAACACAAAATCCAGAAGCAATTTCAAAATAGAGACAAAATTAGATACAACCTCTGATTTGGACAAAAGAATTAGTTTAGCCATCTCTGCTTCTCTTTGCTGTGGGGAATAATATATCATTCATTCTTGTAAGATAATTCTTGTAAGATAATATTATGTATTATCTTGTAAGTGATTGACAAATCAAATAAATTCTAAATTCTCATATTTTCAAATCTAGTCCATAATATTTTATCAACTTTGGAATATTATTCAGCATTACTTAAAGAACCAGCAGACTTATATATACATGCATACTCATTTTATACATACAAAAATAACTTTAAGCTTTCTATCAGTACATATATCACAATTTTTAAAAATCCATCCTAATTAATTAAAACATATTTAAGTAACTCCCTCCAGTTTATCTTCATAGAATAGGGTCTTGTTCTTTTTGGGAGAGTTTATCTTTTTTTATGGATATAAATAAAGCTGATAACTTTTTCGGGAAAGGAGATTTGATAGACTCTGTGTCTCCTCATCCCATGTCTCCCAAAGTTTGGAATTTCAGTTTTTGAGGACACTTTCACAAATGATTTATGTCAATAATCAGTAGTGTTCCCAAGTTCTGATTTAGTTATTTATATTATACATTCATAGAGAGGTTATCAAAGAATAACAAATCGCTAACAAAGAGAAATGCAGTAAAGAAATACTTCCGCACAGAAATTAAGTAGGAAACTGTGTTTAGAAGTACAGGTAGTCCTCATTTAGCAATTGCATCATGTAGCAGCCATTTGTAATTATAGCAAGGTAACTTTATTACCAATCCTTGTATTTATGACCTTCACAGTCTGTAAAGCAAAGAAAAGCTGAAGTAAGATCATAAGCACATTTTGCAGTTTTACTAAGCAACTGCTTTGCTTAATGACCAAGTTTCCAATCCCAGTTGTGGTTGCTAAATAAGCACTGCCTGTAATTTCTGGATATTCTTCAGATAGCTCTCATAGACAATTTGTCTGGCCTGGAAATAGCTAGGTCATCTTTTTCTAAGCATGGCTATACTTTAAAGTGAGAGGGAAAAAACACCCACATTTTTTTCCCCGAAGACAGGTACTTCAGAGATCATTCAATTGCTTTTGGCCTTGTCTATTGATTATAGAAATCACAGCTTCTATCTTGATGCCACTTGAATGGGCGGAGTAATTTTCTGACTAATTTTGAGGTTTTTAAGGAGCAAATTTAGTAAAATAAATAGAAATAAACAGAGTAATTAAACATAAAACACAAAGGGCCATCTTACTCTCTCTTGGAAAAATGAATGACATTGGAGCCATGTTTTACTACCTTTCTTTAGCTTTCCTGAATAGGTCTGTGTAGTAACTAGTTATTGGATTTGGATATGCTGGGTGTTTCTGAAAACAATTGCCAGAAGTCTTTCTTGATGTAAAAAGTTTTATAAGCTGAAAATCTAGTTAGGTCTAAAAATAACTAAGAGATATGAATGAAATTGTCAAAGCGAAAAAATTCAGCTTTATAAATTAGAGGAAATGAATCGTGTTTTTCTGTTGCCAGCATACTTTATTTACAAAAAACTAGGAGAACACAAAGAAAAGCAGTACATTCTGGAAGCAAGCAAAAGTAAAGAAATGAACTATAATTTATTAATAATTTATTAAGTGAAGTAAAAGTAAAACTCCTCCCCTGTACACATGTGCAGTAAACCAAACATCACAAGACACTCATATCTTGTTACTATGGTAACGTGATAACCAGTCCTGCTTATTCTGGAAACTTCTGTGGGAGCTCACCAGACAAACCCAAAACAACGCAGTGACAGAAATGCATGGAAAAATCAGGTTTGTAAGCCAAACTATATGTTATGCTGATTAATCTGTAGAGTATAGGAGTTGGATTTCCTCTCCAGGAATGGGGAGATCCAAGTTCAACTCCAGCTCAACAATGAAGCATACTAGATGACTGTAAGTCAATTGGTATTTTTAGATTTCAGACAGAACCTTTCTAAATTCTAAGTGAAAATATTGGGCTTTGAACCTGAGATCTTATACAAGTGTACAAAAAAGTCTATGTGCTATCATCATCATCATCATCATCATCATTATTATTATTGGTATGGTGTTGGAGGTTTTCGGTTCAATGTGTGGAGTGTGAAGGATGTGTGCTTGTGTTTATTTTCATGGTCATGATGTGCACTGAAGATGGTGTTTGATTTCGTTGTAAGAGGTGTAATGACAATAAAGTAAACTAAACTAAGTTAATTAACCTCCAAATGCATGGCATATTCTGGATGAAAGTTTACACTTGCCATATTTGCAATCCATTGAAGGATATTCCAAATGTTTCTATTATAATTGCTCTGTTATCTATGGTCTCTCTAGTGTACATTTTATAATCAGTTACTTTATATTAAACTCCATCCATATCCTACTTCACTTTTTTGTGGCCAATTTGGTAGCCGAATCTTGGCATCCTATTTCTATTATTATTTTCATTAATAATTTGGTTAATATTAAGTAGTAAATAATAACTAATCATTTTTGTTATCCCAAAGTACATACATATTTACGCAAAGTCCAGGACATCAAGAGATTGCTCTTAGGGCATAAATATTGTGCTACCAAAAATAACAAAGCCAAAAATTGAGATTTTACAATTTACCAAGAAATGTTTTTTAGTAACCTTCCTCTGCCACACCCACCAAGCCCCCTCCAAGCCCCATATATACTGTTATGTTTTTCCTTTGTTAAAATATTTAAAGAATCCATTAATTTATCCATGTCACATTTTAGATTGTATATATCAACATGATTTTCACCAGATACAATTTTAATTTCCAAACATGTTGTTTGAGAAGACTTGGGTCAATTTTAAATTAGTCTGACTTTCAAAACAAACACTTGTAGATGGATAAAATGAGGGGGCGGGGAAATCAGTTGTTCTAAAGTAATGAAGTTATATGAATGCTTAAAATTACTCAGCACCCATTTTGACCATATAAACTGAACAAATCTTGTTCAGTGTTTATTTACAGTATTAAAAACATTCTTCAGAAATGAAAGAGTATTCAGCAGATTTTAACTTCAGTGGTTTAATGGATTGTATGATTCATTTTATATATAGATTAATCTTCATTAAAATTTCTTCAAAGAATATACTACCAAATACAGTATTTATTACTTATGTTCTGATTCCAGGACTGTCAAATTCAGAATTTTAAACTTGTTAAATACCTTCTCTTGTACCTAAACTTATCTAATACCAGGCTGTTTAGATGAAAATGTAGTTTTATTCTGTTTATGTATTTGGTGATCAGTGACTCATTTAAAAAAAACACACACAAATCTGCAGCAAGTAATAAGAGTCAAATGGTTGTTGTGTAAAATCCCCAAGATTATTGGATTTTTCCTGAGATATCTAAGAAGCTTTGTTTAAGAACCCTGAGTTGAATACTGTTAAAACTCACTGGTAAAGAATACGGTGCTTTTCCTTATGTTGGCCAAATTTACTATAGTTACATCTTTTTTATCCTGACTGGGAGTTGTCTTTTACAGCCAGCAGAATAATACAGTAACCATCTATTTTCGTCAAAATAAATCCTTTATTTTTGTGAAAACTTTTTTTAATTTGAAGAACACTGTACCATGACAAAACTATACATTGATGAGAGGCCAGCAGTTGGGCTTGAGGCTTTGATTTCTAAGCAGCCTATCTATCCCCCATGATAAAATCAGAGGGGTGAAAAAAAGAGAGCACTTTCCTTTTTCCTGACAGATATAAATGGCATTTGAGAATTTGCAGTTACAAACTGTTATCCTGCATGAGGGAGAGGACAGAGCAGATCCTCTTACTCTGCATATATAATGGAATTATTCTTTAAATAATCCCACATTTATGATAGCTACAGCTAAGGAGTCTAACAAGCTTGAGCATATGTTCTATATACTGACCTTCATTTTCAAACTGTTGAACAGCTTTTCATCTGTGAATAATCTCTTATACCATACTGAATCCTGATATAATCTGAGAGTTTTCCGTCCTATGGAGCTTAATTATGATCCTTTATCTTTATTTGTGATTTTAGTCTTGCTATACCAGGAGTGTTCACTGCATGACTAGGATAATTTGGTAAGTAGAATTTTTTCTTTTGTTATCTGGAAGCAAGCAGGCAAAATAGCTGACATGGAGGAAGTCCTAACTGATCACTTGAAATAATGACTTGGTTGCACTTGTCAGGCTGAACTTTAAATGTGGCTAGCCTATCCAGTACAATGCTCTTAGGTAACCATTACCACATTCCTAGAGATATTTATCAAGAAGCGGTGGCTGTTGAGTTTTTAAGTTCATTTATTTTATTTTGGCCTCTGATTGACTTTGTTTTAATGGCTATAAGATTAACCAAGATTTTCTTACCAAGATTGTAATACTAAACATGACAAAAATAAATATTTCTTTATAAAATCAAGTGAAGTCCATTTTCTAAATTGCATATAAACAAACAAAACGTGTTTTTTTTAAAAAAACTTCATTTTCTATAGCAAATTACATAACATGTGTAACTGAATACCAGCATTGGATCAATTTAACACCTTCTGTAATATCCAGACTATTTTGAAAGAGTTGTCCTTTTGCAAAACTTACCTGCAGCTCAAAAATAAGCTATTGTACACCATGAAAGATTATTTGTAGCATGCAGGCACTTCTAGAGGTAAGATTGAAAATAATGCATTTATCATTAGCTTTTTCCAAGCAATTCTAAATCTGCCAACCTCAGTCCTTCTTAATTTGAAAAAAAAAAGTATTTTGAACATTTGGATCAATTTCAAGCTCATTGGAATGGGCTACAGGACCTGTGTTGTGTCATGCACAGTGGTTAGAATGCTTGACTCAGCCTTCCATCCTTCCAGGGTTAGTAAAATGAGGAGCCAGATTGTTGGGGCAATACTCTGACTTTGTAAACTGCTTAGAGATGCCTGCAAAGCATTGTGAAGCAGTATATAGGTCTTAGTGCTATTGCTATGTGTCATTCTTCTTTACAAATTTCTATTTAAAAATTCATTTAACTTTTCCAAGTAAACTTTCAGTCATAACTTTGTCTGATATAGAGCAGTGTTTCAGCAATTTTATTTTAAGGTAATACAAGACAAATTAGAAACAGTTAAATAAGAACACACATTGATAAAATAATCCAACTTTCATATTTTTTTTAAAAAAAAATCTGATACAAACTGCAATGAAACTGCAAAACTCATAATAATTCTAATTCTTTGGATTGAGATAAAGTTGGTGATGATGTCAGCCAAACTTTGTATCTTAGAGGTTGTATCTTACATCAGTCTCCTTCTTCCTTATTGTGCACCATCTACATATTTCCCATCATTAGGACACAAGCAAATATCCCATCCTCCCATCTTCAGCAAAGCAAGTATTTGATACACTTCAGTTGAAAACCCAAATTAAGTTCACTACTGACAATGTGAAATCAGGCTAAACTGACAATGCCTAAGAACCATCTAAACAATTACCTTATTTAATTTTGTTTACTATAGTTGGTGATTATTGTTTGTAAAATACTGGTTAATTAGACTTTGTTTGCTGAACAGCTTCCAGTGAATTTTATCTAGAGAGAAATCAGTACAGGTTGATTTCCAGGTGTCTCCAAATGAAATACTCCACCTGTTTTGTAGTAGCCTTGGGATTCCTTGATTTTGCTATTTAAAGCAATTATTACAGGATCAGAGTCATCTGAGTTGTCCATCTCCTTCAGTGAAAGATTTAAAGCGTAAATTTATATGAACATTCCTCACACTCCTTATGAACCACTTTGGTATAGGACTGCCTAGACAGCTTATTTATAATAGCTTCTTTTTTAATATTTGGGCAAGGAGGACATTAGCCTAGGGATCATATGGTTTACAGAGTGGGAAAATATTGCTTTATAATAAAAGGAGGATATTGAATAAAGCTCAGATTTAATACCCAGCCTCACAGAACATCCTGATGAATGTAATTGCATTTTAAGCATTCTGATTAAATTTTTTTCATCCATATTGCATTTGTTTTGCTTGTGAATCTTTTATGGGCAAAAATGTGTCTGGAGATTAAAGGATTAATGAGGTCTTAAGAAGCCTGGGCAGCTTTTAAAGCATCTGAATATTCTTACTTAAATTGGGTGGGAAAGCTCTACTAATCTCTTCTGCTATATAGAGTGATACAAGTAAAGCCACAATTGTGGGGCGGAGAGAAAGCAGCCTGGAGACAGTGGCTGTTGCAGGTGGACAAATCAACGAAGTTCTCTTTACACAAAGCCAAGGAAATCTTGTCAGAAGAGAAGACAAATGTATTTTTTTAATTTGCTATGTACCTGTTTGTGTCTACATGCAAAATGGTCTTGGAGATTTATGGACAAACACATAAATCTTCAGAGACAAGGGACTGGATTTGCATATAGTTAACTGACCTTAAAGGATCCAGCAGTCTCTTGTTATGTTATGCGGCTATTACATAAGGAAGAATCAAAGAAAACTAAATTAATCTGAAAAATGAATTTTATCCATTGATATCAGTTCTAGTAAATGTTTTTATTTGGAGAATAGGATAATGTAATACTGGGGTGGGTAATGCTTAAAGCAATGGATCAATGTTCTTATTTTATATATACTGGCCTGAAGGCAACTGAGGTGTTTGTTTCAGATATCTGAGTTATCTGAAAACTGAATTAGTGCTCAACCTGCATATAGCAATGCGTAGTCATTTCACCTCACCAGCAGCATATTTCTTTGTAAATCTGCACTTTATTTGGATTTGAAAAATAATATTTTTCCATTGAAAACTCACTGATTCCCATGAAAAGCCAGTTGAGATTACAAACAGTAATGTGCCTTGATCTTGTTAATGGATTGATTTTCAACTGGGGAAAAAAATAGAATGGAAGTTTGGCATTGCAGAATTCATTCCATATTTTGTTCAGCCTCCTATTTTTCTGTGCTGCCCTCATCTTTCTTTAACACGTCTAACATAAAATTAGACTGACAGCTGCATGGAGTGGACCACAGGCTTGCCAATATAGAAGCAGACACATCTTAATTCTTAGGATCTTTGGAACAGTTTATCAATAGCTGGATTGTTGGTTTCATTTTCTCATGAACCTAAATAAATTAACTTTTATTGTGGGATGGGTTTTCAGTAAAGAATAAAAATAATTATTTTTGACATCATGGCACAGTCATTTTGGGTGTTTTCTTTCAGATCTATGGCAGGATAGATTTGACCCAGAAAAATACTTATTTGCCCTCAGGTGCTATAGAGAATAAATTGATGCCTTTTAAAGTATTAGAGGACTTCTGCTATGTCTTCTCTCAGTCTTCTCTTTCTTAAGTTAAATGTACTTAATTTTTTTAGCTGTTCTTCATGGGATTTAGTTTCTAGACCCCTTATCTTTGTTCTTCTTGGCACAATTTCTAGGACCTCAATATCTTTTTTGTATTGTGACCAGAAAAGGGCACATTATTCTAAAAGTGGCCTCACCAATGCAGCATAGATCGATAGTCTCTCTGTTGATGCAGCACAGGTTTACAGTGACTTTTTTTGACACATGTAGCACACTGTTGATACATATTTAAGCAGGGGACCAACAGAACACCAAGATCTCTCTTACAGGCACCGTTGAGCCAAGTACTGCCTGTCTCATAACTATGTACTTGGTTTTTCCTGCAGAATAAAATAGAATAGAATAGAATACTTTATTGGCCAAATGTGATTGAACACACAAGGAATTTGTCTTGGTACAAATGCTCTCAGTATACATAAAAGAAAAGTTACATTAGTCAAGAGTCAAGAATCATAACATACGACACTTAATGATAGTCATAGGGTACAATAAACAATCAAATCATACTAGGAAATTGTCAATATAAATCGTAAGTATACAAGCGACAAAGTTACAGTCATACAGTCACAAATGGGAGGGGATAGGTGATAAAGAGTGATGAGAAGATTAACAGTAATAGTAGTGCAGACTTTGTAATAGTTGAACAGTGTTGAGGGAATTATTTGTTTAGCAGTTCTTGTATATAGTTGTTCTGGTGTGCAATGCTTTATAGCGTCATTTTGAGGGAAGGAATTGAAACAGTTTATGTCCGGGATGTGAGGGGTCTGTAAATATTTTCATAGCGCTCTTTTTGACTCATCTAGTATACAGGTCCTCGATTGAAGGCAGGTTGGTAGTAATTGTTTTTTCTGCAGTCCTAATTATCATCTGAAGTCTGTGTCTGTCCTGTTGGGTTGCAGAACCAAACCAGACAGTTATAGAGGTGCAGATGATAGACTCAATAATTCCTCTGTAGAACTGTATCAGCAGCTCCTTGGGCAGTTTGAGCTTTCTGAGTTGGCACAGAAAGAGCATTCTTTGTTTTGCTTTTTTGATGACATTTTGATGTTACGTGTCCATTTTAGGTCATGTGATACTATAGAACCTAGAAATTTGAAGATTTCTACTGTTGATACTGTGTTGTCTAGTATTGTAAGAGATGGTAGTATGGGAGGGTTTTTTCTAAAGTCTACCACCATTTCTACGGTTTTGAGTGTGTTCAGTTCCAGATTGTTCCAGTCACACCACAAGGCTACTTGTTCAATCTCCCGTAGGTATGCGGATTTGTCATTGTATCAAATGAGGCCAATCACTGTTGTATCATCTGCAAACGTCAGTAGTTTAACAGATGGATCATTTGAGATGCAATCATTGGTATATAGGAGGAGAGAAGTGGAGAAAGCATACGGCTTTGGGAGGCCTCTGTGCTAATTGTACAGGTATCAGATGTGATTCTTCCTAGCTTCACCTGCTGCTTCCTGTCTGTTAGGAAGCTTTTGATCCACTTACAATTGTGTTCAGGTACTGCTAGCTGGATTAGTTTAGTTAGAAGAATGTCTGGAATGATGGTATTGAATGCTGAACTTAAGTCTACAAAGAGGACCCTTGTGTAGGTATTTGGAGATTCAAGATATTGTAGGATGTAGTGCAGAGCCATATTAACAGCATCATCTATTGATGTATTTGCTTGGTATGCAAACTGCATGGGATGTAACAGACAATCTGTGATGGTTTTTAGGTGGGACAGCACTAGCCTTTCAAAGGTTTTCATAACTACAGATGTTAGAGCAAATAGTCTATAATTATTCAGTTCCCTGATGGAGGGCTTCTTTGGCACTGGGATGATAGTAGAGCATTTGAAGCAAGAAGGAACATAGCATAATGATTTATTGAAGATTGGGGCCAATTGGTCAGCACAGACTTTTAAGCAAGAAGGAGTTATCTTGTCTGGCCCTAAAGCTTTTCCTGGCTTTTGTCTGTGAAATAGATCTTGCACTTCTTTTTCTGTGATTACCAGAGGTTGTGAACCCAATGAGTTGGGGCCTGTTGTAGGATGCTTGGCTGTTGTTGGTGTGTTTGAGATGTGGGTTGTGAAGATAGGTGGCTGTAGTTTCCTTCCTTTTATCATCACTGAGCTGCATCTTGTTGGATATGGCCCAATGCCCAAGTCTAACATGATCCTTCTGAACCTTGAGTCTATTTTGCAAAGTGTTAGTATTTCCTACCAGTTTTGTGTCTTCTGCAAAATTTGATAGCAGCCCTTCAATTCCCTCATCTGGATTATTTATAAAGAGGTTGAAGAGTTCTGGGCCCAATCCAGAACCTTGATGTACCTGATTCCATGCTTCCCTACATGTAGATGGAGTTCCACTAAGGATTATGCTGAATGTGGTTGGCCAGCCAACAAGGAATCTTACAGATGGTGGTGCTATCTATCCCACATTATTCTATTTTACTAAGAAAACAAATGTGGATCCACGGTGATATATTTCCATTAACGACCACATGTCCCTGAGTGCAGTTGGTTAGCCAACTTGCAAGAT
Source organism: Bungarus multicinctus (assembly GCA_023653725.1). Lineage (NCBI taxonomy): Eukaryota > Metazoa > Chordata > Lepidosauria > Squamata > Elapidae > Bungarus > Bungarus multicinctus. The sequence continues at coordinate 165,785,282 of CM042836.1, forward strand.
TAATGTCAACTCCACTGTGTCAGTTTAACAGGTAGGCTAAAACTAGTTTTACTGAGAATAATCTCAATGAAAGTAGTTTTAGCCCCCTATGATAGGTTGACCCTCCAGATGGTCACTCATATGTTAATCAACTTATATTGCAATATATTCAATATGGTACTACCCTTGAAGACTACTCAAAATCTGCATGTGATCCAAATATGGCCCTATGGACCATTATATAGAAACCTTGGTATGCCCACTGAAAACTGCACTAATTGCTTCCAGGTCAAATTCAAGGCATTGTTTGCCACTTAGAAAGCCCCGCATGGCATAGAACCTGACTATTTGAGGAACTTCCTGTCTCTATTGGCTTCTAAAGGGCCAATTAGACATAGGGTACACTCTAACTTCCTTTGAAGAATCAATGTAATATATTACGGTAGGATCTAGGCAATGTGTTTTCACTATTGTGACAGTTGCTTTCTGGAATAACATACTCACAAATATTCATATGGCTCCCGCACATACAATCATCAAAACTTGTCTATTCCCCACAGAGCTTGTATCAGGATAGGGGCCCTGTAAACTTCATTTGATTATTTGTTTTTTTTTTCCAGATACGGACAATCAATTATTATTTAGTACTTTTAACCCTGTGAACCACCAGGGTGGTTGAACCATAAATTGAACAGCCTCTAAATTGCAAAAATAAGTAAAAACTTGAAAAAAAATTGAAATGAAATAGAATTATTTTTTCTACTTAACGCTTTCTCACTGTAACCCTCAATATTACTGCCCGCATTGCTTAAGAAGGTTTCCCTTTTCTGAGAAGAAAGAACTTATAAATGGATTGCTAGTCTCATCACTGTAGCATTGCATGGACAGAGTACCATTCAGCTAAATCCTTTTTTTAATATACTGTCAGCATAATTATTCCATGGACAGAGAAAAATTGGTTTTAATGTCTCTGCCTTTAGTCTTTCATAAACTGTGTTTTCATTTTTTATGAACTGATGCATACTTATATTTCAAGACCTCAGAAACGCGACAGTACATAAGTAACAAAATATTTAAGCTTCTCTTCTGGGCAAACCTTTATAAACTACTAAAAATTGAGAACAAAGCTAAAGCTGAACAATAAATGAGAAATATTAAGAGAATGCCTAAGGAAAACAGGTTTTAATTTCTTTTAGTTCCATCCATTTCCTTTATTAGTGTCATGTATTCATTTTCAGCAGTTTCCTCCATTTTTATATTAGGTAAAAGATGGTTAGTCTTTTTTTTAAATAAGGTTCAGCTTTTTTTAATGCACAGACAAATAGATGTTTTTCACTTTTAAGTTTTTTAATAATTTGTGACATGAAATAGTTAAATTAGGTAAAAAGACCTACATGTGAGTAATAGGAATAAGGTGGGGGAAATCTGTTTTCAGGCAAATATATTTGGGGATTTACACTATGACCCGATTATAGTAACTGGGTGATTAGTTTGGGGTGAATTGCTTCACTTCCTGAGCCTTTTCTACCTAAGCGATCCAGTAGAAGTGACTAGTCACAGTCCTGTTACTGCTGTTGTTAATTTAGGGAAATATGGTAGTCCAAAATTGGGACGAAAAAGCCCAAGACCAGGCAGCAGAAGCCTGTTTCCTATCAGACTTTCAGGTAAATTAAAACAATAACTTTATGGTTAGGGTGGTGGGGTTAGAGTTCATCTGAGTAGATGTGTATATTCCATCACTGTTGTGCTGTACTTTATTTTGCAGGTTGGTATTGCAAAGGATTATGTATAATTCATTTGCCTCTCACATAGGTATTGCTGAACATCAGCAGTCCCACCAAATTGCGAGGCAGTGAATAAATTCCATATATTAAATTAAACAATTCTGCTGAGATTGTATAAAAATAAACACAACTAATACAATATTGGCATGGTTGGTTTGTTAAGGTTTAGTTTCTCTATATAGAATACTATATCCATGCATTTGTATTCTATCAGTACTGACTTTCAGGATGTAATTGAAAATAAAAGATTATTGCTTTGGGTTGATTTGTTTGAGCATAGATATAAGTGTTGTTATGGCAGTAAAACCTTTAATATTTAAATCATTTCCAGCAAAGTTTAGATAATTATCAGAAGTAATATTGCTATATTTTCCATACTACATAGTATTTCTTTTCTTTGCCTAATGTTGATGGCCTGATTCTTAGTTTTCATGAATCTTACAAATTTTTCAATGAAGAATTTTTAAATTTCAATTTTCCATGTCCATACTACTAATTCACATTTGAGAAAGAAAGAGAAAGAATTTGTACATTTTACAATATATGTAACTTCTCTACTAGTTCTATGCAGTAAATGTGAGTCACTACCTGTATTTGATAACTGACATCTTACAAAGATTGCATCTTCTCTGTTAGTTCCTTTGAAATACAATAAAAATTGTGTAGTAACAAATATTTAATTATCCAATATATATGCAATGAAGGTGGCTTTTTATATCATTTATATTCATTTAGTTATTTACACTGATGTCTTCTAGAGCCAGCATCAAGATAGAAACAAAATGAGTATGTCACCTCACCATGCCGTTACATTTATATAATTTTCATTTCAGATAATGTAATAAGTGCATTTTGAACTGACACCATGCCTTGTAGAGTTGATTGCTTTAAAGTGTGAAATGTTTCAGTTCAACTTGGGATTATTCACCGTGAAACATCAAAAATACTTCTGGGGCTTTTTTTTCTATCTGAAGGAAGATATTGATTGAGCAATTGCTCTTCCCTTAGCATTTGTTAGCCTTCTTGTTGGAAAAATGAAAATGGAAGTTATAGGATATAGATAAGCCAGAAGAAGAATTCAAGGCTGGCAAGCTTGTGGTTTCATACTGGACAGCTTTTATTCTAAGATTTTAGACTGTTTTCAGTCAGCCTTCTGAATTCTGCATAGTAGCATAAATGCAGTTTAAGGGGTGGTTCGCTTTCACAAATAGACTGTTAAGCCCTTTTGGTTTAAGTGGGAGGAAAAGGGATTATTGATTTCTAATTTCTTTATCTCATGGCTCAACTCTATCTTGGCTCTTACTTCTGCCTGATCTACCATTGTTTATTTTACATCTGTCAAATCAGTTTCCCAGTCTCTCCTTTGATCACAAAATACTCCTTTTCACAATCAAGCCATTGATCACACTGAAGCCTTGTTCTAGGCCTGGATAATTTTTTCAGGAAATGTGCCACTGCTCTCTCGGATGTGAGATGCATATAAAATTGCTGATCACCCACTAGCAGAATTATGATAGTCCTCATATTCAAGTCCTACTCCTAAGTAGGCAAAAATTCTCCCTGACTCCTGATAGTACAGCTGTTTATTTTCTGCTGCTCTGCTGCACTAAAAGATAAATATGATTTTGAGGTAATGGAACACTGCTTTGTAGTTTTGCAGCATAAACTGTTCTTATTCTCTAACAACCTCTCATATAATACAAGCATTCCTAAAATTAAAATAACCTAAACATTTCAAGGAAATGAATTATAGTTTGACAGTTCCAATGTCTATCAAAGATAATGAGTAAACTGCTGCTTTTATTTTATGATGGGTAATCCATCACTGTTGGACTAAATCTCTGATCCACCAACAAATGCTGTTTTCCTGCTGCATGTTATTCCATATCAGCTACATGGTCCCACTGCCACTCATGAGTCTCCAGCTCTTAGCTTTGGAAAAGTCCGCATCCTTACTGAAGGTAGGCATATCTGTAATGTTATTGTTAGGTGATATGCTTTATTCCCTGAAATTATTTCATGAAATGAAGATTTCATAAAATGGAGTTTCATGAATCTTTATCTCACTTTAAGACTTTTATTTTCTTAGAAAAAGTTATATCTTATTATATACACTTATTTTAAAAAAATAATTTCCCCTTAACTTTAATCCACACATTTGAAAAGTACTCATTGAAAGCATATACATTTCCATGTGTTTTTAAAGCATAATATATCACAATGAGACCTTGCATCCCTTCTTTTGCAAGGAAAATGTTATTTCTAATAGTATTCATTTCTAACTGCCCTGACAATATCCAATGTTCTCAACATTAATTTTATTGCAGGTTCCTGTACAGTAAGTTTTACTCATATTCTATATAGTAATGTCCTTATGATCATTTCATTTTCTCTTCAGAATACTTCTTATAGAACTAAAGGGCTTGTTCTATCTCTAAAATATTTTTAGAATTGCTTCTTTTCTTGCATAACAGGGAAATTTTCCCATTGCTTCTGACACTTGACATCACTATTGAATGAGAATTCACTTCTTTGAAGGATTTAAGCTATTTTAATTTCATGTATGTTTACATATTACTTTATACAAAATTATTTTTTAATTGTGTGTTCCATATATTTGCATCACTTCAGTCATATACTATGTACATATAAGTATAGTACTACACAAATTACTACTACTATTATACTAAAGGTAAGATATTCTAAAATCCATTTATTCACCTATATTCAGTTATAAGAGGTGCTCTAAAATTCAGTATTCTTCTTTATATTTGGCTTCATATTTGGTATCTAAGGTAAGATTTTATTTCATCACATTGCCCTGTAACCACCAAAAATGAGGACAGAAAATTTTATTTTACACACATATACAAACATATGCAAAATTTTATTTTACACACATGCACACACAGATGTGAGAAAGGCATTTGTGCCTGCTCCAGCTACTCTCCAAATACTAAATGGGACAGGCATTTCCCCTTTTTTATTTTTAATCTTTCAGCTAGACTTATTTATTTTTCAATCAAATTTGAATGCCACTGAATCTTCTAATCTCAAAGCAGTTTTCAAGAACAAATTAAATACAATAAAATTTGCACAACAAATAAGAGTAATGTAATAGAGTACAATAGATCACAAAAAAGCCCAGTAATACAATGCCTAATAATACTGAAATAATGTCTGAATAAAGATGGCAAAAAATCATTCATAGAGGCCTCCTGAAAAATTAGTTTTTAATACCTTTGAAAGACAATCTGACTTCAGAGGAAGAATATTTCATAATATAGAGCCAATGATGCCATAGCCTTGCTGGACTTGGAGGAAAAAGTAGAATCAGGGGCATCAAGGCAGAGTCACCAACCTTTTGGACCTCAGGGACCCACAAAACTCATACTTTTAAATCCTGAGGAACACTAATACAATTTTTTTAAAAAAGATAATATATTTCATATAATTTTTTTCTTATATTAAATATAAAGTTAATATTAAAATATAATTATAATTTATATATGTGTGTGTGTGTATGTGTGTATCTTTAGTTATTCGGGTTTTCTCCCGCGTAGAATTGGAAGTTTCTAGGCGACGTTTCGATGAAGTCTCATTCATCACCTTCAGTCTTGTGTCTTTGGCCTTGTGTTTCTCGGAGTAATGTGAGCTTGCAGCTGCTTCTTCCTTTTAACTGCTAGTGGGGGTGTGACTTGATTGGGTGGAGACTTGGCTGTGTTCTGATTGGGTGGGGGTGTGTTCTCATTGGTTGGGGGTTTGGCTGTGTTCTGATTGATTAGGGGGTTGGCTGTGTTCTGATTGGCTGGGGATGTGTTCTGTTCCAGTGAGGGTTTGGTTGTACTCAGGTTAGTCTTAGTTGCTGGGGGATTTGAGCTGGTGAGCTGTGATCCTGTTGTTTGGCTTCGTGTTCATGGTCGTGCCACATCTTCATGGTGGGCGTCAGTTCGCTTCATGTATGGGTTGGGGGGGGTTGAAGCAAGTAGCGATGCAGCTGCGGTGTGGCTTCTGGTCCGTGGTCTTGTCTCATCTTCTGTGTGAGTGTGAGTCTGCTTTCTACATGGAATTGTGATGGTAGCTTCTTGTGTGGCCCTCGTGGGTGTGTGTCTGGTGTCCTTCTTCATGTTAGGTACTCGTTTGTTAATGAGGGTTTCCAAATGGCTGGTAGGCGGGAAGTGTCATCTCGTTTATTCATGCTGTGTGGATGTTTTTCTATCTCTATGGCTTCTCTGATTATTCTGTTGTTGAAGTGTTCGGTTTTGGCGATAGTTCTGGTATTTTTAAAGTCAATCTTATGTCCTGTGGCTTTGAGGTGTTGGACCAGAGAAGAGGTCGGTTCTTCTTTTTTGATTGAGTTCTTGTGTTCTTCAATGCGTGCACTTATTCTTCTGTTAGTTTGTCTGATGTATGTGGTGGGGCAGGAGGTGCACGGGATTTCGTATACTCTTTGGTTTTCTAACTCAATTTTGTCTTTAGGGTTTCTTAGGATGGTGGATATTTTTCCATTTGCGCAGAATGCTGTTTTAATGTTGTGTTTTTGGAGGATCTTGCTGATTTTCTTTAGTGCCTTTTATATATGGGAGGAGGGCTTTGCCGTTTTCTTGTTCTCTGCCTTGGATTTTGTAATGTAAAAATGCTTATTTAATTATAACAAAATTGTAAATGCTTAATCATAACTGTGGAGCAGAATGAAGGGAAAGGAGGGGCCTCTCTCATCCTTTGGGGTGAAAGAGGGAGGGTTTAATACTGCTGGGATTCAAAAGAAGCCACATGGTGCCTAGATGCTGGGAAGATCTGGACGGGGAGGAACCGGCTCCCTCTCAAAGGGAAGAAAAGCAGAGTCCCCCCCATCTGGTCTCCTATCATTTCATATCTCCTCCAAGTCAGGAAACATCTCCCTCCTTTGCCAGGTGTGGCTGCCTGGAGTTGGGGAGGGGAGGAGGGCTGGGCTAGAAGCACTGAGGAAGATGGGCTCCTAATAACCAGGCAATCCCCCCCCCCTTTGGCCTCTACACAAAAGGACTCCCCGAGGCTAAGCTCCTGATTTCTCCCACCGCTTCCAAGCAGAGAAGGGTCCCTCCCTGTCTGGAGGCCAAAGTAGGGGGTGGAGCCCAGAAAAGCTCAAGCTCTTACCTGAACAAATAGGCTGGTTATTAGGAGCCCGTCTTCCTCAGTGGTCTTTTGGTCTGGGCATTTGGTCTCCCCCCACCCCACCCCATGCCAAAGAAAAGCCAGCCAGGCTTCTCCTTCCCTCCTACCCTTTCCCCTGCTTCTTTCCCCCCACTCAATCCTACTTCAGGACAGAGGAGAGCGCACTGGAAATGTGTGTTGGCATTTCCAGCATACATTCTCTGGCGCTCACCCGCAATTCTTCACGTTTCTCCAGGCACAGGGAAGACACAGGAAAAGAAACAAGCAGAAACATAGCTCTCGCTGGGGAAAAAGAGCAGAGATTGGAGAAGGCACAGGCAAGAGAAAGCAGCGTTTTTCAAAGGAGCTTTTCAAATTCTTGCCTGTGCCTTCCTCGATCTCAGCTCTTTCACCCCAGCAAGAGCTATGTTTCTGCTCGCTCTTCCTGTGCCTTTTCTGGGCAACGATGGCTGGGGCTGGGGGGGGGGGGGGCAGCAGAGCAGAACGCTGAGAGGGACAAGAAAACTGATGCCAACGCCCCATTTCGGATCTCTGAACTGGATGGTGAGCGCAGACTTGCCCACTCCACCCCCTCCCACCACCACCAGCCGGAAGAGCCCAGGTCAGGAGAGGCGAGCTGGAAGGTGTGGGAGTGCTGAGCAAATGCAAGTAGCACAGTGCTCCTGCACCTTCCAGCCATTTCCATAGCCACTTCAGCCTGCCTGTGTCGCCAGCTCCCTCTTGCTGCAACAGCACTATTACCTTGTCCTGGCTGGTGAGGGCTGCGCTGCTTTTTGCAGGTTTGCGCTTAGCCGAAGGGTGGGGCCAGCAGATGGGCAGGCCATGTGGGCGGCGCAGCCTGGATTAATTGCTTTGAGGGGACATTTCTCTATGGACCACCAAAATTTTCTCACGGGCCACCAGTGGGTGACATTGCTTCAAGGGATTCCAGGCTTTCACCTTTTGACTCCTCAAGTTCACCAACCAGCTCCAAGTAGAGGCATTCTTTAAAGACTGAACAGCAGAGCAGTGAGCTCTCCAGGTTAGATAGAGTAGCCAAGAAGCTGTCTCCAAGACAGCATCAAATGAGTGAGGTCCCTTAGTTGTGTACCTGGGTGGTAGATCAGTGTGATTTATTTATGGTCCTCCCTCACTGATAGGAAAGCCTAAGGGAAAAAAAAAACCTTTCATCCTCAGCTCTGTCTCATTTTCCTTGCTATGTTGTGCTTTGAACTCCAGATTCCACCTCACCATGTTTCTCATTTTTCCCCTTTGGATTTGTTGTTTGTTTATCAGATATCTGGTCTTCATCTGTGCCAAAGATTCTGTTTCTAAAGGTTCTACCTGAATTTGAATATCTTTGGACTGTTGCAGGCAGCCAGCAGTGCCAGCACAGAAAATATGATGGCCCCTCTCGCCTCACTGAAATGGGGACAAACAGTGATATGCTAATAAGTGTGTAACTACCAACTTTGCTGATTCTGTTGCCAACGCTAAGCTACTTACGATCTGATCCTGTTCACCCTTACAACAAATAAAGGAACATTGCATTTTCTGCCACCTATTTCCCCCCCACACACACACATACACTGCCTGAGTCACACAGGCCTTTGATCCCTGCAGGCTTTCCCTACCCACACTGGATCCCTCCAAGGCTTCCTTCCCCATGGTGCCTTCAGTTGTAAGCCTGATTCTGATGGTACCCATACCCTCCTCCTCACTTTTTGAACAGCTCCAGAGCCTTCCTTACTTAATAGAGTAACAACTCTAAACAGCTGTTGGAATGTTACAAGCTAAAAAGGATCTTATATGCCATGTCAAAGCAAAAATCCATCCAAAACAGTCAATAGCAAGATCATTTTTAAATTCCTTTGTTACCACATATTTTAGAAGCATGCACAAAAATCCATTCTCATTCATACAACATACTTACCAAGAATGAAGAAAAATAACGAGAAAGACAGAGTACCCTTCATATTATAATTTCTCAACATTATCTCATCTTTTATTCCATATGCAGACTCTGATACTGTTGTGAACTGATTCTCACAAGTGTTTACACTTAGTTTAGGCTTAATTTCTTCTTCTGTTAATACATCGTTTCTGGTCTCAAGGAAATAAAGGCTAATTTATTAATAGCAGCCAGGCAATTATGATAGATGTTTTCTTCTAGTTTGTTTCTACTTATCTGCTATAAATATGTCAATTGATGGTTTTGCCTGCATTCTTTAACTCTCTTAGTTTGTTCTTTGCTCCTTTTTTCTGGTATTAAAAGCATTCATAGAAGGCATAATTGAGTTTAGAATACAACAGAAGGATAATGACTGAGGATAGAATAAAGAGGGAGGATATATCTTTCCTATATGAAACACTCAAGGAAGTGCTTTCCAAAGTACCCATGCTTTGCTTTGTGCTCAGATATAAGCTCAACAAAACTCATAAACCACCCATACTTTGTCCCATATTCAGAACATTACAATTGTTGTTTTTAATTTGAGAAATTTTAAGATTGATGCATTTTGCACCTCTCTATTGTATTAAAGTCTGAGTACAATTTATATAGGCACTAAAGGGTGGATCATATTGAAGTTCCTTGGAATACCTATGAAAACGTATCAAACTACCTCCTCCCATCCCCCAAATGGCATGTGTATATTTATTTTATTCATTTATTTATTTGATTTATATTGCTGCCTATTCGCCCATGGAGACTCAAGGCAGCTTACACAATGTAAAATCATATTTAAAACGAAAAATAAAAATAAAAACAATAAAAACTAACAAAAAGAATCAAATAAATTAGTAAAGTACAATAGAACAAAATTTGGAGGAAAAAAAACAACTCCCACCCCTACACCCTGACGACAGTGGGTCACACTAGCCATTTGATGGGTTCCATCCCTCTCTGGGTTCCCCGGGCCCACTCTGGGGAACCAGGTCTTCAGTGCCTTTCGAAATAGTATTAATGAGGGGGCCATTCTAATCGCTGGGAGAATAATGTTCCAGAGAGATGGAGCCACCACAGAGAAGGCCCTTCTTCTTGGTCCCACCAGGTGTATCTTCCTCAGTGGTGGGACCCGCAGCATTCCCTGACTCCTCACTCTAATGGGTCGGGTAGATGTCACTGGCAAGAGATATTTCCTCAGATAACCTGGTCCTAAGCCATGAAGGGCTTTAAAGGTGACAACCAGCACCTTGAATTGCACCCAGAAGCAAATTGGCAGCCAATGCAGTTCCTGCAGGAGAGGTGATATATGTGCACACCAGGGTCTGCATAAAACCATGCGGGCCACTCCATTTTGCACCAAGTGGAGCTTCCGGATGCTCTTCAAGGGCAGCCCATGTAGAGTGCGTTGCAATAATCAAGATGGGAAGTGACTAGGGCACGAGTGACTGTGAGTAGGGATCGCTGATCCAGGAAAGGGCATAACTGGTGCACAACCCGCAGCTGTGCAAAGGCCCTCCTGGCCATGACCACCACCTGCTCTTCAAACAGGAGTCGTGAATCCAGGAGAACCCCCAGATTATGCACAGGGATAGTGAGGTAGTGCAACCCCATCCAAGACTAAAGGTGGTAATTCTCCCTGAACCAACAAACCCCAGATCCAGAGCCACTCGGTCTTGCATGGGCTTAGTTTCAACCCCTTGCTCCCCATCCAGCCCCTAACAGCCTGCAGGCATTGTGAGAGGGAGGACACAACAACACTTAACTCACCACGGGCCGAGACATATAGCTGAGTATCATCAGCATATTGGTGATACCCCAGTCCATGGTGACGGATGGTCTCACCCAGCGGTTTCATATAAATGTTGAACAGGAGTGGAGAGAATACCAAGCCCTGAGGAACCCCGTAAAGCAGTGGGAGAAGGTTGTATCTCTCCCCTCCTATCAACACTGACTGAGAGCAGCTGCAGAGGAAGGAAGTGAATCAAGAAAACACAAGGCCTCCCACTCCCATCCCCTGAAGCCACCTCAGGAGAATTCCATAGTCAATGGTATCAAAAGCCACCGAGAGGTCAAGTAGAGCAAGGATGGATGCACTACCCTCATCCTGCTCCCGCCAGAGACCATCCAAAAGTGCAACCAATGCTGTTTCTGTCCCAAATCCAGGCCTGAATCCTGACTGGTAGGGGTCAAGATAATCCGTTTCATCCAGAAACCTCTGGAGCTGCTGCGCGACCACCTTCTCAACAACCTTCCCCCAAAAGGGAAGATTGGAGACAGGTCAGAAATTATCCAACCAGGTGGAGTCCAGCAATGGCTTCTTAAGAAGAGGGCAGACCACAGCCTCCTTAAAGTGCTGGGGCACCATCCCCTCCTGTAGAGAAGCATTAATCACTGCCAGATTCCACCCTCCTGTTACCTCCTGGGAAGCTTTCACAAGCCAGGAGGGGCATGGGTTTAAAATATAGGTGCTGACGCGCTTACTCCCTAGGATCCTGTACACTTCCTCAGGAGCAGCAGGGTCAAACCATTCCCAGATAACGGCAAGAACCTGCCACAGAATCTTCCACCGGATCAGCAACCACGCTAGCATCTAACTGGGAACAAAGTCGAGCGATTTTGTCTTCCAGAAAATCCGCAAATTCCTCAGCGTGCCCCTTCAGGTGGACCTCTATTTCCTCTTCCCTAAAGAGGAGGCGGCTCACTTTAAAGAGGGTCGCTGGGCGATTATCTCCAGATGCAATTAATGTGGAGAAGTATTTCCATTTCACCTCACAAATCACCACAAGGTAGGCCTTAGTAGCAGCTCTTACCCATACACACACACACACACACATATATGTATAGCTCTTACATGTGCAAACAAAGCCAAGGGGTGACTTAGTTGGGATGCTGTCACTCCTTCAATAGTTTGTTACTGACTCAAATTGACAAGTAGGAAGAAATGAAAAAAAAATGACAACATCCTTCTTTTGTTTTTATTTACAGCTATATTCTCCCACAGAAAATTCAATTATTTAACAAATAACAAATGCAATGATACTTGGGGAAACTTAATATCTAATTATTCTCAGAGAAATCAAAACTCAATTTTGAAATAAGAGTATCAAAAGAGGGAAATTAGAAGATAGTACCAGTTCTTCCAAGTTGCAAAGACAGGACAAATATTTCCGTTTAGGAGTTTTATAAGTATTTTTGGAAAATACCTATTTCTTCTGGTATCTTAGTTTTTTTATTTCCCAGGGGCCAACATTTTCCTTTTCAGGTTCTATCAGTAATGTTAATTTAAAAAGATCATATTTAGCAATGGCTTTAACTGCTAACAAAGAAAAGAAGCATTTTTCCCCAAGGACGTCTTATAATTGGTATTGAAGAGTAGCTGTGTAAATCATAGCTACTAGAACATCAGAGTTGAGGAAGGAAGGAAGGAAGGAAGGAAGGAAGGAAGGAAGGAAGGAAGGAAGGAAGGAAGGAAGGAAGGAAGGAAGGAAGATTGATTTCCAGTGCTTCCTACCAGATTCCTACAAGGAAACTGAATGGGGAATTTGACAAAGTCAGATGTGGCTCTGTTCCCATTGCTTTTTTGCCTATCCATGGTCATTTTGTTTCTCTGTTTAGGAAAGGAAATGATGTTTCTGAAACAATGACCAGTGTGGCATGGGTTATCTGGTAATTTGCTAAAGTCCAGGGTGCCAATGGACTTGTCATTAAAGTTTAAATGACAGAAGTTCTATAAATTGAATATTTTGAATTTGGGATTATTAAACAAATGGGAGATAGCCTTCGGCAAATGAGGTTTCCCCAGCCCCCACCCCATCCCACCCCAAAAAAGAATATGGCAGATGAAAGGGAGGTAAGAAATGAAATATTCTATGCCAGGCTTACATAAAAACAATTGCATTAGTTTTGATTGTATATACTGAAATTGAAAGAACGTCAAAGCAATCCCATTGCTCCTAAATTTGAATTACATTGGATGCTTGAATTTTTCATCTGGCAAAGCTGGATGATGGTGAATGTGCAATTTTACATTAGATTAGATTAACAGAGTTGGAAGGGACCTTGTAGGTCATCTAGTCCAACCCCCTGCCCAAGCAGAGACCCTATACCATTTCTGACAAATGGCAGCCCAATCTCTTCTTGAAAGTCTCAAGTGATGAAGTTCCCGCAACCTCCAAGGGCAAGCTGTTCCATTGGTTGATTGCTCTCACTGTCAGAAAATGTCTCTTTATTTCCAGGTTAAATCTCTCCTAGTTCAGTTTCCATCCATTATTCCTTGTCTGGCTTACAAGTGCTTTGGAAAATAACTTGACCCCTTCCTCCCTGTGACAGCTCCTCAAATATTGGAAGACCACTATCATGTCTCCCCTGGTCCTTCTCTTCACTAGACTAGCCATGCCCAGTTCCTGCAACCATTCATTGTATGTTTTAGTCTCCAGTCCCCTAATCATCCTGGTTGCTCTTCTCTATACTTTTTCTAGAGCCTCAACATCTTTTTTATAATGTGGTGACCAAAACTGGATGCAATATTCTAGTGTGGTCTTACTAAGGCTTCATAGAGTGGTATTAGTACCCCACTTGATGTTTATTGTATCCCTCTGTTAATGCAACTTAGGATTGTATTGGCTTTTTTGTCTGCCACCACACACTTGGCTCATATTTAATTGGTTGACCACTAAAACTCCAAGATCTCTCTTACAATTGCTGCTTGGTTTCACCCAGTCTGTATGTGTCATTTTGGTTTTTCTTGCCTAAATGTAAGACTTTACTTTTCTCTACATTAAATTTCATTTTGTTAGATAGGGCCAAGTGTTCAAGTCTGTCAAGATCATTCTGGATCTTGAGCCTATCTTCTTGGGTGTTAGCTATTCCTGCCAGCTTAGTATCATCTGCAAATTTGATAACTTTCCATTCTATTCCCTCATCTAAGTCTTTTATGAAGATATTGAAGTGTACTGGGCCTAAGACAGAACCTTGTTGCACCCCACTGTTTACTTCCCTCCACTGTTTACTTCCCTCCATAGACCTATTAAGGAGTATTTGTTGAGTATTGTTTGTCAGCCAGTTACAAATCCGTCTGGTGGTGATGCTATCTATCCCACTTTTTTCTGGCTTATCAAGAAGTAGGTTGCGGTCTACTTTGTCGAATGCCTTGCTGAAGTCTAAGTATATTATGTCCACAGTATTTCGCTGGTCCACTAATTTAGTCATTATGTTGAAGAATGAAATAAGATTGGTTTGGCATGATCTGTTTTTAACCATCCCATGCTGACTTCTAGCTATTATTTTACTTGTTTCTAGATGTTGGCAGATCTGTTTGTTTTTTTTAATTATCTTTTCTAGTATCTTCCTGGGTATTGATATTAGGCTGATTGGTCTGTAGTTTCCTGGGTCTATTTTTTTTTTCTTCCTTTTTTGAAGATGGAAACCACATCAGCTCTTTTCCGGTCGTCTAGTAGTTCCCCAGGGCTCCAAGATTTTTCAAAATGCCATTCAGAGGTTCTGAGATGACCTCTGCCAGCTCCTTTAAAACTTTGGGATGTAATGCATCAAGTCCTGGTGATTTTTATTCATCAAGATCAGACAGGTGTTCTCTTATTATTATTTTTTCATATTTTAATTTTTATTTCTAATCTGTCTTTTATAGTTATGTTTTTGGTAAGTTGGGCTATAGTTTCTTTTTGCATGAAGACGGATGCAAAGAATGAGTTAAGCAGATCTGCTTTCTCTCTGTTGCCTGTTACTTCCTTGCCGTCTTCTCTCTTTAGTGGACCGACTGTTTCCTTGATTTTTTTCTTATTATTTATATGTTGGAAGAAACTTTTTAAAAATTATCTTTGACTTTTGTTGCAAGTCTTTCTTCAATCTGAGCCTTTTCTTGTAAAAATGTAAAAGCATATAAACTACCAAATGGGTGCTAGAGAAGGCAGATCTCCCTGCATTCCCCCATGTGTTGGGATATTTGTCCTCCATGTCCTCAGCAACCCAATCACAAATGTTATATATCAAAAGAGATAACCAAGAACATATTCTAAGAGACTTGTGGAGAACAATTATTCCTAAATATATACACTCTTGTTGATATGCAGGTGTCGTTTTTAGTAGAGAGATTTTGTGAATACTTTGGCATGTCCTCTCTAAAAGGGATTTTTAATCTTACCTGTCTACCCAACCAGCATTTTGTACCTCTCACAATCACATGTGTTGGGTTCCTCCGTCACAAAATGGCATGTCCAACTCTGCGTTTAGGCACCTGACTTTCTTCAAGAACAAGAAATCACTGGGCAGCCCAGTGATCTGTCCTATGTCAGAATGTCTGCTGGTATTCTAATTAGAGTAATAGCCAACGTTTTTTTTTTCGTTTTTGTATTAATCCAGTTGAATAAAATAAAATAAACATTCTTCACGTTTTTTCTTTTCTCCTTACTGACATTAGGTTCTGTGGTCTTATACATTAGCTTTGCTTAGATGTCTGACTACCTGTAGGTTACTGTCAGCTTCAAAAGCCTCATTTCTTGTATCTGAGTCAAACTGATTGAAACCAGAATATTGCGGGCATGAATTTAAAATGAGTTTTATTTAAAATTTCAGTCATAAAGCAAAGTAGTTGTTTGTCATGTGAAACAACACAAGACCAATCCACTTAACGACCATAGTTTTGCTAGACCCGGTTAGGCAAGTATCTCATGCTTCTCTTGCCCTACTATGCTCACCTCCACTTCAGTTCTCCCCCACACGCCTATCTCCCTGCCTATCTCTATCCTTTTGGCTACTCTGAACTTTGCAGCTTCCTAGCCCTGCTGATCCTCCCCTGCCATCCAAACTTACCTTTGCCATTTTCTTCCTCCATCTGCTGGCCTGGAATCCAGTCACCAGGCAAGGGCATAGGACTGGTCCATGGAAAGTGGGGCCTCATCTGCCAAAGGGGAAGGAAACAGCAAGACACAGATGGAAAGGGAAGGCCGGGTAACAGTGTAGGCAGCAGCTTCTTGGATGAAGTTGGAACCTATTGGGTTCTGCCATCCTCGCTGTGCCAGGCCTGGGGCAGTGGCAGGACAGCAGAGAGGGCAGAATACAGAGTGGCAAAAAGGGCAGAGATTGGAGGAGTTGAAGTGCACAACTGCGGACTGGTTGCCAAATGCTTAGCTTTGATTATGTAACTGCAGGGAGGCTGCAACAGCTTTATCTTTGAGGATTTGTCATAACTACCATTTGTTCAACACAGTTGCAGCTTTAAATGGTTGCTAAATGAATGGTTGTCAAGCAATGATAGTTCTAGTGACCAATAACAGTTTGCTTCATATTTTATTAGATTTTTTCTTCCGCTTTTTCCTTTTTTTATAGCATAGCTGAACATACTTACCCCTTTCCTAAGAGGTCTGTAGGGGGCATGCATAAGCGCACCAATGTGCCTACCGTCACTGTCCTATTGTTTCTTTTATATTCTTCTTTTATTTTTCTTGTATGTATCCATGTATTCATAACTATGTTTTTTACTTATACCTATTATCTTGTAAGCAACTGACAAATAAATAAATAAATACTCATAATGTAAAGAAAATGCTGTGTTTTGGCTTTGGATACATTTTGCTTAAAAAAGTTGAGGGTTTTTTTATATTTGCCCTTTAGGCATTGTTTACTTTGCAACTTTGCATTTGGGGAACTTCCAAACTTCTACTCATTCACATTTCTCTCTAGAGCTTGGAAGATCAAATTATACTGTATTGTTTCTGAAGTGGAACTGATGCAATGAGAATTCTCCTCTACTATTCTTGCATTTTAATTCCTAAATTCTTAGAAACCATTGTATTTGCATAGCTTGCAACAGCTCTCGTTTGCATATGCAACTACCTCTCAGGCACTTCAAAAATTTGCATCTGTTTCTTTATTACACTACACTGACAAAATAAATACACTGGTAAGATAAAGCACCCTATTAACAATGTACTATGCTAATATAATATAATACAATGAAATACAATATTATACATTAATACAATATAATATAGTTCCATAATGTTACTTAGGCACGAAGAGCCTTGATAAAACAGTACTGCAAAAAATTGTCTAGCTGTAATCATACACATACAGCCACACACACACAGGCATACTAATAACTAGCAAAGGGGAGAAAAAACTGAGACATATGAATTTGAGAAGCTAGAAGAAAAAAATGGGTTTTAGAGTAAATCTTGAAGTATGGAAAATGTAGAATCAAGAATATTTGGAAAAAAAGGTCTATGGCTGTCGCCATTTAATATTTCACCTTTCATATGCTGGTTTAAGACCATGATAATGATCTGATCTGATTTGATTTGGTCCCACTAAATGCATTGCTTTTATAATATTAAGGCTGAGAAAAAATTTCAGAAAAACTGAAAGTTCATATACACCTTTATGTCCAATTAGAATGGGTAGAGATAAAAAATAAAATAGCACATGCTTTTCATATATAGCAATAGCAATAGCACTTACAGTATATACCACTTCACAGTGCTTTACAGCCCTCTCTAAGCAATTTACAGAGACAGTGTATTATCCTTTACAATCTGAATCAGAAAATAGTCATATCTGTAATGTTGTTAGGTTATATGCTTTGTTCCCTTATTTTTACCCACCTTGGAAGGATGGAAAATTGAATGAACCTTGAGCGAGTGAGATTCAAGCTGCCAAATTGCAAGCAGCCAGTAGCTAACAGAAGTAGCCTGCAATATTGCATTCCAACCCTTGCACCACCATGACTTATATAACTGAGTAATACAGAGTTCTTATAAGAATATTTTTTTAAAAAAGTAGTAGTGAAATACTGTTATATTTGTGAAATTAGAATTCCAGAAAACACCTTTTGCACAAGCAAACATTTGGAACTATGAAGGAGCAAAATTGGAGTAATCATCTCCCAACACACATAGCTATTCCCCATCAAATATCTGATATTTAATGGCCATTCAGTGGACTGCACCAGAGGTGGTATTCAGCAGGTTCTGACCAGTTCTGGAGAACCGGTGGCAGAAATTTGGAGTAGTTCGGAGAACCGGCAAATACAACTTCTGACTGGAGATTTTACAGTATCCTTCCGCTGCCACGCCCACCAAGCCTTGCCCACGGAACCGGTAGTAATTTTTTTTGAATCCCACCACTGCTATGCACTATGATGCTATAGATCGGGGTGTCAAACACAAGGCCTGCGGGACAATCCAGCTGCAATGTAGTTGGATCTGGCCTGCGGGGCCATCCTGGAAAATGTAAGGGGCTGGCCTGCATCGCTTTGGTCTGGTCTACCCAATGCAAAGAGGAAACATTGGGCCAGAGTAGTTTCAGCCCAGTCTACCCAATGCAAAGAGGAAACATTGGGCCAGCATGGCTTCAGCCCAGTCTACCTAGGGCGAAGAGGAAACATGACAGCAGTTTGGGGAGTGGCGCCAAGCTGGCCACACAATCCAGTCAACCACACCCAGTGAGTGGTGTGAAGCTGGTCACACCCACCCAGTTGGCTATACCCACCCAGTCAGCCATGCCTACCCAGCCCCCGAGGTCAATCACAGCCTGATTCAGCCCTCAATGGAATTGAGTTTGATATCCCTGCAATAGATTGACTGCTCATGCATTTTGATGTCTACAGTGATACTTTTTTATTCCGTATATACTGTATATATATTCTATTGGCTGGAAGTAAGAAAAGAAAGGGATGTTACATACCACCAAAATATAATACCGTCTTACAACTTTCTGTCAATTTTATCTTGTTGACCATTTGTTTATTTTAATTTAAATTGCCTTAAAAGGTTCAACTTTGAAATATTTGTTCAGTCTAGCTTCTCCTTAAACTAGGGATTGGAAACTAAGAGTATCCAGATATTGCTAGATATATCATTTGGCATACTTACCAGCATCTTCAATGGGGACAGATCCTGGGTACCTAGTTTTACAAAATTTAGAGGTCCTAGGTCCTACTTTTAACCATAAAGGCATACTAGATAAGGAATTTTTCTTACAACTATTGTGTGAAAATAATTCTATTTATACTTAAAGAGAAAACTGGTCTGATTAAGTACATTGTTGTGATGTTATAAGTAACAGGGTTTTGGAAGAAACCTCTCATTTTTTTAAGTACTTTTATAAAGTTAATATTTCTTCATTGTTTTTCAGTGTCAAGTCCTTGTATTTGGATAGATTTATTTCCTTTCTTTTAATAAAACGTTCATCCTAATAGAAATATTGGCAAGGCAGGAAAGGCATAGTGTAGAAAGATGTAGGAGCAAAGAACATGTTATTTCAATCAAGGTTACTTCTATAACATGAATCTAGATAGATTATTTGTATGGAGTTGCAAATTTGGGGTTTCCAAATGAAGGCATCTGCATTTTTACATTCAGAGGAGCCTTGACAGTCCTATGAGCCAATCTGTCTTTATTAGAAATGGTTTACATTTTCACTAACAATGAAATTTTACTGTCTTTAACAGATGGGCTAGAAGTGGACATTTGGAGGTCAATGCCTCTATGAATGGCATCGGTCCTTTTTGCTTGATATTATATTTTATATTATCAGCTTTGTACTTTCAAAATTGGCAATGGATCAATCATATGGTGTTCTCCTAATCAGAACTGGAGTTAACTGATGCAACAATTTGATTCAATATTGAATTTATGTGCCTTATGTTACAGAGTAATTGTTGTATGTTCTAGTGCATAAGGAAAAAGATGCATCTATAATAAGATGTTAGTGAACAGTTGTGGGCATCTTTCTTTTTGGTTATATATCTCACTAATTTTTAGAGTTGCATAATGCTTTAAATTGGAAGAGAAAATGATGAATTGGAGTACAGAAGGGCACATGGTAGCATCTGTTGGCAGCTCCTTAAGTCAAACACAGTTTTTCTTGGGATCTTGCAACAGATATGGAAGCCATGGAATCTCAAGGAAATGTGCATGTGCTTTAAGAGTTGCTAAGTGATGATTCATGTCTGATATCAATTGGTCCTTATATAATACAATTTGAGCAAGGTTAGAGCAGAATAGAGTAAGAGAATTAACAATGGAATTTTTGATGGGAATTTTTTTCTTGAATTCCTGGGAGATTTTTTTTTGGGGGGGAGGGAGGCAGTAAGGTGACTTCTTTGTATGTGGAACCACTGTATGAAAGTCTAGGCTTCTGAACCAAGTTCCATGTAAAGACTGGAGGTCAATAGAAAACATGAGGGTAAAGCAAAGTTTTTTTCTGGTTTGAATGTATCTGCCAAAATGAAATGAGGGATCCATTTTTGTCAATTTGTAGGACAACATCTGAAGTATTTGTGATAAAATTACAGCTATCACAAGAGTGCATGTTGAAGTTATGATTCCACAATCACAGTTATTCATCATTTTTCCAAGTTAGATCAGTTCATTGCACCTAAGTGATGTTCAGAGCAAATTGATTAATCATAGCTAAGGCATGAGAACAGTTGCAGTATAAATCCTTTAAATGAACTGATTTTCAACTTCATGAAAAGATGAATCAGTGTTGAAAGGGAATTAGTAAACAAAATTAATTGTAATGTACTTTAAATATTTGTATAAGATTACATCCCATTAGCTTTTAGGATTATTTCTGTTTCAATAATAATTATCTAGTTGATGTGTCTACTTTTTTATATCATAGACAGAAATTTTCTAACCATCATTGTAGAATAGTTAATCACAAGAATAGTTTGAATAAAGCAAGAAATTTAAATATTTTGATTGTTCTGAAAGCCACTAGAATTTTTGGGAAAGAATACATTTATAGAGACTAACAGAAAGCAACATTTATCATGCTGGGTTTTTTATCCAAAATTTCCATTACGCTGTAGCATTAAATGTAGCTGTGAAGGTTTGCTGGAATAACTTGCCTGCATCACCATTAAATGTTTGAGAATGAAGCATAGCTATTTTTATATAAACTACAACCAATCAAAGCATTCTGTGCGTAGGTATTCATCCTTCTTTTGGATCCCTTTTTCTCACCATACAACTGTTTTTAATACAGTATAATTTCTGATCTAATATATTTCTTTCTTACTTATTATTGATTTTACCATAATTCAGTAAGCACTCATCAGAAGGAGAAGTAGATGAAGCTCATGATCACATTATACTTTCACTTCTAGAATTCACTTGCTAGAAAAGAAACTAGAGAGCCTAGGACAGAGGTTGGCAACCCATGGCTTTGGAGCCACATGTGGCTCTTTCATCCCTTTGCTGCAGCTCCCTGTTGCTGGCCACAATTTTGAGAGGAAGTTCCGTTTTGGGCAGGGGAGAAAGCATGGCATGCCAGGAGGAGACTCTATGGCAAAGGGCAGGTTTTCCAGTTGTATCCACAATTGATAGGGCTTTTGGTTAGGACAGGTAGAGGGAAAAGGATGCCATGCAAGAGGAGACCCTATAGTGGGGGAACCAGAGTTCTGGTCAGCTCCAGAATTGAATGGGGCTTCCAGTTAGAACTTTTGTGGCTTTTTGAATATTTAAAGTTGCCAACCCCTGGACTAGGAAAAAGGTAAAGGAATCCATGCGGATTTAACTCCATTAGTCATTGCTGACTAGAGGGGGCAATGCTCATCTCCGTTTCAGAGAGCTTAAAGCGGGTGTCAGCAACTCACGGCTCCAGAGCCGCATGCAGCTCTTTGAATCCTCTACTATGGCTACCTGTCAGTTGAACCCACCACTGACTGGCCCCGCCCCTCGCCCTTTCCTCCCAGTCCCTCCTCACCTGAAAAGGTAAGGGTGGTGGTGGCAGATAGAGACTTGCTCCATATTCTAGAGCAGGAGCAAAGTGCCCCTCTATTTGCCTCTTCTTCTGGCCCTTGTTGGTGCTACACACACCTCAGTCACTCGAGGAGATGCGCAACTTCCTCCTCCCCAAGACATTGGCCCGGCCCGGCTGCAGCTAATGCCACTGCTCTTACTGCCTCCATGGCCTTCTCATTGCTCTTGCAGTGCCTTGCACAGCACACAAATTTAGTGTACTTCACAATGTGGGAGACAGTGTTCCTCCTCCTCCTGGAGCCCACCACGATGCAGAGCATCGGCTGCAGCCAGGCCAAGCCAGTTCTCAGGGTAAGAGGTGAACGTAGCATCAACAAGGGCTGGAAGAAGAGACAGGTAGAGAGGCACTTCGCTTCCACTCTGGAATATGTAGGAAGTCTCCATTGGCCACTGGCACCCTTATCTTCGAAGGCCAGGAGGGACTGGAAGGGGAGGGTGAGAGGCGGGGCCAGACAATGGTAGGTTCAACAGGAAGTCATAGCAGAGGGATGAAAGAGCTTCATTTATCTGGGAACCTGAAATGACTCTTGATTTAAATCATATGGTGAAAAGCACCCAAAGAAGAAGAAAGAACATCAGCAAAAAACAACAACCTTTGCTTGTTTTGGAAATGGTTCAAGGGGAAACACACACATACACACACACACACACACACACACACACACACACACACACATGGGAGAGAGAGGGAGAGAGAGTTGAGAGGGAGAGAGAGAGAGATATGAGAGAGAACACTGAGAAAATTGGCAACAAATCACTTGCAGGAAAAAATGAGAAAACTGTCCTCACAACTGGAGATGAACAATCATTTTCATAATCTTCTCCTGGAAGAAATAATGCAAACATCAGGAGAACATCAGGTGTCATTAAAGCATTCCAGTAGCTCAGACTTCTCCAAAGGAAAAAAGGACGTGTGTTAATAATGGGTGATTCACTTAGAACAGAATCAACAATCTGCAGACTCAATAAGGAGGCAAGAGTTTTGCAATATTTGTGGGGCTCCTACAAAGAAGAGGGGGATCAGCCAATTTTCCAATGCACTAGAAGGCAAAACAAGACACAATGAATGGAAACTAATCAAGGAGAAAATCAACCTAGAAATAAGAAGAAATTTCCTGACAGTGAGAACAATTAACCAGTGGAACAGTTTGCCTTCAGAAGTTGTGGGTACTCAATCAGTACTCGATCACTGGAGGCTTTTAAGAACAGACTTGACTCCCTCTTCCTTGGCAGCCTCTTAGATATTGAAACACTGCTATCATTTCAGCCTAGTCCTTCATCCAGGTGCTGGGGGAGCTGTCGTGCCACCACACTCTCAACAGCCTTCGCTACAAAGCGAAGGTTGGAGACTGGACGATAATTAGCTAACAAAATTGGGTCCAGGGATGGTTTCTTGAGGAGGGGTCTCACCACTGTCTCTTTCAAGGCGGCAGGCAGATATCCTGGGGGGCAGATATGATTAGGGGACTGGAGACTAAAATATATGAAGAATGGTTACAGGAACTGGGCTTGGCTAGTCTAGTGAAGAGAAAGACCAAGGGAGACATGATAGCAGTGTTCCAATATTTGAGGGGCTGCCACAGAGAGGAAGGGGTCAAGCTATTTTCTAAAGCGTCCATAGGCCAGACAAGGAATAATGGATGGAAGCTGAACAAGGAGAGATTTAACCTGGAAGTAAGGAGAAACTTTCTGACAGTGGGAACAATGAACTAATGGAACAGCTTGCCCTTGGAAGTTGTGGGAACTTCATCACTTGAGACTTTCAAGAAGAGATTGGACTGCCATTTGTCAGAAATGGGGTCTCCTGCTTGGGCTGGGGGTTGGACTAGATGACCTTCCAACTCTGTTAATCTGTTAATCTTGAGCCTATTAAAGAGAAGGAACATTGGTGGCACAATAGCTGTCCTCCAATACTTGAGGGGCAATCACAGAGAAGAGGGGGTTGATTTATTCTCCAAAGCACATGAGAGTAGGGCAAGAAGTAATGGGTGGAAACTCATTAAAGAGACATCCTACCTCGAACTAGGAAGAAATTGCCTGATAGTGAGAACAGTTGTCCAATGGAAGAGCTTGCCTTCTGGACTTGTGTCTGCTTCATCACTGGAAGTTTTCAAGAAAAGATTGGACATTTATTTGGCCAGGATGGTCTAAGGACTCCTGTCTTGCACAGGGAGTTGAACTGGAAGACTCCAATGTTCCTTCCTGCACTATGATTCCATAATTCCAGAAGAATCTTCATTTTAGTTTTTGGAAGGGTTCTTTTTTCAGTTATATTCAATTATATTTAACATGAACGTTATTGAAATCATCATCTATGCACATGAGCCAGAAAATGTAAGATCAAATGGAAACTAGCAAATTAGAATTTCTATTAATGTGTGTGAGGTGTTAAAATACTCTACAGGTTTGTCTAATTTTCATTTAAGGAAGCAACAAGAAATAAAGACAGTAGAAACACCATGGTATGATTTTACTATTCCTCAGTCTAGGGAGTTCTTTCAGTTGGTTTAAGGGTAGGCTTTTTCGTTGTGTTCCCTATACCTTTTGTGGTCATTCATTTTTTTTTTTTAACTGAAGAAAATGTATGTTGAAGAAATGGTAAAAATTAGAATCACAGTAGAAGATGGAAGGATTTTCAGGCATATTCTCCTTTTTTTTTTTTTTTTACTAGAAGGCTGCATGATTTCCCTAATGTTTTAACAATTACTTTATTCTAGTTCCAGTTTGTCAGTTTGGGGATACCTCAGCTGCCATTATTAATAGTTCCAAATTTTAATTCTGTGCTTACTTATCTAGAAGTATATCAATAACCTTTCAAGTCTAATTAGAATATTTTTGATGCAAAATATAATGGGTGGTTTGCCTCAGCAAATTAGCCATTCTATTAGTATTCTGGAGCAAGCTGTCAGCTAATTAGGTCCTCAAAATGTAGAATTTGAGAATAAGTAAGAAAACTGCATAGACATCAGATTTCCCGAAGTTTAATCTGTGAAGGACTTATCTAACAAATGTGCTGGGCTTTTAATTTCTTTTAAAAATATTTAATACGTTATAATTTTTTTAAGTGCTATGCACAGAACCTCTCTGAACTTTACATTAAATCCTGCTTAATGTGAAACAGTTTCCCTTCAATGTATGACAACATTTTTTACATGTTGCCTTTTTCAAAATTCAGTTGTAACTGTCTGACCCTTTCTGTTGTATTAAAACAACTATATTTTAGGATTAGTTCATTAATTATCCCAATCAACAAGTAGATATTCTGTCTACTTAGAAGGCAATGGAGATAAAAATATTATTACTTCATATTTAAACTCATGTTCAATATAAGGTTCAACTTTTGAAACTCAAGACAATAAAATATTATTTATTATATATAAAATCTATAGAACGGATGCTGCCGGTTCGGACCAGTTCTAGTGAACTAGTAGTTCTGACCGTCAGCTGGCCCTGCCCACCCACCCTTGCCCTATCCTGTCCTATATTTCCTTCTTTCTGGCTCAGTTGATTTGCGTGGCACAGCTGATTTCTGTGCCTCAGCTGTTCTACTTACTGTGGCTGCCCTAGAAAGTAAGTAGTTGAGCTTCAAATTGCTGTATTTTTAATGTTGCGCATGCACGAAGTTGTGCACCACTGGACATGGCATATAAGTAATGCTTGACCGGGATCTGCAGGATTGTCTGGGATATTACACATTCTCTTCATGACCTTATTACCTTCTGGGAAGAGACTTTGTGATATCCAAAGCAGAGCATCCAGATTCAGCCAATGTTTTGTTCCATAAAGTACCAACTTTGCGAAATCTCAAGCTTCCTCTTTCTGCTATGTAGTCAAGATGGACAGTGATTAATATTTATATGTATTGATATTTTAGGGTATAGGTATATACATATGTATGTATATAGCATATCTATATGCTTTGCTCGCACAAGCATGAAGTCGAAAGCACCAGCCTGAAGATGGCAAGTGAGATCTCATCGAAATGTTGCCAAGATAGTCTCAATCTTACACGGGAAAAGACCCGATCATGCCAAGACCTACATATCTATATGTGTGTACACTTTTGAAGGCAAGCAACGTAATTTCATTTTTAATGTGTACCAGTGTGCCCCACAGAAAAAAAAATGACTGTAAAGGTTATCTTATCTAAAGATTATCTTATCTTGATAGATACATCTGTTTGGACCTGTATGTCAAATTCCATCAGTGTGAATGAAAACAAATAAACAATCTAGTTCGTTCGTTTTCTCATGGTGCTATTGATACAAGGTCCTCTCCACAAATGATAATAATTATTTTGGAATTTACACAGATTAATTCAGACATAGGTAGTTATAAACACAGTATAGTCAGTCAAGACTAAGGTAATAAGTCAATTAATCGGCAAGGTACATCTAGGCTGTAGGAATATTTGAAAACTGCAATAGGAACAAACATCAGTCAGTGCAGTGGTGGTATTCTACTGGTTCGGCCTGGTTTGGCTAAATAGGTAGCGCCGACGATCATCTGTGAGCAAACCGGTTCACTCCGATGATCAGCTGCTGAGCCCTCCCACCTGCCCCAGCTGTATACTAACCATTCTTTCCTGCTTTTGAAGCTCAGCTGCTTCACACAGCACAGCCAATTGCCACGCATCAGCTGTTGAAGACACAGGGAAAGTGCAGGATTGCAGGAGAAGGTCAGTATCAAACCTTCTGCACACATGTGAAGCATGCCCACCAAGCCACACCCACAGAACCAGTGGTAAAAAAAGTTGAATCCCACCACTGAGTCAGTGATGTGTGATAATCCATTTTTTAATTTTCTTCTACCTTAGATTTTTTTGGATACTGCACTTATTTTTGCCTTTCTTGCTCAAGTGAAATTCTTGAAATAAAAGATAATTTATTGATTCATATCTTCATATTGTGGATGGGTGGAGTAGAGAAGTCAACAGAAGATGTCTACTGAAGGACATGGACACCTCGCTATTTGTTAATGTAACACTATAGTATAAGATATCTGCTGTGCAGATACTATACCTACCCATAGGTAGAAAGCCTGTTAGGCTTTAAGATGCAAGAAGGCATCATTATGTCTGCTACAAAGAGCTAACACAACTACATTTTTTAATTTGAAGATGTTGAAGTATTACTGATGGCATCAGAGAGTGCTGAAGGGCAAATGGGAATGGGAATTTCACTATTAAATTTTGTAGACTTAAATTCAATGGTAGGCCAATGTTTTAAAAACTGTTTTAATAAATAACCGGGCCAAAATTCCCTGTGGCCGTTTGCTGGCAAGAGGTACTTCTTGTTTTGTGGTATCCTGAGAGCTGCTTCCCACAATACATCTATTCTATACTATCAAAGCAAGTGATGGATAAATTCCTCTTTGCTTGGGCTTGGAAATAATTAGTTTCCTTGGAAATGAATTGTTAATAGCATTTTTAAAAAAGATCTATCCGAGTTCAAAGCACTGCCCATATTTGTATTCATGTCTTTTATGGTCTTTAGTTTTTTTTTTTTTCTTCTACCATATCCTATCAGGTAGCTTAAGTAATGCAAATCCAAATTGGCCTGCCGAATTTCCTCCAGTCTTTCAAGTCCGCCATTCAATAAGCAGTTTTAATAGAGATCTATTTATTTGCAGTTTAATTGTGTTAGAGATTTTCAAAGAACTCACTAAATGTTTCCAAACATCCAAGTCACCTACCAAAATAGAATCAAGGTCAAGTGGCCTTCCAGATGTTGTTTACTTTCTCTTCTTTCATTTATTTGTGTTAAACAATTGTCACTTTCACTTAGGTTCCCATGTTATAATGCTTTTTTTCCTCCAGTAGATGGCTCCCCTACTCCCAATTCCAACATTAGACAGCCTCAAACAGCTGATTGTCAAACAGATGGAGGGGGATTAAAAATAAAAAGGAAATTTCTTCAATAATCGCTTTTCAAATAATTGTTGAATCTTTTCCAAGCTTTCTATGTTTTAAAGCTTCCATTAAACATTTCTTTCACCTCTGGATCTTTAATCTTTTTTCCTATATCCGATAGCCATTTTCTTGCTATTTGGAGATTAATTTTTGGAATTTTTTAACTTGGATTAGATCTCTAGCATAAAAGTTGGAAGTTGTCTCACCCAGTTTCAATGCTCTGTCCCCACACCACTCCAGCACAAATCTTATTGTCCCAGTTGTGACAGCTTGTGACTTGCCAAAATGGCCATCGTCCCTGCTGCCATTCAGGAGTGATTTCTTCAGACCTAATGAGGAAATTGCAATTTCCCTCATGGTCCACAAAACACCTGTCCTTTCTTCATCATCCCTCCAGGGTGGCTAGGACCCCATAGAATCTCCCAACAGTAGTTGCCGGCTGGTTTTCATGGAGCTCAGCAGAGCGTTGCTATTTTCCAGCTGTTTGTGCCGCAATACCAAACGGAAGTCTTCTCATATGTCTTTTATATACTGTACATATCATAGGGTGCTCTTCAGTGGTAGGATTTAAATAATTTAACAACCAGTTCTCTGCCCCAATGACCAGATGGGTAGATGTGGCTGGGTGTTCATGTGACTGGGTGGGAGTGGCTGGGGACTTGTATGATGCTAAGGCTGGACTTCCATGAGACCCTCCATCACTCTCATTATGTGGCTTATGTAGATTCTGCCATTGGTGTGCAGGGATTCTTAGCCAAACAACACTCATAATGTTTCAGTCATTTAGTGAGCATGTTGCCCATGTGACTCTCAAGCTTAGTTGACAAGGGTACAAGCTGTCTGTTTTAGTTCTTTTAATAATCCTGGTATAAGTTATAAAGCCTCTCAACAAAGTGCCCAATAAACGAAGTATTTCTATTGGATCTATAGATTTCATAGTTCCTCAAGATCTAGATGTCTATGAACACTGTAATTATTAGTGAAAATGAAATGGCTTGGCTTGAAGGACTTGTTGGCTTAACGTATTGCATGTGTGGGACATAATGAGACTGTCTTGTTCCCAGCAGTGATTAAAATAAATAGAAATCCTTTAGTCCATGTGCAATGGTGATGGTTTTTGATAATTATAGATTCTGTGTCTATCATTTATCTAGAATAAACAGACTGAAGACTGGCTGAACTACAGTGTAGTAACTCATTTCCAAGAAAACAATGGATGTGTTAGGGACCATGATAATTTAGATACATGTGTTAATGCTAAATTCTGCTTTTAGTATTGGGAAAGAAGAGTGGAACTTGCTGCTTACCATACAAGAGAATAACAAACTTCCTTACAAAATGAATTTATATGTGTTTTTTTAAATTATGCAGGTAATCCTCCAGTTATAAATGTAATAGAGCCTGCCAATGACATTTGTAACCTGTGGATTTGTTTGATTAAATCATGTTAAATGAACATGATCACTCCATGCTTTCCCCAATACATTTGTTAATCGAATGTGCAGGTCTTTAAATGCACATGAGGTTGAGGAATAGCATGTGGGACCTAGCGCTGGAGCAGACCATCCAAGGCCTCCCCCAATCCACTGAAATACCTCATGCTCCCCTGGGGCTCCCACAATTGCTTCCTCCACCCCATCCTGCCCTGCTGAGTCTCCACAGACTCCAAGACATACCTGCACCTGTAGAAGGTCCAAGATTGCCCGCCAAATGGGTACCTCAGTCTGACACAATACTCTCAGGTAGGCTGTGAAGCCAAAAGATGTGAGTCACAGCCATGCCATCTCTCATGCCATGGACAACTCCATGCACAGCACAAAATGGGCCATCTTGGTGAGTATGTCCACCACCACCAACACCATTGTGATTCCCTGCGATTTCAGAAGATTGTTGACGAAGTCCATGGATACACTTCCCTATGGCCTCTTGAGCATAGATAACATTTGCAGCAGTCTCAGCAGTGGTCCTGGTGTGCTTTTAGCTTGCGGCACTCCAGGCATGATATCAAATAGGTCTCCATGTTGTGGCAAATCCACAGCCACCAGAACACCTGCCCTACTAGGTACAAAGTCTTGAATAGGCCAAAAATGCCCTGTCACAGGATTGTTATAATACTGGAGTAAGATCAGGCTATGGGAAGGCCTCTCCGGCACATAAATGCTTTCCTGAAACCTTAAGAAGCCCTCCAAGCATGACCATGGGCCCGAGAGTCCACCAATAGAATTTAACTCTGCTTCTCTAGCCTGGACAAGTGAGTCTCGAAGCTGCATCACCTTGATCTGCTCTTTCAGATTGAAGGCTCTTGAGTTGCCACAAACCTTGCCTCTGGAATCATTAAGAGCAGCATCTTATCTCCGACTTGCATGTACTCCAGTTTGCGAAACAAGGCATCCGCTCTCTGGTTCCAGACTCCTGAACTATAGGTTACTTGAAAATTGAAGTGGGTGGAGAAGAAAGACCATCGGATCTGCTGCTGGTTGAGTTTCCTGGCTGTTTTTAGGTGCTGTAGGTTCTAATGATCTGTCCGCACTTTGATCTGGTTCCAAGCCCCTTCTAAGTGGTGCCACTACACTTCAAAAGTCATCTCATTATCCCAGATCATGTAGTTCTGCTGGGCAGGGTTGAACATGCACGAATAGTAAATAGTATGCACAAGGGAAGAGTTGCTTCAAGATCAAGGGAGCTTGTAGCAACACCATCTCCACTGCACATTTGATACGTCCATCTCTACCATGATTTGTTGCATCGGGTCAGAGCAGTGAAAAATAGGGTCCATAGGAAAAACCTTCTTCGGAAACTCAAAGGCATGCCGCTTGACCAAACTCTACATGAGCTGGATCCTTTTCTGCAGCAACCAAGTCAAGAGAGCAGTCATTGAGGTGAACTGGGGAATTAACTATGGTTTATAAATAATCCCCAGCAATTCCCTTCACCAAAACTCAAAACTGTCTCAGTTAAGTCCAGCCCCAAGCAGACTACGATTAGTCGATAGAGCAATGGCCCAACAGTCCACAAAGCAATTGAAAGTTGCTCAAACAAAATAACGCCACCAAACAAACTTAACTCCACACATAAGAGAGTTCACAAGCCATCTATCAACTCAGTTCCTGACATGTTAGGAAACAGCTTATCCTCCCTGAGTTGACATCTGAGGAGGAATCTGGGGAGTTGTTCAAAGGAGACATTATACTCTAGATATCTTCCTATTTCATTCCGAAAAGACTGTAAAGCCACCGAAGTGAAATGTAATTCTATTATATCTAACCTACAGAAAACTGTGTCTTATTAATAATAATTCTGTCTCATTGGAGCCAACTTTAGTTAGATATAGCAGTGGACCATAAACTACTGGTTTGAGGGAAATTGTATTAATAATTGAGAGCTTTTTCAGTAAACATTCAAAATGCTTATTTAAAAATAGTAATATTCCTGGTTCATAATTATGTTTGTCCATTTATTTTTATTTATGCACAGCAAAATTGAGATTGCTTTTATGTATGCATCTCTATAATCTCAAAGAGGTTGAGAAACTTTCTAAAAACTGAATTCCTCTCAGGGAAATGGGAAAGGGAACATATATTTCCCTTTACATATTTATGGGGTACGCTTTTGCTTCCAGTTCTTCTGCTTAGAAATGTGCATTTTTGCTTCATTACTTATTTTTGTTATATGTAACACAATTGTAGGCATACTCACTTAGTAATAAATTCCTCCAAGCTCAATGGAGGCGCCTTGTGTGTTTAAGGTTTTAGCTTTGTTATACTTCATTTGAAGTATTTTTTTTATTTTATCAGATGTCCTCCAATTCTAGTCCAAGAATTTATAAAAGGAAGTTTTAATTCAAAGTAATGATTTCTGTCTGATAATGCAGTTCTTAATTTAGATACTTAACTTTTGCTCTTAAACCTTAGGTATAATGAAGAAGTATGGCATTCCACATGTAAAACTGACACTCTCAAATACATGAGAAATGGAGTCAATGAAGGCATTGTTGTCCCATTCCATTCAACTGATTCTGTCCTTAAAATGTGGCTTTTCTTCCACATACACCACCAATTGTTCAATAAATTAAATTATTGTCCAAAGTGTAGCTTCTTGTTTTATAACTTCTCAAGCTTTGATGTTTCCCCATAAGGATTCTAGTTTCATTTCTTGGAGGTGCATCTGGTCTTCTAGTAATTGTATAACAGAATTGTACCATGTAATTAGAATGCTGAAAAAAAAAGGAAAAAGCCATTGGAATGGCTTAATTCTGTGAAGATATGATTCCTTAGACTAGAGTAATGCAAATTTTCTTAAGAACTTTCTGTGTTTTCTACTGTTGTTTTACAAACCCATTTTATTTTTCTTTCACAGAATGAATTCAATATATGTTTTCCCCTTCCTATTTTTTTTTTTTTTGATACAGAAATCTTAAATGGAGGAGTATATGTTGGACAGAACAGATTTCTTTGCTATGCAGATACTATTCAGTGGGAAGATATTGTTCGCAATCCTATGGCTTCCAATTTCTCTGTGGTTCCAAAAAACAGTAGCACAGACTGTAAGTATGGGCTTTGTGATTTGTAATTTTATACTGTAATTTTATTAACCTTGGTTTATATTTGTAAATTATTTTTTTCCTTCTGAGAATTCTATTACGTTATTTTTATGTTTCTATAGCATTTATGCATTAATTTTAATGTGTAATATATTTCATATCTAACATAAAATATATTATACTATAACTAAATATGTTATGTTATCTAAAAATCAAAATTATATTTAACATATTGTTTAGCAAAAAGATACTTTTCCATGGAAGATTCAAAGCTCCCAAATCATAGTAGTAGTAACTGTAGTTAAAATTACTGCCCAATTGCTTAATAGTAGTCAAGAATGTACATCCTTGGACTATTGGTTAAAAAGATGGCATAAATTAAATAAAGGAAGAAAAACAATGTCTTTTTGAAAGAGCAGTCTACATATCATTAATCTTTTTACTAATCTTTTAAAAAGTGAACAACATCCAAGATTAATTTCAGTATATTTCAGTTACAATGGCATGATTTAAACAGCAAAAGATACAAAAGATAAAGAAAAAAAAGGATTTCTTGAAAATCTTCACTGCTTCCTGTATAAATGAATATATTCAAACATTACAATGTTTTTTTAAAGTTGTAGATTCACTTTTCCCTCTACTAATTATTTTAAACTATATCTCCATGTACAAAGTATCCATAATTCTTGGTAAGTTGATAAATTCCATTTAATGAGAATATAAATTTAAAAATATGTAGAAAAACTAGGCAGTAATATTGGGGAACTGCATTGATATTAGTCTCCCCCCCCCCCCCCAAACATGCTTCAAATACATAAATTAACATTTCCTCAAAAAAGATTGTAACAATAAAAATACATATAACATGCAAGTGACAGTGGTTTCTGATCTTTTGGAATTTTATATATATTTATTCAAAAGATAATTCTTTCTTGGTTGTTTGAGTTTGTTGTGTGCATGCAAATATTATGTTTTTTTTTTTAATCTGAGAACCACATCAGAAAAATAGAACCATAACATCTAAATGATCGTTTTATTATGACCTACAATACTAGCTGATAAATTTATATAGAATGCTGTAATGAAGATCTTAGTTACCCTGTGTCAGAATGTTAGAAATAATTACAAAAAAATTCATTGAGAATTTTCTGTTTTTAAACATGTAATATTTCAAAGGAGTATATTTTATTGTTCCCATCACAGAAATAGGGAATTGAATTAGTTGAACCCTGTAAGAATCTGAAAGCCCTCATTCAAAGCAGATCTCTGTAGGATTGGTCTGAAGGATTCATTTATGTATCCAGACCTTTCTTGCTCTTCCCTGTCCTTGCCTGGGCTGATTTGTCTTGATTATATAAACATACAGCACTTGGGAAAAAAAACTATTTAGTTGCATAATCCATACAACAAGGGTTGCATCTGATAGAGAAAGATGAGAATAGTTTTTGGCTTTAAAAATTAACCTTTCATTTAGTTGACATGATTTAGTGAAGCATTGCTATGAGGAAAGCAATGTTTGGTTTGTTATTTTTTGGTGATCGTGAGTGCAACTTTCAGGTATTTGAAACTCTAGTCCTTTTTTCTTGCTGATGGGTTTTCATAATTACAGAAATCATGAAAGTCATGCTTATAAACCTGCATTGAAATGCAAGGCTATTCTCCAGGAATAACAAAGGTGATAGTGGGGATGCTTGTCTTACACCTTTAGAAATTTGGAATTGCCCTGTTGTATCTCCATTTGTTATTACTTTTGCTGTTTGAATAAAATATATTGTTTGCACCATCTTTACAAATTTATTCACTTTTTTCATTGAATTGCATCTTGTTGGATAAAGCCCGGTACTCAGGTCTGCAAGATTCTTCTGAAGAAAAATCTTCCAAAGTGTTAGCAATTCCCCCTAGCTTAGTTTTGTATGAATATTTGATGAGTTTTCCCTCTATCCCCTCATCTAGATCAGGGGTCGCCAACCTTTTGAACTTCAGGGACCACCAAACTCATACTTTTAAGTCCCAAGGACCATTAATATGATTTTTTTTAAAAAGCTAATATATTTAATATAAAAAATTATGTTAAATATAAATTTATTGTGTGTGTGTGTGTGTGTGTGTGTGTGTGTGTGTGTGTGTGTGTATATATATATATATATATATATATATATGGATCTTTGGTTCTTCGGGTTTTCTCCCGCGTAGAGTTGGAAATATCTAGGCGACGTTTCAATGAAGTCTCATTCATCATCTTCAGGCTTGTGTCTTCGGCCTTGTGCTTCTCCCAAAGATCCACATACAAATACCCGCGAAAATCTCCGAAAAAAAATATATATATATATATATATGTGTGTAAGGTTTTTAAGCTGATAATTTTAAATAATAAATAAGGGAGACTAGTATAGATCTATTTCGAGCTAGTTAGCTCTCTTCAGCTAGCCATACCCTTACTGGGATTCGAACCAGGGAAGTATTACATGTGAGGCAGTTGTAATTGCCACTACACCACTGGCTCTCTCCTTATCAGCTCAGGCAGGGGAATAAGTATATACTTTGTATTACAACACCCTGTTAAGCCCCAATTAAGGGAGAAAGCAGACTGCTTTCTTTTCTGTCTTTCGGCTCATCACCAGAGACCATACCGACAGAAAGCTATTTGTTTCGTTGCCTTTAGTTTACATGTGTGTAAGGTTTTTAAGCTGATAATTTTAAATAATAAATAAGGGAGACTAGTATAGATCTATTTCGAGCTAGTTAGCTCTCTTCAGCTAGCCATACCCTTACTGGGATTCGAACCAGGGAAGTATTACATGTGAGGCAGTTGTAATTGCCACTACACCACTGGCTCTCTCCTTATCAGCTCAGGCAGGGGAATAAGTATATACTTTGTATTACAACACCCTGTTAAGCCCCAATTAAGGGAGAAAGCAGACTGCTTTCTTTTCTGTCTTTCGGCTCATCACCAGAGACCATACCGACAGAAAGCTATTTGTTTCGTTGCCTTTAGTTTACATGTGTGTAAGGTTTTTAAGCTGATAATTTTAAATAATAAATAAGGGAGACTAGTATAGATCTATTTCGAGCTAGTTAGCTCTCTTCAGCTAGCCATACCCTTACTGGGATTCGAACCAGGGAAGTATTACATGTGAGGCAGTTGTAATTGCCACTACACCACTGGCTCTCTCCTTATCAGCTCAGGCAGGGGAATAAGTATATACTTTGTATTACAACACCCTGTTAAGAAAGCAGTCTGCTTTCTCCCTTAATTGGGGCTTAACAGGGTGTTGTAATACAAAGTATATACTTATTCCCCTGCCTGAGCTGATAAGGAGAGAGCCAGTGGTGTAGTGGCAATTACAACTGCCTCACATGTAATACTTCCCTGGTTCGAATCCCAGTAAGGGTATGGCTAGCTGAAGAGAGCTAACTAGCTCGAAATAGATCTATACTAGTCTCCCTTATTTATTATTTAAAATTATCAGCTTAAAAACCTTACACACATGTAAACTAAAGGCAACGAAACAAATAGCTTTCTGTCGGTATGGTCTCTGGTGATGAGCCGAAAGACAGAAAAGAAAGCAGTCTGCTTTCTCCCTTAATTGGGGCTTAACGGGGTGTTGTAATACAAAGTATATATATATATATATATATATATATATATATATATATATATATATGGATCTTTGGTTCTTCGGGTTTTCTCCCGCGTAGAATTGGAAGTATCTAGGCGACGTTTCGATGAAGTCTCATTCATCATCTTCAGGTTTGCGTCTTCGGCCTTGTGCTTCTCAGAGTAATGTGAGCTTGCAGCTGCTTCTTCCTTTTAACTACTAGTGGGGGTGTGACTTGATTGGGTGGGGGCTTGGCTGTGTTCTGATTGGGTGGGGGTGTGTTCTCATTGGTTGGGGGTTTGGCTGTGTTCTGATTGGTTGGGGGGTTGGCTGTGTTCTGATTGGCTGGGGATGTGTTCTGTTCTGATGGGGGTTTGGTTGTACTCAGGTTAGTCTCAGTTGCTGGGGGATTTGAGCTGGTGAGCTGTGATCCTGTTGTTTGGCTTCGCGTTCGTGGTCGTGCCACATCTTCATGGTGGGCATCAGTTCCCTTCATGTGTGGGTTGGGGGGGGGTTGATGCAGGTGGTGATGCAGCTGTGGTACGGCTTCTGGTCCGTGGTCATGTTTCATCTTCTGTGTGGGTGTGAGTCTGCTTTCTGCGTGGAAGTGTGGTGATAGTTTCTTGTGTGGCCCTCGTGGGTATGGGTCTGGTGTCCTTCTTTATGTTAGGTACTCGTTTGTTAATGAGGACGGGTTTCCAAATGGCTGGTAGGCAGGAGGTGTCATCTCGTTTATTCATGCTGTGTGAGCGTTTTTCTATCTCTATGGCTTCTCTGATTATTCTGTTGTTGAAGTGTTCGGTTTTGGCGATAGTTCTGATATTTTTAAAGTCAATCTTATGTCCTGTGGTTCTGAGGTGTTGGACCAGGGAAGAGGTCGGTTCTTCTTTTTTGATTGAGTTCTTGTGTTCTTCAATGCGTGCACTTATCCTTCCGTTAGTTTGTCCAATGTATGTGGTGGGGCAGGAGGTGCACGGGATTTCGTATACTCCTTGGTTTTCTAACTCAATTTTGTCTTTAGGGTTTCTTAGGATGGTGGATATTTTTCCGTTTGTGCAGAATGCTGTTTTAATGTTGTGTTTTTGGAGGATCTTGCTGATTTTGTCTGTAGTGCCTTTTATATATGGGAGGAGGGCTTTGCCATTTTCTTGTTCTCTGTCTTGGATTTTGGTTGGGGTTTCTTTTTGGATTAGATGAGTAATCTTCCTTCTTTGGAATCCATTAGCTGTTAGTACGTTAGTGAGAGTGTGTAGTTCGGTTTTTAGGTGTTGTTCATCGGCTAAGCATTTTGTTCTGGAGATGAGTGTCTCAGCTACGGAATTGATCTGTGCTGGGTGGTGGTGTGAGAGTGCGTGTAGATAGCGGTTTCTATGTGTTTTCTTCTGGTAGATGGTGTGTCCTAGGGAGCCATTGGATTTTTTGTATACTAAGACATCTGGGAAGGGAAGTTGATTGTTAGCTTCTGTTTCCATGGTGAATTGTATTTTGAGATGTAGGCTGTTGAGGTGTGTGAGGAAGTTGTTCAGTTTTTCTTTCCCATGTGGCCAGATTATGAAGGTGTCATCTATGTATCTGAGCCAGAGTTTGGGTTTGTGATCATATTTTTCTAGAGCTTGTGTTTCAAAGTGTTCCATGTAAAGGTTTGCGATGACAGGTGAGAGGGGTGATCCCATGGGTGCTCCTTCTATTTGTTTGTATTTTTGTCCATTGTAGGTGAAGTATGTATTGGATAGGCAGTGGTTGGTCAACCCCCCCAAGCACATCCTAGATCAAACAAATAGAAGGAGCACCCATGGGATCACCCCTCTCACCTGTCATCACAAAGGTGTAGCTCAAAAACCTTACATATATATTTTTCAGCTCAAAAACCTTACATATATATATATATGTATATGTATATACATACACACACACACATACACTCACACACAATTATTTAATTATAACAAAAACATAAATGCTTAATGATAACAAAATAAAACATTCCGGTCTGGAAGCCTCCCCCCACCTGCACCTTCCAAAAAGACAGAAAAGAGGAGCTGAGGGGCCTCAGGGCAACTGCTGTTAGGAGAAGCAGAGGCAGAAAGGGGGCTTTGCTCTCCTTGGAGGACAGCACCCCTCGGCTGCCATTCCAGGGGCTTCTCAGCAGGCATCTGCCTACAAAAGGACTGCCGCCCACGGTGATTAATTGGGGGAAGGGAAGAGGGAGAAAGTGGGAGCTCCTTTCAGATCCTGGGGGGAGGATTGAGAGAACTCAGCCGAGGAAAAGCTGGGGGGGGGGCTTTTCCAGCCTCACTGGGAGACAGGCAAAGAAAGGTGTCCCTGGGGGCACTTCGCTGCCAAACCCAGCCACAACCAGTGATTATTTGGGGATAGGGGAGGGGGGAGAGAGACAGCATCTCTTGTATTAGCAGGGATCTCCACCAGTCTGTTTTTAATAGTCAGAAGTCAGCCAGGACTGGAGTTTGAATAAACCTCGAAGCGGTGGGAGGCGATTTTATTAGTGAATTGAAAGGAAATCACCTCAGCAGCTGGGTGCCCTTTTGACCAGGCAGCATTTGCCTTCCCCTCTGAAGGATAGAGGGGTGGAGAGGAGCCCCTCACTTTGCCCCCTTCCCACTTCTCTCCTACACTTGCTTAGCCAGGGGAGCCCTCCCCATTCACTTCTCTTCCTGCTTCCTGCTGCTTCTGGGCCTCTTTCCAGCCGTCCACGTTACATGGCATCCCCTCGGCAATGCCCCTCGCTGGTAATTGCTGGTGCTCAGCGGAGACAGACTTTCTCCCAACCGCGAGGCGCCTGAGTTGGAACGGCGCCAGGCCCAGTGATCCTTCGAAGGAGGCTCCATTTCCTTCGCTTTACTCTCCCCTGGAGTCACCTGGCTTTAAGCGCTCCCACACTTGTCACCAATCAGGAGGCACACAGAGTTTCTTTCTGGTCTTGGTGTCGAAAGCTCTTTGGTACCTTCGCTCCTGTCACAGAGCCAGGCTGGGGCTGGGCTCCCCCGTGCGCTTCTGCTCTTGGTATGTCCCAGGCTGACCACCCTCTCCTTGCCTCCTTTCTTTTCACCTTCTCTCTCTCTCTCATCACTCCCCCTATTGGGAATTCCTAATTGCGAATGGCCTCTGTGATTGGCTGTTTGGTTCTGATCCTGCTTGGGCACCAGCCTGGGCTTCCCAACCTGTGCAGCCTTGGACTATTTATCCGCTGGGCACCTGCTGGCGCCCTGCTCCGTGCTCAGCCCAGGAAGCGTGGGCAGCATGGGCTGCATGGGCGACGTGGGTGGCATTGGCATGGGCTTGCTCAGCACCGGAGTTTCTACACACAGCAGAGCAAAGCCGCTGCAGTGGTAGCGCCCGAGTTGCCTTAGTATGCTCGGTTAGTTCAGAATTGCCCTACCCAGAGAAGGAGGAGCTAGAGGAGGAGGAGGCAGTAGTGGAGAAGCAAGCAACTCAGAGTGCTACCACTGCAGGCTTTGCCTGCATCTCCAAGGCTTCAATATTGGGAGAAGCAGCGAGGGCTGGAAAAGCAGAGAGCTGCGCACGGCTCCGTCTCCCTTTCCTTGCCTGCCTGTGGGTGCGGGGGGAGGGGGAAGCAAAGAGAGCAATTCAAAACTAGAGAACTAATGGTGAGAGCTAACAGTGAGCGCCGGGGGAGGAGACTGTTGTTGCCACCGCCTGCCGTGTGTGGGAGCTGGTTGGTGTGTACATCTCAGGGACCTGACTCCGGGGTCCCTCAAAGAGCTGGGAGGCACGACAACTGCGCATTAACTGCAAGATTAATTGCTTTTGGGGGCCATTTCTTCTGTGGCCCACCAAAATTTTTCCACGGCTCACCAGTGGGCCTCAGGCCACCAGTTGGCAACCGCTGATCTAGATCATTTATGAAGATGTTGAAAAGTACTGAACCCAAGGCAAAACATTGAGGTACCCCTTTGCATACTTTCTTCTATTTGGATGTAGTTCTATTGAGGATTCATGCTAGGTGCAGTTGGTCAGCTAACTATGAATCCATCTGATAGTGGAACTTTTTATTTCTCATTGTTCTATCTTATTAAGAAGTAGGCTGTGATCTACTAATTCAGATAAACTCTTTATCAAGAAGGCAATAAGATTTGACTGGGTTTTGTCCCTTAATCATTATCATGGCCTTATACTCAATCTGTTCCAGTTCTTATGACAGTGTGTATCAATCACACAAAATAAAGGAGAGTGAATATTTTCCTTGATTTGAAAATTATATTGCTGTTGATGTAGACTAAAACTGCATTTCCTTCTTTGCAACCACAGCATCTTGCTAATTTCTAAAGTTTGAAATTACAAGATGGTTCCAAAATCATTGGACAATCAATTTCTGTTTTCTAAATGAACAACTTTGCATTTGCCATTGCAACACATGGAAAAGAATTTTAAAACATGCCTGAATCAATCACATGAAAGAATTGACATTTCAGAGAATTTAATAGATATAAAAAAAACTTTTAAAGAACTTTGTCACAATTTGTATTCAGACCAGAGAAAGTTTTCAAAAGCTTGGATCATTTTTATGAAAGCATTAAAAGCATTTTTCATTACCCAAAGAAACAGAAGTTTCTTGCTGTTACCTGACAAGACTTCAAGGTTTCAGATACAGTTTTGCCTGTTAAATTACAAAGAATTGAGATGGTAAGAGAAAACAATTTAGTATCGTAAATGATTTTAGAACATTAAAACTGCAGAGCTATTACAGAGTGCTACCACTCAGAGAAGCTTTAAACATATAGGCAAGTCTCCATAAATTGAAGTGCCTACTCCAAATACGCAGTACAGAACAAAATATAATTTTAAATAGACGTGCTAATTCTTTGACTATGAGCAAATGTAGCGGTATCCTTTGGAGAACT
The DNA here is from genome assembly GCA_023653725.1 of Bungarus multicinctus. Taxonomy (NCBI): domain Eukaryota; kingdom Metazoa; phylum Chordata; class Lepidosauria; order Squamata; family Elapidae; genus Bungarus; species Bungarus multicinctus. Next base: position 165,825,838 of record CM042836.1, read on the forward strand.
GAAGCCCCCATCTGAAATCTTGCCTCTATTTTAAATTTATAATTCTATCTCAGAACTCTCATTTGAATAATAGTGCAATAGTCTCCAATTGAAGTGGTTTATGTGAATTATATGAATGCTATAGTATAGTATAGTGTTTAGGGAGATGGGGAAGCAGATATGAAGTGAAGAATGACTAATTTGCATGTGTAGTACAGGCCATTGTGTAGCACTTATATGACTTATATGTGTTTTGATCAGACCATCTTTTCCATATACAATTTCACCTGATTTATTAGGAAACAAATCTTATGTTGTAGAATGGGAACACAGAAAGCAACTTTATAGTATAAAAAGTTTATGCCCATTTAGGACAATATTCTCAGTTCTTCAGGAGTTTATTTATCTATTTTATTTTATTTAGTTTGTCAATTGCTGATAAGATAATAGGTATAAGTAAAAACATAGTTATGAATACATGGATACATATAAGAAAAATAAAAGAAACAATAGGACAGGGGCGGTAGGCATGTTGGTGCACTTATGCACACCCCCTGCAGACCTCTTAGGAAATAGTAGAAAGTCTAAGGTTAAAGTTTTTGGGGTTTGGAGAAGAAACCACAGAGTCAGGTAGAATATTCCAGACACTGATCACTCGGTTGCTGAAGTCGTATTTCCTGCAATCAAGTTTGGTGCGATTAACCTTGAGCCTGTATCTATTGTTTGCTCTTGTGTTGTTATGGTTGAAGCTGAAGTATTCATTGCCAGGTAGGACATTGCAATGTATGATTTTATATACTATACTTAGATCGGACCGAAGATGGCGTAGTTCTAGGTTTTCTAGGTCTAGAATTTCAAGTCTGGTGTCTGAGTTCATGGAGGAGGCCCAATTTAGAGAGGTCAGACATTTGTATGGTCCTACCTTTATGACATTGTAGAAATTATTCTCCCAAGCCTTGGGGGAGGGTGGTTGCGGCTCCTCTTTTAGTTTAACTTAGTTTTGTGTTCTGGTTGGGATGTTGTTTTGTATATGTATTGTTTCTTTTCTTTTGTTTCTTTTAAGCCACCCAGAGTTACCAAGGAATTAGACAACCTCAAAATTAGAACAAGTAAATAAATAAAGTTAGACCTTTTCCACTGAAACCAGAGACTTGTACCCATGACTTACAGACCTTCATCTCATCTTGGAAATTTCAATAGCCATTGTGTTGCTAGTACAATCTAGTAGAGACTTGCTCTCATATTTCCTTAAAATGCAAATAATACTAGGAAATAATACTAGCCTAATCTGCAGAATTATTATAAGCCATCCAGATTTTCAATTGTGTTTTTGCAACATACTTATGTAGTATACTATATTGTGTACGCGCATTTGCAGAATAACTTTTTACAATTTTTAATTTGCTATTGTTTACACCTAATATTGGTTTATCCCAGCTCAACACTGGATTTTTGAAATGGTTTTTAATAAACTCCAATCACTTTCCTTCAGGGATTTTTTTTTTAAAGTTTCCTTCTCTATATTGTGATAGTGATTATTAAATCAAAACTTTCATTATGGCCTTTAGGCCAGAAAACAGTACAATAAAATATCTAAACCTATAATTAATAAATCTAAATAGTAGACATAAAATATATTAAAAGTTTATGAAATAAATTAATAAAGTAACTTAAGTGCATACCTGCTGTATTGGGTTCTCATTAATTTGCCATTTATGCATCCTACTATTCCATTGTGCAGAGACTTACAGGATTTAAAAAAATTAGTATAATTTTTAAGCAATAGGAAATCAATGCCCTCAATGTTCTTCTCACTCCCACCATGTCAAGACAGACAAAATTACTGCATCATCTCCACATAGCAAGTCTGAAATTGCAACAATCTACAAACATTGGAAAGTTATAATTAAAAGTTGAAGGAGCCTGAATTATTGAATTAAGACACAGATTGAAAAGTAAGGTGGCTAAAGTGTAGCCTTGGCTAACCCCTCTTGGATGAAAACATTCCAGAAAGATGCCCCGGGGGGGCTCATCTGACTTTCAATGAGAGTCTGATAAAGAAGAGGAACCTCTTATCTTCTTGTTCTTTCCATCATATTGTGGGGTCCACAGTTTTAAATTTTGCCTGCCACTTCATCCAGTCTGCTGCATTGGCAAAAGATACAGCTACAGTTTACACTTCTTCATACAGGTACACCATCATCACTTTTTTGGTCGCCCTTGGGGCCATTGGCCATCTGGGCTAAGTGCAAGTGCCCACTTCAGAAGAGATTCCACATTAGCTCTGACCATATGTCCATACCAACACAGCCTTGCTTCTTTCATATTTCTGGAAAGAGTAAGCTCTTAACTATTGAGGATACTTGCAGGTTTTTTTTGCATAGCCTGGAATCAGATTAAAAGCTGATTTAAAATCCACAAAGGCAGAAAGGGCACTTTTGAATGGTAAGGTATATTTTTCAGCCAAATGGTACAGGACCAGAGAGAGATCTAAGGTTGAATGGTTCCCTCTAAATGCTGCCTGTCCCTCAATAACAATATTTCACTTTGGATCCAGTCCAATAGTTTTAAGCAGATACATTTTTCATATATTTTGCTTACTGTATTAAGCAAACTAATAGGTCTGTAATTAGGGGGTTAGGTCTGTTTCCTGCATTCTTAGAAAAAGAATGTGGTCAACTTTTGACCTTCTGAGAAGCAAACTCAATGGGGAAGCTAGATTCACTTAACAACAGGGGTGGGACTCTATTGGTTCTAACCAATTCTATAGAGCCCCTTGTTAACTTTCTAAGCAGTTCGGAGAACTGGTAGTTAGAAGCAATCTCCTTTTGTTTTTTCCACCCTTATAACATTCTTGGCAGTATACCTAGACTTACTGTCTCTGAAGGAGGGTTTTTTTCTTGATACTTTCTTAAAGGGGAAGGGTTGTTTTAAACTTTTTACAGTGCTGTTAGGAGGAAATACTCCCCTGGAAATACTTCCTCTTGGCTAGCTAGAAAGATTGACATTCAAACATGAGTTTACATACTCTTTCTGAGTTTTGCTCTAAAACTGGTTTTTGGTGAAGTTTAAGTCTGTGCTTGGTGACGTTTAATCCTGTGTTTATTGATAGGATAATTTTCCCTATTCAGCTTTGTCTGGAAGGAAAAAGATTAATCTCGGTTCCTGAAAGAATAACTGGGTTGAGAAATCTGGCTAGTTCCTGTGTCTATTTGTTCTGATAATTGGTTTAGCAAGCAACAGCTACTGTTGTGATTTAATTATTTGTATTGTGTTTGAATTTTTTCCTGACTCATGGTTTTTTTTTCTATCTGGGGAGGGGGTCTTCCTTCACTGCTTTATGGTTCCTGGCACTGTCAAGAGACAGGATGCAAGCTTGGCACTGATTTTTTTACTGCCTTTCTGAGGGGCATGTGATCTTTCCTTAAATCTGATGATTTCCTTGGGAAATATTGTGAGGTGAGTGAGACCAACTGGTATCTTTAAGTGGTGCAAATGGATCTAAGGATTGCTTCTCCTGGATGTGCTCTTTCTGGAGAGCTTAAATGATCTCTCTGCTAAAGGGTTTCACTTTATGAGCAAGAGTTGGCTGCTGATAGTTTTCATTGCATTTTAACTATTTTAATTCCTCAAGGTGCTCTAGCATCCTGCCTGATTTGTAACTCTGGCTTGCAAGTATTTTTAATCTAATGATTGGTATTTAGGGCAGCTTTTTGCAAGCAAATAAGCTTTTTGTATTTTTGTACAAGTAATCCTTGACTTGGTGATCCAGTTCATTTAGTGACCATTCAAAGTTACAATGGCACGAAAGAAGTGACTTACGACCGTTTTTCACACTTACAACCATTGCAGCATTCTCACTGTCATGAGAGGCCAGGCAAGGAGAAGCACCCCTTGACGTGAGTGACATCGAGTTGGCCACGCCCACCCAGTCACATGACCACCAAGCCACACCCATCAACTAAGCCATGCCCACAGAACCAGTTGTTAAAAAAATTGAATCCCACCCCTGCTTAACAAGTGTGTTACTACCTTAAGAATTGCAAGCTTCACTTAACAACTGTGGCAGAATGGTCATAAAATAGAGCAAAGCTCACTTAATAACTGTTTTATTTATCCACACAAATTTTGGGCTCAATTTTGATCATATCCTGAGGACTATCTATATAACAAACTCATCAAAACAGAATTCAGGTGGTGGGAAAATGTTCACTCTATGGCTGATTTCCAGTAATCTAGAAATAGGTTATTAAATAAGCATTATTTAACAATACAATTGACCACACTTGTTCTTTTGGAGCAATTTAGTATGATTAAATCTAGATTATCTATAAGTGAATCAATCAATTTCCTGGACTGATTTGAATTGGGCTGATTTTTTCAGAACCAAATTCAGATTTGGTCATTTCCACATTTCTACATATTTCAACATTTCTACAAAAGACTAGCTTCTTTTTCTAAATGGAGAGGAAGTACATTCTTGTACCATATTTATTGGAGGAAAACATGTCACTGTTGTATCAGAAGGTATAAATAAAATTATATGTTTAATGAGAGAGCAGTAGAAGATGGAGAAAGTATAAGAGGCAATGCCACATGATACAGAAGAATTATTAGCTTCATCTAATGGATATATTGGATTTCTAAAACCAACTAAGTGGTTTAGCAGTGCGCATCCCATGGCAGATCAATGAAATGTGTGATTTTAACTTACTTTCAATATTTTGATGATCTTGCTCTCAGAGCTTAACTTCGCAGTTTCAGTTCCTGATTTCCCAATCAATAGTTAATGTTGAGACAAGTCTATCAAAATTAGTAAGGTAGAATCTCCAGAATAGTAAATAAGAACAATTCTCTTTAGATTCTCTGGATCCTGTGATTGTTTGCAGTGAAAAGCTAGATGACATATATAACTGCATTTACATATTGTACATATTGTGACTTTTGCTTGGAATTCTAATCAGATTAAATAAAGTATCTTCAAAGGGAACTACAAAATACCCTTTTTATTTATATTATGAGTGTAAAGAGCTTATTCAGGAGCAGAAAGAGTTTCTATAAGGAATTTATTTATATTACGAGTGTAAAGAGCTTATTCTGGAATACTAGAAATTAGCTGACCTACTCTGAATTATTCAACAATAATCTGATCAATCTTTGCATAAAAAAAAGATATGAGACAACTTGAGAGGGTATCATGCGTACGTGTGCACCTAATTTAAATATATTATTATTATTTTTCTCCATATTCTCAGGTGGAGAAAATGCAAATTGCTTATATTGGAATGGGATACAAAATAGCTGGATTGCTATTTGGAGATGAAATGCACCAAATTTTGAAGAAATTCTATTGAAAAAAAGGTGACCAAGAGGTGTCAGCTGGGTCAGGGAAATGCCAAAGGTGTAAGGACCTACCTCAGCTACCTTCTCAAGAAAGTAAAACTCTTGAAGCGATTTGCATTTTAAAAGGAACTTTTACTGAGAGAGATTGATTGCAGAGGTCAGGCGGAGTCTGAAATTCATTCGCGAAGTATTAGGCTAACTTTCCCCTTCAACCGCCACCCCAGTACTCTCTGTCCATCTGTAGCCAATAAAATGCTGCAAAGATGTTTTGGAAACTCGGAAGAAGGATGGTGAAAAGAGGTCGTCCTTAGGATATCATAACCTTGAATGCCAGGCTGGAACCAATTGAGAGGGAGCCTATGCAGAGGGCCAATTCCCGCCCAAACTCCCAAGCAGTTACAGCAAAAGGAAAAGCATGCAAAAACATTCACATGAATAGTAGTGTTCCTATAGAGACCTGTGTGTATGAGACACGTTGTGAAAGTTGAGGGGGTGTGGGAGGGATGCTACATGACTTGGAGAAGGTACATAGTGATGCATGAGATGTATTGTGCAGACTGGAGGTTTGTGTGGGGCTGCATGAGACATGCAGGTCAGGGACAGGGCACATGAGGGACAACATGGGTCAGGGAAAATGCAGAAGAGTTGTAGGTCAAGGAGATTGCATGGAGGTATGGCACAGATTGGGAGTTGTGACGGGGTGCATAACTGCAAAAATCTGTCATGGTGTGCAGGGATATGTGAATGGCTGGCATGGCGTAAGAGCAGAGGGGCTGGGAATGTGTATAGATGGGAGAGACTTACCCCAATATTGAGAACTTCCTTGTCAGTTTCCCCATTGACTTTCTGCTTTCTGCCCATACTGTAATAACATGACTTCAGGGATGTTTAGACAGCTAGAACTCAAAGGATCAGTTGTAAGTACATGTTTTCAGCATTATTGTAACTTCAAAAAGTCACTAAGCAAATTATCATAAATCAAGGGCTATCTATAAAACAAATCAGAAAACAAGACAGGTTACACGGTTCTGCAGGAGGAGAGACTAGGCCAGGGATTGTGAACCTTTTGAGCTTGGCACGTCAAAAATTAAGGAATTTCCTACCTTGACACTGATAGTGTGTCACACATTCCCCCTGCCAGACAAAAGAGAATTCATAACTAAGTAAACTATAAGAGTAATATATTAAATTATTTAAAGTAATTATTTAATAAATAATTGTAAATAATTTTTAAATTCCCATTTTAAGTAGCTACAGGTCACATGAGGCCTGGAAACTTTGGAGAATGCTCTTACATGACCTTACAGCCTCCAAAAAGAATGGGAAAGTATGCATTGTTCTTGAACGCTTTTCAGAGGGTCCAGAGGGAGTCCCCATGAGGCTCTCTTGTATGACCCAAAGAGTGTCTGGAGGTCTGGCATGTCACAAAAAAATGGTATGATGTGTGTCATGTGTCCATCATCACAAGACTAGGCAAGCATGATGTGGACTGAAAAGTAAAACAGAGAGTTTTTTCCAATCTTCAGTAAGTCCTCACTCCTAAAGAGCTATGGCTAGGCTGGGAGGTCAGTTTTGTACTCTTCTGAGGGAAAAATGCAGAACAGGTAAAAGGCTGGATGCTTACACATAGCCTGATTTATCTGGGAGAATGGTTTGTAATCCTTGTCAGCCAACTGCAATATAACTGGAATATAAACTGCATTCAATTAACATTTTAATGTGTGCTTTCCTTGGAAATAGAGAGTAATAGTTATGTAGGCTGGGCCCCCCACTATTGACCCAGCCAGGTGCCAATATTCCCTGCCAATCAGAGAAACATTTTTTTTTTCATAATGAAAGTTAAGAACACCATATTTTATAGAGAAAATTCTTCCATAATGTTTTAGCAATTGTATTTTCTTGGCTGGAAATGTATCAAGTCAAGGCTGAGTAGGGAATGAATATCCCTCCTCCAAGTTGCTAACAACTTTAAAATAGCCACTTATTTGTGATTCCTGCAATTAAGGTGAAAGAATTGGAACTACAATTTACTTTGAAAACTAGCAGTTGAAAGTGGTGAAAGAAAAAAGTAATGATGCCAATATTTGGTGTAGTGTCTTTTTAAATTTTCCCCCCTAAATCTAAAAATGTGGTTAAAATAAGGAGAGCCAAGACTTGTAATATTCAGGGAGTTTAAAGATGAAATGTTCTGGTTCTAAGAAAACATTGTAGGCAAAGAACAGCAGGAAAATGTGAAAATAATTCCCACTTCTGTAAAGTGCCGTTTAATTATTACTATTATTATATATTAAATGTATATACTGCCCAACTTCAAGCGACTCGGTGGTTTACTGTAACACACCCACAGAATAGCACAAAACAGAACAATGATGGCAAAGAAAATAAACCCAGAAAGAACAAAAAAGAAGAAAAGGGGGTGTTAGATATTGTCAGCAAGGGCCATGTCTTTAAGGCTCTTTGAAATAGCAATAGGGTGGGAGCCATTCTAATCCAGAGGGCAGGTGCTGCTACAGAAATGTTGTGCTTCTAGATTTTTGATATAGAAAATACTGCCAAAAGAAAAACTCAGCATCTGAAGCATAACTTGCGGTTTCAAGTTTGCCAGGACATGAAGTCTTCAAGGATTTTTTTGAAATCTAACCTTAAGATCAATAGATTCACCTCTAATTTATTCAGGCTGATATATAGATTATAAATCAGTCCTTAAGATGTGTGGTTGATGCACCACTGACCCTTCTGGCTGGGCTTGAAGAGAGGTATAGTTTATTAACATATGGAGAACCACAGGTCTCCAATCCTTTTTGTAATATTTTTTTCAAGTTTTATTAAATTTTTATTTTTAAACACACTTCAATATCAATACCTGGACAGTGTGGCCTTTGGGTATAATTCATTTTGATGCAAATAGCAATAATAATAATAACAACAACAACAACAACAACAATATTAATCAAGCTTATAGAATCCTAGTGTTGATATACATGATTTTTAGAGTAGTTATTCAATATTTCAATATTCCATTTTAATGCCAATAATATTATTAAACATACATCTTTCAATCTCTAATCTTTCCACCTAATTATTACTTATATTCTATTGTATAAAAATTATATCTGCTAATCCCCCCCCCATTTCTTATTTTAGCTTCTAGTCAGGTCACCATAACTAATCCTAATGTTAATACACATGTTTATATTAAGACATAGTCCTTTATTATTTGGTTGTTCAATTTCACAATACACCATTCAAATACCAGTCATCCTATTATTTAAACATATGTAATAATACCATCTTTCAATCTCCAATCTATCTATCTAACTGTTGCTTTATATAAAGGTGTATATTCTTATTTCTACTTCTATTCTATTAAAATAATTTTTAATTAGGCCATCATTATACAGTATTAGAAAAAATAAGAAAAATAAAATAATCCTTTCTATCCATTATCTCTTTTTCATTTTAATACTTCAATTCTTATTTGTTTTTTAGTTTGCCTTCCATACTCCTCTCTTGAATCTTTGTCTTTATCAGCATCTGTATCTTCACTATTTAGTCTGAATATTTCTCCCATCTTGATCCTCCTAAGCTGGCAGGTCTTCAAAGTATCCATCCAAACCCCTGTCTCCCTTTCAAAAGTATTTTCCAGGTTATCCAATTCCACTTTTAAATCTCTTAAAGTACTTTTTTTCCTTGGTTTATTTCATCAGCCATTATTATCTTTATCGTCTTCTCATTCGCATCTTCTTGATTTGTTTGCTGGTTTGTCTGTTCTCTCTTTTCCTCCATTCTTTCTGTTGTCTCCTCTCTTTCCTGGACTCTTTGATCTTCATTCATTATCAGTTATAGCATATTTTCTATTTTCCCATTTATGCCTTGCATTAGGTTCTTTATCTCTCTGTGATTCTATGACATAGTGCCCTTAATGCTTTGAAACATCAACACAATTTCTCTTGAAAGATCACTCATTTCCCCCTGATGGAGCATCTTGTCTTATTTTAATGTCTCACTCAAGTCTAAAAACAATATATTCAAATCCAATGTTGCTCCTCAGAAAATTCAATAATCATAGTTCTTCACATCTCAGGATTATTAATCAGTTCCATTTAAATAGTCCAGGCAGCTTCCAAAAATCAAAAATCACTTTACTTTACTTAAGAGTTTTCCTTATTCTCACAATAGAGTTCCCAGTAACTTTACTCATAGAGTAAATAGTTATAGAACAGTAACTATCACCACAATGCTCCAGATGAATGTTGTTTATTTCTCTTATCAAAAATTTCTTAGACTTGTAGGGGTATGGTTATTCCCTTCATCAGTAGATGGCACCCTCAGCTTAGTTTTCAACATTGTTTCAAGTCTAATAAATTGATTAATCCAAATTTAGTTCAATTTATTGAAGCAAAGTCGACTCTTCCAGTAGATTCAAGTAGATAGTTCCAGCATTTTATAATGCCTTTCCAAAACAATGCCTATCCAGTTTAAAAATCTAATTTTTTATGTTTTAAAAGATCTTTAGCTTTTCTCCCCTTAGTTCCTTTCTTTTGGATCTAGGATTTTTCTCTCTACGGTTGTTTGCCGCTTTAAGAAATAGCTCTAAGAGTCTCTTTTCCTGGATTTTCCTCTTTTTTTTCTTTTAAAGTTAGGGTCTAAATAAAAAAGAATCTTCTCACCCAGCTCTAGTCACTGTTTATCTACACCCTCCAGCACATTTCTTTGTTGCCTCGGCTGCCCCAGCTTCGTGGCAGCCATGATGGCTGCCTCTTCTCATCATCGATGAGAAGTGAAGAAGCCCTGGGTCCAGCAAGAGAGTTGCTGTTCTCCGTGACCTGTATGGTGCACCTCATTTCTTCACCACCTCTACAAAATGGCTTTAGCTCCTTTTGGAGCCCTCCAATGGGGAGAACTCGGCGAAGGAGGGCGGAGACCTGCTCCTCATGTCTGATCTTACTGTGACATCAGCCAGAAATTTTTATTATAAAATACATGTAACTGCCAATAACGCTATACATTTCATCTCATCTTTTTGTATAGTGAAACCTGTGTCTAACTTGCCAATTGCCATTTCTTGCTCCCTTTAAAAGCAGCAGCCATTGAAATAGAGCAAGGATAGAGAAAAAAAATACTCAGTGATTTAGCCCTTTGGAGGATTCATACTGGTTATGATGTGATCAAGAGTGTTTGGCTCCTCTAAAAGCAGTAAAGGAGAATATTTGTAACTCAGGGTTGAAATAAGAAGTCCTTGAAGTTCTGTTCTGTTCTATTCTATTCTATTCTATTCTATTCTTTTTTTAAAAAAATAATACTTTATTGATTATACAGGTAAAATGACAAACAAACACATACACAACATAGAAAAAAGAAAAGAAAAAAAGACGAATAAAAACAAACAATTCCATTATCAACAGTCTGTTGTTCCTTATTTGTTATCATTATTGGTGTCATATTTACAAATAAATCTTAGTGCGAATATGTAATTACTACCTCGTTTAACAATATTTACTAATATACAGTATTTTCTATTTTTGTTCTATCCAGTCATACCAACATTCCCAACTTTTATAATATTCTGATGATTCTTCACCCTTAAATGCTAGGGTTAATTTATCCATCTCTGCACAGGCTGCTATTTTCTGAATAGTCATTTCCTCTGTTGGAATATTGGCTTGTTTCCAACACTGTGCAAAGGTTAATCTAGCTGCAGTAAGAATATGCAATATTATATATTCGGCTTTTTGAGAAAATTGTCTATTAAATATCCCTAATAGGTTTTAATTCAATTTGCTCCATCGTTATTTCCTCTAACCATTTTTTAATTCTATGCCAGTATCTTTGGGCTTCAATGCAGGACCACCACATATGAAAGAATATTCCATGTTTCTTTTTACATTTCCAGCAATTCGGATTCATGTTAGGAGACATCTTCGCTATTCTCGAAAGGGAGAAATGCTATCTATAAAACATTTTATAGGCATTTTCTTTATATGTTGCTGATTTTGTGATTTTATTATTCCTGATCTTTTCCCATTCTAATAATGTAAAGCTACGTCCTATATTTCTATTTCAAGCTATCATGTTGCCTTTGACTACTTCCTCTTCTAATAGATAATTATAAAATTTGGTTATATTTTTTTATCTGGACCTAATAAGATTTTATCTAATTGTTGTAGCTTATCGTAAATTCCGAAATTTTTCTTCTCCTGTCTGTATCTATTTTGAATTTGCAAGTAAGCCCACCAGTCTACTCGTAGCCCTTGTTCTTGGAGATCTTGCCATGGTTTTAAAGTTCTTTGCACATCTAGAAGGTCTTTGTATTTTATCATCTTGTTAAGATCCAAATTATTTGGATGTATCATCACCTCCATTGTTGAGATTCAGATTGTGATTTTTAGATAATGTTTTTATTTTATTTTATTCCAATTAGCCAATAAAGAATCTCTCATTATATGTCCGTGGAAGTATTTTATTCTATTGTATTGATTGTTTCCTTGCAGACATTTCATTACCAAAACTAGGTAACATCGTCAATGTCACCTAGTTTTGATAATGAAACATCTGCAATAAAACAACCAAGCTCTGGAGAGCACCAAGTATTCCTCATTCCTCATTCCCTTTAAATACAGGAAGTCCTCACTTAATAACTATACTGTTGTTGCTAAGTGATGCAACCATTAAGTAAGACATAATGTGACTGATTTGTGATTTTACTGCCAGCTTCTCTATTGATTCTGCTTGTCAGAAGCCAGATATGAAGTGTGCAACTAGCAATCACATGACTATAGGGACAATGTGGCAGTTATAAGTGCAAAGACTGGTCGTAAAGTTATTTTTTTCAGCATTGTCATCACTTTGGATAGTTGCTAAACAGAGCAGTTGTTAAGCGAGGACCACCTGTAGTACTTCTTAAAACATTATGATTCTTTCCTACAACATAACGAAAGAAGTAAAAGAATAAACAAGTATTTTCTCTATGTTTCCATGAATGAATAGATTGCTTTGCTAAAGCAGATCTTCAGAGACCTAGCTTGTCTGAAATTTATTAAGAAAAACAAAAAATACAGGGAAAGACCATAGTACACAAGAAACTACGGCTAATTATGCTGATTTTTTTAACAATAAATGAAGGTTAAAAGTTTCTTCTGCCACCCACTTAACAAATTCTCATATCCTCCCATATGTATTATTATAGAAGCAACCCGTTCATTTTCTAGAGAGGAAGATAAGAAAAAGAAAAGTTATGCCGTTGTTTTTATTCTGGGTGTTTATTGCTTAGTAAAGCCAAATTATTTCCCACCTCTGAGAGTGGGTTTGATATACTGCTCATGAACAACTCTGCTGGTAAAAAATATTTCCTTACCTGAAATTAGTGATCTTAAAATTAATATTTGTGAAAAAAATCATATTTTGCCTTTTAAAAAATATTACGTTACTGTAACTATCTGGATTTCATATGTGAAAATGACACTTTGCATAGTTTCCCTGGGATATTTGCTTAGAAAACAGTATGACTGTTCTCTAGATTGCAGGGGGTGGGTCATCAATTTAAAGTTAAAGTGAGATGGCTCCTCACACAGCAGTTTTACCAATAGAAGAGAATATACGTAGCTCAGGACTCCATAGCAGTTTTACATCAGGGTAGTAAAAGAAAAATAAACTTTCTACATGTACTTCCTTTTCCTCAAACTAAAGCTTTCCTTACAAAACTAGACAATGCTTTAGTTCTCACTAGGCAGCCACAAATACTAAACAAGGTGCTTGGAACATTGTTTATTTTCATCGCAATGAGTGTAATGGATTGGTATGATATTGTCAGTTTCCTGAGAAAATAATGAAACTTGGATGATAGAGGAAAATGAAAATACATTGTATCTTTCCCAAGAATCATGTTTTCTCCAAGTGTGAGAATGATGATGATCACATAGTTAAAAGATATGGCATTATTTTGACACTTTTATTGTTATAGGCAGGGCAATTCAGCCTCATGTGGAAATATAATATGATGAAAACCATAGTATAACAATTTCTCTCCTGCCCACCAAGTCTTTTATTTTAATATGTCAAACTATGTTTCCCACTCTTCATTTTTCATGAAGTATCTACACGAAACCTCGATTTACCATAGAATAATTTGGTTATGCCAATTGTTTTTCTTCAGCATAGAATTAGAACAGGAATGTCAGGTCTCACCATTTCCTCATCAATGTACTTTTGATTTTACTAGGTTACTCCTCTGAAAAAATTGTCCTATGAGGACTTTCAGGTCTCTTTATATTTTTCATATTTCATATTCATATTTTCAAAGAAAATTCATAGGGAAGTAGTCTGGTATTCTCATGCATAATTATCCTCTTGGCAAGGTAACTTAAAGTTTTGAAGCATTCATAGGAAAGCACCTGTTTTTTTATTTTGCATTCAGTCCTTGCTGCTATATTAAAACAAAAAGTCCCCCTCACTCCACGGCCAAAGTTTCCAAATGTATAGCAATTCTCATTTTGCCTGGAACCTCTCACCCACTTATGCAGTTTCAGGGACAATTTGGGCAAAAGCTGAGGCCGAGAAGTATCCCAAATAAAGAGGAAGCCTTATCAGGAACTGGGAGTAACAATTTGAGGGCCAAGCCTCTCAATAGGTTCCCTGCCATTTCTTAGAAAATCTCAAATTTATGTTTTCTTGTGTATATATATTCCATGTAGAGAACATTAGAACAGGTGTTCTAAGGACACACTCTCTCAAAACAATTATCAGTAAATGAAATAAGAATACATTAGGAAGAGCATGTAGCCTGTAGACACATTAAAAATTGCTTTAGTTCATACAACTTTTAAAAAACTATCTGAAGAGAACCTTTGAATTGAAGTGAAGAAACCAATCAAATCTTCTGGAAGAAATGTGGAATCATCCTCCAGAACATTCTGTTACAAAATGCTTCATGAGAATTGAAAGCCAAATCATCAAATGCATTAATAATTAAAAGTAAATTTATCTAATCATTTCAGAACTGAAATATGCTTTTATAATTTTCTTAAAGGTAGCCCATTTCCTATGGCTGGAAAGACTTTTCATACTACAATGACTCTACTTCTTCCACCTCAAGCCCACCCTAACTTGCATTAAGACAAAAATAAATTATGTTTTTGTCAGTAAGACAAAGGCAGAAAGCCTTTCTCCTCTTCCAGTGTTTGGACAAAGTCTGTTAATATAGCGGACTGCTTCTTCACTCAGGCAGCAAGATTAAATTATTAGTTATTCTGTTGCTGAAATTTTCACTTTGCTGAGGCTCTTGCCTTAGCTGTTTTTTTACAGAGAGATTGATTCTAAAGGAAGATCAGTTCTTTACCTTGGTGAGAATACAAATATTTTTTTCTATTTCTTCTAGTCCTGATCTTGAACTGTTTAATAAAGAATAGACGGTGAATACTTTTTTATGCATATGTAAGCAGATCAGTTTGCACATGCCTTTTTTTCTCATCAGAGAAGGGCCAACTTTTATCAAGTGTTGGTCAGTGGTGGTATTCAAATTTTTTTACTACCAGTTCTGTGGGCGTGGCTTGGTGGGCATGGCAGGAGAAGAATACTGTAAAATCTCCACTCAGAGGTGGTATTTGCTGGTTCTCTGAACTACTCAAAATTTCCTCTACCAGTTCTCCCGAGCTGGTCAGAACCTGCTGAATACTACCTCTGATATTGGTGATCTTCATCAGAAATTCCTCAGATCTAGTCACTGTGATCATATGATCAAGTCTCCATGCCATATTCATATGTGTATTGTTTAGCCAGCATTGATATTCTTGGCATTAAATCTTCTCTTGGCAGATATTCCTCAGTTTGGATAATATATTCGGTTGTATCAAACAACCCTTTCAAAATTGAATCAGTATTATTTACATTGCAATTATGAAGCATATATATTTCAGGTCCTAGATATAAGTTAAGTTCCTCCCTCTGTGACAAAAGTGTAAAGAAGATTAAATTTTAACTGAATTACTAGGAGACTGATAAAACCATCTCAGAACCTTGATTTAATTGTCAGGTTGCCAGTCGCCTTTTTTCTTTTTATGAAAATATTTGAATTTTTTGCTTAAAGAAAACTGGTTCAAATCAGAAGTAGTTTTTATTGTACTGAAAGCGCAAAAGATATATATATATATATATATATATATATATATATATATATATATATATATATATATATTTTCGGAGGTTTTCGCGGGTATTTGTATGTGGATCTTTGGTTCTTCGGGTTTTCTCCCGCATAGAATTGGAAATATCTAGGCGACGTTTTGATGAAGTTGAATAAGATGATGAATGAGACTTCATCGAAACGTCGCCTAGATATTTCCAATTCTACGCGGGAGAAAACCCGAAGAACCAAAGATCCACATATATATGTGTGTGTGTGTGTGTGTGTGTGTGTGTGTAAGGTTGCACAAAGCATATATATATATATATATATATATATATATATATATATATATGTTTATTACACCAGGTTAGTTTTGCATAGCTTGTCAGTCTGTATTTAATTTAGGCAGAATTTAGTATGATATGATTCGTTCCTGATTTAGAAATGAGAGACCGTGAGTAATATTGGAAATGAAGTTAGTCACCCAGCATATTACTCATGTCACCTCTTCTGCACAAAGATTGCCCTTCATCCATCCCATCCAGGAAAAGGTATATATTCTGCTGCCCCTAAGATGAAGTGCAGTGATTTCATATTGCACCTTATGGTGCAGGGATAAAGTAGAGGGAACTACTGACGTACTCTCCACAGTCCTTTAGGCAGAGCAGCAAGTAAAGAGGCTGGAATGTCCAAATTACCAGTGCCACTCTGGATTTTTGCTAATTCCACTCAGTATCAAGCATCCCAAATCCAATGGAAGACAATATTCCTGCAAACCTAGAAATATTTTGAACTAGCAGCCGATCCCATCTCTGTTGACCTGTATATAGTTCACTACAAAACAAAATGGAAAATCATTCAGATCAGCTGCAGGATATAGGCAGGTTGTTAACAGAAGCAGCAGTCTGCTCCTGAATCTGAACTCTGGTTTTGAGCTGCTTTGCTTGCAGCAGTAGCTGGGCAATCTGGCAGAATACAGGATGGATTTGTAAGATGGTGGTTCTCTATACCAGCACAAATGACTACTCTCATTTTTGAATATAAAAGATAATAGATATTAAGTAATGGTGACATAGTGACTGACACTTTCTAGAGAAGACACACAGGCACTTTGAAAAATAATGCTTTAGAAATGAGGAAAAACCCTACCTTGCAGCAACATTTCTCCTCTTTTAAACAGTGCCATTCAGTTCTACATTTCCAGAGAGCTATTCTATAGTCCAGTTGGGAATACTGATAGACTCACTTAGGAGATGAGAGTTCAGTAATCAAAGCTTATTAATACAAAAGTTACACAAAATGAAGATTTGTCATTAATTTTTTCTTTGACTTACCTTATATTATTACCTTGACTTACCTTATATTATTTTGTCTTTTTTGTTATACATTTTGTTATACATTTATGTGTAATCTTGTTTTTTTTAATCTTATCACCTTGCACTATAAAATAACGGCTGCCTATCGTTTCTACCATACTCTAGGCACTCCCTATAGTTTATCTCTATTTTTCCCCAGCCAGTCTGGAATCAGAACCACTTGTACACCTAGGCAATAGAATGTGCAGTCCATTGATTGAGCCAGCAGCTGGCTTGAATGTTGTGGATTCTAGCAGTCCCATTTATGCTGCTTCGTGGCTTACAGCTCTCTTCTTGAAGTTACTGTTCTTCCAGTATATTTGGAATTGGTGGTACCGCAGATTCTCTCTTGATTGCAAGCTTTTGGGGTTATTTTGCAAGGGCTGGGTCAACATCTCCTTTAGGATGATTCACTGCTTTTACAGAAGTTAAGAAAAAACCTAGGAGCTCCATTATGGGAGATATAATCTTTATCAGGACTATAAAACTAGCGGAATGAATACAATCATACCTCAGTGTTCGACTGCTTCAAAGTTGTTGAATTCAGTGCAAAACTCGATGCATTTTGAAGCAAAAACTGGTGTATCTTCTGGTATTCATCTTTTTTCCAGTACTTGACCACTAGTTGACGCTTGCTGGTGTTGGCTGCCTCATGATTTGTTACTCCCTCTGGCTGAAATAAAGGGTTACGTGGACTATAGGCACTATTCTTGGATTTGTGTGATGCCCAGCATTCACGCATCCTTCTCTTCCTGAGAAATCTGATCTGAGGTTCTCCCAGCTCAGTCCTAATGCCCTTCAATGGGTCAAACCTGTGTTTTGTAATCTTGAGATACTGCAATTTGCCAAGGCTTCAAACTTTTTGCAGGCAGATCAGCTTTTGTTTTTCATGATGGCAGAAACACCCACAATGAAGCAAGGAGAGGTTGGAGTGTTGGCAGACTGCCAGTTTCAATGTTTTCCCCATTGATCTGCTGGAGAAAGCACTGATGGCTCAGGAATCTTTGATGTTGCAAGGAAGGCTACAGTGAGAATATTTGCATATTCTTTTAAAGATTTGGGGAGTGAATTGAGTGCTCATCTAAAAGTCCTTCTAAGCAGAATTTTATATAGAAAGCCTGTTATAACATGGAATATTTTGTTGTAAAAGAAATACAGTGCATTCCTCAAGTTGTAAGCAGGTCTTCAAAATGTAATCTAAATCACCAAAATAAATCAGTGGTATTGCATAAAAGCAGTTTTAAAAAAAGAAAATATTGGGTGTTCATTCAATTTTTTTCTTTGGTCAGAGCATATTTCTAAGAATTTAACTCCTGATTTATTCAAGATTAAATGGAAAAGAAGAAATTATGAAATATAAAACATTTTCCCAGCAGGTAATTAACTTTCAAATCAATAGACCTAAAGATTAGATGGAAAATGTAAAATGATTTTCACATAACAAAGAATGTGAAAAGTAAAAGCATGACAATAGAATTCTTAGACAAGGACATGAAAAGAATAACCAGCTGATGAAGATAGAACAATTCTTCCAACAATAAAATCTTTAACTTCCAATAATTCCCTGCTGCGCTGAATTAATTATATTTTGATTTGGCTATCAAATGAATCATTGTATACATACATGAGTCCGGAATTCCTTAAACTGTTCCTAAAATAGTACAAATTAGTATACATAGGTTTATTTAAACAAACTCATGTTTAAACATTGAAAAGAAGATATCTTCATGTAGAATTATAAAGTACTAGCTTCAAACTGTCATGTCTCTGGGAGGTTTTTGCCCCTAAAGCTTAATATTTGCATTTTTTCTGTATTCTCAGTATTTCCCAGACTAAGATAGGTATTGAGAAATTACTTCACTTATTATGTCAGTTTTCAGTTATTGGGCTTTTTTCACCTTTAATGCAATATTCTCATCTAATTAGCCATTCCTAAGAAATCCAAGATTTATCCCAAAGACCTCTAGCTTTTTATTTCCTACTTCACATCAAATAAAATCCTGTATGCTTTCTTGCAGACTGTTTGCTTTGTATTCAGTCAGGCACATATTTGTATAAATGATGCTGCTAATAGCTTTCAGTTCACTTGCTTTCCTCTGCTGTCCTTAGTTATTAAAACTAGCAACCTGATACCACCTCCCTCCCTTCAGACACTTCTGTTGTCTTAACATAGGGATAATTTAACTGTCTGCTTTAGGCATTAGCCACACCATTTTAAAAAAATTAAGTTTCTTTCCCCTCCTCTTCAAATCATTTCAGTATAGAAAGGGAATAGGTTTTTGCCTGTATCATATGCTAAGATATTTGTCACCTTGGCAGCAAAATGGAAGCTCTGGGTGCAGACAGTTTTTCTGTCACCTACCACAGTAGAATAGAATATAATTGTTTATTGGCCAAGTGTGATTGGACACACAAGGAATTTGTCTTGGGTGCATATGCTCTCAGTATACATAAAGGAAAAAATAAAATACATTCATCAAGAATCATAAGATAGAACACTTAGTGATAGTCATGGGTTACGAATAAGCAATCAAATCATACTAGGAAACAAATAAAACAATATGAATTGTAAAGATACAAGCAACACGGTTATAGTCATAAGTGAGAAGAGATAGGTAATAGGAAGAATGAGAAGATTTTATTCTTGATTTTATTTTGCAATCCCCTTGAAAAATTCTAGTACTGTATATTAGTGAAGACTCGGACTCATAACTATAATGGCGAATAGGCAGCAATATAAATCAAATAAATAAATAAATAAATATAATACTATAATTGGAAAAAGAACGGTTTCTACGTGCATTTTAATTGTCAGGCCTAGTTTGGTTGTTACACTCAATAATAAAAGTTTTCCATGTATTTTCCCAGAGGAAAAAACTTACAAAGTGATGTGCAAAAGAAAAGGGTTCTTGCTTACTTGTGCCCAGGCATCCATTTTTCGCTATTCTCAGACGTTATAATTTTTAGTACAGAATATTCTATCCTGGGCTCAGATATTTACCACTGAATTATAGGTCCCTTTCTAGCATTCTTCTTTCCCTGCTGGTATATATTTTGAAATCACATAGACCAAGAATTATGGAACAAGAACTGAATCAGGATTTGAGATAATCACACACTTTTCTTAATGTCTGATATTGAAACATGCAATGCTTTGGTATCATATTTCTGATGTAGCTAAATAATTAGTTATTATAATTGGCTGAATTCTACTGTATAGTGCAGTGTTGGTGTGGTGTCGGGGTTTTCAATTCAATGTGTGGAGTGTGAAGGATGTGTGTTTATGTTTATTTTCATGGTTATGATGTGCACTGAAGATGGTGTTTGACTTCATTGTACGAGGTGCAATGACAATAAAATAAAATAAACTATTAACAGTTCACAGAGAATGCTGGAAGAATTTATATTAATCTTCTGGGGAAAAAAGGAAAAGGAAAAAAACCTGCCATTCTCTAAAGTGCTATACTAATTTCTATGATAAACAAGAAGAATATATTGCAAATGAATCCATCATGATATAGAAATATTTAGACATATTAGGGCTTAGATTACTTTCAAGCAGCTTATTTTCTCATTTCTGAATTTCCAAGCAAAATAAGTCTGACTCTTGAAGCACATTCTTGTATTCTTAGAAGTAAGCCCCAATGAATAGTTTACATAGGATTATGCTCTTTGACAGTTCTAGTTTTAAAGATTTTGCATTAATTGACAATTCACATAACAAAAAATTGTAAAATGATAGCTAAAAGAGCAACCTATGATTCTGAAGTAAATTACCCAGTTCAATCTTTATTGATTAGCTCTTGGGCCATATCAAAGTGCAAAATTCCAAAAACAAATTATTACTAAAATTTGATAAAAGCAATTTAAAATGGAATTGGATGAAATACAATTTTAAGTAAAACTGGAATAAAATACAATTTACAATGAAATTGGAATAAAATACTATCTAAAATGAAATTGAAATAAAATACATTAATTTAGGATATAGATAAAATATGATAAAATTATATTTCAGTGTCACCCCTGCAATCTACCCCAATCAGTCCCACATATGCAGATCTCAACTGAACCATTCTGCTATATGAAAAATGTTTTCATATGAGGAATGATTGCAGGAATTGGGTATGGCAAATCTAGAGAAAAGAAAGATTAGTGGTGAAATGATAGCAGTATTCCAGTATTTGAAGAGCTGCCACAAAGAAGAGGGGTCAACTTATTTTCCAAAGCACCAGAAGGCAAGACAAGAAACAATAGATGGAAACTGATCAAGCAGAGAAGCAACCTAAAATTAAGGAGAAACTTCCTAACAGTGAGGATAATTAACCAGTGGAACAGCTTGCCATCTGAAGTTATAGGTACTTCATCACTGAAGGTTTTAAGAGAAGCCTGCACAGCTACCTGTATAGGGGGTTGAGCAAGAGGTTGAACTAGAAGATTGATTCATTATTGCTTGTAAAGGTTAGAGAAGCTTTATCAATGGAGCAGCATTTAAGCTGAACTAACAATCAAATAAAATATAAAAGCAGGAAAATATGTGTCCTTGGTTCTCTAAAAATCTTTGAAAGAAATTAGACCCCCTTCAGACCCTCTACAGAGAATCTGTTCCAAAACTTAGGGATAGTGACTAAGAAGATCTATACTTCTGACTACATAAGCCTATGGCATCCAAACCTGGAGATCTCCTAATTAAGTTAAGTGTGAACATTAAGAGCAGTGTGAACATTAAGATGTTTGGGCACAAAAGTAGTCTTTTAAGTCATATGCCAGCAGAAGACATCTCATGATAAAATTCTAAGATGAATAAAAGAAGATATTATGGATCTACTTTAATGGATCTGCTGCAAGACTATCCCTCTCCAAAAGCTACACTCTGCCCCTACATGTCCATTTTCACTGTGGCTTTCAGAGAGACTTGGCAAATTATCTTACTGTTGTTTTAAAAAAAAGTTATATCCATAAATCCCTGGATGATTTCCAGTTCACAGCTTAATTTGAAAGGCTGTACCTTGGAATATTGATGGCTAGTGCTTCGTGAAATATAAGGCTCACTGCAAAGATCTGCCTGACAGATAGGCTGTCTGTGGCAATTTCAGCAAAGTATTGAGGCTAGCTATAGCAAAAGCATGGGGGCAGAGTTGGTCCCTTCTAGTTCCATAATAGACAGCAACTAGATAGGATGACCAGGCCAGATGGATTAGTATCAGCTCATAGATGAGAATCCATTTGAAGACTATCAGTGAAGAAAGAACTGGGCAACTTCAGTATGAGTGATGGCAATAATGGGAGGGAAGCCAGAAGGACTAAGCAGCCAGTGGTTACTAAGATAGGCACTCTGCATGGAAGATGTGGTGAAGCCATGGGTAACTTGGGACTTCAGCGCAGCCTATATTAAATACAAATAACCATGTTTGCCATGGGAATATTTTCTTCCCAATCATCTAGAAGACAGAGATATCACTATTCTCATGGTAATGAGTAAAATATTTATTTATTCATTCATTTTATTTATTTATGTATGCCACAATCAAGGAGACTCTTGATTATTTATAATGTATTCATAAACAAAGCTGTAAAACATCCATGATATCATACATAGAAATCAAAATGACAACACACGTAACAAAATAAAACACAAAATGAAGATAAGTAGTCAGCACTTAACTTATAAACAGTTTTAAAATCAGTAAAATTGATGGTTAGCTTTTATATCCCAAATGTTTTCCAGAATAATTATGTTTTTAATAACTTCTAAAAAACCAAAAATATGAAACTTGACTGAGTTCCTTCAGTAGGCTATAGCAGAGCATAATCTTTATGACAGAAAAGCAACACTAACATGTTTTCTGTGAAATGTGGGGCCAGTGGACAGGATATTCTGCGTTCTGGATTAATTGATGTTTCAGGGTCATCTTAAAAGGAAGCCCTGGATGAATGATGATAAGGGTGCAAGGTACAGTAGTGAGAATGTTGTACTTCAAACAAGACCACTGCTGGCATACCGAGCAAAGCTGCCAGCTCCCCTCCCAATCATGTTTCCATCTGTCTATCAAATAGTAGTCCTCAGTTCAGAAGGTCAATGGTAATGTTATCATATCAAGGAACTACAGTGAAGACATCAAAGAATCTTGATGAAAAAAAAAACAATAAATCTGATGAAAAAACAGCAAGTTCAATTTCAAACTTTTCAGAATCTCTCCATCTCCAGTCTCTTGTTTAAGGTATTGGCAGCATTTCCCATGCAGCTGAAAAGTCTGCTTCCTCTAGTAACTGCATTCTGATTAAAAGTGCTAGAGGAGTGATTAGAGTCAGGTTGCTAAGTTGCCCCATTTGGATGGATGGATTCAAGGAGGGCCTTTTCAGGAGACTGAAGCATCGGCTCTACTGAAGAAAGATGTTGAGCCCCAAATTTCTGTTGCTAAGCAAGACAGTTAACTGAATTTTGTCCCGTTTTACGAACTTTCTTGCCATAGTTTTTAAACGAATCACTGTAGTTATTAAATTAGTAACCTGGTTGTAAAATGAAACTGGCTTCCCTATTGACTTTGCTTGTCAGAAGATCACAAAAGATGATTACATGACCCTGGAACATGGCAATGGTCATAAATATGAGTTAGTTGCTAACTCATCCAGATTTTGATCATAAGGCAATGGGATACTGCAATGGTTGTAAGCCAAGGACTACTTGTAGCTTTGTCTTTCTTCCATATTGTTATGAAAGCAGTGCACTGAATAAAACCTAACCCTGAATGAAATATCTTGCCTTGTCTTGGATTGGTCCATTAAAAATCAATCTAATCAGATTTCACCCAATGGTCTGGATTGCTGACTTTTCTAGTGGTTATGAACTGATAATCTTAAGAAAGTCTTTCTTACCTCTCCACCTATAAGAAGAAGTTCTATAGTATAAATCTTATGACAGAAGATGAGTCAAATATACTGAATTAGTTTATTTGTTTCCATGCAGAGAATTGCATTAGTAAAATAAATCACAGGATTGGAATCTGGTCCAATATTTGTTGGACACCTTATTATTAGCAAATAAAGCAAAGCATGTTTTCTTCCAATTTACTTGATATATGACCTTCAAAAAGACTTGTGATAATTTATTTCAAAGTTCCACTATCTACACTTTCAGCACCTCATTTTGCCTGTATAACAGTGAGAGGAGAAAACAATAAAGACGACGCTTTCAAGTTTCCAATAAGAAGAAAAGACAGTTGGCAGGCTTCTTCTTGCTCTACAGTTAAATATCTCTATTTAAATGCAAATTATCATCTGACACTACAAAAATAACATAACAGGAAACAGGTAGACATGTCAAAGTCTGTTAAAAATAACTTGTGTTTATTTTCAGGAGAAGAAGATCAATGTGGTGGAATTTTTATTAAGAATAATATCAGCACCAAGCTTTTATTTGGATATGGCAGTTCCATGATATGTTGATTAGTATATCATTTATAGAGCTTTCTTGAAATACTGCCCATTTCTGTCACTTGGGAACAGAGTGACAGCATAGGTTGCTTTTCCCATCTGTTCTCCAGATATGTGAATTTAATTTCCCTGAATTCTCAGCACTGGCTTTGCTGTCTGGAGCATCCTGGAATCTGAGGGCAGAGTTGAACATCTGTAGATCTCTGTTTCAGAAAATAAAGCATTATTTAGAATATTTTCTATGTACAGATTTTGCACCATTATTAAATCACCAGTTTCCTTAACAATCAGAGTGTGAGGATTGCATATAATTTGGAAGCTTGGCTATTTGTGCTTACATCGAAGGACTGAAAACAGAAAAATGTAATGCCATCAAGAAGATTAACAATTAATAAAATGGTTAGTATGAATGAAGGAAAATGGGCATGTATGATGGAGGAAAATGTCCAGCACAAAGAAATAAAATAAACTAGGTCTGGGACATCTGTGTGCCAAATAGTGAATTATCTATTTACACTTGACCAGCACTAGCACTGTCTGTCTGTCTAGCTCTCCCTCCCTCTTTCCCTCTCTCTCTCCTGTGTGATCTATATGTCTCCTTTTTGTAGAATCACAGGGCTGGAAGGGACCTTGGAGGTCTTCAAGTCCAACCCGCTACCCAAGACAGAAGTCCTTATTCCATACCTGACAAGTAGTTGTTCAATCTTTTTTTGAAAAACCCATCACTTTCTGTATTGGAAGACTGCTATCATGTCTCCCTCAAGCCTTCTCTTTATTAGATGAAGAGATTAGCATATTTAGCCTAGTTCTCTTAGACATTCATCGTATGGTCTAGCCTCTAGACTCCTTATCATGTTTCTTGCTCTTCTCTGCACTCTTTCTTACACATTGAAAGAAACATTCTTTGTTATCTTTGACATTTGTTGTGAGTCTTACTTGATTCCGAGTTTTAGCATTTTTGACTCCATGCAGATCCGTGCTATTTTGTTGGTAATCTTTTTTAGTTATGTCCCCTTCTTTCCATTTTTTATACTTATCCTTTTTGTTGCTCAGTTTGTCAAGGACTTCTTTGGGCAATCATGCTGGTTTCAATTGGAGTCTCTTGTTTTACCTTCTCTGTAGTACAGGTAGTCCTCCACTTACAACCATTCATTTAAAGATCATTCAAAGTTATAATGGCACTGAAAAAAGTGAGTTATGATAATTTTTCACACTTACAACTATTGCAGCATAGGAGCCTTGATGGTACAAGTGTTCAAATGCAGTATTGCGCGCTAACTCCTGCCCACAGCCTGGAGTTCAATCCTTATGGGCTCAAGGTTGACTCAACCTTCCAACCTTCCAAGTTCAGTAACATGAGGACCCAGATGTTGGAGACAAAATGCTGACTCTGTAAACTGCTTAGAGGGGGCTGTAAAAGCACTGTGATGCAGTACATAAGTCTAAGTACAATTGCTGTTCATGGTCATGTGATCAAAATCCAGACGCTTGGCAACTGACATGTGTTTATGGTTGCAATGTTTTGGGATCATGTGATCACCTTTTGCCATTTTTTGACAAGAAAGTCAATGGGGAAGCAAGAAAGTCAATTAACAACTGTGGCAAGAAAGGTCCTAAAATAGAGAAAAAAATTACTTAACAACAGTCTTACTTAATAATGGAAATTTTGGGCTCAATTGTGGTCATAACTTGAGAACTATACGTATTGTTTTTATTTAGGTCTTTATTATCTCATTTTCTAGAGTTTTTGTCTTGAGTTGTTTTTTCCTCTATTCATGGAATCCTTCCTAATCTCTTTCTTAGTTTATTGAAGTCAACTTTATTGAAGTCTAGAACATTAGCCTAACTATGTTCACTTATGTGTCCCTGCATTATGGTGATTAGTAGTATGGCAAGATTTTTAATCCAAAGTTCTTATAACTTTCACTCTATCAACCACTACGTTCCACCTGGTAACAATTAGGTGCTGTGCAACTGTTCCTGTAAGGCCCAAACTCTCTCCCCATCAGATGATAAGAATGAACTTTTGAAAACTTGGTATTTCAAAAGGAATCCTTTATTGAAAAGGAAGATATCCAGGTGATGTTCAAAGCAGGGTCTAATATAACTCCAGGCATGCAGCTTAGATAAAGGGAGTTAGAACCTTTACCCTTAGTCTAGTGTATTCTAGTAAATTCTAACAATATTATGTGGTTCTCAGAAAATGAAGACATTTGATTGAGTATATATATATTATGAATGAAGGCAAATGAGTATATGAGTATATATTCTCCATGACCTTGTGTACTTCTTCAAGTATATTTCTCTATAGAGCAGAAATATTTATGCTTAGTTGTAACATTAAGAAAGGTAATTCATACCAAAACTGTTCCAAACATTTAAGCTATTTTACATGTTAAATATTTTAATCTGTGTCTCTTTAAGAAAAGGAAAAGAACCAAAGTTTAGGATCCATATTTTGAAATCTGAGTCAATTTTTCACTTTATCCCAGAATTTTTGTTTGATCTCCTGGCCAAACGTCCATGGAAACGTATGCCTTAGCTCTCCTTAGAAAATTTGCTTCCTTCATCATTTATGGAACTTGGAGTGAACCAAAAAGAGAGCAGGGAAAAGAAGTTTATATTCTGTCATTTCTGAAATTCAGTACAATGGGAACATCAACAAATGAACAAATATACAAATTTAATCAGCAAACATAATTTTAAGGAGATAAGTCTCTATTATTTTGCATAGAAATATAGGAATATAACTTTCTCCTCAAAATATTGGCCTGGGACAGGACCAGTGATTTAACTGCATGAAAGAAATTTGGTGCTTAACAGGAGCTGCCAGAATGTGGCATAAGAGACAAGATGTTTCAGTCTGACCTTACAAGCAGCTACCTGCTGCGTGTATCAAACTATGGTTGGTCTTGCTATCAAACATTAATCAGTTCTGTCAGAAATGTCTTCCTGCTGTCATTACCCAATGGTTTCTGGCAAAGATGAATTCAGGTTACATATTACAATAATCATCCATTAAGGAAAAACAGTTTTACAGTGGAACCAATTATCCAAAGATACGGTAGGATCCTCTTAACTGAGTGTATCCAAGCAAATGTCAGCTTTGGAAGTCATATTGAGAGTTGATGCTCCCACGCTGCCACAAGCCTGAGAAAGTGAGAGCAGGGATTCAATTGAGTAGCTCTAAATAGACAAAATAAAATTCTTTTGTTAGTTCAAGGTCATTTGAGTATGGTGCAGAATGAAATAATAATTTTATTTTAGGACGGATCGTGATTGGACCATGTGATGTGATGATGGCCAAGGGGGGATGGATTTGTAGTTTTAAATATTGCAAGGAAGCCTGAAAACTTTCAGATTTGGGATTCTACAGATGTGCCAGTTTGCTATCCAAATCAGTTAGTGGGCCTTGGTGGTGCAGGCTGTTAATCATCTAGCACTTAGTGCAAGCTGCCTGCAATTAGTGCAGGTTCAAATCCCACCAGGCTCAAGGTTGACTCAGCCTTCCATCCTCTCGGGGTAGGTAAATTGAGGACCCAAGATTGTTGGGGGCAATAAGCTGACTTTGTAAAAATGCCGCTTGAGGGGGCCAAAAAGCCCTAATAATAAGCAGGCATATACAATGGAATGAAGGCTATTGCTGAGCACCTAGCATGGTGCTCCATAGACTGTAAGCCGCCCTGAGTCTCCGGAGAAGGGCGGCATATAAATGTAATTAAAAAATAAAAATAAAAATAAAAGTACCTTTGAGATATGTCTGTCTTGGAGTTATTGATTGGAATGGAGGTTTGCTGGAACGCTGACAGCAAGGCTAGATGGCCAACTAGGATGCGTTAATTTGCTCTCTTGTACCGAGTAGGTCATTGGATTCAATGGCCTGAATGGTATCTTTCAGCACTATGATTTTATAATTCCAAACAATAGAATGGACTTTCTACCAGTTTTATTTCTGAAAAATTACTCTACAGCCAAAGCCTAGGTGCATTGCTGAAAATAAATATGTTGCTTTGGACTGGTGCTTTTAATTAGCAATTTTGTCTCCCATGAATATGACTATAATTTTTAAAAAAACTAAATAAAATGAAATCAGGGAGGCACCATCCCTGGAAGGTGTCAGGGCAGATGTCTGTTGGTATACTAATGCTAAACTCTGAATATTGGATCACAGATTTTAGGCTTTTTCTTTTCTTTGGACCTGATAATTTCTTCTCTCTACTTTACCTTTTTTTCTTATTACTTGGACATCTTACACAAATATAGAGTTGAAAAAATATTTTAATAGTTAGGCATTTAAATTTCTACAGAAGTTGTCTAAGACAAAATGGTACAAATAGGATCCATAGTTTCATCATAAATTAAACATGGCAGATTTTCCAAGGAACCCTTTCAGTTCCCTATATTACATCAGTGAGAAAACATTAATTAATTATCTGATAAAATTTCCATACTAGATTACCTCGTATTACCTAGAGACTAATAATTAATAACAATTAATAATAAATTATCTGATAAAATTTCCATACTAGATTACCTAGTATTACCTAGAGTTCTTCTGAGATGAAGCTTAAAGGCACTGAAGAAAATAGGCTTTCAATGATCTCTTAATTTTGTTCTATTTTTTCTAAAGGTGGACAGTGTCACAAATCCTGTGGAAATCGATGCTGGGGACCTTCAGCAGATCAGTGCCAGAGTTGTAAGTATATTTGAATAAGAAATAATTTTAAAGTGAGAAGAAAACATTAAGACAAACAAAAAATCGTATTGTTGACTTATTACTGAAATTTTTATCAAATAATTATGTTATGAAAGGTTTTTTTTCCTCATCGACATAACCTTACTATGATATGGAAATAAGCAGTACAGTCCTTAAGTAGGAAAACAGACTGTGCCATAATTCAGACTTTAACTTTTTTTTTTTTAATGAGAAAAGCAATGGAAATAAAAACTATCCCACAATCTTTCTACCTGCTTTTCAAGGAGTTTTACTAAAGTCAAACAGCCTGCTCAGGAATCATAGAAAATTCCTCACAACTAGAAAGTGCACAGAGAGTAGAAAGATGTCAAAATAATGTGGTAATTGTATTGCCCCCTAGATATTATCACATTGATTTTAAAGTCTGCACCATGAAAGTGTATACATGTATGATTGCTGACATATAGGAATCCATCTTACTGGAATCACTGTAAATCCAAATCCTTAGTAACACGAATAACATAGCATCACTGAGATCTTCATGGTTACAGACACAAACGGGTGGGATTCTACTGGTTCGGACCGGTTCTATAGAACTGGTTGTTAAGATTGCAGTTTGTGCAGTTTGGGGAACCAGCAAATCTTGCCCCTGGCTGCCCAACCTCTCTCTGCCCGCCTCTCCCCTCTCCACCCAGTCTCTCTCTCTCTCTCTCACACACACACACACACACCTAAAAATTGAAAAAGAAAGGGGAGAAAAACTTGGCAGCATAGACAGAAACTTTAACCCTAACTTTCAGTTTTAATATAAATATCTTTTTGATACAAAGAAAAGAGGTGGCGATTGATTTACTCAGTGATTTACTCTATTTATCAAGATCTTGAAAAAGACTCCTAAATCACAAAAAACATATTTTCTGAATTAGTTCATTTTTCAAGACAATTGATAAATAGTAATACGGATAGTCCTTGACTTTTTTAGTGACCATTCAAACTCCATTCCACTACAGTGGAAAAGTTATTTACAAGTTCTCACACTTACAACCAACACATCATCCACATGGCCATAAGAGTAAAATTCAGGTACTTGGGAACTGTCATGTATTTATGATGATTGCAGCATCCCAGGATCAAATGATCGACATTTGTAACCTTTCATTCCCCCATTGAATGTGTTGGCTTCTGGTGAGCAAAGCCAATAGGGGAGTTCACTTAATGACCACATTCATTTCTGGAGAGCAAACTATTCAAATGTCATACTTTTTGGTGGAAAAAAATGGACCACTAATAATTCCAGATGATTTTGTAGAAGCATTTGTGAATTTAGTAATGGATTAGGAATACTTTCCAACCTTGCATTTTAAATTGGAAAATGATTGAATGCATTTATAACATGTGTCTCCTTTTCCTTGAGATGCGTATTTCAGATCCCTGAAGTTGGGAACTAACCTGGCAATTTCCTTAAGGCCTTGTGGTAAAAATATGTATTTATTCGGTTATTTATTTATTTAGTATCCTATCAGTTCCTTAAAAGTCAAGGATCTTATGGTTCTGAAGACCCCAAGTAGTTGAAAATGCCTAATCAAATTGATGGATGGATGGATAAATAATATGTAATATGAAAAAATAAAATATTATCCAAAGAAAAAAATAATTACATATATTTCCATAAGATAAAAACAAGTGCATGTGAGCAAAAAAACTGAACAACACCTCTAGATCAATTATGTGAACTTAGCATTTGAACTAAAGATCAACATCTTTAATTAAAATCCTGGTGTTACACTAATAACTTTACATGTTCCTCTTATTGATTTCAGCTATTTTCCATTTCTATCCCTCTTGGTAGATTTATAATTCTATGTAATAGAGAA
The DNA here is from genome assembly GCA_023653725.1 of Bungarus multicinctus. NCBI lineage: Eukaryota > Metazoa > Chordata > Lepidosauria > Squamata > Elapidae > Bungarus > Bungarus multicinctus. Next base: position 165,856,639 of record CM042836.1, read on the forward strand.
TTAAAGGAAACATTTACAATGATTAATTACATGCAAATGTGTAACCCAACTAAGTAATCCAACTATTCCTACCACTTTCATAAATGTCCCTAGAAACCAGTGAGAAGGCAGGCCAAGAGGCATCAGTTTCCATTGTATTCTGTTCCCATGCTACTGGAGAACAGATAGATTTAAATACCAAATAAGTTATTCCTAGTAGTTATGATCTGACCCATTATGTGCATCAGCAAGACTCCTGTGATTGTTGTGTGTTCATTAAAGCACAGGGACAACTCAACTAATTTATAAAAGAGAAGATGCGTGCATGTGTGTAAATATAGAGAAAGAAAGCAATTCAGAGTAATGAGTTACTATGGAGTTGTTATTATTTCCATTTAGGCACCACTTGACTCCAGAACAACTCTGGGTGACTCACAATATAACTGAGAAAATATGAATAAGGGGAAAACAGATAAATAAAGAACAAGTAAAAATAGAGAACAAAATTGTGAAATTTCCCAATAACCAGAAAGCATGTGTAAACACTTTATTCTTACATTCTAGGCACGAAGTAGACTTAAGCAGGATCCAGGTAGCAGGTGAAGATTTGAGTGAGGATTAAAAATGTCAAAATACAGAAAGCAGATTTAGTTATTTTAGGAACACAAGGTATATTAGAGGAACAGTAATTCATTCTACCACAGAATGCTCCCATAAGAAATGCAAAGCAAAATGTTGAAAGTGGCCTCAGTGAGTTTAGCATTATTATTATTGTGACAATTCTCAGAAATTAACAAAACAGCCAAAAGAATCAAGACAGACCCTGATGTTGGTGATTTTTAAAAACTTGTTCTGGCCCAAAGGTTAGTCAAAATGTGTAAATTACAGTAGTTAGTCATGCTAATGATCTATCTTAATGTTCTCAGACACTTCCACAGTGAGAAGAATTCTGCCAATTGATGCCAAGCAGCAAGGACTAAATAGGTGGAAGTCTTGCAAAGAAGATGAGTGAAAAACTTAGGTATAGCCATTTTTAGGTATAGCCATTTTTATCTGAATTTCAAGAGAAGGAAGAGAGAACTTTCCAAGAATATTCTCAAAGTACTAACAAAGTCAAGATGGTGGCCACAATAGTATGATTAAAACTCCGCCTGTTTTATGTGCTGCACATGGCCATCATTTTGGCTGCAGACCCTGGGACTTCCTATCGTATCTTAATTGCAAATGGGCAGGAATCAAAACCTGTTTCTTAATGCAAACTCTTACAGAATAAGAGGAAATGATTCATGTCAATTCATTAATAAAAACATTAATGAGAGTTTCTAAAAATGCTTCTAGTTCTGTAATCTTGGAAACCTGACTACTAGGGATGGCAATAAATAGATTACAAAAAGTATGAAGTTTAACTCTGAATTTTGTTTAAGATATCCATTTCTGTGAGAGGAGTTATTTAAAAAGCCTTGTTGCAGTTAAACATTATTATCTGTTATTGTATATGTCTTCCATCTTTAATATTTAAAATCGTATCAGTGTAAATGTAGCTCTCATGTTTACTTCCCTCACTGTACCTTTATTTCCTCACTGTACCTTTATCTGTACCCTTATCTTTATATTTATCACAATGTCATAAGAGCCAATTACATCTTTTGAATGTCATAAAACATGTAACTGAAATATACTTTTCTGGGATTTTATCTGATGTTAATCAATATCTAGTATAATGTATTAAATTATGTAACAAAAATGCTGATTAAATCACAGAAGAGACACAAGCTCTGCCCAGAGGATTTACAGCCTCTTTCTAGCCTTAAATTTGTTTGTCAAAAAGCAAGTTTTACTAAAACCATGCTTCTAAACAAATGTGCATAAAACTGAACACTGATTTTCATTTTATGTCTTGCAATGAATGTACAGAACAATCTGATCACGGAGAGCTGAACTAAGTCTAGCCTTACACACTAGTTACACCAAACAAAACTCAGAACTAAATTGAAGTCTGGCCTATAATTATTAGCTTCTTTTTTTGAGGTTTTATGATTATACAGTTCTGGACAAAATTCTAAATTCAGGATGGGAGACAGAATAAAGAAAGATACTATTTAAGCAAAAGGAAACCTAATTCTTTTTACAAAAGATAAAGAAATAAAATAACATACCAAACAGCCTGTACTTAATTATCTGAACACAATTCTACAATAAAAAGTAAAAATGGATCATTTATAATACACCAGTTTTACACTGAATGAAAGACAAGGTTGAAACCAACACAAAAACTGAGGAGAAATTTGGAATCATTTTATTCTTGAACACTTTATTTCTGGCTCAGTGTTAACAAATTGACAAATTCTGATTTGGCTTGGACCTAGAGCATATCTTCCTGTCTCCCCAGTAATTTTGGGGAAAAAATCTTCAGGGATATATTATTTGCTTTCACTTACTTAAAAGTCTGGAATGCTCTACCTGATTCAGTTGTCTCAGCTACAAATTTTCACACTTTCAGTCACAAATTGACTTCTGTGGACCTTACTTCATACTTAAGTGGTCATTAGAGGGGGCATGCATAAGTGCACTAACGTGCCTATCATCCCCATCATTGTATTTTTATTCTCTTATTCTTGTTTTTGTTTGACCAATTCCAATAAATAAAATAAATCAGTTTAATACAAATTCAATTCAAATGTAACTAATTCAGTTCAGATGTAATTCAATTCAGTTGAATTTTTAAAAAGGTTAGCTTGTTGCTAGTCTCTTATTTCCTTATCTGTGGTATTAGTAGAAGGGTGTCAAGCTGACCTGTGAATCTGGCCCACAGGGTGCTTAGATCTGGCCAACAGGAGTGCCCTGGAAACAGCGAAGGCCTGTGGTGCATCTGCCAGCAAAAACAGAGCTTTTGGTTTTCAGCTGCAACTGCTTCCTGTAACCCTCTGCCGGCGAAAACAGCTCAGGGTGGCCGTGCATTGCTGGCAGAGTGGTTGGGCCACCACAGGTGCCCCCAACTTGAGTGATGTCAAGCTGGCCACACCTATCCCGGTCACCCCCACCCGGTCCCCCGAGATCAAAAACAAAACTGATGCAGCCCTCAATGAAATCGAGTTTGATGTTCCTGTGTTAGTATGTTTCTATCAGCAGGGATGGGATTCTACAGGTTCGCACCTATTTGCTAGAACCGGTTGTTAACATTCTAAGCAGTTCCGAGAACTGGTTGTTAGAAGAAATTACTGGCCTAATCCTGTAAGGAAGGCAGGAAGGAAACATGCTGATGTTGCTTACAGAAACTGCCTCTCCATTAACCCTTATTACATTCTTGGCAGGACTGAACTTCCTATTTCAGGAACTTCTCTGGAGTTTTTTTTCCTCCTTTGCTGGTACTTTGCTTGTGTGGAGTGACCATTCAAAGTTACAATGGCACTGAAAAATGATTTATGACCCGTTTTTCACACTTATGACTGTTGCAGCATCTCCACAGTCATGAGAGGCCAGGCTGTATGACTCAATGTGAGTGATGTTGAGTTGGCCACACCCAGCCAGTCACATGACCACCAAGCCACACCCACCAACTAAGCCATGCGCACAGAAATGGTTGTTAAAAAAATTGAATCCCACCCCTGTCTATCAGTATTAAAAATAATAATAGGATTTCTTATAAATGCATAATTGCAATTTAAATATCCAGAGAAATAACAGATCAAGAAACAAATAGATTATCATACTTTATTTTGAACCAATCTGCTTCTCATCCTGGAAACTTCAGATCTTGCTTGCTCTGGTTTAGGACTTTGACTCCAAATGCAGTAGCAATGGCAGAGAAGAGAATAGTTTGCAAGCAAGTAGCTTTCAACAATGTTTTTAAATGAACTTTCTTTTTAATTTTCTTTTGTATATTGTTTGTCACTTTTTTTAAAAAAATCAGAACTAAAAGTCTACCTCTCTCTGACATAAATGTTGGAAAATGTTGGTCCATTCCCACAAGTGCCTGTATATTAGTGATTAGATTAGAAGATATCTAATACCTTCATTTCACCACCACCACTCTGTATGTAATATGGCAGTGTATAATTAAGGTAAATAAATGCATTTCATTATCATTTTAATGAACTCCTCCATGAACTGCAGTGCTAATGATAAGCAGTTTGATTAGATCCCCATGTCTGCATTTTCTCCCACTTTAGTTGAAAAGATATTTGCTTTAATGTTCACCTTTTTTCCTGCCAGGTCATCAACTAATTGGTATCTGTGGAAGAGCGCCTCATCAGTTCTTGCCACTTTGTGGTTTCTCAGTCCATTTGCAGCCTAGGCTATGTTTCCTGATTTCTCCTCTGATCTGTTTGCTCTCCTTCTGTCCTTTCTAGTAACAAAAGTGGTGTGTGCGGAGCAATGTGATGGCCGATGCTATGGACGTTCTGTCAGCGAATGTTGTCATCGAGAATGTGCCGGAGGTTGTTCCGGACCCAAAGACACTGACTGCTTTGTAGGTTTCAAAAGTCTTTCTTTCATACCACTTTTTCATTATGCATTTACTCCAAGAAATTGGTAAACATGTTTTGGACTTTTATTATAGCACATATAGAGTGTAAGTTATCCACCAGACATCTTAGTATTCCTATTTTCTATTATGTTCCTGTTACCTACCAACTTATTTCACCCATTAAAACATTTATAAGATTTTCAACTAGAGATTTGGAGTCATTGGTGAGAATTTCATCTTAAGTGAAACTGCATTATTTACTTGCCTAAAATTAACAGGTTATAGATATGGGCAATTCAGTTAGAACTTTGATTTTAAATGAAATATATATTTAAATATTTTAAATATATAATGCATACATCAGAAATAACTTCAATCATGTTTCCCTAAGAACAATCAATAACATTTTCTACCTAAGAAGACAACTTTCATTTCTTCCTTGGTGGTCTGTCTCCTATTTGAGGCAGCTTCTGATTTCAGTCCCAAGACACTAAGAGGAATGCACTGCTGTACTTATGTCCAAGCTCCAGTTGCTTGGGTTTATTAGGGCAGACATTATGTCATGGAGACAGCAATCTTTTTCTCATTACCCTGGGGGAATTGTGAAGAAAACATTCTCTTTTTCAGTCTTCACAAGGAAGTCTTCTGCTGTGAAAGGGGAATATTAGGTATTGAGAAGTATAAGGAATATGAAATCTATGAGAATCCTGCCATTTTATTTTATTTTATTGTTAGCCAAGTCTTCCTAAAATCCATTACATGTGTGAACTTTTGAGTGAAGACCATATCCACTTTAATTTTATATCATTTACCTACTATGGTCATTTTTATGGCTCTTAATAAGATGCAGATGCTTTAATTCCATTATTTCATTAAACATAAATTTATATTTCATTGCAGGGGGTTTGTTTGCACAGGGAACATAAATATTATCACTACCACAATAATGATTAAAATATTTTTGGCAACATTTGAAGTTGAAGAACCAATTGAGTACATATTTGAGAAATTGGAATTAGGAACTGCTCAGAGGAAGAAAATAATAATTATTTAATTCCAGAGCTAAAGTTAAAGTGAGAAATCAAATTCAAAGCTGGATTTGTAGATATATATTTCAAGGTGGGGCTTGAATTGAAGAGCATAAATTTGGACATTGTTTCAGAAGATGACATTCAAGGTAGAATCTCTTTCTGCTCTAAAGAAAACTATTATCTATAACCAAAATCTACTACTGACTGGCATCACTTTATCATGCAACTAGCTCGATACCCATGCTTCGCTACAAACCTATGTGGTTGGGCTTAATTTTGGGGGAGGAAAATAAGGGGGGGAAATCTGCCTCTGCCTACCAGCACTCATCGGTATTCATCTGGCTAGTGTCATGTCAGTGTGTGAGAGAGTTGAGGGCTGTTTGGAAAGTGAAACAGTATTTGCTGTGTGAGCAAGGAGACAGCAAGAAGCTTGGGCGTGACTTAGCTTAACTATTTGATGCTGTGAAACTAAACTGCTTGATGCTGTGAAACTAAAACTGAAACTCCTCTCCTCTGCTTGTGTTTTGCATTTGAAACAGATTTTTTTCTGGTGGGGAGGGGGAATAGAACTCCTTAGCATCAGAGCGTGTTAATAATAATATATGAAATACTAATGCTCTGATGGTCATTTCGAAAAATCCTTTCTCAGTGAGCACCTAGAAGCCAAGAGGAACATATGCCAAATTTCAAGTTTGTACGCTTTATGGCTCTGGAGATTTTGTGATGATGCACAAGTAGTATTTTGCTTTTATATATACAGTATAGATTTTAACTCCTTGTGTCACTCTACCATCAAATACTTGGTTAAAATCAGAAATGAGAAAACATGGAAGAATAAGTAATATGTCACTTTGGTTAGTGTAGCTAGGAATGGTGGTAGAATTTATCTCCCGATCCCATATATAAAAAGGATGCATAGGTGGGCACACCTTGATTTCACCCTTAGAAAGATTGCCTGACCAAAGAGAAAGAAAACCCTGTCACAATTATGTAGCTTTCACTCTGCTGCCCCAAATGGAATAAATTTGAATTTTGATGAAAGTACCTAAAATGATGAACAAAAAAGAGTTGAGAAAGGACAGTTATCTTCCTTTGGCCAGCATCTGTTTATTTAAAGCTGCCCTTAAAGGCGAAAACTTTGTGGTGAAAACGTGAAGGTTAAATGGAGTAAGATATTGGGGAAAAAATGGCAGTTTATCAACTGGGTATTGTAAAAAATGTCAATATAAAGTGTAAAATTGTGTATGTTTTCTTCAAAAGAAAAAGCTTTCAGGAACTAATTTAACATTGTTAGTTCTGTAAAACTATTTGGTGGAACCTTAACCTTTTCCCAGTGATGGTTACCAGATCCTGCCTTTGTGATGTACCTATTTTTTTTTCAGGCTAGGAGAAATCCAGTTAAAAACATTGTATTTTCCATTGGGTTTGACCCATATAGCCCACCCTTATTCCTGAACATACAGGGATCTGAGTGAACAAAGCTGAGTTTTTTCTTGAACCCAAAATAGGCAGATTAATCTACAATGAACTTGAAGCCATCCTATTCAATATGACTTTTTTATGTCTGTGGCCTGGAAAAGGCAACTAAACAGCGCTTGATAACAGGCAAGAGATAAATCCTGAGCTGTGCTGGATCCTTTATCTGCAATTCAGCTGAAGGGGCTGTCAGATACAAGTTCAACAAGATTTTGTAGATGTAAACTTAAAAAAAAATAGTTTTTCATTATGCAGTTACTGCACAATTTGCTGCAATGACATATTTATTCATTATTGTCTGGAAAGACAATAATGGATAAAATGGAATTAGTGGAAAGAAATAAGTGAATAATTAACAATATTTCAACACAATGAATTAAGAGATGTTCTAACATAGACTGCTTTCTTTAGCCTATAATACTCTGCTGTGAAAATTGCTAGATAAGACACTCATCTATCTTTAGCTGTGTGCTGGTAAGTATTCATTTATGTGAGCACTCTTCAAAGCAAAGAAATGTGTATTTCTGCAGTTTTACTGTTTCAGCAGATTTTCTCACAGAGTTCTCACAAAGTACAGTGAGAAATGAAATTAAACTGAATGTAAATAGGTTTCCAGCTTTTTTGTGCCTTCCTTCATCAGTTTGATATTTAGTGTTGCTAATTTAAGATGTCTTTCATCATAACATTTTTTTGCTTTTGTCCAGTGTTCCTCCAAATGTCATCTAAACAGAATTGGCATTTTCCTTTTGCATATTAAGTTGATAGAGGTATTGCTGTCTTCACTGCCTTCTTTATAAGTTCTTTTTATCTAGTTGCTAATAGCCAAACAAGGTATTCCTACAGTTGTAGTCAGATTTTACTTAACATAATGTCAGTTCATTAATGCCAATGAAAACTCTGAGAACAGTGCTGTTTCTTCACTTTCAGGCTTGTATGAACTTTAATGACAGTGGTGCCTGTGTCACCCAATGCCCACAGACTTCAGTCTACAATCCTGCCACATTCCAGATGGAAACCAATCGAGATGGCAAATATACTTATGGTGCTTTTTGTGTCAAAAAGTGTCCACGTAAGTTACAGCAGGATTATTTTTTTTCTTCAGTGAGACACCGTTATTTTAAAATTCTTAAAAAATTATTGCAGCCAAGTTAAATATGAAATTGCAGTATTAATTCATTTTAAAATTAGTTTTAAAACCAATGGTTTTATTTTGAATGTATATATTATTCCAAGAATAGCATTTTGGGAGAGCTAAAATAAGACTTTTTGCTTAAGAACTAAAACTGTCTTAAATATTATGGGTTTTATAATCAAAATTTCAGGTTACTTGCATCCAATAATGTACAAGAAAAGCATGACAAAAGTCAGTTTTGGAGAACTTCCTAACATTTTCTTTTCCTTAAAAGGTTTCATTTTTGTTTTCCATAAAGTATAAGTTAAAATTATATTTATGTTTGCCCTTTTCTTGGAATTTTGAGATGCAATCTGGTAATGTCAGTCCTCACAAATTTATTACTATTCAAAAGTACTCACAACTTTGGTGTTAGAATTGTGTACCCGGTTCAGGGATGGGCTGCTGGGGGTTCACAGGGATTCAGGAGATCCTCTAGCTAAGATTCTGCACAGTTTGGAAAATCCCCAAATCCCATTCCTGGCTGGCCTTGCGCGCCCCATCCTGCCCTGCCGCTTCCAGGAGTCCCCATGCAGTCCATTTTGGATGCAGATAAGCGCAGGGTGCGCACAGAGGCTCGGGGAGGGTGAAAAATGGGGCTCCTGGAAGTTCAGGAAGGCTGGAACCGACTGTTTCCAGTTTCCAGAGACCTCCAGAGCCCTGGGAAGCCATTTTTGCCCTCCCAGAGGCTCAAGGAAAGCCTCCAGAGCCCGGGGAGGGCAACAACAGCCCACCACCATGGTGCAGGAGGCAGACTAGGCCACACCCACCCAGCAACTAGGCAGAGAACCCATTGCTGAAATTTTTGAAGCCCACCCCTGACCCCATTCAACATATTAAATACATTCTGGGATTGGTGTGCTCTGGGTATGCTGGGACTTGTCCATAGAAAACTTGCACTTGCGTCATAATGGGAGTGAATCCCAGATCTTCTTTTGGTGTTAAGTCAAGACTTGGTCTCGGCCAGGAGACATATGCTATGCATATGCTAGATCAGCATCATTTTGCCTTCTCAGGCATGAGAAAAATCCCACTGAATGCAACGAGGTAGATCAGAAATGTACGTTGAGTTATTTGTTTCAAAACCTGAAATAGCAAAATCTCAGACAGGTCTCAAGAGAAATGCATCCAATCATTAGCCAAGCAAAAACATTTGAAGCTGAATGTGAGACATAGAAATTGGCTTTCAAAAACTTAGATTGAATGGCTTCTAAAGTAGGATCATCTGTAACATTAAATTTCTCACACAAGAGTTTTTTTACCTTGACTTGAACTGCATTATCTATTGTGGTTGAGCACATTTACTAGTCTCCCACACCACAACCATGTTGCTTTTGCTCAGATACAGATGTAATTAGTAACCCATGTATTACTACATTGCCCATTGTACCACCCATGATGCCTGGCATTCGTAAACTCAATTATGATCAAGAAATTTTGATCAAGAAATTACAATCTTTCTTCTGTAAAACTTAACTTGGACAATCATTACAAAGATCCATGCAATAACTATGACCTGCAGAAGCTGGCTGATATCCTATTCTCATTATTAATTGTTTCAGAGCTTTTGCTGTAATTGTTGTTGTGTGTTTTAAATTTTACGTTTGTGTTTTATTGCTATTTCTGTATTTTAAATTCTATATTTTGTTTTGAGAATTTAAATTGATTCTGAAAAGTATATTCTCAAAAATTTTGAATATGCTGAAAAGCCCCTTCCTGTTTAATTGTATTTATCTTACTACCTTTTTTACTGGAAAAACTCATCTGGAATCTAAACATCCTTGTATATTAGATGCACGTGTAGAAATGTTAACATGTTGGGAAGATCTACTTTAGTGAGGCAATATTTAAATTCCCATGTCCCACTGATTATTTCTTATCATTCCAAGATGTCTCTTAACAGCAGGATTGCATTTCAATTTCTGAATGTTATATTAAAGGTAATATTTCTGAAACATTCAATTTCAATTTCATTTCAATTACTTTTCAATTTTTGAAATGTTACATTAAATAATGGCGAAAATCTGGAAATACTTTCAGCATCTATCAATGTGCTTCAGTTGTTACTATAATGCCACTATAGCTTACACAAACCAAATTTAAATTCTGAATATATAAAAAGAATTATAATTTATAGGCAAAAATGGGCTGTTTTAATATTTCATCCTGTCCACAAAAAATTAAGCCCCTAATCCAGTTATGATGACAAGACAATCTCCAAATTTATTCTTAGAACTTCTAAAGCACAAGTGTCAAACTGCCAGCCCATGGGCTGGATGCATCACATGCAGGCCACACCACCCCAGTTCTACAAAGGGAAAAAAATGTTGTGAAATAGCAATGTGACTCCACAGGTTTGACACCCATTTTCTAAAGGAATAGACAGTCCACAAGTTACAACAGCTGTTGGGACCAAAATTTCTTTCACTAAACAATGCAGTCATGAAGCATAGTGTCACATGACCATATTGGTTAGTGATGGGCAGTCCTGATACTCCCAGACCTGATAATCCCAACAGTCTTTAGGCAAGTATCAAGCCGATTCAAGCCATTTCCAGCTTGGTTCCTTCTAACCTCAAGTCAATAAAATAAGGGACTCCCTCCACTTCAAATCCCTCCCACCTGCCTATTTCATAAGTGTGGGCAGGTTGCCAAGTGCCTATATTTTGATCATGTGACCACAGGGTCACTGCACACTATAACTTTGGGAACCAGGTATACCTATCACTGGGTTCAGTACCACTGTAACTTTGAACAGTCTCTGCATGAATGGTTGTAACCTGAGGACTACCTGTATTCTGTTTCAAATTTGCTGTACAGCCCACCCAAGATGTGGGACAACTAAGATCAGTCTAAATTCAAACTTCTCTCTGATGCTAGTCACTGATTTTAATCTGCCCACTGCCAGGAGTTTGATCTTGACTGGCTCAAGGTTGACTCAGCCTCTTATCCTTTTGAGGTCAGTGAAATGAGGGCCTGGATTGTTGTGGGCAATATGCTGACATTTGTAAACCACTCTGAGAGTGTTTAAAGCACTATGAAGTGACATATAAGTCTAAGTGCTAATGCTATTGCAATGTTCCTCTCACTATCAGTGTATGTTACCAGATTGGTACGTTCCCAAAGATAGATAGGCAGGGAGATAGATAGATATGCAGGAAGGGATTTGTGTGTGTATCACTCACCATTTTAAGTGTGATGCCTTCCTCTCCATTGGTATTATAAATGAAGTTTGGTGGAAAATTTTGAATAGATGACAGAGTTAATGACCAAATACTACCTCAAAGGAATTAAACCTATCTCAATTTATCCCATTCATCTCTGGCTTTGGAGATGGGGATGTCAAGTGGAGCATAACCTTACAAAACGAGAATAGATTTTGAATTACAGAAGCTTTCTTGTTTGATGCTGAGCTTTCTGCCCCTTTAACTAGAAGTGCAAATTTATCTCCGGATGATCTGTTGAGTGCTTGTCTGTTATGCAGCAGATACAATAACAAGGGGTGGGTAGGTAATGTTGGTTACTCTATTAGAATAAGTTGGCAAAATGAATTAGTGGGGACTGCACAGTGAGGGGTCAACCTGACCAACCTATTCCTTTTTTGCAAATCTCTGAAAGACACACATTCCAGGGCTTTGCTACCAGGCAAACCACTGATGTTTTTTTTAAAACTTCTGGCTTTCAGCCAAAAGCTATTACTTGCTTCTGTCACACGCTAAGTATTTTTTTTTAATCTGCTCTGAGGCAATTCCCCAAAGTGTGAATAGCCAGGTGATAATGGCCAGCCTAGACTTGATAAAATGTGTCAGTGAAACTTTGATTAGGCTCAGGCCTCAAAGCTTTAAAAAAAATAAAGATTTAGGGCAACCTTTCACAACCTTCTCCAAGCAAAATATATCCGTGGGGGGAAAGGAGGGGAGTGGATGTTCTTCACAGCAGGAAGTCCCTAGGATTGTACAATATGGGAACAGAGAAAAAGAGTCAGCTTTAAGGGGTGATAGGTATTGACTATGGTTGTGTTCAAGAACATTCAGAAACATCTTTTGGGCATCAAGTCTGAAGCATGGCATATCCTTAATCTACTGTATACTACTAAAACTCTCACTGTCATGACCTTTAATTGGATGAGTGGTATATCATAGGCCAACAATTTTTGAACCAGGATATGGGTTCCCACTTACAAAATGGGATCAAAATCTGGGACCCATGACACTTGAGGGAATGAAATTTGGGAAAGTAGTGGTTGTGCTATTTTTTTTTAGAATTTATTTGATTTGTCAATCGCTTACAAGATAATAGGTATAAGTTATGTATACATGAAATGGGTACATATAAGAAAAATAAAAGAAACAATAGGACAGGGATGGTAGGCACGTTGGTGCGCTTATGGATGCCCCCTACAGACCTCTTAGGAAAGGGGAGTGGTTAATAGTAGACAATCTAAGGTTAAAGTTTTTAGGATTTGGGGAAGAAACCACAGAGTCAGGTAGAGTATTCCAGACATTGACCACTCTGTTGCTGAAGTCGTATTTCTTGCAATTAAGTTTGGTGCGGTTAACCTTGAGTTTATATTTATTGTGTGCTCTTGTGTTGTTATAGTTGAAGCTGAAGTATTCATTGACAGGTAAGTCATTGTAATGTATGTTTTTATATACCATACTTAAATCAGACCGAAGATGGCGTATTTCAACGTTTTCTAGGTCTAGAATTTCAAGTCTGGTGTCTGAGTTCATGGAGGAGGCCCAATTTAGAGAGGTCAGACATTTGTATGGTCCTACCTTTATGACATTGTAGAAGTCTGGTGGCATAAGGTATTCTACAACGAGTAGAGGAGTGGAGAACTCTTCTTGTGAAATATTTCTGGACTTTCTCAACTGTGCTAATACCAGATATGTAATGTGGGTTCCAGACTGATGAGCTGTATTCGAGTATTGATCTAGCAAATGTTTTGTATGCTCTAGTTAGTAGTGTGATATTACCAGAGAAAAAGCTATGTAGGATTAGATTACCAACTCTTAATGCCTTTTTGGCTATGTAGTTATAGTGGGCTCTAGCACTTATAGTGGGCTCTAGCACTTATTAGAGATGAGTATTCCAAGGTCCTTTGCAGAGCTTGAATCATCAACAAGGTCTTGACTATTCAGCTTGTGTTTTATTTTCTGATTTTTTTTGCCAATATGTAAGACAGAGCATTTATTTGTTGAGATTTAAAGTTGCCATTTGTTTGACCATTCTGATACATAGTCAAGATCTTTTTGGATGGTAGCAGCATTGTCTGTGATATTGAACAGCTTTACATCATCAGCGATCATCATAATCACTGCTAAGCTGCTGTTGCAGTCACATGGGATTCCATGACCCATACAGCATCTTGTATACAAGCCCATACATTCTCCCTGTGTGGGGTCCCTGTGTGCCTTTCCTGATCCACACATCACTTGTGCACATTCCCTTCCCAACCTAAGTGGCACTTCTAATACACCTTCACGTTCTGTTCCTCATTCGCATTCCCATGCATTCCTTCAATCTTTCCCTCATCTGGCAGCAGTCCTTTCAAGTTTCTGCTGGCTTCTCCACAGATTCTCTTCAAACTTTCCACATAGGAAGTAATTGGGGAAGCTGGCAAAATTTGGAGGGAGGGAGGAAAATTTCTGAGGCTCCCTGCCAGCTTCATACAAAGAAATTCAACATGGCCATTCAGTTCCTCTGATAATGGTAAAGAAATACCTCTGAAATGATGATCCAACCGGGCAGGGGTTGTCTAGTATATAATACAATAATAAATTGTTTATTCAGCTGTGAGAAGATGAACTTGGTTCATGTTTGCAACTAATCTACTACAGTTTAATCTTTCATTGTTTTCAAAGAAGTTCAGCAAGCTGCCTGCTGAGGTAAAAATTTCAAGGCTGCCCCATTATATGGCTTTCTTATTAAGGACATGTGGAACGTAAGAAAGTCTTTTTGTTACATGATCCACTTGCCCAAGTAGATTTTATGTCCAGTAAATTTTAAAAAGCATTTTAAAGAAGAAAATTATTCATAACATTGGATGAAATTATTTCATAAAGCAAAATTGACTATAAGGCAAAATAGTTAAAATATCCTGGATTTGGCTGGGGAATTTGATAATTAGCTAGTCTTCACTTAAGGCAAATGTTTTCTCTACTGAGTGTCAGGCTACGGAACTTCTTCCCATTCAAACAATAAGAATGAACTTCTGAGAACCAAACGTATCAAAAGGAATCCTTTATTGAGATGAGACAGTCCAGTAGGAATTCAAAGCAGCGTCTGAGGTCCCTCAGGCATACAGTGATAGATAAGGGAGTTTAGAATCCCCCCCCATCCCAATGTTTATTTAGGGAAACAAAAGCCAATATGTTAATTCCCCTCCCAGCCCCTCTGGGAGGGGATCCTTCCCCTTTAGGAAGGTTTTTTCTCACGTAGCTTTCCCAAGACGTACCTAACTTCCCACCCCCACCCCCTTTTTAGAACGGACTGTTTTTGGAGATTTCCCAGAGCACTTCACTGTGGAGTTTTATGGTCCTCTCATCTCCTGGCTGTGCCGCTCCGAGGTGTTAGGTTCTGGCCATCTGGCTTCTCTCTCCCCATTGTATCATATATGGGTGTGCATATTCGATATAAGGTTAAATATATTCAGGTTACATCAAGAAAGGATTTCTTTATCAGTTCCCCCCCCCCCTTATCTTCTTCCTCTGAAGAAATGACAGATACACGGATCTGACACTGAGATTTCTCCTCAGATAAATTGCCATCTTCTATTCCAGGGGAAAATCCAGAATGAATACTTTTTTAAAAATTTAAATAGCCGTTTTGCCATCACAGTCTTTGGGATAATTTCATATTTTACTGTTGTCATTAAAGAATAACAAACAAACAATATCTTTCAATGACTGGTGGGTTGTTTTTTTTGAAAGTCAGGTACCAGCCAGGAACCTAAGAATTATCCAAATAATATTGATAAATATAACAAGTACCCAACAAGATGTTTTAAATAAATCCATAGTTGATATGATTCAAATATTTAATTCTTTGAAAAATATATTTCGTCTATATGTAATTTCACCTAATGTGCCAATAATTATGGGAATGGCTTTCCATTATCTGTTATAAAATAAAATATTTTTTTCGTAATCAACCCAATTTGATTATTAGTTATCCAAATATAGTTATCCATATTTTGTAATTATTATCAAATTATTTTTCTTTAATTCTGCTATCCCTTTTCAATTATTGTGTTGTTACAATAGGTTTCTCATAAAATCTCATAAACATTTACATCATTTTTAACAACCTTTTCAATTATGTAATTATACCCCATTGGGGAAACTTGAAAATTGAAATTTTGGCACAGATGCCAGTGCGTCAGTTAACCTGTTATGATGTTTATAGATAATTTTGTTGCATCGAGTGACTGATCACATAATCTAGAATTTCATCTCTTTCTTTACAAAAAAATATGTTTCCTTCTCCTTTAAGCATGTTGAATCCTTGATTTAATTCCATATGTTTGTAATGTTAGTTTTTAAGCTGAAAAATTAATCCTTGTGTTTCCTTCTTGACCATGCCATTTTGTAACATTGCTGTCTTACCCATTTTATTTTAAACTTATTTTTTTTAAAGATACTGACTATGAAGTGGTTTCTAAATGGTTTTCTAGTAATTCAGTTTTACAGGAGGAATGGTAGTCTCTGAGCTTGATGGTTTTCTTGCAGATGTTTCATTACCAAACTAGGTAACATCATCAGTACTAGAAGAGAGTGGAGTTTGTTCTTATTTTCAAATACTAGTGGCTTTCCCTGTCAATATTGATTAGTTGCTTCACAAAAAGTATTTTGATTGGTGCCAGATCTCTACAGCCTCAGGCACAGAAGGGCTATTCTGTGCAGTTCACACCCCTTGTTTGCTGGATCTCAAGCAAAGCAAAGCTCACATTTTGTAATTAATCCCTATGCCCCATTTTGGCTGGCAGAGTGCTTCCGGAGGCTGAGTGCTATCATGCCCAATGGCCATGCCCACCCTGGCCATGCTCACCCAGCCCTACCCACCCAGCCAGTCATTAGGGCAGAGAACCGGTTGTTAAATTATTTGAATCCAGCCACTGCAATTAGCAGCTTGAAAAGCACGTGATTGGCGTAATTGCTAGTGTTGCTTCTAACTATACCATTGTTTCTGTCTTCTATTATTAAAATGTTCTACCAGTTGTCATATATTAATTAATATTTCCACTTTTTAATATTTCACTAATGAAAATATTAGGGTCATCAGAAATTAGAGCCAAAGTTACTGTATTTCTTCTCTTTCTTTTACGGGGAAGTTTTTAACTTTTTTTGCTTACTTTTAATCATTCCTGATGTACTAAATATGTTGTTCATTTTTATTGAACCAATATTCTTCTTAATCTCTTTTCTCCAAACTGCATTTTTATTATGGCCTTATGGGTTATTTTGGATGGCACTCCAAAATGTTAATGTTTCATCTTTATAAGAACAAACATCTATCTTTGTAATATTTCAACATAATGTTTTATAAAACAATTGCTCATTGTTTGAAACTGCTGATTTTGTTGAAGTTGATTTAATCTAGCTTCATTTCAATTGTATTTAAAATAGCTGTCACTCATTTTAATTCATTTTACTGCTAAGATTATATCTTTTCTGTAAATGTTCCTTGATATTATTGTTTTTCAATTTTGGTTTCCTTCAAATTCTTCTGATTGTTGATATCAGTTCAAAGTTTATTGAACTTTCCAAGTGAAATCACTTTTTGGGTGATTGATTTTGATGCTTTTTTACAACATGGTATGCTAACTCTCATGTTGTTATAACTGTAGCTGCTGTGCTATCAATTAATTAACTAGGATCAGTCAGTGTTTGTACTGATATGCTTTACTACCAAATTTGTGAATTTTGATATTTCTTTTCTACTCATATTTTTCCATGGTGGAAGCTTTTTCCTATAGCACAAGTTTTGAAAAGCAATATGTAAAGGCTTACATCATTGAAATATAAAATTATGTTCAGTATATTTTTCCTTTTAGTTAAAAGCTAGCGTTCAACATTATTTTCCTCAATATTTTCATTCCTTTTATCAGCATTGTAATAGGTATTGAATGCTAATAAAATTTGATGAGATTTTATTTGATTTATTTGATGATGAAATAACTTTTATTTGTGCTGTTGTTACCAATATTATTAGAATTTTCAGATAGTTTTCCTGATCTTGCAGTTCAGTATTCCAAGAAGAAATTTTCATTGCTCCCTTAATGGCTGTACATGGATTTCTAAATCTGGGTATTAAAGGTTCCCAAAAACAAACATCATCTTTAAAATCCCCTAGTTGTAGAGTTTTATGAGAAATAGCATTTAATGATTGCTCAATTTTCTTCATTTTCCTTCAATTTCAACAGTTTCCTTCATTTTGCTGGATATCCCAGATGCTTTACAGCATTATTATTATGGTTGGTCATACATTTGGTGTTTTAATTGAATCCTTTTCAAGGATGTGGGATAGGCTGGTGTTGTTTGATAGTGGTAATCATCATAGGATTACTATGTAGTCCTGTTTCAATTATTATTAGCATTATTATTATTACTACTACAGAGGTGGTATTCAGCTACTTCTGACAGGTTCTGGGGAGCCGGGAGTGGAAATTTTGAATAGTTTGGAGAACCGGTAAATAGCATCTCTGGTTTGCTCCGCCCCCATCTATTTGCTGCCTCCTAAGTCCCAGTTGATCAGAGTCCCAGCTGATCAGCTGTGTCTTCTTTTGTTGCCCTGCACCGGAGAATGGAGCTGGACAGCAGGTTAGTGAGGTGGGGAGGAAATGGGGATTTTACAATATCCTTCCCGTGACACGCCCACCAAGCCATGCCCACCAAGCCAAGCCATGCCCACCAAGCCACACTCACGGAATCAATAGTAAAAATAATTTGAATACCATGATTGTACTACTAGTTACAAAAGATTTCCCACTTCTGAAGCAGTGTGAATGTATTTTTCTTACAGTTGAAAATTAAGCAGTTGGATAATTTTAAATACTAGACTGGTATAACAGCCAGTTCTATCTTTATATTATGAGGCCATTTTGCTTACTAACTGAAATAAAATTATTTTTTATAAAATTTATTTTATATAAATTAAATTTTATTTTATGGTTTCGTTTTAAAATTGACTGCCAATATCTTTACTATTCAATATCATGCTATAATTTTTATTTTATGTGATGGTAAGAATTGATAGCTTCTGATGGATACCATACAGATATATTCCAAAATATTACCCTCATTTTAAAAAGTTACAGTGTCAATATGTCATGGGAAATAAATTTTTTAAAGAATGTTAAATTAGCAATAAAGCATGAGAATGTGAATTTGTATAACATTCCAGAAAATAGAACATCATAGGAAATAAAATGTCAAGCACTAATATAAATGTAAGTCCTACCTCTTAACCAACCCTGTGTCTTTAGAAATGGAAGTTGGGGCATTCATTGTTTGCAACTTGAGAGTGATTTTTTTTCATTGTTTTCTCCTCTATCCCTTTTAGACAACTTTGTAGTTGATATCAGCTCGTGTGTACGTGCCTGTCCAAGTCCCAAGATGGAAGTAGAGGAAAATGGAATTAAGACGTGTAAACCATGCACTGACATTTGTCCTAAAGGTAGGCTGCCTTTGTTTAAAAACCCTGTGTGGTTCAATAAATGGTAATCTTGCAGTTGGAGTCCAAACCCACTTTGGGTTGACTATCTAAAGGCAGCTGTTTGATTATCTAAGGTAACTGTGGCAATCCTGTGGAAATGTGGTTTCCTATAGTCCACTGAACACAGTCTTTTATTTATTTATTTCATTTTGTCAAGCAATTATAAGATAATAGGTATAAGTATAAACATAGTTAAGAATTCATGAATTGGATACATATAAGAAAAATAAACAATAAGACAGGGACGATAAGACACATTGGTGTGCTTATACACGCCCCCTACAGACCTCTTCGGAATGGGGTGAGGTCAATAGTAGACAGTCTAAGGTTAAAGTTTTTGGGGTTTGGAGAAGGCACCATAGAGTCAGAAAGAGTATTCCAGACATTGACCACTCTGTTGCTGAAGTCGTATTTCCTGCAATCAAGTTTGGTGCGGTTTATCTTGAATTTGTATCTATTGTGTGCTCTTGTATTGTTATGATTGAAGCCAGAGATGGTATTCAGCAGGTTCTGACCAATTCTGGAGAACCGGTAACGGAAATTTTGAGTAGTTCAGAGAACCGGCAAATACCACCCCTGACTGGAGATTTTACAGTATCCTTCCCCTGCCAAGCCCACCAAGCCACGCCCACAGAACCAGTAGTAAAAAAATTTGAATCCCACTACTGGTTGAAGCTGAAGTATTCATTGGCAGATAGGACATTGCAATATATAATTTTATGTACAATACTTGGATCGGACCGAAGGCGGCATAGTTCTAGGTTTTCTAGGTCCAGAATTTCAAGTCTGGTGGCATAAAGTATTCTGCAATGAGTAGAGGAGTGGAGATCTCTTCTTGTGAAATATTTCTGGACTTTCTCAACTGTATTAATATCAGATACGTAATGCGGGTTCCAGACTAATGAACTGTATTCAAATATTGGTCTAGCAAATTTTTTGTATGCTCTAGTTAGTAGTGTGATATTACCAGAGAAAAAGCTACGCAGGATTAAGGTTAACAACTTTTAATGCCTTTTTGGCTATGTAGTTACAGTGGGCTCTAGCACTTAGATCATTAGAGATGAGTACTCCAAGGTCCTTTACAGAGTTTTCAGTAGTTATTAGATCATTAGAGATGAGTACTCCAAGGTCCTTGACAGAGTCTTTAGTAGTTGGGGGTCTTCTGGAACACCAACTTGTAAGATGAAGTTGGTAGAATCTGATCTCTGGAATAGTCTCCCAAGGAGTTTCTCCTTTATGCTGCCTTCTCCTTTTGGGTTTTGCAGAGTTCTACCCCACTTCTCCTTTTTCCTCAAGCTCAAGAAAAGGCAATGGAACCAACAATGCATTGCATTGGGTATGCAATATTAAAGTTAGGGAACAACTTTTTAATCAGAAAAAAAGGCAAATATGTGAACTAGTTAAACAGGGTTTATGTTCCATTGTCTGTGAGCTTTACTGGGCTCCGGGCAATCAGAAAATTATTTCTGCATAGAGTGAGAGGAATGGACTATAATTACATAGGATAATAGAAGTATGATGGGAAGATGGTTTAAAGCAGAAAAGAGAAGACGAACTTCTTGCCATTTTGCAGTTGAGAAATCTTTTTTTAATGGCTAGTTTCAGATGCAAATGATCAGGACTATACGTTAAGTTGTAGTTCAAAGATTTATTGCTCAAGCCTATGTACAAGAATCTAGTTGACTGTTAATGTTTAGTACTAAACTGGCACCAACAGAATATAAGAACCAACAGAATTCAAGAAAGAACTGTTTGGCAACATAACAACTCAAAGATGATGACACATTTAACTCTGCCCCCCAGCTCTGTCTGTTCATCTCCTACAATGAATTCCATTCTTTAACATCGATTGCAAAATTGCAAAAACTTGGAAAATGATGTAACTGTTTCCCAAATTCTCACCTTCCCAAAATGTTTAGCCTTTTTTCCAGGTTATAATTCCCTTCACTTTTTCAATGGTGCACTTTCAATGAATATCTACATATTTCTGTCACTGTCATCTCTAGTTTAGACAGATATTCTGGAATTCCCCTAACAATTATGGTGACCGTATTTTCTTGAAAAAAATAAGGACAAATCTGAAGAAGGCTCAAATCTGAAATCTGAAAGTTGATTGCAGGAAATACGACTTCAGCAACAGAGTGGTCAATATCTGGAATACTCTACCTGACTCTGTGGTTTCTTGCCCAAACCCCAAAAACTTTAACCTTAGACTGTCTACTATTGACCTCACACCTTTCCTAAGAGGTCTATAGGGGGCTTGCATAAGCGCACCAACGTGCCTACCATCCCTGTCCTATTGTTTCTTTTATATTTTATTTTTCTTATATGTATCCATGTATTTTACTTATACCTATTATCTTGTAAGCAATTGATAAATAAATAAATAAATAAAGTTCATAATGATAAAAGAGATTCATTCTTTATGTTTATAACTTTGCTTTACAAAGGAAAATTCAAGAACAAAACCAAAATTTAACAAAAATGCAAATTCTAATTCTAATAGAAATATATAAATAATATATGTAAATGTATTTTTGCAAGACAAATTTTGTAATTTTCATATGAGTATGAAAGACGGTGCTTTACCATTTGTACGCTCCAAACTGGATAGTTTCCCAGTTTCAAAAGAACACCTGAGGAGATAATCCAAAACACTTTAGTTTCAGTCCCAGGCTGGATGAAGAGCTGTTCCTCTTTTCAAGGCATGCAAGTACATTTCCCTTTCACATCTCCCAGTATCTGTCAGTATGAAGGGTAAAGGGGGGGGGAAGCAGCAGGGCAGGTCTGTGTGCCCTGTTCTCTGCTGTGTTTGAAGACCTCATACATTTATGCAAGCAGCACATTCAGAATATTAAGGATATCTTTACACATTTAATCTGAGCTTTAGGTTTTCAGATGCAGGGAAAATATTCTAGGATCAACTTGCCTCAAATATTTAGTAATGTTTTCTGGGATGAATAATTTCTAATTCGTTGCCTGAGAAACATTAACACTTGCTTGCCACCATATCTATTTCATCCAGTTCTAAAGAGCTGTGCATCTTAAATCTGTTCAAAGAGAACTATCAACTTTAGTAGAAAATTACACTTGAAAACATTTGAATTATGTAGATCAGAATGGGGATTGAATTTGTTCCTTTGTATGATTTAGGAATATGTCTCTGGTCATTATGAACTTTCCCCTTAGTTAACATACTCTTTCAGATATCACATTTTCTGTGTGGAGCTATGGTTGCATACAACAATATAGGCACAACTGGCTAAATTGTATAACGTATTCATGGTGCAGAGTTTGACAAGGTAGACTACAACCAACATCTTAGTAAGCTAGAAAAAAGTGGGATAGCATCACCAGCAGATGGATTCATAACTGGCTGACAAATCATACTCCAATGAGTAGTTCTTAACAGTACTACATCTATATGGAGGAAAGTAAGCAGTGAGGTGCCACAAGGTTCCATCTTAGCCCCAGTACTCTTCAATATCTTCATAAATGATTTAGATGAGGGAATAGAAGGGAAACTTATCAAATTTGCAGATGATACTAAGCTGGTAGGAATCGCCAGCACCCTAGATGATAGGCTCAAGATCCAGATGGATCTTGACAAAATTGAACACTGGACCCTATTCAAAAAAATGAAATTCATTGTAAAGAAAAGCAAAGTCTTATACTTAGGCAAGAAAAACCAAAAGTACAAATATATTTTGGGATTGGAAGAAACCAGGCTTAATAGCAGTAACTGTGAGAGGGATCTTAGACAACCAGCTAAATATGAGCCAGTAGTGTGCAGCAGCAGCTAAAAAAGCTAATGCAATCCTAAATTGTATTAATAGAGGGATACAATCAAGATCAAGGGAAGTACTAATACTACTTTATAAAGCCTTAGCAGGACCACACCTAGAGTATTGCATCCAGTTTTGGTCACCACACTATAAAAAAGTTGTTGAGACTCTAGAAAGAGTGCAGAGAAGAGCAACCAAGATGATTAGGAGACTGGAGGATAAAACACATGAAAAACAGTTACAGGAACTGGGCATGGCGAGTCCAGTGAAGAGAAGGACCAGGGAGACATGATAGCAGTCTTCCAATATTTGAGGGGCTACCACAGAGAGGAGGGGGTTAACCTACTTTCCAAAGCACCTGAAGGCCAGACAAGGAATAATGGATGAAAACTGATCAAGAAGAGATTCAACTCAAAATAAGGAGACATTTTGTGACATTGAGAACAATCAACCTCCTCTAAGTCTTTAACTTATCGTTTGGAAATAAAGATAATTCTCCTTTACAAAGCAGGGGAAGGCCTTAAAATATTATCTAAATGTTTCCACCTCGCATTTTCAACTATGAGAAACATGATTGAGAAATGGAAGTTATATGGAAGTCAGGACAGATTAAGAAGATTGGTAAAATGTCTGTTAGATCTGCCTGAAAACTGGCCAAATCTATAACAGAATCCACAGATCACTACAAATGACTTGCTGGAACTTTAGCTGACACTGAAGTAAATGTTCCCAGTTCCTTGGCATATGTTTTTTTTATGATACAGAGTTGCATGCAGTAGTTGTCAGAAGGAAACCCTTTCTGCACCCTCATCATAGAAGTCTAAAAGCAACACTAGAAAAACCTCAGCTGGCCAAACAAAACTGTTGTTTCTGTCCAAATGGGGTATTACAAAAACCTGAAAGCAAAGGTGCTTGATCTTTGCTCCCGCCATATTGTCAGTTCTTCCATACTCTCTATATCTTTTTTCCTCTATCTCTTTTTTCTTTCTCAACATGTAAATTGCACATAAAGATTGATATAAGCATGCATTCAAATTTGTAGAAATATATTTAACTTTCTACTTTAACTTTGTAAACATATATATTTAGCTTTGCATAGCTAGCACAATTGGGATCAGTAACTCTTTTGCTAAGAGCTGCAGCCACTAAACAAGACATCATATGATTCTGACTTGCAATTTCACTTCTGTGTTCTCCCTTAATTCTGCTTTTTGGAAGCCTGTTGTGAAGTTTGCAAATGATTATCCTGTAATTGTGGGACATTGTGACATTCATAAATGCACATCTGTTGCAAAGTACCTGAATGGTGATCACATGACCATGGGACATTACAACAGTTGTACACGTCAGGATTGGTCACATTGGTGTTTTTCAACCATTGTAACATCAAATGGTTGACATTCAATAAAGTGAGAACTCCTTGTACTGTGTAAAGGTTGCTTCACCTTTCTTCACTTTGGGATTCATGGAACAATATCATTTGACTAAGGTTATGTAAACTTTGCATACAACTGTAACTCCTTAAGAAGAGCAATCAATTTTATGAGCTTTACCTGAAGATATGTGGGATCTGAGCCATGTAACACTCTGTTTACAGCTATTGAGTCAAACATTTCTTTTTTCCTCTCTCAGAGAGAGAGTTGTAATGAGAAAACTATTTATTGTACAGGGTCAAATAATTTTTTTGATAAACTATAAGAAAAGGAATAGGGATAAATGCCCAAGATGGTTAAAATTATTCTGGATTTTTAGTAAAGAAGTTTGGAGATCTTTATAGTTTCACCCATGGGTTTTTTGTATTGTTTTGATTGTATTAATAAAGATATCACCCAGCCAGCAGTGGAATTCAAATTTTTTTATTACTGGTTCTGTAGGTGTGGCTTGGTGGGTTTAGCAGGGGAAGGATACTGTAAAATCTCCAGTCAGGGGTGGTATTTTCTGGTTCTCTGAACTACTCAAAATTTCTGCTACCAGTTCTGCAGAACTGGTAAGAACCTGCTGAATACCACCTCTGCACCTAGCTATTTTTACAGGATTTTGAACATTAGTATTGCTCCATTGTGTCTGTGAAAAGAGTTATAACTAAAAGGGTTCTTATATTGTATTTCTTGCTTTATCTTGCATGGTTTGTACCTTTGCATAATATTTCTAGTACTGTTACTATAAAACAGCTCTTTTATGGCAATACACAGCCATGTGTGTAAGTCACGACATTCTATAGATTGCTTTATAAAATAGTTCCTAACATAATTTTATGCTCAGGGCTAGGCATGGATGAAATAGAGAAGGGTTTTTTTTAGATTATTTATTTTGAAATGAAAGATAAAAGAACAAAAGATGGAGATTTAGGTCAGAAGCTCTTGGAATATATGACTTCAGAAACCAATATGCAATTCTTAAATTAAGGATTTCACATCAGCTTAGAAAATTAAACATAGCCATTTTCTTGACTTCTTGACAGAATAGGTTTCTCCCCCTGATTCCTTTCTCACTATCATCAGTACTTATTACTTCCTAGTTCATAATATATATGTACAAGATCTGTCCCAGTTCACTTCTGTAATGTTATAAAATTGCCTTGATCACTCCATTTTGTAGTGATACAAATGTCATAAGCTCCTGCTTTAGAACTTTTCTCGCTATGTGTGACTTTCTACTAGAAATATAACTACCATCATTCTGTGACTAATCCATATTCTACAATGTTTTGCTTTGCTTCATGCTTTGCTTTATGCTTTGTATTATCTTATCACCTTGCTGCCTTCCACTAATTATAATTTTAGCCTAGGCTGTCATTCATTCAGATAGTCACTTATACAAATAATTCATATATATAGGATTGCATATTTTTACAAAGTTGTTTATTTTTGCAGCATGTGATGGCATAGGTACAGGAAGTTTGATGTATGCTCAAACTGTGGACTCCAGTAACATTGATAAATTTATCAATTGCACCAAGATCAATGGGAACTTGATCTTCCTTGTCACTGGAATTCGTGGGTAAGTATAAAATATTATGATATCTAATACCAATTTTTTTAAAAATAATTACACTATGCAGCAGTTCTATCATTCAATGCTGAAAAAAAATATTAGGCCAACTTTGTTTCACCTGGATACCTGTAAAGTTACATATCTAGGAGGAGCATATAGTGGGTTCTTCCAGATTTCAAATTTTAAGCATAAAAGCTGATAAGGTAACATCAAAAGAAAACTTTAGATTACCATACTTTGGCATTAAAATAAAGATGCCTCACACTAAAGATGTCCTACTTTGGGTTCTCCTGTGGATTTTATGAGAAGATTGATCAAAATTATTTCAGAATTTTTGAGCCCAATCAGAATAAATCAGTGTAGCTGAAAGAAATTCATTGACCAATTTCAAGGAAAGTAGAGGCATAGGAGACAATAGAGACATAGGAAAATGACTACATTTTGAAAACAGAATTGAACCTCATTAGAAAAAAAGTTAGTTTTAGAATGAAGGTGCTGGATTATGCAAGGTCAGGCAGTTTATCGATTAACATGAAGATTATTTGCTAAAATTAGCAAAAAGGTATTTCACATCAGTGTCATATACAAGAATTGGAATAAGAACCACCATCCACCCATCTGTCTGTCTGTCTAGCTACATAATCTATATATTACACAATTATACAGACTGGGTGGTTCAAAATAACTAAGAGCATAAACATACAATTCAGATTAAAACATCCATGACAAAGAAATTGCCACAACCCATGAAAACCTTAACAATAATAGATTATAATAAGTACTTTTATGTAATGTTACTTTATATACTAGATTTCCGCAGTTAATTCTTCTTGCATATCAACCTGCATCAGGGACCAAGGATTTTTTAAAGAGCTGTGTACCCAATGACTTATTTTAATTAACTGAAATATCATGAGATCATGTTTTTAAATGTTTCAATGATTTGATTGTAGGATTAGAAACTATAGTGTTGTGTCATAGCATTGTGTCATGAAAGTTTAATCATTGTAATTTATATCTGAGGAAATTATCAGTACTTTGATGGCTGAAATGTTAATGACCTTTACTTTCCCCAATGTCACAGAAACTAAATATCTTATGAATGGCATGAATGGCACTTGGTACTGCAAATTTTTTCTCTTCCTGTCCTCTGATTTCTGGAGTAGTAATACACTTTGGGAAAACTGTTGCTAGACATACAGCAGGGTCGGGTGGGGTTCAATCTTTTTAACAACAAGTTCTGTGGGCATGGCTTGGTGGTCATGTGACTGTCTGGGCATGGCCAACTCAACATCACTCACATCAAGGCATGCATTTCCTCGCCTGGCCTCTCGTGACTGTGGGGATGTTGCAACAGTCATAAGTCTGAAAAATGGTCATAAGTCACTTTTTTCAGTGCCATTGTAACTTTGAATGATCACTCCACACAAGCAAAGCAACAGCAAAGGGGGGAAAAAACTCCAGAGACGTTCCAGAGACAGGGAGTCTAGTCCTGTCAAGAATGTAATAAGGGTTAATGGAAAGGCAGTTTCTGTAAGCAACACCAGAACGTTTCCTTCCTTCCTTCCTTACAGGATTAGGCTAATAATTTCTTCTAACAATTGGTTCTCCAAACTGCTTAGAATGTTAACAACCGGTTCCAGCGAATAGGTGTGAACCGGTAGAATCCCACCCTTGAGCAGGGTGCTAAATTTAGAAACAAAAGGTACAAATTTTGGCTTTTAAAATAGTTGAATAGTAATTTTGTTCTATGTAAAAAGTAGAACAATTTGGTTCAACTCATATCAGTAACCACATCTCATTTGTTATCTATTTTTCCAGAACAGTCCAAAGACAACTGTAGCTATTCTCTGGATACCTATGGGCTTAGATAACCCTAAGCAAAAGAACATAATTATTCCTTGATAGCTATTTTGATTATATTTAATTAACAGCATAGCCCCGGAAATTCAGCAGAAAAGACACAAAAAAGTAAAACTGTGGCAAGACATCTCAGGATATATTTTATATAATATTTGGAAATTAAAACTATTGAATAAGTATTCAAATGATCAGTTCTGTTTCAATAATGCAGTTAGCTGGGTGACTGGAAATCAGAGTCTGTCTCTGATTTGACAAACCTAGAGTGCATTTTAATTTAAGAAATACAAACTTTGAACTTTACTTACTTGCTTTAAAGCATGCTTTCCTTCCAAATAGTAGTCCTTCCACAGCAAAACTACACTGAATAAAAATAACAGTTAAAAATGTAATGTGGATGAAACTAGTTCCATGAAATAGATTCTAAATTGTGAATAGGAAACAGAAATAATTTTGATTGTCTATTATTTGATTTTAAATCTTTGATTTTAATATGAATATTATTTTGTACTTCTTTCAACCTCAGAATAAAATCTGGAAATGAGTCAATTTCTCAAGTGTATTACTGAATTCCTAGTGTTAGTTTCTATGTGCTCTTTTCCAATCTAATCCTACTTTTATTTTATGTATCTATAGAGATACACAATTAAATGCCCCTCAAAACTTTCTTATGTGAATTATTTTTCTATGAATGAAAAATAGCAAAGGAACATTTCTATCTGCTTCCAAATGCATAAATTCAGTGTGTAGCCATCAACAGTGCGATAACTACATGAGAGAAACTAACAGTTGGGAACCTCAAGGTTCTGTCTTGGGTCCAGTGCTCTTCAACATCATAAATAATCTAGATGAGTGTGTAGAATGGGAACTTGTCAAATTTGCAGATGACACCAAACTGGGGGCAATTGCTAACACTTTGGATGATAGACTCATGATTCAGGAGGATCTGAACAACTTGAGTTCCCCTTCCATCTCATCACTCCCTTTCCCATTGTCTGATTGATTGTCTTATGGATTATGCTTGGGGTTTGATGTTAAAAATTGGTCTCCCTCTCTTTTCAGTTATAATTGAAAGCCCTTTAGATGAGCTGAGCTTATTGTTTTCCAAACACATTATTCCCAGTCCTGACGAGGTATAGCCCATCTTTTGCCAGAAGTCCTTCCTGTAGGTAATGTGAATCTTGGTCTAGAAAATCCAAAATACTTTTAGTGGCACCATCCTTTGAGCAAGCAATTTACTTCTAGACTTTTCTGTTCCCTCACTGGATGTTAATTATTTGTTTGCTTTTCTGCCTCGTTGCTCATAGTCCATTGAAATGGTTTTCAAGATCTTAACTGTTTCATTCATCCCAACCTGAAAGAGGAGAAAAGGATAATAATTGGTGGGGTTGATTTCATGAACCTCTCTATCACACCTTTAATATTTGCACCTGGGAGACAACACACCCCTCTAGGAAATTATCTGGTTTAAAAATTGTAAAATCTGTTCTTCTGATTCTGAGTAATGAGTCATCTATTATCGATATATGCCTTTTGTCAGGGTTCCAAACACTGCACTAATGCAATTAAGAGTCTCAAGCCATCTGGCAAAAAATCCAATTTTTTATTAGGCGCACCATATCAGCATTACCTAGTTGAAGCCAACTCTGACTTCACCCCTTTTGCGCCTTGCCTCTGACCCTGTTTCCCCCTCCACTCATATTGTGTCATCCATCATATTCCCCAATGAGGTAATTTCACAGGTTGTGGAAGTCACTCCCTCCAGGCATTGCTGGTATCCATTGGAGATGGTCTTGACTTGCTCAGCCAGATTGCATCGTTATGACTGAGAAGTAAATTCCTTGGTGCAGCTGTGAGGCATGATTTTCCATCCCCTGCCTATGGCAACTCAGCAGTGGGTCAGGGAAGCTTCACAAGTTGACATTCAATCTCTCTCATTTCCTGAAGGTGACTTATGCAAAGCAAAAACAATTTGAGTACAGATGTATCATTCATGGGTGAGATTCCCCTCCCCCCCATGATTGGGTTGTGTTCTTTTCATGGAATCTAATTCTGAGGCAGTTGGCTTGGATGATTCTGCTATTTACCTAGGATGCCTCTGATAGAGGGTAGTCCCTCCACTTGATTAGATATTGGAGTTGCCCCCTGTGCCACCTAGAGTCAAGGATGCATTGCACCTCATAATGGGTTTGGCCCCCTATGACCACTGAATCCAGAGGCTCATGGGGTGGTGGTCTCAGGGTTGACCTGACTACAGGCTTTAAGAGGCTGCTATGGAACACTGGGTGTATTCTCCCCAGTAGTCGGAGCAGCCCCAGTTGCACCGTGACCAGGTTGGGTCTTTACTATGATGATCTTTACTATGGGGAATGGCCCCAAGAACATAGATCCCAGCTTCTTGCTGGGAAGCTTTAGCATTAAGTATTCTGTGGATAGGTAGACCTTTTTCCCCACTTGGAATGGCCATTGTGGGGCTTGATGTTTGTCTTCCTGTTGCTTATAGGTCTGCGCTGCCTTAGTGTTTTCTTGACATTTTCCCATGACACTTTCAGTATCAACATCCAGTCAGTCAAACTGACTATTCCAGCATTGGGACAAAGTAATGCTTACTACATTGAAAGGGGTTATCCGCATGCTACTGTGAACAACATTACTGTAAGCAACATCTGTGAATGGCAGAAGGTCAGCCCAATTAGACTGCTGGTAGTTCACATAGCACTTCAGGTACTGTTCTACCATAGCATTCAATCTCTCTGCCCCGCCATTGGTGCTTGGATGCAACACCGAGCTAAAGCCCTGGGACTATCCAATGGATTGCAGAAACTCCCTCCAGAACTTAGCTGTGAATTGGAGTCCTCTGTCTGAGATGATTCTGCATGGCACTCCAAGCAGGTGGTAGTTGTGCTTCAGGAAGAGTTTGGCTAGTTGGTGGGCCGAGGGTAGTTCATTGCAGAGTATAAAGTGTGGCAGCTTGGAGTTAATTCTCCAATCACAGTCCAGATCACTGTATTCCCCCCACTCTTTGGCAGTTCAACTATAAAATCCATTGCGATTTCCTCCCATGGTCTTGTTGGCTCTGCTACCTGTTGGAGCAGTCCGGATGAGGGGGGGCATCTTACAGGTCTTCTTTTCATGGTGGCACAGATGGTGCAGCTTTTTACGTAGTCATCTATGTCTTTCTTCATGCCGGGCAATTGGAATGTCTTCTCACCAGGTGTAAAAATTTTAGGAACTCAAAGTGGCCTGCTGATTTGACATCATGGCTTCTGTGGAGGATGAGGTGCATAGGGACTCAAGAATGTAAAGTTTTGCCCCCTTCTACGTTAGATTCTCCCTTTTTGTCAGGATGTGTTGGTTGTCATGGAACCAGGGTTTTGTTTCCAGTTTGGCTTTAAACTTTGTGATTAGATCACTTGCGGGTTAGTCTTGTCAGTCATGGTGCTGTTGGTGGGTGGTCACTTGGGCTGCGGTTTGGGGAAGTGGAATGATAGCATCTATTATCTCCTCCTGCTTGCATTTGTATTAGGGCATGCGGGAGACGGTGTCACCTTGGAAATTCCTCCCTCCTGGTATGTGTTTTAACATGAAGTTGAATTGGTTGAAGCATTGATCCCAGAGGACCTGTTTGGGCAATAGTTTCTGCAGGGTCCTAAGGGCCTCCAGATTCTTCAAACAGTTTCTCCCCCCATTTCAGAAGGTGCCATCAGTTTAGTAGTGCCCATCTTACCTCAAAAGGCTCCTTTTCCCATATTCTCCATGTCAGTGAGTTTACGCGATGTATAGGCACAGGGCTGTAGGTTCCCCTGGCAATTTCTTTGGAGTAAGATGGCTTCTATTGCCATGTCTCTTGCATCGGCTTGGATGACAAAGGGATGTTCGGGGTCAGGATGTTTCAGTATCAGTTCTCTTGCAAATAGCTATTTTAGTATTTCAAATGCCCCTTGGCAAGTGAGGTCCACTGGAGGGATTGCCCAGGGCATGGCTGGGATTGCCCAGGGCTCCCTTTTAGGAGGTCTGTCATAGGTTTGGCAATTTTCACAAAGGAGGGGATGAATTGCCTGTAGAAGTTTGTGAATCCCAGGGAGTTTGGTAGCTGAGATTCTAGGACTGCCTGAACTTTGGCTGGGTCCATCTCTATCCCCTCGTTTGACACTCGGTAGCCTAGGTAGTCCATTCGTGAGCAGTGAAATTCTCATTTTGACAGTTTGACATATAGGTATGCTGCCAAAAGCTTTTCAATTACCTGATGGGCTAGGGGATGTGGTCCTCCATGGTCTTGGTAAAAATGAGAATGTCATTTAGTTAGACGAGGACCCCCTTGTAAAGTGCTCATGTTGCACTTCATTTATCAGTTTTATAAACACTGCTGGCCCCCCTGCAGCCCGAAAGGCATAACTCTGAATTGGAAACTTCCTAGAGGCAGTTGAAGGCGGTTTTCCATTCATCTCTTTCTCTGATTCAGACTCAGTAATCAGCTTCTCTGAGATATAATTTAGTGAAGACCTTTCTTTTGGCTAAGTGGAACAACATGTCCTTCATGAGGGGGAGAGGATATAAATAGTGCACACACATGCTGTTTATCGCACGAAAGTCAACGCACAATATCAAGCCAACTCTGACTTCACCCCCTTTGTGTGTTTCCTCTGACCCTGTTTCCCCTTCCCCCCAAAGTGTGTCATCCGTCACATTCCCCAATGAGATAATTTCGTGGATTGTGGAAGTCACTCCCTCCCAGCATTGCTGATATCCGTTGGTGATGGCCTTGACTTTGTTGGCCAGACTGTGTCGTGTAATGACTGAGGAGTAAATTCCTTGGTGCAGCTGTGAGGTGTGATTTCCCATCCCCCTGCCTATGGCAACTTGGGAGTGGGTCAGGAAAGCTTCCCAAGTTGACACCTTTTTACATCTTTACTTCCTGTCATTGGAATGCTTGATAAAGATTTCTCTGGGTGTCTGAATGTTTTCTTCCAGGGAAAGAGTATAAAATTAGTATTTCAGCTTGAGGTGGGGACACAGATTTTTTTTTGTTTTTTGATCTGCTGTCATTTTCATTGCCCTTTCTGTTTTTAAGTAGGTTTTTTTTATTGTGTTCTGTTCTGATACTGGCTTCTGTCTTTACTAGAAGTTCTTTATGTTCACCAATAAGCTTCAGAATGACTGGTCTCAGAGTGGCTAGTCATGTCTCTAGACTTCCATTTTTCTTCTAGTAATTTGATTAATTTACATTTTGTGCAAATATAATTTGAGCCCTCTATGGGCTGGAAAACAAATAATGGCACACCTATTGCACATAATTAAACTGTTAGTCTCTTTCTTCTAGTTATTCTTCACACAAATGCTTCCAATAAATTCAAGGTTAATTATTTTTTCTCTTGTGGCACTATTTATAATTCCACAGGAAGCAGACAAGCAGTGGTTTTTGTCTTATGATTTTTCTGTTGTGGATCAGTTTATAATTCCAAAAAAGAAATTGCCAACTTTTATAATGAAAAGTACCCAGATCTAAATAAGTGGTCTGGTTTCAAACTAAATTGTACACATTAAGATATTTACTTCAATTCTCTCTCTCCAAAACTTCCTTGAGTTCCAGATTTCCTGATATACTGTATTTTTTCGGACTATAAAACCGAAGTTTAAGACACACCTAGCTTTTTGGGAGGAAAACAAGAAAAAAAATCTGCCTCTGTCTCTGCCTCCCAGCAATTTGCCTCCTTACAGCAAACAGCAAACAGTCTTGTTGGCTTCAACAGAGCTTGATTAGCACAAACAGCTGATTGTTGTTGGATCGGCCTCCCAATGATCAGCTGTTTCAGGCTGCAGGGATTGCCATCACCTATTGCCACCTCCGTGTGCTCCATTTTTGGCCTACACATCCTGTTTTCAGCCTCCGTGTGCCGCATTTTCAGCCTTCGTGCCCCACATTTTTGGCCCATTTCAGGTGATGGGGATTGGAACAGGCTGAAAACCGGGCATGTGGAGGCCAAAATGGGATGTGGAGGCCAAAAATGGGGTGTGTGGAGGCAGCAATAGTTGATGGAGATGGCGTAATAACATTACAATCCAAACCTAGTAACAACTGAGTTTTAATCATATTAAACATGACACTACACAGATTTTAAGGGGGTGGTGGTGTAAACTTGTCATCTGTGTATTGTTTAAACAGGTACAAATGACATGGACATTCTTCCAAAAATGATAGTTTATATGCTTCTTTACTGACCATTAGGGCGGAGCAACATATAAGCACACTGTTGAAATTATAGTGTCTGTGGTATGCCTTCACATAGGAATCTTAATTGATTAATATTTTAGCCCTGACTGAATTAATAATGTACCCAGCTGCTAGAGGATACTCATTGGTTTCAGCAGGTATTTAAAAACAAATTAATTAAATATAAATTTACATGCATTCATTTAAATAAAAATAATTAAAACTCTTGCAGTTTTCAACATCCTGAAAAAAATACATCAACTTTTCCTAATCAGAAATATTTAACTGATAAGAATTAAACTTTATGGAACAATTCTAATGCAATCCTAAGATCGATTCAAAATGTAAATAAAATACAGTAACCATGAAAATAAATTCTGGCTGATCAAATAAATAATGTTATTTTGTATTCTTTATTAGCTCTAATAGATGGAAACATGAGCAGCAAAACCACTGCTGGCAAGAACAGCATTCATTCTGCCAAGATTTTATAATACATCATTTAGAAATGTAAGATGGACATGATGTTCACATAACAAATTTTAATCTGAGTTGGGAAATAATTCAGCCTCGTACTTCTCTCTTCTCCTTTCTCCCACAAAGAAGTTTAAGCTTTTATCCCATTATCCACTTATGTGAATGCTATCACTTGGATCAGAGAGAATAGATGGGAAGAAAGAAGAAAGGAAGATTTATTCTCTCTCCTGTTCACTAGAATCAAGTATGCATGGAAAATGTAATTGTGTGAAGGATATCCTTTTAGAAAACTGCAATATTGAGAGGGCAACTCCTTTTTTCCCTGGTGACAGAACCAGGGATCTCAGTAGATTGGAACTTTGTCAGCTGTTGAAAGATCTTGGAGATTTATGCAGATTCAGACAATCTGCAATTTAAAGTATGATTGTACTAATTTAAATTTGGAGAAAATCCTCTTCCTAGTTAGGAAAGGTAAAGAAAAAGATACTACACAAGATTTGGGGTAAATGATCCGTCTGCATAATTTCATACTCAAATTACCACAATGTGTTATTGCTATTTTCCAGGGATCCATATCACACAATTGAAGCGATTGACCCGCAGAACTTACATGTCTTCCAAACAGTGAGAGAGATAACAGGTAATCTACATAATTGGAGCCATTTATGCATTTGTAAGAATGAAATTCTTAACATATTTTCCTTCTAGACCACAAATTCATAAGATAGTCCTGATAAATTACAGGTAGTCCTCCATGTATAATTGTTTGCTTAAGAATGGTTAGAATTAATTATGGTCTCTGAAACAGCCACGATCTAAATGTGAACTTATGACTGTTGCCCTGCTGCCATGGTCATATAACAATTTGGGCACTCGGCTGTTGACTTGCTGTTATGATCAGTTGTAGCATTCTGCAGTAACGTGAATGCAGGTGGTGATGTTTTTTGCTGATTTGTGGCAAAATCACCATTGGTTAAGATAGATTTATACTTATGATTGTATGACTCAACTTATGACCATGGTGATTCAACTTTTGTTGTAAAAATGATCATAAAACTATTTGGCCATATGATAACTTGACTTATGACTGCAATGATTTACAATAGGAATTTTGGTCTCAATTGTTGTTGTAAGTGGAAGACTACCTGTACTGATCTTTTAATTCAGTTCCATCCTCCATTTTTCTATTTAGAGATAATATCATATTCTAATCAATATATATTTTTAAATGAAATGATATACTTGAGTATTATAAATCACTGGAATATAATATAATATAGTGTGTGTGTGTGCGTGTGTGTGTGTGTGTGTGTGTACTATCAGTATTATTGTCTTCCTTAATTGCAGAGAACTTTCCTAACTGTTAGGAAACTGATTTATGAACATTTAACTTTATGAAAGACTAAGCTGTACAAGTTTATCAAGTTTCACCTGTTATTCCATTTACCTTACTTAAGATAACATTTTCAACATTAGATGTGGTCTTTCAGTTGCATATAAAATTATTTGACAATTCCTGCCATCGTTTTTTGGTTATACTGGTCCACGAGAAGAGGAAAAAAAATGAAGGTATTAAGGAACTCAAATAAAATTGTCAGTGCCCCGTTGAATGTTGAGGAAATTGCTCTTTATCTTCTATGTGGCACAATAGAAATGGAAAAGTGCTGAAATATGTTTTTGGGCATTTGTTAGTGTTATAAATGTGGAAATAGTGCAGTTAATCCTGTGGACACTAGCTAGTTATTGAAGGACCTATGAGTATTTTCTGGGCTTTTTTCTAATATCTCTTTTATTTGTACATATTTAACTGACCATTGAACTATATTTCAAATTGGCACACCAATTCTGAAGTGATTTGAAAACTCTTACTGTGGCAATATGGATTTATCTAGATTTTTGTGATTTCTGCAATCAAGCTATTCTATAGCCATATGGCTATTTCACTTTTAATAATAGAGATAAGATTTTTCATAGCGGTTTACTATGTTAGCATAAGTAATGAGCAAAACTCTGGGTAATCACTGGATGCTAGAAATGGTGCCTCTAGATTATCCTAGTTTTGGCATTTACTCTAATGCCACAAAAATAGCCCTATGACATATTGCAAAGTATTAACTGATGTTTGAAAATTAAATTCCAAATACCAGAGGTGGCTAAATTGGCTGCTCTGATTAAAGAAAAAAAATACAAATATCTTTACTTTGACTTGGAAATCACTTTTGGATTTAGTTCAGGAGGTGGAAAAAATGCAACTTTGACCTTGGGTTTTACAGATTTGATAGATTTGTTGTTACAGAAATGGCTAGCTTCTATTATTATGAAAAAGTAAAAAGTTGAGCATAGATCTTAATGCCTTATTCAAATTGCACCAAAGGAGTCGAAAGTCAATGACTTTTTTTTCTTTTTCCCTTTCTTTCCTCCACTATTCACTTCCCTTTTTCCTTTCCCAATTTCCCTAATATTTGCTTTTGTATTCTCTTTGTATTATATTATAATCTAATAAAACTATAATCTAAAAAAGAATTAAATCTCAAATACACTGAACAGCACTTGGTTTTATACTAGCTGAAAATTTTGAAGTTTCTTAGAAATATTTATTGAAGAAAAAGGTTAATTATCCAGAAAGGTAAAAAGGCTTTGGGTGGAAGGGAAAGAAGTGTTTGGACTTGAAGTTATATTTGTAACAGTTCATGTTCTTAGATGGACTGAGAGAACATCTCCAGACATTAAAATGGAGATTTATAAGGTACAGGATATAGCTGCAATTTGGGGATGTGTTATGAAAAACAATGCTGGGCAGATTAATTCTAAGGGTGGCTGAAGCGCTGTGTGATTTCCAGGACCATGGTTGAGAGATGAGTTTACATTTACAATTCCATCTCTATAATCCAAGGACAAACCCTTGAGTTTCACCAAAGAATGAAAGGACCAACGTTGTCTGTACTCTATAACCATCCCAATACAGATAAAGAATATCTTGTTTTGTGAATTATCTCCTAACCCTGAGATGGAGGTGGGAATTCATAAAATCATAAGGCTGGAAGGGACTTTGGAGGTCTTTTAGTCAAACCTGCCCAATGCAGGAGTATTTATTCCATCCTGAACAAATGGTTGTCCAATCTATTCTTGAAAACCTCCAACAATGGAGATCTCATAACTCCAGGCAGCAAACTGTTCCATTGACTAATTGTTCTCAGTGTCAGAAAATTTCTCCTTAGTTCCAGATTGGATCTCTCTTTAACAAGCTTCCATCCATTGCTCCTTGTCCTGCCTTCAGGTGCTTTGGAAAATAAAACAATCCCCAATTCTTTGGTAAGTACCAGAGATGACTATCATGTCACCCTTAAACCTTCTCTTTGTTACGTTAAACATACTTAATTCCTTTATCATATGATTATAGTTCAATATATGATTCAGTCTCCAGATCCCTTATCATCTTTGTTGTCAGCCTTCAAGATTTTCTTCCTTTGCTTCTCTTCTTTTGCTTTGCATCTTTCGACTGTCATAAGTAACAGGGGGAGGGAGAGGGCCATGATTATTATGGGAAGCGAGCTGGAATTGTAGGAAACGAAACTGTATAAGTTGAGGGGGGGGGAAATCTTGCTTAGGTTTCTATTCTATGCTGTGCGCAACTGCAACTCCTTATCAAACTATGCCAAGGTCAACGGACAGAGGCCTCATCTCCACCTGAAGATGCCCACATGATGTTATGTACCACTTTTCATTGGAGGAGCGAATTGAATTATTGGGGGTGGGAACGTTACCATCACTTTGTATATGTGTTTTACGCGCTCATTTTCTCAGATTCAGAATTCTTTTGTTGCTACCACTTTGATTTCCAGTAAAAGATATCTTTTCTCTAACAAATGGAGTCTAAGTATTTCTTTCTTGGATTTTGAATGGAGCACCAGCTGACATTATTCTGAATCTGCCTTTACTGACTCACCTGGAGAAATACAAACTTTCTTCCGAGGGGGTTTGAAAACAATGTCTAATCCAGCCAGCGACCAAGAAGCCTGGGAGCGACTGGAGGACCAGAATCCCTGTTGATGGAGGAAACAGGAGAGCCCGACTTCTTAGCAGAACTAAGTCTTGGCAAAAATCCAGCTGCAAAACCCAAATGGTCCCTGGGAGTCGGTTGGAAGGATCCTGAGGAAAGGCCCCCTCCAGGAGTGACCACGACCCGTCGTCGAGGGAAGGACGAGCCATGGCAGGAGGAGGAAAGAAGAAATTTCTTACTAACACACTAGCACCTTTCTTACTAACTTACTAGCACCTTCTACATGAAGCTGTCGGAGAGGCTCAAGCTGATCAAAGGTACGAGGGGGAAGAGGGGAAGTGTGCCCCAGGCAGAAGAACCAGAGCAGCCACCCCCATAAATCAACCTGGGCCGGCACAACAGGCAGCAGCAGCACAGGGCCCCCCGGCTGGGGGGATAATTGCCAGAAGGCATAGAACTCCGAAGGTGCCTCTGCTGGAAGTAAAATATGGAGGGGATCCCCAGGAGTTAGGATTTTTCTTAGCACAAGTTTGGAGCCATATGAAGGAATATAGGCAGGATTTTTCCTCAGAAGCAGCCAAAATCAGATGTGTGACCAGGGCTCTGGAGGGAATTGCTGCAAAATGGATGGTGACTTTGCAAAATGATAATGCCCCTCAACTGTTGAATTATGACCAGTTCATGACAGCATTGCGTGCCAGGTTTGAAGATCCTCTAGCTGAGCGCAAAGCTAGGATTAGGATGAAAACCATAAATCAGGGATGGAGATCAGTAGTTGATTACACCCAGGAATTTAGAGAGCTGGCGTGCCATATCCAAGGTTGGTTCCCAGAGAGCCCTGATAGAAGCCTTTAAAGATGGGCTGAATGAAGATGTTTATCAATGCTGTGTGGCCAGAAGAGACCCTGGTGAGCTGCAGCAGTGGTATGTGCTGGCAGCAGAGGTGAAAATTGACCTGACCCGAAACAGACACCGGGGGGGGGGGGCGGGGTTGGCTTGAGGAAATCCTCTCCCACCAGCCCTCAAGAAGCCTTAAAACCTCAAAAAGGAGGACCAGTGGCAAAAACCAGGACCACTGCATGCTTCCGATGTGGGAAGGAGGGTCACCGGGCTGCAGACTGCCGTGCCAAGCTGGAACCAAAGGGGGCGCCAGGAGGAGGGAGAAAATCTGATAAACCTCCATCCAAGCCTCATGAAACGGCGCTTAA
Organism: Bungarus multicinctus; assembly: GCA_023653725.1. Classification (NCBI taxonomy): domain Eukaryota; kingdom Metazoa; phylum Chordata; class Lepidosauria; order Squamata; family Elapidae; genus Bungarus; species Bungarus multicinctus. The sequence continues at coordinate 165,896,015 of CM042836.1, forward strand.
AGCGGAGGAGGTTGTAGAGGTCGCCACTCCAAAAGGAGGGGAGTTGGGAACTCCAACCTCTTCTGAAGAGAGTGAATCCGAATCAGAAGACGACTCACTGGTAAGTCCAAACAAGGGCCCTATGACCATTCCAGTGAGATTAAGGATACCCACGTCAGGAACCGAAAGGGATATGTTGGCTTTGTTAGACTGTGGGTGCACAAGGTGCGTAATCAATTCGGAGGTGGTAGAGAAACTGGGCTTAAGGTTAAAGACTCTAAAAATGCCCATAACTTTTGGATGGATCGGAAGCCGGGGGCGGCCCTGCTCATTTCATAACGGAACCAGTAGAGATGACAATAGGGAAGCATAAAGAGACTTTGTGTTTTATTGTGGCTCCTGGGATGGAGCGCCCCCTTAATACTGGGTTTGCCCTGGCTCCGGAAATGGAACCCCCACGTAAACTGGAGGAGGGGATCATTACGCATACGTACAGGCCAAACCCCGGAAGGAAATCCCAATTGAGAACCAAGACTCCCACAGAGTTGGCTTCCACTGGCACTGAGATTCTGAAAGGGGAGGAAAAAATTCCAGAGGAATACTGGGACTTAAAAGAGGTGTTCAGTGAGAAGGCCTCGGATGAGCTCCCCCCACATTGCTCAACAGATTGCAGTATTGAACTTTTGCCAGGAGTAAAACTCCCAAAACCGAAACTGTACTCGATGACCCTGCGGGAATTAGAAGAGCTGCGATTATTTATTGAAAAAAATTTAGAACGTGGTTTCATCCAACCTGCTAGGCCCCGGGTGGCGGCTCCAGTGTTGTTCCGGGAGAAGAAAGATGGTAGTGGACTACCGAAATCTCAACGCAATTTCGGTGGAGAACATGTACCCCCTCCCCCTGATGAAGGACATGTTGGCCCACCTGGCTAAAGGAAATTTTTTTTCGAAACTTGACCTGAGAGAAGCATACTACCGAGTCCGAATTAAAGGGGATGAATGGAAGACTGCTTTTAACTGTCCGATGGGTTGTTTCCAATTCAACGTCCTGCCATTTGGCCTACAGGGGGCGCCTGCAGTATTCATGCAAATGATAAATCAAGTATTGCAAGAACATTTATACAAAGGAGTGTTAGTTTATCTTGATGATATTCTTATCTACATGGAGACTCGTGATGAGCATGTAAAACTAGTGCTGACAGTCCTGGAAAAACTTCGAGCGGCTCAGTTGTATGCCAAGTTGTCCAAATGTGAATTTCACCAGGAAAAAATTGACTATTTAGGCTATCACATATCACCTGACGGCATAGAAATGGACCCGGGGAAGGTGCGTGCTGTCTTGGAATGGGCCCCTCCCCATACCAGGAAACAACTGCAAAGTTTCTTGTGGTTTCCCAATTTTTGCCGCCAATTTATTCCTGCATTTGCAAAGATCGCAATGCCTATCACAAATATCCTTAAAACCAAAGGGGAGGTGAAACCAAAGCCTAGTACACCATTGGAGTGGTCCATGGAGTGTCAAGATGCTTTTGAAAAACTGAAACGTCTGTTTGCTGCCGAACCAGTACTCAAGCACCCAGACATGGACGTTCCTTTTGTAATCCAAGCTGATGCGAGTGACGTAGCCGTCGGAGCGGTGTTACTACAAGTAAACGAAAGGGAGTCTCTGCAACCATGTGCATATACTTCCCGTAAACTAACTGAAACCGAGAGAAGATGGGCCATCTGGGAAAAAGAAGCTTTTGCAGTTTGATGGGCTCTATTAACTTGGAGGCATTTCCTAGAAGGGGCCAAACATCCTTTTGAGGTGTGGACAGATCATAAAAATTTGGAGGCTCTGAAAATGCCTCGGAAACTATCTTCCAAGCAAGTTTCTTGGATTTTGAATGGAGCACCAGCTGACATTTGTTGTTGTTCTTTCACTCTTTCTAGGGTCTCAGTATCTTTTTTGCATCATGGTGGCCATAATTGGATACAATATTTCAAGCATGGTCTCATTGGTGCAGTGTAAAGTGATATTATCACTTCTTGTTATCTTGATGCTGTCTGTCCGTTGACTGCATTGGATTTTTTGGCAACTGCATTGCACTGCTGGCTCATACTTAAACAATCATCACCAGGACACCTAGATCCTCTCTTAGGTACTACTGTTGAGCCAGGTACTGTCTATCATGCAGTGGTGGGGTTCAAATAATTTAACAAACAGTTTTCTGCTCTAATGACAGGCTGAGTGGGTGTGGCTGGGTGGTCATGTGACTGGGTGGGTGTGGCAACTTGATTGATCTCACCCTTAGGAAATTTCTCTTTAGTCCAACAAACAATAAAATAGCACAAAAAATAGCATTCTTCCAATATTTAGAATAGAATAGGAATAGAATAGAATAGAATACAATAACAGAGTTGGAAAGGACCTTGGAGATCTTCTAGTCCAAACCCCTGCTTAGGCAGGAAACCCTACACCACTTCAGACAAATGGTTATCTAATCTCTTCTTTAAAACTTTCAGTGTTAGAGAATTTACAACTTCTGGAGGCAAGTTGTTCCACTGATTAATTGTTCTAACAATTAATTTGACGGGGTGCTACAAAAACGAGGGAGTCAATCTATTTTCCAAAGCATCAAAATGCACAACAAGAAACAATGGATGGAAACTAACCAAAGAGTGAAGCAACCTAGGACTAAGGAGAAATATCCTAAGAGTGAGACCAATCAAGCAATGAAATAGCTTGCATTCAGAAGTTTGGATGCTCCGTCGTTAGAGGCTTTCAAAAAGAGTGAGGGAAGTACACCCCAAAAGGACAGTGCCAGGAACCACTAAAACAATACAGAAAACTTAAAACAGCTGTTCCCCTTTTTAAAAAAGTCAACCCCAAAGCAAATGCAGCAGCTGAGAGGGAAACTTAAGAGAGCTAATTGAAAGCCTAGGCATGCTGCCAAAAACCATTAACCCTTCCAACTCTATTATTCTATGTTCTCTATGTTCCAAATTGGGTGCTTCACAGCAGAAGCAATATAGCTGGCTGGACCACACATGCGTTAAATTCACAGCCTGTATGATCAAGCTGCATCAGGAGAGGGGTGGGGGGTTGCAGTGATTATTAGGGAAGATCTGTGTCCTAGAGAATCCATTGTTCCTCAGATGACTGGATGTGAATCCCTCTTCGTTAAGTGTGGTTCCGGGGTTCAGATGGGCCTATTGATCACATACCTGGCTCCCTGCTATGTGACATTGGCCCTGCCTGAGCTCCTGGAGGTCATAGCAGGCTTGGCAGTTGAGACCCCCAGGCTTATGGTCATGGGGGATTTCAACCTGCCCTCAGCTGGCGGGACCTCAGGGATTGCTCAGGAGTTCATGGCTTCCATGACAGCCTTGGGCCTGACCCAACTAATTAGGGACCCCACTCACGTTGGGGATCACATCTTGGATCTGGTTTTTGTCTCTGGACTGTGGTAGGATGATCTATGTATAGGGGACGTTGTTGTAGAGCCCCTGTCATGGTCTGATCATTTGCTCCTTAGGCTGGACTTCCATGCCGCACCCCCTCGTCGCAGGGAGGCGGGACCAACACAATGGTTCCTCCCCAGGCACCTGATGGACCCGGATAGGTTCCTGATGGAGCTTGGGCTGTTTCCCGATACTCGCACACATGACTCGGTTGAGGACCTGGTGGCCACCTGGGACAGGGTGGCGGCTGAGGCCCTTGACAGTGTCGTGCCCTTGCGGCCTCTGATCCGGTGCTGATCCCAATCGGCTCCTTGGTTTTCCGGGGAGCTGAGGGAGCTGAAGCTCCGGAAAAGATGCCTAGAAAGTGGCTGGAGGGCCACCCGCTCCGGATCTGACTGAACACTATTGCGGTCCCATATTAGGACCTATTTAGTGGCAATAAGGGCGGCAAAGCGTTCTCACTTTCCCCCCCTTATTGCGTCCACAGAAAATCGCCCAGCCGCCCTTTTCAGGGTGACCCACTCCCTTTTAGATGTGGAAGTGCGGGAGGATCCTTTACAAGGGCGGGCCGAGGATTTTTCGAATTTTCTGCAGGACAAAATCACTCAGATCCGGGATGGATTGGACTCTGACTGGGCAACTCTGGATGGGGGGGCGGGGGGCGGAGTTCGGGGAGGTCATTTGGGGAAAGTTCGATCCTGTGACCCTCGAGGACGTGGACAGGATGCTGGGTGGGCTTAATGCCACCACATGTTTACTGGATCCGTGTCCCTCCTGGCTGGTTTTGGCCACTCGGGAGGTGACACAAGGTTGGTTCCAGGGTATTATTAATGTTTCCTTGAGTAAGGGGTTTTTGCCTGCCACCTTGAAAGAGGTGGTAATGAGGCCCCTCCTCAAGTAACTGTCCCTGGACCCAACTTTATTATCTAATTACTGTCTGGTCTCCAACCTTCGCTTTGTGGCAAAGGCTGTTGAGAGTGTGGTGGTACGACAGCTCCCTCAGCACCTGGATGAAGCTGTCTATTTAGATCCACGCCAATTGGGTTTCAGGCCCGGGTACAGCACGGAAATGACGTTGGTCGTCTTGGTGGATGATCTCTGGAGGGCCCGTAACAGGGGTTTTTCCTCTGTCCTGGTCCTGTTAGATCTCTCGGCGGCTTTTGATACTGTCGACCACAGTATCTTATTGCAGCGGCTGGGGGGGTTGGGGGTGGGAGGCACTGTGTTATGGTGGTTCTCCTCCTTCCTCTCCAACCGTTCGCAAATTGTGTTGGCAGGGGGGCAGAGGTCGGTCCCGAGGCCCCTGATTTTCAGGGTACCTCAGGGGTCTGTGCTCTCGCCCCTGCTGTTCAACATTTATGTGAAGCCGCTGGGTGAGATCATCTGTGGCTTTGGGGTAAAGTTTCATCAGTACGCTGATGACACTCAGCTGTACATTTCTACCCCAGACCACCCTTGGAAGTGATGACCCGGTGCCTGGAAGCTGTGCGGGGTTGGATGGGGAGAAACAGGCTTCAGCTCAACCCGGCCAAAACCGAGTGGCTATGCTTTCCAACACCCCGATACAGCCAGCTAACTCCATCGCTGGCCGTGGGGAAGGAAATGGCCATGGAGAGGGCGCACAATCTGAGTGTCCTCCTGGACATACGGCTGTCGTTAGAAGATCATATAGCGGCTATCGCCAGGGGGGCTTTTTGTCAGGTCCGTAGGATCTACCAGTTGCGGCTCTTTCTGGATCGGGATGCACTTCGCACGGTCACATCCGCCCTCATCATCTCCCTCCTAGACTATTGCAATGCTCTCTACATGGGGCTCCCCTTGAAGAGCATCCGGAGGCTTCAGCTGGTGCAGAATGCGGCTGCGCAGGTGGTTTTAGGGGCTTCTTGGACGTCCCATGTTACACCACTTTTGCGCGAGCTGCATTGGCTTCCGGTGGCCTTCTGGGTGCGATTCAAGGTGTTAGTGGTCATCTTTAAAGCGCTCCATGGCTTGGTGGGTATTTACGAGACCACCTACTGCCACCATCGGCCTCCCGTCAGCCAGTGCACTCCCCTAGGGCGGGCCTTCTCAGGGTGTCGTCAGCTGGACAATGCCAGCCGGCGGCCCTGAGGGTGCGGGCCTTCTCTGTGGGAGCACCCTCCCTCTGAAACGAACTACCTCCAGAGATGAGGACTATCCCTGACCTATTAACCTTCCGGAGTGTGCTGAAAACCCACCTATTCCATCAAGCCAGTCTGGCCTAGAGTTACTTGTAGGGCTTTTAATTGATTTTAAATGGTTTTTAGCTTTCAATTCCTTTTGATTGTTTTATTCTTCAGCCATCTATTTAATCTTTTTAATTCTTTTTTAAATATTGTATTTATAACTGTGTTTTTATTTGGCTGTACACCGCCCCAAGTCCCGTTGGGAGAGGGGGGCGGTATATAAAATTGATTAATAAATAAATTAATAAATAAAATAAATCATTGTCTTCCTGTATCTTTTCCCCCCAAGAAGAAACAAGAAGTAGGAAACACTGCAGCAGCTATAAAAGGTCAGGAGTATCATCTGATCACAGAAGTATTAATATTCTTTATAATGAAAATGTTTGTATTCTTATCCTTCTTGAACAAAAGAGGTTAATCCCATCCCTAGATGGGTGATTGATGGGTTTCCCTGCCCTAATCCTGTCAGTTTCTGTTGTTTATTGACTTGATCCAGTGTGTGTCAGCTGCATTCCAGCTGCAACTGTTAAGTGGTTCTTGGCTGTCTGCTCGGGAGCTATTAATTGAAGGGAGAGAGAGGGGGGAAAAAACCCTCTCCTGCACTTTATTTTCAGCCTGTTCTCAGAACTAACGGTTCAGGTGAACGGGTGAGAACCTGCTGAATCCCACCACTGCTATCATGTACCTGTGCCATTTCATTTTTCCTGCCTAAGTGCAGGACTTTACTGTTCTCACCACCAAATAGTAGTTATTGGATAGGAATCAATGCTCAAATCTGTCAAGATCCTTCTGAATCTTGAGACATTCTTCCAAAGTGTTAGCAATCCCCCCCCAAGCTTAGCGTCAACTGCAAATTTTATGAGTTATCCTATTGTCCCCTCCTCCAGGTCATTTATGAAGATATTGAAGAGCATTGGTCCCAAGACAGAATCTTGAGATACCATATGCTGAATGTGGTTGATCAGTCAATTTCAAATCCATCTTGTGATGGTACTGTCTATACTGCATAGTTTTGACTTACCAAGAAGTAGGGTGTGGTCTACTTTGTCAAAAAAATTACTGAAGTCTAAGTATACTATATCCTTAGCAGTTTCTCATTCCACTAATTTAGTCACTTTATCAAAGAAGGCAGTAAGATTTGTTTGGCATGACCTACTTTTAACAAACCTATTCTGGCTTGTAGTAATCATCTTGTTCATTTCTAGGTGCTCACAAATCTGCTGCTTGACTATGTCTTCCTGGATTTTCCCAGGTATTGATATCAAGCTGATTGGTCTATAATTTCCTGAATCCATTTTTCCCCCCTTTTTGAAGATTGAAACCACATCAGCTCATTTTCAGTCCTCTGATTGTTCCCTGGTGCTCCAGGAGTGCTGAAAGATTCTGTTCAATAGTTCTGAGATCACATCTCCTTCAGAAACCTGGGATGTAAACCATCTGATTCTTTGAATTATTTGAATTTGTTCAAAGCAATTCCAAAACTTCCTGCAAAGAGAGCGAGAGAGGCACTTACTCCGCCGAAATTCAGAAGCTGCTGAGGGTTACCTCAAATTTCAGTTCTTTTGAATTATTCTATTCCAGCTTGAGATCTAAAATTCATCAAAATACGATGATCATTCCTATTATATGTCTTCCCACTTCAGTTTTTCTTTTATGTTTCAATAACTAATTCTTATTTATACATTAATTTTTTATATTAATACATATTATTTAATGTTATATATTAAAAATTTAAGCCATACTATTTACAGTATATTAGCCATTACAGAACCTTTGTTATTATTTTATTTGGTTTTGGGGGGGGGGGGGGGTGTTCAGTTATTTTTCAAATAACTGTCTCCTTTGTGGAGAACATTATTGATAATAACCTCTGCTCTAAATTTACAGGTTGGATAGCTCCAAATGTTCCCTGCTCTTAATACAGACAGTTTTCAAGTATGAAATGCTGCCATAATTGGATCAGGCAAATTTTCTAACTCCTCTGATTTCATCTTCCATAGGATTCCTGAACATACAATCCTGGCCTGAAAATATGACAGATTTTAGTGTGTTTTCAAATCTGGTAACTATTGGTGGAAGAGCATTATACAGGTAGGATATATTTCTATCCTTATTCTATTTCTATCCTTAATACTCTCATTTATTTAAAAAAATGCTTAGGAATTACAATGTATTAAAATAGTGTTGACATTTTGATTTAAACTAGGCTGCCATAAACAGCGGCTTGGATTTTTCCTCAATTCTAACACAGGGAAGTACTTAAACTTGAATGCATTTCTTGGCTCCATCTATTCTATTTATACTCCTGTTTGGTATTTTTCATTGTTTGCCATTTTAATCACGTTAGTGACTACTTGTTTGTGGATTTTATAATTGTAGTATTATGGTTCATTGCACAGTCAACCAGATGTTTCAACTGGATTTGGTATTTTTATCCATCTGTTGAGTCCTTCCCAAGAACCTGGGATAGAGGAATGCTCTTCTTTGATGATATTAAAGGCATTGTCACAGGATATAAACTGTTCCAAGTAAAGTGCCTTTTGCAATTAACCAATGGTAGCTTTGTCAGTGCTGATGGTGTTCAAAGTCCAGGTGTTTGCGTTTGCACCCAAGTCACCTATGAATACTACTTTGCTTTCATTTTCCACAGTCATTCTATTTCTATTTTCAGATATTTTGTTATCTTGTCCAGTTCTTTATTTTCTATTCTGCTGTCTTCAGCTACTGCCACATCCACTATTATTATTATCGTTCATTGCACAGTCAGCCAGATGATGATAATGATTATATTATTATTGTTGTTGTTGTTGTTGTTATTGTTATTATTGTTATTTTAATCTTCAATTTGATTCACAGTCTGAAACTGGTAGAAACCTAGCATTATGCTGATGATACTCAGCTGTATGTCTCGGCCCATGGTGAGTTAAGTGTTGCCGTGTCCTCCCTCTCGCAATGCTTGGAGGCTGTTAGTGGCTGGATGGGGAGCAACAGGTTGAAACTAAGCCCATGCAAGACCAAGTGGCTCTGGCTCTGGGGTTCATTGGTTCAGGGAGAATTACCACCTTTAGTCTTGGATGGGGTGGCACTATCCCAAACAGACCCTGTACATAATCTGGGGGTTCTCCTGGACTCATGACTCCTGTTCGAAGAGCAGGTGGCAGTCATAGCCAGGAGGGCCTTTGCACAACTGTGGGTTGTGCACCAGTTATGCCCTTTCCTGGATCAGCAGTCCCTACTCACAGTCACTCATGCCCTGGTCACTTCCCATCTTGATTATTGCAATGTGCTGTACATGGGGCTGCCCTTGAAGAGCATCCGGAAGCTCCAATTGGTGCAAAATGCAGCGGCCCACATGGTTTTATGCAGACCCCGGCATGCACATGTATCACCTCTCCGGCAGGAGCTGCATTGCCTGCCAATTTGCTTCCAGGTGCAATTCAAGGTGCTGGTTGTCACCTTTAAAGCCCTTCATGGCTTGGCTCCAGGTTATCTGAGGAAACATCTTTGCCAGTGACCCAGTGACCTACCCGACCCATTAGAGCGAGGAGGCAGGGTATCCTGCGGGTCCCACCTCTGAGGGAGATACACCTGGTGGGACCTAGAAGAAGGGCCTTCTCTGTGGTAGCTCCATCTCTCTGGAACATCATTCCCCCAGAGATTAGAATGGCCCTCTCATTAATACTATTTCGAAAGGCACTGAAGACCTGGTTCCCCAGAGCGGGCCTGGGGAGCCCAGAGAGGAATGGAACCCATCAAATGGCTAGTGTGACCCGCTATTGTCGGGGCGTGGGGATGTGGGAGTTGGTTTTTGTTTTTGTTTTTCCCAAATTTTGTTCTATTGTACTTTACTAATTTATTTGATTCTTTTTGTTAGTTCTTATTTTTTTTATTTTTTGTTTTAAATATGATTTTACATTGGGTAAGCTGCCTTGAGTTGCCATGGGTGAATAGGTGGTAATATAAATCAAATAAATAAATAAATTATAAGTTCTAACCAAGCATCTAAGAATTGTTAAGGTAATGTCTGAGTGTATAGGCAGTTTCAAGTAAGGTGGATTTTTTACAAAGTCAGAATATTCAACTCTTGATAAGTTCAAAATTTCCATGTATCTAGGCAACCCTTTGGGCATTGCTCCAAGGGCTCCTATTACTATTGGTACAACCATTAATTTCTTCCTCCACAATCAATCAACTTCAATTTTCAGATATTGGTATTTTGTTATTTTGTCTTGTTTCTCTTAAATTCATCCATCACCCAGTATTGTAATATCAATGAACCAGATTATTTTATTTTCCACAAAAAATAATGTCAGGCAAGTTGTGTGCCAGATATCTGTTTGGATCCAAAAGTCCCACAACATCTAGAAGAACTTTGTCAACTTGGTGTTCCCAATTTTTGTTGCATTGGAACCCAAACTTCTGGCAAAGCTTTCAATATATTTTGACAACTTGATCATGATGTAGATAATCAGTTTGTGGGATTTTGCTGTAGCCACTGATAAGGTGAGCCATTGTTTCATCTTTCTCATTGCATAAGCGACATTTGTTGCTGTTACTGACATGTTGAATTTTTGCTTTCATAGAACCGGTCTGCAAGGTTTGTTCTTGGGCAGCCAAAATGAAGTCTTCAATTTCCTTCTTCAGCATCCCTGATCTCAACCATCTCTATGTTAGCTTTGTATATACCTTTCCATCAATGTCCTTCAGATATTGACTGTGCATAGGCTTCTTTTTCCAGTTAGAAACTCAATGCTCAGTTGTTTCAATATTCTGCTTTCAATCTTGTTTTAAAGGGGTTTCCATTGTTCACCTCCTTCAGCAATGATACTTCTGCTTTTTTATGTAGTCATTTAAGCCGTGTTTTTCTTTTTCCACAGTTCGTTTCATCTGTAAAAGTCTTCTGCTACCCTGAGATCTAGGCAAGTACAATAGATCAATATCACTTTTTGGGTGCAGAGCATGGTACATTGTCATTAGTTTTCTTTCAGTTCAAATTATCTAGTTCTAGCTGAGTCCAATCAATTATTCCAGCTTAGTATCATATTACAGGCATTGCCCAGGTGTTAATTGCCATCATGATATTTCCTCCACTTAACTTTGATCTCAAGATTTTCTGGACTCGCTTTATGTATTTTGTTGAAGTAGCTTCCTTGACTTGGTTGTGCAAGAGGTCAGAGGCTTCCAAAACTCCTAAGTACTTGTACCCTTCTTCTGATGTTAATGCTTCATTATCAAGTTCAAATCCATCATTTTCAACCATTTTTCCTGCCTTAACAGCAATTGTTGCACATTTGTCAATGCCAAATTGCATCTTAATGTCTCAATGTCTCTGCTCCTCAGTGCTTTTCAGCAGTGAGTTCAATTCAGCTTTTGTTTTTCCCAACAGTTTTAAATCTTCCTTGTAGAGCAAATGGGAAATTTCCATCCCTTTTTTAGCCAATTCATAGCCACAATTCGTTTTGTTCAAAATGCTTGTTAGTGGCACCATTGAAAGTACAAATAACAGAGGTGATAATGAGTCATCTTGGAAGATTCCTCGCTTGAGTTTAAATTCACCAAATTCTTCCCCACAGGCGATCAACTTAGTGTGCCATAGCTTCATGGAAGTCTTCAGGAATTTCTGGATGTTGCTGCTAATTCCAAAAATATTTAAGTATTTCTCAATCAAGCTATGAGGAATAGAATCAAATGTTTGCTTATAATCAATCCAGGCCATGAACACATGTGTTCATCTTTTCTTTGAGTTCTTCAAAACTAGTTTATCAATCATCAGTTGGCCTTTGGTTCCTCTTGAATTTTTGAAGCACACTTTCTGTTCTACAGGTAGAAAATCCTTGTTTTCTAGATATCTATAAATTTGGTTTGCAATAACACCTGTAAGTAATTTGTATGTTGTTGGCAGGCAAGGTTTATTTTCCTTTTCTGCACTCTTCTGAATCAGTTGTTCACCATTTTTCACTTTCTGGTGCTTCCAGAACCTGATTCATCTGGTTTGCTAATCTTGCACGCAAATTTGTTAGTGATTTCAACCAGAATCCATGCAGCTCATCTAAACCAGGAGCACCCAGTTCTTGACCTTCTTTGCTGTTTTTTATTTTGTTATGTGACCATCTTCCATTCTAGTCACTTTTACAGTGCTTTTAACCTGCTTGATCCATTCCCATTGTGCTTCTTGTTGTTTTCCCACAAGTTCTTCCAAAATTTCAGGGTATTTTCTTCATTAGTTTTTTCACTTGTGGTAGCACCATGTCCACTTTTAAGAATCTTATAGAAATGATGCTGGTTTGCTCAAAATTGTGATTTTTGCTGAAACTGTATTATTCGGTTATCATATTGCTTTATTTTCTCTGCAATAGCTACAACTCTTTGTTTCAACTCTTCAACCACAAATGTTATTTCCTTGTTTTCCAGATCATATCTTGTTGACCGGCTATTTTTAATTTTGTATTCTTCATTTTTTCTTGCCGCAAATTCTTCAAATTCCTTAAATTTGAATTTTCTTTATTTTTATCTCCACTCAGATTTTCCATTTTGGTTTTCCCTTCTTAATTGCTTTATTCCTTCCAATTTTCAAGCCCAATTCTTCTTCAACATACTGCTACATACTTATTATTGTTGTTTTTATTATTTAAGATTTAATCTTCAATTCTATTCACAGTTTGAAACTAGTAAAACTTAACAATTAAAGTCCTAACCAAGCACATTATTATTATCATCATCATCATCATCATCATCATCACCACCACCACCACCACAGTCAGCCAGTCGTTTAAATTGCTTGGAATTTTTATCCACCTCTTTGGTCCTTTCTAAGAATCTGCAATAGGGTCATTCCATGTCAACTGATCTGATTTCAGAAAAGTGCCCCACTCAGCCATCACCAATGAAACCAGGGGTGGGATTCTACCAGTTCGCATCTATTCGCTAGAACCGGTTGTTAACATTCTAAGCAGTTCGGAGAACCGGTTGTTAGAAGAAATTATTGGCCTAATCCTGTAAGGAAGGCAGGAAGGAAACATTCTGGTGTTGCTTACAGAAACTGCCTCTCAGTTAACCCTTATTACATTTTTGGCAGGACTAGACTTCCTGTCTCAGGAACATCTCTGGAGTTTTTTCCCCTCCTTTGCTGGTACTTTGCTTGTGTGGAGTGACCATTCAAAGTTACAGTGGCACTGAAAAAAGTGACTTATGACCGTTTTTCACACTTATGGCTGTTACAGCATCCCCACAGTCATGAGAGGCCAGGCGAGAAAATGCATGCTGATGTGAGTGATATTAAGTTGGCCACACTGAGCCAATAACATGACCACCAAGCTATGTCCACTCAGTCACATGACCACCAAGCCATGCCCACCAACTAAGCAATGCCCAGAGAACCAGTTGTTAAAAAATTTGAATCCTGGATGAAACTTTGTGTGAACATGCACACATGTCCCCAGTGAACATTGGTGAAGTGTTACGTTTGCCAATGCAAAATGTCATTTGTTTGACCCTATACCGTAGCCTTCTACAGTATGACTCAGGTTTCAGCAATTTTGAGACATAATATCTCCGGCAATATTTTGTACAAATTTGGCCATCTTGTACAACTTTTTGTGCTCTGTTAAAAAAGAATAATAAAAACATTCCCATGAGCAATCTCCATCTAGATAATTTGGAGCAAATTTGGCCAAAGATATTGCGGCTCAAAAAAAAAGATTAAAGTTTGGCTTTTTATATCTCTGGAAGGAAAGGTATGATAAATGTGAAACTTTGCCCATAATAATTTAGCAATACAAGGTTTTTTAATATAAAATTTCATTCTTCTACAGTTTTCCAGTAGTTTACAAATTCAGCGTAATTTTTTTTGTAAAAATGCCAAAAATAGGGTATTTTCAACCTGCTTTTATAGGAAAAAAAAATACTTCTGGAAACTCTGTTAAATCATTCTCATTAGAAAAAGAATGTTTCAACCCACCTAAAAAAGTAGGGTTGGTTTTTCATCACTGACATATAAAGCCCTAAAAATTGGGGACAAGTTGAGGATGTTGGTATGGCAACGTCAGATGCATTCTATTATTATTTTTTTGTCTTGTTTGTTTTATATATATCGATATCATTACTACTATTGCATTGATCCATGGTGACATTGTCACTACCAATTCAGGCACTTGAACCATCAACCCCATCGTCATAGGGGGCACGCCTGATAGTTGTCCAATACCAGCCATAGTTGGGTTTCTTGGTTCAGGATCCCAAGCTTGTACTTTGGCTTCTTCCTCAAGGTTCCAAAGTCTTGTGTGGGTATCTGTCTGGTTCCCAAGCTGATGATTGGGCAGCTTATTCTAGGTTCCCAAGCCTAAAGTGGGTATCTTATTTATTTATTTATTTATTTGATCATATTTCTATACCGCTCCCTCTCCGAAAAGGGACTCGGGGCGGTGTACAGCCTAGTAAATACATTAAAATACAAAAATACAAGATTAAATAGAGTTTAAAACCGAATTAAATATAAATATAGCTGTATCCCGAAAGTTTAAAAATAGTTAAAATTTTAAAAACCCTATTAACTTAAAACCCCTTTAACCCTTACTGGGCCAGGCCAGCCTGTTTAAAAAATAGGGTCTTAACTGCGCGCCGGAAGGAGAGGATATCTGTCATGGCTCGTATCTCCGGGGGGAGATCATTCCACAGGGAGGGCGCTCCCACAGAGAAAGCACGCACCCTCGGGGCCGCCAGCCGACAGCGATCAGGTGGCGGAACCCCAAGTAGGGCAACCCTGTGGGAGCGTACTGGGCGGCGGGAGGTAGTTGATGGCAGCAGGCGGTCCCGTAAGTACCCAGGTCCCGAGCCATGGAGCACTTTAAATACCGTCAGTACCACCTTGAATCGAATCCGGAAGGCCACAGGAAGCCAGTGCAGCCTGCGGAGAAGTGGTGTTACGTGCGCGCCCCGAGGGGCGCCCACGATCACCCGCGCGGCTGCATTCTGAACTAACTGCAGCCTCCGGAGACTCTTCAAGGGGAGCCCCATGTAGAGAGCATTGCAATAATCCAAGCGGGAGATAACGAGGGCAGAAGTGACTGTGCGAAGTGCGCCCAGATCCAGAAAGGGCCGCAACTGGTAAATCAGACGAATCTGATGAAAAGCCCCCCTGGTGACGGCTGCAATATGTTCTTCCAAAGACAGCCGCACATCCAGGAGGACACCCAAGTTGCGTGCCCTTTCCACGGGGGTCAAAACCTCTCCCCCCACGGCCAGCGAAGGAATAAGCTGGCTGTATCTGGGCGCAGGAAACCACAGCCACTCGGTTTTGGCCGGGTTGAGACGAAGCCTGTTACGACCCATCCAACCCCGCACGGCCTCCAGGCACCGGGACATCACTTCGACGGCTTCGTTGGGGTGGCCCGGGGTGGAGATGTACAGCTGAGTATCATCAGCGTACTGATGGAACTCCACCCCAAAGCCACGGATAATCTCACCCAGCGGCTTTACATAAATGTTGAACAGAAGGGGCGAGAGCACCGACCCCTGAGGCACCCCACAAAGCAGGGGCCTTGGGGACGATCTCTGCCCCCCCGTCAACACAAATTGCGAGCGGTTGGAGAGGAAGGAGGAGAACCACCGCAACACGGTGCCTCCAACCCCCAACCCCTCCAACCGCTGCAATAAGATACTGTGGTCGACAGTATCAAAAGCCGCCGAGAGATCTAACAGGACCAGGACAGAGGAACAACCTCTGTCCCGAGCCCTCCAGAGATCATCAACCAACGCGACCAACGCCGTCTCCGTGCTGTGCCCGGGCCTGAAGCCCGATTGGAGGGGGTCAAGATAACTCGCTTCATCCAGGAAGCGGGGGAGCTGACGGGCCACCACACTCTCTACAACCTTCGCAACAAAGCGAAGGTTGGAGACAGGACGATAATTTGATAACAATGCTGGGTCCAGGGACGGTTTCTTGAGGAGGGGCCGCACCACCGCCTCCTTCAAGGCGGCGGGTAAAAGCCCCTCTCTCAAGGAAGCGTTTATAATACCCTGGAACCAGCCTCGTGTCACCTCCCGAGTGGCCAAAACCAGCCAGGAGGGGCACGGGTCCAACAAACAGGTGGTGGCATTCAGTCCCCCCAACACCCTGTCCACGTCTTCTACAGTAACAGGGTCGAACTCAACCCAAATGGCCTCACCGATATCCACCCCCGCTCCCCCGCCCGGAGATGCCCAGTCGGAGTCCAGCTCGTCCCGAATCTGAGCGATTTTGTCCTGCAGAAACCTAGAAAACTCCTCAGCCCGTCCCTGTAAGGGATCCTCCCGCGCTTCCATCTCTAAAAGGGAGCGGGTCACCCTAAACAGGGCGGCTGGGCGGTTTTCCGCGGACGCAATAAGGGTGGAGAGGTAAGTCCTCCTCGCCACCCTTATCGCCACTAAGTACGTCTTAATATAAGATCGTAGAAGTGTTCGGTCAGACTCAGAACGGCTAGCTCTCCAACTACTCTCTAGGCGTCTTTTCCGGCGCTTCATCTCCCTTAGCTCCTCAGAAAACCAAGGAGCCATTTGGGATCGGCACCGGGTCAGAGGCCGCAAGGGCACGACCCGGTCAAGGGCCCCAGCAGCCACCCTATCCCAGGTGGCAACCAGGCCCTCAACCGAGTCGTGTGTGTGAGCTTCGGGAAATGGCCCAAGCTCCATCAGGAACCTATCCGGGTCCATCAGGCGCCTGGGGCGGTACCATTTAAGCGGCCCCGCCTCCCTGCGGTCGGGGGGTGCGGAACGGAAGTCGAGCTTCAGGAGCGAGTGGTCTGTCCATGACAGGGGTTCTATGACTATGTCCCCTACACCCAGACCACTCTGCCACTGATCAGAGACAAAAACTAAATCCAGGGTGTGACCTCCCACGTGAGTAGGGTCCCAAATTAACTGGGTCAGGCCCATGGCTGTCATGGAAGCCATGAACTCCTGAGCAATCCCCGTGGTACCGCCGGCAGAAGGGAGGTTGAAATCCCCCATGACCATAAGCCTGGGGGTCTCAACCGCCACGCCGGCTATAACCTCGAGGAGCTCAAGCAGGGCCGATGCCGCATAGCAGGGAGCCAGGTATGCGATCAGCAAGCCCACCTGCACCCTGGGACCGAACTTCACGAAAAGAGACTCACACCCGGTCGTCTGAGAAACAGTGGATTCCCTCGGACACAGATCCTCCTTAATAACCACCGCAACACCCCCGCCCCTCCCCTGGGCCCTCGGCCGATGAAAAACCCGAAATCCGGCTGGGCACATCTCCACAAGGGGCACTCCCCCCTCTGGGCCCAGCCAGGTCTCGGTAATACCCACCAGGTCCGCTCCCCCCTCACAGATCAAATCATAAATGAGGGGGGCCTTATTAATAACGGACCTGGCGTTACACAACATCAGCCGAAGGCCCCGGGCCCGATCGCTCACACCCCCCGGGGAACGGGATATAACAAGGGGGTCGGAGCGCGCCACCGCCGACAAATAGCGGGGGCGCGCTCCCAGAACAGAATGTGGCCCCCTATAACCGCCAAATCTGCCTCTCCCGCTCACCGTACTAATCGCTTTAAAATCACCCTCCCTGGGACAACCCCCCATCCTCAATACAGCCCCGTCCGATCCCAAACCCTCCCGGCAACGCTCAACCCACGACCTGTATGGTTCCCAAGCTGAAGTCCATACTGTTCACATAAACTGCCAAATTCCAACAACTGCTTATTTATTATTGAATTTACACACCACATTCTGTAGCTTCTGGGAATGGATACTGTCGACCTGATGATGTAACTGAAAGTGCTGGAAGCATGCAAATAAGATGTGGTTCTGGAACCCAACAAACATCTTGTCTTTCAGCCAATAAAATGAATGAGCAGGGACTCGTGGATGCATAAATATTACCAATGCATCATTTTGTTTCATCAAAATTTCCACAATGTTGCCTGCCCACTATTTCAAATTTGGATCAACAGTATCGGACATTTTGGTCACAAAATTAATTGTATCATTTGAACCTTTGCTTTCTGATTTCTGCTGACAGAAATTGAATTTGAATCAACTGGCACAAACTGGTGATAATCTCTTGTACCAATTATTGTGCTGCTAACTTTCCATCTTTCTTCTTGCAGTATCCTACTTTCTTCAATTTCTTCCTTCAGAACATATATACAATATATTTAATTCCATGAATGTTTCTGTTGCAAAAGTTGAATAGATCTGTTGGCATTAGTATTTGGTCGGTTGATGGTCTCTGGAGGCTGGTTTGAGCAGCCAAACGTTTAGTTGTGCCGCCAACTCCATCACATGGTGATTTGCCGTTACTCGCGTTGAAAAAATTCCATTCAGTCTCAATTTCAAAATCATGTTTGATAAAATTTTTGTAATTTTTGTATTGTACCACTGAACAGTCACTAAAGTAGTATATTCTTGTAATCCTCATTTTAGTCATCAAAAACTCAATCAACATCCGAATTAACACGTGCATGGAAACTGTATCATGTTGCATATGATCAGAAATTATGCAACAGTTAACAAGTTGCAACACACCATCTTTATCAACATAATAAGTGACGAATGGGTGCACTGTGCCTTGTGAATTCTCCCAGTGAAAATCTTGAGCAGCATCTTGGATCACAAATGAGTAATTCTCCACAAAATCCATCAGTATAATCAGTTCGGTTTGCTTTAGGCCGGCTTTCAACGACTTCAAATATTTGTTTTGATGTTTTGAAACGAAGTGGTTACCAGTCAGTTTCCACATTTTGTTAGCAAGTTTTTCAACGAAGCCGTCAACAGTGAGAACATTTGTTTCCAGCAGTTCGTGGTCAGTATGAACCCATTGTTCAAATTCTATTTATTTTTCTGAATCCCAGTTTCGAATATTTCATCCAAATGTGCTATCAGTGCCTCTTCACCAGGGCAGTTTTGGCATCGCTGCAACATACAATCTTTAATGTTCAGATTGCAAACTGCCTTTCCCAAGAGCACTTGTAGTCCTCTTTAATATTGGCACCTTGTAGCCAACATGTTGAAGAATGGTGCAGACACAGATGGAATGTGTGCCTCAGGCACAGATGGTGACACACCATTTTGGTCTGAGTTTACAGAATTTGGAGAAACCAATTTCAGCGCCATATTTGTTTCGATATGCCACATATATACATACAGATTGCATAGTGGCAACTGCTTTTATTTGTGAATCTTGATGCCATCAAACGGAATGGAAACACAATCCTTTTTGCCAGGGCACATCCTGCTAAATTCATCATCCTTGTAGAAATCTTGAACTCTTTCGACAATTTCCTTTGGCAGCAGTTTTCCAACTTTTGCATCTGGTAGTGAACAAATGCCTCTCTTTTTTATATTTCCTCACTGTTTTAACCATATGTTTTGAAATGCCAAACGTTTTTGCTGTCACCAGTATCTACCAAGTCCTTGGCGCTAAAGTCAACAATTGAACTTTTGTCGATCTATCGAATATTTTAATTTTCATTTTCATGTCTTCAATTAGGTCAGCATAATCCTTACATGACTGGCATTCCTTAGCAGCAGACTTGCTAGTTTGCCCAATATCTATAGCTGCTACTCCAGCAGCTAACATTATTTTGTCTGCTATCACTTTCTGCACATGTTCAATTTTTCATTTCACATAGCCAGTTTTATCCCTACTGCTTAACTTCCAAATTTTCAATGGAGAAGCCCCTAAATTGGTCAAACATTAATTAAGAGTGTCTGAAATGTCCATATCATAATTATCCGACGACAAAGAGTCTGCCATGCTTTGGACCATGGAAATGTATTTGGCTTTACACTTGGAACAAATTTTTTGAACTGGCTTCACATTTGTTTTTGCCATTTTTGTTAAATAATTGGACATGGCTAGATCGACTTTCAACAGCCCATGTTTAGCTATGTGATTTTGTTTGTCAAATGGGTTGCAGCACGACTTTTGCTTCATGTCGTACTTTTTCAGGTACATGGCTTTGTGATGCAAGCAGATTTGCTCATCATCTATGAGCTCAACCTCCGATCATTGAATGATGAGTATTTTTTCTTCAATGGACAAACTGTCCACATAATGCAGCCCAACTTCGTTAGAATAATATGAACCATGGTGACAAGTTGATGACAATTTTTCTCCAACAATGCATTTGGGCAAAGTAGATTTGCCACTTGACTCGTTGACATCCATTTCACATATTATGGAAATTTGCAATAATATAAAATGTATTACTGCAAAATCTGAAACACAGATGTTATATAAGGTTCTAATATTATGACAGAAATATGACAACTACACCTGGACAGTTCAGAATCCTATAGCCGGAACATGCTAATGTGTAGCTTCACTAAAGTACTTACATCACATTTAACCTTTGTCATTACAGTAGAAGCACTGCTAGTAGACTAACAGATTCATATACCATGCAAGAAATGAATTACACACTTTAAACTCCAGCATAAATGAAATGAGAACGGCACAATATAAGAGAATGCATGTTGATGTACGTGAAGTTGTCATAGCAACGTCCTCACTTTGTCCCCAATTTTTAGGGCTTTATATGTCAGTGATGAAAAACCAACCCTGCTTTTTTAGGGGGTTTGAAACATGCTCTTTCTAATGAGAATGATTTAACAGAGTTTCCAGAAGGTCTTTTTTTTTGTAAAGGCAGGCTAAAAATACCCTATTTTTGGCATTTTTACAAAAACCGTCATCTTTATACCCAATTTGTAAACTATTGGAAAACAGTAGGAGAATGAAATTTTATATTCAAAAACATTGTGTTTATTTATTATTTATTTATTATTTATTATTCAAATTTGTATACTGCCCCCTCTCCCTAAGGACTCGGGGCGGTGCACAACCAAATAAAAACATATAAATACAAATACAATAATTTAAAATACATTAAAAGGATTAGATAAATTGGCATTAAGTGTTAAAAAGTAGGGAATTAAGAAAGTTAAAAACCATTTAAAAACCGAATTTAAAACCATTACACATAACTCTAGGCCAGACCAGCTAGATGGAATAGGTGGGTTTTTAGTGTGCGCCGGAAGGTCAATAGGCCGGGGACAGTCCTCATCTCCGGGGGCAATTTGTTCCAGAAGGAGGGAGCTCCCAAAGAGAAGGCCCGAACCCTCGGGGTCACCAGCGGTCCAGCCGGCAGCACCCCGAGGAGGCCCGCTCTATGAGAGTGCACTGGGCGGCGAGAGACTGACGGTGGCAGCAGGCAGTCCCATAAATACCCAGGTCCCAAGATGTTGCTAAGTTATTACACACGAAGTTCTACGTTATCATATCTTTCCTTCCAGAGATATAAAAAGCCAAACTTAACCTTTTTTTCAAACCGCAGTATTTTTGGCCAAATTTGTTCCAAATGATCTAGATTGCTTAATAGAGCACAGAAAGTTATACAAGATGGCCAAGTTTTGTTTCTCTCAACAAAATATTGCTGGAGATAGTGTCTCAAAGTTGGTGAAACCTCAGAGTCATACTGTAAAATGCTGCAGTATGGGGGTCAAACAAATGACTATATCTCCACAAGTATTTCTTCAGCAAACATAACACTTCACCAATGTTCGTTGGGGACATGTGTGCATGTTCACACAAAATTTCATCAAAATCTGTTATGGTTGAGCGGTGTCCCCCAGGCCACTTGACATGGAATGACCGAATGGGCAGATGTTTATATTTGATGGTGTTAGAGGCATCATTGCAAGATGTAAACTTTTCTAAGCAAAGCTGCCATTTGCAATTGACTGATGATGATTTTGTCAAGGCCAATGGTGTTCAAGTAATGCTCCAGATGTTTTGGGATTGTACCCAAGGTGCCTATTATAATTATTTATTTTGAAATGATTTTAGAAATGGCAGCTTTGAGCAGTTGTATGCATTTTCCCTAAATAATTTATTAAACATGGTGCTTCTAAAGACTGAAAGAGAGCTCCATTCCCCATACCAATTTCTAT
The DNA here is from genome assembly GCA_023653725.1 of Bungarus multicinctus. Taxonomy (NCBI): domain Eukaryota; kingdom Metazoa; phylum Chordata; class Lepidosauria; order Squamata; family Elapidae; genus Bungarus; species Bungarus multicinctus. The sequence goes on from CM042836.1 coordinate 165,917,595, forward strand.
TGTCTCCTATAATTCCTGCTCCTTTTCAAAACTACAATTCGGGTCCAACTTCTTCTCCTTATTCTTTCCCCATATACCTCTTTCTCAAATGAGCTGATCTTCTGATTAAAAAAAGGGAGAATGAATCAGCAAAGGCTTTGTATCTATCGAAAAGGGAATTTTCAGCAAGCAAATTGGAATATTATCTGTATTGCTAATTCATCCCAATAACTACAAACCATGAACCCCAGTGTATTTTGAATCCATTTTATTTTGGCTAATGTTGAATTTGAATTTTTGAATTTAAGAAAGTAAATTTTATTTAAGTTGCCAATATTGATATCTATACAAAAGTTCCTCAAAAGAATAATGCTATATAATATTTTGTCACAAAGTCCAATGTAAACTGATAGATTCTCCTTTAATTTTACAATTGTGTAAATCTAGGCCACTGCACTACTCTTGGATCGAAGTCCATTTGGGTCTTTAAATTATGTTAAAACTCAAACCCTGTCCTGGCTGATTTTTAGATGAGATGCTAAATGTCTACATTTTCCATAGTGAAAAATACAGTATTTCTTGTAACACATTTCATTTTTATTTTTTTATTTTAGACAACCACTCTCATAGGGAGATTAAAGATTGTAAGGTTAGCTGTGGCAGGCTTCTTTATTTCACTATCTTGAGATACAGTGATAAAATGAAAAAGATCATTCCAAGTCAGAGCAGGAAAGAAAAAAAGCAAAAACACAAATTCTTGGTTCAAATTCTATTGGTGATGCTCATTTGTTATCCTGATAACATTGTTGAACACCAGAGAAACATTTCTAATGGCAGGAGGAGTTTACAGTCATTTTCAAATTTCTCTTCTACTGCAGTCATATGGAAAAGCAATACATTTGGGTCACCAATAGGTACCCTTTGCATTAATTAAATAATAGCACAGTAGTAGCTGTTTTTGGCTCTTCCTAGTGATTGTGGCAAATACTGCAGGCTTCCCTTCCTGTTCAGCTGTTTCATTCAGCATGATTCTCTACTTGGTTGTGTTCCAGCATATCCTAGTCCAGGGACAACTGTAATTTGAAAAAGCTGTAGCTTAATGCTTGCATTAATTAGCCGTTTAACTTTTAGCATTTAAATAAATCAGTTGTGCCTGATAATGATGATATCTATCTTTTCAGTTATGGTTCAGGAAAAGCATATTTGGGTTAGCGCATATCTCTGATGGTTGCTTTTTATGAAGCTACTTTTAGTACCTTGAGTATTTGTGGCTTTGTGTAGTGTTTCCTCCTAGTGTCATGTGATTGACTGGTGTAAAAATGAAGAGAAGGAGCCTAAATTAAACTGCTTTTCCATTCCTTCAAATTCTTAATCTAACAGGATAGGTTTCTAACTCAGATATGAACAACACATGGATTTGCTGTTTTCTTTTTCCAGTGGTCTTTCCTTGCTTATTCTCAAGCAGCAAGGAATTAGATCTCTCCAATTTCAGTCCCTGAAGCATATCAGTGCTGGGAATGTCTATATAACTGACAACAGTAACTTATGCTACTATCATACTATCAACTGGACCAGCCTCTTCAGCTCACCTAACCAGAAAACTGTCATCCACAGAAATAAGAGGCCTGAAAACTGCAGTAAGTATTTTGCTCATGGTTAGTTAATTAAATCTCTCTGTCTCTGTCTCTCTCTCTCTGGATATATTGTTTAAAACTACAAAATGGTGATTAGCTACTTTGTGAAACAAGAAATAATCTAGAAAACTTGCACAAAAGTCTAACATTGTTATATTTGAGGATGTATTGGAAATGTCTTAATAAGCCTACTTTTTTGAAAACATTCATGATAGGACAGTGAAACCTGGTTAGCTGAAAAAATGTTTAATGCTTTTCAAGAACATTTTCTAAGAATAGGAATTCATATTTTGATCAGTTTTATTTAAGAGTTCTCCCATCCACTTTTAAAATAGATTTTACTTGAGTGCAGAGACAGGGATCTTCTTCTCTCCAAATTGCTACAGTGCATGTGAGGAAGGTATTGCATGTACCATCTGGCCCTGAAATCTCTGCTATCACTTTCACACAGTCACAAAACCTGTTTTGTTGTGTTTTAATTGGGGGTGGGGATAAGTAAAGAAGGAGGCCTTTTGTATAATTCCCTGCACATTTCCCCTGTCCCTGAAAATATTAAGAATTTTTTTCCACTCTACTCCAAATATGCAGAAAGTTACTCCCCATTTTCAGTGACTTGCTCTTTATTTATTTTAGAAGCAATTGCTCGAAGTGTTTTACAATGCAAAGGAATAAGTATAATAAAACCCAGGAAGACCTAAAAGCAGCAGTTAAAGAATACACACAAAAACAAAACTAGTCCTTCATAATAGAGTCAGATCCTCATTTCTAAAACCTTTTTATCTGTTGGTGAAAGGCAAATAACAAGTAACACTGCTTAAGTTCCATGGGGCCATCTGCAGTGCCACCCTTTCCTGTCTTATAAATGTCAGAGGAACATAGCAACTGATCTCTCCAGAGATCCAGAGGCAAGTTCACAAAGAAAACAGACAGGTAGGGTTTTCAAGGTGATAATTGGGCCCTAAACTGTACTCTGAAATGAACTGGTAGCCAGTGCAACCAACTTTATGAATATCTGTGACAGATTGTGACAAGAAACCAAGAAGACAGCCATAGTGGGCAATGCCAGCAATGCTGCTTCTTGCCACTCAAAACTTAGGGTTGTTACTCAATCTGTGCATAGATTGGACTGCACAAGAAATCACTGAGTGATCCACCACAGATCTTCTGACACCAGCAATACATACATATGCAAAAGCCCAGGGGATCCTGCTAAGGCACCTTTAGCCAAGCAAGTGCCTCCATGTTCTAAGTGTTAGCACCTGCTATAATTATAGTCTTTGCCATTGAAGGGTAATTTATTGTAACCTCAGTATGATCTACACTGGATTCACAGATCCTTTTCTTAAATTAAAACTGCATAATGCTTTGCTAGAAATAGTTGTTCAAAGAGCACAGTATAAGAGTGAGTGCTTCAGAGGTTTTCACCAGAAATAGAGACACAGCTTTATTTTTGCCAGCACATAGATACAATAAATCAATATCCTTTTTTAAAAATGAACTGATCCTCTTCATTTTCCTTTGACCTACCCTTAGATTTGCAATTTCATCTGATTTCTGTGCAGATTCTATGCCTATAAACTGGCTTGGCAGTTTGGGAGTGGGGATGAGTTAGAAATTTTGAATTTTAATTTCAAGATGCAAGGGAGCACCTTTTTGTACATTAAGGGTTCTCATCTGTGGCAGTTTTTCACTGACATATCAGTAGCATCTTTGAGGGTTTAGAGGTTAAAAAAAAATAGGTTGGTTTAAAGTCTATAGCTTCCCAACTTGTTGAAACCTTACTTAAGTTCATCCCATTTCTGCATGAATTTTTAAATCCTTTATTTAAAAATCAGCATATTATTGTATTGCTGGTTTTGGGGTACAGGTTGTTGGGTTCTGCTCTTCAATGTTATCTTCATACCAATTCTGTGGGGCAGATTAGGCAGGGAAATAGTGTCCTAGTGACCTCTAGATATGACTGTTCTGCCCTTCTCCTGCACTATATCATCAACACTATTCCTTGTTAGGGCTAAGAGGCAGAGATGTGAATACTAATAAAGGCAGCAAAATAAAATACAGTAAAACATTAGAATGGCATTGGGGTGGCCAACAAATAAACTGAGTTATAATTATGGGTGACTCTACATTTATTGATGCCTTATTTTCACTGCTACTGAACAGTATTTGACTATAAACTGGGTTATAGGGATTTTAGAGTCTTTTAAAATTAAACTCATTTAAAAGTTATCCATTCTTCCAGGATACTGATGAAGCACGGTAGACCTGAGTGTTGTGGATACTCCAATAGATATTACAGTCAACTGTTTCCCCAATTCCTTATGAACAAATATGTTTTCATATAAGATTTTATAATATCTTATTGTAATAGTGGTGAAGGCAAAAACTATGTTTATAATCATAGCCCTGAATTTATTTTGTTTTGATCTATTTGCATCCAGTACTATTTTTATTTATTTTGTTTTATTATACTGTGCTAGGTTGTTATAACTTGTGGTTATAACAATAACCTTACTTATACCTGAAGATGTGGGCAGAGTTATTGTAGGGTAGAATTTGCCATCTGTGGATTTGGCCAGTGTTCCTCCTTGCTTGTAAAGGATTACCTAAGAAGAGACGAAGAAGTGAAGCTGGGAGGTGGTAGGTGTGTCCTTGAGAGATGGTGTGATGAACCTACCTTGAAAATTGATTCCTCCAAGAGCTGTTTACTCTGAAGGGCCCTGGAGCACGAGTTCTGGGACTCTTCCAAAAAAAGAAGTGGAGAACACAAAACCCATGAATACAGTACTACTTTGAGGTGTATACAATGTATGATGAAGATATAGAGTTGAAAGAGCAACTATTCTTTAGGAAGTATTTCAGCACAAGCAGAGAAAGAAATGGAGAAAGAATCCTTCCCAACCTTTTCTCTAAAATTTGCAAGTTACACAAGTATAAATTGAAATATGTTTTAAAATCCCTTAAACCACTCAAAGATGCAAAAATAAAAGGTAACAGGCAAAAGGGGACTCAAAAAGAAAGAAACTTTAAACATGACATGGCTGCAATGATACCCAGACAATCAAAGATAAAGAACATATTTCAGATAATTGATACTGCTAGCAAGTCTCCTTTTCTTTCTCTTCTCCCCTTGTAACTTCTGTAAACAAGCCCTGCTCCTTAATGGATTGAGAGGAGGATGAGGCTTCATTAGGGACAGAGGAGAACAAAGATAATATTAGCAGCAATTTTAAAGAAGACCTGGATTTGATTGCCAAGAATTGCCTTTTAACAGCACAAACAGTTAATTGCTTCACATATAAAAAGAGAAGCTGCACATAAGAGAATACCTCAAAAGTTGACATGAAATGTCCCTATGTCAAGAAGCCATCACTCAAGATATGCATTTTATTTAACTTGCCCCCCCCTTTAAATATGTTATAAAGAAAGTGGAGGGCAGCAACCACAGAAATCCTGCATGAAGGGGATTATCTGGATCTCTTCTAGATAGACTCTGGGCATGGGATATAAAGTGGTATCGGTTGCATCCAGTACATGTCAATTATATACACATCACTTTATGGCTTGAATCATTATTCTAAAACATTCTGGACCATCTATTCTGCCTTCCCAATACATTTTCAGCAATAGAGTGTATTATAGGTTCCATTCCCTTGGGGGCGGGGCCTGGGTAATAACATTTTATGGTATGGTCTGCATGTATGAATATGTTGGTGCTCTTTCTGTGTTTATGTGTATTTTAAATGTGTGTGTGTGTGTGTGTGTGTGTGTGTGTGTGTGGTTGAAAAGTGACTAGCAGTTGCTTACCTGAAATAGAAAGTTGGGAGACACACAAAAGGAGAATTATTTAGTATTCTGGGAGGATATGCTATCCTACTGTATATCTGGATTGAATATTTTGGAAAATATTACAAAATTATTTCAATCCAGACAGGATTTGTAAATTTTATATTATTTACTTCTCTACTGGATGGACAAGTTCATAACATTATCTTCAATTTACTATAATTTGATTGAAATTTCCAAGTAATGAGTGTCAGAATTGATGTGTGCTAAGTGTTTGACCTACCTATGCAGTTTTTCTTTGATAATAGCTGTGCAATTCAATGATTTGAAAAGAAGTAACTTGAATTTGTGGAGGGAAAAAACCACCAACACTTTTTGCTTCCTTGTTTTAATTAAACTTCAAAATGCTGAATTTCCGCAGGTGAACCATTTAGATGTAAATTAATTTTGCAAGTCCATACCTTGACCCTGTTCTTTTAAAGGAAGAAAATCTGGATAGGGAAATTTAATCATGAATCCTCTTTAGCATTTCTTTGGTGTCAACAATATTGTGCATGGGAGACAATACAGAATAAACACAATACTCAGTAGGAACAATTCTCAGTTGGAGTACTCATTAGATGAGTCTAAAGTTACCCTTCAGCAAAGCTTTTCCCAGCTAGCAAAAGGAAATTCACAATTGGTTGCTGTATTTAATAATCTTTTCATGAATTCTCTCTCAATTTATAAATTTGTCTACAAATGACTAATTTTTATGTAGTGCAATAGATGGTCCCAACTCTAAGCAAAATAAACTATGGTTCAGAAAATATGTAATTTTTTTCTCAACTAATGGAAAATATATTAGTTAAAAATAAATATATTAATGCAGACAAATTAAATAGGTCCTAAGTGCTTTGTACTGCTTCATCACTCCTGTTTTGGAAAACTTCAGCATTTTCAAAAACACCTTCAGTCAATTAAATTTATTAATCTTTGCAATCTAATTGGCTGTATTCCTGCTTGTTTAATTAACTGAGTATTATTGTTGTAGAGCTTCATTTCATAAAAGAGACTGACAAACTGAGCTAAAAAATCATTATTTGCTGGTTTATGCAGCTTTTCTGTTTTAGTCTTATCTGGGAAAAAAGTTTTCCTAGTTTAATTTTCAGGTGCTATTTAAAGAACTTCATCTATAAAAACATTTTTAAATACTATATAAGATGTCTCCATGAGTACAAAATATTTTATAATATAGGCTATTAAACAATTATGTTGCAGTAACAACACAATCAAACAGAGCAAATTGAATTCAGAAGATTTTCTTCCTGAGTCTCCCAATAAGAACCTAGATCCTTGTAATCTATCTAAAATTATTTAGATCAGGGGTGTCAAACTCAATTTCACTGAGGGCCACATTAGGGCTGTGGTTGATTGGTGAGGACTGGGTGAGTGTGGACAACTGGGTGGACGTGGTTACTTTGACACCACTCCCAAACTGCTGGCATGTTTCCTCTTTGCATTGGGTAGACCAGGATGGCCCCATGGGCTGAATCTGACCACATCGCAGGCCAGACTCGCCCATGGGCCTTGAGTTTGACACCCCTGATTTAGATTGTTATGGGTGTTATCTCACCATTTTTACAAGCAAGATGTGACACAACATTCTCATAATGTAAGGTAGCCAACAATGAATTGTCTAAGGTTATGTGGGTATGAAATTGATTAACGACCATTCAAAGTTGTGATAAATCTACCTGGTGGGTACTTACAACCTGGATTCAAAGTTCCAATGGATCCCCCCTGCCTCCTACAATCTTATGACTGTGCTTGGGTGCTTGGCAGTCAGGTCACATATTTGGCTTTTGCAGTGTCACATGACAACATTTTATGATGTTTTTGCAAAAAACCCCAACACCTTGATATTTACTTTGTTCTTTAGCAAAGTTGCCTGTATAGAGAACCATTGGTTTGTTTAACCATGGCATTCACTTAATTTGCTTAATGATTATGGTGCTTAATGATTATGGTGATCCACTTAACTATTACTGCAAAATATTGATCAACCCATTTGGCAACCATCACAAAGTACAACTCTGATGGGCAGACTCCAGAGAGCATTCTATTAATGCTAGATACCAGGGAGGTGCTCGGAGGATTTTCACTAAAAATCCATCCACCAAAATTGGGTTGCTAGCTTTGGATGATATGTTCCATCCACCAAAATTGGGTTGCTAGCTTTGGATGATATGCACCCAGCGTTAAATGGGGCATCATTTGCTGCTTTGCTTCAGACAACAAAATAACTTTAAACTAGTCCTGACATAAACTATCAATGCTTTTGGAACTCATCTTACTTAGTTACTGTTCTACCCACTTAGCTCCTCATCTGATTAATTCTCCATTTGACAAGTGTTGCCAAGTAAGTAATAAATTTAAGACTTGTCTGTATGTTTCATTTGAACTGGCTTTTGGAGTATGGGAGAGGCTGTGAGAATGGATTCTTAAAGCATGTGACATTAGAGTAGCATTGCATTCTCAAACATTGGTTTTGTTTTGTTATAGAGACTAATCAGAAAAGATCATTTTTCCCCAATAAGTTTTAGAAAATGTAAGGCTTGTTGAGTGAAGATGATGCTTTTAGCCACACTAGGAGAACCACAAGTTTTTAGACAGCAGGAATAGTTTGTTAATTTAAGGATTTTTTTAATTTGTATGTTTATTTTTCTTTTTAAAAGCATCAATTCTCCTAGTTCATCTTCAGTGCAAAACCAGCATTCTTTGCTCTATATGTAAGAATTTAAACTCTTACCAATGAAAAAACATACCAAGCCATTAATTTTATTAAAAGTCATAAGCTTTCATGAGCAATACTGTAGATATAAGTCACAATAGTGTTTGTGCTATAATAAAATGTTGGTCTGGAAAGGCGCTTACAGGGTTTTTCTGATTTATGACAAGAGAAGAATATCCTAAGGAAATTGTGATGATTGCAATCCTATTTTTCATTTTTAAGATGGGGGAGTATGCTGGGGAGAATCTGGGATTTGATTGCCTTCAGGACCATGATGAGTGAAGTTTTATGATTAAGGGAGAAGTGTTCCATCTTTCCATTTGGACACATATCTTCTCCAGGATATTGTAAGGTCACTGTAGACATGGAACTGTGGAATGAATACTGAGACTGCCTAACCTCCAGATGTAATGATATTCTCTGGGAAAGAGTATAAAAAATGCTCTTTAGCCATAGATGAGGCTTGTTCCCTAGATCAGAAGAGGCATTTGATGCTGTGAAAGTATCAGAAATCACAACACATGATGAAAGAGCATGTTGAACCCAAGTAAGGCAAGAACAAGCTATATGAAAGTAATAATGTGCTTAGGCAATCAGTGTGCTTACATGACAGATACTCAGTATCTTTGTTAATGAAGCACAATCAGGCATTTATTCTAGTAGCAGTGTATTGAATAAGAAGCAACAAACAGTGTAAATTGAAAGTGGCAGAAACTTACTACAGAACATTTCATCTTTTTGGAACATTATTCAAGCATCTCAGTAAAGGAAAAGAATATTAATGAAAATTTATTTTCCAGATTAAAATTTCATCTGAGATTTTTAAAAATTAGGGTGTTCTTAATAGAATCAGATTGAATCATAAGGCTGGAAAGGAATTTGGAGGTCTTTTACTCCAACCCTCTGCCCAAGGCAGGAGATTTTATACCATCCTGAACAAAATGGTAATCCAAACTTTTCTTGAAAACTTTCAGTGATGGAGCACCTAGAACTTTGGGAGGCAAGCTATTCCATTGATTAGTTCCTACTGTCAGCAATTTCTCTTTAGTTCCAGGTTGGATCTCTCTTTTACAAGCTTCCATCCATTGCTTCTTGTCCTATCCTCAGATGCTTTGGAGAATAGTTGACTTCCTCTTCTCTGTGATAACCCCTCAAGCAGCAGAAGACAGCTATGCCTAATCCTTCTCTTTGTTAGTCTACACATACTTAGTTCCCTTAGCCATTCATTGTAAAATTTAGCCTCCAAACTCATTATCATCTTTGTTGTCTTCTCTGCACTCTGCACTCTTTGTAGGTATAATATATATTTTTGCAGTGTAAGAGTTGCAGATTACAGGATAGTTTTTTCTGAAACCAAATTGTTTATTAGAGAGTAGGTTGTTTGTCTCTTAGTGGAGGATAATGGATTGGTTAATAATTATTCCATGACTTTACAGGGGACGCAGCATAAAGAGATTCATCATCTCTACCTCCTTTCTTCCATTATGAGTAGTAACAAGTCTTTCTGACTTTGTGTCTACTTACAATTGCTGTTGGGACTAGATTCCTGGTTGTAAATTATTATTATCATGCTCATAAGTGAAAGCACCCACATGTTCAGAACCAATTTACAACATTTTTGGCACTAGTTTACAATATTGTTATTTATAAAATGCTCCTTGTGCTGAGAATCCCAGAAGTATTTGGGGGCATAATCTGGGTTTGTATCTACTCCATATTCTCAGTATGGCATTATAATTATTTTTAAAATGCAAATTAATCTTGACTTTGTGATGGCCACAAATATCCATGCCACCAAATTTCAATTTGTGTTCTTCTAACTCCAGAAGCCTCTACTTCTCAACAATACTCATTCTTGCATAAATATCATTCTGGCAAGACATTTATTTTTATCACAGAATGACACTTGTAGCTTCATTCATCTTAACATGTCTTTTTATCTTCACTCCATGTCTTATTTTGAAATAACATACAATTCATGTTTGTCATAGTGATACCCAGTTACAACTTGTTTTATTCATCAATTCTTTTGGATTTTCTATTTTCACATTTATTTGTTTCTATTTTTTTATTTCTACGCAGAGTATTATATATACTGTATGCCAATAAATAAAACAACAATTAATACCTTGATGATATGAGTAGAGAAAAATTTGTGAATACCTTTATAATAACTTAATCCTTTTTTATGACTTTTAGTCAACCAGTCTGTCTGTTTCTATATTATCTCCACCTAAAAATTCTTCAGTAATATTTCTAAAACAGCTCATGATGTCACTAATACATTCTTATTATCCAGGATGATACAGTATGTTAATTCCAAGCCTTCTGCTTTCTAGTCATAAATGTTTAGTTAAAGAAATTAGGAAATAACATTTCAATTAGTAGATCATTTCATGCCATAGCGAATTTTAAACCATTTAAAATAATCATAGATTACATATTATATTAAAAAAATCTGCACTGTCTCAATTTAAAACATTATTAGTATTAATGAGTAGCATTAAATAACCCTCTGAAGAGATAGATTCTCGTAATCTTTTTCCACTGCTGATAATAATCCAGTCATCAAAAGCAGAATATATCAATGTACTGGCCCAAGAGCAACCTTCGTTAAAGCAAAAAGAAATTTCTCCTGTCTCTTTCTCCCATTTTTAATGTATGGATTTAAGTGGTGGGGATAGAACTAAGCATTGTACATACCATTTAGCATACTGCTGCTTATAAATGATGGTGCCTGTCTTTATATTTACAGCTGCAGAAGGGATGATATGCAGCTATTTATGTTCAAAAAATGGATGTTGGGGGCCAGGGCCAGATCAGTGTTTATCCTGTAAACACTTCATCAGAGGAAAAACCTGCGTAAAGTCTTGTCACCTTTTTGAAGGGTAAGTCATTTTTGCCTTTAGGCTTTATGTGTGTATTTATATAAATATGTTCATACTTTTGAAATTACTAATTTTTATGCTTTGGTGGTAGAAGAAACCATCTGTCATGCAGCAACTAGTAATCATAACTTGTGTTAGGCAGCAGCATCTTTTATGGGAGAATCATGCAAAATAATCTAGCTAAGATATTTCAATAGCCAAGTCTGCGAATCGTATATAATTGTATGTAACTGGACTAGAGCATTGACTGCAGGGGATGGGTAAGCTTGGCCACAAGGCAGAACAATTCATTCTTTTGAAAGTCACCAAGCTTGAAAAGCAGCTGTATAAAAGGAGTTGACTGGTACTTTAAATGGGAAATGTTGTGCAACAGATTGCAGAAGTTTGATATCTGTCAAAAAAAGTTCCAAGGAACTAGTGAGGTTATCTGGTTCAGTTCCTGAATTCATATTCCCTTGTCTGGAGGGGAGGGGAGAGGTGAAACACACTGCCTCAAATCATTTAAATGAAGCCATACACAATTTTGGTAACGAGACTAGACTGGGGGCTAGACAGCAGGGAATAGTTAATTGTGAGAAATAGTTTGGGTCTGAGATTTCAATGTCAACAATATACAATTCCATCGCTGTCCAAGGAGACTGTCAAGATCATGACTAATTTTCTGGAGTTAAAAATGAATTGAAAAAGATCTAATGAAATGAAACTGAATTCTGACTTGACAAAAGTATTTTTGATCAGTAGAGTTGATCTCATATTTGAAATTCAACTTCAGTTGAGTTGGGTAGCACTTCTTTGAAAATACTACTTTGTAGATTTTTCTTATTCCCTCTGTCCTTGAATTTTTAGCTGTTGTTGGTAGCCATGGGCAGTTTTACCAAGATGAGGCTGATTAACCAATGATGTCTTTTAGGAATGTTGATCTGGTGTATTTTATTCCAACTGGATCATTGCAATGCACTCTACACAGGACTGCCTTTGAAGAATATATGGAAGTTAAAATTGGGCCAGAATACCACAGCTCATTTGTCAATAATAATTAAATATTCACAGCTTTCAATTTCTTTCCAGTAGAATTCCAACTGCTCTTAGAGGTGTCTGAGTTTAAGATTAGCTTATGAGAAAACTTCCTCATGTCATTTACTGAGGTCAACTCCAGGGCCCTCTAGTATGAAAGCCTTTTTAATATTTGCATTTAGGTACAGAAATTCTCTTTTCTTCTATCCATGTCACTTCCTCAGTAATGTCTTATAGATATTGATAAGAATCTGCCTGAAACTGTTCTTTATCAGTTTCTGATTTTACAATTTCTTATTCTTCCTGATGTACATGCATCTGAATATGTTTTAGGGATGTGACAATGCTGTACTTAACCACTATTTTGGTGTAAGGAGTAGAAAAGAGTGTCTCTATCCAAAAGATATACAAAAGAAAACTAAATTAGTATCTGGGAATGAAAATCACTTTTCTTGGTTTTCTTTTCAAAGATCTGCAGTAAAAACCTTTCTGCAAAATTTTACTAACTTAATTGTAGCTGCATTCCTTTGAATTTAGAAGAATAGCTCTGTCAAAAAAAAATCAAAACCAATTATTGCAGAATAGAATTCCAAATAGTCTTAATTTATTGCTTCATAATTGTTCTCCTTGGTTTTTCCTTTCTACTTCTGGCTCACCATAAGCCAGGCACTTTTATTTGCACTGTGATGGCCATTTTCTTGCTGGTGGGGAGACAGGGTAGGCCATGCATTCTTATCACAATTCTTAAAAACTCTAAAGTGGCATTCCTTTCTGTCTTTCCCTATCTGAAGGATATGGAGTGCTTACCTTTAACAATATGATAATATCTGTATATTGCAAAAGCCTACAGAATAGAGATATTACTATATGGTGCCAGTCAGCCAAAAGGAAACTATCAGTAGTATTTAAGAGTAAGGACAAAACTGCACATTTCTCCTTAACAGCTACAAAGCAAAGAGACTGCTGATAGGGACATTATAGATGACAGGCAATGTGAAATCAGAAAGACAAGCTCTGTGGGCAAAGCCTGTAGCACTATGGTTCCTGGGAAAGCGAGAAAGCAAAAGAGGGTAAAACCCACTTCTTCTGTCCTGAGGGCAGAAGAGCCACAGATCGAGAGTAATCTGTAAAACCTAAAGGTGATAAAAACAGTAATTCTACCAATTGGGAAACAGGTCAGAGCCCTTTCACTATGTCCTTGCTATTCTTGGATTATTCATCTTCATCCTGGAAGAAACATACTGGAAAGGATATTCAAAAGTGAGGATTCTCAGAGCAATGTGAGAATAGCCTTAGGTTTGGAAAATGCCATGACTAAAGTGAGGCAGTAGCCATTAGATATAGACCACCAAAAAGACTTTAGTGTAATCCTTACGGTCTTTTTAAAAGAATCTAGCAGAGAGATCTTACAACCTTTTATTTAATGTCTGCAGATGACATAAAAGTTCAAGTCAAGGGAAATTTAGCAATATACCTAGATCAAAATAAATTTTAATAGAAAATTGAAGTAATAAAGACAACTAGCTCTTGATAACTATGTTTCTCCTTTTATATGTATTTCCATTTGGACCTAATAATACCCTTTCTAATCAGATGTAATAGTAAAATAAATAATCATTATTATCAATCCCCAATTAATACACTGAAGTTTGCTAAATTTTGTTCTACTATCATCTCCATATATGGTCAAATGTCAAACATGTTAGTAATCATTTTAGTAATGTAATTTTTAATTCTTGGCAATATTAGAATATTAATGAATGACACTTTTCAATCCCTTTTGTACTGAATTTTAATCTTGGATAAGTTGGTCTATGACTCTTTTTATAAACTAATCTGTACTGGATGGTGTCCCCACAGTAACAAATTACTTATGTTGGGATGGAAAGGCACAGACGCACAGATACTTCCTGTCCTTTCCACAATGTTAGATTTTTCAGGCCAAAAAAATATCGGGCTATGATATTAGGCCCCTGTTTAGAATTGATTATAGTTCCCATCTCACCAGCAGATTCAGTGGGATACGTAGAAGAACTTTAGTATCTCAATAGTATGATTCTTTTTATCTAATTGTCTTTAACAACTAGGTGGCTAATAGACCACTCTGGCTTTGAATGCTGAGTCAGTAGGTTATATGCATGTCTGGTGTTCTGCACAACCTCTGCAATTATTCCCAGGATGAAAGACCAGGAAATGAACATCCAAGGGCTGTTCCCACTAATAACACCTCTTTAACAATGATAACCGTTTTAGTTTCCAATTATATGATTTATATAACTTCAGTTTTCCCATTATTTCTATGCAAGAAGCATTTTTAGATGATTTTCTCTCTTTCACAAAGGAGTAATTTGTTAGAGGTCTTTCAAGTGTACCAAGGAAGTCATCAGGGATAGAGGAAATCCTAGTAGTTGAAATTAGTTCAGATATGTATAAAATAAGTCCCTTTATTTCAATAGATGTGTTTTTTTTCATCTCCAGCATGTTTATTTATTTATTATTTAAAACACTGTTATAGCTTCCCATTTTATATCAAACTCTGGGCAGGTCGCAATCAAAAAGAGCACACTGCATGGTTTGTATAAATAATATGGAATATTTTAGTATCCTTGTCTTTACAAACAGTGAATAAAACTTAGCAGTGCAGCATTTGCATGTTAATCCAGGGCTTGTGAATGGGGATGTAATTAGAAAATTATCAAAGAGAAGGTGTAGTTGGGGGTGAGGGATAGGCACTTTTGCTTGCAGAATAACAATCATATCAGAAACTGAAGTTGCTCCCTGATTCTGTCACTTCTGGTATTTCTAAATTGCTTGTTATTTCCCCAGAGAATACAGAGAGTTTGCAAATGGTTCAGTTTGTGTGGAATGTGATTCGCAGTGTGAGAAGATGGATGGAAACAGAATAACTTGTAGAGGGGCTGTAAGTACAATCCATATACAATCCAACATATAATCTGGTTATTATATAAAACAGATTGGTTTTTTTCTTTCATCCTTTCTTTCTTTATAAATTTATTAATTTTATTTATTTGCTAGGTCCATGCCTTTCTTCCATGAACTCAAGACAATGTACAATGCACTCTTTCCTGTTAATTTTCCTTACAATTACAAACTTCTGAATTACATTAGGCTAAGAGTATATGACTGTCCCAAAATCAACACCTAAACATATTGTGCTCAGGATGGAATTGAACCTGAGTGTCCTTTTGCATGGGCTGAAAAGAAATACAGATAAAATCTAATAAAGTATAATAGTGATTTGCCTTTGTGAAAAGTCTCAATTTAAGTCTTAAGGCAATGTGAATATTGCATCCTGTGTCAAATATTACACTTACTCTCTTAGTAGCTCTTGGGATCTCCAAATTGAAACAGAAATGTTGATATTCTGTGTTTCTTCTTTCCACGTAGGGACCAGATCATTGTACCAAATGCTTTCATTTTAAAGATGGCCCCAATTGTGTTGAAAAATGCCCTGATGGTGTACAAGGGACAAACAGCTTCATATTCAAGTATGCGGATGAGGATCGTGAATGTCATTCTTGTCATCCAAATTGTACCCAAGGGTAAGTTTACATTTACATATGTTAAAACATTATTGCTTCATGTGATACTTTCAATCTATTTTATTGTACCACTTAATCTTGATGAATAAAGTGATTTGTCTAGAACATTACATTTTTATCCCCAAGCCTTTCAGTGTGATGACCCAGGGCATGGCACAAATGCAACACAGTCAGATAATCAGTAGAAGTTCTTTTATTAGCTCCAACTTTGCCCCCACTGTCCTGATTACCTTCTGGCTGGAGAAAAACTCTCCCAGGAACAGCCTGTGGCTGCAGAGAATCAAGTCCAGAACGTTGTCAACAAAAACTGTAACAAGTCCAATCAGGGCAAGATGAGGTAATTAGTCCAGCAGGGCAGGAGAAGGAATTCCAGATGTGAAGGAACGGCAGTAAATCAACCTGGTTGGGAGGATTCCAGGAACACAGATAACAAAAGTCAACACAAGATAAACTCACGTTTGTTCCCAGCAGATGCCACACTCAGCATGCATTTCTTTTAAACTCTCATTCCCAGGTGTGGTTAATGAAGGGAATCAGGGACCTTTCCTCCACCACAAGCCACGCAACTCTTGTTGCTTTCTTCTCCGTTCCTCCCTGCGTGCCCTAGGATGAAGAGGAGGTGGGCCTGGGTCTTCCACCGAACTCCCTCTCCCTTGTTCTATCTCTTCCCTGCTCTGCCCAACTGGACTTTACCTTCCCCAGTTCTCTCCACAGCGAATGGAGCCACACTCCCACTCCCTGACAGCTGCTCGTCTTCCTCCTCGGATTCAGATTCTGACAGGGACATGACATTCGATATGTCTCTATGGATGGCAAAACTAAGATGATGATAAATCAATATCAAAATCAATTTATTGTAATATTTTCTTGGAGCCTGAGTTACCACACCCTTTACAATCTGTTTTCTCGCTTTTGCTGAAACGGGGGAAATGGCAATAAAGATAATCTGCACTAAAAGAGAAAAAGTATGCTTTAGTATGTGTTTGCCTCAGCATATTAAGATAGCAGTCCTCCCCTTAACCGTCTCTCCTCCTTTTGTGTTCATCTGGGAGATATGAAAGTGAATAGATCTGCCTTTCCTAAAATGATAGTGCTATTTTCTATATGACAGTGAAGAAGACTGTTAGATTACATTAACAATTGCATTCATGTACAGAACTATAGTTAAATGTATAGAGAATAAGTATGGTGAGAATATGCTGCCTGGCTTTTTAACTGAACTTCAGATGTCTTGCATGTGAAGGTGAAGGTCACAGTTGATCTTTTATCTCTGTACCTGCATAATGTATGTACAAATGATGACAACTTTTGAATACAGGATTTTAAACAGAAAAATGGACTGAATCTCTGTTTTTCCTTATGTTATTTTAAAATGCAATGCAATGCAAACCTGGCCTAATTCAGAGTGACACCAAAGGATGGCACGTACACACCTTCTTTTCCATCCTATTTTCCTTTGTATTGTGAAACCTCAAGATTTGCAGGCTGGGGTTAGTGTTAACAGGGAGAGAAAATTGCCCCCTCTTTTTGCAAAACCTTTTAACTGAATTTCACACATCAGCTATGATATATAAATAAGAAATTTATCAGTAAAAATAGAAGCTTAAAGTTGGAAGGAATCATTAAAATCATTTCTAGCAATCCAATTATCTTTGTTGTCCTTCTCTGAATTGGTTTAAGAATAATTTCTATGAATTTTTCTTATAGTGTGATGCCAGACCTGGATATGATATTAAAGATGTGGTCTGATAAAAGCATAATAGAGTGGAATGATTTCCCATGAATTGAAAATTATATTTTGGTTAATACAGACTAAAATAAATCTGTCTTTTTTGCAATCACTTCATACTTCCAGCTCTTATTAAATGCAATCAAGTACTTTTAATTTAAAAATGGAAGATCTTTTTAACATTTAGTGCTACCAAGTATTTCCAAACCAATATTTGTACATTTGATTTTTATTACATAAGTGAAAAAAATTGTACTGATCCCTGATAAATTTAATTCTATTACTGCAATTATCCAATCTAGCATCCATGAGTTTTTGTTATCTACTGATCTGATAAGCATTCCTTCTACCTTTTCATCCAAATAATTAATAAAAATATTGAACTTTAGATGATCCAGGACTGATTGTTGTGCCATCTCATTCAGTCACTCTTTCCAAATTGATGAATTATCAATGAACATTCTATGAATATAAATTTCAGTCCATCTTGTAATCCACTTAATTGTGATGTCATCCAATGCACAGTGAATGATAAGCATGTCTCAGATTACTTTGTCAGATATTTTGTTGAAATATCCTAAAGGGCCCCAGTCTCAATGCTGCCAGGGGCAAGTTAAAATCTCCAAGAAATATAAACTTGGGAACAGCAGGAGTAGCAGCCCCACTTGACAAATTTATACAGACCTCATTTAATTATTAAACGGTGTTCAAAATGCTTCTATACTGGTCTTGTTATTATCTATTCCAGAATCTTCCAAAGCCTGGATGTCTTACTGACTGGGTCTGAAGTTTGCTGAACCTTTATCACTTTTTGAAGATAGGAGCGTTTGCTCCAGTCATCCAACAATTTGTTAGTTCTCCAGAATTATTTGGGAAAATATACAAGAGTATGGTCATACCATCAACCAGTTTGTTTCAGTATTTTAGGATGTAATCCATCTGGACCTAAACTAATTGAAAATAAAAATAGGGTATCCAGCTATGGTTGAAAATCTCAAGATTTAATTCTCTCCTTTCACTGTGTTCTCTGCAGAAGTTTGTTAAACAAGGTTGAAATAAAATAATAAATGAATATAAAATACCTGCCTTTTTTGTGGTATCCACTGTATTAGCATTTTTGCCATTTTCATTGAGCAGCTGTTATATCTATCTTTATGTTTCCCTTTTCTTTTGAACATATCTTCCCATAAGCCCCTTTCTTTCCATTAGCATCCTGACACCAGTGCTGCAGTGTCAGATGATCTGTCTGTGGTCTTCCTTCACAGCCTGGCACTTTTTCCTGTTTGCTATATGTGATTTTCAGATCTTCACTAACCTTTTTATTTAGCCACACTGGTTTTGCTTTTCTTTGTTTTTTTTTCCTGTACATAAGAATTATTTTCAATTCTGCTTTTAATATGTTTTCAAAAGTTTGAACTTTGTTTAAGAATTCTCCTTAACCCTCTTCTTTTTAGCTTCTCCTACCATGATATCCTACTCATGTTGCTCTGTGTTTTTTAATCCTCACATTTTATAAAGTTAAAGATATATGTTTGAATATCTTCAGTTTTATAATAGTTTCTCTTAATGAGAAGAACTCAGGTATTATGTCACCTTCCCCCAGTCTCCCTCCTACTTCCACATCCTCAGCTAATTCTAAATCCTAGAGTTAGTGAATTTGAATTAGTGTTGGTTAGAATATCTTTATAAAGGCAGTGAAACATCTATACTTATATTGTTTTACCTTCTTCAACAAAGCACCATATTAATTGAATAAAGTGTCACCAAAATAAAATACCATTATATCTGGCAACCAACATAATCTCCAAAGGTTTTGCTTTTAGGCATCTGCGATTACATTTCCGCTTCACTTCTTATGACACATGACTTGTGTTTAATACTCCTCTCCTAAATCTATTAAAATGGCTCTTGTTTGCTATGAATGCCCCTTGTGTGGAAGTATTCCCAATGCTTCTTATGATGAAAGTTGGCACAGATACAGGATCTCATTCGTATTTATTTAAGATCCTTCTCCTTGCTTCTGATTACCATATTTTGGCATTAATGTTCACACAGCAGATGTCATGAAACACCATTTAAAACAAAGTACCCTTTTTCCAGAAGACTTCAATGGAATACATTTCAAAGGATAATGCTGATGCTTGAACAACCAAGCTCTTTTGTAAGAGTACTTCCTGAATGAATCATTGTTTAAAAACCTACTAGATTTGTTGAATTTGATCCAGGTATCAGTGAAATGTGTTGATTAGAAAATGCTGCTCAAATAATTCAATTAGTATTAGCCATACTTGGAAGTATCAACCAGAATATTTGTAAAACAGTACTGAAAGTAACCTGCAGATTGTAACTATTGTGAATTCTTTTTCAAAGTATAGACTGAGAAAGCTAGAGGGGATTGCAATTTATGAAAGCTTTTCTTCTCTGTAAATACTTTTGAACTATGTGAACTTTTTTCTTAGTTGGGAATCCTCCTTTCTTTAAACCTTATAGACTAAACAAAAATATAAAGCGAATAAAGAACACCAATAACTTGATTTTTATTTTACCATACTTCCATAAACTTCTCAACCAACAGAGCCTGTTTTGCCATGGGGCACGTGACATATGATAATGTATTTTTCAAATCCAGCTTGATTCCTGATGATTTCATAGAAGCGCTTGTGCTGTTATCTTGGCAACAGTACAGAATATATAGAGAAGAGCATTTTCAAATCCAAAGATGAATTTTTCTCACTACAATAAGTGAAACTCGGCATGCCATCAGCTGAAGTTGTGTGATTTCACCATCGTGCCTCCTGTCCCTGTCCTATTGTCCCCATTTAATCATACCTGTTTTCTGTATTCTTACTCATGTTTATACTTATACCTATTATTTTGTAAGCGATTAACAAATCAAATAAATAAAAAAAATAAAATTTAATATAGACCACTCGAGTTATTTTGCAATGAGAAAGTTGGACAATCTCTAACAAAAATCAAGAGGCAACCAACAAATTAATTTTGTAAAATAATAATTCACAAGAGGCTTTTATTGTTTTGCTGCTAAAATTAAAGCAGTAAATAATTCAATAAAATGTTGATGTCAACAGCTGTTGCCACTCAAAATGAGACCTTTTGCTGGTTTTGCAGCTCTAATTACAACAGGGAAATTAAACTAAGAATGCAAAGATATCCAAGAATTTGTGATAGAGGTAACTTCTATTTGTCTCTTTAAAATGTGGGTTATACAGTTAAAAATTAGTATTACTATTGGAAAGAAAAAAAGGCATTTTACAGGGGTTAATAATGGAAGATAGTTTTTTATAGCTTAGCATATACTTAATGTTAAATATAAGTGCCTAAAATAATATTAGTTCTCTTTTTGAATCTATAAAACACCTGGAAATAAAGAAATGTAATAATTGGAATTTTTTGCACTCTCCTGTCATTGCTGTAGGAGTGAAAAAATTCTTTACTAAGTGCATGTCTTTATAGTAATTGTTAAAAATACAAGTAGGGGCGATAGAAATATTGGCTTAAGCCCATTGGTGAGTTTAAATTCAGTTCAGGTGGATAGAGCAGAAAATTGTTCCAGGCAAATATCTTATTCATCAGTATCTTGTCCCTCGTGGCTTTCTCCTGAAATTTCTGGAGGCTATGGTGAATGCATCCGGGCAATAATACATATATATGAAACCATATCTCTGTTGTTTCTCCTACAGACATTTTATTTGGATATCCCCTTCTAATAAAATTATGCATACACTTTGGTGGGTTGCCAAGTTACCAAACTATGAAAAAAATGAATTTTGTCTCTTCTAAGCATTGACTGTAAAATATATATTCTGAAACAGGCATTTTGGCTTTTGATAAATCAAATTTGATTCATAATAACTTTCTGATTTTTATATTATTAAACATGAAACAAACATATTATCTTATTCAGAACAGGCTACAGGTATCATTAAAAAAATACTTCCTTGTATTAATGTTAGTAGCTAAGCAAAATAAAAGGTTGACTACTCTTCTTTTTAAAGCTATTCTTATAAAATACACCTCCTTTAAAATGTGTCAGTGTCACATTCAGTGATGATTTAAGTAGTCATAATCCATATTTGAGATGGTGGTGTTTTTTTGTCTTATTTCTCTCCCTGCCGTCAGGGTTTTAGTGATCTGTGCCCTGAATAAATTAATTTACCTTCATTTTATTTTCTTATTCATAATTTTTCTTCTTCAGAATCAAGTGACTGAGATGGGATATCTGACTTGATTCAGAATAGGAATAATGGTAAAAAAAATCCAAATACTTCTGTATATAATCTTTAATTCCCTGTGGTAGCTTGGCAATTGGAATGAAATTGGTATTAAAAAAAGTCCTGTTCATTAAGTGCAGAATGCCATTGCTACATCATTCCGTACCAGCCTTGAAAACAGCTCTCCAAGAAGATGTTTGATATATAAACAGACTGGTAGGCTTGGCACCAGAAGCCCAAATACTGAAACTAAATGCCTTTAGGATTCCCTACAAAGTAGAGAGAAAACCCTTTTTTTCATCAGAGCATTTTATATTTCAAGAGAGAGGAAGGAATTCCTTATGATGATTTTTTTGTGCTTAATGTGATGCTGAAGAGGAATTCATATTTCATCTGGTATATCACTAGGCTTTCTCATTCTCATGGCTATTGTATCTGTCCAGGATGCATATGAAAAAAAAAACAATTTTGTGCCAAAAAAATAAGGTTCTTTTTGAAGTTCTCAAAAGAATAAGAACTCCATCCAACACTTGATTGATGAGCCCAGATCAACTATGAATACAAGCACAGGGTGGGCTGAAGTACACCTGTCATTCAAGAAGTCTTGATGGCTTTCAGAAGCTGAGCTGTTCATGTAATTGGATGTGAAATCCTTTAGCTGACAGTTAGGTTCTATAGATGATGCACTTTCTTGTGTGCTTCATCTTAGTTTGGCACACCCGGAGGAGAAAAATACTCATGTAGGAATGCTGTTATTTTACTTCGGCATTCAACACAATCATTCATCAGCATTTGGTGAACAAACTGGGCCTATTAGGTTTTAATATTTCTTTATGTAACTGGATTCTTGATTTCCTTATTGATAGGCCCCACTTTGTGAGAGTTGGAAGAGAAGTTTTCAATTCCATCTCGAGTATATGTTCCTCACAGGCTGTGTCTTGAACCCTTATTGTTCACCTTGATGACCCATGACTGTGCCAGGTCTGCGACAAATCATACTGTGAAATATTTGGACAACATGACAGTGATGGGGCTTATCCGGGATGACAATGACGATTCTTATAGGGAGGAGATGAAGTCTTTGATGGACTGGTGCAATAAAAATAACTTGGTTTTGAATGTTAACAAAACAAAGGAGATCATTGTTGATTTTAGAAAGAAAAAGACATAGTCATACTCCACTTTATATCAAGGCTGCAGCTGTAGAGGTGGTCAATAATATTAAGTATCTGGGGTTGCAGATAATTAATCATCTGAATTAATCAATTAATTAATCATCTGAACTGGTCTCTCCACACATCATCCTTGAAGTGAAGCAAGTGAAGTGTGCAAAAGAGCATCTGCATTCCTTGCTTCAGAAAAGGAAAGCACATCTTTCTCCTTCTGTCCTGGCCACTTTTTACAGAGGCACAATTGAGAGTGTGTTAACAAACTGCATCACTGTTTGGTTTAGTGGAAGCAGTGCCTCTGATAGAAGGTCCATACAGAGAGTGGTAAGGACAGCTGAGAAAATTATAGGAAGCTCACTTCCTGTCATTCAGGATATTGTTTATAAGTGCTATATGCTTAGAGCTCAAAGCATTGTTAGAGACTCCACACACCCACTTCACAGTCTGTTTATGTTGCTCCCCTCTGAGACAAGGTTTCAAAGTATCTGTAGCAGGACTACTACTAAATTCTGTAACAGCTTTGTTCCTTATGCCATCCATCTTGTAAACTCAGGGTTCTTTTTTTTTTTTTTTGCCATGTATGTATACATTCAAACTAGACTGTGATATTTCTCTATGTCATTGCGTATATATATGTGTAATGTTTATCTTTTGAGAGCTGAATGTAATTTCATTTTAATGTATACTAATTAGTGCACATTTAAAGTGACAATAAATATTCTATTCCATCCCATCCCATCCTATTCGACAGTCGTTATTCTTATACTGGTCTCTCTGCTATGAAGCAGCATCCTTCCTGCTTAACTTTGTTACTGGGTTAGCAGTAGGTCCCTAAGGTTACTAGATCTTGGAGATTTTAACTTACCCCATGGCAGCATATAGTCTGAGGTAGTTCAGGAGTTCATGGCTGCAGTGACAACCATGGATCCAAATAATCAAGAGCCTGTCTTGCATTGGGTGGGGCATACTAAATGTGGCTTCAGAGTAGTTGCAAATTATTTGGTAGTGTATCTTCAGTTATGAAAGAAAGATCAGTCCTTCATTGCTTTTTTGGCTTGCTGATGTTACTTTAGCCTGCAGAGTGGGTATGATTCATTCTGTCCCAGGCAAGTAATGAATCCGTCTGTACTAGGCAATTAACAACTTCAGAGAGAACATGGGGTTTTCTCAGAGATTCTGGTGGGCATTTAAGGCAAGGCCTTAGTTGTAGTCTAGAATGAGGTTCTTGGATTTGATTGTTTCTATTCAGCCTCTCACTGTGATTGATTGTTGATCCCATGGTGCTCTTTGATTTTCTCAATAGCTCTGGAAGATGAAAAGCCAATGAAAATCCCTGGAGCACATTGGAGAAAGATGATGAGTAAATAAACAAACAAGGTTCAGAATAAGAGTCCATTTTAGACATTACACCATGGCATCTGAAGGAATATAAGGCCTATAGGAATATTCTAGCTATCCGATCGATAAAGTCATTGAGATTTGCTCATAGTTCCACTGTGACTGGGCAAGTCCTATTAAGATACTTGGGTATAGTCTTGCAAGTTTAGCTGGGATGTTTTAACCCACTACTTTTTTGTTAGACTCATGATCCTCCTGGCAAGGATGGTTAGGGTTAGTTGTGTGTGTAAGGTGTGTAGTTCTGGTTGATGGGGAAGAAGAGAGATTGAATCTGAAGCCTCTAACCTGTGAGATGCTTCAAAGCTTGATGCTTTTACTCCATATAATATCTACATGAGGCCATTGGCTGAAGTCATTTGATGGTGTGAGATGATACACTCTTTTATTGACCCTGGGCTGTCCAAGTAATGCTATTGGATACCAGGGTGTAGAAAGGACTTGGCCATTTTACAGCTTGCGGGCCACATTTGTATAGCCCTGTCTGAACTGTGGCGAGGAGGTGGAGTAGTGGCAGACTGCGGCCCTCCACAATAGTCCCAGGATTTCATGTGGCCCCTTTGGGAAAATTAATTACCTGCCCCTGGTCTAGAGGTTATAGGATCAGGATGGATTGGAACAGATTTGGGCTCAACCCTAGTATTTGAGTCATTGTGAATATTTAATTTTGGACAGGTTTGCATTTTCCCATTTAGGAGTGGTGTGTAATCTGAAGATTTTTCTAGTTCCTCCGCAGAAGTGAGGTGATAGCTCTTGCCAAGAAATCTATTATACAGATCCATCTTGTATGTTAGCCATGCCTGCTCCTGGACTGGAATGGCCACCTATCAAAACAATGATTTGTGTCTTAGACACTTCACGTGTGGACTATTGCAATGTGTTGTAAATGGGATTGCCCTTGAAGATCCCTTGGAAGCTACAGCTGGTCCAGAATGCATCAATGCAGGTAGTATTGGGTGCGCCAGACTATGCTGGTGTAACACTATTGCTTATGAACTGCATTGGTTACCAGTTAGCTTTCAGATGCAATTCAAGTTGCTGGGTTACCACAAATAGAGCCCTTTATCCATAGAACTTGGCTGCCTGAGATACTATGCATCTCTGATCATTTTTGCCTGTCCTATACAATCCAACAAGAGTTGTTTTGCATTACGCTCATTAAATTATATTGCCTGATGGGGCCAAGGAAGCAGGCTTTTTCTTGTTGCAATATCTGCCCTCTGAAACAATATCCCCCATAGAACTATATTGGACTATCTTCAGAAAGCACTTCATAACCTGGCTTTCCCCCAGGGCTTCGGTTAGTGTGTGTGATGAGTCTTTGATATAATTTTGCGTATTAACCTGATGGTTTTATTCTTGACACAAAGATACTTACCTTTCTTACATTGTTTCTTACTATTTTAAATGTTGCATGCTGTACAGAGCACTTAATGGAGTTTGGTTGTATTATAAATATGATCAATCAGTTGATCTGTCAATAAATACAAACACTGGATGAATATAATTATCCAGCCTTGATAGAAGCAGCATAATTGAATGGTAGTTATGTCCCTTGAAATAGAGAAAATGTTAATTGTTATCTTTTAAGCCATAACCGCATTATAGTCAGTAATGATTGAATTTATTGGGCCATTGTATTAAGGTACCATGTAGATCCTTGCCTTGGCAGGTGAAACTTGGTTCTGATCATTTTTACACAAACCCACAATTATCTGTACTGAGGTAAGTAACTGAAGATTTACAGTGATTTAGCCTTGCAATATTACAAACAGAGCATAACAGGAGGCATTTTTGAAATGAAAAACATTTGAAGCAATGGCTTCACGATGATTGAGGGAATATTGTAATCAATTATTTGGAGCAAGGAAAATGGAAGGGGGAATGATGATAATGATGATTCTGCCTATAAAATGCCTAATGCATGTTTTCTCTTTCTCTCTTTTCCCTTCCCCCACCTTCACCTGGATTTGCTGCAGGTGCATAGGCCCACGCCTTGAGGACTGCATTGGTTTCATGGATAGGTACTTGCTGAGCACTTGCTCCTCTTGCCACACCTCCCATGTTCCATGTGTGTGCAAAGGTGCTTGTGTGTGCATGGCCCCTGTGAATGGTGAATGATCTTTTCTGTTCTGTAATTGCCTGCAGGTGTAGAGGCCCCACTAGGCATGACTGCATTTACTATCCGTGGACACGCCAGTCCACGTTACTCCAGCACGCTAGGTAACATCAGCCATCCCAACTTTTTGTTCTTTTTGTTCTTTCTTTGTAAGGAGAAGGATAATCACGTTACCCAGTTTAGTGAGCAGGATCCTAAATTTGTATTCATCCATTCAAGTCCTTTTGGGCTACTTTCTATATTATTGATGCTTACTGAATTAAATAAATTTAAGCATACACCCTCAAACGTAAGATTGCAGGTCCCACATACTTTCATGATTCATTTTGGAATTTGAATGTTAAAAGTATACTTTTAGTGGAGGCTTAAATGGAGATTCTGGAAGGCAGGCTGGAGTCCTTAAGTAAGTAGTATATTTACTTAAGTATACTTAAGTATACTTAAGTAGTGTATTCAAACTACACTACTGGTATGGGAGGAGGGTGGAACAAAACTTATTGCAACACTACCAGTATAAATAAATATATAAGTATTCCTTGTGGGAACCAGCCTAGCATAGTGGTTAAGGATCAGACTTGAAATCAGGAGACAGTGAGTTCTGGTTTTGGCTTAGGCCCAAAGCCAGCTAGGTGATCTTGGGCCAGTCACTCTTTTTCAGCCCTAGGATGCAGGCAAAACCAAACCACTTCTGAAATCTTGCCAAAACAACTACAAGGACTTGTCCAGGCAGTTTCCAAGAGTTGAGTTTGAAAAATAGAATTGTCCCAAACTAATCAAACTGGTTAATGTGATTTTCTGCCTCAAATATTCTGACTAACCTTACATCCGCTGGCCCTTCTTTTTCTTTAGATCAACATCATCTTGTAAAATGTAGTTCTTTTTATTTCTTGTATTTAGATATAATAGTTATTTCTGAAAATATTGAAGGAATTGTCTTAATTATCTGATAGTTCTTGAGATGTATTTATTTATTTGTTTGTTTATTTTTATACTCACCTATCTTAACAAGTGATTCTGGGTGGTGTATATCATAAAACACACACACACATACACACACAAAACTGTTGCCATGGATGTTAATTCAGGCAAGAAATTGAGTCCTTAACATATTCAGGGCCTCAGATCTGGGCACATCATCAAGTCTTCACAACCTTACAAAAAGCAATCAGGGTTGAAGCTATCCTGATTTTGGGAGGGAAAATATTTCAGAGGGCAGATATATGACAGAGAAGTAGAGGTAGTATTCAGCAGGCTCTGACCAGTTCTGGAGAACCGGTAGCAGAAATGTTGAGTAGTTCAGAGAACCGGCAAATCCTATCACTGACTAAAGATTTTACAGTATCCTTCCCATGCCACACCCACCAAGCCACTCCCATAGAATTGGTAGTAAAAAAAATTGAATCCCACCACTGCAGAGAAGGCATGTCATGTGGTCCCCATCAGCTGACATGCCTTGGCTGACAGGAACTCTGCCTAATCTGCTGAACCAAATTAGTATTGTCTCATATTACAGTGTACAATTTTTATTAAAAATACAAATGTACTTCTATGACACATTTTGATCCTGAGGCTAGATTGTATATTAACAAAATAAGTTCAAATCAGCAGAAAATTGTATATAGATGGGCATTGTTAAAAAACATTTATTTTAGCCCAATAACTAACTGTTCCTATTCCTACCCAGGAACTTAGTTAATACAGTATATTGCCAAAGGTTAGGTAAAAGATTGTTTGACCCCGGAAGAGAAACCAACACATTTCAGTTCTAGGATATTGTTCTTTTCAATGGAACAAATACATTGCAGATATGGGCAAAAGGAATATGTCCTACTGAAGTCATGATGGCTTACTTCTGAGCATAGAATCAGGCTAGGAGCTTACTAAAGCGAGCAAAAAGTTGATATTTATGAATGGGAATTAAATTAGTATACTTATGTAATAAAATTTCCCACTGTTATCCAATATATACAGTAGATATCGCTTGAAGGCACAGAAGAACTGTACACTGATCCATGCTAACATATAGATTTGGAATAGAAGTAGAATAAGCACAGGAATAATCTCCTATTAGCTATCAATAGTAAGGAGCCAGATGTGTCCCATTTTTTGCCAGTAAAGAATTCCCTCTTACAGAACAATTGGCAAAAAATGGACTCATCAGCTCTTAAAACCAGCATTGGAAGCACATACCAAGAGAAAAGAAGAGAGGAACAGAGACTGTGCCAGAATTAGTTGGCAATCTTTGGTAGGTTGGCAGATGGCTTCTAGTTTGCTTATTGTTGTATTCCCCCTTACTAGCTGTTCCAAGCTTTTGCCATGCACTTATGATATCATTTTTAATGATCATTTTAACTGTACTGTAATGAGCTTTATTATCACTTATTGTTTGAAAATCATGAAAAACTGAACTGATGAATACTATAGTGATGAAGGGATTTTTAAATAATCAGAATGTCCACACAGAAGGCATCACATATCTGCCTTCACATTGCAGACTGCTTTGAATTTTGCAGTCCAAGTCTTTGCTCAAAAATGCATAGTCTTCTATGGCTCATGCTTGATTTCAAACACATATTAGCATATCTGAATTTAATTAAAAAGAAAACTAGTATATGTCACTTCATTTTAAATTATTTTGCCTAGTTACAGAATAGAAGTTAAAGAGGCTCAAAATATAATCTTCAACACCATATAGTGTAATTGCTGTAAAGGCAGAGACTTTGTTTGCAAAACTACCACCTATAATGCCAATATAGCACCCTCAATCTCAGTTGTAAATAACTGGTTCCAACTGGCATCCAGTTCAGTGATACTGGAAGCAATTCAAAGATGTGGAATAACTGCCAGGTTCGTTCCACCTGTCCTCCTCATATATATTAACAATTGGTACCAGAAGACAAACTGAGACAATAAAACTTAATAAAATGAATAGTAATTATTGTGTAGTGGGCTTCAGTAGGCAAGAAGCAGATCAGCATAGCTACAACAGCATTTATTGACTCAAGCTGGAACTGAGGAACAGTTGGCAAATGGCCTTAATCAATCATAATACTCGAAAAAGGCCACCTAAATATGAATGTTCTAAGTTTCCCTCCAAAACAGTTGGAGTTAACAGTTAGGGTCATCTAAAGGTTAGTTTCACTTTAGCAGGGCTTAACACAACTATATATATTCAATACATAACAGTAATAATGATTAGGTATGAATGCGAATTTGAAGGAGAAAAGAAATTGAGAGTATGTATGGACATATACATAGTGACATCTCCTTGAACTAAATTAATCATTTTGTAGAATTGTGCAGAACCAAGAAGAAATGCCGTTTTTCTTAAATGATTTTCAAGAGAACTATAAGAGCAGATTCACTTTTTCCCTTTTTTTAATCTAGATCATTGAATAGATCTAATAATGTTTGCTTCCTTAATGTCTGGAAATATTTCATTCTTAACTCACCAGCCACTTGCCTGTTGTACGGTGCTGCAACACAAGGAGGACAAGGGATATGGAAACAAGTAGTTTATTAATCGTTCTACTGTAAAGTATTACAACTTTTTATCGTAAAGGAAGAGTGAGCTTTACTATAAACTGCTCAAACCAATTAAGTGGTGGCAAGCCCAATGATGCCTCATGCATAAAGTCAAAAATTCAAACACTCTCCTTTATTCTTTCACTGAGGAACCAAGGCTTGATTCTAAACAGGAAGAAAGTAGAAGGGGAAAGAGGATAATACCTTTACTATGTAGGATTTTCCAAAGTAAACCTATATGTTTTCTTCCATTCTCATCCATCAATGAGGGATGAATATTTTAAATAAACTTAGAGTCTCCCTTTATAATAATTTCATGGACTGTTTACTTGGCAACAGGATGGGAGAAGTTGGCCCTTACCATCTTCCAGGGTGATTTTCAACTTCCCAGAATAGCTTTCAGGACTGAAATTGTCTGGAGACCTCCTACTTGGGGACTAATCCGGATGGTCCTGGTTAGCTTCCATGCCCAGGGTTGTCATTGCTGATACAATGAATATATAAAACTAGCTGGATACCCATGCTTCGCGACGAATCAATGTGATTGGGCTATGCAGGAGAAATTTGGTTCACAAACTGTTGGCTCAGTGGTGGTCAGTGACTGAAACACATAAGGATTTCCTTTCTTTTCCTTTCCTTTCCTTTCGTTCTTTCCTCCTTTCCTTTCTTTCCTCCTTTTCTTTTCCTTCCCTTCCTCCTTTCCTTTCCTCCTTTCCTTTCCATCTCACCATCATCTATCTATCTATCTATCTATCTATCTATCTATCTATCTATCTATCCATCCAGGGATGGGATCCGACTTGTATAACTACCGGTTCTGTCTATTAGCATCATGCGCGCATATGCGAGTCGTGCGACTCGCGCGATTGCAATTTACAACCTGCTGAGCTGCCCGGACAGCTGAGCAGCACTGCGTGCAAATGCGCAGCGGTTGGAAAAGCCCCTTTTTCCTGCTTTTTCAACTGCAGCTGTGTCGCGCAAAGCAGCTGCAGTTGAAAAAGCAGGAAATAAAGGTCAGGTAAGAGCCTGGGTGGGCGGGTGGGCCACAACAGGAGCAACCAGTTCTACAGAGGTGGACAGAACCGGTAGAAACCACCCCTCTATCTATCTATCTATCTATCTATCTATCTATCTATCTATCTATCTATCTATCTATCTATCTATCTATCTATCTATCTATCTATCTATCTATCTTTTCAGCAAAAGTGTTATAAAATACAATCCTCCAACTGTTGTTCCAAAGGTGCTTTTTTTCAGGAGACAACTGGACTTTCTGGTTTTTCTTTGATAATGTTTTGCTTCTCATCCAAGGAGCTTCTTCAAAATACTACAACCTTCTATGCCAAAGTAGCTTCCTGTTTGAAAATGTAGTTTGCATCCTTTTAGAGAGTCATGGAGGTTTGTCTGTGTCCTCGGGTCACTTGAGTGGTGCAAATGGCTGTGGAGTTACTAAAGTAACAGAATGTGAAGTAATGGAATGTGAGGCAACTAGAAGTTGGAACAGAGTTCTTTTCAGGTGGGGAGAGGGAATAGAGTTCCTTAGAATTAGAGCCAGAGGTGGTATTCCACAGGTTCTGACCAGTTCTGGAGAACTGGTAGTGGAAATTTTGAGTAGTTCGGAGAACTGACTAATACCCCCTCTTACTGGAGATTTTACAACATCCTTCCCCTGCCACTCCCACCGAGCCATGCCAACAGA
Source organism: Bungarus multicinctus (assembly GCA_023653725.1). NCBI lineage: Eukaryota > Metazoa > Chordata > Lepidosauria > Squamata > Elapidae > Bungarus > Bungarus multicinctus. The sequence goes on from CM042836.1 coordinate 165,949,100, forward strand.
ACCAGTAATAAAAATTTTGGAATCCCACCATTGATCAGATCATGTTAATTACTGTATTAAGAAATACTAATGATCTGATGGTCATTTAGAAAAATCCTTTTTTAGTAAGCACCTAGAAGCCAAGATGAACATACGTACCAAATTTCAAGTTTGTAGGCTTTATGGTTCTGGAGATTTTGTGATGCTGCATGAGTGGTCTTTTGCTTTCATATGTATAGATGATGATCTATGAGACCATTAGACATCATTCTATCAAGGAGGCACATTCCAAAGTTTATCCCTGTTCTGCCACCTGAGATCTTTTGTCACAGTACTCCTTCTGCAAGACTTATCTTCTACTACCTAGACTTGCCTTAGTCCTATGAAACGTATAAAAGTCATGCATAACTATTGCCTTCCTGGTATGTTATATTAAGTACCTGGAACTTCATTTGTGTACCAGATGAAATATCTTGAGCCAGAAAGTGGTGCAGTATTCAAAGCCTAGCAGCCCAACTGAAGAGCTCATTCATGACTATATTTTGGGGAGAAATGCTAACATTTCAGCTTTCAGAGCTAGCATTCAAGGTATAATTAAGAGCAAAAGAATCCGTAAAATGAAAGTAAACCATTTTTCTTTTTCTGGTAGATAAGCAGTCATAATGTGGCAGATGTAATCAGTATAGGTAAACAATGTTTTAATATTTCCTTCTTTAATCAGATGTATGTATTGATTTATACCCTAAATAATAGTCCCCCTTATTTTCACATATCCCCTTTTAACTAACAGGAACTAATTAGCCAAATCTTTCCCACAGAGAAATGGTGGGGTAAAACTGTGTGCATATATTAATGCTCTTCATCTTTTCTTCCAGTTGAACAAAAAGCACATTTCTTCTTTCACATCACCTTTTATAAATACCAAGCTTTCTTTTTTTGTTGACGGTGTATGTATACAAAAGCTAATTAACAGCAAATCCTTTGTAAAGCAGTGAAACCTTTTCCTCCTTGTGTTTGATAACCACTTCACAGCAGGATTTCATTATAATTTCACAGTAACTCAGCAACACAGAATACACGATAGGAAAGGGAAACTTCCATTAATAAGTTCTGCATGTTTATAGATGACTTAATTTTTATAGCACTATGCTCTTCTGTGTCGATTACAGTTTTCTATATGTTCCAGTTGTTTATAAGTTAATTGTACTCTATATAATTAAGTAAAAACTACTTAAACAAGGGTTTAAAAAAAACAAAAACAAAAGGCATATAAATAGGTAAAATTTTCTAAGCTGAAATGAAATAACTGTTCTTTAATTAACAAAATCCTTCCGTAAGTATTCCCCATTTACAATAAGATTTTGGTAAAAATAGCCAAATAGTCAAGGATTATGACAACTGTAGCTCTCGTGCAACCAATCTCAGGAAAAGAGTTCAGAAATTAAAATATTTATCATTGAATAATTGAGCTGAACAAGTGACATGACTGAAACTGTTTTCATCATCTTTGTATCAACTCTTTCAATTTTGATGCCAAATTAATCCTATTGCTTTGAAAAAGTTAAATATAAATTATCTTACTACATTTGTTTAAAAAAAAGCCCATGTATATTCATTAACTATTACTCTCATATTAATATCAGAAAACTTTACCTTAGAAGTGAATGATTGCAATAGTGACATTTTAAAAATAATGTAGATGTTGCTATTGAAGAAAATGCTTTGTAATTTCCCCAGATACCAATATCTTTCTTCACAGAGGGAACCATACCCTGCAAAGCAGAAAAAGAAATAATCTGGTTATTCAAACAGTTTATTTACTTCATAGACCAGTGGTAGGCAACTTGGAGTTATCCGATGCTTTGGTCTATATTTTTGCTCTAGGCTATACATCCAATTATTGTGGATTATACCCATTATAGTCCAAAGTATCTAGAGGGCACCATATTACCTGCCTCTGGCACATTATATACTTCTATTGTGGTATCAACATTAATTTAAATGTCTGCGTCCTCAGGAGTGGATCATTTTCAAGTTAGCTCTTCAATTGTCTTTCTTTCTGGTTATTTTGGTAGTGGTGGCAGTGGGGAATTTATGTAGAACACTGAGATCTTGTTTATTCTAAGCTTAACTTTTTACAGCTTCATTTAGCTATAATTACAAACAACACCTGAAAGGTAAGCATCATTAAGAGAAGAAGAAATACAAAATCTGCTACTTGGGAATATTTCAAGATTCTCTAGTGCCTCATTAATAACAAAGGCCCAAGAACCTCAGTAGATGAACTTACATTCTAAGCCTAAATTTCTGCCACTGTTTGCAGTTTCATCCCATGAAAGACCACCTGTTCTGAAGAGTCCTACTATTTATTAAATTGAGAAACAGAACCTATTTTTGAACATAAATATTAGCTTGCACGAAGTATCTTTTTCACTGTGGGGATAGCTGTCAGTGAACTTTGGATCAGATAGAGTGGCAGAATTAATATACCAAACCACAGCATGTTTCTTTCTGTACAAGAGGTAAACAGATTTTGTGGTTACTCATTTGAGTTCCTTTTAAAGTCAGCAGGGACCATATACAATCATTTAATGAGTGCAAGCTTCAACTAGCCTGATATTTACAGCCACAATTTTGTGACCAGAACCTAGTGGAAAAGTTTAGACAGGAGGATAGATATATTATCCTATAATTCTATAGAATATAATTTTATATACTGCAAGTAAGTGAGTCTTTTAATTGTTATGCAGAAACCCACTTCATGCTTATCCCTTCTTTTCATAGGAAGAATGACATAATTGCACACACACACACACACACCTGGATCTATATGGAACAACTGCCTTATGTCTCATGCTGTTGCTCTAGGCATTACTGGATCAGTGCTTTTCTTTTCCTCAATTGCAGACAAAGAGAGAATTGGATTTATTGTGTAGGTTCCAAAACTGCAGGAAACTAACCCTGTTCCTGCCTTTTCCTCTGCTATCAGATGTCCCTGTGACAATTCAGGAAAGTCAGGATATGAGTTGGCAAGTATGCAGTGAGGACTGAAGGTTAAAGGAGTATGGAACAGCAACAGCAATCCTTCTTCCCTCTCTCCCTCCCTCCCTCCATTAGATGCTGTCAACAGAAGTGTGACTCATAAGGTTGCAAAATTTTCTTTCCCCTCAGTTATAACATATTTGTAAAAGGACATCCACTTTTACTAAGTTAATAAGTTCTGGATCTCTTCCCCCACATGTTGTTTTCAGTGTTATATTTTATAATTATTGCTGATATTTTCAGGGGTGGGATCCGACCAGGTTAACTATCGGTTCAGTGATATTTGAGGTTCGGTGATTTACGATGTGCTTCCCTGCACGCATGCGCCTGTAAATAGTCATCAGCATGCTGCGTGCAGAGAAGCAGCCTTTGAAAAAGGACATTTTTCCTGCTTTTTAAACTGCAGCTGTGCCTCTCACGGCAGCTGAAGTTGAAAAAGCAGGAAATAAAGGTCAGGTAAGAGCCCAGATTCTATGTCTGCTGCTCTTCAGAGCTACCGGTTCTACAGAGGTGGACAGAACTGGTAGAAACCCACCCGTGGAAATTTTGGCTTCTATGGATCTTTTATTATAGACTATAGATAAGGCGGGAGCTTGTTTCTTTCAACTGATGTAAAGATTATTTTAGTAACTATAATACTATAGTAACTATAATACTACAAGACCCTCCCTTGACACACCCATACCTGAAGCCCTTTTAAACAGAACACTGACATCCCCTAAACTCTGCTGAAGATGTTACCTACCCTGGGGACAAAACGTTCAGAAATCACATGCTCGGAGAATGAACCTTCACCCTCATCCTACACCTACAGATACTCACCACTATTGCAAATATAGTATTATTCTTTATCTTTCCTATCACAAATGGCAGGAAAGTATTTCTCAAATTTGTAGTCAGAGATGAGTTGACTGATACAAAACAAAAAGGATAGTTGCCTATCCTTTAATAGATTTACCTTATTTTGAACCTAGAAAGCTAATACTCCTAAAACTGACATCTATTCTTATCACTCTACCACCTTTGTGGGGGGGGGGGGGATTTGTTGTCAAATTCTTAAATTATCTTGCTTAAAGTTCAGTGAAGAATATCCTTGGAATATTTTCTGGTTGTGTGATTCTTTTCCCAACGCTAGCAAGCGTTGTTCAATATCAGCATTTGACGTGGAAGTGTATTACAGCAGCAGTCAACTTTTGATGATAATGGAGAGTAGGCATACAACTGCATTGAGAATTTTATAGAATCAGACATGAAACATTATTTGTCTGCCTTTGAGAAATGATATTCAGCTATAGGTTATGTGAGAAAACTATAATAAGATTTCTCCTTTTACTTTCTTCACCTGTAATTGTACCTCTGTTTTAAAAAAAGAGGTTCTAGTTGTTTTTTCTTGCTTCCCATGGCATCTAACCAGAAAGTATCACCTGATGAAAACTGTTCTTAATCATAAAAAGAAATATGATGGGCTAATCCTGATATTTGGGAGAATGTTTATAAAGTTGTTGAGAGGGATTACATTACTACTATATCCAAGATGGGTATAGTATCAGAATATGGATCAGTGATAATATTCTACCGGTTGGCCTGGTTCTGGCGTACCGGTAGAGCTGAAGATCAGTTGGCAGAGAACCGGTTCGCTCTGAGCCTCTCCGACACTCTGCTGTTGTGCCCACCAGCCCACCCCTACTCCTAGGTCCTTTTTAATTTCTCAGCTGTTTGGTGCAGCAGAGCAGATTGCTGAGGTAAACAGCTGAGAGGTGCAGTAGCTTAGCTTTTACTGTTTTAACATGTGCGAAGAGAAAGCGTTTGGCGCATGCGCGTACACAATCACACAATCACGCGAGGTGCACAATCCCACCCCTGCAGCCACACCCACCAAGCCACACCCACCGAATTGGTGGTGGGAACTTTTGAATCCCACCACTGATATGGATTGTATATCAGTCCTGCATTTCTGCCTCTGGCTGAACAGGCTGCATAGTGGAAATTCTGACCTGGACCCTGCAAGAGTTTGATGAGGAAAAACAGCTCTGTCTATGATCTATGAAGTTGGTAGAAGGAAGTTTTAGTTCAATTCTAGTAAATACTATCAAAATGAAGTGACTGTGGATTCAAAGGCTTACTGCATCCAGAGATATTTTATCTTTAATTCTAGATGGGGTTGTACTTCCTCATATAAAGTTGACTCTAGATAAGGGGGTTCTCCTAGACTCCTAATTCCTGCTAAAAGACACAGATAAAGGCCACGGCTAGGAGAACCTTTGCACAATTGCATATTCTATGGCATTTCTGACCATTTCTGGATCAAGAACCATTGTGCAAGATTATTCATTCCCTCAATCCTTGTGGATGAACTACTCTAATTGTCTCTACATGAAGGTGATGCTGAAGATCATTTGGAAACTTCAACTGGTCCAGCATTTAGCTGCCTAGAATAGTAAGGATCAAATTGACATTTACCTATATAACATCCCTATTTTAGCTGTCAGTTAGTTTTTGGGTACAATTTGAGATGGTGTCATCATTATAGTCCATCATGGCTCAACACCTGGTATCTATGTGATTGCCTTCTCCAGGCTCAATCTGCCCAGCAAGTGAGCTAAAAAAGGATTGCTTACTCCCAGATTTTATTTTATTATTATTTCATTTTATTATTTCATTTTTATTATTTTATTTATTATTATTTTATTTATTATTTATTTATTATCCAGTGCTCTTCCTCCTTATTGGGCTTCCAAAGGGCTGTAAAGATCTGGCTCTTTAGGAAGGCACTTGGAATATAGAGGGTTGGTCTATTCCTGTGAGATGGCATGTTCATTGTTTGATGTGGGGTTGTTCATGTGTTGGGTTTTCAAATTATTATGTTTAAACTTTATTATGGCATTTCCTAAAATTGCTTATAGCCCATAGCAATTTAGCAGCACACGTAATTGTCATTTAGCAATCGTTCATAGTGGTAACGTGATGAAAAGTAATTTTACTTTATATTTACAAACTTTGCATGTCTGTTATGCAAAGGACAACTGAAGAAAGATCATAAGCACAGTTGTGATTTCACTTATTGACTGCTTTGCTTAACAAGTTGCTGGATCCACTTAGGTCACTGAAGACAACCTCATAAAACAAACAAACAAACAAATTAATTAATTAATTAATTAAATAAATAAATAAAAAGCATAATGTAGAAATTACAATTATTACCAAATAATAATGTAAAAACACAATTGCACAAAGCATATTATGAAAGAGCTAAGCAAAACTGCAACAAATATCAGTTTGCTGCTAAGGACATGTAATTCCTTTGATATTAGAAATGTTTGGCAGCTCCTCTACAGTAGATAAGCAGTAATCAGCATTCAGCAGTATTTGACATAAAACATGAAACAGAATAGGTCAGCTATTCTATAACACCTATTGAACATCATGGATCAATTAATTTGCAACAGAACTGTATATTATTTGCATTTATTTAGTTATTGAGAAAGGGTGTTTTCAAATGTTGGTTCAAATTTGTCCAAGATGGTGAGTTTTGAAATACTGCCCAAACAATAACAATAGAAAGCTTAGAACTACTTTTGGCTAAACATGAATAGACCACTGTGGTATAAAAGTACCCCAATTCCTTGGTGATACCATTAACTTTTCAGTAAATTATTAGAAGTAAGGGATGCAGTGGCTCAGTAGCTAAGACACTGAGCTTGTCGATCAGAAAGGTCAGCAATTCGGTGGTTTGAATCTCTAGCACCACGTAATGGAGTGAGCTTCCATTACTTGTCCCAGCTTCTGCCAACCTAGCAATTTGAAAGCATGTAAAAATGCAAGTAGAAAAATAGGGAACACTTTGGTGGGAAGGTAACAGCATTCCTTGTGCCTTCAATGTTTAGTCCCACCGGCCACATGACCATGGAGTCATCTTTGGACAGCGCTGACTCTTCGGCTTTGTAACAGAGATGAGCACTGCCCCTAGAGCCAGAAAGACTAGCACATATGTGCAAGGGGAACCTTTATTTTTACCTAAATTATCAAATCTTCACCTTATGCATGCTTATAATTGAATAAGTTCACTTGGAAACATTAACTTCTGCATAGGTTTAGTCACGTCCAAACCTTATTTCATTCCAATTCTGATAAATTATTTATGTCTTTTTTTCTGGAACATAGTTCCAGAAGGCATAGTTAGCAAATATTTCCAGTGTAAAATGTTATTTATATAAAATATTGATCTACTTCCTGTCATGCAGTATATGTCCAAGTAATATTCAATATTTAAATCATATAATAAATATTCACTACAAAGCATGGCTTAAACAACAAAAATCAAAAGTAATTTTTTCATAAATATAATATATGCTTGAACTAGAATGTACGACAAGCATGTTCTAAAGAGGAGTGTCACAGTGAAAAATACTGCACAGATACCGGAAGATTTTTTTAAAAATCACAGTTTTTTGGTAGTTAATGTCCACTGAGCAAGTCATTTTGCTGGCACAATATTGGGCAGCTATATGACTAGACTTTTATCTGTTTTTCAACAGTCACCTGGGATTTGATAATCAGATTATTACTTAGGTAGGGCATTTACACAGATAAAATGCTATACTTGTACTGTACCTGTAATGGTGATAGCTTCAAAAGTCACATCAAAAGTATCAGATACTTGGGTTTTTTTGCTGCAAACTTGAATAATTGAAATTTATGAGTGCAAGAATTTTTTCTGTCATATACTTCAAAAAGTTAGGGGGCATCTTGTATTCAAGTGTAAATACTGGTTTATTCTGCATAAAATTGTTAAATTCTAATATAATATACTGGAAGGAATTTACAGAGGTTCTAGGGCAGACATAATTTAGGGCTTGACTGGCCTGTTATTATATTCAACTAAAAACCACTATTTGACCTAAAGAAAGTTGGAATAAAGACAAATATAACATGTTAATAAAGTTTAAAAACTTAAACAAATACAGGTGGCATGTATTCAAACTGTTTCATCATATTGTAAGTGTTATAACAAACTGCATTCTAAGTGTACCTTGATCTGCAATAGATGTACAGGTTGTCCTCAACTTATGATGACAATTGAACCCAAAATTTCTGTGGCTAAGTGAAACATTTGTTAAATGAATTTTGCTCCATTTTATGACCTTTTGAGCTATGATGGTGCAGTGATTGGAATGCAGTATTTCAGGCTAATTCACTACTCACTGCCAGGAGTTTGATCCTGACCTGCTCAAGGCTGACTCAACCTTTCTATCCTTTTGAGGTCAGTAAAATGAGGACCCAGATTGTTGGGGGCAATGTACTAACATAACCTGTTTAGAGTGGGCTGTAAAGCACTATGAAGTGGTATATAAATCTAAATGCTATTTCCATTGCTCTTTCTTACCTCAGTTATTAAGTGAATCACTACAGTTGTTAAATTAAGATGGCTATGAAGTGAACCTGGGTTCCCCATTAACTTTGCTTATAAGAAGGTCACAAAAATTAATCACTTGACCCTGGGATACTGGAACTGGCATAAATATATGTCAGTTGCCAAGCATATGAATTTTGGTCACATGACCATAAGGGTGCTGAAATAGTCCTTAGTGTGAAAAATAGTCATAAGTTCCTTTTTTCAGTACCTTTGCTACTTTGAATGATTACTAAATTAACTGTTGTATGTCAAGGACCACCTCTATAGGGATTTGTCACTATTCATTCCTAAGTAGAAAAAAAGTGTGACCATATCTAGTTTATATTAATTTGATCCTGCTATAGAAAAGACTAATACACCGATCCTTGTGTTCCGGATTAAATATGTATTTGCTGAATGTACTTTTCTACAAAGTTGAATCAAAGGCAAATTTTCTTGCATATTTTATGTGCATATTGCAATATTGATTTTTTTCCCTGGAATGCCAGTTGAGGTTTCTGATTCCCCTCAATTGGTTTAATATAAATTGGGTTTGGATTTAGTCTTACTGAAATAAACATTTAATGGAAGAGAACTATAGAAACAACTCTGATAGCTCATGATTTATTTATAGAATCTTTAAAATGACTCATTCTAGGGTTTTTGATTTTACTAAACCAAAGCACAACTGGATTAAAAGAAGAATAAAAAAAATAAGTCCCAGAATATAAACATGTGTTATCCTGATTTATAATGTTGGGTGGGAAAAGCAGTATTGACAGAAAGTAGAAGAAGGCAATGATCACTTAATAGAAACCTTTGTCTCATATTCATGCCCTATTCCATGAATAGCGTACTCATATCCCATAAGAGATAAGAAGATAGGAAGCCCACTATACATTTTTCCCTCTGCCGGTTCTCCAGAACTGGTCAGGACCTGCTGAATACAACCTCTGATTCACAATCTCCTAATTTCTAGCCTGATGCTAGTCAAACTGGCTCTCATTGCTACATTAGTCCTACCTAATCTGGCTATCTGCAGTATTCTGTGGACTAGCTGGCCACTTGTTATCTGACGATAGGGATTAAAGCCAATTAGTTTCAGTATAAAAAGGTATAGCCACAGCATTATTGCAGTAGTTGGTGAGAGACAGGAACTTCCTTTTCTTTTGTAGGACAAACTAATTATGACAGCAAAAACTGTCCTCATTTGTAACTGTTGGGAGCATGTAAGGGGGCTTCTGTCCTGGTAAAAACAAAAAGCAAGTACTTCCACAGTGCCGACTGGCATTCCTCCTGGCTTCAGCTGATTAGTTCTAGCAGAAACAGGCCATAACTTCAGCCAGAGCCTGAATCTAGTTGGACTACTTTGGACTAAAGTTATGTCTATAGACTTGAAAGGAATCCCTGTGGAGCAATTTCTGCCAATAAATCTTCAGAGACTGGCAGAAAGGCAAGTATATATGTAGATACTATATCGTTTCATTTCTGGGGAGGGGGAATGCCACCATGGGAGGGAGGGAGAGGGCCAAGTCTACCTTCCGATCATAGGGTCTCTCCAATCCTAATGTTTCTGAGAAATGGTCATCTTGCAATAGATATGGTCATTCCAAAATAAAGAATAGTGAATGGTCATTGTAATACATTGGTTAATATCTGAGTGAGATACAAGTGCATTCTGAAATTATGTTGTTTTGTATTAAAACTGTGAGACTGATCAGTTGGTTAAATGTCCTCAGCATAACATGATCATTTGTTTTCCATCAATACAATGCAGTGTATATTGCATACTTGATTAAGTTTCTCAATGCTGGAAGAAAACATCAGATTGATTTTATTTGGCTATTCCAGCTACTTGCTAAATGCCAAGTGCATCTGAGCTACTGCTGAATCACTAGAAAGGATGTCACCATAGCAAATTGACCCCTTAGCATATAACATGTTTCTGTACAATGTGCTACGTGCTTATAAGTGTGGAAAGCACATTTTTGTCCAATATACCAAAATAGAGTGAACCACATGTGACATGACTAAGTGAAGATACTCTTACTTGATTTGCAATGTGTAACAGAGAAGTTTCAGGCATAAAAAACAATCTGGATAAAAACTGGTTCAGTTTGCAAATCATGTTTTTTGGTTTGACAGTCATAGACTGTTTCTGTTTAGAGGGCAAGTTTTGTTATTTGCCTTTTTTCTTGAGTAAAACAAATAAAGATAAATAATATATAAAAAGAATGGCTCTTTCCCTTAGACTAAACTTTCTTCACCTGAAAAACCAATTCAGCTATTTTTGACATCATTAACTCATACTAAATTAGACATCAACTTGCATATTTGAAATTAAGCACTGTTTCTTTTTAAAAAATTAGTTGTGATGGAAGTTTGTGAAAGTTCATCTGTTAATTTTTCCAATTTTCAGTGCTACTAAATCAAATATTGTACAATAGTATTTACAATTTTTCCTGCAAATGCTTATCACATTTTAAATTATTTTCATTAAATCTGCATAATTTAAATCAATCTACTACTGATGCCATATGATTCTGCAATTAAGAAGTTTATTTCATGGTGTAACAATATCAACTTCTATCATCCCTTCTCAAGAGCTTCTACAGATCTGTGGGAGAATGATGGGTGTTGATGCTTTAGGAGGTCATATAATATAAATTTGGGTGACTGTTTGGTATGCTTCTGGAAAATTCAAATATGAATGAAGTCCCCCTCCCTATTTAAAAGATCAGTTTTTCCTCTTACCTGCCAGACTTCACCAGTACATTGTTTGAACTAGAAGGTTAACAGAATGATGTGGAGATATACTGTAGCTCTTGATAAGAGGTTTATTGTAGGCATTAGAAAAGCAGTTATTTTGGGACTTCTGGCTGAACATGAGGAGTGGGTCTCCACACTCCCATGCCGAGTTCTCTCTGTTGGAAGGCTCCAAAAGGAACTAAAGCCACCCTATAGGGGTGGTGAAGAAAAGAGGGGCACCCTGAAGGTCGCAGGGAGCAGCAACTCTTCTGCTTGGCCCAGGGCTTCTTCCCTCTCATCCACAACGAGGAGAAGAGGCAGTCGTCATGGCTGCCATAAAGCTGGGACAGCCAAGGCAACAAAAAAAATGTGCAGGAGCGGTGTAGATGAACAGTGACTGGAGCTAGGTGAGAAGATTCCTTTTTTATTTAGACCCTAACCTTAAAAGAAAAAAAGGAGGAAAATCCAGGAAAAGAGATTCTTAAAACTATTTCTTAAAGCAATGAACAACCATAGAGAGAAAAATCCTAGACCTGAAAGAAAGGAACTAAGGGGAGAAAAGCTGAAGACCTTTTAAAACATAGAAAATTGGATTTTTAAACTGGGTAGACATTGTTTTGGAAAGGCGTTATAAAATGCTGGAACTATCTACTTGAATAGCTGACTTTGCTTCTATAAATTGAACCTAATCTTCACTCTACTGGTGAATGGAATATACCACATCCCTACAAGTCTAGGAAATTCCTGATAAGAGAAATGAACAACATTTATCTGGAGGACTGTGGTGATACTTACTATTCTATAACTATGTACTTCATGATTATTGGAGATTCTGTTGTAAGAATAAGAAAGACTCTTAAATAAAGCAAAGTGGCTTTTGATTTTTGGAAGCTGCCTGGACTACTTAAATGGAACTGATTAATAATCCTGAGATGTAAAGAACTATGATTATTGAACCTTTTGAGGAGCATCATTGGACTTGAATATATTGTTTTTGGACTTGAGTAAGAGTGGGACTTGTTAAAATAAGACAAGATGCTCCATCAGGGGGAAATGAGTGATCTTTCAAGAGAAATGGTGTTGATGTTTCGAAGCATTAAGGACACTATGTCATAGAATCACAGAGAGATAAAGAACTTAATGCAAGGCATAAATGGGAAAATAGAAAATACACTACAACTGACAATGAATGAAGATCAAAGAGTCCAGGAAAGAGAGGAGATAGCAGAAAGAATGGAAGAAAAGATAGAACAGACAAACCAGCAAACAAAGCAAGAAGATGTGAATGAGAAGACAATAAAGATAATAATGACTGATGAAATAAACCAAGGGAAAAGTACTTTAAGAGATTTAAAAGTGGAATTGGATAACCTGGAAGATATTTTTGAAAGGGAAATAAGGGTTTGGTTGGACACTCTGGAGACCTGCTAGCTTAGGAGGATCAAGATGGGAGAAATATTCAGACTAAATGGTGAAGACATATGCTGATAGAAACAAAGATCCAAAAGAGAATTATGGGAGGCAAGCCAAAAAACAAATAAAAATTGAAGTATTAAATTGAACAAGAGATGATGGATAGAAAGGATTTTTTTAAAAAAAATTTCTCATATAGTGATGGCCTGATTAAAAACTAGAATAGAGGTAGAAATAAGAATACACATCTTTATATAATGCATCTTTATATAAAGCAGAGGGGAAGATTGGAGATTGAAACATGGTATTATTAAGTATGTTTAAATAATAGGATGACTGGTACTTGAATGGCATACTGTGACTTTGAACAGCCAAATAATGAAGGACTATGTCTTGATATAAACATGTGTATTAACACTAGGATTAGTAATGGTGTCCTGACTATAAGCTACAGTAGAGGTAGAAATCAGAAATGGGGGGAATATTAGCAGATATAATTTTTGTATACTAGAATATGTAATAATTAGATGGAAAGATTAGATTAGAGGTTGAAAGATGGTATTACTATGTATGTTTAATAATATCATTGGCATTAAAATGGAACAGTGAAATATTGAATAACTACTCTAAAACAATCATGTATATCAATACTAGGATTATATAAGTTTGATGAATGTAACAACTATTATTATTGTTGTTATTGTTATTGCTGTTTATATCAAAATGAATTATACTCAGAGGCCACACTGTTCATGTATTGATATTGATGTATCAATTAAATCCAATAAAACTTAAAAGAAAAGAAAAGCAGTTAATTTAACCCACATCTATAGCACATCCAATATTTAAGTCTCATATTTTTTTCTTTTGTATGTTGGTAATGGCAGGATGAGAGTTAAATCATATTCTTTGGGAGGTCATGATGGTAACAGGAAACATACTTTTCCCTTCTAACTCCTGCCATGGAATTAAGGCATGGGTGTGCTCAGATTGGGATTATTAGAAATATACTGGCTCAGAGCTGGCAGAAATGTGGGAGGCAATTGCAAAATCAAGTTCCTCCCTTTGTTCAATGGACAATCTAACCAGTCCATTAGCTCTCTGTATATGTATGTATGTATGCATGTTTTCCGCAAAATAAGACCTGGTCTTATATTTATTTTGGCTCCAAAAAATGCATTAGGACTTTTTTTGGGGAAAACAGGATATCAGGGTGATCAGCCCAGCTGGATGCCCCACCTTCTGGCATGAGCACAGGGCCGGCAGCAGCTATAGCAGCAGCTACAGCCCACCAACCCCTTGGTCGGTTGCGCGGTCGGCACAGTGCAAGTGAGTTCATTATCTGTCCAAGCAGCAGATGGAGGCAAACATGTGGGGGGAGGTATACAAGAAATCTAAGTGTCAGTGTGTAGGAGTGGTTGTCTGGCTGTGGAAGGCTGGTCTTTGTGTGGTGGCACCAGCAGCAGATGGAGGCAGAGGCATGGACGGGAGGGGAAGAAGGCAGGCAATCCCAATGCATTGTGCGGGCCACAGGCTAGCCAAGAGATGTGAAGACAAGCCTCCTGTGGCTGCCTGCTTACTCTGTCCTACTGTCTCTCAGCTTGCCTGCAACCTGCATGGTGCTTTGGAATTGCCCATGCCTCTGCCTCTGTCTACTGCCAGTGCTACCACGTGAAGACAACACTCCTATGGGTAGCTGCCTGCTCCGGCCCACTGAATCTCAGTTTTTCCATGGTCTGCATGGCATATCCAGATCTCCTGCTTCCCCCCCCTCATGCCTCCATCTCCTGCTGTTGCCGCTGCATAAAGATGAACCTCCCATTGCTGCCTGTCCACTCTGGCTCACTGATTCTCATCTTTCCCATGGCTTGTGCAGCACATCTGGATTGTGTACGTCCCCAGCTCACCTCTACCTCTGCCTGCTGCTTTGATAGGTAATCAACTCATCTGCGTTGCATGGGCTATGGCTGCTGCCAGACACCATCAGCCATTGCTCCCTCCTCGCCTCTTTTGCTGGCCATGCTCACACATGCTCTCTCACAGACACACACACCGCTGATGAAGACATTTACTGGGGCTTATTTTTGAGGTGGGGTTTATGTTAGCATGCAAAAAAATGAGGCTAGGGCTTATTTTCTGGTTATATCTTACTTTGGGAGATTTATTTATTTATTTAGTGTATGGAACATGTTAAACCAAGGTGGCTGGCTGCCTCTGTGAAAGGAATTTTTCAGGTGGTGTTATCTTTACCTGTGGGATGCCTGAATGCCAATAGACATTCGAGTGAGGCACCTTTCTTGTCCCTATGTGGTTTACAGGAATTGAACCGCCAAGCTGCCAACCTCAGCAGTGTGCAGGCCCAGCGTCTTACCATGTGAGCCACCGCAGCCCCATTTTTGGGGAAACATGGTATATATGTACATTTCCATATATTCTGTACAGGAACATCTGCTGCAATTCACAATCTTAATATATTCTAGATTAATACTATTTTTTTGTTCTTTAACAGGTAAACTTTAATTATAACTAATTTAATCTTTATAAAGTATTCATTTTTTAAATATAAATTAAAAATTATATTCTTGACTGCTTTTATTCTCCAATCTTCCTTCAAAAACTCATCTAATTTTAGATAGAATCCCATTTTGGTAGCATATTGGGCCAAAACATCTTTGTTTTGTCAATAGGGATCTTATCAATTTAACAATGTGTTTGCAAAGCAAACTTTATACATCAGCATGATTTGTAAACCCAATCGCTTTAAATTACAGTTTGACCTGTTCATTGTCAGAATAAATGCTTAGGAAAGGCATAGAACTGGAAAGAAGGAATCAAATTACTTTACTTTGTATTTAAGGATAAAACAGAGCAAGGAAAACATTTGTATTTAGCATTTATAGTTTTCTTTTCCATGTTACGTATTACCTTTGTAGTTTCCAGTGATAAGGAGAATGCCATTCTGTTTTAAATATGATAATGTCAGTGTTTTTTGGTGAATGTATGTGAACCAAGGTCAATCACAGCTATTGCAATACTGTAATACATCAGACAAGGAATGTGTTAATTAACTCATCCCAGATGGTGTTCAACATCCAAAATCATTAAACAGTCTTTGTGACACTAGAAAGGATAAATGTTATGGATCAAGTGTTAGCATCTAGTACTTGTACCGATAAAGAGCATTCGGGTTAAAATCTTTGTCTGCTTTGGCAGCAACTTTTCTTTGTGTTTATGTGTTCTTTGTTTTTATGGGTAAATGAAGGACCAAGAATGTTAATGGCAGTAATGCTGTAGAACTGAAGTACAAAAAACCGAGCCATATGGAGATTGTATTAATATTCTCCCAGCAATCAGACTCTTCAATTTTAGCAGTCAAAGCAAGATTTGAAAATACAGATCTAATGGGATCTATCCAGAAGAAAGAATGCTTGTACTCGATTCTTGAATGCAGGCTTACTAATCTCCAGTGTCCTAACCATGTGAGCCACCCATCTCCTAATTCATTGAACTAAAAGAAGGGGAAGATGGTACAGCAAAATCCGATGGGCAACCTTCTATTATTATAAGCAGTTTCAATAAAAGTAATGTGCGCCTTCCTGTGGAGATGATTTCCTGGCCCAGTCTACTTAGTGGGGCTCACAGGAAAGCAGATTCTGCCTGGAGAAGATGGTCCCCTAGGGAAAAGGGGCCCAACCTATATTGGGCATGTTACAGTTTCTCCATTAAATATTTTCACGTAAAGCTTTCTTTTTTCATTAAGTATTTTCAAACTATACGTTGGTCTGCCTTTTCATTCATCTAGTACCTTTCTATTCTCCAAAGCTTGCATGATGGCTGTTTGTGTTTCTAACAACAAAAATTCCAGAACAAATGTGATAAAAATGTTACCACTCCTTTGTTGTTGTTGTTGCATCATTTAGAATGTAGCAAAACTAACTGTACAATTTCATAAATGTACATATGTTTCTAAAATTTAATTTGAAAGTATGCACGTATCTTATTCCTGTGGTTCAGCAGTCTTCTTGGGTTCTGATTTGCAGAACCCCCCTGATTGCTGCAGGAGTGATTGGAGGACTCTTCATCATCGTCATTTTGGGCCTTACATTTGCAGTTTATGTGAGACGTAAAAGCATTAAAAAAAAGAGGGCTTTACGAAGGTTCCTGGAGACTGAGGTAAAGATTTATTCCTTTTCCAGACGCTTAAAAAATATTGTTGTTTTTCTTTGTCTTGAATTTTTCATTCTTCTATGTATGTATTTGTGTATATATATTTTTAAGAAAATTCTTCTGTTCCAAATATCTATGAAGAAACTAAAGCTTTTACTGCAGAACAGTAACAGCACATTAAGGAATCCCTTGTACTTCTGCTTTTGATACCTGGATATTAAATAAACAAAGCATGATAATAAGTTATTTGTTTCAGTTTTAGGTTCCTTTAATCCACTTACATCTTCAAAAGGCAGGAATGTACTAATTTCAGAAGTAATTTTAGATTATATCAAAATTTATCCAGAAAGTATAAACTAGTATGGACAACATACATACACACAAATTGATTCATTTATTTTATTTTATTTTATTTTATCAAACACTTATATACCACCCTTCGCCCGAAGGACTCAGGGTGGTGCACAGCCAATTCTACCCCATTCATTGCTACTATATTTAATCAGTATACATTTTATTTATTTTTATTCACATGTATTTATTTATATTTATCTACCAGAAAGATCAATGGATTTCAGGTGGCATACAAAATAAAACAAATTAAAAATGCAATATAAAACCACATATACAAATACATTTTTACAATCTTTTAAACTGACAAATTTTGAGTCAACAACCCTTGCATCTTAATTTAAAACAAAATTTCAGACCAGAAATGTCAGTTGTCACGATCATAAACTTGGAGAGGAGGGAGGAGTCCCTCAATACTTAATATCTCATTTAGGGTAGTGGGAAGAAATATGTATAATTTGCTTAATCTTCCCAAAACTTTGAGGCTAATTGTAGATTTTGACCTCAAGAATACTAAGTCCCATTTTTACAATATCATTCCCCGGAAACCAGAATAGAAAATGACCCTATTGTGAGTTTTGCAAAATGTGGTTTGCAAGATTATGGTAGTTTTATGGATGTGAATCATAAATTGGCTACTACCACTACTTCTAAAATAAACATGAAAAAGATTTATACCATGATAATAGCGTTTCAGATTTTGAATATCACCTGTATACAATTTTGTTCCTCCTTACATTTCTATTTAAACT
This sequence comes from Bungarus multicinctus, assembly GCA_023653725.1. Lineage (NCBI taxonomy): Eukaryota > Metazoa > Chordata > Lepidosauria > Squamata > Elapidae > Bungarus > Bungarus multicinctus. The sequence continues at coordinate 165,966,944 of CM042836.1, forward strand.
TTGACACCTTCATTCTAGTACCTGAAAATTAATTAAGGGAAGTGGTGTGTAAAAATTATTGTGTCAGGTTTACATCCATAGCTTTTTCTCTTTGTTATTTGTTTTTGTTCTCAACTAATAATGTAATCCCCTGCTCCCCATAATTTTGCGTGCACAGCAGAGACTGTACTCAACTAATTAAGTCATCTACAATGTTCATAGAGGCATGATAATGATGCTCAAAAGGCAGCACATGGGGCAGTTAGCCCTGCAAACAGACTCTTTGAAACACTGCAGTGGCTTTTTAATCCAATTTGAGCAGGAGTAGTCCTTAATTATTTTCCTTATCCTGAGATGAGACAGGCTATTTGTCAGTGTTTAGAGGCTAGTCTTTTCCCATTTATTTTTTTAGAGAAAAATATATTTCCAATCAAAAGCTGGGCAGCATTCTAATCAAGTGACATTTTCTGACTGACTTCCATTTTCTTAAGTCGTTGGGTAAGAGTACTATGAATCCAAGCTCCATTCTTGCTTGTTATTGCTGCATAATCCTGGAAACCACAATTTAGCATTGGATTCCTTTCCCACTATCACAAAAAGGAAGTCTTTCCTTGTGAAATTTTTTTAAATTATTTTTTAAAAATTTTAATTATTATTTCCAAAACTGGTTGAACTTCATTTTAATATGTGCTTGTTTTTATGGCATTGTTTATTGCCATATAATAGTCAGTCTAATGCAGAGGTGGGGTTCTACCGGTTTGCACCTATTTGCTAGAACCGGTTGTTAACATTCTAAGCAGTTCGGAGAACCAGTTGTTAGAAGAAATTACTGACCTAATCCTGTAAGGAAGGCAGGAAGGAAACATTCTGGTGTTGCTTACAGAAACTGCCTCTCCGTTAACCCTTATTACATTCTTGGCACGACTAGACTTCCTATCTCTGGAACTTCTCTGGAGTTTTTTTCCCCTCCTTTGCTGGTACTTTGCTTGTGTGGAGTGACCATTCAAAGTTACAATGGCACTGAAAAAAGTGATTTATGACTTAGAACTGTTGTAGCATCCCCACAGTCATGAGTGTTGTGGAGCGACGGAATAACTCAGGCAGAGACCAGGTCAAGGCTAAAAGCTTAACTCTTTATTATAAGTAAAGAGGGTTACCGCTACTGCCGCGCTAACACGGCAGCCAGCTGGAGCGGCAACAGCTGATGCCGTTTGACAGCCGCCTTTTATAGCCGGCTGTCAAACGGCTCAGCCAATGGGAGAGGTCCGTGCTTCCCGCTTGAAGCACGGACCTGAGTGAAGACTCAGTCCATACACAACACTCCTCCCTCCCAGTGAGGAGCATGCGTAGTCCTTCAGATACGTCGGACGCCTGCGAATTCGTCCGGATCTTCTAGGCTCCGTCAAAGATGGCGCTGGGTTGCTGTCTGGAGCTCTCTGCGTGTCTCCAGGCGATGGAGAGGCTGCTGGACTGTCTGGAGTCGGGTCTGCACCTTGGTCAGCTTCCACATCTGGTAGGTAGTCGTCCCCGGTGGGTTGGAAGCTGGTTTCGTCGAATGGTGTGGTTGCTTCTGCATGGGGCCCGTCTAGATGACCTCTGGGTGCAGTGCTCCAACGCTTCCTCAGGTGGTCCACGTGACGCCGCCAGGTCCGCCCATCAGCTAACTGGACTCTGTAAGACTTGGGACCAGTTACTGCTATCACAAGCCCTGGTAACCATAGTGGTTGCCCAGTGAAATTTCTGACAAATACCTTGTCATTAACCAGGAACCCCCTGTCTTGGCTGTTTGACCCAAGGGGAAGCAAAGGGGCATAATTTGGGTGCAGCCTATCCAAGGTGGTCCTCAGCCGGCGTCCCATTAATATTTCGGCTGGTGACTTGTTAGTAGAGGCACAGGGTGTAGTGTGTTGGCTCAATAAGTATTGGGCCAGCCTGTCATGCCAGTTAGAGGGACCCAATTTTTGTAACACCTCTTTAGCAGATCTAACTGCCCTCTCAGCCAGCCCGTTGCTGGCAGGATGGAAAGGGGCTACTAGTATGTGCCTGATGCCCAAACTTGCTAAAAACATCTCAAACTCACAGGAGGTGAATTGGGGGCCATTGTCAGACACGACAGAATCAGGAAGGCCATGTGTGGCGAATATCCTAGTCAGTGCTTTGCTGACCGCCTCTGTAGTGGTGGAGTGCATTAAAGTTAATTCCACCCATTTTGAATATGAATCTACTACCACCAGGAAAGTGCGCCCATGGAAAGGGCCTGCTAAGTCTATGTGTATCCTGGACCAGGGGTTACTTGCTTCCTCCCAGGTCCTAGGGGTGGTTGCTGGTGGTAATGCCCTGGAGGCCTGGCATGCCTGGCAAGAATTTACCCAATTAGAGATTTGGGCATCCATGCCTGGCCACCATACGTAGCTGCGGGCGAGGGCCTTCATTCTCACAATCCCTGGGTGGCCCTCATGCAAAACCTTCAGTATTGAGGTTTGTAATTTGTGGGGAATGACTACTCTGGTTCCCCATAGCAAACAGCCTTGCAAGGAGGAAAGTTCCTGCTGGCGTAATTTGTAGGGTAGGAAGTCTGAAGGATAAGGGGCCGTAGGCCACCCCCTCCCTACCCAGTCCAGGAGTTGGGATATTACCTGGTCCTTGGCCGAATGGGCAGCGATGTCAGCAGCAGTGACTGGAAGCTTGAGATCGTCGATAAGAAAGACTGTGGTTGCAGGTGCTGGGTCCACGACTGGCATTGGCAGGGGACAGCGGCTGAGTGCATCAGCATGGGAAAGGCTTTTCCCGGATCGATGGATTAGAGTGTAGGAATACGCAGCCAGGAAAACCGTCCATCTGGTCATCCTTGGGGACAAAATCTGGGGAGTCTGTTTAGAGCCGGATAAAATGCCTAGCAGTGGCTTGTGATCAGTTATCAGTTCGAAATGGTGCCCGTAGAGGAATTCATGGAACTTCTTCACTGAAGCCACTGCAGCCAAGGCCTCCTTGTCAATCTGGCTGTAGTTGCGTTCAGTGGAAGATAGTGTCCTTGAAAAGAAAGCTATAGGTGCTTCTGCACCATTGGGCAGTCTGTGGCTCAGGACAGCCCCGATTCCGAATGGAGAAGCATCGGCTGCTAGAATGAGTGGTAAGTCTTTATTGAATTGGATTAAGACGGCCTTTGAAGTTAACAATGACTTGACTTGTTTGAAAGCAATAGTTTCCCTTGGTCCCCAGTGCCATGGCGAATGCTTGTCTAAAAGTCTATGAAGTGGCTCAGCAACAGAAGCTTTATGGGGCAGGAACGATGCATAGAAATTCAAGAGGCCCAGGAAAGCTTGAAGCTCAGTTTTGTTTGTACGAGTAGGCGCATCGTGAATGGCCTTAACTTTTGACTCAGTTGGGTGAATACCCTTTGCATCAATTTGGTAACCTAAGAATTCCACTTGTGGAGTGGCTATGGTGCATTTTTCCCTTTTTAGCTTGAGACCAGATTGTCTGAAACGGTCAAGTACACTTCTGACCCTTTGTAGTAATTGCTGTTGGTTGGTGGCAGATACCAGAATATCATCAAAGTAAGGCACAATGCCTGGTAACCCTTGCAGTATTCGTTCCATAAGGGATTGGAAAATTCCAGGGGCCACACTAACTCCGAATTGTAGACGTGTGCATTTGAAAGCCCCTCTGTGGGTTACTATTGTTTGCAGTTCAGCAGTTTCATCGTCAACAGGAAACTGCTGATACGCCTGGGACATGTCCAACTTTGCAAAAATGGACCCAGGCTCAAGGGAATGGAGTAAATGTTGTACCACAGGGACTGGGTACGCACTAACTTGTAAATATCTGTTTATTGATGACTTGTAGTCCGAGCAGATCCTCAAGTGTCCATCCTTTTTTAAAGGAGTTACTATGGGGGTCTCCCACTTTGAGAAGTCAGTTGGTTGCAGTATGCCCTGTTTGATTAATTTGTCAAGTTCCTTGTCTAGTTGAGGACGAATTGCAAAAGGAACTCTGCGGGGCTTCAAACGAATTGGAACTGCCTGGGAGTCTACCCTGAAGGATATTGGGGTTCCCACGTAGCAGCCTAGGCCCTCACTGAATACGTCTGCATAGTCCCTGAACAGGGAGTCAACTTCTGAATTGTTAATGGCGTGGATTCCCCCTATGTGGAGGCCCAGGGCTGGGAACCAATCTAGTCCCAATAGGCTTGGGAGGACACCATCCACTATCACTAGAGGCAAGTGACCCTTAAACCCTTGAAAATGGACTAGGAACTTGCCTTTTCCGATGACAGGGATGGTTCTGCCTTGGTAGTCCCGAAGTGTTAGGTTGCAGGCTGGAATTTTCTGTCTTGACATTCTGGGGAGTAGCTTCTTTAAGGTGTCCCATGAGATGATGGACAATGCAGAGCCGGTGTCAACCTCCATCTTGCAGGGTCTACCTTCTATAGAAACAGTGACACTAATTTTGTTGGATTTATTAATTTTTTGAATTTTAAACTGATAGCAAGTGAAACAGTCCTCAATTTGCCTGGGGTATTGAATGAGCTTCTGTGGTCTTTGTGGCTGGCTGAAGGTTTTTCCTGACTGACAAATTTTTGCCAGATGGCCTTTCTTTTGACACCTTAAACATATGGCATTCCTGAATCTGCAGGATGCTCTGAGGTGATTTCCCCCACAGCTTAAGCATACTGTTTGTAACTGTGGGGTTTGACTTATACCTTGCCTGAACTCTTTTTGATTTGCATTGGGCTGTCTGAGGCGGTTTACCTCAGTAGCCTCTTCTGGGCCAGTTTCTGAGGAGGCTTCCTCAAAATATACTGTAGGATTTTCTAGTCTGCTGGGTTTTCCCTGAATTTCAGCTGCTGAGAGTGCTGACAGCTCAGCAGCCTGGGATTCCTCTATGGCTTGCTTAAGAGTTAGATCCCCTTTGGCTAATAAACGTCTTTGTAACTTTGGGTCTCTAACGCCACAAATTAGCTGATCGAGCAGCATATCGTCCAGGTAATCTCTGAACCCACAATGCAGGGCAGTTGTTCTCAGTGCTGCCATATAATCATTAATTGTTTCCCCCTCTGTTTGGATGCGCCTTCTGAAAGCATGGCGCCTAGCAATCCTGGAAGGCTTTGGGGAGTAGTGATTTGAAAGAATTTCCTGCAGTTCCTCCCAGGGAATAGTCTTTATAGATCTAGGGGCCAGTAAAGCTGATGCGGTGTCAAAAACCGTGGCTCCGCAAAAACTTAGGAAGTAAGACTTCTTCCTATGTTCAGAAATTTCTGACAGGTCTAAAGCATCAAGAAAACAGTCAAACCGGTTCTTGTATGACTCCCACGTCTCAGCAGCCGGTCTGAAGGGCGGGAATGCCGGATTCGCAGTCATCTTCTGTCAGCTGTGAAGTTTCTCCTCAGGCAAGTTAGAGACGGCACTTCGCGGTTAGAGTCTGCAACTCTGTAGCGATTTCAGTTCTAGGTAGTGATTTCGCTCCTTTAATTCTCTCCCTTGCCTGGCTTGCCTTTATTTGTATCCCGTCCTCGTCGCCAGTGTTGTGGAGCGACGGAATAACTCAGGCAGAGACCAGGTCAAGGCTAAAAGCTTAACTCTTTATTATAAGTAAAGAGGGTTACCGCTACTGCCGCGCTAACACGGCAGCCAGCTGGAGCGGCAACAGCTGATGCCGTTTGACAGCCGCCTTTTATAGCCGGCTGTCAAACGGCTCAGCCAATGGGAGAGGTCCGTGCTTCCCGCTTGAAGCACGGACCTGAGTGAAGACTCAGTCCATACACAACAATGAGAGGCGGGACAAGGAAATGTGTGCCTTGATGTGAGTGATATTGAGTTGGCCACACCCAGCCAGTCACATGACCACCAAGCCACGCCCATGAACTAAGCCACGGCCACAAAACTGGTTGTTAAAAAATTAAATCCCATCCCTGATCTAATGGGATAGATATCAATGGTTTTATACATAAAATATTTGTATAATACATAAAATGGCATAATAGCAATTAATGCATTTTATCAATGTTTGACATTTATATGAGTTTAAACAAAGATGACTTAATGTATAAGTTACATACTTTTTAACCAAGCGATAGGCCTCAATGAACTTGGTAAACAGACTGAACAGAGAAATATAAAATTCAGTGTTACACATTTATTAGAAAAGACAAAAGATAAAAATGGTATCATCAATCCCAACTTGATCAGTTAGCAAAGAAAGACTCTTAGGTCAAAAGTTAACCAAAAGTATACTTTATGAATGCCAAGGAGAAGCAAAGCTGGTTTTTCTGCCCAAGTATATGGTTAATCTTTCCATGTCTCACTCCACCATCACCATCATCTGGTTATCAAGAAGTATCCAATTAGGTGCTAACAAATCACTTTGGGAAACAGTCCCTGTCTTCACAGCTGATATTCCTTTTTTGACTTGAAGCAGCCGGTGTTTCTCATGGGACGGTCTGAGGCTTGGTTTCATTTCCTCATGGTATCCCCCGGCAACCCTCCCTCTCATTCCACCCACAGTTCCTTCTATGGCAGGCTGCCAGTGGCAAGCAGGTTGCAGCATAGCTTAACAGCAGCCCTAACCAAAAGTCAAGGTGCAAGATTTCATCTCGAAGTCTGTGTGATAAATTCTATGTTCTATGTTCTAAATGATTTGGGTAGGTTTTCCATTGCAAACACAGAAAATTGCTTGATGCAGTTTCAGTCGAATCATCCCAGTGAAGCAGATTTATGAATAACACAATGTGCAGCAAACTGGATGGATGCCAAAATGATCTGCTATGTCATTAAGTATTTAATGACATAATCATGCAAATAGTGCCATTAAATTTTGAGTCCTGCTGTAAATATATAACTTACAGCACTGTGTGATGACATACTGGTAGAACATGGAATAATAAAGTTGGAAAGGACCTTGGAGGTCTTCTAGTTCAACCCACTGGCTGAGTAACAGACTTTATACCATTCTAGTCCAATGGTTGTCCAATCTCTTCTTTAAAAACTCCAGTGATAGAGCACCTGCAACTTCTGGAGGCAAGACATTCCACTGATCAATTGTTCTCATTGTCAGGACATTTGTCCTTATTTCTAGATTGGATCTCTCTTTGATGATCTTCTCCCTGTTATATCTTGTCCTACATTCAGATGCTTTGGAGAAGAGGTCGATCTCTCTTCTCTGTGATAGCCCCTCAAATATAGTCACTCTGTTTCTTAGACTAGACATATTTAGTTCCCTCAACCATTCATCACACTGTAGGTTAAACTGCACATATACTTTGGGCAGTTTAACCTCCAGAGCCCTAATTTTTTTGTTGCTGTTCTCTGTACTCTTTTGAGAGTCTCAACATCTTTTTTATATCACATTGACCAGAGCTGGATGCAATATTTCAAGTCTGGTTTCACCAAACAATATAAAGCTGTACTGTCACTTCACATAATCTTCATATTATCATTCTGTTAATGCAGCCTAGGACTACAGTGGCTTTTTTGGCAGCTACTGGCTGTCCTCCACTAGGACATCTAGATTCCTCTGACTGTTACTATTGGGGCAGGTGCCACTTATTCTATATCTGTACATTTGAATTTTCTTGCCTATGTGTAAGATCTTACTTTTCTCACCACTGAACTGCATTTCGTTCTCTAAGGCCCAGTATTCAGGTCTGTTAAGATCAGAGGTGGGTTTCTACTGGTTCTGTCCACCTCTGTAGAACCGGTAGCTCTGAAGAGCAGCAGACATAGAACCAGTTCTATGTCTGCTGATGTTTTTGCTCACCTGCCCACCCGGGTTCTTACCTGACCTTTTATTTCCTGATTTTTTCAACTTCAGCTGCTGTGCAAGGCACAGCTGCAGTTAAAAAAGCAGGAAAAGAGGGCTTTTTGAAAGGCTGCTTCTCTGCATGCAGCATGCTGATGACGATTTACAGACACGCCAACAGCAGCTTGCAGGGAACCACATCGTAAATCACCGAGCCTCGTAAATGACCGAACTGGTAGTTAACCCTGTCGGATCCCACCCCTGGTTAAGATCCTTTTTGAATCTTAAGTCTGTCTTCCAAAGTATTAGCTATTCCACCCAGCTTGGTGTCATTTGTAAATTTGATGAGTGCCCCTTCTATACCCGCACTTAGATCATTTATGTATATGGTGAAAAGTACTAGGCCCAAGACAGAATCTTGAGGTTTCCCATTACGTGTTTCCCTCCATGTAGATCTAATTCCATTGAGGACTACATCCTGGGCGTGATTGATTTGTCAATTGAGAATCCATCTTGCTTGCTTCTAGTACCGTAATTGCCTTGCTAATTTCTAAGTGCTCACATATTCACTGCTTTTCCAAAATTTTTCTCAGGTGTTGATGTTAGGCTAATTGATTCTTAGCTTCCTAGATCTACCTTTTTATCTTTTTTAAAGATTAGAACCATATCTGCTCTTTTTCAGTCCTCTGGTAGTTTTCCCCGTACTCCAGAACCTCTGAAAGATTTCATTCAGGGGTTCTAAAATCATATCTGCTAGTTCCTTCAAAACCATGGGATGTTAAACCATCTAGTCCTGGCAATCTGAACAAGGGATAGTTGTTCTTGTCTATTTTGACATGCATTCCTGTTCTGTCTCCTATGGTGCTGCTTTTGATAGGTTAGACTATTTTTTCCCTTTTGAAAGATGCAAAATAAATTGAATTAACTAGTTCCACTTTCTCCCAACTACTTGTTATCTCTTTGCCAATAGATATTGAAAAGAACTTCTTTTTCCCCATCATTTTTGGCGTTTGTTGTAAGTCTTATTTCATTCTGAACCTTAGCTTTCCTGGCTCATTTCATTTTGGGCTATTTGCTAGTATACTGTCTTAGTTATGTGTCCCTTTTTCCCTTTTATATATTTGTCCTTTTTGTCTTTCAGTTTGTTGGATAGTTCTTTATGCAACCATGCTGGTTTTTCTTTCTCTGTGGTATTGTGTTAGACTGGGCTACTATACTCATTTTTCAGGGTTTCCCAAGTATCTTTAGCTTTTTCCTTTAGGGCTTCCATCCATGGAATCCATCCTAAATTGTCTTTTAGTTGTAGAGACAATATAGCTCTTTTGAAGTCTAAGACGCTAGTTTGACTTTGTTCAATAATTTGTGCCTGCATTATATTGAATTCCAGCATGACGTGGTCACTTTCTCCCAAAGTTTCCACAATTACAGTTCCATCTATCATTTCATTCCTATTACTAATTGCAATATAGCTGATCCTCTACTTCCCTTCTCTATCTTTTGGATGACAATGTTGTCAGCTAGGCTGATCAGGAACTTGTTTGATCTTCCACTTGCTACAAAGTTTGTCTCCCAGTTGATGTAAGAGTAAAGTCCCCAATACTACTGTGGTATGTATATTTATATACATGTATATACACGTATGATCATTTTTATCACCATATAGGATTAAATGAAGATCCATCTCTTTGTAATGAATGGATATGAAGTATTTCACAAAGGTGTGCTTCAAATTAGATGCTTTTCCTGCTGTTTCTGGGAATGTTATGAATGATGTGCTATTTTAAAACCTTACTTCTGTGTATGGAGAATGCAGGGAGATGTAATTTGTTGGTGCTCATTACTGTTTCGCACTTCAGAAATTATTATATAAATCAGCCTTTGATAACTTTATTTGCAAGAGAGATTGCCAGATGCAAAACAAACAAGCCAAATAAAACAATATGCCAAATCAAGCCTTGGTGAAGTTCAGATGATTCATATGCAAAAAAACTCCAATATTCCAGAAATAAAACTATATGCTCTGCATTCAGCAACGAAAGCAAAAGACCTTCTATGATCACCCCAATACCACCCTATGGATATCCATGGGACAACCAAAAATATTTTACTGTCCAAATGGATACAGCATTGATGCATTGATGCATTCAGTAACTCATCTTAACTTTCTAGAAACTCAGTTGCCACAACAGCAGATCAATTACTTGAAAAAAAGAACAAAAGCACAAAATATCTAATTAAAATAACCGACTTGGTTAAATTGTTGTAAGAAGAAAATTCAAGTATGTTGATCATTGTCAGGACCAGATCTCATCTAAAAACTCATTAATGAAAATAGTTTTAATAAACACAGGTTAACCTGTCAGCACTACAGAATTAGTGTTATCTAAGAATGAATAGAAATTCAGGAAACTGACATATGTTAAAACAATGGATATGTCTTGTATTGTTGGGGCACTATAAGAAACTAGAAATCCTTCAAGATTCCCATCTTGTCAAATTCTTTATTACCTAACTGGAAATCAATGGATTAAACTGTTGACACCCATTGTACAAATGTATTCCCTACCATCCTTGGATCTTGGAATAGAGACAATATTAGAGCCAGCCTTTTTGAAAGGGATCCTAATGAAGATGCTGCTGTCATACAATTATCCAGATGTTCATGTTGGTATCATCCTTACACAAAACAGAAATGCCCTTCCCAGAAACGGACAACATATCCAGTACCTTACTGAGAATGGCTTTAGTACCCCTCTGCCTGCAGACCAAGCCTTTAGCTTATCTCAGAGGGAGATTTTGTAAGCTCTCTGTTGAACAGCATCTCTGTCCTTGTAATGCTCGTCAAGCAGAGAACCTTATCCATTATGTCCTCCACTGCCCCATTTACAGTGAGAGCAGGCCAAATTATTAATGGCAAATGAACTCAAGGACTCTGACCTTGAAAAATTGAATTATTTCCTGGCAGATGTGTTTCCAAATGTCAGCAACCAAGTTGCTATATTTGCTCAGCTGTCATTTAAACTTTGAAAGAAATAGTTAAACTTCTTAGTTATGGCTTGGCTTTATTTTGTTGTAAACCTTTTTGTCTAATACTTCCGCCATACTGTTTTATAATTTAATTGTTTTATCATTCTATTTTTATTGTATTTTATGGAATTCCTATGTTATGATCTATAGTTACAACGATAAACATATTACTTACTTTGCAAAGTACATGTTGCAAAAAAAAAAAATGATTCCTACAGTAAAAGAGAAATTATGCCTGAAACAGTTTTTACAATTGTGAATTCAGTTTGGTTCTCCACAAGAAAATTAAGAAAAATCTAAGAAAATTAGTGAAAGGTTTATACGCAGTTTATAAATAAATAAGCTAAATTAGCTTGCCAGTTTATAAAGAACAGACAGAAGCGGACATGTTTCTGCAGAACAGAACTGTTTCTGCAACATGTATACTGTAAAAATTCCAGGTATTTCTTTCTAAGTTTAAATGCAGTAAAGCAAATATATTACATTAATTTCATCCATTCTCATTCTTAAAATTGACATTCTGTGGAATGGCTTCATATGGACAGAGAGTGAAACATCGTTAAACATTCTGAAGTCAAATGCCAAAATTTCACTCAGAGCCATTCTAATGGTTAAGACTGGTCCCAGCCAGAGAAGCTCCCTGGTTCTGAAGGAAAGTTGGTCTATAACAAAGAAACAAATACATTCTCTCATTTTAAAATGTTTTGTTAATATGTAATCCATAATTAAACACATGCCAAATCCATTGATTTATTTGGAAAACTTAAAGAGATTTGTTTCTCATGTTGCTGTTAAGCCAGTGCAATCCTATGCCTACCTCTTCAAAAGTTGGTCCTGCTGAGTTCAGTGGAGCTTACTTCCTACTAATTGTCTAATCACAACTTTCATTATCTTAATTTTTGCTGGATGGTATCAAGAGAAAATAAAAGCACAATAAGGAGCTGCATGAAAAATAAGATGCAAACAATATACAATACCGGTATGTTAAAATTCAACTACGGATAGTGCTTTCCATGGCTTCTTACTATGTTTTGTTGTTGTTATTGTTGTTGTTGTAGCTGGTAGAACCTTTGACTCCTAGTGGCACAGCACCTAATCAGGCACAACTTCGCATTTTGAAGGAAACTGAGCTAAAGCGTGTCAAGATCCTTGGATCGGGGGCCTTTGGAACTGTCTATAAGGTATGCTTCCTTAACAGCAGTCCTTCAACAACTATTGTTTCCAGGATCTGGTGGTTATCCAAGTGGAAAGGCAGAAATCAATGGACTTCTAGAATAGGATATCAATCTTCTTTTCTTTTTATTTATTTTATTTATTTATTTGTCAAGTGATTATAGGATAACAGGTATCAGTATAAACATAGTTATGAATACATGAAATGGATACATATAAGAAAAATAAAAAGAAACAATAGGACAGGGACAGTAGCACGTCCCCTACAGACCTCTTAGGAAAGGAATGAGGTCAACAGTAGACAGTCTAAGGTTAAAGTTTTTGGGGTTTGAGGAAGAAGCCATAGAGTCCGGTAGAGTATTCCAGACGTTGACCACTCTGTTGCTGAAATCGTATTTCCTGCAATTAAGTTTGATATTGTTTACCTTCTTATAAATGTTCAGCTGAATATAAACCCTCTTGTTTCTTTTCTCAATGAATTGAATGGCCACTAAGAAGCTGGGAATGGTTGGCAAGAGTTGGAGGACCAAATGCTGTGCAATTTGCTTTACTAGTGCCTAAGTCAGCTTGTACCTTCAAGCACAGTCAATACTGCTGTCCTATTGCCAATGTCAACGTGTAGTGCAATGGTCAAATTATGGTCAAAGAGGACTATTTTACCATTTGATGAGACATGTTCTTGTTCACTTTGTCATCACTTTTTAGGGCATTTGGGTTCCTGAGGGAGAGAGTGTGAAGATTTCTGTAGCAATTAAAATACTGAATGAGACAACTGGTCCAAAGGCTAATGTGGAGTTTATGGATGTAAGTAATATTAATGTTCCATTTCAGTGATATGTATGTATGTTATTGATAGTTTTAAGAGGGAGAGAGATTATTTGTATGCTTCTTCCAATTTACAAGCTAACAATTTCCATATCATGACAAAAGCAACATTTACACACATACATACACACTGCATCTGAATAATAGCAATGGCAATAGCACTTAGACTTATATACTGCTTCATAGTGTTTTACAGCACTCTCTAAGTAGTTTATAGAGTCCACATATTGTCCACAACAATCTGGGGCCTTATTTTACTGACCTCGGAAGGAGGGAAGGTTGAGTCAATCTTGAGCCCATCAGGATGAACTCCAAAGCTATGGCAGAATTAGCCTGCAATACTGCATTCTAACCATTAGGGAGCCATTAGGACTTCTATAAATTATACATAGACAACCACTAGCCAACCACAGTATTAATTCTAGTGATGCCAGCAGGATGTGTATAGAAAAATTGGTAACTGTAATAATGCAGCCGAATCTCCTTTTTTTAATGTACAAAGCTCTGTTTGTTTTTTATATGCATCATACAACCCGTCTGTTTGCTAACTCTAGTTCCTTAGATTGTTCTAAGCACCAACTCAGATTAGAAAGCAATTTTCTTCATCATTACCAGGTTATCTCTTCTCAAACACAGCACCAAACATAATTAAAAGTAGTATACAGTGGTACAATTGTCATGTTGCTTTATTTTCATTTATTTTCTATCTTATTTGTCCACAAATTATAAATCAGAATAGAGCTGGAAGGGACCTTGAAGACCTTCTAGTCCAGCCTCCTGTTCAAGTAGGAGACTCTATGCCATTTCAGATAGGTGGCTGTTCAGTCTTTTCTTAAAAACCTCCAGTGAGCACCCACAACTTCTGAAGGCAAGCTGTTCCACTGGTTAATTGTCCTCACTGTTAGGAAGTTTCTCTTTAATGCCAGGTTGCTTCTCTCCTTGATTAGTTTCCATCCATTGTTTCTCCACTTACCTTCTGGTGCTTTGGAAAATAAGTTGACCCCCTCTTCTTTGTGGCAGCCCCTCAAATACTGAAATACTGCTATCACGTCACCCCTAGACCTTCTTTCTTCTAGACTTAACATGCAGGTCAGTGGTGGGATTCAATTTTTTTTACTACCAGTTCTGTGGGCGTGGCTTGGTGAGGTGGCTAGATGGGCATGGCCATGTGACTGGGTGGGTGTGGCTTGTTTTTTTTTTTTTTGCTTTTCTGTTGTCACCCTCCCACCCATTTTTGGGGCTCAGGAAGGGGAATCCTGGCACAGCTGATCATATGAACAGCTGATTGTTGGAAGGGAAAAAAAGAAACACCTTAAGGGGCAAGAATCAAGCGGGTGGGGTGAGCGATCATTGGTGGGCGGGGCAAGCCAGCGGTGACCGTGCATGGCCAGCCAGAACTTACTACCGGTTCGGCAACCAATGCGAAATCCTGGCTACCAGTTTGCCCAATGCAGTGTGAACCGGCTGAATACTGCCACTGATGCAGATGTTTTTCATATGATTTGTCTCAGGCAATTGCTCTGACAGGTAAAATCATCTTAGTTGTTATTTTTTTCCAAAGTCTCATCTTCTTTGTAATGTGGTGACAAAAACTGGATGAAGGTGTGGTCTTACTAAGGATTTATAAAGTGGTACTAATATTTCACGTGATTTTGATTCTATGCTTCTATTTATACAACCAAGTATTGTATTAGCTTTTTTGACTGCTGCCATACACTCCTGGCTCATATTTAAGTCATGTTTATTAGGACTCCAGGTTCCCTCTGACAGTTCTGTTTTTTGAGCCAGGTTTCTGTACTTGTATCTTTGGTTTTTCCTGCCTAAGTGTAAAATCTTGCTTTTCTCCACATTAAATTTATGTGGTTGGATAGAGCCCATTATTCAAATCTATTGAGATATTTTTGGATCCTGAGCTTGTCTTCTGGGATTTTGGATATTCCTGCCAGCTTGGTGTCATCTGCAAATTTGATGAGTTTCCCTTCTATTCCCTCATCTAAGTTATTTATGAAGATATTGAATAGTACTGGGTCTAAGATGGAACCTTGTGCTACCCCAATGCTTACTTTCTTCCATGAACATGTAGTACCATTAAGGACTACTTGTTGAGTACGGTTTGGTCAGCCAGTTGTTAGCTAGATAGCATCTAGTGATGATGCTATCTATCCCACATTTTTTTAGTTTACCAAGAAATAGGCTGTGTTCAAGAAGAGTAAATTTAAAATACAACTAAAATAGTAGTCAAACTAAAAATGTATTTGCCTGCTGGCAGAAAATAAAAAAATGCAAGAAATGGCTGATTAATATATTTTCCACCAAGTTTGCTGGAAAAAAAAAATCACAGCTTCTTTAAGCTAATTTGTAATTTCAAAATGTGACCCTTTTTCTCACAGAAAAAAAAACATGTATTAATCATGGATGGAAACTTTGAATGGCTTAGAAATGATAATAACAATCAACGTTTATTAATTAGTAAGGATAGTTAGATTTGGTGTGGGGAGATTGAACAATTCAGATTTATTTGATTCAGTTTTCTGAATCAGTTTTTTGAGGCTTTTGCACAATTGATTTGAATTGATTTGATTCACCTCAAATTACTGATCTGATTCAGAAAGTTGATTTGATCCATAGATTCAATTGAATCATCTTTCGGAAGAATATGTGAATCATAACTTTGCTCAATTCTGTTAAATATTTCCCCAAACTTGAGAGTAGCAAGATCCATTATTAAATCTTATTGTTTACACACACACATTCAGTTTATAAACTGAGTTATTAAAGTGATTTATAAATGAAACAGTTGAAAACAAGCACATCCAATACATTCAATATGAACTATAAGTGATACCATTGGAAAAGAAAATGATGGGAAAAAGAAAGGAAAGCCCACAAAAACTAAGCAGCAAATAGGCTTTCTGGAATGAATATAACCAGCAAGTTGCATTAGGCTTCCTGGAGTTTTATTTTGGAGAACAATGGAGTTCATGTGCTTCATAAAATAGATATCTCTGTGATGTTCTTCCAGTATTTCAATATTAGGAGATCTTTTGGACTTTAGTAAGGTACATTTACTAAATACATGCTTAAGAAAGTTAACTTAGTGATATTTGCCTGTTTTGCCATGGAATAAGATTCCATGCTGCTGACCATTCTGGGCTTCAGCAATTCTAATTCCTTCCAGAAAGAGTAGCCCAGCTGCTCTTTTCTGCCTTCTGATGACTTCTAGTTTTGATTACCATGATGAGTATGGTCTCCTTTTGGACACACATTGCTAATTGAGACTGGATGATGGAAACAGACTTCAACTGACCCGTTTCTGAATGCAGTTCAGCATGCTAATGTGCCTCAAAATCATAAATAAGCCAGATCTTGTTTTCCTGAAGGATTGTCTTCTTGAAAAAGAATCTGCTTATGTTGATGAAAGCAAAGGAAGGATCATGGGTGTATCTCTGTGCAATAGGTCTTCTGTGATAAAGTTGCATACTCAATCAAGGCTGTTCAAGCCAGGGTTTGGTACAACCTTTTCTTTAGAGGTAAAGATATTGGCAGCTATTGGATTGATTATAATCATATAAACAGACCTCTCCCACAAACTGGCAAAATGAACCCTATATCATTGCCATGTTGTCCCTTGAGCAAACTTTGTGGGGTAAGAATGGTTCTTGGCTCCTTTTAAAAGATCTTCAGCTTATGCATTTTGGATAGTTACTGGTCTCAAATTTAAGGCTCCATATTCTTTTTACTGCAAAGATTTTGAACTCAGCTGTTGCCTTTTGATGGTATGTGGGGGGAGTAAGATGTCGTATGATATGGTGACTGTTTTATTCTGATTCATGCATATACTCATAACTATTTTAGCATAACCCATTAGAGTGATAGTACAAAAGATAAGCCTGCTTTCTGTGGAAGACCAAGTGATTAGAACTAGGAGCTTGGCTTTCTCTTCATTCTCTGAATGATAGCAAAAAGAAAAGGAGAGCAAGGAGTGCTTTTTGTGATCAGATGGGTCCTTAAATGTTGCACTGCTAGAGGAGAATAGGCCACAGCAATTCCATAACTCAACTGTCATTTCAGGGCCCTTGAACATTTTCTAATGTACTCATAATGACTATAATGACATAATGCACCTTGTAACTAGATGATGTGGCAGCTCTTTCCTATATTGATCACAACAGGAAACAGTAAAGTGAATAGCAAAGAAAATCCCAAGGTTTGAATGGTGACTTTTCCCATTATCCTAGTACTTTTCATTTTCATTCATCTTTCTTTTGCTTAAACAATAGAAATCTTATTAGAATTTTATAGGATTGAAACCCATAAAGTCCCAAAGTTCCCTGAACTAGATTTCTTTTTACTCTTGAATTAGGTGGCCTCAGTTTAATGGCTGGGAATCTGGATAATTTAATTTGCTCCTACTGTATTTGTATTACCAAGAAACCTTATGTGGATTTTCTCTCCCCCCAGTTAAAAGTAACTTGAATAGCCTTGGGTACAATGTATATTGACTTTGAGGCGTCATTTGTTACTCTACTTTAGAGAAGAAAATATCTCAGCCATACTTTGAACAGAGAAAATCACAGAGCTCAGCTGTCTAACAACTTTTTATCTTAACTGTTCTTTAAAGAAGAGAGACTTTACAAAAAAACTCAGCTGAGATTTGAAACTGGAGCCTTGCAAAAATTGTTAAAGAGATATGTCTTGATAATTAGATTGCAAGAACAAAAGAATCCTTTTATAAGCACATTTCTGCTGTTCTAAATGTAATAGTTTTTTTTATGAAGAACCTGACTTGTTTTGCAAAATTTGAGTTTAGAAGGAGCTGGGATTTCTTACAGATTTTCTTTAGCTACTTCTACTTGTTTTATTGTAATTATTTAGGGAAATGATCAAAATGCAATTAATAGCAAGAGATTACATTTCTAACTTAGGGAGAAGGAGAACAGTTCTGAGAAAAGTTTTCTAAAATTGAGAGAACCTGGAGATTTATCTATTCAATTATTTGTATGGTGGTGTTTCTGCAATTTAAGGAATGTGATAAAAAAATGAACATGATAAATTGAAATGCAAATACTTACAATACCATCTCCACAGTCACTTCTTTACATAAGCAGTATAAGCATAAGCGGTATTAGATATTTTACTACTCTGTTAGGATTGCATATTCATTAAAACTAATTTGTGGACTTCTAATTGTACTCATCCTTGATCCACTATTGTGTCTGCTGAATCACATTGGGGCCTAAATCAAAGATTATTATAACCATAAAATATATCTGCACACATGGAAGGCAGTGGTGGGATTCAAATTTTTTTACTACTGGTTCTCTGGGCATGGCTTGGTGGGTGTGGCAGGGGGAGGATACTGCAAAATCTCCAGTCAGAGGTGGTATTTGCCGGTTCTCCAAACTACTCAAGATTTCTGCTACCGGTTCTCCAGAACTGGTCAGAACCTGCTGAATACCACCTCTGGTGGAAAGTAATACTAATAGCCCTTGACTTACAACCACAAGTGGGACCTGAATTTTCATCATTAATGGATATGGTTGTAAAGTGCAACATCACTTGACCCATGCCTGCTTATTTAGCAACAACAGTCCTGGCATTCTCCTTTGCCATTGTTAACTGAATTCCACTAGTCATTAGGTGAGGATCTACCCAATCCAAGCCATTCTGTGCTTGGTCCTTCCCAGCCCCAGGCCTTGGTAAGGGAAACCCCCTCAAACTGCCTGTTCCTGCTCATTTTTGCTGTTCCCGCCATCCTCACACTCTCTCTTGAGGACAGCAAAAAGCCCCAGAACCATGCAACTCTGGATCTGCTTGCTACACTATGATTCAGGGACTTTTTGGCATACTGTAGCTCTGCGGCTATGAGAAGCCCCTGAACTACAGTGCAGTGTGAACCTGCAACTGCCCAAATCAGTTTCAGCCCTCCCAGAAAGCTCCAGCAGTACAGTACAAAGCCCTAGCTGTCCTAGAAAGCTCCAGATGACCTGCAGCTGCCCTTTGCCATTTTCTTGCTCCCATTACTCTCACAAGGTGTGCCTGCGAGGCAGTTGCTGGCCATGTGAGGCCATCGTCCTCAGGTTTCTCAAGACAACAGCTGTGCATGACCTTGGGAAGAAAGCCTTGTGTGGCTAGCAGCATGCTTAGTTAGCAGAGGAAGCAAGAAGAGGTCAACTAGAGCAGCAGGGGGCCAAAGGGGAATAAATAGGGGGATATGGGCAAGTGGAGAGGTTTTTTTATTTTATTTTATTTTGTCAAGCAATTATTAGATAACAGGTATAAGTATAAACATGGTTATGAATACATGAAATGGATATGAATAAGAAAAAACAACAACAATAGGACAGGGATGGTAGGCACATTGATGCGCTTATGCATGGCCCCTACAGATCTCTTAGGAAAAGGGTGAGGTCAATAGTAGACAGTCTAAGGTTAAAGTTTTTGGGGTTTGGGGAAGAAACCACAGAGTCAGGTAGAGTATTCCAGACATTGACCACTTTGTTGTTGAAGTCGTATTTCCTGCAATCAAGTTTGGTGCAGTTTACCTTGAGTTTATATCTATTGTGTGATCTTGTATTGTTATGATTGAAGCTGAAGTATTCACTGACAGGTAGAACATTGCAACTTTATATACTATACTTAGATCGAACCGAAGGCAGCATAGTTCTAGGTTGTCTAGGACTAAAATTTCAAATCTGGTAGCATAAGATATTCTGCTACGAGTAGAGGAATGGAGAACTCTTCTTGTGAAATATTTATGGACTTTCTCAATAGTATTAATATCAGATATGTAATGCAGGTTCCAGACTGATGAGTTGTATTCAAGTATTGGTCTAGCAAATGTTTTGTATGCTCTAGTTAATAGAGTGATATTACTGGAGAAAAAGCTACGCAGGATTAAGTTTACAACTCTTAATGCCTTTTTGGCTATATAGTTACAGTGGGCTCTAGCATTTGTAAGACAGAGCATTTATTTGTTGAGATTTGAAGTTGCCATTTGATTGACCATTCTGACAAATAGTCAAGGTCTTTTTGAAGGGTAGCAGTATTGTCTGTGGTGTTGAATAGCTTCACATCATCAGCGAAAAGAACGCAGTTGCTCTTCATATGATCACAGAAGTCATTTATGTAGAGTATGAAGAGAGTTGGTCCTAGAACGCTGCCTTCAGGGACACCACAGTTGACAGGTACAGGATTTGATAGGATGCTCCCAATTTTGATCATCTGTTTTCTGTTTGACAGGAATGCTTCTATCCAGTTATGCAGGTGTCCAGAGATACCATAAGATTTTAGTCTTAGGAGTAGTTTGTCATATACCACTGAATCAAAGGCTTTACAGAAGTCTATGTAAATAGCATGTATTGTTTTGCCCTGATCAAGTTATGTAGTCCATATGTTTTTGCAATGTAAGAGTTGCAGATTACAGGATAGTTTTTTTCTGAGCCCAAATTGTTTGTTAGAGAGTAGGTTGTTTGTCTCTAAGTGGAGGATAATGGATTGGTTAATAATTGATTCCATGACTTTACAGGTGACGCAGCATAAAGAGATTGGTCTGTAATTTTTAACTAGGCTGGGGTCTCCCTTTTTGAAGATGGGGATGACTAGTGACCATAGGTTTGGCAAGGAGCTGGTCCTGAAAGATTTTTCAAAGATTATGCTTTAGAGGTTCGGCTATGGCAGTGGATAGCTTTTTTAAGAAGTAGGCACATATTTCATCCGGTCCAATAGATAGAGATTATTTTAGATTGCGTAGTGCTTTTCAACATTGAGTTCTATAAAATCGATATGTATTAAATCATTGTAGTTGTCTGTGGTTCGACTAGGAAATATTGGGCATGATCCATTGCTGTTTACAAATACTGAGCCAAATAATGTGTTGAAGAGGTTGGCTTCAATGGTGTCATTGTTGCAGTCTTTACCATTAGGTCCTTTCAGGGTGGGATGGACCTTGAGTTTTTTAGTTTGTTGTTTACAAAATTGTAGAAAGTGCGGGTAGAATTGGTGCATAGAAGGTTTTCCTCTTGTTTAATGTGATAATTGATGCATTCAATCTTTATCTGGTGGCATAAATTTTTGTATTGGCTTTTAAAGTTGGCAACGTGACCAGATTTGTTTTTCTGCCAAAGGGATTTCTTTTTGGATTGAAGCTTCCTTATGGTTATGGATAATTTGTTTTTCCTGGTTTTGGGAGTTGTTATTGGTACATATAGTTTGATGACTCTTTTGACTTCAAGTAAAAATATGTTGTAATGGTCTTCAACAGTATTGCATCCAGTGAATAGAATTTGCCAATCAAGAGATGAGAGATCGCTGTCTGTCAGATCATAGTTGCCTTTTTTGAAGTTATAATTGGGGATCCTGTCATTATGGTGATTTTTGTGAGGATGTATGTTGAGACAAAAGTCAATCATGCTATGGTCACTTTTAGAAAAGGGTTCATTAATTTATATTCCGTAAATTGAATTCAAACTGTTGCAGAAGATGAGATCGAGGCAGTCTATTGCTGTTGGTTACTAGTTGTTCCAATCCCAGATTTGTTTACAATCAGCATGGTAGTCAACATATAGTTCCTTCTCTCCATTGTCTAGATGTTTTTTGAGTTCTGTGCGGAGTTCACGGGAGAGGATTCTTTGCAATATGGATAAGTCTGGTCGTGAGCGAAATTTGTTATGGGTGGTATTGGTTTTAGCAATGTCGTTTATTGTATGAATGAATATCCATTTGCTGGACTCATTTTTGCAAACAACTCTACAAAATCTTGGAGCCACCAACCCATCATTATATTTGAACTCAGGGCCATCTCTGGTTATTTCAATGATATCTTCAGGAGAGATGGTTGTTGTATTGGAGTTGCTTATAATATTGCAAACTTTGGTGATATCATCAGATTCGTTGGTGTCTTCAAGATGAAATAAGATGGCATTTGTACATTTCTGATCACGTTCCATGATGTCTCTGATGAGTAAGGGGATATCATTTATGGTATTATTTGATGGGATAGTGATTATTTGTGGCTGTGGTTTGGTGGTTATTTTTGGTTGTAGTTGTAATTGCAGTTGAGGTAGTAGTTGTGGTAGTGGTTGTTGAGTTGGGATTTGATTTTGAGCTGATAAGCATTCGCTTATCTGTGCTGTATTTTTTTTCAAGAGACATTAGGCTTCCTTGTATAGATGTTTCAAAATGTGTTACTAAGCATTCTTCTACTGAGTGCATGAATGATTCTATGCTTTCAGCTCTGTCAGGCAGGGTACTTAGTTTGTTTAGCTTAGGTAAACAAGATGGACATAGGCAAGGAAATGTCTATTGAACTCCTCAAATCATATGTGCAGGTTGGCTGACAAGCACTTAAATAGTGATCATGAAACCATAGGGGCATTGCAATGGTCATAACTATGGGGTCCGATCATAAGACCCTTTTTTCAGCACCTTCAAATGGTTGCTAAATGATTATAATTGAAGAATGAATGCTCAGTGGAGGAAGGATGAGACACAAATGTGATAATGCATGTGGTTCAAAACGTGGCCATTTATTATTGTGGGGGAGGTACATTTTGACCATTCCTTTATAAAAAATGCCTGATAGTATAAAAGTAATGCTAAAATGCTGTTTTCTAACATACAGAACTTTGCATGTATTAAAAGTATTTTATTAAATGAATGCATAGATCTATATCCAGCAAATCCTTTTTTTTATTAATATAAATTTTATTTGGGTTTTCACAAAGACATACAAATAAAACATCTTTTTTTGAGAATAGCATGATCCCAGGTTATCACTTCTTCATACAGACACAAACTCAATTTCATATTCATCTTCGTGTTCTATTCCATATCTCATTACTATTTTAACATTTTCTCCATAATTTTTCCCCTCCCATGGTTTTCTCAACTTTATTTTTAATTATCTCATATTTAAATTCAATTATGTATCTTTTTCTTTTTTTCTTCAATGTTTTTCTACTAATTACATTTATACTTTTGTCTGTACTGTTTCAATTTCATATTATCTTTTCTCATTAAACAAAATTTCCCCTGTAATTACTAATTGGAGTATGACATCTTTATATCTTTTAATTTTACCCATTCAACTCTTATTTAAACTTCAATTTATGGCTTTAGAATTATAACATTCAATATAGTACATAACTTCCAATTGAATTCTGCTTGGTACATTCTTAAAATACACACTATGTTTTATATATATACTTTGTGTCACACTATGTTTTATATATATACTTTGTGTTACAACACCCTGTTAAGCCCCAATTAAGAGAGGAAGCATACTGCTTTCTTTTCTGTCTTTTGGCTCATCACCAGAGGCCATACCGACAGAAAGCTATTTGTTTCGTTGTCTTTTGTTTAAAACCTAACACACACACACACACACACACACACACACACACACACACACACACACATATATATGCAGGTCTTGGCGTGTTCGGGTCTTTTTCCGTGTAAGTCTGAGACTATCTTGGCAACGTTTCGACGAGATCACACTCGCCATCTTCAGGCTGGTGCTTTCGGCTTTGTGCTTGTGCGAGCAAAGCATGATCTGAGCTGCTATCTCCCTATATATATACTGGTGGGGAGGTTGGCTGTGTTGTCATTTCTTGATTGGTTGATGGAGTGGATGTTTGCAGATTGGCTGGCTTTTTCTTAAGAACATGTGTAGCTGAGGTATTCGCTATGTGTCTATCAGCCTCCTGTGTTGTAACGACTTGATGACCTTCTGAGTTCTATTGTTTTGATCTCCTGGGTCTTGTGCTGTAATCTCCCGGGTCATAATGACCTGGGTAATGGTTACATTAGGGTAAATTAGGATGTTCAGGAAGGGAAGTTGGTTGTTGGCTTCTGTTTCCATGGTGAATTGTATTTTCGGGTGTAGGCTGTTCAGATTTGTGAGGAAGTTGTCCAGTTTTTCTTTCCCATGTGGCCAAATTATGAAAGTGTCATCTACATATCTAAGCCAGAGTTTGGGTTTGGGTTCGGATTTGTCTGGATCATTGGTTTCAAAGTGTTCCATGTATGGGTTAGCAATGACGGGTGAGAGGGCTGATCCCATAGGTGCTCCTTCTTACAAAAAACACAATGGCTCCCTAGGACATACCATCCACCAGAAGAAAACACACACCAACTGCTACTTAAATGCACAATCCCATCACCACCCTGCACAGATCAATTCCGTAGCCAAGACCATCATCTTCAGAACCAAACGCCTAGCTGACAAAGACCACCTGAGAACAGAATTACACACCCTCACTGACGTATTAATTTCCAACGGATTCCAAAGAGACACAATCACCAACCTAATCCTAAAGGAGACACCCCCCAGAAACCGAGACACAGAACAGGACAACAGTATTGCCCTCCTCCCCTACATCAAAGGCACCACAGATAAAATCTGTGTAAACAAAAGGCAACGAAACAAATAGCTTTCTGTCGGTATGGTCTCTGGTGATGAGCCGAAAGACAGAAAAGAAAGCAGTATGCTTTCTCCCTTAATTGGGGCTTAACAGGGTGTTGTAATACAAAGTATATACTTATTCCCCTGCCTGAGCTGATAAGGAGAGAGCCAGTGGTGTAGTGGCAATTACAACTGCCTCACATGTAATACTTCCCTGGTTCGAATCCCAGTAAGGGTATGGCTAGCTGAAGAGAGCTAACTAGCTCGAAATAGATCTATACTAGTCTCCCTTATTTATTATTTAAAATTATCAGCTTAAAAACCTTACACACATGTAAACAAAAGGCAACGAAACAAATAGCTTTCTGTCGGTATGGTCTCTGGTGATGAGCCGAAAGACAGAAAAGAAAGCAGTATGCTTTCTCCCTTAATTGGGGCTTAACAGGGTGTTGTAATACAAAGTGTATATATATATATATATATATATATATGTGTGTGTGTGTGTGTGTGTGTGTGTGTGTGTGTGTGTGTGTGTGTGTGTGTGTGTGTGTAAGGTTTTTGAGCTGATAATTTAATGTAATACAAAGTGTATATATATATATATATATATATATATATATATATGTGTGTGTGTGTGTGTAAGGTTTTTGAGCTGATAATTTTAATGTATATATGTATGTGTGTGTATATATATATATATATATATACACACACATACATATATACATATATACATACATACATACATACATACGTGGGTCTTTGGTTCTTTGGGTTTTCTCCCATGTAGACTTTCTGAGGTTTTCGCAGGTATTTGTATGTGGTGAGCTGGTGAGCTGTGATCCTGTTGTTTGGCTTCACGTTCGTGGTTGTGCCACATCTTCATGGTGGGTGTCAGTTCGCTTCATGTATGGGTTCCCTAGTCCAACACCTCAAAGCCATAGGACATGAGATTGACTTTAAAAATACCAGAACTATCACCAAAACCGAACACTTCAACAACAAAATAATCAGAGAAGCCATAGAGATAGAAAAATGCCCACACAACATCAATAAACGAGATGACACCTCCCGCCTACCAGCCATTTGGAAACCCGTCCTCATTAACAAACGAGTACTTAACATGAAGAATGACACCAGATCCACACCCACGAGGGACACACAAGAAGCTACCACCACACTTCCACGTAGAAAGCAGACTCACACTCACACAGAAGATGAGACATGACCACGGACCAGAAGCTGGACCGCAGCTGCATCACTACTTCCCAAAAGCCCTCCCAACCCATACATGAAGTGAACTGACGCACACCATGAAGATGTGGCATGACCACGAACACAAAACCAAACAACAGGATCACAGTTCACCAGCTCAAATCCCCCAGCAACTAAGACTAACCTGAGTACAACCAAGTCCCCACCGGAACAGAACACACCCCCAGCCAATCAGAACACAGCCAACCCCCCCCCCCAACCAATCAGAACACAGTCAACCCCCCAACCAATGAGAACACACCCCCAGCCAATCAGAACACAGCCAAGTCCCCATCAATCAAGTCACACCCCCACTAGCAGTTAAAAGGAAGAAGCAGCTGCAAGCTCACATTACTCCGAGAAGCACAAAGCCTAAGACACAAGCCTGAAGATGATGAATGAGACTTCATCGAAACGTCGCCTAGATACTTCCAATTCTACATGGGAGAAAACCCAAATAACCAAAGATACACACACACGCACACACACACACACACAACAATAGTAAATAAAACACTCATTCCAATTCAATTCTATCATTAATATTAATTACAATCTTAATTTCTTTAACATTTCTTTTCAATTGAGTATCATACTTCCTTGAGAACTCTTGTAATCCAAAGCTGTTTCTTCTTGTTTCTTTTTTCCACTTTCTCTTCCTGGGGTTCTATTATTTTGTTACAAAGTTTCAGTTAGAATATATCTTTAGGAATCTTGTTAAAGTTTCACTGTAAGTTCCTTTTAGTTCCAGGCAGTCTCCTCCATTTTTCCAGATCCCGCCCTTTTATTCTTTATTCTTATTCTTTCCTTTTCTCTCCTTTCCTTCTTTTAAAGATTTTTGAGTATCCAAAAGTCTTTATTATCACTTTGACATTTTATTTTCAGCTTAAATGCCTATTGGTGTCAAAGCAGATTTTTGTCAATTTCTTACTTAAATCTCTTAGCTGTCAGTATAAGGAAGGGAAGAAAAATAAAAGCCAAATCCTTTCCCTTCCCTCTCTCCTTTGCTGCTTTAAAATCTTTTTTGGGAACAATGTTATTTTTTATCATTCAAATTCCAGGGTACCTTACGTTGTTCTTTTTCAGTTCAATCCGGTCAACCAAAACTTTCTCTTCTTATCTTCCTCCTGTACATTCTTTTCTGCTCGAGTTCTTCTTTGAGGGGGCCATTTCTGACGCACCGCTACAACTGACTTTGGGAAAGGGAGTAAGGCCAGCTGGGGAGGAGAGATGCAGCTCTCCTCAACCCTGCTGGCAGTCTTCCCCCTCTTCACCACCTCTACGGGGTGGCTTAGCCCTGAAACCAGCCGGCTCGGGACGCTCCAGTGGCAAACACAGATTGAAACCGCGCACAATCACGGATTTCTGTTTATCGTTGAAGAAGCTCAAACCGGAAGTCCACTCAGCAAATCCTTTTGAGTGCTGGATAACTCAAATAGCAATGTAAATGCTTCTTTATTGCTTCCTTTATCTTTTCTTGAATTCCAAATAAGTAAAAAGAAAATAACAATTTCAGTAAAATTAAAATAAGAGCAAGACTGCAGGACTCATTCTAACAGGACGATAGCCTACCAGATAATAAAAAAATGTATAAAAAAAGAAAGACATAACTTTCTTTAACATAGCATTCCCACAGAAATCCAAATGTTCTTAAGAAAGCCATAAACACTTAGCTCTTCTAGGCAAACTTAGGGGGTTGAGATGCTGTAATGTTCCCTTTACATTTTTAAATGTAAATGATGACACTGATGTCCCCAAGAGATAGATAGATAGATAGATAGATAGATAGATAGATAGATAGATAGATAGATAGATAGATAGATAGATAGATAGATAGATAAGATATAGAGAGATATAGATATATGAATGAATGTGTTCTGGACTTTCATTTTATTGCTTTTTTGTTATTTTTCTTTTTCATCTAATATACCAGGTATGTATGTCACACAAAGTAGCACTAAATAAAAATAGAAAAAAAATAAGCATCAAATAATGTGGCACCTGACACAAAGCATACAGATGTACACAGCAATTGTCTTGCGTCCCTATCCAAACTATTCTCATATTCACACACAACAAAAAGGGCAAAAAGGGACATAGAAAGGGCAAAAAAAGTCGACTTATACATTAAGGTCAGCGTAGATAGAAAACTTCAAGAAATTAAAGGCACCAGGAACAGACCTTCTTTGCAAGCCAATGAGTTTTAATTACTCCTCACAAATAAGGTATCCCCAACTCTTGGACTGCAAGAGCTATTCTAAGAAAATTTGCTGCCCTTCTCTCCCCTCCAAAATTGCTGTAAGAATTGCAGTGAAGACTAGAAGGACCAGATAAATTTATGTTGAATTTACCCAAAAGGTTTGAATTCCTCAGTCAGGAGTGCAGAAAACATAAGTAGACAACTGCCCATAGAGCTGTGTAAGAAATTTAAAATAAGTTTCGTATAACTGTGGAAAATGTGGGAAGAGGATTTTAAAGCAGGAAGTTATAAGCAGGTTATTATATGCTATCAGCAGAGGGAACAGGCTTTAGTTCTGATGTAACAAGAAACATTCAGACCTGAGAATGCTATGTGAGATTCTGGAAAGCTTCAGCCAAGTTCTAGTCTATAAATTAAACCTAATAGTCTGAAGCTCTTAAATGATTCTTGCTTCAGAAAAAAATAGCTCTTCAAAGAAATGTTAACACTTATGCTATGCTCAGCCCTTCTGATTTGTTTTAATACAGAGTAGATCATTTGATTTGAAAGTAGTTAGGAGAATATTGTTTATGATCTATCATCAGAATGTTAACTCTCCTTAGTGGAATACATTCATGATTAGAATGTAAAATAAATTATTTAGAATATTATATAAAACAGAGAAATTAAGTCCCTCTATCCAGGTGTCCTTGCAGTAGGTAAAGATAATAAACACCTCTGGATGAAAGCTTGATTCCTGACACATCCATGCTGTTTCCTTGGCAGTGTTACAGAAATAATTTGTCATTGCCTTCTTTCTGGGCAGTTTTGAATTCCCAGTCTAGCCTACAGCCCTGATATTCCCTAGTGATTTTATTCCTCTATACACTTAAATGTTTCATTATCTCTCTGAAAATAATTAGGGGCTGCAAGCATAACTCTGCATGCATAGACTTCTTTGGGAGTCCCCAAGCTCATTGATATGAGGACAGTTTGACTGATCTGGTTAGCCAATATTGGGCCAGAAGCTAATAATAGAAGACACTGCTGCTAAGTTTGCTAGGAGAAAGTTAAACTGAAGGTTTAAATCATAAAATAATTTAAAATAATTCTCCTATATTCACTTGTTTCCTGATAACAAAGCCTGTAAATGGGGTTGGTGTTATAAGTAAAATCCAAGTCAACTTCTTGGTTTCTTCCACATCTGGCTCTCTAATATCTCCGGAAAGAAATCTTGCTAACTGGAGATAATGTTTTGTTTAGCCATACATGAAAAAAAAAGGAAGAGGGAGTAAGAGAGACGGATGTTTATCTATCTGTCTGCACCCACTCACACATAAAAACATGGCAATGAATACAATCAGCCAATGGATCCTTTTTTCATCATACTGGAAGTTCTGGAATAGGTATAGCCAGGACAATGAAGTTTAATTCTTCCATTATTAGTAGGCATAATTTTTATTTTAAAAAGCAACACATAATTTATTTATACAAAATACAGAGTCATGCAGAAGAGAAAGCATACTTTGTTGTGTCAAAATGCAGTAGAAATGGCTTCCTGCTGTAGCACTTCTTTTTCCTAGAAACATAGCATTTTGTCCTTATATATTTTCTGGAAGCACTATGAAAAATCTGATTCTTATTGAGGATCAGTTCAGAAAAGGAAGATTTGTCAGTTATCATTCAATACATAGACACTGCAGTGTATGAGTTCCTGAGAGGAACAAACAGTCTTGTTTACTTGAGGATACCCACTCTTGAAATTGGTGGAGAAAAGGTGTCATGTACTAATTCCTTGAAACAATCAACTTGTAAAAACCAGAAACTGGGAGGGAAGTCAAACCCATTCTATTTGTCATTTATGAAGGTCTACTCCTGATTTAAATTGTAGACTCATCCTCTTGCTGAATCCCAATCAGTAAATAAACTTTTTAAACAAATTTCTATTTTAAAACTGTTTCTAAAACAGCTTTTCCAAAATAAAAAATACAGTGTACTTTGCTTCTAAACTTGGCAGAACTTGAGGCTGAAGTTTGCTACAGCTAAATCAATGTCTGCATAGGAATAGACCATGATTTCATTCAGCACAAAAGTGCAATACCTGTGCCTGTCGGATCTTCAATCCTTTCCTTCAAGGCATCTTGACTTCATTTCTCATTTCTCCTAGTTTGTTTTTTAACTCTTCTTTCATCGTTTCCCTTTCAATTTTACTTTCTGAATGATTTTTCGACATTGATTCCTGTAAAGTCAACATCATATTTTGAATGGACATCAATGTGGCTTGAAGTGACAGCAAACTAGGTTGAGGTGTTGATTTTTCTGTACCAACATCTCATCGATCGTTGATAGTTACCAATGGTGTCGCCTTTTTTCCTGCTTTTGTAGTAATTGTAGATGTGGTGGTCATATCTTTGATAATTTTTTGCTGTTTCTCCACTATCTTAAATATCTTCTCCCACAGCGTATGCTGTGAGATACCCTTCAAAGAATCTTATACCTTGTATTTCCAGATTTATGGGAGATCATTGTCTGTTTTACCTGAAATATTCAGAACCGTTCAAAGATAGAGGTGGAGCTGGGGACGAGATGTATGTACCTCCCATTCAGTCACAGTTTTGTCCCATATAGCATCAACCTTGTGAACTCACAATTTTCCTCTTTCCGCTACCTATTCAAAATGGACAATGATGTATGTATGTATGTATGTATGTATGTATGTATGGTATGATGCAGGTATATATTTATGTTTGTATATAGCATGTGTGATGCTATATGTCTGTGTTTGTGTGATGTCTGTGTTTGTGTAGATATACACTTTTCTCTTGACAGCAGGCAACAGAATTTCATTTGTGGGCCAATGTGCTCACAGTAAAAAAAAGATAATAAAAGTTATCTTACCTCATCTCATCTCACCTCACCTTATCTTACCTTATAACTGATATGCATCCAGTCTCTTAAGGAAGTAAGAGTCAGCATACTCACTCTCATGTCATAATATCAGAGATCGTTTTCTCCAATGTACTGCAGGTTTGCTTATATTTTTCAGTAATTCTGATTCTAAAAACTACTCTGTAGGCTGAAGCTAATTTTTTCTTATTTATTCCCCACAAACTCAGCATTTGTCTTTTAAAAAACAATAAAAGTAAAATATTAATATTAAATAAAATTAGAGCTATTACCAAACAACAAAGTTCCTCTTTTGTAAATAATGAAAAAGAAAGAAAGTAAGTAAGAAAGAAGCATTGAGTTTTAAACCAATATTTGTTATCTAGAACTGTGCAATTAATAGCAATACTTTTTAATACTGTAAGGGATTAATAGTCTGTATCAAAGAATTTACTATTATTCAAGAGATTTCTCTTCATGCTTCTAGCTTTTTTGGCCATTCAGAATAGACATTTTGGCATTTCAATTTCTAAATGGTAATAGATTTGCCAGGCTGTTACTAAATAAATGGGATCCGTATTAATAATACAAGGTATTATTTTCTTCAGTTATATATAGGAGTTTTGTGATGATTGAAGATTAACAGTCAATCAGCACATGCATGACTGAAGCAGAGCTGGCTAGATAACAGATAATCAGAGTTGGAAGGGACCTTGTAGGTCATCTAGTCTAACCCCCTGCCCAAGCAGGGGACCTTACACTATTTCTGACAGACGGGAATCCAATCTCTTCTTGAAAATCTCAAGTGATGGCGCGGCCACAACTTCTGAGGACAAGCTGTTCCAAATATTGAAGCCAATGAAAATACGTTGAAGAAGTAGAGCACAATAGCAAAATAATAATAATAATAATTTTGTAACTATTTTTCCAATTAACAAATCTTATTAAAAGGTTTTCATCAGCTGCACCAGAGGTGGTATTCAGCAGGTTCTGACCAGTTCTGGAGAACTGGTAGCGAAAATTTTGAGTAGTTCGGAGAACCAGCAAATACCACTTCTGACTGGATATTTTACAGTATCCTTCCCCTGCCACACCCATCAAGCCACGTCCACAAAACCGGTAGTAAAAAATTTTGAATTCCACCACTGAGCTGCACCTCATTTCATCATATGCATAAATGGCTGGAAGTGGGATTTAAAGTGGGATGAGAATAGGAGGGGAGGATTAAGTGCTAATGCACAGGCAGCAGAAAGGTCTTAGGAAATCCGATTCCTCATTCTTTATCATTATGTAAAAACAGCCTGAACTTTGGACACCTGGGCAGATGCAAGTTGTATGAAACACATATTAGGAGTACCTTATCAATTAATAAATGTAATGTAGTTAAAAAACATTATTGAACATAGAATTCTATCTGTTGAGACGTTCTGAGATTGCCTAAAACCATTTGATTTATGAGAGTGCAGCTGTCTCTCACTCAGTGGTGCTGTTAAAATCTTATTTTTTCAAAACAGTCACTTTAAAGTCTGCTATAGAATATCCTGGGAGACTGAAATATTGTTTTGCCCTTGTTTTGACTCTTGATGACAGATCTATATGTGTCCATTAATTCTTTTGTACAAATGGGTATGTTTGTGTTTCCAGCTAAATAGTTTTTAAATCAGTATTTGCTGGAGGAGAAAAAAAAACTCTTCCCCCTGCCCCCCAAAAAAACCTCCTGAAGAGTTAGATTACTCTTTATCTGATGGACTATGATAGAATGATAATACCTCTGAGTTAAGTGACTTGGAAGTCAGGAGCCAAACATAGAAGCCATAAAAAAAGAGCAGTGTGCAATTAATCATCCCAGTTTCAGTGTGCTGAAGAGCCAAGAGTTTAGAAATTTAGAGGTTTAGACAGATTAGGTTAAGGACATCAGACAGATTTTTGCCATTGTGAATTAGATCAAGTGCTAATGTACAGGCAGAAGAAAGGTCTTAGGAAATATGATTCCTCATTCTTTATCATTATGTAAAAACAGCCTGAACTTTGGACACCTGTCAGATCTATTCTCATGCTGAACAAATGAACAAACAGAATCCCCAGCAGGAGGAGAATCCTATCACATCCTATTTCACGTAATATGTACTTCTGTATTTACAGGCCCCAAATAATGATAAATGAAAATGAAATAGATGAAATGTTCCCAGCATTCTGATTTAGTTAAATGTCATCCAAAACTGAATCCACAATTTTCAGGAATATTTAACAATGCTTTTTCTATTCATCTTTTTTTTTAAATAACAACCCTCTCCTTGCAAAAATATTAACCATAAAACCATCTTCAGACATCCTGATTTTCAGAGTGTAAAAAAGAGATTCCTTAATGTTTTATGTACTCTTTGGTTTTGGAAAATAACCTCAATGAAATTCCCTGTGACAATGGCAGCTTTTCAAGATAGTCCAGACAAGAAGCACCAACCATCAGTACTAATACTATCTTTATTTTAAGATTGTAGTAACAGAATCTTGCAAAACTGAAAATGTTACCTCTCAATCTTTATCTTTACCATCCAAGAAACTAGGGAGGGTCCCTTTTGAGACTTTTTGCCACACCCTCATTGCTTCTGTGGACTAAATTACTGCTTATCTGACAGTTGCCTAGTCCAGTCTGTGATCTGTTTTCCTCCTCCTCCTTCTCCTCAAGGACATTCTCATAGATCATTATACATAGGAAAAACTATTTACATAATTTGGTTGACTCACAATATAGAAAATCTGCAAAAAAAAATCAGGCCAGATAATTAAAAAAGACTGAGATAGAAGAGAAACAACCACTGAAAGCTATCTTCTCTTACCTCTGATGCTAGTATCCAGGGATGCTATTATCAATAATACTTAGAGTCAGGAAAGTCCATTATTGAGTCATAAATCCTTTGTTAAAGAAAATAGAAAAGCTTTTAAACAAAATATTTCAGATGCTGATAGCTGCAATTTTAGTTATATACAAGTCGACCTCAGCTTACAACCACAATTGACCAAAATTTCCATTGTTAAGCAAGACAGTTGTTAAGTGAATTTTGCCCCATTTTATGACCTTTCTTGCCACAACTGACTTTGAATGGTCACTAAACAGAGGGTTGTAAGTCAAGGACCATCTGCATATCTCAGAAAAAACATAGCAATTGTATTTGTAATTTAGGAAACAAGAGCTTATAAGTTATATGTTCATCAACATGTATTAGATGTGAGGTATGAATCATAAAATAAATACCATATTAGGAAGAATATAAAAGAAAAACTCATGAGAAGCCATTTCAGCTTTTGAAAAGCATCAGCTGATACTTATACTAGACCTCTTCAGCAAGTACTTTACGTCATAGTTTTTTTAATACTAGTATGTCGTGCTAAACTAACTTAACAATCTTTGATGCGATATTTGTCAGTTTTAACCTGTGATAGTATTGAGTTGCAGTAAAATGATTTTGTACTTCAAATAATATTTGAGAAATAGAAATCTGCATTTAAAATCCAAGAGAAAATTAGTTAGAAACTTGCACATGATGGAGAACATTGTGCAAGCAGGATTCCCAATTCTATGACAACTGCAGTGGCATCCAGCTGAAAGTAGAATTCCACAGCACACCCTCCCTATCCATTTAAGCATTGTTGGCACAGGGAGTAACAGAAGGGATGAAATTTCTGCTAATTGTGCAATTATTTAGCCAAATGTAACTGGCTAGCATAAAATATTTGAATTTACTTTGGAAATAATTCTGAAAAGGTCCATCAAGGTCCATATATGGGAGCACAAAACAAGCAATATCTGCAGCATGTGAAACCATGACCCCTCTGGTCCTTGGAAAAACCTCTCTCCCTAGTGCTCAAAAGGTCAGGGGCCACTGTGCTACATGATGCGAAAATGAACAACAACAGCACTTGAAAGGGTTTCAGACAAGTGCTATATTTAAGCTCCACTGTGCTTCAGAAAATCCTTCCTGAATTATTTTTCAAGGTGCTATATTACTTTATTTTGGTTGATTCAGATTTGAAAGGCAGGTGTGTTCTAATCAAAAACTATGTGTAGTTTTTATATGTGTATATATGTGTACATAGAAAGCCACTGCTAGATCATGTATCAAGCAGAAAGCAAGGAAACGAAAAAGACAGACAACTCAGTCTGCCTGAATAAGAAAACCTGCAGTCCATGCCTATATTAAATTTTAAACAATGCAGCACAGTGTAGTGCAATACAGGTGGTCCTCAACATACTACAGTACTACAGGTCATTTGGTGACCATTCAAAGTTACAATGGCACTGAAAAGGTAATTATGACCATTTTTCATACTTACAATTGTTGCAGCATCCCTATGGTCACATGATCAAAATTTGTCTGCTTGACAACTGACTCCTATTTATGATGGTTGCAGTACCCTAGGATCATGTGATCACCTTTTGCGACCTTCTGATAAGCAAAGTTAGTGGGGAAGCCAAATTCACTTAACAAGTGCGTTACTAACTTAACAACTGCAGTGATTCATTTAACAACTATAGCAAGAAAGGTCATAAAATGGGACAAAACTCACTTAACAATTGTCTCACTTAGCAACAGAAATGTTGACCTCTGTTGTAGTAATAAGTCAAGGACAACCTCTACTACAATAGATTAAATAGAGATAGATTAAATACAGACCTATGAAAGTGCTATCCTAAAACTTATGTAATTAGGGATTCTAAGTTCCAACTTAGCTCTGGAATCTGTGTCCAGAACTCTCCAAGAAAGATTAAAGCAACTAATGTGGATAATAATGATGGAAGATGAAATAAACATGCATCATTTTAATTTTGCTGTTCTTCAGCTGCCAAATATTAGTGCATGTGATCTGTATATGAAATATAAGATCTCTCTGCTGGCTTTCATGTTCTCAGATGACACATTCTAAGATACACCTTAGAATATGCTTTCATATTCTAAATTGCTATCAAACTGGACAAGGAAAAAGGGTGCTGTATCTCTCAAAATTTCAGTACAATAAGTTTTTTCCAATTTACTTAGATTAAAAGGTGAAAGCTGCTTTTGGTAAAAATGTAAATATTTCATTCCAAAAAGAAACGTTCTCATAGGCGATTTAAATTTGGATGTAGAATATAATCAGATAATTTATAAATAACCTATAAATGCACTTAGGAAATTAACCAAATCACATGAGTATGAAGACCTAGAAACAAAGGAAATCTAGTGGAGAAAAAAAAATATCAGAAAACATTCTTGATAAATATCTGCAACACAAAATGTGAAATTGAATAAAGCATTTGCTATAGCTAAACTATGTGAAAGTGATGAAGAAGAAAGCTGCCTTGAGGCAATATCTCTTTAAATTATTTCATTAATTGTGGAAGTATCAGCAAAATTTGATCAAAAGATCTCTGGGGAGACAGTGTTCCAGGAGTCAAGACAGTTAAAGAGAAAATTTCTTATTATCACTATGGATTATGGCACCATTTCAGAGAATATATGAATATTACTGAAAAAACATATATATATTTTACTGCAAATAAATTTAAAGATTAACCTGACTTTATTCTAAGAAAGCCAGGGATGCTTTTTGTAACTAGGACTTAAGACAGATACATTGAAGGAGTCTTTTAAGGGTTGTTAGGACAATAGACAAGGAAAATGATTTTTAAAAGATTTGTTGTTTTTATAAATTCTGAAGAAATAATTGCAAAAATAGCTGGCACACCAATAAGCTGTTTGGCAATACAGCAATTAAGCTGTCTGTGTTGAGAGGCCTGGAGGCATTGAAGGCACTTGGCAAAACAAATGTTATGTTATGCAGGCCTGGAGTATGTTATCAAAAATCCATAGTCATTATTTCGGTGAAAATTTACCTTTGCTCTTCATATTCTTCTGAAAGAAAATTCTGTGGATGATATCACATGCTACTGCTTATGCTCTGAGTCAACTGTATTAATTGGAACTGTACCACTTCTTATTGAAAGGGATTAGACAAATTTCTGAATATTCTTAGAATTTCTGTGGATCAGCTTATTGGACCTGATGCATGGCTCCCGATACACACACACACACACACACACACACACACTCTGTTAAAAGGTGTGAATGTTGAACTATTGAAAATGTGGGAGGATAGTATTTTAAAATGCATTAAATCATCTGGCATATAGAATACCAAAGAAAAATACTAATGAAATCTGTCTTTGTATTGATCAGAGGTCATAACAAGATATAGTACAAGACTATCATTTTTTAGCAACAACATGCAACATTTTGATGCTATGCAAAGTGCATGGAGTTTTGCTGATTTGTTGTGACCAAGGATTTTTGGCAAGTAAAATTGAGTCCAATATGTCACAATTTGACAACCTATACA
Organism: Bungarus multicinctus; assembly: GCA_023653725.1. Taxonomy (NCBI): domain Eukaryota; kingdom Metazoa; phylum Chordata; class Lepidosauria; order Squamata; family Elapidae; genus Bungarus; species Bungarus multicinctus. Next base: position 166,003,786 of record CM042836.1, read on the forward strand.
AGTGCTTTATTTCTTATACTTTCTATAAATTTTCATTTAGATTCTTAACTATCCCCATTCCCCCCACCCCTTATCAAAAGGTGATGGACTTTCTCCTGCAGGATTTCCTGGCATTGTGAGATATATGGAAGATTGTTATCTACATAGCAACTGTTAAGGAGCTCTAAAACTAAGGCCACTTTGATCTTGAAGAGATTATTATCTATTTTATCAACCAATGGAATTAAGTCTGCAAGCTCCAATTTCTGAAAAACTGGATTTGCTTTATCCTTTTTAAAAGCCACCTTTAGCTATCTCAGTATATTTATTCTTAACTATGGAGAAATTTCAGAACTGCTGCACCTGGTGACTTGAAAAAGAGCCACTTGGCACTGGCTTGCACAGCTGAATTTGCTGTTCAACAATTGAAAGATGGATTAACTAATGAACCTTTATGTCTTATTTAAAATCTGAGTACATCAAATTTATGGTGATTGTTTACAGTCCTATGGAACTAGATGTCATCTTGCTACAGATTCAGAAAGATCAAAAAAGTGTGTTTCATATACAGTATTATCAACTTTCTTTCTGGAATAGAGGAAATAATTTTGGGAAGTTTGTGAGCTTTAATGTCTTGCTTCAGATTTCAATCACACAGTTGCTATGGAGATTACCATTTATTACGTCAAGCTGAAGGGATAACAGCAAGTAAAAGATGTCAACAAAACAGAAGTTTGCCTGAAGAGTTTGTTTTTAATTAAAGCATACAGAAAAATAGTCGAAATTCAATCCATGGTTCTGAGAGCAAGGTCAAGCTTGTAATCTAGTTCAAACTTCAGAAGTTCAAATTTTCTTATATGAATGGGATTCTCAAGAATATCACGCAAGAGCCAGAGATCAGATATTGTTTCCAGCAAAAGGAACATGGATCAGGGCTGCATCTTAAATCAACTTGCAGCTGGTCATCTATTCTGAAATCTGCCGTAAGAATTCTCTATAATACAATATTGTTTGAAAAAAGTCATAGCACTTTTTTGTATGGCCATTTTTATCATAAATTAAGCTTTCCCCCCTTCTTATAATAAAATATAACACTAAAACTCAAAATAAAACAAGTGATTCCAGGCCATTATAAAATTGGTAGTTAGAAAAATAATAGTGGCCCCTTTACTGAGATTTTGTCTCTATAAAGAAAGAAAGATTTTGCTTTGTTTCAAAATGGAGAAAGAAAACATTTTTTTCTTAGGGAAAAAAATAAAGAAGTGACAACCTGGGCCTCAGTGTTATCTTACCCACTTGTTTTATCTTCTCAAGGAAAATGTTGGGGTTACTGGGAGATATAATACCAATTTGCTTGTGATAAGAGTGATATTAGCAGTCAATACCACTTTGCAACTGGTTCATTAATCAGGTCGCAAAGGCATACCATGAGATGGGGAAATATTGACTGTTTTTCCCATGGAGAAAACAGAACATCTGCCTTGTGCTCAAAGCATGAGTTCTCGCAAATAATTTCCTTTAAACTTAAATGAGAGCATCCTTTGAGTTTTTATAACAAGCGATTGTAAGACTAAGAATTATTCAGATAAATGTAACTTGCAAAATGTTTAGGAGTTATTCCCGATGAGATTCATGTTCATGTTTTTTGCATCTCTGACAAAATATTGTGCATGGCAAAGTATCTAGTTGATTGTCTTCCTCTTCCTCCTTCCTGCTTTACATTTGATAGAACATATATTCTTGTCTTTATTGCAAGGTAAACACTTGCAGCCTCTTATTAATATTGTTCTGTGAACAAGATCCTGTATACTGATTCAATGACCTTGGAGATAAAAACTTAAATGGCATGGTATTATGATGCGGAATTATCAGAGGAGCTAGAAAGGACAAGTGTAAATATACTAGTATTTATTACAAATAATAAATCTGTTGATTTTTGTTTCAAAAATTTGCATCTCCCTTATAATTTGCAAATTACAAGGTAAAGAGAGAAGGTAGAGGGGAGAAAAGTTTTGACAGAATATACTTCCCAACTAATTTTCTTGTTTATCTTTCACTTGAAAGAATTTATGCAGTGTCACCAGTCCCAAGTGTTTTATGTTTGGTGGTTGAGGTGAAACAGAATTGCTTATCTGAGATGCCTATCTGTGAGAGTCCGACTAGAGGTCCTTTTTTCAGGTTCAATGAAGTTGGCTAGGACAGTGGTAGGGAACCTTGGCTCTTTTATCACTTATGGACTTCAACTCCCAGAATTCCTGAATGAGCTATAAAAAGTTCCCCATCCCTGGCCTACTGGTTTTTCAGTTGTGAGGGAAATCAATTTTTGATTTGAATGGGATTGTTCAATATACAAATGTCCTAATTTTTGACTTGAATGATCAATATTCTTTATATGTCCTACATTTGTATATTAAACAGTCCCATTCAAGTCAAAAATTGATTTCCCTCACAACTGAAAAACCACTAGGCCAGGGATGGGGAAACTTTTATGGCTCACTCAGGAATTCTGGGAGTTGAAGTCCATCAGTGATAAAAGAGCCAAGGTTCCCTACCGCTGGGCTAGGAGACAAAGGTTCCAATACTTGTATTAGCTCTGGGAAGGGAATGGGATTGATGTTGGTCTCAAAAGGAGTGACAGGAATGTTTCCCTTCTTCCCCTTCTATTCCTATACCTATATTCCATTGTCCCAAAAACCTTTCTCCCCTTCCTTGAACTGGGATGAGTCCTTTCCTGAATCGTGGAGCACTGAAAATAAAGTAGAGAAGCTGGTTGTACAGGTTCCCTGTTTGAGGTTTTGTATATGCTATAAAACAACAGGATGCAGAACAATGGATTTATGTTAGAAGAAGGCAAAATCCAGCAAGAGAAACAATAGGGCCAATTACACAGAAAGTGGCGAGAGCGTTTGTGAAGCTCAACCAGGGCTAGGCACATCATTAAGTAGGAGGTTCTTTTCAATTCTAGGATTCTGTCTATTTTTTAACCAGGTAAATGTATATCCCCCCCCCTCCCCAGTGGAACAGCCTGCCTCCAGAAATTGTGGGTACTTCATTATTGGAGGTTTTTAAGAAGAGACTGGACAGTCACTTGTCTGAAATGGTATAGGATCTCCTCAGTGGTGGGATTCAAATAACTTAACAACTGGTTCTCTGCCGTAATGATTTCTTCCAACAACCAGTTCACCAAACTGCTCAGAAAGTTAACAACCGGTTCTCCCGAAGTGGTGCGAACTGGCTGAATCCCACCCCTGGATCTCCTGCTTGAGCAGGGGGCTGGATTAGAAGGCCTCCAAGGCCCCTTCCAGCTCTATTCTATTCTATAGTCACAACATCACACATTCAACTTAATTCTGAAGTGAGTCAGCCCTACTGCCAGAACCCCTAACTAGAAGCAAAGCCAGGTGTTTCGTGCCTTGGAAAGGCCAGCAGGGGTAGTGCAAGCCAGATCTCAAGTGTGTATGTGTATGTGGTAGTGGGTGTAATCCAGAGGGCAGGCAGCAGGACAGATGCTGCCTATAAGAGGAAGGAACATCTGTCATCAGCAAGGGCTGTTGCCTGATCACTTCTGGTCTGATCCTGAGCCAACCTTCAAAGACCAAGGCAATTGATTCAGTCAATTCTAGTGTGACACTATGTTTGAGAGTTTGTGTTAGAGCTTTCGGTAAAGGGCACTTCTGAATCTAACAATAACCTACATATAATTAAACACATTTCAAAAATTAATTTGCATGTGGCTACATTAACTATATAGTCAAGTCTAAAAGGATGTGTTCTGCAAGGTTTCTCAAACTTAATATGCAAGCAAAAATATGCTGGCTACACATCAATTTGTAACTGCTTCTTTCCAAAGTTATGTATTATAGACTTATTTCTTCACTGAATCAATTACAGGTACAATAAAATAAATATTAAATAAAATCTGCCCATTGGAATATCTTTCTCCTGTTGTGCAACCTATGGTTCAAATTTTCAGAGAATTCCCAGTTTGCCATGATAAATGTTTTACTGTACATATAGTAAATATAGTAAAAATATAGTGTGTGTGTGTGTGTGTGTAAGTTTGTACGTTTCCCTGATTTAATACAGGAAGACAGTGATTTATTTCAGTAAGGCAAGAAGTTCCAGCCTGCTGTTTGAACCTGCCTTTCTTAAAAGGGCCCAACAGGTGGCACCACTTGGCTGACCCTGTTTGAATTTAGGCAAAATTAAGGATTAGTAATTTAATTTAATTTCTCAATTTTGAGTGGGCATGCTCTGGGTAATTTTGAGGCTGCCTGACACCCCAATATTAAAAGAAAATTAAAAAGAAACAGATATGAAAGAAGATAATACATCCAACCCATAACACTTCCCCCTCCCCCCAAAAAAATATCCCAAACCAAATGGGCTCAAACATATTAACTCAAGGCCTGGAGAACAATCAGGTTTTTAATAAATTGTGAAAAATCAGGCAGGAATAGTAGTGGTCTCCAGTGGGATGCCATGTTTCCTGAATACTGCAAGGTGACATTGCTTAATTAACAGGATCCAGAGCATGCCCACTCTGATTGACCTCATTGGGCTTGCAAAAGTATGGAGACAAATGATCCTCAGATAACCAAGCTCTATGTCATGAATGGCTTGGTGGTGGTAATATCTTGAATAGTACCCAGAAGAAGCAAGCATTGCTTGCAAAACAGCGGGGGCATTGCTCATACACAGTACATCTATTACTGTTTATGCCTCTGCTTTCTGACTATGTGAAGAGCATTCTAATTCAGGAATGGGCATAACTAGTGCACCAAATGAACCACTTGACAAAAAGCTACCACCTGTTTTTCAGGTAGGAGCTGTGAGTCCAGTAGGACCCCAAATTCTGATATAAGAAGGGGATTCCCCATGACAACTAAAGATGTTATATCCCCAGAACTTGGGGGGAAGAGTCAGACAAAGTCACTTGATCTTGTTTGTTAGGACTGAACATAAGTCTATTCCTCTCCATCCGGGCCTACACAGTCTCCAGGTTGTGATTAGGACTTTGAAAGCATTACTTGGTTGGCCTGGGGTCAAGATGCATAATTGGATATCATCAGTATATTGATGATATCTCACCCCAAACTGACAGATCACCTTGCACATAGAAGTTAAAGAATTGGAGATGTAGAGTGGTATTTTGTGGTAGAATGCAGGGGCGACATCTGACCCCTGTCAACATTGATTGAAACTGGACACTATAAAATACAGCGTCACCCATTCCAAGCTCCTGAAGCTGGCCCAAAAGAATAATGTATTGAAAGCCACTGAGAGTTCTTTATCTTTTACTCTTTATCTTCCTTCCATAGCATCTTCATGTCCTAGAGTTGCTCAGAAAATCAAGGGGCACCTGGGGAGAAGCCACACAGGGCAATATGGTCCAATGCCTCAATCATGTACCTAGTCCAGACTGCAATTAGAGCTTCAGCTAAACTGCTCACAAAGTCCTCAGGAAAAGCCCTAAGCTCCCTCTGGAACTCAACTGGATCAATCAAATGTTTAGAGCAGGCCTACCCAACTGGCTGTCTCTCCATAGGAGAGAATTGGATAGGAGAACATAAGCAAGTCCAAAGCTATAGCCTTTAAAATTCCAACCAAGTTAAAAAAGATTCTGGCCCAGAGAAGGCAGTAGCAAATGACTAATGTTTGCTACCAAGTTAATTGTGTGGATGTGTCCAGGAATTTATTAACATTTTGATAGAAACAGGAATTGAGCAACAATCTTTTGGAGGTTTTAATGGAAGTTTCATTAAAAGAATTACCATCATCACACTGAACACACCACAGAATTAATAGCACATATAGAATCACTCTCCAAAAACAAAACATTTTGTATGGGGACCAATGCTAACTCCATTTTCCCATACCCAGTTGCCTTTATGCAGCCTGCCTTTTCTTTAGGCTCTGTTTTGTCTATTTTACTGCTTTATTTGTTTCCTTGTGTTTGCCATCTCCATTCGTTTCTCCATGTCTCTTAGGCTTCTATCCCTTTATTTGCTTCATGCTTCTCATTGTCTGGCTAGGATTCCCAGCAGTTCTATTTGGCCTACATAATTCTTAAACTTTCTTCAAGATTGGCAGAACTATTGGCAGGTCCTTGTGTGTTGTTAAATGAGAATTCAAAATCACATGTAGCAATGCAAGATCTTCTTTATATGTTTTCTTGAGAAATAGAGATAGCAGTTCTCATATTTTCTGCATCCAAGTTTAGCTGATATTTTTTCTCCAATGAAAGCAAACTGTTATTGAGAGTTTAATATATTCTCTTTCCTTCATTTTCATAGGAACATGAAAAAATAATTCTTTTAGATTTTGGAATAACATCTACTGCAGTTGATTTTTGCACTATTCCTGATGCTCCTCAATATTCTTTCCAATTGTATATTGTTGAAGTGATTTGCATGAAGATAAGCAGAATTGAACTCTGAATTGTGGTTGTGTGGTGGCATATTAAATCAGCATGGTGCTGACAGTCATTAAAAAAATACATCAGAATTGAGAAGAGAAAAGCAGTCTGGTTTAATAGAATCTATTCAATGTTAATAATAGTTAAAAGGACACACACGCACATTATAAGGCATTAAACTAGAGGGGGAGAAAGGCAACCCCAAAAGTAGCCATCAAGGAGCAGCTGTTATTTCATCTTTGGCTAAAAGTGAGAGAATGGCAGGGTTCATTTTGCTCACAGATGGAAGGTTGAAGAACTCTTCTCCATCTCTATAGTCTCATTGGTTTACACAGGTAAGAGACCGGCAATTTAAAACAGAAATACTCATTCCATTATTAACATGTGGTGGGATGGAAAAAGATGCTAATAAAGAGATGCCAATATTTCTTCTTGACCTCATATAGGGTTGATGAAAGAATGGAATATTAATTTTAACACAGAACAAATGGTTTTAATGGATCTGTTGTTCTGTCTGCTTCTACTCCTCATCGCCCTACTCATTCTTTGCCATTAGTTACACTTAGATCGTAATCTACCCCTCCAAAACCATGAAAAAAGCTTTACAAGATTTCAAAAAGATTTAAAAAAAATAAAAGGTTAAGACATCTGTTATATCTCCCTCCTTATAATTAGTGTCTTGTTCATCTACTTTTTTTATATATAAAGCAACTATTATGCAAATATTCAGCAATTTTGTTTCAAATCCTCTTTGTACTTGGATGAGCAATTTTGTGTAATTTTAATTCAACTGCCTCTATTACCTCACCCCGTAATTTTTTTCCTGTTCCCTTCTACCCTTCCATCTTGTGTTTATGATGGTGGTTAAGATGATTATAATTTTGGAGTGGTTATTATGAAATATGTTTATGCTTAGTGAATCAAGCTTTGAGATGTTCATATGAAATAAAGTCACATCACAATTCCTTTCTTATAGAGGAATACTCACTTTCTACCCCTTTATAATATAGTATAAATATTAGAAATAGTCATTTGTTGATCTATGGAAATTAAATCTGATCCTATTCTAATCACTGATTCAATTTGGTTAATCAAGTTGATTTTATTTAATTTTAGTTATATTTTCTTTTGCTGTTCATCTTTCATTTCTTTGTCATGTCTAAAGAAAATCTGTCTTTATTTTCATTGACTTACTATTTATTGCTATCCTCTCTGGATAATTAGTTTCATTGTCAAACTGTTCTAACTCTTATGAATTTTTTTTTCTAACATTCAGTTGGAATCTGTTTCTTAAATCCACCATGTCATGTCCTACACACTGGAATGAGAGAATAAGTCTCACCTTTTTATCTGACATCATATGAGGTGTAATAACTAAACCTTCATAGGTTTAGTTTCTAATCCCCAACTACCTTTGTTGATCCTTTGTGGAACTTTGCTGAATTCTGTTTTAAGTCATAAAGCCTACAGTAGGGTAAGGTTCTGGAAGTAGGGTCTGACAGATAAAATGTAAAGGAATGATTACTTCCTGTAAATTGAAAATTATACTTTGGCTGGTACAGTCTAGAATTAAATGTGCCTTTTGTGTAGCAATAGTAGGACTTATACTGAACTGATAATCAATTTCTACTCCAGTTTTTTTTTTCAAGCCAGGTATTCCCCACTTATACCTGTGCATTGATTTTTGTTTCCTAACTGTTGTATCATATACAGCTTTGTTTAGTGTTCCGTCAAACACTTTATCCCAATCATTAATGAATAGGGTGGCCCAGGACTGACCCTTGTTATATCCATTTGATCTTTCTCTATTTTTTTTAACTCTCTCTCAGTATGATTTTCAATCCAGCTGTGTATTTATTTAATCATGATGCCATCTAGCACACACTAGCTAGGCAGTATATCTTGGAGTACTTTGTCATATGCTTTGCTGAAATCAAGATATATTAAATACAGGTAGTTCTTAAATTATGACAGGACACTTAGTAATCATTTGAAATCACAACAGACATCCCCAGGGCTACTTGCAATGCAGATTTGAAGTTCTGCATCACCATCCCTGCAGTTGCATAATCTCATTTTGGATGCTTGGCAACCATTTATGGCCATTTGCAGCATCCCATGTTTCCATGGTTATTTCAATTTACAATATTTTTTGCCAGAAACCAGTATTTATTTCTGGTTTCTGGTAAAAAAAAAAAATCTATTGTGGACAATGGATTTGCTTAATGACCACCATGGTTCACTGAACAAAATGCCACAAAATGCCTTTTATTTTGAACAAACCTAAGGATTCTTATTCTTCTTTACTGATCTCAACTTATTCCAAACATTTACTTTTGTGACTTCATCAGAATCAGAGTAGAGCTGGAAGGATCTTCGAGTCTTCTAGTCTAATCCCCTGCTCAAGCAGGAGATCCTATACCATTTCAGACAGTCTCTTCTTAAAAACCTCTAGTGATGAGGCATCCATAATTTCTGATGGCAAGCTGTTCCACTGATTAATTGTCCTCAGTGTTAGAAAATTTCTCCTTAATTTCAGATTGCTTCTCTTCTTGATTCATTTCCATCCATTATTTCTTGTCCTGCCTTCTGGTGCTTTGAAAAATAAATTGACCTCATCCTCTTTGTGGCAGCCTCTCAAATACTGGAATACTGCTATCATGCCCCCTCCCCCCAGTCATTCTTTTCTTTAGACTAGCTAAATCCAAATCCTGCAACCGTTCTTCCTATGTTTTAGTTTCCAGGCCTTTAATCATCTTAGTTGTTGTTGTTTTTTTGCACTTTTTCCAAAGTCTCAACATCTTTTTTGTAATGTGGTGACCAAAACTGGATGCAGTATTCCAGGTGTGAAGCGGTATTAATACTTCATGTGATTTTGCTTCTATGCCTCTGTTTATACAACCAAGCATTGTATTAGCTTTTTTGGCTGCTGCCACATACTGCTGGCTCATATTTAAGTCATGTCCACTAGGACTCCAAGTTTCCTCTCACAGTTACTGTTTTTGAGACAGGTTTCTGTACTAGTATCTTTGGTTTTTCCTGTCCAAGTGTAAAACCTTGCTTTTTCTGCATTAAATTTCATTTTGTTGGATAGGGCCCATTGTTTAAGTTAGTCAAGATCTTTTTGGTTCCTGAGCTTGTTTTCTGGAGTGTTAGCTATTCCTGCCAGTTAACATATGGGGTCACAGCTCATCTGTGGGGTCCTGGGCTATCTGTCTTTATTGTTCATCCATTTCTTACAGGTGTTCTTTTAAAAAATCCTCTAAGCTTTTTAGGCAGTCAAATAAGTTTTGTTTTGATCTGCAGAATTATCTGAATCCTTTGGATCTCCAAACTGAATATTTACCCAATCTGTTAATCAGTGAATTCAATGTAGATCCTAGTGCCAATTTGTGACATTTCTGTGCTGTTATACCCATTGCAAAATGCAGAATATCATGCTATATCTGTGCCTTGGAGGTGAAGGAACAATAATAAATGAGAAATTTTAAAAAATTCAGTAAAGTTGAATTAAGATATCACGGGATTGCAGTTAATGTTGTACATAGTCCTTTCTCCTTCAGGCAGGAAGAAAAATCCCTGTAGATTTCTTTAAAAGGAGTGTAACTAATCAAAATGCCAAAGCATCCAAGTTGTGCTTCTAAATCGGATTGTACCTAGGAGTTTATATGTTTTGGTTTCTTGTCAAATATATTTCTGCAATTGGATAAAAACATGAATAGATTTGAAACGATAGATTCTGGGACCTTGGAGAGTTGACTTTTCTGTGGCCATCCTTGCCCTTTCAGATAAACCCACCCCCAATTCATTTAGGGAATTCCTAAAAATGTAGCTCTTTCAGCAAGCCTTGGGGCAGGGTGACCCTGTACTGATACTGGGATTTTATTTCTTTCTGATGTCCCCCTTCCTCAAATGTAGTACTATATTGTTGTTTATTACTTGTTTTATTGTTTTAATAATGCTATGTACTGCTTGGAGTTGGTTGGAGGATTGAAGTGACTTATACATTCAACAAGCAAGCAAGAAATAGTTTTGCTGAAAACTGCTTTCTCTGAGGAAATTCCATTAAAACAGTGTCTGTTCAGCAAGGTTTTCTACAAAAACATATGAAGATTTTCTTTTTAAAAAATTCTGAGGAAATTGATGGAAGGAATGATATGCAACAGTGGTAGTTTGGGACTTAAACTAATCCACATATCCTTAAATAATACAAAAAAGAACAAACTATTAAAAATCACATTACAAAAACATTAGCAATATAACTCAAAGGAAGAAATAAAATTAATCATCCATGAAATGATTAAGAGAATAAAAGGTACTAAAAAGGGAGCAGGCAAGTATCTCTGGGAACAATATTCTATAATCAGGTTAGCATCAGCAGAATAGACCCTATTATCAGATAGTAATCTGAGCATTGCTATAAGATGAAGATTTTAAAAGAATGTGCTGGCTCACAGGGAAGAAAATGGACTTTCCTGAATTTCTTATTTAGCATCTGTATTTAACTGGAAGCAGAAAATATCCTTTGTGTTAGAACACTGAGCTATAATTTAAATTTTTTCTTTTTCTTTTAGGAAGCACTTATAATGGCAAGTATGGACCATCCACATCTGGTTCGGTTACTAGGAGTCTGTCTGAGCCCCACCATTCAACTAGTTACTCAGCTGATGCCCCATGGTTGTTTACTAGACTACGTGCATGAACACAAAGATAATATTGGTTCCCAGGTTTTGCTGAACTGGTGTGTTCAGATAGCCAAGGTAAGCCATTATGGGCTAGAACCTGTCACTCATTTTCACTTTAGATTTCATACTGTTTTGAGAAATGTGGGGGAGAGGTTGCTTTGTTTTAAAATTATTTCTGTGTAGCATTAGGCTAATTTATGAATTACATGATTCTAACTATAAAGGACAAGGGAATTTCAAATATTTTTACTAAATTGTAATATCTTTTCTTTTGTTGAATATTAAAACCTTCATTTTTTAATACTGATATGGTTATTTTTCTGAAGTAAAATTAGTATCTGCCGAATTATCACTTTTTGAAATTGTCTAATATAGCAGTCCCCAACCTTTGCAGCTTGGTGGTCATGGGGGGGACAGGGGAACCAGGTCATATGAACAGTGGGCTGGTGTGCTCACACGCATGTGCAGCTTGACTTGCATAAGCAGTGGGCTGGCACACATCTGCATGTGTGCGCAGCTTAAGTTGGGCTAGCTCACGTGCAAGTTGAACTGTGCCCACACACCGGCCCGCCACTCAAACAAACTGAGTTGCGGGCACATGCAGGCCTGCCAGCCCGCCACTTGTGGGGCCCGGTTCCAAATAAGCCATGGCCCGGTAGTGGGCCACGGCTCAGAGGTTGGGGACCCCTGGTTTAATAGAATATAATTTTACAAAGAAGATATTCTAGATTGCTGGATTATAGAGATTTTTTGTGTATAGAAGAAATAGTTGCATTTTGACAAATTTAATCATCCATACTTGAAACTGAACATTTTGACAAAGGAATCCAGAGGAATTATTAGCCTCTATGATAATACTAAGTGGTATATTAGACGTTATGTAGGAGTGAATGATAATCTTTATCTGTTCATGTTTTAATTACAATTTAACTAATTTATACTAATACATGAACTAAAATGCTATAGTTCATAGTGTATATAGGAGAAATGTGCACAGAAATGTTTTTGTTAATTAAAAAAATGCCTATATATTAGGAAGTTCAATTGCTGTATGTTTGTTATGTACTATATGTTGGTATACATTACTGCTGTATGTTATATATACCCTTGATGGCGAACCTATGACACACGTGCCGGAAGTAGCACGCAGAGCTATTTCTCCAGGCACACCAGCCATCGCCCGTTGCTCTTCGGGGTTCCAGTGACTGCACACATGCCAGCTAGCTGGTCTTCTTACGTGTGTGGAAGTGCGGAAATCAGAAGAGCAGCTCCCTGGCATGCATGTGCATGCTGGCCAGCTGGTCTTCACGTGTGCATGTACATTAGAAGCTGGAAGACAAGGTGGCCAGTGCGCATGTGCGTGTTGGGAAACTGAGCTTCCAGTTTCCGGCACTCCCATGCAGCATGCCGGGGAGCTGCTCTTCCAGGTTTTGGCATGTGCACTTGCATGCATGCACACTCCCATTTCGCCACTTGGTGCTGAAAAGTTTTGATATATACTACATACGTTCATTATATATTTTTTAATTTTTTTTCTTTTCTCAACCTGATCTGGCTTGCAAAGGAAATAGTTTCTTCCATGTAGGGGAGGCTAAAAATGCCAGCTGATCTACAATTAACCCAAATGCAGTTATGTTTCAGATTTCATACTTGGGCTAAACAATTCAGCTCAAAAAAAATTGCATTTTTTGATTTTATACAAAAATGCTCCAAACAATGTATTTTTTTTTCCTGGGTAATTCATTGTAATATCTATTCTATTCCCAAATTCTCAAATCAAGTCAGATTGATTAGAAAATTAAGTGCCATTCAGGGGCTTCCAGAGAATCATGCTCCTTTTGTGCATTCAACTTCACAACAGGAAAAGGGATATGGCTTACATTGTGACTCTGTGACACTGCTTTTCTTAGTCGGACCTGCTTCCCTTACCCTTGTGTTCTGCTGTGACCACTGCTGGTCACGTTACAGAATATGTGAAAAGAATGTCATATTAGAATATTTTCTGGATCAAATTGTATAAGATTAATTTATGCTGCTGCAGCCTCAAAAAGTGAGATGTGAATGCCTCTTTATAAGATGTTAATACCAGAAGCCTTGAAAGTAACCCTTCCTCAAAAATGTTCCCTAGGTTCTTCCATTTGGACATTTTCATCCAAAAGACTAATACTGCCTTTTGGGTGAGGTGGTCAAACAGATAATAACTGGTCAACTTCAATAGTGCTTGGATGAAAGGGATTTTCTGCACTCATTTTAATCTGGCTTCATGCTTGATTGACTTTATATCTGATCTGTACTGGAAAAAGATAGGAGAGCATAGCCCTGATGATTTACCTAGATCTCTTGGTTGTTTTAGATAACATCAATCATTACATTCTCTTACCACAGCTCTGTTAAATGGGATTTTGGCATCTGTGATACAGTCATTCTTCTCTTTTATTTTTAAGCTACTGTTGGAAGTCATTTAGCGATTTGTAATTATTATACTTCAGATCCATTTCAGCAGATGAGATAAGGCTGTGATCAGAAGTATCGTTCAGAGTTGAAGACAGACCTTTTGATATTTGGATCTAGGTTTTATGACTATATTTTCTGGATTTACAGTATCCAGTGACTGCATATTGGCTTGTTATGGTCAATCTTTGTAGCACATCGAGTCTACATTTTGGAGCATATTTAGTCTACATTTTAGCTCTAGTCAATACTAGAAGCTAGCCATAAAACAAATACTATTAATTTTCATACAGTTTAATTATAGAACCATTTTGAAGTTAAAGTATAAACTGAAGAATAATTCAGTAAACCTTATTAGAATGCAGTTTTTCTGAATATTATTTTTATTTGTGGTGATAAACAAAACAATTCACTTTTGGAGTATGTGGCCAAAGTTGCTTTGCCAAACTGCACTGGATTTATTTTCAGGTGTAGATTTCCTAAAGCAGTTGGCAAGATTTATTGTGCCTGTCTAGAAGCTGCCCAGAGTATAATCCAAAATATCCACTGATGTTTCAGTGGATTTCAGACAGATATTTGTATGGCCTGAAGTTGGTTTGGATGTTTGCTTTTTATTAACTGTATCTTTGTCTACATCAGTTTCTGGTGACAGTTTTCTGTGCTGAGGCTGAAGAAGAAGGTACAAAAGGTCTTTAGTTTTATTGTGAATTTTGTTATGTGAATGGTTTAAAATGAGGTTATCTCTGCTGTAGTAGGCATCAGCTCTAGTGTGTTTATCTTTGTCTGTTTTTGTGCAGTGTTATTTATTAAAGCTCCTGGTTCAGATAAATTGTTTGGCATGAAAGTTCCTTTCCAGCTGTCTCAAATTGTGTATGAAAAGCTACAAATACTGGAAAGAATTTCACTCTGCCAGGAGCAATATGCTTCTCACAATATCATTTTTGGAAGGGGGTAATTGGTTAATATTATTGAAGATTATCCATTTGGGATTGAGATATTTCTTGTCATTTTGTACATCAGTGGTGTTTATATGAGAGCATTTGCAATGAGACAAATCCCTTCTGTGTCCAATCACACTTGGCCAATAAAGAATTCTATTCTATTCTATTCTATTCTATTCTATTCTATTCTATTCTATTCTATTCTATTCTATTCTGTATGTTTTAAAAACAAAAGAAGAATTGTAATACATTTGCCAGAAGTTTTCCTTTCCCAGAAAAGTTTACAAAAATGTGTGCATTTTTATATGCCATCAGACTCATCATGCAATCTTTTTTTGCCTGTTTTGAAACAAATTCCACTAAGATCATTGGAAGAATAGAATAGAATTAGGTGTTCAGCAGAGTAATGGCATGAGTGGAAAAAAATGTCCCTGTGTCTCATTGTTTTGCATGCAATGCTCTATAGTGGCATCCTGAGTGGAGGAGTTAAAACAGTTTATGTCCAAGATGTGAGGCGTCTGTAAATATTTTCTTGGCCCTCCTTCTAACCTGCACAATATATAGATCTTCTATGGAAGGCAAATTGCACAATTGTTTGTTCCGCAGTCCTAATTATCCATTATCCTATCCGGTTGCTGTATCAAACCAGACAGTTATAGAAGTACAAATGACAGACTCAATAATTTTTCTGTAAAATGGTATCAGTAGCTTCTAGGGTAGTCTGAACTTCCTGAGTTGATGCAGAAGAACATTCTTTGTTGTGCCTTTTTAATGATAGTTATAATGTAAGGTGTCCATTTTAAATCCTGAGAGATTTTAGAACCTTTTAGAAATTGAAGGTCTCTATTGTTGACACTGTACTGTTGAATACTGTAAGAGTGGGAGAATAGAAGGGCTCCTCCTAAAACCCACAATCTTATTCCCCAAAGCCAAGGTATAGTGGCTTTGATATTTCTGAATGTGTCCATCACACTGTTTAATCATTAGGCTAGATAGGTACCTTCTTAAAAGGGCAAGTATTCTGCATTCTCTCTAAAAATATTGTTAAGTTTAGGATAGCTGTGTATGAGACATATCCAAATTCTTGGTTTGTGGTACGTAACATTACAAGTTTGTCAAATTGCGAACATTATAAGTTTGTCAGAATAAGAAATGAACTCTCTCATTGCAATAAGAAGTTAGATTTAATTTATACCATGTCCTCTGCACAATGCTTCGTATTCTCAAAAAGGCTGAATTTCATGTGAATTAGGTGAAAGGATGAAATATGCTTTTTTCATGCTTTAGCATCATGGCCTAGATTATGATAATTGGAATCTGATTTTGAAAATTCTGTCCTATTTCAATTATTTATGAGGGAATGGGTACTGAAATAATATTTGGTCTTTTTTCCCCAGATTATCAAGCCTCCTTTCATATATTGTAATCCAATAATTCTGTAACCATATTATTCTTAATAATAAAATAGTAATAATAACAACAAGAACAAGAAGCCATAATGATAAGCAATTTTGTACATTGGGAAGTCAGTGAGATCCTAGAAGATCTCCTTTTAACAACTTTTGGGTAGAAAAGAATTCCAAAATTAATCTTCATGAAGTGTAAGTTGGGAGAAAAAGTACAATATTAGCCTACAAACATAGGAATTATTTTTTCTCAGAAAAAAGTCAGTTTGTTATTGTTTTATCTCCATGGAACTTGCTTCCCATTAGTTTAAAAGAGAACTTTCTTTTTATTTGCAACTCAAAATGGAGATGCATTGTTTAGGCATCTACTGTACTATAATAAATCCACTAATTTTCATACATTCATGAATTAATGTTGCCTTCCTCATCACAAAATTAATAGGAAATGTCAGAATTCTTGAAGAAATCACCTATCTGTAGGACTGATCCAAGGACTGCAGGACTATCTCAAGTCACTTGAGTGTTCTGGAATGTTCTCTTACTAGATCTCAGCATAGCAAATTTCAGATAATGAGTTGTTTCCAGTTTTAATCTACTGTACATACAGTTTTGAGGTGTAAGACATTCAGAACATGTCCTTTTTGGTTGTTCTGGGAGCTGATGGAAATAATTTGTCATATGCTGTTAACCGAGTACTGAATTGCTGCTGTCATACCACATCCATTAAGGGTAGGTATAGCACAAATGTGTGGAATTGATGCTCCTAAGGGATAAAACCAATGGAATTAGTTCACCTTGCATAACTTAACTGTTACTTTTAGATTACCATATCTCTATGCATGTTAATACTGAGATCAAGATACTCACCTAGTATTCAGTAGGATCTCCATGGTTACACTAGCTTAAAAATCAAGTTCAAGGAACATTATAGCATTTCCTACACCTCTCCTGTGTGAATCAGCGGCCACAGTGATTAGCACAGAGAGAACAAGCCTTCACAGTTAAAATAGCTTTCTAAGATTAGGGCCATTTGGCTGTATTGTTAGAGAAGAGCTTTTTTCCTTTTATTCTCCTTGGCAGCATTTGATTGATAAGCAGGCTAGTTAAAAGCAGCTTTCGTTATTTTGAAGCAGCCAGGAGTGAAAGATGGGCAGACTGTGTGTGCAGTAGGAGGAAGCAAGGGTGAGCAGAAAGGTTGAGAAGAGGTGAAGGGATGTAGCTGTGGTTCAAGGTCTTTCCTTCTTTCTTTTTATTAAGCAGCTCTAGCTTATAGCTTATGAAAAGCCTGCTGGGGAGTTTACAAAGGATGAGGTTAATGATGGTCATCTATCAGCTGCTCGTATCTGAAAGTTCAAGATGTTTCTATTCCCAAACTCCATGCCATGACAGGGCTAATTGTATAATTATTATGCTGCACCAACAATATATTTCAGCTAGTAAGAAGCAGGACTAAAGGCTATTTAATTGCCACCCTGGGAGAGTTCATTTACCAAAGCAGAGTTTACTAATAGAGGCGCTCTGAATATACCTACGGTATCCAGCTCTACAGTTTTTTTAGCAATATTCTTCCCATTTTGCTCCAGAGGATGTTGATTATAGGGTGTGGATCAATCTCACCATTTCCCCCTTTCCATGGATCTAAAAGCTTCAGTCTTGTACCTTTGGATCCTCCCTCTGCCATCTTTGCATTAGGCAGGCAATTCACTGACCAGCTCCATCCCAGGCATACTAGGGATAGCAAAAATAATGTCAAGGAGCTGGTCTTTATTTCTCTTATCTTATATATTAGTATTTGAAGAATAATTTTTAAAAATCAATTAAATACATAGAAACAAAAAAGAGAGGTGATGCAGAAAGGCAGCTAAAAAGAATCCCTTTCCCACCCAAATGTCGCTTAAACATTTGTTTTTTTTATATATAGCCATCTTTCTCACTTAAGTGATTCTGGGCGGGCTATATCATTCAATTAGTAGGCTGAAACAAATAATTTCTTGCCTATTTCTGGAAAACAAGAAAGGCCACAAAAAGCTTTTCTTTTAAGGGAGTTCAGTAATAGTGAGGATACAATCAGAAATGCTGCATCCCAAGTGGTCCACCTGGAAGAGTGATGGCAAAGGACAAACCAGTTGGGGGAGCCAGAAGGGATGGAGCTCAGTGGGGTTTTGGGGTAGAATCTGGCTTCACTTGAGCCTGGAAGAAGGCTTTTTACCAAAGAGGAGTCATTGCCCCAGATCAGGCCAGATCATTTGTGGAACTACGGGGCAGCATATAAACAGAGCAAGGAATTAAAGGACACTAAGAATTCATACTTCCCTGCCTCCAAACAAAAAATATTATAATAAGCTGGGAGATGGAGGGGTGGGCTATGTTGGTTCAATGAATCGAAAAAGCAGCTACTGAATAGGCAGCCATTATATTGTACATCTTTTGAAACATTATGAAGAGTTAGATTTAGCAAAGAACTCTACACATTTATTTCCATTTTTGTTTTATATAAAAACATTAAAAAGTATATAATTCAATAACAGCTGTTTGTGGTGCATTATCATATAACAATCATTTGTGCGATAGTAATAATTTATACATAATTATATTCTTATTCTATCTATGTTCTATATTTAATAATCATCTATCCTTAGTCTGTCTCTGATCTATCCAATTGTACCATTGTTCCTATACGTTATAAAATATTGAAGATTCCTCATCTTTTAAATTCAACATTAATTTATCCATTTCAGCACAATTCATAACTTTTTGTATAACCAGTTCTTCTACAGGTGTGAATGACTGTTTCCAATACTGAGCAAAAGCAATCCTGGCTGCAGTCAATATATGTAGTAATAAGTATTTTGTAGTCTTTACATATTTTTTTTGAAGATCCCCAATAGGAAGAGCTCTGGTTCTAAATCTAATTGTTCATTGGTAATTTCCTGTAGCCAATTTTGGATTTTAAGCCAATATTTTCGAGCTCTACTGAATAGGCAGCCATTATATTGTACATCTTTTGAAACATTATGAAGAGTTAGATTTAGCAAAGAACTCTACACATGTATTTCCATTTTTAAGATTTCTATTTACATAGCCACATTTTGTATTTGCTAAGATGCATAATGCAATATATGGCAATCTATGGACAATTATAGTGCCCTCATAGCATTACTAGCTATCACTGGAGTGATATAATGCCTGCCTTTATTGCTATTACTTTGGAACAGTGATGGATAGATAATTCTACAAGTGGCTAAAAGTTGCTTGCAGGGAAATAACTTAAATTCGATAACATGTACTATAACTCATAGTATTTCCTGTATTGTACATTCCTAAATCTATTACTGTGTTTAGTTATTTATTTTGGTAATCTTGTTACTCAAGGGAAAAATGGGGAAAAGGAAAGAAAAATCCTGTTCAATATAATATACAGCCTGCTTTTGCATCTGATGATGTGGTCCAATTTGTTTATTTACTCTCTTCACTTATACAGATGGTCTAGTAGAAATTTAATATTATATTCTTATAATTTAATGTGTTTAATATGAGGCTATTATACAATAGCTGAACTCCTAAA
Organism: Bungarus multicinctus; assembly: GCA_023653725.1. Lineage (NCBI taxonomy): Eukaryota > Metazoa > Chordata > Lepidosauria > Squamata > Elapidae > Bungarus > Bungarus multicinctus. The sequence continues at coordinate 166,023,231 of CM042836.1, forward strand.
GTAGGCTGTTTGTAAATCTGTTTATAATATCTGACAAAAATCATGCATTCACTTCACAGTGACTGAGTGTGAGTGTGTTTCTGTTATGTGTCTATTGTTTCCATCTTTAATAGAACATGTAATGGGATTTATTTCAAATTGAATGGTTATACCACAATGTCAATATGGGATGGCTGACCTGAAGTCTTCTAGATACTGCTGAGCTACAAAAGCTTTCAAAAGCTCTAACTGGCAGAAACAATAGGTGCTGGGACTAAAATGTTCTCCATATTCCTGGTCTTTAAGAAGAAATAATACAACATTAGAAACCCATTCCTCATATAATCTCTTGTGGTACACTTGCTATTTCAGTTGCTCCCAGAAGTCTAATGTGAAAACAAATCCTGACTAGGAAAAAGAATGGAACAATACTGATTCCCATCTAAGGACATTCATTGATGAGAAAAGACAGCACTTGCTTCATAAAAATAAAAGAACATTACCTAAAACTTTTACTCGGGATCTTTATTTTAAGGATACGGTAGGGCTCTCTGAGAGACAGAGGATGGCTACTTCTTTATTTTCCCTGAATTCTGGAACATGAACAGGTTTTAGCAGATTGCTGAGTCTTGGGAAAAATCACCCTGGGTGTGGATTTTGATCTTATATACGTGTTCAGACAAATAGCCTAGCAGAAGAAATGGGGGCAGGGATGGATTTGTCATATTTGTATGCTTTATTCATGTGATATTTCTGAAGAAAACATAGCCATCCAGTTGTCGTCATCACTAAATAATAAAATATGCTGACTTGATAAATTTGTGTGTAAAATTGTAATTTAGTGGACTGAAGACTGTTATTTCCAATAGAAGCCAAGTGCCAAGTCCCCCTGAGTGTTTTTGAAAACTACAGGACTCATCAGACTATGTTCCTCTAATTACTACAGCATTATTAATTATGACTAACACATTGCAAAGGAGGGCAGCCATTATGCCCTTGGAGAGTTGCCACTGAAGCATAGTATCCAATTACAGTAATTAAGAATTGTAGGGTGGGATATTTTTTGTTCATTCTTCTCTATTTTCAAATTTATTCTTCCTCTTATATAATCTTTTGACTTTACCTTTCTTTTTGATTATTCTACTACCTTTCTGTTAGTTAGGTTTGTAGTTTCTTTCAAGGTAACTTTGATTTTCTTTTTCTTTTCTTTCATCATCAATCACTCTTTGTGAGGTTTTTTTTTCCTCCTAAAAGCTCATTTCAGTTAGGTTGCTTGTATATTAGGGATGTGAATTGGACCTCCCAGATCAGATTCAAATTCAAGGTTTAAGAATGGCAAGATTCTAGAATTGATTAAATAAAAGATTTATCCATAAGGTGTATGGGGGAAGCACTACCTGCAACTGCTTCACTTTTAGGAACAGAATAGGATGAAACTAGAGGTCTCAGTGATCACCCATGGATTTCCCATGGATAAAGACTGTGTCTTTCAATCACATGTATGGTCTTTGTCTTTCAATCCCACGTATGGAATGTGTGAATAATGATGGTGACCTATATATTATGTCTATTTTCAGCCCTGGATCACTTCCTCCCCTACATTTTGTACCTTGAAATGGCAGTAAACCAGGATATCAGGTGTAAGGAATGCAAGAAAGAGGTTTGAGAGGCAGATGTAGCCTCTGTCTCTTCTATCTAAACAAATCCTGGCAGAAGAATAAGAGGCTCAATCAACGGAGATATACCCCCTATGCACAGTGATGCTATCAGAGAATCTACCACAGAAAATAAAGCTCTCTGCTTTGTTCACTTATGATTGCAACAGTATTTGAAATTCTATGAATCCCAGATATTAATTGAAACTCCGCAATGCTGGTTTCACCAAATCTCTTTTAAATCAGATTGAAAATTTTCTCCAGCCATATTATATACCAAAAAATTGTCAATTTCTACTTAGTATCCTATTTTATATACATAAGTAGAGTGAACTATTTTATTGCTAAGATTACCTTAGTAGATTACTGTTTTAATGAATTGTTTTATTGCTCCTAGTCTGAATCCTACTCAATCCTAGTCCTGAGTCCTATTCAAAATGTTACAGAACTTTTCTTCCATCTGTTTTCAATGATAGACATCACAATGAGTTGAGTTTTAAGTCTTGCTTAAAACCGGTTATTAAAACTAACCTCTTCCACTAATCTCAGAGGTTTTCTCTATCCCTAACTGTGGTTTATTAAGTCTGGTTCTTATTTATTAAATTGGACAAATGTTCATTTTACAGCTCCAATAATAAATAAAATGAGCATCCATCCAATATAGAACAAACCCAAAGCAATGTTACTGTTGAATATTCCAAGGCTCATATATTTATTTCATCTTAAACTCCAGAAACCTTTTAGAAGGTGAAAAGCAAAAATTACCTGGTATAATTGATAGATTATATTAGACTGATATAACATTCCTTCTATTATATATTTCTAATATATTTTTAAATAATATTGGGAGTTATCCAAGAATTATTCCATACTTGTAGAAGTGACTATTAGAATGAGCCCATTTTCATAGTTGTTAATCTGTATCAGTAGAAATATCCAGAATATTAACACAAAATGTTATTATTTTACTGTGGTAATGCCAAACCAAGCATACCTTATAAAACCAGTGTAAGACCAGGTATCATACATTAGTGTTAAAGGCACCAAAATAATATTCAATAAAAGATTTTGACTATCATCAAATATACTGAGGCACTTGGAAAAAGAAACCCATTAAGTTTTTTTTAGCAGTTCCCAATAGACTGTCTTGGAAAAGTATTATTGAAAACCTCTCCTAAATCAGATTCAAGATATTATAGCAGCTTCTATGAAGGTCTGTCAGGAATTCCATTATAAACCCACATTTTTCATGTTTATAAGATAGCCACTCTTTTTTTCCTAGATAGTGACTTGGTATAAGAAGTCTTGGTTTGAGGCAAATTTTATTTTTTATTATACAAGGAAGGAATAATATATATAAAGGCATTTTGGGTTACTTAAAAATTAAACTGAATGCCGTTGTTTATTGCAGTAAGCTTTTTTTTAAAAAGAACTTATTTTCTTATATTTTAACATGTTCAAAACTGCATATTTATTACAAACTAATTTCTTACCAATAAGTATTAAAGCAGAAATACTTTATATATAAAGCACGAATATACTCTACTGTGCATCTTAAATGTATGACAATAATAAGATATTAACTTTTGATTAATTTCTAATACATGTGTAGGACATCAACAAAGTTCATTTCAAATGAATAAAATTATCATTCCTAAATTTATTTGTTTTCACTGTAAGTGAAAAATTTAAATGCATGTTGGAAATGGAGAAAATGTGTTTCATTATGTAATTGATATGATTGATCTCTTGCACAAGGATGTAGAAGTTTCATGAATATTTACTTATTAACCATGATAAATATCTATGGAAAGCGAAGGAATTTTATTCTAGCAACTATAAAGCATGGAAGAGACTAGCCTAATTTGTTATTTTTCCTACCCATCATAGTTTCAGTTTTTTCTTGTTGCAAAGACAGGTTGATTTATTGCTTTAAGAACTCAGAAATTCTCTCCTTCCACAAAGTCTACTGGATTCTGTATTAGTTGTTCCAACAGCAAAATCACAGCCATGCGGATGCTGAATTGCCTTGAATACTCTTAAGCTTCTGATATCTATGAGGCTTGGGGAAAGTTAGTTAAAAGTCAGGGAGTTAGAAGATTGCCTTTTTGGTTGTTTTGTTACTTCAGTACATTTTCCCATTGACATGGCCTGCTATAAAAACAGGAACCTTCCTCCAAATGTTGCTTGCTTTTAGATTCCATAACATTTATACATTCATAACATTCAATAATTCAATAATAGTCTTAAGGATAAAATCTAAAAGTATCATTAAAAATAAAAGTTTTCCCCATAATAATATCTTTCAAAATTCAAACCAATTCACTGTTGCTTCCACAATGATTTAGTATGAACTAATTAGTACATATCAATGCAACATATACTTAAGCCCCAGATCAAGATTACCTGTTTAATAATAACAATATAAGAGGAGAAGGAAGGAAAACCTGAAATCTGAACCACATGGATCTTGGCACACTTTTGATATCAAGCCAGCATTTAAGCCCATGGGATCATCTGGCAGTCAAGTATCATTAGTCCACACCATCTCCCTCTTTCCATCTCCACCATCTGTTTCCATCAATTCCATTTGTGTAAATTAACTCTCAGCATGCCACCATTCTCACTCTTGTCATGATTTTTCTTGTGTCCTACAGTTTTTCTCCTAGGTCAAGTGCAGTGAGCTATATTTAAGACGGTTCCTGAAATCTTTAATGCATTTCTTTTGCCCCTTAGGTATCCTATGGCATCAGTCTCATTGCACAAGCAGGCCCTGTGTGACTGGCTGGTACTGTAAGAAAGCAGCAAAGACTTCATTGCTTCTTTATTTTGAGAGTCCATATCAGTTTTTTCCAGTCTGTGGCCATTACATTTCTTTCTTCTTGTTGTTTATGGTTCATCCTTAAAATGCATGTAGTATTCACTCCAGGCTGATCATTTTCAAAAGTGGACTTAGGAGGGGAGATAAGGCAAGGCACAGGAAAGGCTAGGCTGAAGGGTTTTCCAAGCACCCAGACATCACAAAGCCCCCACTCATAAAGCGGCTGGGTTTTCTCCAGAAGATCACAAGGCTTTGTACTGAATGTTTCAGCTGTACTGCCGTTGTAGGAAGCCTGTCCAGTTCTTGGGGAACTGACTGCAAGAGACTGACATAGTCCTTACTCAATCCTAAATTTGAGAGGTGGTTTTTTTAGAACTTTGCCCTAGAAAAAAATTTCTTCTCTAATAGAATTTATTCTCATTCAGCCTGCTGTCATAACCTTCCACCAGCAAGGGATCTCCCTGGGTCATTTTTCCTCTCTGCTGGGCTCAGTAAGAAACAAGAGTTTCCCACACTGTGATTTTTTTTTTTACTGCATAGGTGAATCTTCAATCTCCCCTTTTCTGGCTCTCCAGACTCTGAATCCTTTCCATGACCACCTGCTATCAGATTCCACATAGTCCACATTGGCTGAGCTGTTAATCAGCCAGACATTCTTTGCCTAAAGTTTTGGGTCTTCCCTCCTTTACTGCCTGCTCACACATTGTTTATATGTCAGTGGATGAAGGTTTGGCTGCCCTGCTGGCTTCAAAAAACATTCCTTTCTTCTTCCCCCCTCTCCCTCACTACTCCCAAACTTGTTTTTCAACTGTCTCTCAGACCCTTCCCCAGAATTGGCTCCCTTCCCTTTCTATTTCTGCTGCCACTACTTTGGCTTTAGGGGGTAGAGCCAGTTAAATTATTGCCTGGAGCTAGCAGGAAAGATTATTTATCTTTCCAAAATCTGTTCCACTACCCTCTCTAAGGATACTATTTCCTACAATCCTACACTTTAGCCATGCAGCTTATTATCTTTAACTTTTTCTGTGTTGCATCAACTTTCCTGCAAACTACTAGGTTGCACATCAGGGACTATTTATTTATTTATCATATGGCACATTCACATTACATTTCAATAAAAATGCAAGAGATAAAAATACAGAATAGGAAATATAACATCTAAAAATATCATAAACATATGTCTAGATTATAGATACAGTATATCTTTTTGCTTCATTTGTCACAGTGAAGAAATCAACAAAATCTCCATTATAGGCCCTATTTTGATACTCAGTCACAATATTGTTTTTTGGCCCCGCAGTCACAATTCAGTGATGGTGTTTTGCCCCACTTATAAAGGGGACCTGCACATCTATCTATCTATGCGGATTTGGTTCAGTGTTGCTCCTATCACATGAGGCTGGTCAAATCCAGGAGGTTTTTCCAAGATGCAAGGCAAACTTCAACATCGGGGAAGTGGGGGGGGGGGGAGGGGGGGAAGGAATTTCTATCCAATGTTGTTTCCACACATTGTGTATATTAAAACTATCTTTGACAAGCATTTTAGCAGTACAAATGGCTGAGTGTCTAGATCTTAATCTGTTTCACTTCAGGCAGGCTACGTCATTCAATATTAGCAACTGGGAGTTATGAATTGTCTTCAAGTATTCTTTTAGGAGAGCACTTTTTTGTCTTACTTCTGGGGGCAGTATATGACTCAAAAAGGCCGCCAATATGTGGAAGTAGTAGTAATTATGTACATTGACTCATCCAATTGTGTATCAATCCTAGCTGCCTGTGTCCCAGGCTTGGTTGAATCTTGCTGGGTGATGATGTAATGAAGAGTCTTGTGTTCTGAAAAGGTGTTGGGCAATTCCTATTATGGCTTAATGGCTTTGTCCTGGTTTGGATCTTGAGTGAGGGCTAATCCTATCACCCTGGAGCTGAAGGCCTTTTGTCTTGTAGATAAGATGGCCCAGTCTTTCCAGGGCTATTAACAAAGGTGGAGCTGTTTCCTTTTCTCATCCAGGGATTTTTCCTGCCTGCACATTATGACCATGATTTGAAATGAATTACTGTGAAGTTACTCTGGAGAAAACAAAGTCAGGAAACTGAACAGCATACTAAGTAAAGTACATTTAAAAAAAATACTTTAACACATATTAATGCTATTTCATGTTCCTAAAGCTATTTTCTTAACCCCTCTTTCCCTTTCTTGCTAGGTACAAGGATAGGTAACTAGTTGCAATATTTTCAACGGTAGCTTTCAGAAACCCCAGCTAAGCTAAAAATATACCATAATCCAAAATGATTAGAGAGCACAGAGTTCCTATGTCTGATTTTGCACAACATTATTACAATAAAAAAATGAAACATTTTGAACTAGCTATTAAAAATATAGTCTTGCCTCAGGTAAGAGGATTTTCTCTATATATTTACATATTAAGTTACATTTCCATAGCTGTTAGAAAGCCCTAGATATATCCTAGAAACCTATTCTATGACTCATCTTATTCTTGAAAATCATTTTTGCTTGAATATATTCAGAACCAGGGTTTCTACTGGTTCTGTCCACCTCTTAGAACTGGTACCTCTGAAGAGCAGCAGACATAGAACCGGTTCTATGTCTGCTGATGTTTGTGCCCACCCACTCACCTGGGCTTTTACCTGATCTTTATTTCCTGATTTTTCAACTTCAGCTGCCAAACGAGGCACAGCTGTAATTAAAAAAGCAGGAAAACAGGGCTGTTTCAAAGGCTGCGTCTCTGCACACAGCATGCGGATGACGAGTTACAGGCACGTGGCTCATAGCGTGCAGGGAAGCTCGTAAATCCCGAACCAGTAGTTAACCCTGTCGTATCCCATCCCTGAATATATTCCCTAGAAAAGTTATTGAGTACTTGAATTTTAGAAGGCTGGGAGTCAGGCCATATTTCAGTGATGACATGTTTGCTATGCAAGAGGTTCACATAAGGTTATTCTTTTTTGCCACAAAAGTATTGGAGACAATGTTTAGGTTGTTAATTATTGTGGGCAGTAGATAGCTGAATGTCTGTGGAGATTCAGTCATCTAGGTCATGGTTATCCCGAAGCTGAAGAAACTTTTTGGATTAGAAGCAAAACATTTTCAAAGAAAAACAAGAAAATCCAGTTGCTTCTTGAAAAAGGGATAGATATCTGAATCTGTTAGGTTTACCTTCCTGAATTGAGTGCTTTCCAGACATTTCTTATTCTACTATTCTTGCTGCTTATATCTTACATTCTGAATTAGCATTCCATGATTTAGGCTCTTGATGTTTTCCTGGAAAGAAGAAAAGTAGAAATGAGATAGAATAATTTTGGAAAGTATTTTCTTATTGGACGCCAATAATTTTATTGTGCTGACATGCATTACATGGTTCTGTCATATACACTTGGTTTTATAGTTACTGTAGTTACATTTCTGCTATCTTGGAATTATTTTCATAGTATAATTTGGTGTCAGGGAATATGTACTGAATTTCTTTCAGGCCAAACTAAGGTGAATGTCACTAAAAAGATAAACTTCTAAACTGAATTGTTCTGAAGCCTTCTAAGCAGTTTCAGAGGGATTCAACAGTAGGCTATATGTCTGAAAAATGAATAAATTTCTCCCCAAGTAATTTATATGCTGAAAATACCAAGGAGAGGAGAGGGGAGAGGGAAAGTTGCTTTGAGGCTGACATAACTCCAGCTCCAAAAACTTTTACTAAGGCTCTTCAGTGCTGGAGCTCAGTTAAAGAAGCAATGTTCATTTATAAAGGAACTGCAATATTTACAAGTGAGTTCTCTTTTTACCAACAAGGTAATGGCTATAATAATTTATGTTGGCAACAGAAATTTCTTGGATATTTTATGTATCCATGTCAGCTGGTGCTCCATTCAATATCCAAGAAAGAAACACTTAAACTCCATTTTGTTAGAGTAAAGATATCTTTTACTGGAAATCAAAGTGGTAGCAACAAAAGAATTCTGAATCTGAAGAAATGAGCGCGAAAAACACATATACAAAGTGATGGCAACGTTCCCACCCCCAACAGTCCATATTGCTCCTCCAATGAGGAAATATGCATAGCATCATGTGGGCATCTTCAGGTGGTGATGAGGCCTCTGTCCGTTGACCTTGGCATAGTTTTGATAAGGAGTCGCAGTTGCGCATAGCAAGGAATAGAAAAGCAAGGAATAGAAACTTAAGTAAAACTCCCCCTCCCCCTAGATATACAGTTTCGTTTCCTACACACTCCAGCACGCTTCCCAAATATATCATAGCCCATTTCCCCCCTCCCGTTACTTATGGCAGCCGAAAGATGCAAAGCAGAGAAAAAGAAATAAAGGAAGAAATCTTGAAGGCTGACATTCGGCCCTCCTGCAAAAAGACGTTAGTCCTAAAAAATATAAGAGTAAAAGACAAGATATTACAAACAAATAACAACAGCATATTTGTTCAGGGTTTATCAGGATACATGGTGCGGAACGCCTGCACCAGTCGGGGGGCTCTAACATCTCTCTCGTCTACCCATTCAGACTGGGAAGAAGGAAAATGCTTCCACGCCACCAAATATTGGATTCGACCCCGCTTCTTCCTAGAATCCAAAATTTCCTTAACTTCAAAATGTTGTTCACCTTCAATGAGCAATGGCACAGGGGGGGCTACCTGAGTAGGCCTCAGATCAGATGTACGTTCAGGTTTTAACAAACTAACATGGAAAACAGGATGGATCCGACGGAGAGTTTTTGGCAATGTCAATTGGACCGCCACAGGATTCACAACTCGTTCAACCGGAAAAGGTCCCACATACTTAGGGCCAAGCTTTTTCGATTTCTGTGTGGTCTGCAAAAATTTGGTAGATAAAAACACTTTATCACCAACTTGGTATGGTTCCTGTGGACGTCTCTTTTTATCTGCAAACTTTTTGTGAGCTTGATGAGCATCATCCAATGCCTTGCGGGCAACTGGCCAAGTCATCTGGAGATGCCTTATCCACTCATCCAGCGAGGGAATATTAGTTTCCTCTTGCGGAAGCTCGGGTATGGGTACAAAGTCTTGTCCCGAGGCCACTTTAAACGGAGTGAATCCGGTGCTGCTATGTACCGAATTATTGTATGCCACCTCAGCAAAAGGCAGTAAATCAGTCCAATCATCCTGTTGATAATTAATGTAACACCGCAGATACTGTTCCAGTACCGAGTTAGTTCTCTCGCAGGCCCCATTGGTTTGTGGATGATGGGCGGAGCTTAACCCCTGGGCGGAGCCTAGTAACTTCAGGAACTCTTTCCAGAAATTAGAGGTAAATTGGACACCCCTATCAGAGATTATGCGTTCAGGGACTCCATGTAGCCTGTAAATATGCAGAATAAACAACTTAGCTAACGTCTTCGCTGACGGGATCTTCGCGCAGGGTATAAAGTGTACCTGTTTGGAAAACAGATCTGTCACAACCCAAATGACTGTATTTCCTCCACTGTCAGGTAATTCTACAATAAAATCCATGGAGATTTCCTTCCATGGGGCCGTTGGTCTAGCCACGTTCTGCAATAAGCCTGCTGGTTTACCAGGCGGCCTCTTAGCCGAAGCACAAATAGGGCAACTAGCGACATAGGTCTCAATGTCCTTTTTCAACGTGGGCCACCAAAATTGCCTTTTGACCAAGTGTAGGATTTTCACGAACCCAAAATGTCCAGCAGGTTTAGAATCATGAGCTTGATGTAAAATTTCGTGCCTTAGCTTTCCCGGTACATATAATTTGGCCCCCACCCAGGCCAACCCATCTCTGATAGTACAGTCATTCGAGTGGGTCAGGAACCAATCATCCAGTTTTAGAGCTTCTTTCAATTGTGCCGATAAATCGTTTGACACATCAACCTCTTTTTTCTTCTGGGCTCTGGTAACCATTGGAGCTGCCAACTGTTCAGTTGGGATGATAGGTCTTATCACTTCCTGGCGGGCACTATTATACTGAGGTAATCTGGACAAAGCATCTGCCATGAAGTTTGTCCCCCCAGGAATGTACTTCAAAGAAAAATTGAACCGCTTAAAATATTGCGCCCAGCGAACTTGCTTGGGAGACAGTTTTCGAGGTGTTTTCAGAGCTTCCAGATTTTTGTGATCTGTCCAAACCTCAAAAGGGTGTTTGGCTCCTTCTAGGAAATGCCTCCACGTTAACAAAGCCCATCGAACTGCAAAAGCTTCTTTTTCCCAGATGGCCCATCTTCTCTCGGTTTCAGTTAGTTTACGGGAGGTATAGGCGCATGGTTGCAGGTATCCCTTTTCATTTACCTGAAGTAGCACCGCCCCAACGGCTACGTCACTTGCATCAGCTTGGATTACAAACGGAACGTCCATGTCTGGGTGCTTAAGTACGGGTTCAGCAGCAAACAGACGTTTCAGTTTCTCAAAAGCAGCTTGACATTCCATGGACCACTTCAATGGCGTACTGGGCTTCGGTTTCACCTCCCCCTTGGTTTTAAGGAGATTCGTGATAGGCATCGCGATCTTCGCAAACGCAGGAATAAATTGACGGTAAAAATTTGCAAATCCCAAGAAGCTTTGCAGTTGTTTCCTGGTACGGGGAGGGGCCCATTCCAAAACCGCCTGCACCTTCCCTGGGTCCATTTCTATGCCGTCGTGCGATATGCGATAGCCCAAATAGTCAATTTTCTCCTGGTGAAATTCACACTTTGACAGCTTGGCATACAACTGGGCCGCTCGAAGTTTCTCCAGGACTGACCGCACTAGTTTCACATGCTCATCACGAGTCTCTGTGTAGATAAGAATGTCATCAAGATAAACTAACACTCCTTTGTACAAATGCTCTTGCAACACTTGGTTTATCATTTGCATGAATACCGCAGGCGCCCCCTGTAGGCCAAACGGCAGGACGTTGAATTGAAAACACCCCATCGGACAGTTGAAAGCAGTCTTCCATTCATCCCCTTCCTTGATTCGGATTCGGTAGTATGCCTCTCTCAGGTCGAGTTTTGAAAAAATCTTTCCTTTAGCAAGGTGGGCCAGCATGTCCTTCATCAGGGGAAGGGGGTACACGTTCTCCACCGAGATAGCGTTCAGATTTCTGTAGTCTACCACCAAGCGTAAGGAACCATCTTTCTTTTCCCGGAACAACACTGGAGCCGCCACCCGGGGCCTAGCAGGTTGGATGAAACCACGTTCTAAATTTTTTTCAATGAACAACCGCAATTCCCCTAATTCCCGTGGGGTCATTGAATACAGTTTGGGTTTTGGGAGTTTCACTCCTGGCAAAAATTCGATACTGCAATCCGTCGAGCGGTGAGGGGGGAGCTCATCCGAGGCCTTCTCACTGAACACCTCCTTTAAGTCCCAGTATTCCTCTGGAATTTTCTCCTCCCCTTTCAGAGTCTCGGTGCCAGTAGAAGCCAACTCTATGGGAGCTTTGGGTCTCCGCTTGGATTTCCCTTCCTTTTCTGGGGGTTGGTCTGTGCATATGCGTAGTAATCCCCTCCTCCAATTAACATGGGGGTTCCATTTCCGGAGCCAAGGCAAACCCAGTATTAAAGGGCGCTCCATCCCAGGGGCCACAATAAAACACAGAGTCTCTTTATGGTTCCCCATTGTCATCTCCACTGGCTCCGTTATAAAATGAGCAGGTCCACCCCCGGCTACCGATCCATCCAATTGGCAAAAAGCTATGGGCGTTTTCAGAGTCTTTAGCCTTAATCCCAGCTTCTCTACCATCTTTGCACTGATTACGCACCTTGTGCATCCAGAGTCTAACAAAGCCAACATGTCCCCTTCAGCCCCCGACGTGGATACCCTTAATCTCACTGGAATGGTCATAGGGCCCTGGTTCGGACTTACCAGGGCGTCGTCTTCCAGTTCGGATTCACTCCCTTCAGAAGAGGTTGGAGTTCCCAACCCCCCTCTTTTTAGAGGGGTGACCTCTACAACCTCTTCCGCTTTTAACGCCGATCCACGAGGCGTGGCTGGAGGCCTCTCAGACCTTCTCCCTCCTCCTGGCGCCCCTTTTGGTTCCAGCTTGGCATGGCAGTCTGCAGCCCAGTGGCCCTCCTTCCCACATCGGAAACACGCTCTGGTTCTGGGTTTTGCCGCTGGTCTTCCCTTCAGGGGTTTTAAGGTTTCTTGAGGCCTGGTAGGGGGGGGATTCCTCAAGACAAAACCCCCCCGGCGTCTGTTTCGGGTTAGGTCAATCTCCACCTCTGCTGCCAGCACGTACCACTGTTGCAGCTCCCCAGGGTCTCTTCTGGCCACGCAGCATTGATAAACATCTTCATTTAGCCCATCCTTAAAAGCCTCTATCAGGGCTCCCTGGGACCAGCCGCGGATATGGCACGCCAGCTCTCTAAACTCCTGGGTGTAATCAGCTACTGACCTTCGCCCCTGATTTATGGTTTTCATCCTGATTCTAGCCTTGCGTTCAGCTAGGGGATCTTCAAATCTAGTGCGCAATGCTGTCATGAACTGGTTATAGTTCAGCAGTTGAGGGGCATTATCATTATGCAAAGTTACCATCCACTTTGCAGCCGTTCCCTCCAAAGCCCTGGTCACACACCTGACTTTGGCCGCTCACTGAGGAAAAATCCTGCCCATACTCCTCCATGTGGCTCCAAACTTGTGCTAGGAAAAATCCCAATTCCTGGGGGTCCCCTCCATATTTTACTTCCAACGGAGGCACTCTTGCAGCTCTATGCCTTCTGGCAATTATCCCCCCAGCCGGGGGGCCCTGTGCTGCCGCTGCTGCCTGTTGCGCTGGCCCGGGTTGATTTATGGGGGGGGCTGCCCTGATTCTTCTGCCTGGGGCTACCCCCCCTTCTTCCCCCTCGTACCTTTGATCAGCTGGAGCCTCTCTGGCAGCTTCATGTGAAAATTGCTCGGCTTGCATTAGTGAGAAGCCTCTCCGTTCCTTCTCCTGCCATGGCTCATCTTTCCCTCGGCGACGGGTTGTGGTCACTCCTGGAGGGGGCCTTTCCTCAGGATCCTTCCAACCGACTCCCAGGGACCATTTAGGCTTCACAGCTGGGGTTTCGCCAAGACTTAGCTCTGCTAAGAAGTCAGTCTCTTCTGCTCCCTCCATCAGCAGGGATTCAGGTCCTCCAGTCGCTCCCTGGTCTTCTCGGTCGCTGGCTGGGCTAGACATTGTTTGTTAGCAAACCCCCTCGGAAGAAAATTTGGGTTTTCTCCGGGTGGGCTGGTAAAAGTGAGATTCAGAATAATGTCAGCTGGTGCTCCATTCAATATCCAAGAAAGAAACACTTAAACTCCATTTTGTTAGAGTAAAGATATCTTTATATCTTTACTCTATATAAAGATATATCTTTATATCTTTTACTGGAAATCAAAGTGGTAGCAACAAAAGAATTCTGAATCTGAAGAAATGAGCGCGAAAAACACATATACAAAGTGATGGCAACGTTCCCACCCCCAACAGTCCATATTGCTCCTCCAATGAGGAAATATGCATAGCATCATGTGGGCATCTTCAGGTGGTGATGAGGCCTCTGTCCGTTGACCTTGGCATAGTTTTGATAAGGAGTCGCAGTTGCGCATAGCAAGGAATAGAAAAGCAAGGAATAGAAACTTAAGTAAAACTCCCCCTCCCCCTAGATATACAGTTTCGTTTCCTACACACTCCAGCACGCTTCCCAAATATATCATAGCCCATTTCCCCCCTCCCGTTACTTATGGCAGCCGAAAGATGCAAAGCAGAGAAAAAGAAATAAAGGAAGAAATCTTGAAGGCTGACAATCCATGACATTAAATAGTAACCCGAAGAGCTTCAGTTTCGATGGATATTGAAGAAATTATGTAAAAAATCTCATTTGCTAGAATAGAGTAACTCTTCTAAAAGGCAGTTTAGCATTCCTGATTAGACTCAGTCTAACTTTGTTCACCCAGGTTATACTACCAGAATTATTATTACTGAATTTATAGCTTTTTTGTGCCCATGGGAAATAATATGTCCTTTATAAAAGATTCAGATCTGTGCTTTACTGACATTTGATGTATCTTGAATTCATGAAACATATTCAGTTGGAAGTGGTATGGGTATTTGAATCCAGTTATTCATTGAAGGTTCAGAATATGATCATTTCTGAACTTCAAATGGTTGTTATTGTTTCAACATTAGCAGCTAATTTAAGCCACAAAAGTATGCTCTCTCTGTCTGTCTGTCTGTCTGTCTGTCTGTCTGTCTGTCTGTCTGTCTGTCTGTCTGTCTATCTATCTATCTATCTATCTATCTATCTATCTATCTATCTATCTATCTATCTATCTATCTTTCTGTATGCTACCACATTAAAAATTACTCCCAGTAGCTCACATAAAAATACAATATAAAACAAGTCTCATATTAAAATTCAAAATGCAACACTGAGACAAATACAGAAAGAGAATATAAGATAGCAACAGGAAGACTCTCCAAAAAAGTTCAGTGTTTAGAAGCTTGTGGAAAATCAACAAAGAGGGAGCCAGACTGATCTTCACCAGGAAGCTATATTGGTGCTTCAACAGAAAAGCAGCAGTTCCTTTCTTTAGTTCTCATAACCCATGGGTGGGCTTCTGCCGGTTCGAACCAGTTCAGGCAAACCAGTTGTTAAGTTTTTGCACAGTTTGGAAAACCAGCAAATCACACTATTGGCTGGTCCCACCCCTCCTGCCCCACCCGATCACTCCTTTTCTCACCTCGCCCACCTTGGCCGATGCCTAGAGTCATGCCCGCATGCTGTTGCTCTCTAGTTCCCTCCCCTTGCTTGCCTCAACCACGTGGCCTAGATCTCTGCCTGGTGAGCCTTCCTTTGCTGATCTCTGCTCCTTGCCAAGCTGCCTCCCAGCCACTTTTACCCTGGCCTGAGAAGATAAGGCCAACGGTGGGGGAGGGCTCTGTGCTCTGCCAAAAGGCTATGGGAAAGGTCCAGGAACACAGCATCCCAGCACAGTGCTCTCCACCAACAGTCATCTGTCCACTCGCGCACAAGTGGTGAGTTGCCCCATCATGGGTTGGATACAGGACCTGAGGTGGAGAGAAAATGTGAGTGGGTGGCAGTGAAGCTGTGCCCAAAAGGAGGCAGCCCTTCGGCTGAACGCAGCAGGTCTGGAGTGGGTCTCCCTCCCATGGCATTTTGGCATTTCTGCATTTAATTTTGGAGCCACGTGGGTGAGAGTGCTGGTAAGGGCTATTGAGAGGGAAATGGATAGGGACTTGGGAGAGAGAGAGGTATCCAATCCAACCTCTGTGTGTGTGTGTGTTTGTGTGTGTGTATGTGTATGTGTGTGTGTGTGAGAGAGAGAGAGAGAGAGAGAGAGAGAGGGATCAAACACACAGGTTTGATCTTTCTTTCCTCCCACCCCACCCACCAGAGACCCCTGGATTCCTACCTGGGCCATACAAGCACCACCAACGTGAATGGCATAGAATTGGCCATGCCCACTCAGTCACATGACCCAGCCAGCCACACCCACCCAGCCAGCCACGCCCACCCAGCCAGTCATTAGGGAGAACTGGTTGTTAAATTATTTGAAGGCCACCCCTGCCATAATCCCTAAAGTGTGGGTTTTGCAAGGGTTTCTAGCCAGTTTCTTTCAGTTAAATTTAGTCGGACAGGTGAAAGTTTGATGGAGTAGGTGGTACTAAATGTAATCAAATGCCAAGCCATGAAAGGTTTCATAGGTAAACTAGCCTCTTAAATTGTATGCAGAAACCAGTTTTGTGGGGCCCACAAAACTGATGTTGGGAGCTCAAAAAATGCTAGCTGCTTCATTTTTCAAATGGCACTTTTCAAATATTCTATAAAAGCTTAGTCTTACATCTTCACTAGGTTTAATCTAAAAGGGTGGTAAAAAGGGAATGAATTATTGTTCCCATATCCTCCTGTTTAAGGTAAGAGTTTAATTGACACACCACTAAATTTGTGCATAATCCCCTCTGGCCATAGTTTTCAGCAGCTTTGAATCTAGAAGGACTCCAAATCATGAACTTGAAGCAAGGATTAAATGTCTTCTTGTTGATTTTTGAGACTGTTTCCAATGTATCTTTTAAATGAAGTAACTTTGATGCCAGAAAAGATATATAACTAAAAATCTAAGCACCTTTGGAAAAACCAGGATTGGTTGCAAATCCTCATGAGAAGTCCAATCATATGTTGATTCACTAAATTACCACTTGTGGAATGGGTCCAACTCAGTGGTGGGATTCAGCGAGTTCTCACCTATTTGCCCAAACCATTAGTTAATTGCTTATGCAATTCGGAGAACCAACTAAAAAAATAGTGCAAGAGAAGGTTTTTTTTCTTTCTCCCTTCAATTATTAGCTTTGGGCAGACAGCCAAGAACCATTTAACAGTTGCAGCTGGAATGCAGCTGACACATACTGAATCAATTCAATAAATAACCGAAACTGACAGATTAGAGCACATATCTAGGGATGGGAGTAACCTCTTCCCTTCAGGAAGAAGGAAGGATAGCAACAGATAACAGATAATCAGAGCCCAAGTGGGAGACCGTACACCATTTCTGACAAATGGTAGTCCAATCTCCTTCTTGAAAATCTCAAGTGATGGCGCTTCCACAACTTCCGAGGGCAAGCTGTTCCATTGGTTGATTGTTCTCACTGTCAGAAAGTTTCTCCTTATTTCCAGGTTAAATCTCTCCTTGTTGGTTTCCACCCATTATTCCTTGTCTGGTCTACAGGTGCTTTAGAAAATAGCTTGACCCCTTCCTCCCTGTGGCAGCCCTCAAATATTGGAAGACCGCTATCATGTCTCCCCTGGTCCTTCTCTTTACTAGACTAGCCAAGCCCAGTTCCTGCAACCATTCGTTGTATGTTTTAGCTTCCAGTCCCCTAATCATCCTGATTGCTCTTCTCTGTACTTTTTCTAGAGCTTCAACATCTTTTTTATAATGTGGTGACCAAAACTGGATGCAGTACTCTAGATGTGGTCTTACTAAGGCTTTATAGAGTGGTATTAATACTTGTCTTGATTGTTTCCCTCTGTTAATACAATTTAGGATTGCATTAGCTGTTTTGGCTACTGCTGCACATTGCTGGCTCATATTTAGCTGGTTGTCCACTAAGATGCCAAGATCCCTGTCACAGTTACTGCTATTGAGCCTGGTTTCACCCAGTCTATATGTGTACTTTTGGTTTTTCTTGCCTAAGTGTAGGACTTTACTTTTCTCTACATTGAATTTCATTTTGTTAGATATGGCTCAGTGTTCTAGTCTTTCAAGATCCATCTGGATCTTAAGCCTTTCTTGGGTGTTAGCTATTTCTGCCAGCTTAGTATCATCTGCAAATTTGTTAAGTTCCCCTTCTATTCCCTCATCTAAGTGGTTAATGAAGACATTTGAAGAGTACTGGGCCTAAGACGGAACCTTGTGGCACTCCACTGCTTACTTCCCTCCATGTAGACTTAGACCCATTAAGGACTACTTGTTGAGTACAGTTTGCCAGTCAGTTGCAAGTCCATCTAGTGGTGGTGCTATCTATTCCACTTTTTTCTAGCTTACTAAAAAGTAGGTTGTGGTCTACTTTGTCAAATGCCTTGCTGAAATCTAAATATACAAACATTTTCATTATAAAGATATTAAGTAACACTTCTGTGAACTGCTGATGTTCCCTGGAGTTCCCCAAGACCTTTTATAGCTGCTGCAGTGTTGGCTATTTCTTGTTTCTTCCTGAGGGGAAAGATATAGGAGGGGGCAATTATGCAGCTTGATCATACAGGCCGTGAATTTAATCCATGTGTGGTCCAGCCAGCTGTATTGCTGTATTACTATGAACTACCCAATTTAGAACATAGAGAATATAGAATACTAGAGTTGGAAGGGTTAATGGCTTTTGGCAGCATACCTAGGCTTTCAATTAGCTTGAACAGCTGCTCTTAAGTTTCCCTCTCAGCTGTTGCATTTGCATTGGGGTTGACTTTTTTTTAAAGGGAAATGGCTGTTTTAAGTTTTCTGTATTGTTTTAGTGGTTCCTGGCACTGTCCTTTCGGGGTGTACTTCCCTCACTCTTTTTGAAAGCCTCTAATGATGAAACATCCACAACTTTTGAAAAGACAAGCTATTCCATTGGTTGATTGGTCTCTCTCTTAGGCAATTTCTCCTTAGTCCTAGGTTGCTTCTCTCTTTGATTAGTTTCCATCCATTGTTTCTTGTTGTGCCTTTTGGTGCTTTTGACTCCCTCATTTTTGTAGGAGCTTCTCAAATTTCCTGATAGAACAATTAATCAGTGGAACAACTTGCCTCCAGAAGTTGTAAATGCTCCAACACTGGAACTTTTAAAGAAGAGATTGGATAACCTTTTGTCTGAAGGGGTGTAGGGTTTCCTGCATAAGCAGAGAGTTGGACTAGAAGACCTCCAAGATTCTTTCCAACTCTGTTTATTCTATTCTATTTTAAATATTAGAACAGTGCTATTGTGCTACTTTATTGTGAGTTGGACTAAGGAGACATTTCCTAAGGGTGAGACCAATCAAATTGGCCATGCCCACCAGTCACATGACCACCCAGCCACGTCCACCCAGTCATTTGGGCAGAGAACCGGTTGTTAAATTATTTGAATCCCACCATGGGTCCAACTCCTTCTTTAGGTTTGCTTAACTGGATTTCAGATAATCAAGGCATTCTCAGAGATATTAACAGACATCTTTAGAGGCCAATTAAACAATAATATTTTATAGCCATAAGAAACAAAGCCAGATATTTTAGCCACAAGGAAAACAATCTAAAGCCATATTTGGACAGTTCTTTAATTAGGCCAGTTCATATAGCAATAGCATTAAAGTTGTTAAATTCTTTAACATTCTTTATGAAGCAAGATGGTAAACAAAACCAAGAAACAGAGTAGACAGGGGAAAAGGTTATGGGAGTTGAAGCTATACATTCTATGCTTAGTTATAATGTTCAAATGTCATGTGAGATGTTCCATATATTTTCTGAGAATGTACCTCTAGAAAGTGAAATCACACTTTTGGTGGTACAACATCTCTTTCTGCAATGCAGGACTGAAGAACTAAATTTGTATTCTTCAAATTATACTTGCATTCCACACACATATCCAAACAAACAGAACAGAGATAACTGTCCTAGCTGTAAGAAAAATTCCCAGTGCAGACACAAGACATTTAGATGGTATTTTGTAATAGTGGGTCAGCATTCTTTAGGGTCCAGCATTCTGGACCTTAGAGATTCATGAGATTGTTTAGGAAGAAGTTGTGTAGATTCATTCTCTCAAAAGATTAGTAAGTGAATTTAAATCTTTTGGCATTCAGTAAAGGTTTGGACCAGAAGAAAATGAAAGATAATATTTATCCATCAATATACTGCACAGCTGCGATTTAATCTTCATACATAGTTCTCAGGAATGTTTCATATCACTTTTCCCTTAAAGTTGATAGCCTGCATTCATCTTCATTTAGGTTTATTTTATTACACGCACACACATACATCCAGTTAGGTGAACTAGTAGTTCTGATGACCAGCTGGCTCCGCCCCACCCTGCCCCTCTCCTCCCAAGAGTCTCCATTAGCGCCCCTGTGCCCCATTTTGGGCCTAGTAGACCTTCTTTCAGCCACCTTGGAGCAAAAATGGGACACAGGGGGGGTGCAGTGAAAGAAAGAAAGAAAGAAAGAAAGAAAGAAAGAAAGAAAGAAAGAAAGAAAGAAAGAAAGAAAGAAAGAAAGAAAGAAAGAAAGAAAGAAAGAAGGAGGGAGGGAAGGGGGAAAGAAAAAAAGGGAGGGAGGGAAGGGAGAAAGAAAAAGAAAGAAAGAAAGAAAGAAACAGAGGGAGGGAGGGAAAGGAGAAAGAAAGAAAGAAAGAAAGGAAGGAAGGAAGGAAGGAAGGAAGGAAGGAAGGAAGGAAGGAAGGAAGGAAGGAAGGAAGGAAGGAAGGAAGGAAGGAAGAGGGAGGGAGGGAAGGAAGGGAGAAAGAGGGAAGGGAAGTGAATGAGATATGGATGTAAGGACGGATGGATGGATAGAGGTAGGGAGGGATGGAGAGAGAAAGGAGAGGAAGGAAGAACCACAAACCCGGGCACTAGATGCAGCTTCAGAGGATGCTTTGAAACAGCACAGCAATTCAGGGCTGGAAGGGACCTCAGAGGTCATCTAGTCCAGCAGGAGACTTTATATCATCTTGGTTATTTTGGTGCCTCTAATGCAGAGGAGAAATTCCCAGAAAAGACAAGGAGTTTACTAGGCAAGGCTGCCATGCAGAGGAAAGCAGAGAAAGTCCTTGACTTATGACAACAATTGAGCCCAAAACTTTGGTTGCTAAGCAACAGCATTGTTAATGTGAGTTTCTGTCTTTTGATCCACCCAGTCACATGACCGCCACACCTGCCACACACACCCACAGAATCAGTAGTAATTTTTTTTTTAATCTCATCACTGATGTAATCTGATTATTACAAAAGCCTCATAAAACAGGCAGAAGTATTATAAATGAAAGGTTTAAGGATACCTGAAAGATGAGATGGAAAGTTGTATGTTGCCAATCTATCCAGAACAATCTATCCAGAACATAGCAATGTTTTTCCTATTTTTTTAATTAATGAAAATTAATTGAAGGTAATATTGACCCAAGAGCTTAATGTTTGACCAGTAGGTATTATATGAAACGTAAGGGTATCCAGCAGTCCTCAAAGCCTCTGATAGTTCATGTTTCTTCAGATATGCTCTGAAACTGATGAAAAATGAATGTTTGCTACCCATCAAAGTAAAAGCAGCTTTTTGAAGAGAAGAAAAAGTAAATGAGATTAGATCACTGATCTGTATACGACATATTCTTTTTAAAGCCTTCTCTTGTGCTGATATATTGAATCTTCATTTTAGGATAAATGCTTTACAATAATATTAACTTCCATTTTATTTTATGCTTGTGTGCAGTTACGTTGTTTTTCAGATGACAAGATTGGAAAATTGTGTTTATCAAAAATCCTTTCAATGTACACAACATAGAGCTAAATAAAAGTTGCATAGTGATTATTATAGATATTTATAATATAAGAGATAAGATAAATTACATCACTATCACATAAATATTTAGATGTGGATGAAGAGAACTATTTCAAGGGTAGAATCTTTAAGCATCACACCATTTTCATATCCTAAACTGACTGTGCCTTTAGTGTCATATTTTTTTTTTCTGAATTTTTATGCAATTCTTTGGATTGAGCCTATAGTCCTTTAATTATTGAGTCAAATACTGGCAATTTCAACAAAATTGTCTTAATTTCAGGCAGATCCTAATTACATTTATGACATGAGCATAAAATCCATTAAACTTACTGGCCCTGACAAGCTATTGAATAGAAATAGATTAATTTTCACTGAAGGGTGGGATTTGAGTTAGTCATAACTAATATTTCATAGTATTTTGTTGGCTCTGAGTAATACCAACAGTCAAAATCTATTTCTTGTTTCTGGTGAATTTTGAGAAGAGTTTCTGATGGTCGATGTTCAGAAAATGTCTGTTTAGGACCTCCTTCTAGATGTCAACTGTGAAGCAATAAGGAAGTCCAGTTATAACTACTGCCCCTTGAACAATTATTACCTTCATTCCAATTTCTTTCTAATATCTCCATATTGAGTACAGAAAGATGAAAAGGCAAATAACAATTGTCACCTAGTGCCAAATTCAACAGCCAACACCATAAGACACTTGGATACATTATACACTGTGATTTAGGACTGAGACAGAATATTATTATTTTTTCCCCAGGGTATGCAATCTTATTCTGTTGTATTAGGGAAGGGACCCCTCCACATTTTTATAAAATTGCCATTTTCCACTTTTGATTCAATCTCATTTTGCCTCAGTAAAAAGTAAGTTGGTTCCTGAATATTATTAACAAACTTTCGGATTTTTTTTTTTTACATTTTTACATTTGCTTCTAATTGAAATAGTCTCACAGTGTATAAAGGAATGTGTGAATAGCAAATCATGTCAATAATATTTTCTCATTCAATGTGGTACTTACTTTCTTTGTAGTTTTCCAGAAACACAATATACAGGTAATGCTCAACTTATAACAGTTCATTTAGTGACCATTCAAAGTTACAATGGCACTGAAAAAAGGAACTGACTGTTTTTCACAGTTACATGATAATCTTTCTGAAGCTCTTCTAAAATGCCATGCTTCACACCACGGTATAACATCCCATTCTGAAGTATTGAGTGGGTGACACAGTTCCTTGTTCATTTCATCATTCTACTTAGGAGGCGCAATCAATCTTTGAACAGGGTACTTAAGCATCTGTGCTTAGATCTTCTTAGATCCAGTCTTTATGGTTCACTTGCTTTAATCACTTTCTTGCTTCCTTCTAAGATGCCACTAAAAAATTAGTTCAGGAACCAAGAATGATAGATTGAACCAAAGCAAGCCATAGCCAGATCATTGAGAGAATCTGTGATGCATTCTTAGAAGTTAATTTCACAAGATAGTATAAAAAGTCAGCTGTCACAGCAAATCTAATTTTAAAATATGAAATACGTTATGACAGTAGGCTATTAGGATAAAAGGTACAGCAAATATAACATTTGTTCTGAAGTATTTTGGCAATGACTGTTTCAGATAGCCATGGATTAATAAAATCATGACTAAAGTAATTTGAGGTGACTGCTTCCATTACAGCAATTGTACCTTCAAAATTCAACATTTTGAAGTAGTTGATTAAAAGATCAGCTAATCATTCCAATAATGCATCTTGTTTGCTTTAGAAATCATAGCTTTTATTGGAATATAATGACCTATTTTGGAATATTCACAGCTTCTAATATAACAAATGTTTTCTCACACATATCTTAAAGTAGGTTTTTGCCACAGTATCTTTATATTTTCTTCTTTAACTTCCCCCTTATTTCAGTTTACCCATAATCCTTGCCTCTGCTCATCCAGGAATGCAGGTCATTAAATTAATAGACAATCAAAGGGCTGGAAGAACCCTTTAGGGATTTCTAGTCTAACACCTTGCTCTAGCAGAAGTCCTTATTCCATTTTGGACAAATGGCTGGCCAATCTTTTCTTGAAAACCTCCAGTAATGGACCATCCACTACTCCAGGAGCCAAGCTGTTCCGTTGATTAGTTGTTTTCACTGTCAGTAAATTTCTCCTTAGTTCCAAATTATTATCTCTCTTTAATGAGCTTCCATCCATTGCTTCCTATCCTGTTCACCTTCTCTGTGACAGCCCCTCATATTACAAAACTGCTATCATGTCACCCCCAATCTTTCTCTTTGTTAAGCCAGATATATTTATGGTAGTTACATTAACCAGTCATCATACAGTTTAATCACCAGACCTCCTTATCCTCTTTGTTGTTCTTCTTTGCACTCTTTCTAGAGTCTCCACATTTTTTTGTATTGTGGTGACCAGGACTGGACCCAGGGTTCCAGGTTTGGCCTCACTAATGCAGTATAGAGCAGTACTATGACTTAGTGCACATTAGTATCCTCTAACTTATGCACTCAAGGACTACTTTTGACTATTTATACAAGGATTTATATTCTTGCAGACAGCTAGTCATTTGCATTCTTTTAGAAAGTTGTTGAGGCCACTTGGAGGTTTGTCAGTGACATCAGCGTCACTTGAGTAGTGCAAATGAGTGTGGAGCCTTCTTGGAATTGTTGAAAGCATTGTGTTGTAGATTGGAGATAGATGATGTCATATCCCTCCCCCTCTGTTGAGAGAAGGCTGTTCAATTTTGACATAGATGGCTCTTTGATCCCTCTTTCAAACTAAAATATGGACTTGGCTCTCTTCAAAAGGGTGGCCTTTATCTTCAAATGCAGATGGACTGCTGAATCTTGTCCTGATAGGTTTGCTTTCCTATGTTGTGTCATGCATTTATGAAGTGGTTGTTTTCTTTCCCTAATGTAAATGCAAAGTTTGGAATGACATCGTTGCTTCATTTATTATTTTCTTCTTTGTTATGGAGGAGCTCCTACTGGATCTTTTTGGGGATTTGATGAAGGCCTACTTGAAATAGCCACACATTCTGAGGGCTTCCTTGATGTGTTTTAGTTCTTTTTCTTTCCCAACTTTGCTGCTAGGCAGACCTTCAGCTTGGTGATGTAGGTTTCTGATAACTCCCATTTTGTGCTCCAGAGGGTGGTGAGAATCAAAATGTAAATATTGATCTCTGGGTGGCGGTTTTCTGTAGACTTCATTGTTAAGGCTTCTGTCTTCCTTAATGTGTATTGCACAGTCTAGGAAGGCTAGACTATTTTCCTTAACATCTTCCCATGTGCATTGATATATCTGTCTATAGAGTTGATATGTTTGGTGAACACTTTCAATTCCTATGCTTCAGGGGAGGGATTCAGGTTTTTTAACAACCGGTTCTGTGGCCGTAGCTTAGTTGGTGGGTGTGGCTTGGTGGGCATGTGACTGGGTGGGCATGGCAACTCGACATCACTCATGTCAAGGGGCGCTTCTCCTTGCCTGGCCTCTCATGACAGAGGGGATGTTGCAACGGTCATAAGTGTGAAAAATGGTCATAAGTCACTTTTTTCAGTGCCATTGTAACTTTGAATGGTCACTAAATGAACTGGTGTAAGTCAAGGATTACCTGTACAAAAATACAAAAAGCTTCTTTGCTTGCAAAAAGCTGCCCTAAATACCAATCATTAGATTAAAAATACCTGCAAGCCAGAGTTACAAATCAGGCAGGGTGCCAGAGCACCTTGAGGAATGAAAATAGTTAAAATGCAATGATAACTATCAAGCAGGCAACTCTTACTCATAAAGTGAAACCCTTTAGCAGAGAGGTTATTTAAGCTCTCCAGAAAAAGCACACCCAGGAATAGCAATCTTTAGATCCATTTGCACCACTTAAAGCTGGTCTCACTCATCTCACAAGATAGCCTAAGGAAATCATCCAGATTTAAGGAAAGGTCATATGCCCCCCAGAAAGGCAATAAAAAAAATCAGTGCTAAGCTTGCATCCTGCCTCTTGGAAGTATGCCCCAAAAGGACAGTGCCAGGTAGTACTAAAGCAGTGAGGAAGACCCCCTCCCCAGATAGAAAAAGAAACCACGAGGCAGGAAAAAATTCAAACACAATACAAATAATTAAATCACAACAGTAGCTGTTGCTTGTTGAAGCTAAATAGGGAAAATTATCCCACCAATAAACACAGGATTAAACTTCACCAAGCACAGAATTAAGCTTCACCAAAAACCAGTTTTAGACCAAAACTCAGAAAGAGTATGTAAACTCACGTTTGAATGTCAATTTTTCTAGCTAGCCAAGAAGCCTTGTTAAATGTCACTCATCTTGGTTCCCTGTCACTAAAAGCTTTGCTTCATTATTCAATTATTTCTTCAAAGTGCTGATTGTCCAGGAAAGTATTTCCTCCCAACAGCAGTGTAAAAATCTTAAAACAACCCTTCCCCTTTAAGAAAGCCAAGCCCCAAAGGTCCGGAGACAGTAAGTCTAGACTGTCTGCCAAGAATGTAATAAGGGTGGAAAAAAACAAAGGAGATTGCTTCTAACTACTGGCTCTCCAAACTGCTTAGAAAGTTAATAAGGGGTTCTATAGAACTGGATAGAACCGGTAGAATCCCACCCCTACTATGCTTTGATCTTGACCCAAGTATCATCCATTTACCTATACCAGTGAGTCGGTGGAATTCATGTGAAGGAGTTTAAGGCTTTGGTTTCTATCTCTGCCTGACCAAGTAGTGGTCAGGCAGAGACCCAGCATAACAGACATGTGCTCTGTTCTGAGGTTGATCTTATCACTTAAGGTTCTGTCTTGTAGCAGTCATTTCTTCACTACCATGACAGCTTCAGTTATTGGAATGCATGTGAAGAGGGAAGTCACATTATAGGAAACCATGGTCTCATCCAGGTCCAGTTTTAATTTCCAAACCTTGCTTCTGAAGTCCTGTGAATTGTTGAGTTGATGGGTAATGTTGCCAACTAGAGGAGTAATAAGGTGGCTAGATATTTTGGAATGTTATAGGTGACAATTGGTGCTGCTGACAATTGGTCTGAGTGGAGTTTCCTCTTTATGGATTTTGGGGAGTCCTATTTGCATTTCATGGCTTCCCCAGGTAAAGATGGTAGTATTGTGGCTTGTCAATGGCACTGTCCTTCAGTAGTTGTTACAAGAAATCAATGACCTTTTTCTTGTAACTGCTGGTGGGATCTTTCTTTAGAGTCTCATACATGACAGTGTCCTTCAGAAGAATGTTCATCTTGGCCTTGTAGGCATCTGTGTTCAGGATGACTGTGCATCTTTCTTTATCAGCTGTCAGGATGGTGACATTTGGGTCTCTTCCTAGGGATGGAATCACTGCTCTACTTTCTAGAATTGTGAGATTGGGAAGGAGTGTTTTGGCACTGGCGAAGACTGCAGATATCTTCATCTTTAATTGTTCTGCCTTTGGATCTGCCAGATTATTGTTCCTGATGGCTGACTGGAGATGTGCAATTGGTAGCTGTTCTGGTGTTACTGCAAAATCCAGTTCTTTGGCTAAAACATTATTTTCTGTTTGGGTAAGCTCTCATTCAGACAGATTTCTCACCCATTGTCAGTTTTCTGAGACATGTCACTGCCCATCTGAGTTGGTTCTTCTGTTTTGTGTGTTTTTTTTCTTGTTTAAGTTATAGGGTAGGAAATTTTCCTTTTTGTCATTCTTTTCTCTTGTTGTGTTGTGCTAATTGTGCCTTTTTTGTAAATTCTGTGACCTGTTCCAATACTTCTGTTAGTAGAAGTTATTTCAGTTCTTGGAGTTTGTGTTCCATTTTCTCTTTCAAAACCTCAATTGTAAAATTAATCAGTCTTATTCTTTCATTGAGACATTGGAGTTGTGCTTTCTGTAGGACATTAGCTGTTAAACAGAGGCACAGGCTGTTGGGGATGAATCTGTGTTGTCTGCATCTCAAACTGAAGCACAAATGGTTCCTGTAGTCTGCAATTTTGCTGGAAATCCGTTCACCATTCAAAGAGTGTTCATCCCCAGGTGTGCAAACTGCTGAAAGGACTGTGTTGTAGATTTGAGATAGATGATGTCATATCCCTCCCCCCCTGTTGAGAAAGGGTTATTCAAAGAGGCCATCCATGTCAAAATTGAATAGCCCTCCTTTCAGGAGTTCCAAGAAAGTTCCACACCCATTTGCACTATTCAGCTGACCCTGAAGACACAGATAAACCTCCAAGTGGCCTCAACAACTCTCTAAAAGAATGCAAATGATCAGCTGTCTGCAAAAAATACAAATCCTTCCATTCTCCACCATCCAGTCAGAGTTGAAGAAGCTTCTTGGATAAGAAGTGAAACATCTTCAAAGAAAAAACAAGAAAGTCTAGTTGCTTCTTAAAAAAATGTTTGATCATGTAAGGTAAGTAGAAGTCTGGGTATTATATATCCATTCCAGTTTTATTTTATTCTGTTAGGAACACCATATAGCATACAATTTGCACCATTAGAATCATACAACTATGACAGTATCATGACTTTTAACGAATGCCTAGAGCTGACCTACTCATAACTTATGCCCCATAATAAACTTCTGGGCATTAAGACCAGGATCTTGTTCCATTTACAGGATCTCAAGAAATTTCTTCTTTGTTACAAGATAGAAATTCTTTGCAAATACCCACCCCTGACCATGTCAAGAGTACTAACTGAACTACAGATGGTAGGAGAAGTTTAGAAAAGTACGACAAAGTTATTATTGCAGCTAAGGCCTATCTGTTCTGATAGAAGACTAAATTCTCATTTGATAATCTATCACATAGAGATGCCTCTTTTTGAAAACCAGAAAAATATGAAAAACTTGCCTTTTTATTTTTCTGATCCAAGTCCATTCTTCCTCAGGAATAGATTTATCAGAAAAACAATATGCATAAAATATTTTCCTCTTATTTAGTTGAAGCTCAGAAACAGAAAAAGCAAGTGTTGTTTACAACTCTTCAGCAAAGAGCATTTTCTGGGTGAGAAAATATCAGCATTTGCCATTCCTACTTGACTAAGAACATCTATATAGCATCAGCTTATCAAATTCAGGCAAAATGCCCCCAGAGGGCATAATGCTTTCTGCCCTCAGAGGATTATTGGCATCAACTGCTATAAAGGGTAATTTTGATAGAGGATATTTGCAAAGTTAGCCACATGGGTTTTACCATGTGCCCTTTAAAAGACTCAGATTCAGACCTTGATTTGTAGTTTAGTAACTGCAAAAATTAGCTGATCTTAACATAAAAGAGAAGGACTAAGGGACGTTCTACCTCTTCCTGCTCTGTGAGACCACACAGCATTCCTCTTCTCCCCCAGTAAAATTGAAGCAGACTCTGCCTCCTCAGCAGAAGCTGATGAATGTTCTCTGTGAGTCTCAGTTAAGAGAAATCCTAAGTAAAACAAAAAAACCAAAACCTCTTTATCCTGAGAGATGAGCTGATGAAAGGGCAAGTCCCTTTGTTTCACCAAGCAGCATTAATTTCATCAGACTAAAGCTGAGGCTGAAATCAGTTGCATCAGTTGCTACCTCTTCCTAAAACCTATCCAGCTGATTTTATTTCAGACAATAATATTATTGGTACCTGAGGTACCCTTCTTTGTTGTTGTTGTTGTTGTGTTTTTTATATTATTATAAATTGTATGATGCAACAAGGATATGGATCTGAAAATGAATTAATAAAAAAGCAAAATATTTTGACAGGGAAAATGGATTGAAAAATTGAAAACTGTCAAAAAGCTTCAGAAAGTCGCTAAGTTTGTGTTCCTTGATAGAACATTTGTTAAAGGTGGAAAAAATAAAGACAAACATTTTAAGATATACAAATGGTAGTGAAAAGCAATATATGGTATGTTGTGAGGAAATGATATTTGTTGAATCCAACCCAAAATGAAAACAACCACTGAAGTTGGTTTCTATTTCTTTTGACTATCACTTAATCTGAATTGCTGAGCTCAGAAAGACTAACTTTAACAAAATAGGGTGGTAGAGAAAGAACTCTAATTGTGTGTCCAGCACCCTTCTACCCTTTCCCCTGGGAAAGAGTGCATAGATCAGGGATATTCATGGAATTGGTAAAATTGAATTAAATGAAAGACGCTTGAGTTTTTCTTCTACCTCTTCACTGAAATTAATCTTTAATTGGCCTTTCACCCTCAAAACTCATTTAATATTGTCAGTTAAGGAAAATAAAAAAACAATTTAGAAGTGAAAGACAAACTGAAACAATATCTGGACCTGACACAGGGATTCATTTCAGCTTGAACAAAGTTTTCTCAGTGAAATCATGACATTTCTTAACTAAAAGTAACTATTTAAGATTATTTAATGTCCGGCATGAACACCCTGATTTTAAAATATAAACATAGTATTTCTAAATATAAACATATTTTGAAATCTGAAATAATAAATGTTGACATTATAAAATTCCTTTGTTTTATGCTCCTTCCTTTCTCCCTGCCCCACTCCCCCCACCCTTATTTGTTCTAAAGATTGCCAGCTTGATGCTTCAACTCTTTTTAAATTGATGTTACAAAGACTTTAAATAGCTTGCATTGCCTTCTGAGAGATCGGGATGTAAAGCATCTTTTCTTGTTTAAGAATTTAAGAATGCATTGATTTACTTTCTTTGCAGATCCAAGTTTACCTTAATGGGATTAATCAAGAGTTCAAAGGAATAAGGATCTTAATTTAAAAAGAGCACTTAACAATAGTTACTATACAAATCTACACTTTTAATGTTCTAGTTATTTGTAAATTAGTTTGTAATTTTTGTTCTTAAGCCACCAAATTCTATGCTCCATCTGTTTACTTTGCTGAATTCACCCCCAAATTTCTTGTTGAACAATTCTGTATTCTGGGGAATTTTCAAATGATAACATGTGAAGTTTACTATCATAATATTTATAATTTTTTAAAAATATTGATAATATTGTTCATTTCAATTCTGGATGTTTTTATTAACTAACAAGAAGCAGCAATATTTCTTAGGTAGGTTAAATGCATAAATAATTTTCCTCACTAAAATTCAAAATATAAATGATAAAAAGCTACACTTATCAACAAGATGCAAAATTAAAATGAATATAAAGCAATGAAGCAGTATAATACCTCAGGAGATGAAAAGTGGCCAGGCCAATACCAGAAAGTCTGATCATTGCTGTTGTTGGTATTAAGAGAAGAGTTTCTTGCTTCATAAAAGTGTGTATAGAAGGATTTGGAATGTTAGGATTATAAACTAAAGAAAATGTGAAATTGCCAAAGTGGAAATTAAGCAAACAAATTGCATATCTTAGAAACAAGCAATCTTAAATGGGCCAGAATAGGATGAGTTGATTACATGAGAGTATACAGAGGAATGGATTGGCACTGATGCATAGTTCAATGAAGTGAAAGGTTTGTTTTCTTCAGCTGAATAATAGATAAAAATGGATGTAGTTTAAAATACTAATCACTGTTCTAACTATGTGTATTATGTTCAAAAGAAAATTTGAATATAATTTAAATCTAGATGCATGACAGTAGTTATGTTAAGTAAGAGTAAGGTGGCCTGAAAAATATTCCAAAACCCTGGGATTGTTTATAAAATGGTAGTTTATATAAGAATGTATTGCTAAAATGAAAAAAAGTTAAGGTTATTTCTGTGTATACATGGCACAGGTGCTTGTTTTGCGCATTGTAATTATGCACCTGCTCAGGATGTTTCCAATTATTGTCAACCTGTGATGATCCTGGGGTAAGTTGGCTTGAAACTGGAGAAGATATGCTTGCATGATAGTATTCTTCTTGACAAAACACAATAGAAAAAATATCCTCAAAATTTACTTTCTAAGAACACTACAGATGTTTTTTTTTCAGGTCAATCCTACTAGATTTTTCGGAAATGTGTCTAGATGTATCTGCCAAATGAAAGATAACACAGTTATCTCCTATCTTTTCTTTCTTCTTTTGAAAGGCATGAAAATCATTATATGGCCATTGAGATATGCTTGAATACCAAATCATATGTTGTTTGACTGAAAATATTGATAAACTGCTTGGATCCCAGACAGACAACTGCCGATTGGTAGTTGCCATAGCATAACCCATAACAGTTCTTTAGCACTAAAAAGCATAGAAATAAATTGGGGTGTCAGGTAAAATAACAGCATCTGAATGACATATTAATACAAAGCATTTTGTGACCAACATATAGTGTTTATATTGTAGCTGAATTTAAATTGCACAGGCTGATGCTTTGCAGCATGCCAGGTTCTTGTTTAACTAAAAATCCTATTGACAACCAAAGTCCAATAGGCCAAATATTTGACAGAAACAAAGGAAATATTTATCTATATGAATATAAAATGTATGAATATAGAGAGAGTGTATGAGAAAGTATAAAATGCAGTATCATGTATACTAAAATACCAAGGATTAAATTGATATGTGTAGTTATGATTCCAGTTTTTTGGAGATGGCAATGATGGCAAAATGGTTTCAGGGGAAGGTTTTTTATCTTTAGAACCAGTGATTATTTAGGACAAGATGTCAATCCAATGAACTAACTAACCAGGGGTGGAATGCTACCGGTTCTGCCCAGCTTCACAGAACCGGTAGCTCTGAAGAGCAACAGATATAGAACTGGTTCTGTGTCTGCTGCTGTTGGCCCACGCCTGCCCAGGTTCTTACCTGTCCTTTATTTCCTGTTTTTTCAACCTCAGCTGCTTTGCATGGCACAGCTGAGGTCGAAAAAGCATTTAAAAAGGCATTTTTTGAGCACTGCACACCCGCGTGCAGCGCTTATCAGCTCTCTGGGCAGCACAGCTTTAGTTTTATTTCACACACGCACAGCAAAACATAATTACTGAACCGGTAGTAATGCCGGTTGAATCCCACCCCTGTAACTAACTAAATACGACTTCAGCAACAGATTGGTCAATGCCTGGAGCTCACTACCTGACTCTATTGTTACATCATCAAACCCCCAAACCTGTAACCTAAAACTGTCTACTGTGGACCTCACTCAATTCCTAAGAAGTCTTGTAAGGGTTCGTGCATAAGTGCACCAGCTTGCCTACTATCCCTGTCCTACTGTTCCATTTATTCATACTCATTTATTATGTATATACTTATACCGTTTATACTTATATGTTTATATGTTATGTTCATCCTTATACTTGTTTTCTCATACATGCTTGACAAACTAAATTAAATAAACTAAATATAAAATAAACTAACTACATGGAGAGGTGGAGCAGGATTGTAGACACTGTAGCTTTCTTCCTCCTAAATTAAGGACAGAAATTCAGTTCTAACCCTTGAAAACATACCTAATTAATTTCAAGTATGATAGAATAGAATCGAATAAAATAGAATAGAATAGAATAGAATAGAATTCTTTATTGGCCAAGTATAATTGGCCAAGGAATTATGACACACAAGAAATTTGCTCTCAGTGGACATAAAAAAAAAATACATTCATCAAGAGTCAAGAATCATAAGGTACAACACTCTAATAGTCATAGGGTACAATAATCAATCAAATCATACTAGGAAACAGTCAATATAAATAGTAAGGATACAAGCGAAAAAATTACAGTCATACAGTCACAAGTGGGAGGGGATGGGTTACAAGGAGTGATGAGAAGATTAATAGTAATAGTAGTGCAGACTTCGTAAATAGCTCGACAGTGTTGAGGGAATTATTTGTTTAGCAGAGTGATAGCGTTCGGGGAAAAACTATCCTTGTGTTTAGTTGTTCTGGTGTGCAGTGCTCTATATTGTCGTTTTGAGGATAGGGTTAGGTTTAGGTAGTGATATACAATTTAATAATGAAGCCACGTGGCAAATATAAGAAATTATACCCTTGGTTACATATAGGTTGTGAAATATGCATAGAAATTAAGTAATAATCGTATTATTAAACAGCATGTTAATATGACATCCTTAAAAAGTTAGAGGTCCATCTTCCATGTTCTATCTCAAGTTGACTTGGTTTTATGGCATAATCAACCCAAGAGTCTACTTTATTCTGTCTTTGAATATCAAAGCTTGACTGAACAGTGATGTTACTGTCAAACATGATAGTTAAAGTCTTTCGTTTTTATTAACTCTCTGTCATAGAAATGATCAGAGAAATGAAGGTAAAAGTGGCACATGGTAACAATTTGAAGGGCAAAAAGAAGAAAAGCATGTAAATTGACAGGGGGATGGACAGTAGAAGCTTCACAATACAATGCTAAATAAAAATCCATTCTATTTAATTATTCCTGGGCTTTAGACGGCTCAAAGAAATGAAAGGCATTCATTTAGAAAATAGCATAATATTAGGCACCTACAAAAATTGAATGGAGTTTTGCTTCATACTATGGATATAGAAACAACTACATAAAAGTAAAATAATAAAATGTAAAAGTAAAATATGCTGAAAATTAAAATGAGCCTTTGTTTCTTTATGTATCATACATCTCCACCCTCAACTTATATTGTGAAACAGATGTTCTAAGCACTGTGTCTGATTGTGTGATTGGTGAGGCCACATTTCATTCCAAAGGTTAATGAAAATCACTGCAACTTTGGACAGGGCAATGTTATTATTCTCTTCTGTGCTCAAATAAAAGTGCTATTTCAGAAGTGATGCCCACAAATAGCAACAAAGTCCTATGAGTATCTTAATCTTCCTATTCCCCAGGAAAGGAGTTTGCCACATTCTATAGTTCAAATTGTGAGCACTGTTGAATTCTCTATCCAGTATTCCTCTGCAGGTTCACTACACCAATTTCTGTGGCAGCAAGTGACACTTAAGGCAGCATCATGTTGCTAACCTGACAAAATCAAGCATAGATATTATAGTGAGAAATCAGGCAGAGTTATTCTAAAAAAAAATTGGCTGTTACTGCCATCCCAAGTGGATATACAAACAGGAATTTCCAGTGAAGTTAAACAGGAGGAAGAAAAGAGAATCACCATTAAAAAAGGTTTGTTCTGAAGGATTATGTTTCCACCTGGGGACAGTGAAAATATTTATTTTCTCAGAATATATCCTGATAGTAGATAAGTGTCACTGTGGATGACCAAATGGCTTCTCCCTACTGACCAACTGGAGAAGAAAAGAAAGGTAGGGAATGATTTACTAAATGAAACAGAAACAGAAAATTGCAGGTGAGTTTGAATTCCTATCAATTCCTTTTCATAAGCCAACAGTATTCAATTGACTAACCTATAAGGAACCAAAGTGAAAATAAATAAATATAATTCTACAGTCATGATTTGTAATGTTTCTGGTTTGATGTTACTTCTGCCTGATTCATGACTGAAAACAACATGTATACTTCTTATCCAAGGACAATGTGGATAATATTTGCACCAAATGTAAGGTTGCAGTGCTCATTGTAGAAAAGGCAAGATATCTAAGGGTTCACAAGGTGTTGTCATCCAATCTTTCCATTATGGGAAAGGACCAGGAAATAAAAAATAAACAAACTGAAAAATAAATGTTTGCCGAACAAATAGTAATTGTGAGAGAGATTTGGTTTCTAAGGACATTGTCTGAATTTTCTGGATGATGGACTATTGATTAAGGCAAGGTCTGGAAAAAAATGTTTGATCAAAATAGATAACTTTAGGGGGCTTTCAACTGAATCTGTCAGAGCTGAATATTAAAACCCTGAAGTAAGAATCTTTGATAAAGACATGCACCATAGAAAAAAGTGAGTTGCTATAATTGGTCTCTTAAACCATTCAGTGAAAACTCAGAACATAGTTCATACATTTCACTGCCTTTATTGTCTATACAGCAATACTCAAAGTTACAAGAAATAAGTTTCAACTTGTCCTATAGTAAATGGGGACTTACTGGAATGATTCTTATGACTAAAATATAGCACCTGAAAAATACAGCTTGTTCAAAACGATTTGCACTATAAATTAAAAATACTCATATCTTAGAAATTCAAGGGACTGAACTTGGTAATGTTGGAGAAAGCATTTGGGCTAAAACAGTGGACAAATTAATAAAAAGCAGTTTGCTGTTACTCTATCCAAACAGGAATATGGTGCAGATAATAATTTCAAAAAACAAATTATAGATATTTCAAAGAGACATAAAATAGTAGTGATAGAAGTAGTGGTGATATCTTAATAACTACTGAGAAAAAAAAATCTTCCAATCATGATTTCCCCAGGAAATGTTTGATTTATCTTGATAACTGCTTTCTCCATGAAAGGGTGTGGAAGGCACAAGAGGCTCGGATAGCCTTTATTTGATTCTAATCAATAAAGAAAACTTAACTGAAGAAAGAGAAGAAGCCAAACCATTTATAAGGAATAACAATTAATTTTTAACAGAAACTAAACTTAAATATACTTAAATACAAATCTTGGAATTTTAGAAAATAGATTATAGTAAACTAAGAATAGTGCTAAGTTATATTATATGTCAAAAAAAGCTAATGGGAAAAGGAAATCAAGATGGGTGGAGTCAGTGTAGCCATCCAAAATATTTTTTGAAGATTTGAAAACTGAAATGGGCACTTAGTAAATAAAAAAAGTTTGGTGTTGAAAGAGCACTAGATAAATGTAAACAAAAGTTAGAAAAGCAGGTAGAGAAGTAACCCCAAGATAGCTGATAACCCCAAGATAGCTGATAATCACTGATAACATGCAGTGATGTTAGTGAAAGTTGTTAAAAACATCAAACATATTTATTTAGAAATGTTCAAAATACATACAAAATAATAAATATACCACGTGCTCCCTAAAGACATCAGAATGTTAACATGTATGAAAAAAAAGATAATGACACACCATCTACTTTGGCTTAGCTTTCAATAATGGTGCATCTACCAGGCAAGTGTGAAAGCCACAATGACAAGGGTAATTGAAACCAGATATAGACTAAAACGCGATGAGGAATATTTATTTACTTTAAATTAGTTTAAATCTCTAGAGCCAGATGAATTGCAAAGAAGGATACTGAAGGAATTTGCTGATGGCTGACCAAATCCTTATATATTATCTTTGAGAAATCCTGGAAAATAGGTAAACTCCCAAATGACTAGAGAAGATCAAATGTATATTGAAAATGAGAGAAAAGAAAGATAAGCAATCTACAGGATGGCTGGCCTTTCTCAAGTCTTGTGAGAAATTAAAGGAGGGCAAGAAGAGTAATATTTAAGAAAATAATACAATAATGGCCAGATATCAGAAACAAGGTCTGTCAAATTAATTGTATTACTCTTTTTAAATCAGGTACTATAGATAGCACTGCAAAGGTTCCAATCACTGGTCTTCATCAAATTGGAATTTATTTGTTTATTTGTTAAATTTATTTGCTGCCTATCTCAACATGGAGCTACTCTAGACAGATTGCCACAATAGAACGGAAGAAATTAAAAGAATGTAAACAGAACAGAAGGTGATAGAATAATAATATAAATGAAATAAGCAAGAACACAATGAGAATACATCAATATTATAACTGAAAAGATGGATGGGTGAAGAGTGAGGGGGGATGGAAGTGGAGTCAGCCATCAATCTAGCAACCACCTCCAGTGTGGAACTCCCCATTTGGACTCGAGGCCAACCAGCAAAGCCAGGTCTTTAGGCATTCTGTGGAATGAAATATCAATTTCCAAAAGAAAAAATAACAGCTTCTGATCTTTGAACACTTTAGCAATTTTACTGATTATTTGAATTAAGATGCGGAGGAAATCTTACTAAATTTATAGATGCAGTCAGATGGGTCATCCCATTTCCAATGAGTCAGACCTGCCCCAATCTGATCCCTTAGGAAAGAAAGATCCTGGGTTCCATTTAATTGAAGCAATAGATTCTTTTACTAAAAGATGCTGGCTGCAGAATCATCAGGCTAGAAATAAATTTCCCACATGAAAGCATGCAAACGTTTCCTATCAATCCATCCCACCCACCCCCTGTCCAGTCCAACACCATCCAATGAGCTGGTATCTAGGTGTTTTGGGAATGTCCAGTGTTTGGAGCAATCAGCATTCCTTTCCCAATGTCTCTGGCATCTCGGTTTTCTTGAAGGCTGGCATGAACTGGTTCAAAGCTTCCCTGGTCTTCTTCAACTCTCATTCCCCTCTCTTTGTTTCCCATCACATACTAACATAGATTTATTGCCCATTTATTCACACATATCCCAATACCCCCTCCCCCTTAGCTTTTGATGGAAGGATGCCAGCAAGGCACCAAGCCGAAGATGGAAGACCTGACAAAATGTTTATCTTTAAGAGAACATAGCAGTCTTCAAATAGTAAGATAGAAGACCTCTCCTTCACTATTTGAAATTTCAGAACATGAAATAATAAGTTTTAAATAGTAATGTTAACGGTAAAACAGTTTGATAATGACACTAATTACAGAGAGAGGATATGAGCTCTCAAGAGGATTCTTTCAGTGCAGGGAGTTAGTTTCAGTGACTTACATGGTCCCTTCCAATTGTTTTCTGGCTGATTCTCAGGAGGAATTTGCTTGGCTAATATCTTGGCTAATATTTACTCCTTCAATTTATATAGAGCAGAGGGTATCAAACTCAAGGCTCAGGGGCCAGATCTGGCCTGTGGGGTGCTTAAATCTGGCCCATGAGGCCACCCTGGAAACAGCAAAGGACCAGCCTGTGGTGCCTCTGCCAGCAAAAATGGAGCCCAAGCTCCACTTTTGCTGGCAGAGGGTTGCAGGAAGCCATTGGCAGCTGAAAACAGAGCTTGGGAGCCCATTTTCTCTGGCAGAGCACTCGGGCAACCACAGGTGCTCCGTCATGAGTGAGGCCATGCCTGCCCTGCTCCCACCGGGATCAAACACAACCCTGATGCGGCTCTCAATGAAATCAAGTTTGACATCTCTGATATAGAGACTAAGCATAGTTCCCTGTTTTCAGGGAAAGAAGCCATTGTTTCTGTAAATCTCTTACTATCAAACTGTAATGCCTACTATCAGTGATTAGCAAGGAGTCAGTAATATCATCTTAAGCCTGTGGAAATGACAAACCAATGATTGGGGGTTTCAAATCTGGTCTGACATGAAAAGTCTTACAGTACTTTAATATAATATGCAGTATTTGGTGTGATGGCAACACTGACTCTTGTAGTTTCAAGTTGTTCCACAATGGTGAAAGAAGAAGCAGACAATAGTTTCTTAAATAGTAGCTTGATCATCAGATGATCTGTTCCTAGTTATGGATGTATTATCTTTCAGTTGATATGAGAATGTTCAAATAACCATGTATGTCTACATCTGCTGATCCTTTCATTCTTCTGCTTTTTAAAATGGTCCCAGCTATAAAATACCGAACTGCAAATCCATCTCTGATCTCCTACATGAATATCACTCCACAAATGTTTTGGCGCACTTCCCTGCTAAATGCAAACAGTCAGTTACACGGATAGCAATTACAGAGAAATTAGAAAGACAGGATGTCATATCATAGTGGCAGTATTTGTTCCTGTTGTAATTTAATGAGAGCTAATATTCACAGCAATACTCGCATACTGAACTTGTAGCTGAAGCTGTCAGTATCTAATGAGTCCTTTCCAGAGTATTTATCCAGCTTTTGCTATTCATTTACATAATATATACATTATGGATACAGGGCTACCATAGTATTCAAAACTGCAAGAAATACAGACTGAGAAGGTTTACTTGCTGAATAGAAGCATAGTACAAAAGGGGATATACAATATAGCTGTGTAGCACTCCAGGACTGTTTTTTACTCCATCCAAAATTGGCCCATAGAGTTTTCATAAACTAATTGATCCGACACAGTTAAATCATACTAGTATGTTACAAGATTTTAAAGAATCAGCTGTTTTTCCTAATGATTATAGCAGAAGACGGAGAGTTCTAGTCCCACCTTTGTCAGAAAAGCCAGTTTGGTGATCTCTCTCTCAGCCTGACTCGTCTCACAGAATTATTGTGGGGAAAATGGGAGGAAGAAGGAGTAGTAGGTATGTTCGCTATCTTGTGTTATTTGTAAATAAATTAAATAAATAAATAAAAAACAATAAAAATAAACTTAATATCAAAATGAGTAAGTCAGTTGTCCAGGGGAACAAAGGAGAAAATAAATCTGCTAAATCACAATTTTCTGTAGATGAATTTTTCCCCATGTAAAAAAAAGCAAAAGTTTTCTTGATTCTATGGAGGGAAAAGTTGCTATGTTGATTGAAATTTGTCTTGGAATTCATGGTTTGGGTGAAAATCTGTATAAAAAATATTCCCAGAACACATTAAAATAACAAATTAATAACATTAAAAAATGACAATATATGAACAAAAGTTTTTAAGTCTGATAGCTCCTCATTAGATTCATTGCTGGCAAACCTAGTTTTAAGAAATAACAAAATATATCATTTGCATTTTAAAGTGATACAATCCATTTTTGCATCTTAGCATTTCATTTCCTAGAATGGAGACAAGAATTCAGTTCTATAAATCACTGGGGCATGTTCTCTTCCCTCTCCCAACTCATCTTTCTTTTAACTTTGAAAAGTTATGGTTTTTATTTATTTATCATTAAATTTATATGCCACTCATCAAATAGCAAGTGACTCTGGGCAGCTTACAATGTTTTCTTCATTCATTCGTTTTTGAAATCCAAGAGTGGATTTGAGCTAAGATAAGAGCTAAACAGCCATTAAACAGAATCACAGGACACTGGGCGTTAACTGTTCTCTTTTCTTTCTAAGAGAAAACCTCCTGGAGAGGGATCTCCTGGGAAAACTGCCTGTAGAAAGAGCATTTGGTGATAGACAGGCTGGCTGGCTACTTTTGCACACTCTCCTTTCTGCTACTCCCGGCATTATTTATGTATTTATGGTAGTGATGGAAGAGAAGCGGTGAGTTGGGGAAGGATATTCCCCCTCCAGGTATGCTGGTTCATTACATGCAGGATCAGGTCTGGACTCTTCCAGAGTTCTGCACAATAGTTTCAGCTGAGGCTGTCTGGAGAGCTGCCAGCTTTCTCATCTCTGCCAGTCTGGTTGACATTGCAATACATTAAGTCATAAAGCACAGGCATATGCTATTATGCTATCTTTTAAGAGTATTTTACACACACTCTCTTCTTTGTACAAGATAAAATTTTGTAGAGAAGAAAAAAGTGCCTTCTTTTCCTTATATGTCTGCAGGATCCAAATTATCCATTGCTGCAGATTAAGAATCATCTCAATAATAAATCCCAGGCTGGTTATTTCTTGTTCACTAGATTCCCTTTATAGAGCCATCCATCTAATATTTTTCCTATCACTCAATCAATACTCCTATCCTTATTTTCTATCACACAGCAATTGATATCTTATTACAGGTACATTTGTAAGTGCAAATCTATCTGACAGAAAGAGTGAGGCGAGTCTTATATGAGATATTTTTCCACCTTCCTTTTCTCTAGCCAAGTAGAAATTCGCCTTTCACAGCAATGAGATGGATTTTCTTGGCAATGGCTTCACACACAGGTCGTCCACCAGAACTCTGCTTTGTTTTGTCAAATAAGCTTCACGCATCAGTTCTCTCTGCCCTCCACATCTCAGCTGGAACTTATGTACATCCTGGCAACCTTCATTCGCATGCAGTGGGTTTCTTCTGCTTATGGAGACAGGCGTTTGATCTTAGTTTCATGGGTACAGATTTCTCTCTTTTTTTCTTTACATATGTTCAAGAGACTTGGCATTTACAATCTTCTACCAATATTGGCTTCTGTTTGCATTCATATTCATGTTGTATTAATCAGAGCAGGGATTGTTTAAACATTACAATCTGGTTCAGCCAGCATGAGAAGCCTGCAGTAAGAGAACTCTAGCCCAAAACTTTCCAGAAAAATGCTATTTTGTTGATCAATAGTGACAACTTAAGAGCAAAAATAAAATTGTATGTGGAGGATTTTATACAATTTGTTTTAAAGGGCTTTAACATTACTCACTTTCTCTGTTCCTTTTCTTCTTTTAGAATAAGCTTATAATGGATGGAAACAAATGGCTTAAACATTTTGACCTTTGATAAGTTATGTTACCATTTTCTCATATTACATGTTTGTGCTTAAGGTAAGATGTATCTATGACGCAGCCATCTCTACTGCCTTTTTTGTTTTCTCTTAAATATGTTTGAGAAGAAACCATAAAAAATACTAAAATGCAGGAAGTATAGATTTTGTAATACATTTATTAGTAGGTAATTTTGTTAGGGTCCTAGAAAATTGTGTTGGTGAACACGGAAGTGGTTCCCTGCCTCTCCCCCCATGTTTCCTTTACGCAATATATTATCCAATAAATCTTTATGCAATATATTATCCAATAAACTAGTTGAACGGCTTAACTTCAGAAGTTGTGAATGTCATTGAAGGCCTTTAAGAAAGAACTAGAGAGCCATTTGTCTGAAATGGTAGAGGGTTTCCTGTTTGAACAGGGATTGGACTAGAAGAACCTCCAAGATCCCTTCTAACTCTGTTATTCTGTTGTTCTGCTACCATAATGAGTAGCAGAGAAGGAGAGGGACCATTCAATACCACCGTCCCCAGTCAATAGCTGCCTTCAATTTACTTCAGACATAATATCGTAAGAATATGGGGGTGTTGAGCCTCTTTTTGTTTGTGTTCTCTCTAGTCTATGCTTTTTTGAAATCCAGTAAACTTTTTTGGAAAAAAAAAAAAGAACAGGAAAAATGTGTGAAAGTGCTGTTTGTATAGGCTTTGAGAAGACCACCATTTTGCAAGGACTACCAGTGGCTTATTTCTACAGTAAAAGCACAGCTTGTCTTTTGATGTACTCAAAGTTTCATGTAATTCAATGTATATTGCTCCTAAAGCTGAACTATTTCCTGTTTTATACATATATATTATCATGAGTTGGTCTACAAAAGGGAACAGTTGGACCCTACACATGAGCCATTATCTCCAGATTACCAGCTTCCATTTTTTAGAGAGAGAAGGAGAGGAAGAGAGAGAAAGAAAGAGAGCGAGAGAAAGAGAGACAGAGAGAGAACCAAAATGTAGAACTATAAAGAAAAATATGTAGCCATTCTTTTGCCATTTTTAAGAGGAAATCCTGCTCCTTTTTTCCTTCCGAAATATTTTATTACGGAAAGATTGATAAAATACCTTTGTAGAGCAATATTATATACAAATGTTACATTATTAAAACTTGCCTAAACCAAATAATATCCAATATGTTTTTTTAATTGAATTCTGTCCTTTCTTGCTTAGCAATATGTTTACTCAATAAATAAAAAGTTTCCTAATAATATTTGACACATATGCCATCTAGGGTGATTGCTTAGTTTAAAAACAGTTCAGGTTTCTGGTTGAACTGAGATAAAATTTTAGTGTAACTAACTGATATCAAAAGGTAAGAAAAAATGTAGATATTTGTAACATTTCTAACTTGGATCTTATATTAATAATTGGCGGTATATATCTGCATGTAAACATTTAAAGAGCTTTCCTAACAATCTATCTATAGTGCAAATATATGTGAAACAATTTACTCTGGTCTTTAGAGCAAGATTTTTTTCTTTTTGTGACTTCCTGTTTAAAAATTAGTTAATAGTTCTGTTCTGAAGATTGCCACTTTTCAATATTACTAAAAAAAATCCTAGGAATAGAATAGAGATTGATTAGATGTCATTGCATAATTGAAGAAAGCCAGTTAAAGCATGCATTCATTCATTCATTCATTTATTACAAGTAAATCCTGCTTTTCCCTGCAAAACACAACACAAGGCATTTTACAATTCCTTGGTCTGCCTTTTGACCAACAAGGACACTTTTTTCTTATCTACCTTACATATCATTACGTATTTTCCTTGATGTAGTCCTTGATGCAGAAAACTGCTCTAAATTTCAGCCCTTAAGGATTTTAAACACAAAGAGATATCTAGATTTCAGCTTTACCCACTGGAAAAGGAAAGAATCATTGTGAACTTTTGTATATTCTGCTAGGTCACCAGAGCTTGTAGAAATGGTAGCCCTCTTTTTAGAGCCTGTTGTTATTGTTGCTGTTGTTAGTATTTCAAAATAATTTTTAAAAAATGGTTCTCATTTACAATGGGGAAAAATGAGCTTTAAATTTCCTCTGTCCAGCCATGATCAATTCAAGACAGAGGTGGTATTCAGCAGGTTCTGACCAGTTCTGGACAACCGGTAGCAGAAATTTTGAGTAGTTCGGAAAACCAGCAAATACCACCTCTGACCGGAGATTTTACAGTATCCTTCCCCTACCACGCCCACCAAGCCACGCCCCCAGAACCGGTAGTAAAAAAATTAAATCCCACCACTGACTCAAGGGCACAGTGCTCATCTTCTATTCTCAGCCAAGGGAGCCTGCATTGTCTGAGAGACATTTCAACATGCGGCCAGCATTAG
Organism: Bungarus multicinctus; assembly: GCA_023653725.1. Taxonomy (NCBI): domain Eukaryota; kingdom Metazoa; phylum Chordata; class Lepidosauria; order Squamata; family Elapidae; genus Bungarus; species Bungarus multicinctus. Next base: position 166,066,990 of record CM042836.1, read on the forward strand.
AATATGGAATGCAGTAATCTTCCTGCCGAAGCACTACTTATTTATTAACATTTGCATGCTTTTGAACTGCTAGGTAGGCACAGCTGGGGTGAGAAATAGAAGTTCACCCCCATCTTGTGGAGCTCAGGTCTTGAATCCAGGCTGTTGGCTTTCCAGTTGACAAGTTCAGTGTCTTAACCATTGAGCCATCATGCTCCAGATTACCAACTGCCGTCAGTTCTGATCCCCAAATCTCCACAAATTCACTTCTTTGCTCTACAGAGTAATTATAGGAATGGCTGTAGCTCAGGGATAGATTTTCTAATTTACTGCATATGCAGAGAGTTCTAGGTTTAATCTCTGGTCTTTCCAGATGTTGTAGAGTGGCGGTAATCACTTAGGCAGACACCAAAGGCAAAGGTTCAGCTCTAACTTTATTTAAAAATAAAGGGTTACCGCTACTGCTGCTCTAACACGGCAGCCAGCTGGAGCGGCAACAGCTGATGCTGTTTGACATCTCCTTTTATAGCCGGCTGTCAAATGGCATCAACCAATGGGAGAGGTCCGTGCTTCCCACTTAAAACACGGACCTGAGTGGAAACTACAGTCAATACACAACACTCCTCCCTCCCAGTGAGGAGCATGCGTAGTCCTGTAAATATGTTGGGCGCTTGCGCAGTCGTCCAGATCTTCTTGGTTCGGCTGAAAATGGCGCCGGGCTGCTGCCTTCTGCTTGCTGCATGGCTTCCATTGGTGGTGAGGCTGCAGGAACGTCGGGAACTTGGTCAGGACCTTGGTCAGCTTCGTTTCCAGGTAGGCTGTCATCACCGGTGGGCTGGAGGCTAGCTTCTTCGGGTGGAGGTAGTATTTCTGCATCGGGACCGTTTAGATGACCTCTGGGTATAATGCTCCAACGCCTCCTCAGGTGGTCCACATGGCGGCGCCAGACACGCCCATCAGGTAGCTGGATTCTATAAGACTTAGGACCAGTTACTGCCACCACACAACCAGGTAACCACAATGGTTGCCCAGCAAAGTTCCTGACATACACTTTGTCATTTACTAGGAACCCTCTGTCTTGGCTGTTAGACCCAAGGGGAAGCACTGGGGCATAATTTGGGTGAAGCCTGTCAAGAGTGGTTCTCAAACGGTGCCCCATTAACACTTCAGCTGGTGACCTATTTGTGGAGGCACAGGGTGTTATATGTTGGCTCAGAAGGTATTGAGCCAGTCTAGAATGCCAGTTAATGGGTCCCAATCTCTGTAGTACTTCCTTAGCAGATCTGACTGCCCTCTCAGCCAGATCATTAGTTGCAGGGTGAAATGGGGCTACTAATATGTGTCTGATGCCCAGGTTGGCTAGGAAGATCTCAAATTCACAAGAGGTAAATTGGCGGCCATTGTCAGATACAATGGAGTCAGGGAGGCCACGTGTGGCAAACATCCTGGTCAATGCTTTATTAACTGCTTCAGTGGTTGTGGTGTGCATTAAGGTCAGTTCCACCCACTTTGAAAATGAATCTACTACCACTAGGAATGTACGCCCGTGGAAGGGGCCAGCCAAATCTATATGAATTCGGGACCACGGGCTTCCTGCCTCTTCCCAGGTCCTAGGGGTGGCTGCTGGTGGGGATGACCTGGTGGCCTGGCATGCCTGACAAGAATTGACCCAGCTAGAGATTTGGGCATCCATACCCATCTAGCTGGGTCAATTCTTGTCAGGCATGCCAGGCCACCATACATAGCTGCGAGCGAGGGCCTTCATCCTAACTATACCTGGATGACCCTCGTGCAGTACCTTTAAGACTGAGGTTTGTAGCTTGGGGGGGATCACTACCCTGGTTCCCCATAGTAAACAGCCTTGCAATGAGGAAAGTTCCTGTTGGCGTAGCTTGTAGGGTAGGAATTCTGATGGATAAGGGGTTGCAGGCCACCCCCTCCCTACCCAGAACTTGGGAAATTACCGTGTCCTTGGCCGAATGGGCAGCGATGTCAGAAGCGGTGACAGGTAGCTTGAGCTCTTCAATCAGGAAAATGGTGGTTGCTGGTGCTGGGTCCTCAACTGGAACTGGCAGGGGGCAACGACTAAGGGCATCAGCATGGCTAAGCGTTTTTCCAGAGTGGTGGACTAGTGTATATGAATATGCAGCCAAAAAAATGGTCCACCTGGTCATCCTTGGGGATAAAATCTGGGGAGTCTGTTTAGTGTCAGATAAAATTCCTAACAGGAGCTTGTGATCTGTTATTAGTTCAAAATGATGACCGTAGAGAAACTCATGGAATTTCTTTACTGAAGCAACTGCAGCCAAGGCCTCCTTGTCAATTTGACTATAGTTGCGTTCAGTGGAGGATAGTGTCCTTGAAAAGAAGGCAATAGGTGCTTCTGCACCATTTGGCAGTCTATGACTCAGAACAGTCCCTGTTCCAAAAGGGGAAGCATCTGCAGCTAGAACTAATAGTAAATTCTTGTTGAATTGTATTAACACAGTTTTGGACGTTAGCAGCAATTTGACTTCCTTGAAAGCAAGACTTTCTTTTGGTCCCCAGTGCCATGGTGTCTTCTTGTCTAGGAACCTGTGAAGAGGCTCTGCAATTGAAGCTTTATGGGGCAGGAACGAAGCATAGAAATTTAGAAGTCCCAGAAAAGCTTAGAGCTCAGTCTTATTAGTAGGAGTGGGAGCTTCATGAATGGCCTTTACTTTAGACTCTGTTGGGTGAATACCCGAGGTGTCAATTTTGTAACCTAAAAATTCCACTTGTGGAGTGGCAATGGTGCATTTTTCTCTTTTTAATTTAAGACCTGACTTTCTAAAACATTCTAGGACACTTCTGACTCTCTGTAGCAATTGAGTTTGATTGTTGGCAGATATAAGAATATCATTGAAATATGGTACAACACCTGGCAACCCTTGCAAAATCCTTTCCATTAGAGACTGGAAAATTCCAGGGGCTACATTAACTCCAAATTGTAGGCGTGTACATTTATAAGCGCCTCTGTGTGTCACTATGGTTTGCAGTTCAGCAGTTTCATCATCAACAGGGAACTGTTGATAAGCCTGTGACATATCTAACTTTGCAAAAATGGAGTCAGGCTCAAGGGAATGGAGTAGATGTTGCACAACGGGGACCGGATAAGCGCTTACTTGCAAATATCTATTTATGGACGATTTATAGTCAGAGCAGATTCTCAAATTTCCATCCTTCTTTAGAGGTGTCACTATAGGGGTCTCCCATTTTGAAAAATCTGTAGGTTGTAGTATGCCTTGTTTAATTAATCTGTCTAGTTCCTTGTCAAGTTTAGGACGAATTGCAAAAGGAACTCTGCGGGGTTTTAAACGGATTGGTACTGCTTGGGGGTCCATCTTGAAGGATACTGGGGTTCCCACGTAGCAGCCTAGGCCCTCGCTGAATACGTCAGCATATTCCCTGAACAGGGAGTCAACTTCTGAACTTGCAATGGCGTGGATTCCACCTATGTGGAGGCCCAGGGCAGGGAACCAGTCTAATCCCAATAGGCTTGGGAGGGCGCCATCCACTATCACTAAAGGCAAGTGACCCTTAAAATCTTGAAAATGAACTAGAAACTTGCCTTTTCCAATGACAGGAATGGTTCTGCCTTGGTAGTCCCGTAGAGTCAGATTGCAGCCTGGAATCTTCTTTCTTGTCACTCTGGGAAGCAGTTGCTTCAAGGTGCCCCACAAGATGATGGATAGTGCAGAGCCGGTGTCTACCTCCATTCTGCATGGTCTACCTTCTATAGAAACAGTGACACTAATTTTGTTAGAACTACTTTTAGATATCTTAGCTTGGTAGCATGTGCAACAATCCTCGATTTGTCTTGGAAATTGTATGGCTTTCTGAGGCCTTTGAGGCTGGTTAAAAGTCTTTCCTGCCTGACATATTCTTGCCAGATGACTCTTCTTTTGGCATCTTAAGCATACGGCATTCATGAATCTGCAGGATACCCTGAGATGGTTGCCCCCACAGCTTAAGCAGGTGGGCTATATTTGTGGAGGTTGATTTGCAACCTGTCTGTACTCCCTTTGATTAGGGTTGGGCTGTCTGAGGCGGTTTATCTCAGTAGCCTCTTCTAAACCTTCCTTTGTGGAAGCTTCATCAAAATGCACTGTTGGGTTATCTAGTCTAATTGGATTTCCCTGTATTTCAGCTGCTGAGAGTGCTGATAGCTCAGCAGCCTGGGATTCTTCTATGGCTTGTTTTAAGGTTAGATCCCCTTTAGCTAGTAGTTGTCTTTGCAGCTTGGGGTCCCTAACTCCACAGACTAGCTGATCTAACAGAATATCTTCTAGGTAATCCCTGAATCTGCAATGTAAGGCAGCTGTTCGTAGTGCTGCCATGTAGTCACTAATGGTTTCTCCCTCAGTCTGGATGCACCTTCTAAAGGCATGGCGTCTGACAATTCTAGAAGGCTTAGGGGAGTAATGGTTGGAGAGGATTTCTTGCAATTCTTCCAGGGAATAGTCTTAATAGATCGTGGGGCCAGTAGTGCTGTTGCGGTGTCAAATACCGTGGCTCTGCAAAAGCTTAGGAAATAAGACTTTTTTATATGGTCAGAAATATCAGTAAGGTCTATAGCATCTAAAAAGCAGTCAAACCGGTTCCTGTATGATTCCCATGTCTCTGCCATCAGTCTGAAGGGCGGGAATGCAGGATTCGAAGTCATCTTTCCCTCAGCTGTGCTGCTTCTCCTGAGGTGATTTAGAAATCGCGCTTCGCAAACAGTAATAACAACTCTGTAGCGATTTCAGCTCTTGGTTAATGATTTCGCTCTTTGTCCTTTTGCCTGGCTTACCTTTATTTAGGATCCTGCCCTCGTCGCCAGTGTTGTAGAGTGGCGGTAATCACTTAGGCAGACACCAAAGACAAAGGTTCAGGTCTAACTTTATTTAAAAATAAAGGGTTACCTCTACTGCCGCTCTAACACGGCAGCCAGCTGGAGCGGCAACAGCTGATGCCATTTGACAACTCCTTTTATAGCCGGCTGTCAAACGGCATCAACCAATGGGAGAGGTCCGTGCTTCCCGCTTAAAGCACGGACCTGAGTGGAAACTACAGTCAATACACAACACAAGATTCATCTACAAAAACCTCCAGTATGAAATCCTGAGAAACTGCTGCTAATCAGAGGAAACAGACCAGAGACTGATATGGTATAAAGTTGTTTTTCATGAATCAGAGTAGAGGGTTATGATATACCAAGTGAAGTTGTCAAAAATATGAAAAAGTTGATTGTCAAAAAATATCCATAACATATGAACAAATAGACAGATGTTTTATTATACAAATTATAATTGCATTAGGCATTGCAGCTTTGCCCTGGTCCCAGAAATATTTCTGTAGCTCTCTCTCTCTCTCTTTCTCCCCTCCCTACTCCCCCTTTCTCTCTCTCAGAGAGACAGCAATAGATACAACAGCTAGGGTTATCTTAATAGTCTGCAGGTGGCCTAGAGATAAGATATTGGCAATTGTGAACAGAGTTTTATTTTTCTGCTCTCCAAGAAAGAAAGAAAAAAAGCAATTTTCCATGTAAGCTTAAGTTTAACTTGTCAGAGAGTTCTGTGTTGATTTAAGTGCCCTTCCTTGGTGACCTTTATGTCTCTGTGCCTGCAAGTTGTGAGACACACTATTGACACAAGCAAAGGCCCCAGCTCCCTGAACTCATATGAGATCCCAGATGCTGCCAAGTTTGGCATGTTTGATATTGCATAGAACTATCCCCCAGACAGAGTAAAAGCAGCAGAAAATATTGTGTTGATCTAGAAAGGGTTGCTAAGCAGTATGAAAATCCTACTTTAAAAGTATGAGTGTATATATGTGTTGAGGAGAAGGCAAGAAACCCCTAGCTTCCTCCTTTTCCTCCCCTATTGCTGGTGCACAGATGAATGCATAGGTGAAATCAATGGGCTGATCATTTTAAGATACATCTTAGAAGAATTTTTTATTTGTAAAAGCTACTCAGGATCTTTATTGCAATAACGCAGGCCTTTAGAATTGAGCAGATTCTGTATTAATATTTTGGTATTCTTTTTGCTTTTGCTTTTGTGTTTTGTGTTTAACTTAAATAGGGAGAGCAGAAAGAGGCTTCACTGAAAAATAATTGAAATAAGAGAAAATTGTGAGGAGAAGCCAGCAGTAGAAGAAAGCAGATGTTTCATAAGCTGATAACCAGTAACTTTGCCATACTATGTGTGTATGCATGTGCATTCATATATATATGAATGAGTGATTTGCAGGATCTTTTAATTCTTCTCACACATTCTGCAGTAAAAAGAGGTGGAAGAATGTATGAGTGAATCATTAAAATACCTGAAATAAAAGCTGTGCATAAAATCTCCTTGAAATAGACAAAAGGAAACACAACAAGTACATTTTCATAGTGCCTGCTTTCTTACTGAAAGGCACCTGAAAGGAAATAGTATGCTTTGCTACCTCAGGATGTCTTCTCCTCTTCTCCTATATAGAGGAAGCCACTTTTAACCAGTCACATTGGTTCTGACAAAGCAAAGCAAGGAAGGCTTTAACATGTACAGTATAGAGCATTTACTGTTCAACTACATTTCTCCTCATAAATTTGTTTTGGAATTAGACAAGAGTTTTCCACAGCTTTAGTAGCTTCATTTCATTAGTGTTTTTCCCTTCTGTGTTGTAGATTTGATTGCATTTTCATTAGAAATACGTGGGAGGAAATTATTTCGATACAATTATATGCAGTACTGTCTTTGGGGAAATATTATGATATCACATACATACATACATACATACATACTAAAAAAAGAATATATCATATATACAATATATGTATATATATATATATATATATATATATTTGTTTTCTACTTATTTTATGCTTTAAGATAATAATCGATGTAATGATGCATTAGGGTATTTCTGGGCATCTTTTGTGAGGAAAGACTGTGAATTGAAACTTGGTAGTGATACATGGCCCAGCAAGGAACAAAAATGCCTGTCTTAATCCTGTCTCTTTCGCTATTGATTTAAGTGTTATTTACACTTATCTTACTCTTCCCACCATCGGAGTTTCATTGTGGTTTGCAGTATAAACATCTGGAGGGTATCCTGCTTTTCATTATAAAATCATATTTCTGGTTGTTATTATTCGGGCATTCCCTGGCTTCTCATGAAGTCAATTAAATTCCATGCAGAACTTCTACTTTTTGGTTGGAGTGCAAATGTGACATTGCCAAGAGGAAATCCTGTCCTTAAGAAATTGTTGCAGAATTTCTTCTTTCCCTATAAAAATGCAAAAAAAAAAAAAAGAGCCATATTTCCAATTTTCTCCAGCCACAAGTTTGATGACAAATTTTGAAAGATCATTTGTACCCTGTTCTAATGTTATGTATTCAAGAGGGCCTTCTGCTATTATAGCTGAATACTGTTTTAGCTTCAGTAACAGATTTGGGTGCAAGTTTACAGAGCAAAGAGGGAGCAATATGTGTGTATCTCACCAGTTTAAGGCCCTATTTTAAAATATATTTGAATTCTTGGGAATTATTACTAGTTTTATACATATATTTATATTCCAAATCCAGGAGCTAAACTATGAATAACTATGCCAACAAAAGAGCACTACACAGCTTTGTTTATTTGCTCATAAGCCATAAGCCAAATTTCTGTTATCTAAATGAGTGGCATGATTTTCCAACTTTCCACATTTTTTGTTGATTAGAATGTTGATTAGAATGATGAAAATCAAGCTCCCATTTAAATACTTACTTCAGCTTGCAAAGAAACCATAGTACATAAAATTATATGTTACAATGTCTTACCAGTTAATGAATATTTCAACTTTAACCACAACAACACAAGAGCACACAACAGATATAAACTTAATGTAAACAATTCCAAACTTGATTGCAGAAAGTACGATTTCAGCAACAGAGTAGTCAGTGTCTGGAACTCACTATCTGATTCTGTTGTCACATGCTCAAACCCCCACTCCTTTACCCTCAAACTAATCTCTATTGACTTCACCCCATTCCTAAGAGGTCTGTAAGGAGTATGCATAAGCGCACAATCGTACCTACCATCCCTGTCCTAGTGTCCCCAATTATTAGTACCTATTTCATGTATTTATACTTATGTTTATTCTTATTTCTATTATATTGTAAGCATTTGAGAAAATAAATAAATAAATAAATAAATAAATAAAAAAAATATTTTTGATATTGGGGTTCTACAACACATAGATGTGTACATTGTTAATTCTATTTTTTCTCCACCAAATGCAGGACACACACATATCACTGAAGACTACTTTGCAAACACTTGCAAATCAGCTATGAATCAATTGTAAAGTTTGGAAACTCATTGTTTACTCTCCTATATTATTTCCTTTATAGCAATACATGATGTGTAGGGAGTTTTCTGGAGCTCTGAAAATGTATTTGTGCTATAATAGATAAAATATCTGTATAGAATGGGTCATGTAATATGACATATCTCATGAAGTCAGAAATAAACAGATGTGAAGAAGTTATATTAGGGACACAGTTTAGGATGAATCAGAAATGGGTTAAATGTCTGTTTGGTAAACTTTTTTCATCCATGATGAATTTCCTTGTTGGATATCTGCCTGTTGGCGTGTGGGTGAGGGGAGGATAGTTTGCCACCCAGTGGCCTACTTATAGTTGTCAGCTCATTTAGCACAGAAAGAACAGCAGGAAGAGCTGCACCCTAGCATTTTTGAGTTGTTGGCAAAATATTTTGCAGATCAAGTTGTCATACTTGTCATTATCTTGTCTGGAATGATACTTGGAACAATATTTTCCAGTATTATCTATCACTCCTTTTGTCTTGTGAAGGGGATGAGGCATAATCTCTACTATTTGAACTTTCGATCCACATTTCTCCTGGCACCTTTGAATGACCAAAGGAGAGCATGACAATCTAGGTCTAAGAGGGAGTCACCACGTCTTTGAGTTAAGAGATAATGCCAGCTGCATTGAGAAGGATCTGGTATGCTCTGTTCCCAAGAAATTTTTCCAGGACTCAGATACTGCCCAGACTCCAGTCTTCCTTTTGGGGAGGGGAGGTGGGGGTAAATTATACAGTATTCTTGAGGAAGCAAATTATTCCACTCCTAATTCAAACCAGACGTGGAAAAGAACTAGCAGTGATATCTCTAGTTGACGAACTTTGGCCTTTGTTTTTCTGATTGACCATGTCTTGTATACAGGGGTGTGTGTATCTCAAATTGTATTCACTACTATTACTAATCACTGTATCCTTATGTATCATCTTAAGAATTAGGTGTTGGATTTGCTCCTTCCTGTAGCAGCAGTTATACTTAGGGAACAGATTGACCCATTGGGCACTTACTGGTGGATGCATAAAGACTCAATTTTCTACCTCCTACTGCACCAGGTAGGGGAGATCATTGGTCTGTTTGGGATGACGCAAAACTTCAAATCACCATCCCAGGTCAGGGAAGGAGTGCCAAAGAAATGTGGACCTGATGGCTGAAAATTATTAGAGTCTGGTGTGGCAAACAGACTGAAGCTAATCCCAAGAAAATGAAAGGTTTCTGCCAGCTCTAGTCATGTGACAGTCCCTCTGATAGACAAGTTCTTCAACTTGGGGTTCTGTTTGGATTTTCAGCTGGTATTTTTAACCTTTATAGTTGGCCTTCCACAGATAAATGCCTTTTTTGTGTGAAATCAGCTTATTGGAAATACGCTCTGAGACAAAAAAAATTTAAATTATCCCCCCTTATAAAGATTTAAGCGGCAGGATTTCCCAGAATATTTTTCCTTTGCTTCCCTTTTTTAAAATAGACTTGCTTCCCCCAACTTAGGTCAGATCAGAACCACACTTCAACAGCCCCCAAAGCTACATCATCCTGATAAGAATTGTTGCATGCTATTTATCTCAATGACCTCCTGTAACTTCATTGCTGCCCTGAGAATGTGGTCTAGGTAGAAATTCTTTACTACCAAAGTTGTTACAGAGAAAAAAATTTGTTGCTTGAGAGGATAAGTAAACAAGATATTTGTTCTTGAAATCAGTCATAGTTTCTAGTTGCCACATTTCCCATCCACTGCTGCTTCTTTGATCATTAATTTTATTAATTTTGACTGCATTTGTTGGTTTATAGATTTTGTTCGTTCATGTGAGCATGTGCATAATTTTTCAGTATTACTTGTATATGTAGAAGAAAAGAAGAAATATGAATTGGCTTCAAAAGAGGCATAAATAAGCACACCATCCTCCCCTCCATATTATTGTTTTATATGTGTAAATTTATTCATACATTATTTCATGGTAAACGTTTATTTCAGAATGAAAGAAGTATTATAGAGGCTATGAGGGTATGAAATAAGTATGAGCACATGAAATACATAGTAAAAGTTTGCAATGTTCAGACAGTATATCAACTTTGATAAAATTGTGCAACTAATGAACATGAAGAGACAACGCTATCTGTCCTTTTAAATAAATGCCTGCTGGCTATAAAATAAGTTTTTTAAAAGCTCTACTAATTTTGATATCTTTAAAGTGCATAATGTAAATAATTGTAAAATAATGTTGTCTCTTTTGTGATGGTTGTGAATTAATAATGTTAAACATTTCAAAGATTCTTTTGTTTTTGACATTTAATGAATCATCCTTAACCTGTGAGATCAAATAGTGTGAAGAAGAAATATGGTAAGATAAAATGGATTTATAACCATTCTCCGCTTATTTCATAGCAATTCATAACCTGGCCTATCAAAGGATGTTATACCTCATCAGCTTGGACCATGCTTGCCAGGTTCATTCCATATGATTTTTCCCACAACCATATTCTGATTTAAATCAGTATATCATAGTTTTTCGCAAAAATGGTCATTTGGAAAGATAAAGTATATTGCAAAATGATAAAGAAAAATTGAAAGATGTGGCTACTTAAATGAGAATCAGTGTTTAAGTGCACATTTTCTACTGACATAGTTTCAGGATGATATTCTCAAAGTAATCTGCCCAATCTTCTGATGAGACGAAATTCTTCACTGTGAGGAGAAGTTGTGTCGTGTATCTTTTACCAGTCAGGAAAACAAAGACCAAAGATCTGCATGCTGGGCTTATTAATATGCACAGGGAGAGTCAATACATGAACAATAAGTGTCCTGTGATTGACCTGTATTTTTTAATTAACACCCAAAAGCACAAAAGAGGAAAAGGTTTGATGAAGGGTTTATAGCTTTTGGGGGCTTTTGTTCCCTGTAAATAGCAGACAAGGACCATGAAACAAGTTATTTAGTTGGTCTGGCTCAGGGAGAAATTTGCTTTTTACTTTACTGTAAAGGATATTTACAGTAAAAGGAGCTGGACTTGAAGCTCCTTTCTCAGAATAATGATCTGAATTTCAAATGTTTGTTGCAAATTTCCTTTCCTGTATTCCTGGGCTGTCCCAGAAAGCAATTCTTCAGAGAAGGAAGAGGAGGCATGCTTTCTGTTTTTTATTAAGCTCCAATCTACTTCAAACTTTGCTTATGTAAAGCTGCTCCCAAGAACCTTTTGCATTCTAGTAGTTGTCCCCCTCACAAAAGCACTGGCTCTGTCTGGTCCTAGAAGGAAGAGTATGGCGGTAGTGAATGGTAGTAGTTTTATTATGCATAATGCAGCTTTTAAACCCTAAGGGGGTATGAGAGAAGTTTACTGGCTTTCTTATTTATCTTTTAATAGGACCTATGAGGATATAAAAGGAAAACAATATTTAGGACAATGCTTGCTGGAGCTTCTGTGGAATGGGATGCTCTGTCTGAAGACAGACAATGTCTTCACACATACTGTATACACACAAAAGAACACCAAAAACCTTTGGCTCTAGAAGCAATCCGGACACTGAATAAATTCCTGTCGGTATAGATTTCATCTTCCCAACTCTACAAGTACTAATTTTGGAAAATTAATAAGAACTAAAAGATAGTAAATTCTATTGCGGCTGAAGTATGTAATGTTGCATCCCTTTGCCTTTATCTAGGCAAGAATGCATTGGAAAGTTTTTTGCCTGAGGATATTTGCACTCACACCTGCTAAGTCTTAGAATGGTGGCCTAAAACCTGGGGTTTTTCTGTCCACCTGGGAGTATGCATCTGCTAACCTCGCATCATTTGTCTTCCCATCAGTAGCGATTTGTCCTTATTCCAGTTTTCTACCTGGAAACTTGTATGTCAAAGGGAGGGAACTGATCTGATGGTTTTCAATTTGTTTATTACTACAGAGCTACTTTATGAGCATGCTGAATTGCCTCTTTTTCCTAACAATGAATATCCAAATAGCTAATAAACAATAAGAAGTCCACTCATATAACATTTGATATAATCCACATATTGGGACTGATTATAAGGAATCCCTTCATATTAGTGAAATTAAAGTCATTAGAGCAGCCTGAATGAGTAGCCTATCTACCTGCCCCCCTTCCTTGGGTTCGGTTGGTTGGCTAAGCTGCCACGCAGCGCTCTCCCAGCTCTCCTTACCACATGGCAGCTGCTGTGCAGGGACCTGCGACGGCAGTGCTCTGACCAGTAGGGCAGTGGACCTAGCTGCTTCCTGTAAGCAGGGCCGTCACCGTAATGTCTCCGCCACCTCTGGTGTCTCTGCCCACTTCTCCTGGGGGCAAAACGAAAGGAAGCGGGCGGAGGTGCTGTGGCAGTGGCACTGCTTACAGGAGGCAGCCTCGCGAAGATGTTTTGGGACAGCCGGGGGGTTCTCAAAGTGCCAGCACCACCGCTTATGGGAGGCTGCTGCCACTTACGGGAGACCGCTGCCACTGCTTAGGGGAGGCTGCTGCTTACGGGAGGCAGTTGCCCCCACCACTGCTGGGGGCAGCCAGAGCCAGGTCCACCACCTCTCCCACCTGGGGAAGTGTTTTGGGAGGGCCCGAGTGGGTGCTCAAAGTGCCACTGCCGCTGCCGCTGCACATGGAGATATTTTCTTCCTTTTCCCACCACCTGCTGCTGACTGGAGCTCACGGGATCATTCAGTTCATCCTAGATCAGGTGTGTGTGTGTGAGAGAGAAAGAGAGAGAGAAAAGAAAAGAAAGAAAGAGCAAGCAAGAAAGAGGAAGGGTCAGAAAGAAAAAAAGAGAAAGAAAGAGCAAGAAAGAGGAAGGGAGAAAAAGAAAGAAAAAGAGAGAGAAAGAGCAAGAAAGAAAGAGGAAGGGAGAGAAAGAAAAAAGAGAGAGAGAAAGAATAAGAAAGAAAGAAAGAGAGAGCAAGAAAAAAAGAGGAAGGGAGAGAAAGAAAGAAAGAAAGAAAGAAAGAAAGAAAGAAAGAAAGAAAGAAAGAAAGAAAGAAAGAAAGAAAGAGGAAGGGAGAAAAAGAGAGAGAAAGAGCAAGAAAGAAAGAGGAAGGGAGAGAAAGAAAGAGAGAGAGAGAGAGAATAAGCAAGAAAGAAAGAGAGAGACAGAAAGAGCAAGAAAGAAAGGAAGGGAGAAAGAAAGAAAGAAAGAAAGAAAGAAAGAAAGAAAGAAAGAAAGAAAGAAAGAAAGAAAGAAAGAAAGAAAGAAAGAAAGAAAGAAAGAAATGTGGGGGAGAGAAAACTCTATGCTATTATTTTTAATTGTTCCACTATTTATCATATATTATCATATATTAATATTTTACACTGTCCCTACACCTAGAATGATTTTACTGCCTTTCTTTTGCCTAGGTATTTTTCAGGGTTTACATTACATGCATTCAATGTCTGTAGTCCAGAGCATAAATACATGTGTGTTTAACAGAGTTGAAAGGGACTTTGGAGGTCTTCTAGTCCAACCCCCTGCTCAGGCTGGAAAACTGAGGGTGCCAAACTCTAAATAGAGGTCCTGGGAACGGTGCTAGAATAACAAAATAACACTTAGAAGGGACCTTGTGGGGAACCCTATGCCATTTCAGAGAAATGGCTGTCCAGTCTTTTCTTAAAAACCTCCAGTGTTGGAGCATCCAGAACTTCTGGTGGCAAGCAGTTCCACTGATTAATTGTTCTCACTGTCAGGAAGTTTCTCCTTAGTTTTAGTTAGCTTCTCTCTTTGTTCATTTTCCATCCATTGCTTCTTGTTTGCCTTCTGGTGCTTTGGAAAATACATTGCCCCCCCAGTCTTTCTGGCAGCTTTTAAAGCCAGTTGCCTATCACACTCCTGAGCAAAGCATGTGAGCCATTTCCTCCTTTCAGTGGTCCATAAAAGTATCTCTATAGCACGTAGATAATAAAGTCAAAAAGGATGAACAATACTTTTACAAAACTATAGATAAGTTGAGGCTGGGTGTGACAAGGAATGGCTGGGAGGGGAGGGGCCAGGCGAGGCACCCCTTGATGTGAGTGACATTGAGTAGGTCATGTCCATGCAGTCACATGACCAGCAAGCCACACCCAGCCAGTCATGTGACCAACAAGCCACGCCCAGCCAGCAAGCCATACCCACCCAATCACATGGCAACCAAGACACACCCACAAATTAAGCCATGCCCACATAACCAGTTGTTAAGAAATTTGAATCCCACCCCTGAACCAAATTACACATTTTGCATTGATTCAGGTACCCTTGCATTAATTTTTTTGATAAACATGTTGCAGGTGAGCTTTGAGATTTATGTTTCTTCCTTAAATATAAAGAGAAGTTATGCTGAGTTATGCAGTGCAGCGAGTTTATTTTATCTCTTCCCTCTCCAGTTATATCCCAAACAAAATCATTTCAGCGTTGTAGGTTGGAACTTCTAGAGAAACAATATTTTCTTTTAGTAGGAATGAAAATGGTAAGAAAGAAAACATCCTCCATGAATTGCATGCTGTGCTCAAACTAAATAAACCCAACTGTGAATATACAATATTGTATAGTAAAATGAAGACAATTTTAAAAATCTAAAAAGATTGACCACATAAATATTTAATCAAATTTACATTCAAAACCATTAAACTGTCAACTTTTGGAAGACATTCTTGGATTGTAGTTAATAACAATCTCATGTTGTCATTATACAAAATAATTTTTTTTTTTGCACAATTGTGTGTATAGATACAACAAAATGGAGAAGGAGATTGAATGCTAAAAATGATACATACAAATGTAGTTGTTCATTATATCTATACACTACCAAAACATTTGTGTCTGTTAGTTTGTAATCTTCAGTTGGGCAAAATAATACCTCACAGGCAAAAAAAAATTAAACTGTGGTACCTCAAATAACTAATTTACAGAATGCCATGATTCATTATTCCCAGGAAAATGAAATTTGGGGAAATTATATGACCATTTCAGTGATGCTGTGCTTCTGCTGTTTCAGAGCTATCAGCTGTGATCATGTGATTATCATTTCCAAAGCTCCATGATAGCTCTCCACAAGTTAGTGGGAAAGCCAGCCAGAAGTGTAAACCAGTGGTGAGATTCAAATATTTTTACTACCGGTTCTGTGGGCGTGGCTTGGTCTGCGTGGCAGGGGAAGGATACTGTAAAATCTCCAATCAGAGGTGGTATTTGCCGGTTCACTGAACTACTCAAAATTTGCTACAGGTTCTCCAGAACTGGTCGGAACCTGCTGAATAGCACCTCTGGTGTAAACTCATTGTGATTGCTGAATCTCTTCTTTAAAATCTCCAGTGATTGGGCATCCACAACTTCAGAAAGCAAACTGTTCCATTGATTAATTGGGTTCATTGTCAGGAAATTTCTCTTTAATTCTAGGTTGGATCTATCTTTTTATTATTTATTGCTATTTATTTTTCAAACTTGTGTTCTGCCTATCTCACCAAAGACAACTCTAGGTGGCTTACAGATACCGAATAAAATGTTGTATAAGATAATTACAACAATAAATGGATATGTAATATTTGATAATCTTCCACCTGTTACTTCTTGCCAGCCCTCAGGCTAATCAGACAGTAGACACCAAAACATTAGTAATTAGTAGAAAAAGTTACATTAAACATAATTTTGAAACAACATAGAACATAGAAGAGACCTTATACTATTTCAGATAAATGGTTGTCCAGTCTCTTTTTCAAAGCCTCCAGTGATGGAGCATCCACAACTTCTGAAGGCATGCTATTGCGTTGGTTGATCGTTCTCATTGTTAGGAAATTTCTCCTTATTTCTAAGTTGCTTCTCTCCTTAGTTAATTTCCAACCATTGTTTTTTTATCTTGCCTTTTGGTGCTTTGCAAAAGAGTTTGACCCCCTCATCTTTGTAGGAGCCCCTCAAATATTAGAACAGTACTATCATGTCACCCGTCGTCCTTCTTTTCTTTAGACTAGACATACCCATTTCCTGTAATCATTCTTTGTATGTTTTAGCCTCCAGCCCTCTAATCATTTTTGTTGCCCTTTTCTGCATGCTTTCCAGAGTCTGAATATCTTTTTTATATTGTGGTGACCAGAACTGGATGCAGTATTCCAAGTGTGATTTTACTAATGCTTTGTAAAGCGGTACTAGAACTTTACATGATCTATCTATCCCTCTATTAATGTGGCCTAGGATTCCTAGGATTTTTGGCTGTTGCTGCACACTGTTAACTCATATTTAAGTGATTGTCCATTAGGATTCCAAGATCCCTCTCACAGTTACTGACATGAAGCCAATTTTCATCTAGACTGTACCTATACAGTTGGGTTTTTCTTGCCTAAGCGTAGAACCTTCCTTTTATCTATGTTGAATTTGATTTTGTTAGACAGGGCCAGCGTTCAAATCTGTCAAGATCTTTTTGAATCTTGAGGTTGTCTTCTGGAGTGCTGGCTATTCCTGCCAGCTTAGTTTCATTTGCGAATTTGATGAGTTCCCCTTCAATTTCCTCATCTAGATTGTTTATAAAAATATTGAAGAATACTTGGTCTAAAACATAAACTAATATTAATTAAATTTTATAGAACATAGAGTTTAAATGTGATGAAAATAAATTTCTAATGCAGAGAAATGTTCTACCTGAAAATTAACCAGAAATATTCCGCTTCTTTGGTGTAAATAGATATGATGCATTAAAAAAGAATTTCGTACACATATTCCTTTGAAAGAAAGCTTTGTAGTATAAGAGTCAGAATCCCAAGAAAAATCTGAATTTTTTGCATTCTATTATCTTTAATACCAATATGCCTTAATTGCATTTGTACTACTTCGTAGCAGTTGGGGAAGGCAGGGATAGTATCTGTTAATCTGGAGGTTGACTTATTAATGGGCTGCACACTTCATTGATTTTTAATTAATTTGTAAAGAGACCACAGAGGATAATCAGTACAGCCTACAGATATCTCAACACTTAACTGTAATCCACATCTCTATTGATTGACTACTGAAGAAGCAGAAGTCATACATTTAAAATACACTTCTTGGAGAAAGTGCACGTGCTATACAATGTAGTCTCCCAGTTGTAATTGTATTGGCAAAAGGTCAATGATGAAGCACAAAGGGGAGAGAGAAAGGCAGAAAAGAGTTGTTAATATTCTGCTGGCTAGTAAGAAGGGCCATACACATGCAGTTAATATTTTGGGAAAGCCTCATTCTCCTAATCTAAAGCATTGCTCCTCCTCCTGGATCATTTATTAAAACAAAACAAAACACACACACACACACACATACAAGTTCTTTGTACTGCAGCTATATTTCATTCTCCATTTATCTATCTATCTATCTATCTATCTATCTATCTATCTATCTATCTATCTATCTATCTATCTATCTATCTATCTATCTATCTATCATATTTATAATTCAAATAATGTGACCGAGTGACACACAATAAGAAATATCTACCCCTCAATATCCCATCACACCATGTAACATTAAAACATTGGCAATATAAATTTATATTTATTTGAAATATGAAACGGCAGTCAAGCATCATATAATGAAACAATCAAAATGGAATTCCACTGATGGTTATGAGTAAAAATAAGGGATACAAGAAAAGTATTTTCACCTTAGAGTTATAGCAACGTATAACATTATCAGAAAGAATAAAGAATTATAGCAAAGCTATAGAAAGCAAAGAGGAGGCTTGCCATTTTTGTGAAGGCAGGTTGGTCTGCACTTATTCCTTGTTTTGATAACTCCTATTCATTTTATCCATAGGAAAAATACTCTCATACCAGTTTGCGTAAAACAGTATATTTGACTAGGCATAAAGACCAAAGTATGTCCAAACTGATCTATATTGTTCTTACTAATACAAGCCTTTTATATGTCCATTTTTCTATCCTAGTAAGATAATTTCTGTCTTCTGGGTTATTGGTTATTGTCAGCTGGTGCTCCATTCAAAATCCAAGAAAGAAATACTTAGACTCCATTTGTTAGAGAAAAGATATCTTTTACTGGAAATCAAGTGGTAGCAACAAAAGAATTCTGAATCTGAGAAAATGAGCACGTAATTCACACATACAAAGTGATGGCAACGTTCCCAGTCCCAATAGTTCAATTCGCTCCTGCAATTGAAAGTGGTGCATAACATCATGTGGGCATCTTCAGGTGGTGATGAGACCTCTGTCCATTGACCTTGGCATATTTTGATAAAGAGTTGCAGTTGCGCATAGCATAGAATAGAAACCTAAGCAAGACTCTCCCCCCCCTCAACTTATACAGTTTCGTTTTTTAACAACTACAGCTCGCTTCCCATAATAATAATGGCCCACTCCCTCCCCCCGTTACTTATGACAGCCGAAAGATGCAAAGCAAAAGAAGAAAAGCAAAGGAAGAAAATCTTGAAGGCTGACAGTTATCTCATCAGTTTTGTTTATTGGAAAATTTTATAAGTTTTTCATATAAGTTGTTAATACAAATATTGAAGAGTAGAGAATTCATGACTGGACTTTGTGATACTCCATTCATTATCTCAGTCCAATTTAATTAGGAACCATTGACGAGCACTTTCTGAGTATGATTTTAACGTTTGCCGTATATCAACTTAATTGTCGTACCATCTAGGCTGGGGCTCCAGACCTTTTTAGCACCAGGGACGATTCCACAGAGGGCGGTTTTTCTATATATTGGGGTGGTGGTGTGTGGTTTCACATGCTGCCTGGATCCCACACATACACGCATGAGGCTTTGCAGATAGGTTTCTGGTGGGCCAGTCCATGGTCTGGGGGTTGGGGACCTCTAATATAGGCTACAATTGAGTAGTTTGCTATTCGGCATATTATAGAGTGTTTTGTCAAAAATTCAGCTTAAGTGAAGTTATATTACATTTTCAGCTTTCCCTCAATCTATTAAAGAAAACTCCACCCAAAAAAATAGATAAAGATAATCTCTCAAAATTTGTTCTTAATAATGCATGTTTAATTTTGGTTATTGCTATATTGTTTTTAAATTATTTATAAGTATTATCATTATGATCTCTCTAGAATCTGCCTAGGTATTAGTGTGTGATTGAGGTGTCCGTAGTTTACTGTATCCTCTTCCTCCATTCCCTATGTCCTTTTCTAAAGAAGAAAAACATTTTCTGCCCTCTAGTCATCCAGCACCTCACCAGTTTTTTAGCACCTCAAGGTACAATTCTTTTGGACCTAGAACTTTACATTCACATTTCTCTTAGTTTTGCTTCACAACTTCTAGTGAAATATATACTTTTTGTTGGTTAAGAAAAAGCAAAAAAAAAAAAGGGCAGAAGTAGTTTTTTTTTAATTTATCAGGCAAATGGCATTTTATTTTTTCCCCCTTTCATTTTGAATGAAAACATTTTTGAAAGTAAACATTTTTGTTATTCTTAGTATCCTTTGCTTCAGTCAGTCCAAGCTTTACTTTCCTAAAACCAGGTCTATGATTCAGAACTACTACTGTCTTTCCTTATGGCATGATTCATTTCCATTTCTTGTAGGTGTCCGTTGGTTCTGATTTTTCCTAAGCCTTTTTATAGCCAAATTGGCTTCTTTCTGATGACCTCCATTCTTTTTCATCATTGGAGTTGTTTACATTTGTGCAATTTCTCCTTTAGGAATTCACATCCAATTTGAGCTTTCCCTATTACCTTTTCCTGCCAGGGAATCCTATTTATTATTGCTGTTGTGAAAATTACATGTGTTTTTTTTTTAAATCCAATACATTTTTGACTATGCAGTTTCTATTAAAATAAAAAGCCCTACATTTCATGGTCATATCCCCTCAATATCTCTTCCCTTTTTAATTAAATCTCCTCTATTGATTAGTATCAGGTCAAAGATAGCCTCTTATGCCTTCCTCTACTTTCAGAAGAAGAAAGTTGTCAGAAAGACAAATTGGAAATTACATAGAAGGTCCATGTTTGGCAGAGTTGGACTCCCAACAGATGTCAGGCTAATTAAAGTCTCCCATCATTATAATTTCATGCCTGTTTGAAAGAGCTGCAGTTTGCCTCTGGAAGGAATCATTCAGATATTTCCCTTGGTTAGGAGAGCAATGGTTTGCACCAACAGCAGTGATTACTTTCATTTGTTTCACTATTTGTTTTAAATCCAGATGGCTTCTTTAGCACTGCCAAATTCATGCATTTGGTTTCCTTCCATTTTATTGCTTTTCTTCTTTTCAAACAAATTGTATCCTTTTATTATATATAACTATACATCTCATATAATATGAAAGCAACAGCAATAGCATGGTAAGACATAATACTGCTATTGCAATTGAACATTAGACTTTGAAAAGAATGTATCAGTTTGCTGGTTATCTCAACTAAATTACAACTTTAAAAAATGAGGATAATCCCATTTTTTAATCTATATGTCATAAAGAATAGAGGAAACCTTCTTGAATGAATTTAGGGGCTCTCATTGAAATGCAAAGAGAACAGTTGCTCCCTCAGCTTTGAAAATGCAAAATTCATTAATATAGTTGGATACTTAAAAACAATTTCAATCCTTTGCATCATATGAGAGTTCTCTTACTGATGAAATGAATATCAATTACCAAAACAAAACAATTTACAAATGAGACAAGTTTTGCACTAAAAGATATAAGCAAAGAAATGTTGTATAGTTTTAGCTTGTCTACATATATTTCTCATTTGAAAGTAAAGTACTACTAGAATTCTTGTGTTCGAACTTTTTAAAGTTTTAAGATTTATAAGTTATAATAAATATTACAAATCAAAACTCTTAGATACTTAGTCTTGGAATTGTATATTTATAAATGGTATTTAATCCATTTACTAAGTCTAAGCAGGAGTGGGATTCTATTGGTTCAGACTGGTTCTATAGAACCAGTTGTTATGATTCTACATAGTTTGGAGAACCGGCAAATCGTGCCCCTGGTTGGTCCTGCCCTTTTCCACCCACTCCCCCCTCCCCACCCAGTCAGTCTCTATTGCACATGCACAACATTGCGCATGTCCCGACATCGCTGATTGCATTCTCCCCTTCACAGTCATTCCATAAGGTATTTCTTTCTCTTTTTCCCTCCTGATGATCAGCTGTTCTGACAATCAGTTGTGCCAGGATCCCCCTTGCTGTCATACTGCTTCACCCCGGAGGCTTCCCTGAGGCCCAGGAGGCAAAAAGGGGTGTGCAGGTGTGTGTGTGTGCTGCTCTCCCGTGCTCCATTTTTTGTCTTCCTGGGTCCCATGGAAGCCTTCTGGGGGCAAAAATGCCCCCCACGAGGCTTCCTTGAGGCCCAGGAAGCAAAAAAATGTGGGAGGGTGCTGCAAGAAGAAGAGGAAGAAGAGGAAGAGGAAGAAGAAGAAGCAGCCACGCCCACCCAGTCATGTGGCCATGCCCACCTAACATGCCCACCTAACCACGCCCACCTAACCACGCCTACGGAAGCGGTTGTTAAAAAATTTGAATCCCACCCCTGATTCTAAGGCTTTGTTTAAGGTTGAGTTCCTAGAACTGTTGCTCTTACACTGCCAGGAAATTCAGGATAATTCCCAAATGCTAAAAGATATAGCTTTTATCTCTTAAGTTTGAGCTACCAGGTCTGTGTTGCAAAATCTGGATGAATACTAACTACATGGCAGCAGAGAAAATTCCCTCTTACTGTCTACAAAGTATCAGGTAATTGCCTAGATTTCTGCAATTCAGAATTGTTGATTTTCTGCAAGTTACAGTACAAATGGAATTTAAATGACTGTTCACATTTCTATGTTGCATTCACTTAATTTATAGGCTATAAACTGACTCAGCTAAATCACCTTCTGCTCCCCTTTTCCCCATCTTCTACCATCTTGAATCATTCTTTAATTCCTTCTTTTCTCCATTCCTTCTTCATTTAATTATGAGAAGTATCTAAATGTTTGCTAACTGCTTGCTAGGTCAACTCAAGACAACATTTGTCTTTTTTACTTCTGTGCTTCCAGTAAAAATGCACAGGACTGTATTATAGTTATTATTAATACTGATTTGTGGATCTACTGTTCTTAAATTATTTTTATAAATTGTTTGTTTAAGTCATGTAGCACATTGCAGCTAAATTACCTTAGGGTAAACATGGATGCAAACTGGTCTGAAAATCCATTAATTTCCCCTGTGAATATGTGTTTCGCAGTTTCAATTTAGGCATTTTTTTCCAGGAGAATGGGATGTTCATCAGCATTATTTTTGCTGCTCATGAAATGGCTCCTTTCCTGTAATCATTGCTTACCTCAAGGTAATCATATGGATTCCTGAACAGAATTGGATTACTGCATGGTTACTTGGGTTAATAACTGGGTTCATGAACCTACACCATGTAGCCACTGGGACTGGGATTTTGTGTCTCATTAAATAAAAGAGAAAAAAGAACGTCCATCAGTATCAATGCTTCTTTTAACAAAAGGAGTAGAGAATTCATTATTTTGTTTTAGGGAAAAGCCTCATTACCCCCTCCAAGTTATTGTCATTCCAACATTCATTTTACCACTTTAGAAAGAATGCCACATTGCTTATCAATTATGTGTAATAATTAAAAGGGGGGAAGGGAAAAGACTCCCTCGGTTTCTCAGTTGTGCATTTTCCTTTCCTAGTTACAAAAAGCCATATTGCTTTTACAATTTAACCCTCCTTGAAGAAGAAGGAAAATGATGATGATTCCTGGGAGCATTAAAAATAGTAGACAGAAGAAAATAGTCCTTTCTTTCTTGCCTGTTTTTTTTTTGGTGGTTGGGGGTGGGGTCCCTAGCTATTGCTGCATTTCATTTTTCTCCCAGATCCTGGCAATCCATATGTGGATGATATAACAAAAAAGCATGAAGTAACTTTGTGCTCCATTGCCACATCAGATGTAGCCTGGGATTTCAACACTAATATTTTGATTCTGTTGCTTATGTTAGTGTAAACAAATCAAAATAAAAGAGAAGGTGTGGATTTGTCCTCTTTTAGAAGGGCAATTTGAGATAACTATATATTGGCTGTCCTTGCTATTTAATATATTATTTTTTCATGTGAAGATTCCAATGATAGTACCTCGATATGACTTTTATTACAACTGTTGGAAATGTGTGCTTGACTTTTTAATGTCTTTAGGCTCTGTTTCAAGGAGCGATTCAATACTGGAGGATTTCAGCAGCAGTTGTCCTTGTAATGATATGCTCAGCAAGGAAAACTTGATAATGATGAGCAGTATTATAGTTTGAGCTCATTCTTGAGTGTCAGCTAGAAGGCATGTGGTAGATATATGCTTTTAATTTACATTTTGACCAAAGACTGATGATAAATGACAGCATTTAATAGATTAGTTACTGCTGCTACAAGGAAGGAAAGGATGATAAAGAGATACCAAGAAAATAACTACCTACATTAGGTACTACTGTCAATGTTGACAGATAATTCTGGCCCTACTTTATACCTAGCCATAGTTGAAGATTAATTGAAAGAGTCTACGGGTCATATAGTAGTTTGTTTTCTCTAGGAATCTTTATGTGAAAGAAAATTATATCTTTTAAATAATTTATTCCTCATGGCATATTAGCAGTTTTTCTGGCCTAACACATCTTTTAGGAATTTTGTAACTACCTGTGAAAAGGTATGTCCTTGCCTTGAGAAAAGGTATATTCTGTAAGTTAGAGAATTCCTACACTCTAATTATAAGGTCCATGAAAGTCCAGTATTTTTCATAGCACTAAGTTAAGTTTGTGTTTCAGTTATTATCTAGCGTGTAATTGTTACTAGATCTAAAAATAAATAGGTTAAAGTCTTCCACTCTTGAATTCTGCTTAGCCTATTATTTTCTTCAGAAAATATTGATAGTGAGAAGATGGCAGCATTGTTATTGCCAAGGTTTTCTTTAGTTTTCAAATTTACCCTTATTCAAACATATTTAAACTAGGATTCACCATGACTACCCCCTCATGTCATGCATTTCAGAATATTTGAAGATTGAATTGGCCCAGCTTTCCATTGTGATTATTTTTTGTTATTGCAGGAATATTTCCTTGGAATTCTTATGTGTTTGTGGCTTGTATATATGTAAATTTATTCCATAAAATTCATAGATTGCTTAATTGTTTATGCTTCCTGTGAAGGGAGATGTAATGCCATGTTTATCATGCTTGAAATGTCAAATTAAACACCCAAGGCAAGAGATACCTGAACAACATCCTCAGTGAACAACAGTAAATAGCTTAACCTTCCTTTTCTGGCTTCTTTATTTTGACCAATTTTGTCTGAGTTTTAGTATAACAGTACTTTTGTTTATATATTGTGTGTGCTCAGACACTCTCAAACTTCCTTAATAGGATGCTGAGAAAAATCAATATGTAGTTTACTGTGATGATTTTTAAGACAAGATGCAATAGTAAAGTGTTTACTATTTGCCATTATCTTGGAAGGGAAGCTAAATTAAATATGCTTAGAGTAAAAAACTGCACTGTTACAAGATAACTTTGCCCATGAGCAAAGGGGAGCTTCTTGCCTCAAATAGTGAGTTAGGAGGAATGGTAGACTACCGCATGCTGTTTATCTGACACTGATCTTGTGACCTCATGTGCTTCCACCATCAGTGCATCCACCTGTTTGTCCTATTTGCTGATTTTCTCATTCCTATCCATCAGCATTTCGCTATAGGCCCATCAGAATCAGAGATGCGATGCCTTCTTAAACCAAATAAATGAATAGAGAAGCTAACAGGGAATAAAGTTAAAGAATAATGCTGAATTAGAATTTTGCATATTAAACAAAAACGAGGATAGAAAAGCCCAGTTAAATATTGGCATTCTATTTTGCATGTTTCTGCATGTCCTTTACTCCAAGTTTCTCATTACTAATTCAGCTGTTGTTAATTTCCACAGGACTACTTCTGGGTGGATTGTGGCCTAATTAGACAGTAGAGTCTTGACTTATTTGTGATTCTACCATGTTAATATTTGGCTCCAGGGACCATCTAACCTATCTCCTATTTTTTGCTTATGCGGTGCATACTGTATAGATCAACATCTCACTCTTTGTATATATGCGTGTGTGTGTGTGTTTTAGAAATTTAGGTTTGATATCAGAAAGGCTAATCCTTCAATTTTCTATATTTCTGCCATTGAATAGCTAGCAGCATTGATTTGCAACTGGCAAGAGAGAATGTGCTTGTTTTGTCCCATTAAAGCCATGTGACAATAATATAGTGTATTTTTTGTCCAAAGTATTTTTTTAACCCTCTTCAGGTCAAGTATTGTAAAATCTATTGTAATAAATGAAAACATGAGCAAAATTCTAATTACTGTTCTTTATTTATTTCAAGAACCTTCATATAAATTTCTTCTTCAGAACACCTAGTAAAATATCTTTATAATAGCCATGAATCTGTTTTCCTGCAAGACAGCTATATTTATCTATAGTTATACTTTTAGAAATGTAATTTTTCTTTTAAAAACAATTTGTGCAATTATCTTGGTAACTTTTATTTTCAAGTAGCTTAGTGTAATAGAAATTGCTTTTGAGACATAGCATGAAATAATGTGCTGAAGGTCACAAGGGCAGCGATGTACAGTTTTTAAGTATCTGCATATATAGAGCCCTATTAAACCACAACTTAGTTAAAAAAATGAAAAAGAAAGAAATATTTGGAGACCTTTTGCATTAATTATTTTAATATTCCATTTGTTACAAAAGGTTTTATTGCCTACATTTACTCCCTCCCCCCATGACAGTCTTCCAATGGGATAAGATTGGACTAAGAGATATTAACTGATTCAAAGTTTCTATAGTAACCCTGACAGAGAATGTGGGCCTAAGCTATTCCATTTATCACTGCACTACCTGGGATTGATTGATTTTATTTATTTGATTTGTCAATCGCTTACAAGATAATAGGTATAAGTATATATATAGTTATGAATACATGAAATGGGTACACATAAGAAAAATAAAAGAAATGATAGGAAAAGGATGGTAGGCACATTTATGCACTTATGCATGCCCCCTACAGACCTCTTAGGAAAGGGATGAGGTCAATAGTAGACAGTCTAAGGTTAAAGTTTTTGGGGTTTGGGGAAGAAACCACAGTCAGATAGAGTATTCCAGACATTGACCACTCTGTTGCTGAAGTCGTATTTCCTGCAATCAAGTTTGGTGCGGTTAACCTTGAGTTTGTATTTATTATGTGCTCTTGTGTTCTTATGGTTGAAGCTGAAGTATTCATTGACAGGTAAGTCATTGCAATGTATGATTTTATATACCATACTTAGATCAGACTAAAGACGGCGTAGTTCTAGGTTTTCTAGGTCTAGAATTTCAAGTCTGGGGGCATAAGGTATTCTATAACGAGTAGAGGAGTGGAGAACTCTTCTTGTGAAATATTTCTGTACTTTCTTAACTGTGCTAATATCAGATACGTAATGTGGGTTCCAGACTGATGAGCTGTATTTGAGTATTGGTCTAGCAAATGCTTTGTATGCTCTAGTTAGTAGTGTGATATTACCAAAGAAAAAGCTACGTAGGATTAGGTTAACAAGTCTTAATGCCTTTTTGGCTATGTATTATAGTGGGCTCTAGCACTTAGATCATTAGAAATGAGTATTCCAAGGTCCTTTACAGAGCTTGGATCATCAACAAGGTCTTGACTATTCAGCTTGTATTTTATTTTCTGATTTTTTTTGCCAATATGTAAGACAAAGCATTTATTTGTTGAGATTTGAAGCTGCCATTTGTTTGACCATTCTGATACATAGTCAAGATCTTTTTGAAGGGTAGCAGTATTGTCTGTGGTATTGAACAGCTTTACATCATCAGCAAAGAGAACGCAGTTGCTCTTCATATGATCACAGAGGTCATTTATGTAGAGTATGAAGAGAGTTGGTCCTAGAACACTGCCTTGGGAGACACCACTATTGACAGGTACAGAATTTGATAGGACACTCCCAATTTTGACCATTTCTTGTCTGTTTGACAGGAATGCTTCCATCCAGTTATGCAGTTGTCCAGAGATACCATAAGATTTTAATTTTAGGAGTAGTTTGTCATGTACCATTGAATCAAAGGATTTACAGAAGTCTATGTAGATTGTGTCTATTGTTTTGCCCTGATCGAGTTGTCTGGTCCATATGTTTTTGCAGTGTAAGAGTTGCAGATTATAGGATAGTTTTTTTCTGAAACCAAATTGTTTATTAGAGAGTAGGTTGTTTGTCTCTAAGTAGAGGATAATGGATTGGTTAATAATTGATTCCATGACTTTACAGGTGACACAGCATAAGGAGATTGGTCTGTAATTTTCAACTAGGCTGGGGTCTCCCTTTTTGAAGATGGGAATGACCGTGGCTTGTGACCATAGATTAGGCAAGGAACTAGTCCTGAAAGATTTATCAAAGATTATGCTTAGAGGTTCTGCTATGGCAGTGGATAGCTTTTTTAAGAAATAGGCACATATTCCGTCCGGTCCAATAGATAGAGATGGTTTTAGATTGCATAGTGCTTTTTCAACATTGTCTTCTGTAAAATTGATATGTATTAGATCATTGTAGTTTTGGGCATGATCCATTGTTGTTTACAAATACTGAGCCAAAGAATGTGTTAAAGATGTTTTAATGGTATTGTCGTTGCAGTCTTTACCATTAGGTCCTATCAGGGGTGGGATGGACCTTGAATGTTTTAGTTTGTTGTTTACAAAATTGTAAAAAGTGCAGGTGGAATTGGTGCATAGAAGGTTTTCCTCTCGTTTAATGTGATAATTGGGGCATTCAGTCTTTATCTGGTGGCATAAATTTTTGTATCGGCTTTTGAAGTTGGCAACGTGACCAGATTTGTTTTTCCGCCAGAGTGATCTCTTTTTGGATTGAAGTTTCCTTATTGTTATGGGTAATCTGTTTTTTTGGGGGGAGTTGTTATTGGTACATATAGTTTGATGACTCTTTTGACTACAAGTAAAAATACGTTGTAATGGTCTTCAACAGTATTGCATCCAGTGAATAGAGATTGCCAATCTAGGGATGAGAGATCGTTGTCTATAAGATCATAGTTGCCTTTTTTGAAGTTATAATTGGGGATTACGTCATTGTGATGATTTTTGTGTAGGCATATGTCGAGACAAAAGTCAATCATATTGTGGTCACTGTTAGAAAAGGGTTCTTTAGTTTGTATTCCATAAATTAAATTCAAACTATTGCAGAAGATGAGATCGAGGCAGTTGTTAAGTCTAGTATTGTTGCTTACTAGTTGTTCCAGTCCCAGATTTGTAACAGCATTGTAGAAGGTTGCATGTATGGGTTCAGTTGTATATTCGTTTAGGGTCCAGTTAATATGAGGTAGATTGAAGTCACCGAGAAAGATAAAAGCGTGTGGGCAGGATGTTGCCCATGTTAGTAGTGAATTTAGCTTGTTTACATGTTTGATGTCATAATCAGGTGCTCTGTAACATAGTAAGAATCAAATTGTGATATTTAAGGATAGTTCGCAGATGATGGTCTCAGGAAGAGTAAGCTCCTGGGTAACTTGGATGTTTTTTAGATGTAAGGACTTTTTATAGAAGATAGCAACACCACCTTATCTACGAATTTCACGATCTGATCAGTAAATATGATAGTCTCTTACTGTGGTAATGGAGTCAGGGAGAGATGCGTTGAGCCATGTTTCACAGACAAATATGACGTCAAATTTAGCTATATTTAGTAAGAGGAGAAATTCAGTTATTTTATTCACAAGGCTTCTTGCACTGAGTAACTTGCCTTTAAGGCCAGCTGTAGTTAGAATTAAGGTAGTTAGGGCGTGCCTAGTCTTGGGTGATAGTGGATTGGTTGAAGTAGGGTTGTGGTTGAAGGTTAAAGCTGAGTTGCAGGTTGTGTGACTTACTTTTGATACAGTCAACACGGTAGTCAATGTATAGGTCATTCTCTCCATTGTCTAGACATTTTTTGAGTTCTGTGCAGAGTATACAGGAGCAGGCACGTTGCTGTATGGTTAGATCAGGGCGAGAACGGAGGTTCTTATGGTTGATGTTGCTTTTGGCAAGTGAATTTATACTATAAATGAATTTATGTTTGCTTGATTCATTTTTGCAAATGACTGCAGAAGCGTGGCACACAGAGCCGTCTCTGTTTTTGAGCTCTCAGCCAATGTGGGAAATGTCAAGTATTCATCAGGGGAGATGGTTGATACTTGATAATCACTGATGATGTTTTGGACAGTTGTGATGTCATCATTGTCATTGATGTCCTCTAGACCAAATAACATGGCGTTTGGATGTTTCCATTCGCGCTCAACAGCTTCTCTGATGAGGATTGGGATATCATTATTTGTCTGATAAATATTTAATTTATGTTTTTTTGTGGATTGGGTTGTGGATTGGGTTGCTGTTGTTGGGTAGAGATGTGGTTTGCAGCTATTGGATGTTCAGGTTTTTGCGTTGTGTCTTTTTTTTCAAGGTTGGATAATCTTTCTTTTAAAGCGTCCAGGGATGCTACTATGGTGTCAAGGGATGTTGACTCTCACATTGCTGCACTGTTATGGTTACCATTCTGAATCTCTTAAGATTAAGCCATGATATGCTTCGTTTAGGGTAGCTTTTGTTGTTCAATTTGCTGTGCCCTTTATTCTGAAAACCTTGCCTGTGAGGAATTAGCGTCCTTTAAAAGTATTTTTGGTTACACCCGAAGGGACATCAGACAGTTTCACACCACAACCAATTACCCTTTCATAAGATTTGCAGATATGGAGATGCTAGACATCTGTTGGGATGCTTTAATTTGCATTCCTACTTGATGGTCTAAAGAATCCCTTCCAACACCCCTTGAATACTGTGATTCAATAACTGTAAGCTAATCAAGAGTGTTTGGATTAAACCAACTCAGTATTGAGAATTTGGGGGGCTATTTTATGCTGAAGACATCAGCATGTCTCTGTAGATGTGGATGTGAAAGAAGGGGATTGTCACTGAATTGAGAAGAAAAGGACCCTGTAATAAATAAAAAATAAATTATACTAATGGATTGTTAAGTAACAATGTTAGTTTTCTTGGAAGAGAAAACCTACTAGCCTTATGGAAAAGGTTTGAAAACCTATGTTTTCAAACCTACTAGCCTTATGGGTGATTTTAACGATACATCTTAAGGGTTTCTGGTGCTGGCACTCTGCCGCCTTCTCTGCTACTTGTAAAATTGGAAGACTGATTTCCTCTTCTATCCTCTAAGGCTAATTAGCTCTAAAACTTTGTAAAATCATCCAGAATAAATTGGGGAGTGGAGTGAAAGGGGAGGGGGAAAATGATCTACCCAGTGGTCTTTAGCACAGTATTTTATTTTATTTTACATGCTATAATATCACATAGTATCTATGTAAAGCCAGTAACTGATGGTGTTCTGAAGTTTGGACTGCAGTATCAACAATTCCAGAAAGACTATGGATCTCATAAACAGTATTTAGAGGCAATATTAGATATATTGAGAATAAGAAAAGCTAAAAAAATATGGAAAATGGCAAGTATAACTTCAAGAATTAAACTAGTATTTAATAGGACTTCATTTTTCTTGAAACACTTTTCCTGAAGGACCAGATTGTAACACAGAGTCCTTCTGGATTTGTCCTATTTGGATAAATACTGCTGCTAGAGGTGTTTTTCTATCTGACTTAGTTCATCAGCTCTGAATTCAACTAGGTCAAGTAGATGTGACCTCAATTTTGCATGATCTAATTACATCTAGAATTGCCTATTATAATCTGTATATGAGACTGCCTTTCAAGATGACTCAGAAATTGCATAAAATGTGGCTCTTTTATATCTGTGGGGACAGGTGGAAGAAATAATCAGATCATATTAAACTTGTTTTGTATGAAGTATACTGCTTGTAAGTTTGTTTTGAGGTGCAATATTTAATATTAAAAATAAATCAAAACAGTTTCAATCCAGTTTACTTGAAGGATCTCCTACACCCAAGTGAATTTGCTGAATAAGATTGTTTCAAGCCCCTGGGCAATAGCACACCACCATAATCAACTAGAGGGCAGACACCAGAAAAGGGCTTTCTTTGTGGCAATCTTATGAAGTTCCCTCCTGAAATATCTTGATCCAATCCATGGCTATGTTTAAGAAATTTTAAAAAGCCTATCTAATCACACATTATATTTTGTATATTATATCATTAAGAGAACCAGTTGGATGTAGTAGTTAACACAACAGTCTAGAAATTGGGAGTTCAGGAGTTCTAGTTCCTCCTTGGGCACAAGGCCAGCTGGGTGACTTTGAGTCAGTCACTTTCTCTCAGCCCTAAAAAAGGAGGCCATGGCAAGCCACTTCTAAAAAACCTTGCCAAGAAAATTATAGGAACTTCTCCAGGCTGAGAGTCAGATGGGATTGAACCGGAGGAAAATAGATTCATTAGTTATATATAGTAAATAAATAAACAAACCTGAAAAGCAGTGGAAATGGATGAAATAAATACATAAATGGCTGCTTGTAAGACAGCTCTAATACCTATTACACAGATAACCATTATATAACGAACACATTTTCATGGTTTTGCTTGTTAGGGAATGATGTACCTGGAAGAGAGGAGACTGGTTCATCGAGATTTAGCAGCACGAAATGTCTTGGTGAAATCTCCAAATCATGTGAAGATCACAGACTTTGGCCTGGCTAGACTACTGGAAGGTGATGAGAAGGAATATAGTGCTGATGGTGGAAAGGTAGGTTTCTTTAAACTCGTAAAATAGACCAGGCTGTTAACACCCAACATAAAATGGGAAAGTGATCATGGTAAAAAAAAAAATATTTTTTAAAAATTAATGAATGCATATTTATTGCTTTCATGAACCAAGTTTCTCTTCCCTACATTTATTTAAAAAAAAAGATCAAGTCAAAATACAACTAATCCTTAATGTTAATGTCTATCCACTTTCTTTTACCTGTTAATCTATAATTTATAATGTGTACCAACCAGAACTTACCTTAAAAATGTGACTTTTTGAGTCAATTTTGTTTCAGAGGCTATGGCTCATATGTATCTAAGTTCTACTACCAGTACTTTTTAGAGACATAAAAGAATTGTTCCTGCTCCAGGGATGTAACCAGTACACTAACAAAAACTCTTACATCTGAACTCTTTGACTGGGTGAAACAGTGCATCATAAGGAAAAACTTTTTCAACCAACATACCTCAAATGAGGTAGCTTAAAGAACGTGCCCAAATGTTTAACAAAGTTTTCAATACATTAGAAGTTCTGCCATTGTTGAAGGCATTGAGGTATCAGGTAAGGAAACTGGTATCTTTGAAAGGATGACCAACGGCAATACTTTTGGAATATGAAATTGAAAATCTCGTTTTTTGCTTTGATTTGAAAGAC
The DNA here is from genome assembly GCA_023653725.1 of Bungarus multicinctus. Taxonomy (NCBI): domain Eukaryota; kingdom Metazoa; phylum Chordata; class Lepidosauria; order Squamata; family Elapidae; genus Bungarus; species Bungarus multicinctus. Next base: position 166,099,598 of record CM042836.1, read on the forward strand.
ATTTAATACGGAAATATGCTTACTAACTGATTTTATTCTCCCCCTTTTTTCATTCTAGATGCCAATAAAATGGATGGCTCTTGAGTGTATACATTATAGGAAATTCACACACCAGACAGATGTTTGGAGTTATGGTAAAATAAAATCTATACTGAATTATATTCTGTAAATTATAACATTGTAACTTACATGATAAGATGCTGGGTCTGTGCACCGCTGAGGTTGGCGGCTTGATTCCCGTGAGCAAATAAACCATGCAGGGACAAGAAAGGAGCTTCCCCCAAATGCCAACCAGCATTCAGGCATCCCGCGGGCAAAGATAACACCACCCGAAAAAATTCCTTTCACAGAGGCAGCCAGCCACCTCAGTGATCCCTGATTAAGGCGTGCTTTTTATGACCTATTTTTAATAATAGTGAGAAAAAGCAGGTAGTCCATTGGCTAGATTTGTGCGTCCCAATTTTTCCCATTAAGCATATCTGGAGCAGCATTCTCAAACCTTTACATTCTTAAAAATGATTGAAGATCCACACATTACTGCAATTCACTATGTTTTTTGCCAGTTTCTAGCAACAAATTGATTTGCTTAATTACTGTGGCATTTGCTTAATGATCACTGCAAAACAGGCTGGAAAATTACTTTCAGTCATATGGATGCCTTGACATATGACCACAGTGACTTTCAATCACAATTCCATCCTCCATTATGGACATAAGTCAAGGATTATTCAAATATATATATCAATATTTATTGTACTAAAAATTAAAGCTGAGAAATTTTCAAATATTTAATTATTTGACTTTGTGGATAAAAGGTTTTTGGGGACCTTCAATGTCCCCAAATAATACTTTGAGAGCTGCTGTCTTAGAGGATGCAGTGAAATATGTTTTCCTGGGTTCTGGGTATGCAATGATTTGATTTTGAAAGTGATGGTCCTAGTTTATGTGCTGTTAACCAAACTTATATAACTTTGTTTCTGCATAGTAGATGAAGTTTTTTTTTAAAAAATCTGTATAATATTTGTTTTATATATTGAAAAAAAATTGGATTTTCATTAAGTCATTATGTCAGCTTCTTGAAACCATCAGGAGTGGACTGCTACCAGTTTCCTCTGGTTTGGACAAACCCTTAGCTAACCTGTAGCTAATTTTATGGCTGGTTCGGCAAACCAGTAAATCCCACCCCTGGCTGACCCCATCCAACTTGCCCCTCTCTTCCCAGGAGTCTCCATGCAGCTTGTTTTGGATGCCAGGTAAGTGCAGGGTCCTTATGGAGGCTCATGGATGGGGGAAAAATAGGTCTCCTGGAGGCTTCAGAAGGCTGGAAGCAGGTCCGTTTCTGGCCTTCAGAGGGCCTCTGGAGCCCGGGTAGCCTGTTTTATCCCTCCCATAGACTCGAGGAAAGCCTCCAGAGCCTGGAGAGGGTGAAAATGCCCCCCCACCATGGTGCAGGAGGCCAACTAGGCCACGCCCACCATGCCCATCCAGTAACCGGGCAGAGAACCGGTTGCTAAAATCTTTGAAGCCCGCCCCTGGAAACCACCCTTGGGCAGTGTTTTGCCTTAATGTTTGTAGGAGAAGGAGATGCAAAACCTGAGGGTGAAGTCAAAAAAGGAAACAGCCTAGAGTCTCTACGTAGCCACAAATGGATTAACTCCACCCCTTTTAAATTTTGTTGAGCCTTATCTAATGCTAATATAGTGCTAACCTTTAGTTGAGTAGATTCATGTGCATTGGCATGATTAATAGTAAATAAGTTTAATTGGAACTTCACATGTGATCTTGGTCTTTCATGACTGATATTAATCTGCTATTTCTTGTCCTACATTGATTTCATAGTGAATATTTTTCTTACTGAGCTTTGAATGTATAAAAATGATTATGTATCATAACATTTCTTATATTCAACATTTATATGTTTAAAATATATGAACATTGGGATGATGATGATACCATCTTATAGAAATAGAAGAGTTTTATCCCATAATTGATAAATTATTACATCACAGAATAAATACAGGGTTAGAGAATTTAAGCTTTGAGCTGAAAAAATTTACTAACATGGGAATTTCACAAGCAACCCTGCCTTTACAAAAAAAGCACAGACACATCTATAAACCCATACCTATGGAATTTGGTTAATGTAATTAATTGGAATGTCAAGCTAATTTTATTGGTGCCTATTGCTGGACACTTGAACAACTACCTGACTTGTTTTAGTATGATTTATCTGCCCCTTTTGTTAAACAGAATTGAATTTTAAGAGGCTATATACCTTTGATGCACTAATGAAAAAAAAAAACACCCACTTTATAATATATTCCACTATAGTAGCTGAAGTCTCATCAGAGACAATGTGTTTTATCCAATATTTTATTCAACTTTTTCCAAAGCAGTTAATTTTATATTCTCTGTAGCTAAGAAAGCTAAACATTGTGGTTTTAATTGTTCATCTGTAAAATACATGTTCTGTCCCTTCTATTATTGCTTCATTTTGCAATCTAGCTATGTTCATTGACAATGGTTAATTATACTCTGGAAAACTATCCAACATGAACTTTTAATCAAATCTAAAGTCTGGATTTGTAGCCTCTTCCTATTTTAACTTTGCTCATAAGTAAACCAAAGTACATTGGAATTTAATTATTAGGATGCTTTCACAGCCTTATTCCTAGTGCCTCTTAAATGAGAAACAACAAATCTGTTTAGTGTTATAACATTGAACGGCTTAATAATACATGGCTGCCACTGTCCTAGTTTTAATTTATTGACTATTACATTTATTTCCTATGGATTTTCAACGTGCACAGGTTTTTTAAAATTGGCTGTAAGCCTTTTTCCTCCTTTATTAAAATATTAGCTCTTTATCAAATATTCCCTGTGTGTCTGAGTGTGTGTTTGCACATGCATGTAATTTGTTATGAAGTTTGGAAGAGCAGCTCAGTCAAATGTAGTCAAATTATCTTGCAAACCATCATTTGCTCTGTAATTAGGCAAGATTCTATATTCTATTATCCAAAACATGCTTGGCAGAAGGAGGGGAAGAGAGCATGGAGCAGAGTGAGGCTGTTGAGAGCTATGATACTTGACTGCATTCAAGAAGGAACAGGAAGTGAGGGGATGTTCCAAAAATAATACCTAGTGATAGGGCACTGATAGAAGTCAGCATCTGGCTGAGATAGAAATGAAGTGCAAAATAGCAATACTTTTCCATTTCAAAAGAAGAACTTGATTGGCAGTATTGAGATTTGTAACCATGGCTAAAATGGGACTGGAATAGAAATGTAATTCAGTTGCATGCAGTGGTTATGGTACCGTGTGATTAAAAATCAAAAGGAGGCCTTTATTTGGAAGAGCTCTTTGTATCATACTTCCCTACATTAAGAAAGCACATTTTCAAACCTCATCATTAAAAGTCAAGGGGAGCAAACTGGGTCTTTCCTGTGTTAATAATTGTGCTGCTATTACTAGATATTTGGAGCAACTTTGTACGATTCTACCATGGAACAATAGCTCCCTTGTTGCACTCAGTATATGTAAACAAGATCAACATATTAGGTTTAGCTTCCAGATGTATGGGTGTGAAAAAGAAATATATGCATATAACACATTTACCTTTTTATTTTATTTTTGAGAATGAAAAAAGTTCTTAATTTTCTTCATGTGTAAAAATGGATTCTGAATTTAATTTAATTAATTTAATTTAGGATCATTTCTATTTAAATTGTATTCTTGCTTCTTATTGCAAATTCCTTTATTTTTTTTCGGTTGTTTTTTCTGTGAGTCTGATAATGGGAAGGCACAAGAATTCACCAAAGAATTCCTGTTGGCTGAGCAATGTGTAGTCCTGCCCTGAACACCAAGACATCCAAAGGACTGCCAGTTCAGTGCAGGAACCCCCAGGGAAGTCTTTTTACAAAATTAGAAAGGAAAGAAGCAAATCAGAGTTGAACTTGGATAGCTCTGTGACTCCACACAGGACAGTCAGTCATTTGTCTAAGTGCATTATTTTAAATATGTAAAACAACATTTTTTCTTAATATTAGCGTAAGCATGCAAGAGTCCAACCTGGAATGACATGTCAGCAATGAGAAGGTAAACCTTTATATTTTTGCCTACCATGGACTTCATAAAATTCTTTGTCCAGAGGACTTTTGAGGAAGGAAAATTCAATGGAATGCAGACACCTGCATCCAGAAGGATTTAGAGAGTACTGTAGGTGCTCCTTTATATAGCTATCTCCAAGAAATGGAGTCTGAAGGTACTGCAAGTTGCCTCCAGAAGAGCAGAGGGACCAGTCTCTCCAAACCTAACTAATTTCTGTGTTATTTTGGCATGGTGGAATCAGTGCCTGTGGGAACTTCATTGCCTTCTTCCAGAAAATATAGAAAATACAGGAACTATGAGGCTCATGGGTGGGAGCTAACTGCCAGATTATTTTGAAAACCTATAATCCAAATTTGAACCTGTTTAGTTGTAGTAATTAAGGCATCAAGCAAGCAACCCAAGACCATGAGTTCTAGTCCTGCCTTGGGCACAAATCCAGCTAGATGACCTTGGGCCAGTCTCACTCTCACAGTTCTGTGAATCAGGCATAGGCAAATCACATATGAAACCTTGCCAAGAAAACTGTAGGAACTAATCCAGGGGCCAACACTGACTCCAACGCACAAAAACAAATAATTTTTTAAATTGTTTTTCCAAATTATGAGTGTTGAGATGCATATGTGGAATTTTTTTAAAGAAGGCACTGGAACTCATCCCAGTTCCAATTTCTTCTTAGAAATTAGGAGAGCCTTCTAAGGATCCAAGCTTACTAGCGACGGCCAGATACAGGTAGCCTATAACTTTGCCTCAAATTGCAGTATACATCTCCCTTGAGGGATGGGACTGCACAGGAAATGGCATTCCCTGAAGCAATACAGAATCAAAGATCCATCAGAAAGAAGACGCATTTGGCAAGAGCAGAAATGAATAAATTACAAGAAAGGATTGCTTTCTTTCCCTAATATGTTCTCATTAAAAGATGGCAATGTTTTACCAATATGCAAACTGTCAAAAAAAAATTTCCTAAAGAGGTAATCCCAAATGGGAAAGCCTGAGAAACCAAAATACATTGTAATCAATAAGCAGGGATGTGTGTTTTTATACTAAATTCCTGGGTGGTCTGTGTGTGTGTGTGGGGGGGGGGGGGGGGGGGGAGGTTGTCCTATGTCAGTTTGTTGAGAATGAAAAAAAAAGCAAAAAGAAACATGGCATATCTTAGTGGACCTCCTCTCTCTCTTTTTTCAGTAGGGTCTTCAGTTTCCTTTTCCTGCCTGATCTCAGAAAGGCAGGATATTTGTTATCCCAGGTCAGCTTCTCCTCACCTCTTTGATTCCTCTGGTTGTGAGAAAGAAGCCTTTTTCCTCTGCTTTTCCCTTTTCTTGACTCTTGCAGTATTCAATATCTCTTCTCTACCTTCTCCACTTTCTACTCACAGCAAAAGTTCTCTCACAAACAGCACCTGATCTTTTCTTCTTAACAGGCTATCCTTTTCACACCAATGATCTGTTATGGGGAGGTTCTTCCACTCTCACTCCATCCAGACTCTTTCCAGATTAGGCTTTTCTTTTTCTCCCGGCTTGCATGTTGTAACCTGTATCTTGAGGATGGTGTACAGTGGAACTCAATAAATATATAATGCAAAATATATAATGCTAGGGAGAGATGAATAATGAATGTATTATATGCATTTGTAGAAATCCTAGTGTGTTTGTATGTTTCTGTATATGTGGTTGTGTTGCTTCTGGAAGTTAAATGTGATAGCTTGCTAGATGTGATGCTTTGTAAGATGTGCTTCCTTGTTTAATGACATATTTTAAATTATATTTAAAATAAAGAAAAAATATGTAAGTTTCATTTGTTCTGAATAAATGGAAATGTTAATAACATCTGATGCTTTGAACTAGAAAAGCAATAATTTTAGGTCAACTTTGTTTGCTTGTTTACTTACAAAGAGACCAAAAATAGCAATTACTCCCTCCTCCTTTCCTTTGGCCTCTTTAGTAATTTTCTCAGCATTCACTCACTTCAAATTATATTTTCCTTGTCTCTGATAATCCTTGTATTGGCTCCTTCTATATGTCTCAATTTATGTTTTATAGATTTACAGAGTTTTACAATGGCAAAACATCGGTGTTCAACTTTTAAGCTTTTGAGTTAAATTGACTGGCATTGCATAGATATTTCCAGCCTTTAACAGGGCACTCTTATCTTACAATGTGGAGTGTCATGATGATGGACCACTACTAGTTGCAAAGCTCAGGTGAAAAGATTGATGAAGTGGATGGGAAGAGCTTCACTTTTCTTTCTCTATTCCACTGGTCCTTTCACTCGAGCCTCTCTATCTCTACCACAGGCAAATGGGAGAATCTTCTTTATGAACTAATTCATGAGCCAGCAATGTTAACGTACATTTATAAGGATAAAGGGAAAGATGGGAGGTTGGAATTACTTGAATCCAGAGTATCCGTAGCTTTTCACATGCTTTCCTAACACAATATTGCCAGGAAGACCAGCTGAATTATGAGAAAATTAAAGTCATGGCATTTGTCAAATGGCACAGGAACCATTCCTGGAGAATATATGACCAGAAAATCGAGCAGGTCTTCTATTTTAAAATACCTGGGAGAGCTGCTTCATTCTGCCAAATCTCGGAAACCCCATAGGAATTGCACTGCTGAAAATGCACAGAGGAATTAATCTGCTATCCTTAAATTCCTTAAAAGGTGCCCATTCCATACTCCTTCAGCACTCAAAATTATTCAGAGCCAAGCCATTAGCACAACGTATTTATGATGTTGCTATTTTATACCACTGGAACTTGTTCAATCTAAATGTCTTAAGATCAGTTCTTCAAATCCCAAAATGTGTCTCTAATGACACTCTGAGACTAGAGACAGGACTTGTGAAAGTGAATGCTAGAGTATGGGTGACCATATTACAACTCAATTACTGGCTCAAACTATTCTTTCCTCCTTGGCCTTGCCTCATTATCTATGGGGATGGTTTCATTCACATAGAAAAAGACAGTGACAACTAAAATCTCACTCTTGGGCTTCTCTACTCAGAACTGGACATGATCAGGCTCTCATTAAACACTGGGCAGCAGACACAGAGTGCCAATTGGATCTAGTCAAATCCCCAGCCTTTATTGCCAATGAATCCTATAGGCACTCTGCCTTCCCTATGGTATACCAAGCTCAAAGTACCTAATCAGAAGTAACTTTCCTGCCATGCCCTTCCCTCAGTTGTCCTTGAAGGCTGATACAGGAAGATTCCATACCCAGAGAGGCAATGACCCTGCAACTCTGGACATGTGGAAACAACAGAACATGTACTCTTCTAGTGCCTATACTACAGAGACATTCATACTAGCCTCATCTCACCAATATTGCACAGGGTACACAGGACAATTCTATACCTCCCTGCTGCTTTCAGATACTAATCCTGCTACAATGTAATGTTGTGAAGTTCTACACAGCAGTGTTTAAAATCCATTAGATAATAGTCTGTGCCATAAAGTAGGCTTAATGGGCATCTAGTTCATCATTCTTAGAGTGCTCTCTACTGTGATAGATTTTGTCTGCAAATGCGGACCTTATGCTTTCCTACCTCCATCTAATGCTCCTACACCTCCTTTTAGATTCCTTTTACATTTTTGTTTTTAGATATGCATTTCAGTTTTATATTTTTTAGGTTTTTATAATTATTATTTTTAGACTCTCATGTATTTTTATGCTTTTTTAATTAACAATCCTCCTTTTGATGGTCTTTGACCATAATAACAATTTGATAGACTGTGATGGATGCTTTCTTTTGGACTTTTTTAACGTGAAAGTGTTAAAAGTATTAGAAATAAAATGTTGGAAAGAAAGCCTCCAAAGATTTCCAGGAATCAGAAAATGAAATCCAACATTAGTGTCAGCTGGTGCTCCATTCAAAATCCAAGAAAGAAATACTTAGACTCCATTAATTAGAGAAAAGATATCTTTTACTGAATATCAAATGGTAGCATCAAAGGAATTCTGAATCTGAGAAAATGAGCACGTATACAAAGTGATGGCAACGTTCCCACCCACAATAATTCAAACTGTCCATCCAATTAAAAGTTGTATGTAACATCATGTAGGCATCTTCAGGTGGTGATATGGCATCTGTCCGTTGACCCTGACATATTTTGATAAAGAGGTGCACTTGAGCATAGCATAAGAAAGAAGTATAAACAAGAAACTTCCCCCCAATTTATACAGTTTATTCTCTGAAACCTCCAGCTCGTTTCCCATAACTATTTCACCCCTCCCCCCCATTACTCATGACAGCCGAAAGATGCAAACCAAAGGAAAGAAATCTTGAAAGCTGACATTCACCTCTCCTGCAAAAGAGGTGTTAGCCCTATAAAAGAAAGAGAATACAAGATAAAAGAAGAATATACATGTGATACAATACTATAATATTTTAAGATTTGTCAGGATATTTAGCACAAAATGCCTGTACTGGTCTAAGGGCTCGAACATCCTTTTCATTTACCCATTCCAACTGGCAAGGAGGAAAGTGTTTCCAGATGACTAAATATTGAAGTCAACTACTTTGTTTCCTAGAATCCAAAATTTCTTTAATTTCAAAATGTTGTTCACCCTCAATTAGAAGAGGAACGGGTGGATCAACCTGAGCTGGTCTCAGGTCGGAGGTATGTTCTGGTTTCAATAAACTAACATGGAAGACAGGATGGATTCGTCTAAGGGTTTTTGGTAATCGCAATTGGACTGCCACAGGATTCACAATACGTTCAATTGGAAAAGGTCCAACATATTTAGGCCCCAGCTTTTTTGATTTTTGTGTGGTCTGTAAATATCTAGTGGACAAGAAAACTTTGTCTCCAACTTGATATTGTTTCTATGGAGCTCTCTTTTTGTCTGCAAATTTCTTATGAGAGTGATGAGCATCATCCAATTTACGGATAACCGGCCAGGTAAGCTGGAGTTGGGTTATCCACTCACTCAATGACTGAATATTATGTTTCTCCTGTGGAAGCTTAGGTATGGGTACAAAGTCTTGTCCCAAAGCCACTTTAAATGGAATAAACCCAGTACTACTATGAACCGAATTATTATATGCCACCTCAGCAAATGGCAATAGGTCAGCCCAATCCTTTTTTTGGTAATTAATATAGCATCTAAGATATTGTTCCAATACCGAGTTAGTTCTCTCACATGTCCCATTTGTTTGAGGGTGATGGGTGGATCTTAAGCCCTGGGCAGAGCCCAATAACTTCAGGAACTCTTTCCAAAAGTTTAAGGTAAATTGGACACCCTATCTGTCAGGAACACCATGTAACTTATAGACATGTAAAATAAACAGTTTAGCTAAGGTTCTCATAGATGGGATTTTTGCACAAAGTATGAAATGTACCTGTTTGGAAAACAAACCTGTTACTCCCCAAATAACTGTATTTCCCCCGCTTTTAAGTAATTTCACTATAAAATCCATAGAAATTTCTTTCCATGGAGCAGTCAGTCTAGCTACATTTTGTAGTAGGCCTGCTGGTTTACCAGGCGGTCGTCTGGCTGAGGCACAGATAGGACAACTAGCCACATAAGTTTCAATGTCCTTTTTCAAAGTAGGCCACCAAAATTGCCTTTTAACCAAGAGTAAGGTTTTTACGAACCCAAAATGTCCAGCAGCTTCAGAATCATGAGCTTGTTGTAATATTTGGTTCCTCAACTTTGCTGGCACATATAATTTAGCCCCCACCCATACCAATCCATCTCTAACTGTACAGTTATTTGAGTGAGTCAGGAACCAATCATCAAGTTTCAGAGCTTCTTTTAACTGTGTAGATAAATCCTTTGATAAATCAACTTTTCCTTTTTTTTCTGGGTCCTGATAACCATTGAAGCTGCCAACTGTCTAGTTGGGACAATAGGGCGGATCATTTCCAGATGGGCACTATTATATTGAGGCAATCTAGATAACGCATCCGCTATGAAGTTTCTCCCCCCTGGAATGTATTTCAATGAAAAATTAAACCATTTGAAGTACTGAGCCCAGCGAATTTGCTTAGGTGACAGTTTCCAAGGTGTTTTTAGAGCCTCTAAATTCTTATGATCCGTCCACACCTCAAAGGAGTGTTTTGCCCTTTCTAGAAAATGCCTCCATGTCAACAGAGCCCATCGAACTACAAAAGCTTCTTTTTCCCAAATGGCCCATCTTCTTTCTGTCTCAGTTAATTTACAGGAAGTATGTGCACATGGTTGCAGAGTCCCCATCTCGTTTGCTTGTAGTAACACTGCCCCCACTGCTACATCACTCGCATCGGCTTGGATTACAAAAAGGGCATCCGTGTCCAAGTGTTTGAGCACTGGCTCAGTGGCAAAAAGTTATTTCAGCTTCTCAAAAGCGGCTTGACATTCCATGGATCACTCCAGTGGCCTACTAGGCTTAGGTTTCACCTCCTCCTTGGTTTTTAGGAGATTTGTAATAGCAGTGCAATCTTTACAAAAGCCGGGATAAACTGACAGTAAAAATTAGCAAATCCCAGGAAACTTTGTAATTGCTTCCTGGTGCAGGGAGGGGCCCATTCCAAGATGGTGCAAACTTTCCCTGGATCCATTTCTATACTATCATGTGATATGCGATAGCCCAAATAGTCAATTTTTTCTTGGTGGAATTCACACTTGGATAGCTTCGCATACAGTTCAGCAGCTCGAAATTTTTCTAAAACTGAATGCACTAGTTTCACATGTTCATCAAAAGTCTCAGTGTAGATAAGAATATCATCAAGATAAACCAGTACCCCTTTGTATAAATGTTCATGCAAAACTTTGTTTATCATTTGCATGAATACCGCAGGGTCCCCTATAGATCAAATGGGAGAACGTTGAACTGGAAACATCCCATTGGGCATTTAAAAGCAATTTTCCATTCATCTTCTTCCTTGATTCGAACTTGGTAGTAAGCTCCTCTCAAATCGAGTTTCGTAAAAATTTTCCCTTTGGCCAGGTGGGCCAACATGTCCTTTATTAAGGGAAGGGGGTACACATTCTCCACCGAAATCACATTTAAATTTCTATAATCAACACATAAATGAAGTGAGCCATCTTTCTTCTCGCGGAACAGTACTGGCACCGCTACCTGAGGCCTAGCAGGTTGGATGAAACCTCGTTCAAGATTTTTATCAATAAATGACTACAGCTCCTCTAGCTCCCATGGTGTCATCGAGTACAATTTAGGGTTTGGGAGTTTCACTCCTGGCAAAATTTCAATATTGCAATCTGTTGAGTGATAGGGGGGAAGCTCTTCCGAGGCCTTTTCACTGAATGCCTCCTTTAAATCCCAATATTCTTCAGGAATTTTCTCCCCCCCCCTCAGGTTCTCACTGCCCATAGATGCCAGCTCTGTGGAATTCTGGGTTTTTGGTTGAGATTGCCCCTTCTATTTTGGGGATTGGTCAGTGCATATGTGTAACAATCCCCTCCTCCAATCCACTTGTGGGGTTCCATTTTCAGAGCCAGGGCAAACCTAGCAGTAGGGGGCGCTCCATCCCACAGGTGACAATAAAACACAAAGTCTCTCTATGCCTCCCCATTGTCATTTCCACTGGTTCCATTATGAAATGTGCAGGGCCGCCGCCAGCTATCAATCCATCCAGTTGGCAAAATGCTATGGGAGTTCTTAGCCTTAAACCCAGTTTCTCTATGACTTCTGAATTGATTAAGCACTTTGTGCACCCAGAGTCTAACAAGGCCAACATTTCCTCTTGGGTTCCCCATGTGGGTACCCTTAATCTCATTGGGATGGTCATTGGGCCCTTCTTTGGACTTAGCAGAGGGCCATCTTCTGATTCGGATTCACTTTCACCAGAACAGGTCGGAATTTCCAGCTTCTCTCCTTTCGGAAGGGCGATCTCTATAATCTCCTCTGCCTTAAGAGCTGTTTTGCGAGGCTTGACTGGAGTTTTTTCGGGTTTTCTTCCTCCTCCTGGTGCCCACTTTGGCTCTAGCTTGGCACAGCAGTCTGCAGCCCAGTGACTTTCCTTCCCACATTGGAAGCATGCAGTAGTTTTGGGTTTTGCTGCCAGCCCTCCCTTTTGAAGTTTTGAGGCTTCTCGAGGGCTGGTGGGGATGGTTTACTCCAACCAAGAGCCCCCTGGCATCTGTTTTGGATCAGATCAATTTCCGCTTCTGCTGCCAGCATGTACCAGAGCTGCAACTCACTGAAGTCTCTTCTGGCAATGCAGCTTTGATAAACATCTTCATTCAGCCCATCTTTAAAAGCTTCTATCAGGGTCCCAAATATGACATGCCAGCTCTCTAAATTTCTGGGTATATTCGGCCACTGATCTCCACCCCTGATTTATGTTTTCATCCTAATTCTAGCCTTACGTTCGGCTAGTGGGTCTTCAAATCTGACGTGCAACACTTTCATGAACAGGCCATAATTCATCAGCTGGGGGCATTATCATTATGCAAAATCACCATCCATTTTGCAGGTGTCCCTTCCAAAGCCCAAGTAACACATCTGACTTTAGCTACTTCTGAGGAAAAATCCTCCCCATATTCTTCCATGCGGCTCCAGACCAAGGCTAGGAAGAATTCCAAGGCTAGAGAGAACTCCTTGGGATCCCCTCCATATTTTACTTCCAATGGAGGCACCTTTGGAGTTTGACGCCTTCAGGCAATTGCTTCCCGCATTGGGGGCCCTGGGCTGCTGCCGCCCGTTGCTCTGGCTCAGATTGATTTATGGGGATATCTGCTTGGGCTCTCCCAGATGCCTCCGCCTTTTCCCTCTCATACCTTTGATCAGCATGAGTTCCTCCGACAGCTTCATTCAGAAGATGTAAGGCTTGAACTAATAAAAGATTCCTTCTTTCATCCTCTTGCCATGGTTCTTCTCTTCTACACCGTCGAGTAGTGGTCACTCCTGGAGGGTTTCTTCCTCCGGATCCTTCCAGCTGACTCCCAGAGACCATTTAGGCTTTACAGCTGGTTTCTCATCAAGATGTAGCTCTGCTACATCTTGTTTCCCCTGCAGCATCTAGCAGCAGGGAAATTGCCCTTCCACCGCTCCCAGGTCTTCTTGGTCGCTGGCTGGATTAGACATTGTTTTCAGACCCCCTCGGAAGAAAAATATTAATTTTCCGGGTGGGATGGTAAACTGAGATTCAGAATAATGTCAGCTGGTGCTCCATTCAAAATCCAAGAAAGAAATACTTAGACTCCATTAATTAGAGAAAAGATATCTTTTATTGGAAATCAAGTGGTAGCATCAAAGGAATTCTGAATCTGAGAAAATGAGCGTGTAAATCACATATACAAAGTGATGGCAATGTTCCCACCCACCATAGTTCAAACTGTCCATCCAATTAAAAGTTGTATGTAACGTCATGTGGGCATCTTCAGGTGGTGATGTGGCATCTGCCATTGACCTTGATATATTTTGATAAAGAGGTGCGCTTGCGCATAGCATAAGAAAGAAGGATAAACAAGAAACTCCCCCCCCCCAATTTATACAGTTTATTCTCTGAAACCTCCAGCTCGCTTCCCATAATTATTTCACCCCTCCTCCCCCCGTTACTCATGACAGCTGAAAGAGAAACGAAAGGAAAGAAATCTTGAAGGCTGACAATTAGATTTTCTCTCTGAGAACTAAGGTTTCTCTAAGATCAAGAAAGGAAAGGCCCTTCAAGGGATCTTAAGAAAGTGGTCTTAGATATGTTTCATGCATTTTTTATATCTTGATTTTGACAATGCTCTTACAGTTTCAAGGTTAGGATAGATTAAATACAGTTTTTAAAATGTATGGTCTCAATCCACCATGCAGTGCTGCAATGCTTAAAAGTGCTCAGGAGATTTAACATGCAAAAGCTCAATTATTCATGTCAGGGAGGATTGTTCAAGAAAAAGGAATGGCAAAGGAAGTGCTAAGGATGGATAAAAGAAGTAGAGATACTTGAATGATGGTGGATGCCAAGTGATAGAAGTATGGACACTTGCCTTCTATTTTATTTTTTGACTCATGGAAATAGTCTGTTCTGCATATTTTAACAAGAATTGCCCGTATAATATTGACAATATTATAGTCAGGTAAATGATTATGTGTTTCAGGTATGCATGGACTATGGTAAGAATTCTCACTTTTGCTTTAGGTGTCACCATTTGGGAGCTTATGACCTTTGGTGGAAAGCCTTATGATGGGATCCCAACAAGAGATATTCCTGACTTGTTAGAGAAAGGAGAGCGGTTACCTCAGCCTCCAATCTGCACCATTGATGTTTACATGGTAATGGTGAAATGTGAGTAGCTTTAATTTGATTCTAGCTTTTTGTATGGGCAAGTTTTACTGAAAGGGTTTCTCTTGCAGCTGACTGCCACAAATCCTCTGTAGTAATGCTTGCCATTTTGAAGTATTGAAGCAGTTATGTAAAATATATTCAAATAATATATATTAACACCTTGAAGTTTGTAAGGAGATGAATCTGACTGAAGGGCCTTGTGTTAGTTGAATCCTTATTGTTGGTAGATAATATCACACAGTATTGCCATGTATCAAGTCCATTACACGCAAATTACATTCTTTTCTAATGACAACTGGTTTATTAGATGATAACATTTCATGTTGTTCTAAAATCATATAGGAAAAGTTGTAAAGAGATTAACATTTTTTTCCAAATTACAATATAAAAAATAGAATGAAACAAAACCAGTTTGGGAAAATAGTTTTCCTTTGTATAATCAGCCATTTATAGATGCTAACTAGAGTGCATCTCTGTGAGAAGATTACAATCAAGGAGAATCTGGAGACAAATTATTTTGTTTATGTTTGCATCTGGATTCTCACTTGGCAGATCTCCCTCCCCAACTGTTCAACTGCTAGAAGATGTAAATCCTGGAGCTCCAGTTTTAATTTTGAAAGAATTAAGAAATACTCTGTGGTATTTCTGGTTTAATTTAACTGAGATTAACAAACAGCCATTTCTTCAATGTGGCTTGCTGCTCACGTATACAGGTGAAAGCATTATCATAAGATACAAAGAAAATGATCTTACTTATGATTTGAGTTGAGTGGTAGCAGTAGGCCACAGCAATTGGATAGGAAACATCAACTTTCTACTGGCTAACTGGAAGAAGAAGAAGGAAAAGGAGAAGGAGAAGAAAAAGTTTTCCTGCTTCTGGTGTTATATGCCAGATGATAATCAAGCCTGATAATCAAGCACATGAAAGTGAAAAAAAAAGCAAAACCATAACTGATATCAACCCAAATGTCAAAAATATCCTAGTGCAGGGAATGAGAAAGACATAAAAACATCCAAAATTAATGTGGGATATTTTGGCCTTGACTCATCAAAATCCTGGTCAGTGGTAAACCGATCCCACTAACTGATAAATGTTAGTTTAGTTTGGGTTCTCTTAGAAACAGTTAACACATGGGTGTCAAACTCGCTGCATCATGTTGCCATCACATGAGGTTTCACGATATTTTCCCTTTTGGAGAGCTGGAGTGGGCGTGGCTGCATCAGACCTGCGGGCTACCAGTTTGACAGCCCTAAGTTCTTTTGTTTCTGTATCTGCTTTCCTCAGAGTACATTTAAATGCAAGAAATTTAAACGCATGCTTTCACAAGAGCATAACTTTTTAGACTTTTGTAAGTAACACAAAAATAAATGCATTTTTCCTTTTGGAAGCTTTACGCTGCAACTCAGTTGTCATTTCAATGATGAATTGTTTTGTCACTTGCTGCATATCAGGCTGCAGGTGGAACTACATATGATTGAAAATCCATCCACAAAAGTTATTATTTGTCCATAGAAAACTTTTATTTAATATACTGGTTGATATAATTTCAGTGGGCAAATACAAGTTTTTTATTGATTCTTCTGACAAACTTCAGTTGACAAAGATTTAGATCAAGTCTGAATTATTCATGTCAGACAGACTAGATCAGAATCTCACACTTTGCACTGGAAATTAAAAATGTATTTGAATCTTAAATTTTTATTGTAAGCTGCTTTAGAAATGTGCAAATAAATAAATTATTATATTGATAATAAATAGCAAAAATACTGATTCTGAAAATAAATTATTAGGCCTTGTCATCACCGTTGTTTCATTTTTCATTTTTTTCCTCAGTTTCCTTAGTATAGTTATCCTAATAATTTTTGATTCATTTAAAATAAGTGAGGTATTATGAGCAATAGAAAAAAGTGCTCATGATGATTTATTCATCCCTCTTTTGGTGGAATTAATTGCATGATCATGGTTGGGAAGTATGAATCTATATGAAGTGGATCCATATTTCTTCCTATGATTTTTTCTACTGGACTGAATGATCCTATAACATCTGAGGACATGATTATATGATTGTATATTAGAGGCAATTTCACAAGTTGTCTTTTTTGTCAGTCATGCATTGCAACTAAACAAAGAAAGGTTTTAGATAAGCAGATAAGACTCATTGTATTTGAACTTCCTGTAATGACAGATTTGTAGGCATTCAATGCTATCTTCAATTAGGCTTGCTGTAAGATAGACTAGGGCCTATTGCTGAGGAGAATCTAAGAGTTAGTAATGCTTTGTACTCTTTGGCTTACAGAAGAGAAGTAGGGCAAAGTAACCATTTCTTCTAAGCTTTGTAAGGCATAGTAAAAAGAAACTTTCTTTGCATGGCAAATGATTCCCTAGCAGCCACAGACAGTAACCAGGGTGTATATGCCCAGATACAAGAACCGTGGTGGCGCAGTGATTAGAATGCAGTATTGCAGGTTAATTCTGCTAACTGCTAACTACCAGCAGCTTGAGTCTTACCAGCTCAAGATTGACCAAATCTTCCATCTTTCTGAGGCTGGTAAAATGAGGACCATAATTATTGCGGGCAATACGCTGACTCTGTAAACCACTTAGAGAGAGCTGTAAAGCACTGTGAAGCAATATGTAAGTGCTATTGCTATATTCAGCATTAACAGATACACAGAAATATTAATTATGGTAGGCATGAAATTCAATAAAAAAACCACCCATGGATATTCATCTTGTCATGTTTAGCCACCTTTATGGTTTTGAAAAGATATTGGTTACTTGAAATGCAAAAAAGATCATAAAAGATGCACCTGGTTGGGAATGTTAGAGACAACCAAAATCTACATAGCAGCTGGAACTGAACATCCAATTGTCAGGCTCAAACTGGGATTCAGAAGTTGGAAGATGGACATTATAGTTCTCAGCCACAAGCAGAAAGAGAAATAACTAAAATGCTTTACAGACAGATAATTTAGGCAATCACAAACTATGGTGATAATGTGTAAATCAGAATGAACAGTAAAGAAGAAAAGAAAAAACAATATATGTAAAAATGCATTTATTAATTGTACCTTATACCAATGTTTATTGCAAGTCAGATCCTACTGAATATGCTTAGTTTCAGAAAGAATTTTTTAAAAATAAGATGGTTGACTTGCAGAGTGTGGTAAAGAATAATAATATTTAAAATGGACATTTGAGGACATTACCAAATTGAAGAGTTTTAGAAATAACTGCTTATTTTCCAGTGGTCTCTTCATAATTACTATTTTAATTAATCATTTATGAAAAAAGGAAGTCTTGTCACAAAAACACTTTTTCTTTCTCTTTGCACATGGCCATAGGTTGGATGATTGATGCTGATAGTCGACCAAAGTTCAAGGAGCTGGCTGCTGAATTTTCTAGAATGGCTCGGGATCCTCAAAGATATTTAGTCATTCAAGTAAGTAGCCTGAATTCATCTTCTTTTCTTTCTCCTCTTGCTTCTTCCTGGCTGATAATGGCTGTGTACATGTAAACATTTTCTCAGCATTTTGTGGTTTTTTTAACCTTGAATTTTTGAAATGCCTATGCATTTTCAGAACAGTCTCTACCACTTTTTGGGGTTTTGAGAGTAGTTGAAATGTTCTCAAGTCTCTGAAAACAGATAAATTAGAGCATATGTTACTTCTGTTCTATTTAGTAGAAATTGAAATATACCATTTTGTGTTAAAAGCCAATTGCAAAACATTACCTCAATAGTTCTGCTAATCACAATGCTTTCAAAATATCCTCTATATAATGTAGGCTATATTTGTAGCTCAAATCACAGCATCTGAATATGCTCACCTTTGTGAAGATGGTCCAGATTAGAGGCTGTAAATATTACATGTTTATTTGCCTCACTGAGTTTAGTATTAGCTGCACTAAGGTTAGCTACAAATATGTATTAGATCAGCAAACCTCCTTTTCCCTGCCTCAGATGGTGGCTTATTTTTCTCCTGTGCTATTTTTGTGTTTATTTTATCATTAGGCAGAACAACAAAGATTGCCCCATATTGCAGTAATGAAATATTTTAATTCTCACCCAATTTCTCTTTGTACATCCATTAATAGTTTTGAGCTTAAAACAGGGATCTTTCAATTGGAATACTTTGAAGATGTTTGGAATAGCCACAGAATGCTTCTAGCAAGATGAAAACAATTGTTTCTATCTCAAGATGTTCTGGATGTGCTATATTTGTGCTCATCCCATCATTAGCATTTGCACCCATTTTTTCATAAATATATCTGATTCTTCTATAAACATTAACAGCAGCAATACAATGAATACTTTTTATTAATAGGAAGCTAGCCATTAAAAAAATGTAGTTCTGTTCAGCAAAAGCCTTTTAACTGTGGAAAAAATGTGCATTAAAGTTTAAATAAAAAGCACATATTCTCTTTCTTCCTTTAGAGGCTATTCTGGTCAATGCTAGTACAGATTAGCTTAAATGAAAAGCCTGAATATTAGTACACAGAATTGTTAAAATACATCAAGAATGGTTGGTAACTTGAATACTTTCAATTTTGGACTCAAGAAACATATTCTACATATTCCCCAAAGTTAGCATTTCTGTTCCAGCACCTCAAAAGATAAAGAGTGAGGCCTGGGAGCAAGATGATAGTGTGACAGATAAAGACAGTTTCAACAATCCCAGGATTCCCCAAGGAACACAGAAAAGAAAGTTATGACAGTCAAAAGCCCACTGCTAGAACAATTGATTTCCTACTTTGCAAACAAAAAAAAAGTTATTTTATTCAAAATTCAGGTGAGAAATCAGATTGACGTTTACCTATTAGAATTATATTCCTTTAAACCAAGAATCCATGAGGAAGAATTCATGAAGAAGTTGCCCTACATGACATTAATTATTTGTCATTTAGCTCAGAATAGTAAACTGAATGGGAGCATCCCTCAAAGATTTCACACAAAGATTTTCTCCAGCATCTATTAGTAGATTTCACTAGAGATGCTAGAGACTTAATCTGCAAAGCAGGTTTGTCACTATAGAGCAAAGATGCTTACTTTTCCCTTCCTACAATTAGACTTCTACAAGCCACTAAATCTTAGTTCTTTTGATATAGAAAACAAATATCTATTACGAGGCTGTTAAAAACTTTGTTTCTGTACAGCTAGATATATAATTAACATTACAATAGTTGTATTTTAGGAAAGTAGTAACATCTCACCATCTCTTTTGCTGGGATTACTCCTCTCCATAATACTTTTTTCTGAGAAAACAGTTTAAATACAAGGTTTTGATTTGGAATTGACATAATCCGGATACTTAGGAAAGAATACTATTGAATAATTTTTTAAAAACTGTTTTTGCTTTTTGTGGAAAGAACAAGGGTGTTCAATAAGGAGAAGTATGAAAGAATATAATATAGCTAGATTCATAGAATCATAGAAGGGCTGGAAGGGACATTGCAGGTCTTCTAGCCCAACTGCCTCCTCACGACAAGAATCTTATACCATACAAAATCAAATAGTTGTCCAGTATAAAACCTCCAGTGATACCTAATAGCAAGCAAATGGATGATTGGTGTGATCATCAGTGTAATCATTTTTAATTTTCTATCAATGGGACATTGTACAGGGTGATGATCGCATGAAGCTACCAAGCCCAAATGACAGCAAATTTTTCCAGAATCTGCTGGATGAGGGAGACCTGGAAGACATGATGGATGCTGAAGAATATCTTGTCCCTCAGGCATTTAATATTCCTCCACCTGTCTATACATCAAGGACAAGAATTGACTCCAACAGGGTAAGAAGAAGAAACAGGCTTGGCTGAACAAAGGGACACATGTACACACATATACACACAGAGAGATCAGTGGCAAAGCAATCTACAGAATAATTATATTCGGATCTTTGCTTGGCTAAGTAGCTGCGAGAGATGGAAAATGTCAGATTAAGGACTGTCATTTAGGTCTGCATTTCTCTAAAACATGAAGGACAAAAGAGTATAGGTAGCCCTCAGTTTACTAATTCAGTTTTGTCACTGTTGCTGTAACTTTGAAAGATCATTAAATGAATGGTTGTAAATCAAGAATTACTTGTACTCAACAGAGTATCCAATATAGATTATGTCACTCAGGCTTCTAACAGAATTAGCTGATGTACATGGATGTTGAACTGACATTGCTGCCTTTCAGGAGAGAATGGAAGGATCACCATAAAGTGTATCCATATTCTCATTCAATAAATGTGTTAGCGCAATAAACATGCCTGTCTCCTGAGAAGTAAAAGCTCTCTTTTCAGCACAGTCAGGCTAATACCCTTAGAATCTGTCACAAATCCAAAGAGAAATGGCCCATGCATATTGTTCCAACAAAACCAAGACGTGGGGACTCTTTTTTAAAAAAAATGCATGATTCATGAAACATTCAAAACAGATTTCCTTGTAAAGATGCTCATCTTTGTCAGCAGCTCCACAAGCTTTCTTGTTACAAACAGTAGTATCTATTTCAACTGGGGATAGATTTTTCTAAATATGATTTTTTTGTATCTTTTGACTGACCTGCCCTAACAAGATATCTGTCATATAAAATACATGTGTACAATCAGGGGTGGGATTCAAATTTTTAACAACCGGTTCTGTGGGCATGGCTTAGGTGGTAGGCGTGGCTTGGTGGTGATGTGACTGGGTGGACATGACTTGGTGGTCATGTGACTGGCTGGGCGTGGCCAACTCAACATCACTCACATCAAGGTACACATCTCCTCGCCTGGCCTCTCATGACTGTGGGGATGTTGCAACAGTCGTAAGTGTGAAAAACGGTCATAAGTCACTTTTTTCAGTGCCATTGTAACTTTGAATAGTCACTCCACATAAGCAAAGTACTAGCAAAGGAGGAAAAAAAAACCTCCACAGAGACATTTCTGAGGCAGGAAGTCTAGTCCTTCCAAGAATGTAATAAAGGTTAACGGAGAGGCAGTTTTTATAAGCAACACCAGAATGTTTCCTTCCTGCCTTCCTTACAGGATTAGGCCAGTAATTTCTTCTAACAACTGGTTCTCTGAACTGCTTAGAATGTTAACAACCGGTTCTAGTGAATAGGCGCGAACTGGTAGAATCCCACCCCTGTATACAATCCACAGAAAATAAATGTGTCTTTCAGGGCTGCTAATCTGGATTTACATTCTTATCTGGGAGCAAAATGGCTGGAGACATAGCAGTAGGCATTCTGGTGCAGTTCTTGTTTGGACAGGAGCAGGAGGAAGCAAGAAGGTTTTCTTGGCCTGCAGAGTTGAATACAGTATGGTTTCTTGGGCCATTGGTCGCTGTCTGATTCTCCCCCTTGTCACCAGTCATTCACTTGCTGTGATGATTTAATAAAAAGGCACTTCAACAAGTTCACATATATGGGGAGGTATATTGTAGGGTTAATAATGAATGCAGCTCACATGTTTACCACCACAAATTGTACACCAGACAGAATAGATTGGTGTGGATGTAGAATGATTCTTTTCTTCATTGTTGAAAGAGAAATCATCTCAGCAAAGCAGTTGGAATCAGATAATCCTCAAGTTATGACCACAATTGAGCCCAAAATTAATGTTGCTAAGTGAAATACTTGTTAGGTGAGTTTTGCCCTATTTATGGCATAGTTCTTAAGTGAATCACTGCAGTTGTTAAGTCAGTAACATGGTTGTTAAGTGAATCTGGCTTCCCCATTGATTTTCTTGTCAGAAGCTTGCAAAAGATGATCACATGACCCTGGGACACTGCAACCATCTGTTGTGGTCCACCAGTGGCCTGTGGAGCTGGTGGCAGAGTCAGACAGTGGGAAGGAACATGGGCCAGTCTGGGAGTCTGGGAAAGACTTGGACGAAGGATCTGCATCTGATAGAGAGATGGAGCCAGGGCCATCTGAGAGTTATGTGCAGACTCCAGGGCCTCCAGAATCTGACATCAGTGAGACAGAGGAACAGGAGAAACCGGTTCCCAGTGCGTGCTTGCACAGAGCTGCCAGAAGGCAAGAACAATTAAGACAAAAGGGGTGACTCGGAAGTAAGGCTTGGAGATGATTGGCCCCTCCCATAAGACATAAAGAAGGAGCAAAGGAACATGAGCCTTTACAGGAAGCAACATTGTTCGTTCTGGTCAGTTTAAAATCTGAAGTTTCATGTTGACTTTGTGCTCCATTTGGCCTTGTACAGCTAATTGGCAATTTAGTCATTGGCAGCATTTCAAGGGAGATAAAGGTGGGTGCTTATCAGCTTTATCCCGAAAGACTGTGACAGACTTCTGTTGGACTATTCATAAACTGTTACGGGCTGTGAATGCATATAATTCGCAGCCATTGAAATAAAAACAAGATTTTTGGGAACAGCGTGTGATTGTTACTGTCTCAGGAAGCCTTGGTCAGAACACCATCATAAACATGAACCAGTTGCCAAGCGCCTGAATCTTGATCATGCGATTATGGGAATGCTGCAATGCTCGTAAGTATAAAAAAGGGTCATGTCACTGTTTTCGATGCCGTTCTGATTTTGAATGATCACTAGATTAACTGTTGTAAGTCGAGGACTATCTGTATTCTATAGAAAAAGGAAGTTTAAAAAGTTTCAAGCACTTTAAGGGAAGAGAACTGAACAGGATTGTTTATTATGCTCTCTTTTCATCAGGAGAAGCAGGAGGAAATAATTGTTTATGTCCAATCTTCAACCCCTTTGCCATTCAAACATGCTTCATCTAAATATATTTTTGTCTTTCCAGAGTCTATTATTTCCATGAGATTGAAGTTCTTTCTTCTTTCCTTTGTCTAAAGCAGGGGTGTCAAACTCACGGCCTGCAGTCCGGATGTGTCACGTGCTGGCCCCGCCTGGTTTAGCAAAGGGGGGAAAAAGTCCCAATACATCATGTGACACCGCTGTGACGATGCGAGTTTGACACCCCTGGTCTAAAGCACCATGTAGAATATAGATTAAAATGTACCTGCACTTCCTTCTGCTGCTTGACCCAACCCAAAACTTAGTAGAAAAATAATATTTCCCTTACTTGGATCCCTGGCAGTTCCCCTCAAACTGTATTAGCTGTCAGGATTTGAAAAGTCTCACCCGAGAACCTGTAGAGATTCCATCAGCATAACAGAGCACTACTACAGTAAAGAGCATTTAACTCTGGCTAAATATGAAACACATTTAGAGCTTTTCCTCTGCAAAGGAAAACACATACTAAAACATACCGTGTTTCTCCAACAATACGCTCCCCCCAATAGGAAGACCCAGCATGTTTTCTAGGCATGAAATGAAATGAAATTAAGCCCCTCCCCCCAAATTTAGGCCTAGTTTAAAACATGCAAAATTGGGGGGGAGGTGGGGGGAACTTGCCGTTAGGAGCGCCCTGCAGGCAGCTACGCCTTGCCGTCAGCCGCTCCTAACGGCCGATCATGGCGGAGTGCGGAGGGCTCCCTATCCCCGTCAAGTGCCTTTGCTGCAGACCCGGGTCAGCAGGCAGGTGACGTGGGCGTGGATGTCCACCGGCAGCATTTAAGCCACTTCTCAGGCCTCTGTAGCTTCCAAGGTTCCCGCCAGTGCTGGCACCTCTCTCACCAGAGCAGTCTCCCAAAAAACAGCATCTGAGTCGCTCCTGCTTTTCCCCCGTCCTCTTTCCCACAACAACAGGAAAAAAAACATTTTGAGGTACCTGGGAGTGCCACGGGCTCCGTTTTGGTTTAATCCCGAGTGGCTGGTTGGGCATTAAAAGAGCCGAGCGAGCGTCTCTGCTGCTGCTTACCTTGGTGCTCCAGCCTCAGGCTCTGCAAGTTTCCAAAAGTCCCGGTGCGCAGCTCGTTCCTGCATTCCAAGCGCGCCCAGGCCAAGCTGCAACTGTCCCTCTCTCGCCAGCGCTGTCTCCAAAAACAGCAGCAGCAGCGGCAGAAGTGCACCATGATCGGCCATTAGGAAAGGCTGGTGGTGAGTCGTGGCTGCCCGCAGGGCACCCTAGGCAATGGTGCGAGGGGGAGGGAAGAAATTAATTCACCCCCAAAAAGACGTCCTAGCCATTTTATCGGCGCTCAAAAAAAAATAAGAACCAGCCTTATTTTATGAGAAACACGGTATTAAACATGAATCATTGTTCATTGCAAGGCTGAAACAGAACCAGCGAAATGAATTCCAAGTTCAGTCTTTTCTGCCTCCTGCACAGTAGTGGATTTGTAGCTGTGCAGATGCAGATAGATAAATTCCACAAAACATCGATAACAAAGTACATTTATTGGTTCATCAGGTATCCTCATAAATCACATTTGTGATGAAGTTCTTCTTTAATGACCAATCCTTTGTATATCTGCCTTGTAGGTAAAAAGATGATAAAGCCTCAACCCTATGATGATTGAAGCAACTGCATGATATTAATCTTTCTGTCCTATAGTCGTAGAGGTAGGGGGTAGAGCTGCTACCACGAGGCTGTGTTCAGGCAAGAGAGAGGAAAACTCCCCCAACCCATCGAGGGTCAAATTAGTGACCAATCGGGATTACAGATGTGGCCACGTGACATGAACTACATTTCCCAGGATATCTTTAACTACATTTACCATGATGCATTCCCTTAAGGGGACAGCTCACAATTGCTACCTAATTCCCAATTCCCATACACTGGCTGGACAGCACACAGTCTTTACAATTACTATTCTTTGGCATACCTCTTCCTTGGGCTTACTGGAAAGTAAACTTGTTTGTGCTAATGAATATGAATATTAAATGGATCTATTGCAATTGATGGGATTATTATGAATGGGAAATACTGTAAATTGAAGTAGTTTAAACTGTTTATACTCATTGTTACTGGGAAATGAAATTTTATGGTAAAATTTCCATGGTCTTATATAGAATCTATAGTTATGAAATCTTTTCTTTGAGTTTAATGAAAAAGTGACTTGCCTCATTAAATTATAAATTTATTTGAATATTTATACAATAAATTAAAGAAGATAATTCCTTCTTTGTACTAATTTCAGGGTTTTTGATCTCCTCATATAAGATATTTCAGTGGAGAATTTTCTCATGGAGATTTTTAGCTTTCTTGCAAAGTTAAAGATCAGTGATACTCATGGATTAATATGTTTCTTGACCTTATAAATAATGTGTTCCTTGCCCTTTACAGTTATGCCTGTGCATATTTTTTTTAAAAAAAAATATGGTTATGAAGTAAAAAATGGGCTGTCAGGAAGATTTGTTATGAACTACTCTGCTGTTGCCAGAAATTGTTTATCATTGTTTTTTCATTTCAATTGCTTTATGTCTATGGCAAATTCCACTTTTAAGCTCCATTTCCTGCTTAAAAGGATCTGGGGTACCTCTTTGTAAGACTGGTGTCCTGGAGACAGTATATCTGCTATAGTGAAGTGTGTGCTTTTACACCTGTACACAGGGGGTTGTGTTCTGTTGGCCTCTCTGGCTTCCTCACATGGAGATGAGCCTTTCCCGTAAAATCTCTGTTACTTTGTCCCCACAAGGAAGAGCCTATTTGGTAGATTCCTCCATTCACACCTTGACAAAGAATTTTTCTTTTTGAATCTTAACTTGGGAAGAAAAGTGGAGAAGACCATTTAATTTTGACTTTTTGGGGCTTTTCCTTGAACTATCTAAAGCAGCTAGGATGTGTCTGATTTTGTGTGTATGTGTGTGTGTGTATGGTTATGAGATTAAATACTTTACCCTATCAGAGTCTGCATACTAGTTTGAAGAACTGCAGGTTGCTTTATGTAATTAAGGTTATAGAGCTAATTAAGAGTTGGAAAAGATAGGAAAAATGAGAAAGAAAAATACTATGACTCTTCTTTTTTTAAAAAAACTTTTTATTAAGAAATTTTAATTACAATAGTAAAAAAATCAATACAAACTAAATTTAGAGAAAAGAATGGAAAGAAAAACTAAAAAGTACAAGGAAAACAAGACAGAAGAAAAGAAATGATATATAATAAAAGAAATATAAAAAACTGATAAAACTGATTTTAACTCAACTAATATAAATACATTTAGTACCGTTATACTTCCAATAAGATTAAAAAGATGTCTCTTAATCACATATCCCATCCCTTATCTTTAAGAAAATCCATATAGCATCAGCTTTTCAATTCTCATGTCAGCAAAAAACCCATAAGTCATTGCCAGAACATTGCAACAAAATATTTTATTTTAACATTGATCAAATAAACCAATTTTATATTCCTCCCTTTTACTTCTAACAGTTTTATTTCAATATTTAAGTCAATCTAATATTGTCATAGGATTTTATTTATTTCAATTCTTTATCCCATTGTCCAGATTTCTTCAATGTTTTAATAAGCTTCTTTTGTAGCTCAGTAAGAAAACATTTTCCAGGTTATTCTCTTAGTTTATCATTTGCATTTCTCTGTTTAACAACTTCAGCCAATTTCTTTGGTATATCCAATAAACCATATCTTTCTGAATCACTCCCTTGGTCTGTCATTTGTAATTCCATATTTTGTACTTTTTCTATCTTATCAGATAAATGTTTTCCATATCTGTCATTCTTTAATTAACTTCTTTTAGACACAATCTATAAAAGCAAACATTGTTACTCATACCTCAGTATTAATATTGTAGTTAATATTGAAGTTGACTTCTGGCTCCATTCTTCAAAATCTCTTTTAATATTTCCATTGTTACAGTGTTATCCTTGTGTAAGTCCCAATATTAATTGATATCAGATTTTAGTCTAAAATGTCAAATGTTCAAATTGTATTAGTGCAAATAATAAATAAATTCTCCTAATAATCTTAACAATGATGGAAAAACTATTTAAGTGAATTCTGACTTACTGGGATTTTTAGTCTTCAAATTGATAGAACCAGGTTGAATTTCCTTCTTATTTTGTCTGAATTTTGGCTAGAAACCAGGAAATTGTGACTTCTAATTGCATTTTAGGCATGAAGCAGTGAGTGACCTTGTACTAGTCATTCTCTCTCAGAAAAGCAAGCAAAGGCAGACCACTTCCGAAATCCTGCCAAGAAAATTTCACCAACTTGTCCAGGCAGTCACCAAGAATTAACACTGACTATGTGCACAAACATTTGTGTTACTGTTTTGGTCATAATGACAATCTGTACTGTCCAGAGCTCTATGAGGGAAAATACATTTTACTAAAAAAAGAGTTTGCCTTCTTCATTCGTTGTTGTTCTTAAGGAATAAACAGAAATAACCCTTATAAATAACAAATAAAAGTTATAAAGGGAAACCCAAGAAGTACGAAGATTTAGACTTAAAATGGTAATTATTATTTTCTCTCTCTAAATATTTGTGAATGTATTATTGTAGTAGATTCCAAGATCTACATTAACTCATCTGAAACAGAGAAAAATTTATCAAGACAGCTATTATTTCCTTTCTTGGGCCAAGAATATCCAATTATGGTTTTCTTTATCTCTTACATAATGAAATTGAGAATATTATCATCAACTTTGTATTCAGATGTTTAGACTGTCTCCTCTTACCACTCATTCAAATCTCTCTCTCTCTCTCTGTCCCTCCCTCTCTCTCCCTAAGACCTTCCCTCTTACTTCTACAATGATTGCTTCTGTAAAAGCTTTGAAGAAGATGTGCTCCATTTCATTTTCAATGAGGGATGATGGCTTTTGAGAGGCTCAGAATATCCTTTGATTACTGGATAAAATAGAAGGAGGGGGGAGCAATGAGAGAAAGAGTAATAGGGAGGGGGCAAGTGAAACATGTTCATCAAATCTTTTTTGTGTTCCCCCTTCCCTTTGCTGCTGCTGAGCATGTGGCCTTTTGATTCATTCCTGCTTAAGAAGCGTTCTCACTTGAAAGTTCAGAATGCCAGGCCTCCTATGTTGTTTAATTTCCTTTTAAATCTTCTGGGCATTTAAAAATGTATATAACAGCCAGGCAAGATCGAGACTTTGAGACATCAAAACCTTTTGTTATTGTTGATATTGTCACTCTGATGATGTGGCATAGAGAGGTTACAAAATGCATGAGATCATGCATACAAAGGAAAACTAGTACTGAGAAAAGAAAAGAGAATTGTAATTGGACAAGGAAAAAGAAATGCAGGCAACTAGGAATCTGTAGTCCTCTCTCTTAATTTTGCCTCCTCTACCGCTTGATACACAAATATATTAATGTGAAGAATCACTCCTCTAGATATCAGTGGAAAGCTCTGTGAGCTGTTTCGTTTTGCATACCCCACGATCAATTAGAAACAGCACACTCTCTTCAACATTTCACTCTTGAAAGTCGGGCCATCCTTGTTTCCTCCATATATCTTGAAGCCAAGCATCAGTGACCATTTCTCCTGCAGTTACAATGCAATATAGCACTGAAGGCATTTTGTTTTCTACCTTATGAAATTGTATAATTCATTTGCTTTGAAACTGTTCTGGCCACTGAAGGAAAGTGTATCATTAAAGTGATTTTAATCATATTGTTTGACAAGCAAGGCAGTTCAAAAGTTTATTCTTAAGCTTCTGTACTATAAATGAGTAGAGGGAGCCATTGTGCCACCCATTGATGTAATGTGGTGCAGTCCAATCTAGTCTGGTAGCAATAACAACATTGTAAATGTGACATAATCAATAGCACTTTCAATTCTCTCATCCCACGGAGGCAAGCCAAGGATACTTTACTACAAGAGTAGTAAAACATAGCCACAGCCTTGACTTTCTAATTACATTTTCATTCACTTCCTGAGGAAGAACATATGATTGGCTGTGATTCTTCATTCCTCATTTTATCTTCCTAAGAGGAAGTGGTTGTCCAAAGTCACCCAGTAGGCTGTGTGAGGCTTTGACCTCCTCTTCCTCTTCCTCCTTCATTCTAATTCTGGCACACTGTCATTCAGTTCATGCACACAGCTAGGGTAAAATGCCTCTCTGACCTTGTTCTATTCCTCCTACAGCCAAAAGCAACAGTAGAGGAGCCCACACCAGACTCTGTAGTGCATACCCACAACTATAACAACATTCAGCAAATCAGATTTTCATCAGTAAATGGAAACCCAAACCTCATGATGGTATCTAAAAAACATTTAGTGGAGGTAGAATGGACAGCTATCATGGGTTTCTGAGAAGCAATAGCAATAGCTTATATACCAATTCACAGTGCTTTTACAGTCCTGTCTAAGCTGTTTACAAATTGTTGCTCCCAACAATTTGGGCCCTCATTTTATCTACCTCGGAAGGATGGAAGGCTGAGTCAACCTTGAGCCTGGTGAAATCAGGTGAAATCAATTTGAACAGCCAAATTGCAGGCAGCCGGCAGTCAGCAGAAGTAGCTTGCAGTACTGCACTGCGCCACCATGGCTCTTAAGAAGAAAGCATTTATGGAAAAATCAAGCTTGAGGTAAGAGGATTGAATAAAGAGATCATTTGCTCAAAAAGAGAAGTCCCATTAGCAATCTGATTGAACAGAGAAAGGTCAACACCTATGATGAAGACATTTTGATTTAGTCAGTACTGATACCCTAGCTGAGATTGAGAAAGGAGAGGAGTGACAATATATATCTTATTCAACTTATGGTAACTTTGGTCAGAAAATTCCATATAGATTTCAAACATTACTCCCAGATTTAATGCTGGAAGGTATCCTCTGAAGAGCAGATGAGGAAGAGCTATAGCTAGTCAGAGCCACATTTTGTCATTTTAGCTTAATGCATGAAACAACAGCTGTTTTTGCAAGTTACTGTATTTGAGTCATCTCTTAACATCGCTGTCATCACTGATCTGGAAACATCTGTTACTGAATAGTTTATTGAAATAATACTATGTGCAATTATCAAATCAAGTTTATTACAGTAAAAGACCAGAATAACTATAATGTTCTGCCAGCATAAATGTAGCCTCCAATAGTACAACATACTCAAGAGTGATTTTACCATTTTTTTTCTCAGTTGAGCCTGATTTTTAAAGATTGCCTGGACAAATCCCTGCAGTTTTCTTGGCAAGGATTTTCAGAAGTGGTTTCCTTCTTAGGGCTGAAATAAAGTGATTGACCTAAGATCACCAACTGGGTTTGGATTAGAACTTGCAGTTTCCCCATTTCCAGCCTGATGCTTTAAACACTTCATTAAACTGGTCAAATCCACTAAGGGACAGGGCTGTACCTGAGCTTCATCATTGTTCTGTGTGCATCCATTACAGTGGTGGGATTCAAATTTTTTATTATCAGTTCTGTGGGTGTGGCTTGGTGGGTGTGGCTTGGTGGGCGTGGCAGGGGAAGGATACTGTAAAATCTCCAGTCAGAGGTGGTATTTGCCGGTTCTCTGAACTACTCAAAATTTCCACTATCGGTTCTCCAGAACTGCTCAGAACCTGCTGAATGCCACCTCTGATCCATTACAAACTACAAAGCAGAAAGAGAGATATAGGACAAAAAAAAAAAAAGTAGGAGTGGGAGAATCTATGAGGTAATAATAGCTTCAGTGTCATATTCCCCATTGTAATCAGGGTTTGTTTCTTTGATAGGATGTATATGTAATACAATGCATTGCCATCCTGTAGGCAAACAGCAAAAGGATAAAAGGCTGCTCATAACAAGCCTCCTTTGAGCTCCTGTTGTGACACCCTGAATGCCTGCTTCTCTAGTCTCAGCTCTAACTGGCATCATCCTGGACATAAAGTTTTTAGAACTGGTGGGAAAGTGACAGTGAAGTCAGCTGACAATTCCCTGCTGATCGTTTCCTTTGTAAACGAAAGCTCCTTATGTGTAACAAGAGCAGACTGAGGATTCAAACTGAGGATTGAAGCCTCTGATTGATGGTCTGTTTTCCTGGTACATCCTGCAGTTAATGCTCAGGGAATGGTTAGTCCATCTTACTGCTGTCAAGGTAGAGTGCTAAAGCCTGCTAACCGGCTCTGTATTTTTTTCCCCCTAGAAAAAAATAAAAAAGGGAAAGGTCTTATCCCCTTGCCATATCCATATGCTCTAGTCTAGTTTGCTATGTTTCTTTGAAAATGTCCCTGCCTACTTTGGTTGCAAATTGAAATATTCTTGTAAATTCTCTTCTGCAAAGCAGTGTCTGTTTTCCCTTTGGTGCTCTTGGGGAAGAGACAGATCTTCCCCTGGGGAGTGTCCTTCAATTTGATTTCATTTTGGTTTAGATCTGTTGTAAATACCATCCTGTTCTTTTGAAATATTTGCTCTGAGCTGGTGAGACAGCTCTATATTGTATTTTCTAGCTGTAACACCACTGGGGCATCTGCAGCATATTATAAAGATCCACTTGCATAAACCAGCTGTCTGTAATTCCACACAGACTTTTCCTGAATTTCTTTCCACTTAGGGCAGCAGCTGTACCATATATAGGGCAGGTATCTCTGGTTTAGGATCTTTCCGCAAATATTAGTACATCCTCACTGAATAATTGATAGCTTTGAATTAAAACTTAAATAAAAAGTCTAACTTGAAAAGTAGAGCTTGTCTGAGCTATTGATGAATGTACCATTTGGTGCCCAAAGCAATATAGAAACCAGACTCTACATTATGCAGCATTCTAGGTAAGATTAAATAAAGTCACTCAGTCACTCAGACCCTGGTCATCTCTCATCTGGACTACTGCAACACACTCTACATAGGGCTACCCTTGAGGAGTATTTGGAAGCTACCATGGCATACAATGCAATGGCACAGGCAGTTCTTGGGGGCTCTATGGTGGCCCTTGTAACACTCCATGTAGCACAAGGTGGATTAGTGGATTTGTTTCTGGGTCAAATTCAAGGTGTTAGTTATTACCTTTATACCCATGGCATGGGTCCAGATTACCTGAGGAACCATCTTAC